>OY757311.1:12236230-13622900 GCA_963583905.1 Stenurella melanura
ACATTTTTTCGGTAGCATTTATATTATGTTACATTTTTTAAGAATAGGGCGGCATCTTAAAATAGTGCCGGGGGCGGCCAGCATGTTAAAACCGCCCCTGGTTACGAATATTGATCTAAAGGACTAAGAAATTATTTTTATTACTAACATTTACGTATGGTCATAATTTATAATAATAATTGCATATGTCTGTGAACGATGCAGATACATAATATTAATGTACATACTAATTTATGTTAAATCACCATATCCATGGATTAGAGATAACAAAAAGTACAAATGATTATTTGAATGCACAAATGTAGAAAAACAAATAATTTTTAACGGAGAATTTGCTAATTATGTTGCGATAATTAACAACATAATAAATAATGGAACGCTTTACAATACATAAACAAATGAATTATTTATTTCACTGCAATTTAACGTCAGGAAAAAACCATTTAAGTACAGTCCATTTTACTAAATCAGTAAAAATCTAAATAATGGTCTAGGACAATTTGTGGAAATTATTTACCTGTTTTAAAGGCGTTCTGGTACTTTAAATTTTCAAATTTTAAAATGTGTTAAGTGAATATCATAACAATACATAATATTATTGGAATAAATAAAGGACATTGATATGCACAGTTTTATAACAGTTAAATTATTATTTCTTACCTTCTGGGGTATCACCAGAAGTATATATCTGCGTTTTGGACCTCCAAAGCCTATTGCGTTTTTTTATAAACAATTTAGTTTTTTCAAAAATGTATTTCTAGGTAAAAAGGTGAATATCTTCTGTTCTAGAGGCCCGATCGGGACAAACAAAAAAACAAAATCTTCGGTTTTGAGTCATTTGAGTACGTACATACATAATATTGAATAAACTGATTAAAAAACGTTTTTTTTTTCATGTTAACGTCCAGGGACGTTAAGAGTTCTGATCAGATTCAAACAAGAAGGCAGTTTATAAAAGTGAACAAGTTGAAACGTGAAAAGTGAGGTTAAATAGAAAGTAAACAAAGTGTATTTTGAAGTATTGTATAGTCAGTAAATTGTTAAATAAAGTGTTAGTGGTGTTTATCTCTTGTTGAAATTATTTAAGTAGAGTGTTTATACCGGAGCTGGGCCTCCCCCCACCACTTTTCTTGACGTCATAGCCGGGGGGGGGCAATTAGTGTGGTAGGGGGCAATTAGTGTGGTGGGGGGGCAATTAGTGTGGTGGGGGCAATTAGTGTGGTGGGGGTAATTAGTATGGTGGGGAGTAATTAGTATGGTGGGGGTAATTAGGGTGGTGGGAGGCAATTGCTGCGGTGGGGGTAATTATTGAGTTGGAGGGGGGTAATTGGTGTGGTGAGTAGGATGTAATGCTATGACGTTACAATCTTATTCACGGGAGTGGGGGTAACCCTGTCCCTATAAATACAAAAGAGGAGTTAACATATGATCATTGAATAGGCTAGGTTCCTATAGTAAAGATTAATTATGCATTCGTGTACGTCTTGTGGTAAAAGCTTTACACGTAGCGACAATTTACGTCGTCATGAAAGACAATCGTGTGGGAATGAGGGACCTTTCGCAAAGCGGCCCAGAGTTGATTCAACTCCTTCAACATCATCTACTAGTATGCAAACATGTGATTGCTGTAATGTGACTCTAACAGCAACTCAGATGAAATCACATAGAAGAACACTGCAGCATAGGACAAATTCATGTGCCCCTATGATGGATGGTGTAGCTATTGTCCAAACGGCTTTCAAGAACAGAATCATAACATATCGAGTGCATTGTGAAAATAATTATCTGGATTACACAATGTTTTTTAACGAAATCAGACCAAAGATTCTAAATCTGTTGGAGGAAGTGCTAAGGATTCATAAAACAGTGAAAGTAAATATGGAAACTTTCGCCAGGTACATTCTACCAGCTCAAGACATAATTGAAATGAAATCATTTAATACCTCCAATAGTATTTTGGATGAATCCATGAATTTAAATGATGTTTTGGATAGTTTTGTGGATTCTATGGTTATGCAAAGTACTGAGTTTCAAGAACGTGATTCAGGTATGCAAATATTTTTGTAAAGTATAAAAAAAAAATGATTAACCATTGTCTATTTTTTAGGTTGGGCACTCGAAAGAATTGCTTTTGTTGAAATTAATGTTAACAAGTACAGTCCTTTGGGTGGTTCATCATACATAAAATTGCCGAAATATATTGAAAATAGGAAGGCTGTGGTGAATGTACAGAACCAGGACCAATGTTGCTTTGCTTGGGCTGTGACGTCAGCGCTGTATCCCCCAAATGGCCATGTATCTTACACATCATCATATCCACATTTCTCAAGTGTATTAAATGTAACAGGTATGAATTTTCCAATAAAATTACGAGATATATCAAAATTTGAGGAAATGAATAATATTTCAATTAATGTATACGGTTTAGAGGAGAAATTTGAAAATAATAGGGTTAAGTATGAAGTTGTTGGACCTTTACGTTACTCGGGAAGAAAAATGTATACTCACATAAATTTATTGCTAATTTCGAGTGAATGTGTTGGTGACGAGAATCATCACTGTAATAACGATTGTGCTAATAGTCACTATTGTTGGATAAAGGATTTATCTAAGTTAGTTTCCACCCAAGTTTCTGGTAGCGATCATAAGAAACATTTTTGTGACGGGTGTTTACTTTACTTTAATAATGAACGTCACTTATTTCAACACCAGAGAAATGACTGTAATCATATTTACACAACAACACCCACAACGAAATTTCGAATTAACAAATTTGGTAAAGAAGTTGGTGAGAATATATTAAAATTTGAAAACATTGAGAAACAAATGCGAGTACCATTTGTAGTATATGCTGACTTTGAGTCTATTTTAAAACCTATCAATACGTGCGAGCCAAACCCCGAACGCTCTTTCACGAATAAGACCTTTAAACATGAGCCTTACTCTTTTGCATATTACATTAAGTGCTCCTTTGACAATTCTCTCTCCAAGTTTAATTTGTATCGGGGATGTGATGCAGCCCAAGTTTTTGTAGCGCGTATAGAGGCTGACTTAAGGAATATATATAACACACATATGAAATATATAGTCCCAATGGCAGAACTCACAGCGCAAGAAAACGAAAATTTTCAGAATGCGACCGCGTGTGGTATATGTGGGGGGCTTTTCGAGGGAGAGGATGTTAAAGTTCGGGACCATTGTCACTTAACAGGTAAAGTAAGATTTGGTGCTGCACATTCGATCTGTAACTTAAATTACAAGTTACCCAATTTCATACCTATTGTATTTCACAATATGAGTGGATACGATAGTCATCTGTTCATCAAAGAGTTGTGTAAATACAAGGATAAGGTTGGGGTAATAGCGCAAAATAAAGAAAAATATATATCCTTTACGAAACACCTTTATATGCACGATTATGTTGATAAGAAAGGGGTTACAAAGAAGAAATATTTACAGCTACGATTTATCGATAGTTTTAAATTTTTGTCAGCTTCATTACAAAATTTAGGTGCGAATTTAGAGGACGATCAGTTGAGAACAACACGTAGTTTTTATAATGATGATGATAAATTTAATTTAATGAGACAGAAGGGGGTATTTCCATATAGTTTTATAGATAGTATAGAGAAATTAAATGTAACTGAATTACCATCTAAAGAGGAATTTTATGATAATTTAAACAAAGAGCACATATCAGATGCAGATTATTTGCGGGCTAAGGATATTTGGAGATTATTTGAATGTCGTTGTCTTGGCGATTATTCAGATATTTATTTGAAATCAGACGTGCTTCTTCTATGCGATGTGTTTGAAAATTTTCGGACAATTTCTTTAGATAAATATAAACTAGATCCAGCCCAGTATTATACAGCTCCGGGATTATCATGGGATGCAATGTTAAAATTAACCGGAATAGAGTTAGAATTGTTAACGGATATTGATATGATTCACTTCTTTAAAAGGGGTATAAGGGGTGGAATAAGTCAATGTTCAGAAAGAAAACATATTGCAAATAATAAGTTTCTGCCTGATTACGATCCCAATGAGCCATCATCATTTCTCACATATCTAGACGCCACGAATTTATATGGACATAGTATGTCAAATATGTTGCCCATGGGGGGCTTTACGTGGCTGTCTGAGACAGAAATCGGTGATTTAGATATTATGAATATCTCGGATAATAACCCCCATGGGTACGCCCTTGAAGTAGACATACATTATCCAGAACACTTACACGACTTGCACTCAGATCTTCCCTTTTTAGTTGAAAATATTGTGCCACCCATTTCAAAATCAAAATTAAAAAAGTTAATACCAAATTTGAATGATAAAAAAAACTATGTAGTGCACTACGTAAATTTAAAGCAGGCTATTAATAATGGGTTAGAGGTTACTAAAATACATAGAATTCTTAAATTTAATCAATCTAGGTGGTTAAAGAAATACATAGACTTAAACACCGAGATGAGAAACAAAGCGACAAATAAATTTGAAAAAGATCAATATAAATTAATGAACAACGCCGCGTTTGGTAAGACAATGGAGAATGTGGAAAACAGAACAGATATAAAGTTGGTTACTCATTGGGAGAGTATTAGACGCAGTATGGGTGCAAATGCATTAATAGCTCGTCCAAATTTCAAAACATGTTCGATATTCACTGAAGATTTTGTGGCGATCCATATGGGGAAACAGAAGGTAGAGTACACTAAACCAATTTTTATTGGCTTTTGTGTCTTGGAATTGTCGAAAACGGTGCTGTACAATTTTTTTTATAATGTAATTAAAAGAGAGTTTGGAGATAAGGCTTCATTATTGTATACTGATACTGATAGTCTAATTATTAAAATTTTAACAGAAAATTTTTATGACTTTATGATAGAAAACCAAGATAAATTCGATACTTCGAATTATCAGCACGGTAATATATTTAATGTACCTAAAAGCCCACCGATTTTAGGCAATTTTAAAGATGAGTTTCCCGCGGATCCAATAATTAGTTTTTATGGCACGGGAGCAAAAGCTTATTGCGTGCAATCTGTGGGTAGCGAGTTAAAAAAAGCAAAAGGTGTGAAGAGATCTGTCATTCAAAAAGAGTTATCAATAGACGACTATAAGCAAATCGTTGAACAGGGTGGCTTAATATTCAGAAAGATGAATACATTTCGAAGTCAATTGCATGATATTTTCACCGAAGTAAAGAACAAAGTGGCTTTGTCTCATCATGATGATAAGCGCTTTGTCATCCCCAACACAACAAAAACTTTGCCGTGGGGTCACTCTGACATACAATTTTTTCAAACCGAGCAAGAACAAAATATTCGGTGGTTAATGGCTGCTATTAATGACGTCCAAAGTAGCACTGGTGAAATGGATAAAATGGATCTTTTACTTGCGGCAATAGCTGAGTTAAGCCAGCAATCGTGATTAAAAGATGAAATTTTGTTTAACATAAAAGTCCAGAATTTTGTAAATTATTTTTAGCTTGTTTGTGTATTTTTCTGTAAAGACATTGTAAACTAATTATAGTTTGGATAAGTAACTAATTTAACATTAGAAGTAGATGTTTTGTTGAACACACAGTTCTAAAATATTATAAATTATGTTAACTCTAGATATGTACTATACTGTAAAAAAAAAACATTGTAAGTTAATTTCATGCTTTACACGTAGTAATATGTAATGTATATGTATATATAGTAATATGTATATGTAGGAATATGTAATTGTAAATAAAATGTTAATGAATTGAAGAACCCCTTTTTATTGTTGTTAACTCTTATTGTAATAAAGTATACGCAGAAAAGAATAATTATATGTCGTTACTAAGCTTTGCACCAGAATTAATATTTAATATTTAAATAAAGCATCATTTCTTATGATAGGCACTGTACCGCAGCCTGAGTTACGTGTCGTTTAGTGAAGGACATACGGCAACAACGCTGGCATGTATTCGAGGCTTGCAAGCCGCAAGAGTTAGCGTGGGCCATGTGACAACAAGAACTCCTATCTTTTAAAGTTAAATGAAGCGTTATTTCTTATGATAGGTACTGTACCATGGCCCGTGTTACGTGTCGCTTAAAGTAGGTCATGTGGCAACAACGCTGGCGTCTATTCTAGGCATGTATGCAATCCGTAAGATTCAGTGTGGGCTATGTGGTAACAGGGAATCCTATTTTAAAATCAGGTAAAGCGTAATTTCTTATGGTGGGTACTGTACGAGTTTTTGTTACATACCGGTTAGAGTGGGCCATGTGGCAACAATGCTGGTGTCTATTCGAGGCATGTTTGCAATTCGTAAGATTCATCGTGTGTTATGTGGTAACAGGATATTCTATTTTAAAGTCAGGTAAAGTGTAATTTCTTATGGTGGGTACTGTACCACAGACTGGGTTACATACCGATTAGAGTGGGCCGTGTGGCAACAACACTGGTGTCTATTAGAGGCAAGTTTGCAATCCGTAAGATTTATCGTGGGTTATGTGGTAACAGGAAATTCTATTTTAAAGTCAGGTAAAGTGTAATTTCGTATGGTGGGTACTGTACCATAGTCTGGGTTACATACCGGTTAGAGTGGACCATGTGGCAACAATGCTGGCATGTTTGCAATCCGTAAGATTCAGCGTGGGTTATGTCGTAACAGGAAATCCTATTTTAAAGTCAGGTAAAGCGTAATTTCTTATGGTGGGTACTGTACCACAGTCTTTGTTACATACCGGTTAGAGTGGGCCATGTAGCAATTCGTAAGATTCATCGTGTGTTATGTGGTAACAGGATATTCTATTTTAAATTCAGGTAAAGTGTAATTTCTCATGGTGGGTACTGTACCACAGGCTGGGTTACATACCGATTAGAGTGGGCCGTGTGGCGACAACACTGGTGTCTATTCGAGGCAAGTTTGCAATCCGTAAGATTCAGCGTGGGTTATGTGGTAACAGGAAATCCTATATTAAAGTCAGGTAAAGCGTGATTTCTTATAGTGGGTACTGTACCACAGTCTTTGTTACATACCGGTTAGAGTGGGTCATGTGGCAACAACGCTGGCGTCTATTCGAGGGATGTTCGCAAGCCGTACGGTCCCACGTGGGTTATGTGGCAACAATGCTGATACCTACTCGAGATGACGCGATGCCTGACGTGGCGCTCGACTTTTGTGGCGTGATACATTTCAACCAATGAGGAGGAAGCATCCCACCAATTCCCTACTCCAGGAGTGGTGGAAGTAGAGGGGTGAGCGTGGGGTATTTATACTTTCAGGACGCTTCTAAGGTTCTCTTTGCCTTCAACTTTTTGAACTGTGCAGTTGTGTTGTTTGTGTTGTGTTCTGTGCCAAGTATCACTTGATATTTTAAATTGTAAGTACTTTATTTGTTATTTAAAGTTCGATAATTAGTCTCATAATGGTGAGAAATAATGTCTCTGGTGGCAGCCGTAAAAAGGCAGACGAATCTGAGGCTAGGACTGCTCAGAGGATGATGCAGGGTGTGGCTATTTTGACCAATTTTGTATCGGGCCCTGCTACCACAGTAGGTGCGTCGGTAACGACATCGAGCAGCGTAATATATGCTGCGGCTCCGGTGGCACAATTCGTTGTGGCCGGGGCATCTAATAATAATGTACCGACGCCAAGTGGTAGCGCAACAGGTCCGACACCCCTAGGACCTGGTGCAGGAAGTATGGGCCCGACTTATACTATAGCAGGTAGGCCGGGATTAGGGGTAAATATAATTTCCAATGTTAGAATCCCGGCCTCAAACGCAACACAAGCCACACCTAATGAAACCTCTTGCGCAAGTACTAGCACTGGCATTCGTGGGTCAGTTTATGGCGGTCAACAAAGGCACGCGGTAAACCATCCTGACGTGGACATTCATCCTGTAATTCATATCTCCGACGACGATGCTAGAGGAATTCATTCCGATAGCACCGAAGTCGCAGATTTACAGGATCGTGAAAACGATTTCCTCGATGCTGAGGAGCTTATTCGTTTAGATGCAAAAGTTAAAGCATCTAAAAGAACAGCTTCTGCATCGAGGAGTCAGGATGGGCGTCGCGTTACCTTCCATCCCTCTTGTGCATCAATATCATTGGTTACTAGTGATGACTCTGAGGACGACTTTGTGAAACCGCCAGAAGCAAAAAAGCCCAAAAGGGGCGTAATTCACAACGATGACTCTGATGATGACTTTGTTGTAAAGCCCAAGGCAAATTTAAAAAATAAGAAAGTAGGGAAACCTAATAGTAGTAAAACAAAGTCATCATCGGTGGCATCGGGGAGTGGTAGGGGCAGGGGTAGGGGTCGACGTGGTGCAAACCCCAACACAAAGTCGTCGTCGGCGGCATCAGGGCGTGGTCAAAGAAGGGTTAATCCACCAACACCGGACTTTTCCGACGCTCCTAGACACATTATTCAAAATATTATTGATTTACATACAAATTTACCTGAGCCGATAACCCCTATTCTCGAGGATCCTCCTAGGCCTGTGATAAAGACTGTAGGCAGAGGCATAGGAGGAAAGGGTAGACTGATGAACCTTAACGGCGAGGTAAATCGCGACGCGGCTCAAAGTCCAGTGTTAGGTGGTAGATTTGACGACGCCGCATTAGAACAACCAAGCTGTTCTTATGCGATGCCGCCACGTCCATCCTCAGGTGGCAACGCCGCGCTAGAAGGAGCTGGCACTTCTAGCGCGGCGGTGTCATCACCGCTCCGAACACCAAGTCGGAATTCTACAGATTCCGACATGACGTTCGAGGCGGTACCACAGCTCGAACCTGCGGAGGAAATCGTAGCGCTGGAAAACATTGAGATTGAAAATTTATTTGTCCCGTCACCAGTAGCACCGATTCAGAATCCTTCAGATTCTGATTCGGATTGCGATTTTCTTTCGCAGGAAGCGGACCGAGATTTGTTTCGAAGTGCCTTTAAAAAACTCAAAGATTTAAGGGTACAAAAGAAACAAAAGTATGATAATGATGTAGCGGCGTGCGCTAATGATAATTTGTTAGAGCTGCAGGCTGAGGCACAGGAAGCCAATGTCGAACAGCGGCTTCAGCAAGCAGAAAATTTGAACCTAGAAATTGAGAGGTTACAATCTCAAATTAACCGATTAAACATCGAAAGGGAACAAATTATCGTTAGCGCAAATGCGGAGAGGATTGAGGCCCGCCATATAATGGAGGGCGTCAATACTCGCCGCAACGCCGCGGCTAAGTCCCGTCGAGAGCTGGAAGGTCTTGACAATAAATTAAAAGTTCTTGGCCAGAACATATAAATAAAGGCAAAGAGGTTGTAAAGCAATTGTATATATATTAATTATTATGTTTATATTTTAGTAGTTTTGTTAGTTTATTTATTAGATAATAGTATAAAATTTTGTATGGTTTTAAGTATAATTAGTGTAAGTTCTTATGTTTAATTGTAAATATTATTAGTTTGTAATTGTAAAATATATTATTGAAAAAAATATAAAAAAAAGTTAAAATATTGGGTAAAAAAATATATAAAAAAAATTATGAAAAAAAAAATTATTGGTTAAAAAAATATATAAAAAAAATTAATAAAAGAGAAAAATCAAAGATCTAAAAAAAAATATAAAAAACCCAAAAAAAAATATTATTTAGTTATAAGTATCACTAATATGTATTCCTGTAAAAATAATTAAAACTGTTAATAAATTAATAAATAAAATTGATATTATCTTGTCATTTTGTCACCGTAGTCACCTCCCCCTCTTCCCTTACAACCTCTTCCCTTACAACCTCTTCCCTTCACAACCCCTTCCAAAACCTTTCCTAATTACAGATATATTCACCCCCCCCACCCCTCCCAAACCCGCGTCACGGGTTAGGTTAGGTTAGGTTAGGTTAGGTTAGGTTAGGTTAGGTTAGGTTAGGTTAGGTTAGGTTAGGTTAGGTTAGGTTAGGTTAGGTTAGGTTAGGTTAAACATGCATAAAGAGATTTATTGAGCGAAGCGCGGAGCGCTTCGCGAAATCGTTTACCCAAACTGTTTGCGGGCGTAGCCCGCAAACAGTCTGGGTACCTCAACACGATTTCGCGAAGCGCTTCGCGCTTCGCTCAATACCCGACCCAAGACACGCGCGCGCGGAATTCCGGGCCTCTCCTGCGACGAAAATCGCGCATGCGCAGTTTCTCGTAAGGCTCCAAAAAGTCACGCCTAAGCGCTTTGTCCTAAGATGTGTTTAATAATTTAGACCCCTTGTGGATAGCTTTTACACTAAATATTTTTGGTTTTAACTGTGGAGAATTCATAAAATATTTTCTGTTTTAATGGGCGATTTTTTAGTAAAATAAGTAAATGCCTATTATGATATGTACAGTATTTGCATACAATTTATCTAAATTCAGTATCTCTT
This sequence comes from Stenurella melanura, assembly GCA_963583905.1. Lineage (NCBI taxonomy): Eukaryota > Metazoa > Arthropoda > Insecta > Coleoptera > Cerambycidae > Stenurella > Stenurella melanura. The sequence goes on from OY757311.1 coordinate 12,246,614, forward strand.
TCTATATGTTTCTGCATCGGATGCAAATGTAGTCCGCATCCGAGCAGGTTAGGAGGTAACCATTTGTAGTGACATCAGCAGGTCCTCGTGGTTCCTTCGTAACCCATGATAAATATGAGGACTGACCACTCGTCAGTTACAGGATCTTGATACCACACTCGTTCAGGCCATATCAATGGTATGACATTCGGTAAGGTCAAATCACTGGTGGGGAAGATGGTTGGATCTTAAATAGTATTCATATTAAAGCAAATGAAGATAAGTATACTAGTTTCTTATTATATAAGTAGATTTTTACCCCTCACTTTATTTAACACTTAAAATAGAAAGTAAAAAATAAAAATTTTCACATTTAGATATATTTATTTACAAAAAAAAATATTTATTTACAAAAAGAACATTTATTTACAAAAAATAATCTAAGAACTAATAATCTATACATTTACAATATATACATTTATAACATAAATTCACCCTGCTCTTCGGGAGAATCTTCATCATCCTCGTAGTCCGAGTCGCTAGCACTTATCGACTCTGTCTCCAATGACCAAGCTGATGGAGACGAGGGTCTGCTTGGCGGCTCCACCTCCATTGATGATGAAGGACTGTTTGACGGGCCTGCATCCATTGGTGGTAATGGCTCCCACCAATCACTACTGTCTGGACCTTCTTCATCCTCCAAATCTTCCAGATAGCGCATTTGTACCACCCAATTACTGCTATCTGGACCTTGCCCATTATATGAGAGCCCCAACATTACGTCGTATTCCCAAAACGGTGTTGTGAACTCTGTGGAGTCGCTGGACGTTACTTCGTTATCTTGGGAAGCCATTTGTTTTCACCAGCTTTGCAGTTTAACTGAGGACCAAGAGACGAGGAGTTTCTTATATTAACGTACCCCCACTCCAACATACCCTACATTAACAAGAGTGGGGTAGTAAGTTTCTTAAAGACGATTTTTAAATTATCAAAGTCATCACCAATATAATAGCACATGAGTTTAAAGACTGTATGACGATTTACCCTCACTTTAATTTACACTTAAAATAGAAAGTAAAAAAAAAAAAGCAATATTTTTATAAAATATATTTATTTACAGAATAAAAAACAACAAAAAAAAACAAATTAACCTAAGAACTAACCTAAGAACTAACCAAATACTTTAACTAAACTATTTACATATAAACATATTTACAGTCACAATTTATGGATTTTGATTATTACAAATATTGCAGATCTCCACTGGCCTAATTTGGTACAGCGGATCTCTGCAACATTTGCAATAACCCCTTTCGCCATCCGTCAGGCGTGTTGTGGCGTGGTAGTCGACGTGTCGATGTAAGGAGAGGTTGACGCGCTGTTGGTATGCTATATAACACCCATAGCAAATATGATATTCTGCACCATCCCTTGTTTCAATAGCCACAAACGTCTTGGTGGTGCAGAATAACTCATCCCTGGGGTTCCCTCTTAGAAGGTACTTCTCACAAACATCCTCATCATTGAATGCATCCGCAACGATGCCATCATCTGAGTCTGCATCCGTATCTTCATCATCATTTAATTGCCCTACGACAACATCCTCTTCGTCAACCTCTGGGCCATCTTCCCCCTCGACACCACCTTCTACAGCTGCCACATCTGCGTCGCCTTCATCGTCACTCCACAAATTGTTGACCAAGTCGAACTCCGCCAACCAGCTCAAAAATTGTAAATTGGCATATCCTGGTACACCAGCCATGAAATTTGGTACAGCTGCCATTGTATATACACGAACTTGCGTAAACGTAAACGTAGGGTAGGTTATAATGTTGAAAATCAACTGACTTGTATCGAGTCACCTCCTCGTTTATATCCTCTTTGTAGCCGGTCACGTCATATCATCTCTGACGTCAGCACCCTAAACATCTACTTAAATGTGAATGAACGAGAAGAGGAACTTAGTCAGTATTTTGCTTTCATACTATCTATATATTGTAAAGTGTTAAGTATTAAAATGCCTTTTCCAAAAGAGTGGGAATCCAAACCAACCGTTGCAGCATATCCATTTCGTACGGATGGCCAAATTGTGTGTCATAATTGTTACGTGTCCTGGCCGAAGATATATATAAATTCATGTACTGGATTGTGTGTAAATTGTGTAAAGGAGAATCCCGTGCCAATTAAGAGATGCCAAGAGGTTCGAGGAAGACGTTCAGGTGAGCGTCAATGCCGCAAGTGTCTCCAGCTGCTGACTCGCACAAATTTCGGAATAAACAGAGATGTTTGTCTTATGTGCAGCGTGGACTATCCATTAAGACAGCGGTGTATAGCTTGTGATAAGTATGGGGATGATTGCTGGAATAATATATGCAGCAAATGCAGAACAGACAAAATATTATGCGAACATGTTGGTCATTTTTATGCAACTTTGACGAGTCACTACAGAAAATGCTGGTGTGTAAGTCAAGAAATCCAGTTCTTGAGGCTGGGGATTTAATTAGGATGTTCGTTCTTTATTGTATTTTTTTTGCTTTCTGTAAATATTGAGATTTAGAATATTCCACATATTTTTGTTCCAAATAAAACATATTTCAATTAATTGTTTTTTTTTTCCTTCTGTTAACTTACTGAAATATAAAATGTAAATAATGTTGCAGTGAAATAAAGCAATTCAATAATCAATCTTGGACGCTTAAATAAAACAATAATGTCAGATACATATTTTATTTCCTTATTACTGATACATAAGTAAATATATAAATTGATTATGTATATTTTACATGGTTTAAAGTTTTATAAATTATACAACATCCATTTTGTCAATCCAAGAGTTGTGTTCTTTGGAAAGTCCAAGCCATTTGACAAATATTTTGTTTTTCTTTTTTTTCAAAACCTTCTCCACTAGATATATATCAGGATATTTAGTTTTTTGTAACTCCATTTCATAAAAACATCCTTTAATTGGTTGTCCATACATATCTTCAAGCTGGTAAGTTGTTGGGTTAGTTATATTGATTTTGACAATTTTGAAAAGTTCAGTTGAAAAATTGACTGTAAAACCTTTTTCAAATACACCTTTGTATGCACTTATTCGAACTACATCACCAATGTGAAACTTCGGTTTTAAAGCAATCCTAATGTGATTATACGCATCCAAACGTGTGGTTGGTTTAACGTCAGCGGGTTTCATACCAATCGTGCGATGTATTTTATTGTTGTACATTTTTGTAATGTTGGATAGAATATCGAGCCATTTGTATTTACCCCTAGCTGAGAATTCTTTATATAACCAATTTTTTAATGTTCGTATCACTCTCTCAACAATTGCAGCCTTTTTCGTACTATATGTAGAGTAATGATTAATGGCATGCTTTTTCATTAAAGTAGAAAAGTTTTTGTTGTAAAATTCCGTACCCTGGTCGCTTTGAAGATTCTTAGGTGAGTAGTTCGATTTTTGCAAAATGCTCCTCATACCCTTCGTAATTTCTATACCAGTTTTATTTCTTAAGGGTCTTGTCCACACATATTTCGAATAGCAGTCGATCACTACGAGGATATATCGATAACCTTTATTAAGGTTCGCAAATGGCTGCATTTCAGCCAAATCCATTTGCCATAAATCGCCATAGCCCTTGATAATTGTTCTTCTTCTACGAAAATTTTTTCGGGGTAACCTGTGCAGTTCCTGCACAACGGCCTTCTTTGTAGTACTAATTTCCATGTTAACTTATTGGATCCAATGGGTGTGCAGAGAATACACTAAGCTGTTACATGTTTGCCGATAGACTAATTTCTAATAAGTTAATTCTTCTAATTTATTAATTTTGTCAATTATTTTCTGAAGCTCTCTAGCTTGCTGAGAAATTGAATTTTCCACTGTTTTATGTTCCTTATCAATATTCGCTCGTATTTGTTCATTAATATACTTTTTCATCTCTGCAACAACCCGTACATTTCCTTTATCTATTTTTTTCGGAATTTCCTCATTTACATAAGTTTTTGCAGTAGCAACAGCTAACAAAACTTGACCATTAACGTACTTTTCCATTGCTGTAATAATTAAGTTAGTGGCCTCATCCATAGCCTTGCGGATGTCTGCAAAGAAGGTAGTAAGTCGCTCTTCAACATAGTTACGTGTTACACCATCCTGACTATCTACCGGTTCTCCAATGTTCTTTAAACGTTTATTCTGAATATCGAAGTGATTATCTGCAGTGAGCTTAAAGCCAAGACCTGGTGGACCGCGCACGACTAATGATTTATTAGCGCCGCCTCTTCTGCGTCCAAATTTATCAATTGTGTTGTGACCAGGTAGCATTTCTAATTACATCTGATCTGATTTAAGCATTTCACAGTATATTATACTTCCCCATTATAATTTTGTTAATAGATTATTTTTTCTTCTCTCATTTCCTCCAACAAACTAATTATTTCATTATTAACACCACTGTTACCTGCCATTTTTGAGCTATACAGCAGACGTAGACGATCTACCAACTCTTTCGGCTTATCCCAATAAACATAGTCGACACCTTCACTATTGTATATTTTCTGAAGTGGCATTTGGGGAAAGCCCAAACCAGTTCTGGATCTCGTCATTATTGTAGAAGATGTTAGTGGTTTTATAATATCACTGAATTTCCTCCATTTAGTTTTATTCAAACCCTTTTTGATATCATATTGTTTATATGCTGCTCTCGTCTTTTTTAATATTTCGCCATATATTTGATACTCCTCGTCAAAAAGAGATACTTCATCGCTGCGTAGCACTAATGGATACTTTAAAAATAGTACATCGTACAACTTAGGACTGCCAGAATACGTTCCTAGAGACTTATTACCATACCACAACGTAATATCCCCACTAGAAAACCGCACCTCGGCATTACCCATGTGTAGTTTGCCTGTATGGGGGTCTAGACGAACACCGTATACAGTGTCATATTTATAGTTGCCGGATTTTACATTTTCTAGATGTTGTTTGATTACGCCACATTTCTCTTCTACACTGCCAATGGATCTTTCTGAGCCTGGGGTACTCATTAACGACGATCTTGGTGGTGTTTCCATATAATATGCGTCAGCTGCACTATTCTCGCCATCTTCGCTACTGGTTTCTGGTGTCGCTTTAAACGTACTGGTACTAGCTTTCACATTATCTCGAGATTGTGTTGATTTTTGTGTCGGTGTTGGTGATGCCTGGTTATGTGATTTTACCAGTGAGGCAGATGATATTACTTTTAAAGGTTTTGTTATGGGTTCATACAACCTCTCGAGCGATAGCTGGGTCTCCACATTTCTACTCCTCAGTGAATTAAATTTTTTACGTACAGAATCAGTAGCCTCAACTAGCTGACGTTTCAGATTTATTTTCCCTAGCATGTGTCCATCTGTTTCACTATCACGTTTAATCATCATTTCCACTATATAAACTGACCGATGTAAACCCGGTGCTGTCTGGTGATCTATTGAAATGTTAATTACAGTACTTCATGGATATATGAAACTATTAAGTCCTTTCCTGTATCTTCCCTCATTCACTTCTCTATCCTTGTCAATTACCAGAAACCCATATTTATCTTTCCAACATTCTGCACACATTTCTTGAAATTGCTTAAAAGATACGTCTGGTGAGACGTGGTGCGAGAAAATGTGATGTAAATTCATATCGTCCTGTTTGAACATCGCTATAAAATTACTGTTATCCCTCACTAACTGTTTCGGCACGCGAGAATATGTTTGCGCCAGATAAAAACAGTCTACATTTCTGTGGCGGCCCATTGAGAAAAATGCGCGAATTACGTCTTGCTTTTCACATATAACATCATCGAATATAAAAATAGAATCGGGTTTGGCGTCAGATGGTTGCACTATTTCAGCATTATTACTAAAGGTGTAAAATCCTAATCCCTTAATTGGTGCTAATATGTTACGCAAGAACTCATACTTGGGTTGATTTAAAGACTTTGAATATAGGTATATATTTGCAAAACGTAATCCAACGGGGTTAGTAATCAGCGATATCATTAAATTCGTCTTTCCACAGTTACTCGGACCGATTAGAAGTCCACGAACAGTTGACGGAAGTAGTGGCCCATGACGCGATTCAATTTGTAATCCATATCCAACTTTTTCATCCAAATTATCTATAGAAAACTTCTGTCTCTGCTTTACAATACGCATTGTAGCAAGGTTGAAGACTATATAAATAGATGTACGCATTGCAACTGTTATTTAAATGTCGTCGGTCAAGCAGCGCACAAGTAAAAACCATCGTTTTTTAAAGGCCGGTAAGGGGTTAGTAAATTCCCTTATAAATAAGCTTCCATTTGAACTTCATTTGCCAGGTGGTTACCAGTATTGTGGTCCAGGTACCAAATTACAAAAAAGACTAGCGCGAGGTGATCCAGGAATAAACAAACTCGATGCTGCATGCAAGAAGCACGATATTGCATACGATCAAAACACGAATGATTTAGTAGCTCGACATAGAGCAGACTATCAACTTGAACACGCTGCATGGAATCGAGTTAAATCCAAAGACGCAAATTTGAGGGAAAAGGCCGCTGCGTGGTTGGTTACAACTATAATGAAGGGAAAACAACGTCTTGGTATGGGATTTAAGTCAAAATCTGGTACGAAAAAAAGAAAAAATACAGTTAAAAAGAAGAGCAAAAGCAAGAATAACCTAAGAAAGATAGCTTTTGGTGCTGGAATAGTGCGCAAGGTACGTGATGATTTACGTAAAGCTGATGGCAAGCGATTTGCAGCTAAGAATACACGGAAAGTCATGCAAATAGCACTTCAAGCTGCACGACGACACATGAGATCGGCTGGAGGGAAACGCAATATCCGTACACCTCGCATAATACCAATTCCGAAAGTTGGTGGAATTCTACCTTTAATACCAATTTTTGCTGGATTATCGGCGTTAGGTAGTTTAGCCGGCTCTGCAGCTGGTATAGCCAAGGCTGTACATGATGTTAAAACCAGCAGAGAGGAACTGGCTGAAAAAAGCCGTCACAATAGACATATGGAAGCAATTGCTGTTGGGAAAAGTGGCAAGGGACTATATTTGAAACCATATCGTAAGGGATTGGGCCTCTATCTAAAACCACAAAATTCAAAAAACTACTAGACACTCTACCTCGAAAACCTCTCACTAACATCGATCTTAAATATTATGCTGAGAAGATGAAGGTGCCCTATTTTCGGGGTATATTTATGCGCGACACTTTACCAAATTCCGGACCACATCGCAATGAATCCGCCATCATAAATTTGGATACTATAGATGGCCCGGGAACACACTGGGTGGCATATAAAAAACGTGGTAGTTTGGTCACATATTTCGATAGTTTTGGCAATTTACCCCCACCAAGAGAATTAATTCTGTACTTGCGCAATGGTTCAACGTTTACGGATAAAATCTACTACAATTATGAGCGTCAACAAAATTTCAACACAGTGTGGTGTGGTCATTTGTGCTTAAAGTTTCTTTCTTCGAAAGTTAAATAAAACTCCCCAAATGGCATCTGTGACTCCATCGATGGATCGAGAGGCAATTAAACGGATGGGCCACTCATTGATTGCTTTCTCTAGACTACGCAGCTTGTTGAAGATGAGTAAAGAGCAACTTTCAGATATGCCTAAAGAAGTAATGATTGCATGCGCCCCTTATGAAATTGCGTTAGTGTGGGAGAAATTACCCAAACATCTTCAGGATGACATTGATATTTTAAAATACCAGTACTGTCAAGAACATTATTCTCTTGAAGACGAAAATAATGTTGATGTTAACGATGGTCCGTCCCCTCGAAAAATATTTTGCTACTACTGTAAAGTGGACGGAGTGAACGTGGCGTCAAATAATGATATAAATCTATCTCCATCACCGCCCAAGAAAAGAAAATTAATACACAACTACTGCTGCAAATCGCAATAAAGGCATGCACAATCTCCAAAAACATCAGTCATGTCACGCACTTTCACTTTATCAAGCCGCTCAAGCGTGCTCAGTGCAGAGTTTTATCCCCCGATTGAACTAGATATGGGCTGTCGATACGGTCTGGGATTAACCGGATTTTATTCATACAATTCTATATTTAATATAGACGAGACAAACAATGGTTTTTGCTATAGGACTTCACCGAAAGTAGCTCTCACATTTATCCACATACCGTACGGAGTCTATGAAATTGATGAAATATATAATGCAATACTGAAAGCTATGCCAACGAACAAAAATGAAGAAAAAGAAAAATTATTTCAACTGCGAGCAAACAACAACACAATGAAATGTGAGATAAGATCAAAATATGGAATTGACTTTACACAAGCAAACTCTATTGGTAGTCTGTTGGGATTTGAACCGACATATTTAGCACCAAACAAGACTCACGAGTCGACACTCCCTATCGATATAATGAAAGTAAGAATGATACGTGTAGATTGCAACATTATTTCCGGAGCGTATCTGAATGCCATTAAATCCCATACAATGTTCGAATTTGACATAGATGTTGAACCTGGTTACAAACTTACCAGGGAGCCGGCCAACATCATATATTTGCCTGTTACACCGGAAGGGCGTCAGTTTATCGACAACATTACTCTGCACATATTGGATGACAATGGAGATTTAATTAATTTTCGAGGTGAGAAGATTATTGTGAAGCTAGAATTAAAACAGTTTTAATATTGTAATAAGTACAATGGGTTTCCGATATAATCAACAACGGCTAGCACATCACCAATATAATGTAATCAGTCCTAAAAAGAAGAATGAGAGTGGAAATCGATTCATTCAACGTGTGCATCTTAAACGGTCAAGACATAAATTATCAGCTAAGGACCGCGCATTTCTTCTATCCATTGGTTTAAAACTGAGACAAAATTAAATAATCATGGTGGCTATTACATCTAGTGAAAAACTTGAGGTGTTCGGCGAGCCAGTATTTGATCAGTCACTTGTAAGTTTACATGAACATACATATAAACCGTATGGCTCACCATACTACAGAAACTGATGAAATACGCATTCCTGTCAATTTTCAAGACCTCATACTGGATATTGCAGACAGTTACATTTATATAGAAGGAAACTTTACTCCTAACGACGCTACCAAGAGCTGTTATTTATCTAATAATGCACTAGCTTTTCTGTTCGAGGAAATCAGATATGAAATGGGTGGTGAGCAAGTGGCTGTCGTTAGGAAACCTGGTATCACTACCACAATGAAGACTATGGTATCATATGGACAAACACATTTGCGATCACTACTAACTGCAGGTTGGGGTCTCAACGAACAGAAGCAAGATATTTTAGATAATGTCAGTCATGTTTTCAGTGGTAAGCTACCTCTTAAATTCCTCATGGGATTTGCAGAAGATTACATCAAAGGAATTTTGAATGCAAAGCAGGAATTAATTTTGATTATAGCACGATCCTTCAAAGACTCTTACATTGGTGAGGTTGATGCACAGTTAGAAATTACCAAAATTGAATGGAAGATAAAACATATTGTGCCTGAAGATAAACAGAAACTTAAATTATTAAACAGAATTAATAAGAGTAGTAATAACGCTAGAGTTAAGATGGCTTACCGTATGTGGGATCTCTATGAATTACCTACTTTGCGTGATACTGCTTCTGACATATGGGCTGTTAAAACTACCAGCAGTCTTGAGAGACCTCGATACATTATTATCGGATTTCAAAATAATGGCAATTCCAATGATAGAACCAAGGACTCCACAAAGTTTATACATGCAGATATTAATAATATTCGACTCTATCTAAACTCTGAAGTATTTCCATATGAGCGTTGGAATTTAGATTTTGATAAGAAATTGGACTCTGCAGCTTACTATGCCTATGAGAACTTCCAGCGCAGTTATTATGATAAAGATATGAGTGAACCTATGATGGATCTTGCAGAATTCAGAAAATCTCCATTATTTGTCATAGATTGCTCCCACCAACCGGATGCAATGAAATCATCCACAGTCGACATAAAAATAGAATTTGAAACTCGAAAGACAAAGTTCCCCGAACAAACCCGAGTGTATGCACTTATTCTACATGATACTTATTTAAGCTACAGTGCATTGGATGGTTCAGTTCAAAGCGGTTTTCTTGCTGCAAAGTAAAAAATATTTATTATGGCGCAATCAAGTTATACAGCTCCTATGCTGATAGTTGACTTACAAGGTTTTCAATGTAAAAACAGTGAATTTATAGTAAAAGAATTGGCTGCTGTATGCTGTAATACTGAACAACAAGCACATTACTTTTTCAAACCACCGCATGCATTCTCATCACTTGCGCATGACAAGAAGGTACAATACCAATGGTTGGAGAAAAATTACCATGGTTTAAAATGGAGCCACGGATACATTCAACTGACAGAATTACCATTGATACTTCAGCGACTTTGCCAGAATGCAGTTAATAATTATCAATGTCAATCACTATTAGAGGATGTCGTAATTGTATGCAAAGGCAGAATGAAGAGGAATTTTCTACTTCAACATCTAAGAAGGAATAAGATTATAGACTTAGATGACTATTTGCCCCTTCTACCCAGCCTTAAATTATTGAACACACCAAAATGTCTAGAACATTTTCAGTATAATAATATCAGTCATTGTGCTCTTGCAAACGCTCATTTTCTTAATAGAAGTATTATAGATTTAAATATAAAATTACAATGAGACTGTTTAAGCGTAAGGTATATTTTTCTAGATATGTAATAAGAATAGGTATATTCTTTTTAGATATGTAATAGAAATAGGTAATAAAATAAATGTAATCTTTTAACTTGGTTTTTTATTTATTTAACATCATGATATAATCCTAATAAAATAAATATCAATAAGATATTATACTATGTATTACACAATTATTTATTTGCAACAATGTAACTTAAAATAAATATTATTTATCTTCATCATCAAGCTGATATTTTTCAATAATCCCCACTGGTAGGTACTTCACTATCTCATACAGGAAACGTTTTAATTTCCTTCTAACCATATGCTCACAGAACTCATCCAAACTTAAAAAGCCTCGACAATATCTGTCACATAAATTTGCTCCAGTTTCATATGCATTACATTCTTCTTCAACACGTTGAGCTTCGTCAGCATCTGAGAAGACATTTATATCATAGACTATTGAATGCTGCGAATCTCTCCTTAAGTCCCATAGTTCACAGGACAACCTTTCGATGGCTGATTTAATGTCTTCTGCCTTCACCCATCGTTGAGCTGGATATTGCATCCACATATTTTGTTGGTAATGGTTAAACTGAAAGCAAACATATTTGTTAAAAAATGCATATAAGAACTCTAAATTATTCACTTACTTAAGTAAGTTGTAAGCGCAGTTTAAAACTGATGGAGTTATATTGTGAAAATCAAGTTATTACCATTAACCAAAATAATAACGCCCCTGTATTTTCAAACGAGATAGCAATATTACGTTTTATAGTACTCCTACCATTCTTTCTAACTGTATTTTATTATCTAGTAGAAAATTAAAACTAAATTAAAAAAACTAATACAATTATTGTTTCTAAATTAATCGCCAAAACGTATCATTGGACTGGATTTTGCACCGACATACGTTGGAGGGCGCTGACCTAAATATGTCAATGTGTATTTACCACCAGATGAATTAATCTGATTGATTACATCCTCACTTATATTTTCTACAACTCGTTTGGGTAAAAATGATTTAAAAGTTGTTATTGTACTTTCCTCAAACAAATTTACGATGATTGATTTTCCAAACCGCGTATTGACCACTGACATTTTCTTTATGACATAGGCTTTGTCTTTAATTAATGATGAAATAGGCTTTTGCTCCAAAACCTCAGTACTTTCACTAATCATTGCATTAAGTGCTAATAAATCTAATTCCGAAATTTCCATAGTTAAAATGGGATGTGTACAGTGAAAGAATCGCAAAAAGTAATATAAAAATATTGCTCACTTGAAATAATTGAGGTGGTTGCACTACACTCACTTGCTAACTCTTGAGTATCAGAGATAGATTTGCGTTTTGTGATACTGTCACAGGTCCTTTATAGTGATAGATCAACCCCACCACAATAATTTTCCCCACCACATTATTTACATCCCTAAATATCTACACGTCAGTTAATAACCACTAATTACCTCCCACCCCAGTAATTACCCCCACCACACTAATAACCCCCACCACGCGAATTGCCCCCACCACACTAATTACCCCCGCCACGCGAATTACCCCCACCACACTAATTACCCCCCCCACTCGAATTACCCCCCACCACACTAATTGCCCCCCACCACGCGGATTACCCCCACCACACTAATTACCCCCCACCTATGACGTCACGAAAAGTGGTGGGGGGAGGCCCAGCTCCGGTATAAACACTCTACTTATTTAGAACCCACGGACTCACACAGGGTGTTTCCTAAAAGGTGGAAAATACGTAACAATAATATACATGAAAATAATTGGGGTATATTAGTTTACTAGATCTGGAAATCATTTAAGCCTACCTATAGAGAATATGCCAATAAGCAGTTTTGAAAACTTAACGGTCCTCGTGGCACTGCCCCCCCACTCGCCTCCGGGGGTTCAGTATAGTCATTTTTGGACATATGTAACAAATGTTTTGCCGCAAAGTAGAAGTGGTATTAATTCTGCCAATTCACACTTGTTGTATTACTAGACAAGTACGCTTTCGAAAAAAATTGTGGATAAAATTCAAGTCACTAGTGATACTGTATACGGTAAATGGGATCTTAGGTTTGACAACATTTTAAAAGAAATTTACTTTCACAGTTAAAACGATTCTCTATACTTTGTCGCAACTCTGTATATAATAGATTGGATATATCAATCGTCCTTTGTGAGTGCCTATAGCCACCCCCGGGGCCAAACTAATTGATGAACAAATAAATCCGGAGTTGATGAGCCAGAACCGAACATAATGGCAAAAATAATGACCACATAAAAGACAATTGTACAACAAATAACACAAGAAGCAATTAAAATGGAGTAACGTTTTTAATGTCGGTGGGATGAATGGCAGGCTTGTAGAAAATAATGCGTGTAGATCCACGTGACAAATACAGCTTCTTGTTTCTCTCGATTCGATTTACATAACATGGTGACTAGTGGATAAAGAAGGGGGCGGACAGAACAAAGTTTAATGAAGCTTTTACAGTGAATAAAATTCATACAAAATAGAGGGTGTAATCAGTTTCATGTCATTAAAAAAAATTGGTAATGGAGACTGACTAGACAAACAAAAAGCCTTTATGAATTTTCCCTCTAGGGACACTTTGAAAAAACTGATCTAGGCCAACAGATTTAATATTAAGATAGAAGTCAATTGAGAACCACTGCTTTTCTTGGTCAATGGACTTGTAGTTTCATTAATACAACTTTTAAATTGTCATAAAAAAGTGCAAAGTCCTCGCCGGCACACGCGGCGGTCTGCGGTGTCAAAACAAAGGCCTTGAATCATCGACCGCTTTGATGGACCGCCTTAACCGAACTGAGGCAATTATAAAGAGGTAAATAATTCGTTATCTCTTCCTGCACAACTGCAAGCAAATAATGGCCATAGAGGTTTAAACAGAGCATTTCTTTGCATGTGTGTTTTTTAATTTGGAACAAAATATTGGATTAATGTTTATAGTTTAGAAAATTTAAATGTGATTTATTAACATTTGTAACATAAATGAGTGTCCTGGTTTAAAAGCTTACCACCTACCTAAAGTATTCAAAATCTCTGCATCTGCATCAATACACAGCTCGGTACATAGAATTAAGGACTACGCACTCTGTTCAACACCAAACACTAAACTATCAACTAACGTTGTCAATAAAGAAAAATAGAAGAAAAACTTGGTCCAAAATCCAAAAAGGAATACAAAAAGAACGAACAAGTAAGTTGTGTCTGTACGTAATCAAGAATTTAACGACTTGAATGGTAAGTCAATAAAATAAATCTTAACTAAGATTTATTTTATTGACTTACCGTTCAAGTCATTAAGTTCTTGATTACGTACAGACACAACTGTAAATTCACAGTGACCCGAAATTAAAAAATAACAAGAACAACGATCGGCGGGTTGGACGTGTGTACATAACGAAACACCCACAGTAACTAAAATATTGTACAAGGGAGAATCAGATTATAGTTTTCTTCAGATCAGATCTACTAAACACTCAGAAAACGTCGACGCCTTTCATCTTTACCTCATTGCTAAAGACCGCCGACATTTTATAGCTATCTACACAAATATTGAGTATCATAGGCAAAGACACGCGCGACTATCTAAACCTACCTTAATATTCCAGCAGTTCTTAAAAAATTTTATTGAAAATTTGCGAAATTTTTCTTTATTTTTTTTCCAAAACTATGAGCTTTCGACCCCATATTATATAAGGTTTTTTGGTTTGTCTTGTCGTTCCCTACCACCAGTTTTTCTTAATGGCATGAAACTAATTACACCCTGTATTTCCGCTAATTCAAAATTCGAAATATAATTCCAACGAGTAAAAGGTGTGGTAGGGCGTAGCTGCCGGCGAATACCTATTTGATCAACATTTTGCTCAGATAAGACACGCTTTTGTGTAGTGCCATTGAGATTAAGTAAATAGTTAATAATTTTTATTTTGATTATTCAAATAGGTATTCGCGGTTAGCAACGCCCTACTTATAGTAAAATATACAGTTTTTCTCACCATCCTCGTATCTTCCTCAGTTTTTTCAGGTTAATTTCAAACTGTTGTCAGTTGTGCAATCAACAGGATTGTTTTTTTTGCCCTAAATAAAATGATTTCGTCGATCGTGGCCACTGAGAACTCGGACCGGATTAACCAAGATGCAACGATGCAGTCTCGGGGCCCCCATCAAAATGGGGTCCCCACCAAAGGGAATTTCCGGGGAATCAAGTGTGAGATTTATTTAATTCTTAATTGAGAAACTTGTATCCTCCTGAAACAATATGAAGTTTCTAAGTCATGTGTATGTGTTTAATTCAGTAATATTACGGTCCAAATTGCGATATATCCGACAAAATTCATAAAGTTTTGAAAATTGGTGGAAATAATCAGGACAGCATATGTAATAGAAAACCGAAAAGTTCCCACCCCTAAATTGTGTGCTTCATCCCCTACGATATAGTATTCACCCCAATTTTCGCTTTTTTAAAATTATCCATGAAATGGTGCATTTTACGACAAAAACACCTATGTACAAAAGTGTTCTCTAGGAAATTCTCTACAAAAAAGGTTTTTAGACCATTTCTCCTCAAACGAATAGTACGTTGGTAAATCAGGGCCGTAATTAGCGCAACTCATATAATTCGTTATCTATTTACCATCACCGAAATGTTCGGTGTTACTATGCAGCACATCATTCAGCGCTTCCATAGGTCATTGCCCTTTACGGGTTGGTACTTCATCGCAGATGCAATAGTATATTATTGATTCAACATTACTCTTTCAAAGAATTATTGGCACCGTTCATTCGAGTCTGGAATTAAAACGTGCTTTAGTTTTGAACTAGCTTCAGTACATCTTTATCTTTTTGATGAGAAAGGCCTAATGAGAAAAACCAGTAAGGCAGCTTTATACCAGATTATCAATACTGTTCCAGAACGAGACCATGTTTTCGAAAACAGCGAATATGTGATTGATGGGGGATACTTGCTTCGTCGCGTAATATGGCCAAAAAAGGGACATTTAATGCTGTTTACAACGCTTACGTTAGTTACATAAAAAAAATTACGGGAATAGAGTAACTGTCGTGTTCGATGGTTATATGGAAAATGCAAACAGCACGAAGAACCTAGAACGACAAAGGCGGATACTTCAAAGAAGCTGGCCTCAAATTATGTTTGACGAAAATACTGTCGTTTCTGAAACTCAGCAGAAGTTCCTAAGTAATTTGCTTAACAAAGAACGTTTAATTACAGAGCTAGTGAAAAGGTTTAGAACTGAAGGTATAGATGTGTTCGTTGCTGCGGATGACTCAAAATACAAACTGTTATAGAAAAATGTAAGAATTGCGATACAGCTGTTGTCGTAGGGCAAGATATTGACCTGCTAGTCCTTCTTATTGCACTTTCTCCCTCTGACAAAGACATTAATTTTTTTTTAAAAAAACAGGGTAATACCTGTAAAAGAATTTACAGTTCTCAAGATTTACAATCTGCAACTTTCTTAAAAAATTGCAAATCCGCCATTTTATTTGTACATGTCATCAGCGGTTGTGACACAACCTCGGCGTTTTTTTCCAAAGGGAAAGTGAATGCAATCAATGAATTTAATAAAAGAAGTGATTTACAACATATTGTACAAACTTTCAACAATGAGGAAGCTACTCATGAAGAAATTGCAAACATGGGAGAGCGATTTATTTTAGCTTTATACAACTGTACCTCGGCAGAAAAAAGTCTAGATGAATACAGATTTATGTCTTTTAACAGACTAGTTGGTAAAGCCAGCAACACTGTTATGTTGTCAGAACTTCCACCAACTTCTGCTGCCGCTCGGCAACACTGTTATCGAGTTTTTCACCAAATTCAAACATGGAAAAACGTGACCCTCAAAGCTACCGATTGGGGGTGGAAGAAAGTTGGCGGTATATTAATCCCAATAATGACTATAAAAGAACCAGCTCCCGAATCTGTTTTAACGCTTATTTCATGTTCATGTAAATTAGGGTGCGAATACAGGTGTAGTTGCAGAAGAGCAGGCTTGCGTTGCTCTACAATGTGTTATCATTGCCATGTACAATCATGCTTGAATGCTGAATCTGTGGAAGACGACCAAGATTTATAATTAACATTTGATAATTAGTGGATTAGGACTACAGGGGATACCACTTTAAAAAAAACGCGCCAAGTACTTTACCTCTAGGGTGGTGTGGAAATAAGTACAACACGGTCTTTTTTTAGAGGTGAGGGGGTGGAAGTTGTATATTTATTAAAATTGTAAATAAATTTTATTGCCTACTGCTATTTTAAGCGTTAAACGTTAAACTTTAAGGTAGATCGTACTGTAGAGAGTGCTAGTCGGAACCAACCCTTATGTTTGCGCCATATTTCCCACGTTATTATTAATTTTAGGTGGTAAACACCTTTTTGATAGAGAATTTTCCATGGAACAATTTTGTATATAGGTATTTTTGTCGAAAATTACACCATTGCCGAGATAATCTAGAAAAACTCAAAATGAGGGTAGAAAGGACGTCCTGGGGGATGAAGCACACTATTTAGGGATGGGAACTTTTTGGTTTAGTAATCCTTATGCCATTCCCAGCATACCCACCAATTTTTAAATCTTTATGAATTTTGTCGGAATAAAAACGTAATATTCCTGAACTAGTTATATAGAAGTAATAAAGTTTAAAAGTGAATTATTATTTGTTTGCTTATAATTGTATTGAAAGATATTCTTTATAAGAATTTGCAAACAGCAGAAAAAATAACTTTCTATGAGAACTAAAAGAAAAACTATGTGTAAAAATATTAATGAAATCTTTGCAATTTTTCGATAACCTGAATTCTGGTTATACTACCAAATTAAAATCATAAATTGTATTTGTCTGATATCTTATATGAAAATTCTCATTATAATACAATTATAAGCAAACAAATAATAATTCACTTTTAAACATGTTTATTATTTCTATATAACTCATACACATAGTTTCAAACATCTATAGAGTATATGAGCTCCAATACTAGTTAGCTAATAGACAGGTGAAGAACTGTTTGACATTGACTGATAAAAATAACAGTTCTGACTAAGTATGAAATAAATATATTTGACATTGACTGATAAAAACAATATAGTTATTTCATACTTAATCATAGAAATTGTCTTGGTTTTGTTTGACACATCTTTATGAGCGGCTTTGTGCCTTTCTGATGAGCTCCAGAATAAGGGCGAAAAATATTTAAAAGGTTTAAGCATTTCCAAGAAACTGAATGATAGATTTCATGAAAATGTAATCCATTAGAAAGAAAATTTTTTAAGACAAAGTAGGTAAATAAATTCATTTTGGGCCTTCCTTCTCATTTTTATCTGAATATTCATGACCATAGGGGGTTATGTAGATACTAGTTTAATCTGCATGGCCGTAGGGGACTGTGTGGATGTTAGTTGTTGAATGAGAATTTTCAAGTAAGAAATTAGACATATTCATTTTAGGACCTTAATTTGGTAGCATAACCAGAATTCAGGTTATCGAAAGAATGCAAAGATATCATTAATATTTTTACGCAT
This sequence comes from Stenurella melanura, assembly GCA_963583905.1. Classification (NCBI taxonomy): domain Eukaryota; kingdom Metazoa; phylum Arthropoda; class Insecta; order Coleoptera; family Cerambycidae; genus Stenurella; species Stenurella melanura. Next base: position 12,264,900 of record OY757311.1, read on the forward strand.
AGTTTTTCGTTTAGTTGTCATAGATAGTTATTTTTCTGCTGTTTGAAAAACTCTATAAAGAATATGCTTCAAGTAATAAACATATTTACTAAAGAGTATACAATAAATACATATATAAATAAGAAGCAGCCTATCAATAACTGAATTCATTGAAAACCCTCCCATTTGCCTTAAATTTAAGAAACCACTGGCCTTAAGTAGGCCTTCACCATAACTGTGCCTACAAGCTTCCATTCAAGTTAATCCGGCCATGCTGAGAACGTATTTAAGGAATACCTATAGTAAGCTTTGAACAATCAATAGGAAAACATTGCAATCTTAGCCTATGTACTATTTTTTGTGAGAAATTCATTTTTAATATTTAATTTCTTTGAGTATTTAAAATATAAATTAGTTACTTTTACTAATACACTATATATTATTATTAGTGTCAACATATTAATAAAATTTAATAGAAGCAACTCAATTAGCTTCCACTAAACCGTCATCCAAGATAATACATTTATAGCTTTATCACATATGTAAAAACTTATCTCAGTAATTTCTTGGGATTCTTATCGAATACTGGTGTATAGTTCATCTTTATTCAGAATTTGTGTACACTTTTTGTTTCAGTAACCCGTTGATAAAAATCTAGTGACGTCAGGTCTGGAGAACGAGGCGATCTGTGTACTAATGGACTGTTGTGTCCTGCCCAGTGTAGAGAAAAGTGTTAATTTAACCAGGTGCCAACTACCCTTGAACTATACAATTCTCGACATAAATTTCCTAGTACGAATAACGGTAATTCGTCAAGAACGTCCTGCAACTCGATATTTAGAAAATTTAAAAACATTTCAAATTTAAAAATATTTTCAAAAAGTGGTCCAATAAAAATTTAGTTATATTCCGCACCAAATATAAATTTTTTCAATGTATTTTCTCTTAGCTTTTATTACGAGATTAAGATTATCTTGTACCCACCATCTGCAGTTCTGTGACAGTTCTGTAATACCATTCATAGTAAATGTTGGTTAGGCACTGAAAATTATTTCTTAAGGAAATTTGAGTCATTTAAATAATTTTCTTGTGTCCATAAGTAGAACTCCTCTTACACTATCCCCTGGTTCAGTGTATGCAAAACATCGGTTCAAGTACTTTCACTTTGTGACGTTTGAGACATCTCCACATTGGAAACGTTTAATTGCATTGCAAACTTAGTTTTGAAACAATTACTTAGCACGCAATGTATTCACTATAATCGCTTGGGCAATCTGATTATTATTTAGATGAATTAGGCTTGACTTGAAAATACTTCCAGTATTATTAAAAATGTTATTAATATTTGCAACAGTTTTAAAACAAATATTTCTACCTTGTTGCCTTCTATTAAACTAACAGGCTGCTTTCTTGTATTAACGAGTTTTGTTACTAACTCAATCATTTATTTCTACTTTTCATTGTTCTTGTATTAAATGAACAATTTGTGAAAGTGCAGAAAAGGGTAAATATTATGCACAGTATTTTAACGTTGTCAAGTAAGCTAATAATAAACTTTTGTTTTTCGCAGCACCCCAAGACCAAAATATTTGATTTTACCTAAGTTAGCGGTATTCACTCAGTAAACATAATAAATGTTAAACTTGACTAATGGAGGCTAATTAAGCTGCTTCTGTTAAATTATGTGTAGGCGAAAGGTTAGACCACAGAGTTAAAACAAGACAACCATTATACTCTTCGCCAATTTACTGCACTTTTTACTTAATTATTGTTCATTCTATTGGATACTCTACTCATTTTTAACGTAATTAAAAAATAAAATTAGTTTGTACTAGCGAGTGACGGCCTTGCCTAACTGCGATATGAAACATATATTCTTTATAGGATTTTGCAAACAGTGGAAAGAAAAGCTATCTATGAGAACCAAAGGAAAAACTATATATACAAATATTAATGAAATCTTTGCATTATCTCGATAACCTGACTTCCGGTTATGCTAACAAGTAAAAATTCTTATCTGCCATTCTCATTTTAACACTAGCATCCAACCTAGTCCCCTACGACTAAGCAGGCTAAACCAGTATCTACATGATCCCCTACGATATGTAAATTCAGTTAAAAATGAGAACAAAGGCCTGAAATTAATTGATTTACGTACCTTGTCTTTAAAATTTTTTTTTTACAGGTTATCGAAAGAATGCAAAGATTTCATTAATATTTTTATATATAGTTTTTCCTTTAGTTCTCATAGAAAGCTTTTCTTTCCACTGTTTGCAAAATTATATAAAGAATATATGTTTCATTACTATAAGCAAACAAATAATAAATAATTCACTTTTAAACATGCATAGAGTATATAGGCTCCAATACTAGTTAGCTAATAGATAGGTGAAGATCTGTTGTTTTTTATCAGTCAATGTCAATTATAATTATTTTATACATATTCATGGATATTGTCTTAGCTTTGCATGGAACATCGTTATGAGTGGCTTTAGGCCTTTCTGATGAGTCCACAATAAGGACGAAAAACGTTTCAAAGACTAAGCATTTCCAAGAAACTGAATGAGATTTTATGAAAATGTAATTCATTAGAATGAAAAAAAAAATTTAAAGACAAGGTACGTAAATCAATTAATTTCAGGCCTTTGTTCTCATTTTTAACGGAATTTACAAATCGTAGGGGATCATGTAGATACTGGTTTAGCCTGCTTAGCCGTAGGGGACTAGGTTAGTTAGATGCTAGTGTTAAAATGAGAATGGCAGATAAGAATTTTTACTTGTTAGCATAACCAGAAGTCAGGTTATCGAAAGAATGCAAAGATTTCATTAATATTTTTATATATAGTTTTTCCTTTAGTTCTCATAGACGGCTTTTCTTTCCACTGTTTGCAAAATCCTCTAAAGAATATATGTTTCATTACTATAAGCAAACAAATAATAAATAATTCACTTTTAACTGCGATATATTCCAAGTAACAACTTAAATGCTTTTTAGATTTATATAGAAATAGTCTTATACATAAAAGGATTTGGTTTACCTTTGCCCAGACTATAATGTTTTAAAATAGGTGGGTTTAAAACTGTGATATAAGATGCTTATTCGTCGGCATTTTGTTTGCATATGACGTGCCTGTGGATGAATTTATAATAATGGCAAGTTGTAGTGAAATACATATCAAATAGCGTCTCGGTAAACTGACTTTTTAGGTTATATTATCAGAGCACCATAAATTCTCTAGGTTTTAAAGCAGTTGTATTATATGTTCAAATGGTTGAGGATTAGCCAACAAGTTTAAAAAATATATTGCTTAAGACCAATGAGGCTTAAAATATACTATTACAAGAATAAATTGACACACTTAAAGACCAATTGGTAATGTAATAGGCATTTTAAGACAAAACATGTTTGAAGTAGAATTATTCACAGCATATAGGGTTTGTAAATGCAGCCGCCTTATAAGTTCCAGCCCTCGAGGAATATAACGGTCAGCCTTATTGGGAATGTCCCAGATTGAACGAAAAAATGTAAATTGTATCTAATAGAAATGTTTTATAAAAATAATTTACATGTACTAAACCAGATTATGGGTTACTTTTTTAAATCGAAAAATTCTAGTTTATGCCACAAGGACGAAAAATCTAATTTTTCGGGTTACTACCAAATATTCCCAGCCGAGACGCAGTCTAGGCTGGCAATTCGTAGGAGTCCGAAAAAACAGTTTTTCGGACATGTGTCATGCAATATTTTTTATTCGAATGTGCTTATGGTTATTAGGGCCGATACTTTCATCTATAGATAGCGACATTTATTCTTTAGAATAAGTCTTATCTAGAAGATAAGCAAAAAATCGGTATTTTCACCTGCAAATAGCGATATCAGTCAGATAAATATGCTTATTCCTAGGATAAACTATTCGGCGCCCAAATCGACGAATAAGATTTTTATCTACCGGATAAATGAGGCCACGCCTATGCGTTTTCGCTCTGATTGGCAGTGCTATGCTATTTTCTAACCTAAGTTTTGAAAAGTTCTTTGTTGTTTTGTGTTTAATAATATTTTAGATAAGGTTTGGCCAGTGGTGACTTTCATAACTGGGTGATTTTACGGACTTTCATAAGCCATGGCGAGAAGAATAAAAAAAAAATCTAATAACTGCTATTTATTTATTTCCTCACTCTGTCCAAAAATATAACACATCAAACACAGTTTTATTTAATATATACCATTTAAAAATATGCAGACACAAAATCGCACAACAAAAGCCATTGTAAACATTATACTCACAATGACAAACAACCAAATGACTCAAATGTCATTAACAGGTAAGCAATAATAGTAGGGGATTATTTCTATCTTTATTTGAAGTACATATCTTCTGCATACATTTCTCTTGTTTTACCACATCTTAAGTTGGCAACACTTACTTTGGGAGGTGTCTAAAATCTTATCCATCGAATTGTTAACCGAAGATGTGATTTGAATGAAAGTACAGATATAAGATATCCAGTAGATAGCAAATTCTGGTTATCTTATCCTTCGGATAGTTATCCGCCGGATAAAGCATATTTATACTCAAGTGAAAGTACCGGGCCTAAAAATGATAGGGAAAATTAAAATATTATGTTCTTAGGATTTACTTGCTATCCCGCAATAGATACAATTTTCAAGTTTTCTTGTAACAGGCGGCTGTGCATTAAGGCCAGATATAATAAATAACAACTGCACAACTGCTGTCATATCAGTTTGCTTGAAACTAGTATCGAATTCATTCAATTTATATATTATAATATCGAATTTAATCGAAAAAATACTACATAAAATAAATACAATAAAATGAGTAGTGAAGAATTTGTTGCGGGAACACCCCCAGAAGTAAGGGAGCTAGCAAATTGGCTTCGATGGATTTAATTCCAGAAAAATCAAAAATTATTTATGAAAGAAGCTATTATAAATTTGACAAATGTTTGGAGCAAAACCATATAAACATGATTTCCGAAAATGTATTACTTGCATATATGGCTAAATTTGCAGAAAATTATAAATCATCAACTTTATGGTCGGCATTACCGGTTTTAGAAATGTGCCGATCGAATTCAATATACTCTTCGTTTTGTATTTTTGAAGTGCATAATAAGTAAGAACATGAGCTGTACACACTCGCTACTAGCTGTCTCCTAGAGCATCAAAATTTAATACAATTTATAGCCCATAACCGGAAACTAATGTTATTTTACAATCAATTGAAACATCGTAATAATATACTCCACACAACAAATCATTAATTTACAAGCCTCTACACAATTTCAAATGTCACTCAACATTCTGTAGACAGTTCCCATTTCATCAATGTCTGCATTATTCCTCTGCCTGACCAATGAGCCATGTTGAAATATTTTGTGTGTCCGACAACTTTAACTCCAGTTGGCGGTCGCCGGAAGACTGCTTAGTGTACAGTCATGAATATGCAAAGACACTCGTCATTTATCTCAACTTTCTTGTTCCTGTTCGCACCGCATGTAAGCTGCTGGTTTAGCTTATGTTCAGATTCAGAGTTGTGAGTTATTAGTTAGCGACTAATATTAAATCCTTGCTAGAAAGGACGTTCCTAGAAACCTAGGAAACAGTTGATGCGATCTATTAAGTACCAAGTTTGTTACTTATCAAATCTTTCACAGATATTTCTTTTATAGGCAAAAATTTTATAATTTCAAATACAGAACATTCGTATGTATCAAAAAACTTCTGTCAACGTGTTGTGAGAAAGAAGATGTTAGATTTTAATAGAAATATGTACGCGGGAGGGGAACATTTAATAGGAATTAAAGATGATTGGCGTAGAAAGTGCTTATTATAAAATTTTATTTAAGAGCAAATAAATTTGAATGTATGACATCACATAAGAGTCTAAGAAGTGGTAACATTGTAACCTACGAAATTTAACTAGGCCTCTTTTTCCAGGTAGTATGCAATTACAGTCTACAAATACGAAACCGATAGTCTGCCTGGCCGCGGCGTTACACTACGCGGCGTCAGAAAATTATCGAATTAATGATGTAAGTATGTCATAGTACCGGAGCTAATTCTTTTTTAATGTTGAATTGAATAGAGTATGCTGTCGCCAAGTATCGTTGGTAGATACACACAGAAATGCGATATAAATTAGTGGTTGATGCGCGATAAAGGTAGATTTTCAGCAACCGCCTCATGCCTCTGAGCGCTTACTACTTTGAAAGCGTCACCACAGGAAAAGAGTGGGGGTTCTTCCCGGATGCGTTGCCACTACTTTGCACCGTTGGCAAGTATATTTGATAACAGTACGTATACACTATTCGATTCAACAAAAAATTTAAATATACAGGAAGATTATGCTTTTTAATGTTTCAAAAAGTTTTTTTTTTTAACTTTTTGAAACGTTAAAAAGCATAATTTTCCTGTATATTTAAATTATTGAAGAATGTTTCACAAGGAACCAACCGTAGAATCAACCCAATGTACAAAAATTTATTATTTCTTACACCAGACACCGGCGTGAAGACAAAGTCGATTGGAAATCTAACAGTAGAGCAGCATATAGTATGTTAGGTATCATATTAGATGGTATTTTATATAGTTATTTTTAGAAAAGGGAGAAACAATGCTTTTTGATGTTTCAAATAAAAACTGTATTTTTATACACTCTACATATGTTTCGGCTTGTTAGGCCTTTGTCAAGAGTATTATAGATGAATACTAAGGCTATGAGGGCAGTTGTTCTAAAAATAAATGCAATAATACCCAAACATGTGAAATTACGGGGATTTCAAGTAATAAAACTAAGGATCTACCTACTCGGAATCCTTAGTTTTATTACTTGAAATCCCCGTAATTTCACATGTTTGGGTATTATTGCATTTATTTTTAGAACAACCGCCCTCATAGCTTTAGTATTCATCTGTAATGCTCTTAAGAAAGGCCTAACAAGCCGAAACATATGTAGAATGTATAAAAATACAGTTTTTATTTGAAACATCAAAAAGCATTGTTTTTCCCTTTTCTAAAAATAATTATTCTAAAGATGTTTCACAAGAAACCTACCACATACTCAATCCAGTGTATTTTATATAGTCCCAAAGGCCGATATAAAAAAGCAAAAAAAACGTCAGCTACGACAAAGAAATTCAAACGACGGCAGGGTATTGTTAAAGCTAGAAAAGACAACCCCAACAAATAGACAAAATTTGCATAGACGCGTTGATGAGTAAATAAAAAAAATAAGCTGTTTATCGGATCCTAGGACTCGCCTTCGGTCGATTTTTGTGACTTAATTTTCTAACGAAAAGTGGAAAATTTTCTATAAATACGATTACAAAATTGACCTTGAAACTTTTTATTACAAGCTAATATGGCCCCCATCTAAATAAAACCTAATAGTCATTTAGAGTGCTGTCACAAAACCTTATGTCCTAATAAGGATAATGACTTTTGTAGATGGTAAATTATTCCTTCCTTACATAAGTGCTACTACTACTATAAGTAGCGAAAATGACATGAGCTTGATGAAGCTGTAGTAAAACCATAATAATACCTTTGGGAATTAATAGAGCTACCAACCACTTGAAAACTTTAATTACCTACTTCCACATCCATGTAGTGGAGTGAAGAAAAATTCTGTCTGTCGGTCTGTAACTTCTCTCGTGCGCAAGTTCTCTCAGGAAAGGTTTAAGATAATGACTTGAAATTTGATACACATATGTATAAAGACGAGAACTAATTACATTTTGCACTAATTCTGGTGAAGGGTTGGGGCTTAAGTAGAGGTAAATAAGAGAAGAGTAAAGCAACATAAATATGATATTTGGTATATGCACTAGAAGGCAAGGCCACAGATAATATTTTCCACCAACCCCCCACTACTTCCCTCTATTATTAAAGTGGTTGACAAAATAGAATTAAGATATTCACAACTGGAACTAGATAATATTTTGAAACGATTCCTTTGAAAGATTGGGGGATACATAGGGGTAAATAGGAAAAAATAGGTGAAAATAAGTAAAGCACGTTGGAAAGAGTATATAAATTGGAAGTTAGTGTATACCGGGTGACCACGAGTCAATGAACGCCCGCAATACTTTGGTTGTTTTTGTATTTAAAAATTTGGTTTTTGGCACAAATAAATTAGACAATAATACTACTTTTAGATTAGCAGGAATGAAAATATCACTTCCGGTTGAACCGGAAGTGACATCAACTTTTTTTTCTTAAATGGAATGACTATATTTTTTTTGATGGTTTCTCATTTAGCATAAATCTCTAAGTGCAACAGTTTTTTTAGATGTAAAAAATTCCAAAAAATAAGTGAGATACGAACAATTTTTTATTTTTTTTTAAATGGCCGCGTCAGATGAATGCGATGTAAGAAAATTACTAAATAGGCTATGGCAATTATTAGTAAGGTTGTAGACTTATTTGTAAAGCAGAAAATAGTTGTTTGAATTACTGATAGATACCAGTATTTTTAGTTTTTTTTTTCAAAAAAACGGAATTTCATTTTCATTTCCGTAGGGGTCCTATGGAATTTTTTTTAATGGAACTGTGCCATTTCTTTTATTAATCAGTCATAATGATTCATTTTTCACACAGAGTAGCACGACTTATCGTTGCACGTCTAACATTTTGTAATTGTTGAGGTGTTATTTGTGTAATTTCGTGTCGAACTCTTTCTTCCAGATCTTGCCTTGTAGTTGGAGCAGTCATGTAGACTCTATTTTTCAAATGAGCCCAAATAAAAAAATCGAGTAGGGTTAAGTCAGGCGACCTTGCAGGCCATCTGACTGGACCATGGGTCCCAATCCAAAGATCTGGAAATAACTGATTTAAATAATCCCTAACGATAATAACATTGTGTGGTCCAGCCCCGTCTTGTTGGAAGGAAACCTCGTCAATATTGGTATTGGGAATTTGATTAATCTGTGGAACTATTATATTTCGGAGAAATTCTAGATATTTTGGTCCAATTAGAGTTTCGTTAAAAATTATTGAACCTATGATATGGTGGCCCAGTACGCCTAACCAAACATTGAAGCAAAACCGCTCCTGAAACCGCCCCTGTCTCATAATGTGAGGATTATCAATTATTGCCCAATATCGAGTGTTGTTTCGATTAAATAACCCAAGGTGTGCAAATCTCGATTCATCAGTGAACAAAATGATTTTGATAAAATTATAATTTCTTAATTGGCGTAACTGTAACCAATTACAAAAGGTTATTCTTCGTTTCTCATAAAAAAATTGATGCAATTGATATTTATAAGAACGATAGCCGTGTTTATTTAAAATTTTTCTGGCTGATTCTTTGGAAACTGGTAATTCATGTTCCATTTGTCTTATCAACATGCACTAAAGCTAATACATTAATTTCCGCTTCTTCATCCACAATAAATCTTTTTTCAATTTCTACATTAGGTTCAGTTCTAAATTGTTGCTCCAACCTGGCGAAATAGTTTCTCGGATTTTGTCTTCTCTCTGGATATCTGCGTCCACACAAACTTTGTGCTCTAGTTGCATTACGTCGAGTCTCTCCATAAATAATGATCATGTCAACTTTTTCATCTCTTGAATAATTTTCAGCCATTTTATAATAATTTTCTTGTTTATAACAACTTTAATAGACTTGCTTCAGAAAATTAGTGAGTAAGTCAAGACTAATTAAATTGTTGCGAATGTCGGTCATGTTCGTGGCTATTTGCAATTTTGGATTTAAATGTAGATAGGTACCTGATTAAAATGATTTGTTGGCGCTTACTTTTTTAAAATACTTCTATTATTATGAAGGATATCGTTAAGAAATGATTAATGGCGAAAAATTTATAGTTTGTTTCTGATTAACAAAAGAAACAGCACAGTCCCATTAAAAAAAAATCCATAGAACCCCTACGGAAATGAAAATGAAATTCCGTTTTTTTTTTTAAACTAAAAATACTGGTACCTATCAGTAATTCCAACAACTATTTTCTTCTTTGCAGACAAGTCTACAACCTTGCTAATAATTTCCATAGCCTACTTAGTAATTTTCTTACATCGCATTCATCTGACGCGGCCATTTCGAAAAAATTAAAAAATTGTTCGTATCTCACTTATTTTTTGGAATTTTTTACATCTGAAAAAACTGCTGCACTTAGAAATTTATGCTTAATGAGAAACCATAAATAAACATAGTCATTCCATTTAAGAAAAAAAGTTGATGTCACTTCCGGTTCAACCGGAAGTGATATTTTCATTCCTGTTAGTCTAAAAGTAGCTTATTATTGTCTAATTTTTGTGTACCAAAAACCAAATTTTTAAATACAGAAGCAACCAAAATTTTGGGAGCGTACATTGAGTCGTGGCCACCCGGTACACTGGCAGCCAAGGCGTCAGATTTTTTACAATATTTTTCAACTCCTCCACCAACCCCACTCCATCATAAAAGAGGCTGATAAAATAAAATTGAGATATTAATTTGAAATTTGGTACACGTATGTAGTGTAATCACATCTGATTGAGATGATTCCGTTGAGGGGGTTGGGGGTGAGGGCTAAATAGGGGAAATGAGTAAAGCAAGCTAATAAGAATCCAGAAACTTCATTTTTGGCGAATAAGCTAGAAGCCAACGTCTCATTTTTTTAAATGACATCTGCCTCAAATACTACGTTATTAAAATTCTATGACCAATTATTTTCACATGCTAGAGTGCAAATATAGTCAAGATGTATTCCTTTAAAGAGACTCAGATCGGATATCCGAATGTGGAAGTAGTGATTCCTTAGGCAGCGGTTTTTTGGATACATTTTAAGTCTAAATAAAATTTTATTTTGTATGTTTTTATAAATAAAGCAAAATTACACTTCTGTTGTTTCATTTCCTAACTCAGATTGTTTCAGAACTACCCAGTATAACCTATAATAGATATTAATAAATACTAGAAATAAGGAAAACTATACATTCGTTTGGATAGGAGCAGATATTTTTTTCTGTGCTGTGCCACCCACCGCAATGTCAAAAATAAGAAAGAATTCTCTATATTGCGTTGGTCTTTGATAGAACTACAAGTATATCATATACTAGATATGATATGCACCCGTTCCTGGTATATTAGGGGAATTTTGTTATTGTTATCCATTATACTTATCTAACTCCATTTACAAATTTTCAGGTTTACATTATTCTCTCCGGACTATTAATGCCATCTTGTCTAGTATCCCTAGGCTATATGGAATGAAAATATTCTTTAAAACGGTTTTTGCATTTTTTATTTCCAGAAGTATTAAATATGAACGAGAAGTGAATCATATCTATCAGTCCTTATTTGTTGAGGTACATCAATCAAAACTTATTGTACAAAGAAGATCAATAAATTGTATTTCTTCTGTTCCTATTGTATTTTATTTTTAAATTTGTTGGAGAACTAAAAATTCTATTGAAATTCAAAAGTGAAATACAGAGAATAAGATGAAAATAAGTCATTCCTGTCAGTTGAGAAGATGGATTTATTTAGCAAATAAAATATTTTTTACCGTTCTATCGGCTAAGTAAAACTCATTAACACCAAAAGTGTGAGATCTCGTAACGTCAAAGAAAAAACGCCATTAGTCCAAAAAATAAAATAGTGACTTTTACGGACATCTGTACGTTGGAAGTTGTAGTACTAGATTTTCGTAATTCAGGATCTACTCCACAACTACAGGAAATATAAATGAAATTTCCAATTTTTAAAACAGTCTGGCAATAATATTTCGTATTAAGTGATAAAAAGAAGTTATAGAAAGAAAATTGCCACTGGGTTGCTTTAAATCCAATCTTATTTATTATCACATACACACACGATAATTTTATGATGAATTTTGAGAAGAAACTAATACAGGCTAGGCATCAAATTTGAAATGAAATAACATTTTTACGAAAATAAATGTCAAATATTGAAATTATCCCACAGTTTTTTATTATCATTATAAATGTGTGCGGTGGACGATTCTGAAGGTATAAAATATAATGACGAAACCTACAAGTATCAATTTTTCAAAACGCTGTATTTATTGAATTATTTCAAGTGTTCCTTGAAGTTGAATTAGCGCCATCTACAAGTTTCAGGCGTAAGTAGGAAACTGAGTTACTTGAGTTACTTGGTTACAAGATATCTATTATAGATTTTATTTTATGTACAGGCAACCGATAAATGAAGAACATACCAAATATAAGGTAAATGTTTAAACTTACAGGTAACTTTTATGTCTTTAGTTACATATTGAGATTGTCCTAGTATTAAAATTATTGACGTATTTAGGCAGCATCGCTCTGAGGCGCTTTCTGCATCAACCACCTAAATTGAATAATACGCGCAAAAGAACTAACAGATGTCGCTGAGTGGATGGCGCGTTGAGATTGTATGTATTTAATAAAAAAAGTATATATACAAGTCGAGTTTCTAAACAATTTTAATGTCGGTTAAAAAATATGTGTGTGTTGTATTTATATATTTGGTATAATATATTATAATAATAATAATAATAATAATAATAATAATAAAAGGAATTTATTTTGTAACATGATTATAAAGTGTCTCATTTAAAATGAAGACACCCGGATATTTCCGTAATTTTTTTAAATCCAGATTTGAGCTTTGCTACAATTGTAGTCCTATATAACGGAAGTAGATTTTATTCCGAAACGTTAACTGCCTATAGCTTTCATTTTCATTTTTTAATTCATAACATTGTTCCAATTTAAATATTTTTAGGTGTGAGACTTTTTGAAACAGTCAAGTATTCACGAAAATTTTTAAATATTTTTCAGTGGCAAAATACCCAACAGAAAGTAAGAAAATCTGAATATGCCAATAAATATTATAGAATATAGAATTATAGACAATACACTGTATAAAATTTACAATTTATTTATAAGGGCGTAATTCAGGATATAATCCTGTTCTACCACTAAAATTAACCTAAACGCCGTATTGCCTAAGAAATAAAATTACAAAAAATCACAAAAAAACAGAAATACGAAAAATGCCTACATGCAAAACTACTAAATTTAGTATACTACCTACACCCCATCATTTAATAATTTTTAATTTTCCTTTACTGATTGCACAATGTAATTTTTCGCATTTCATACTTAAATTTCTCAATTTTTGTAATACATTTTATATTAGCAGATATTTTATTATACCATTTATAAATGGATATAAGTAGATCTACGAAAATGTGGTGAGATTAGAGATTTTCTACTTACATTAATATTTATTTATTTATTTATTTATTTACACGACTCAATAGGACGAATGTCCCAATTACAGAGTTGGAATACTTACAATAAATATTGTACTATAACAGAAGTAAGTACTACAAATTATGTCCATATGTAACTTTAACTTTAAATACTTAATTCTACAATAAAATCCTTAGTTCTACAAGAGTATTACAAATTATATTCATTATATATTCTTTAGATTATCAATTCTGTATATGATTATAATTCCTGCATATGACATTAACAGGTGAATAAATTAATAGATTGGTGCGTGAAACTTTGATATGAAATGTTTGATGGAGTCGAGTTGATTTAGAAGGAACTCGTAGGTCAATTGAATTTTAATAGATCAGAGCAGTCAAGTTTATTGTTTAATTTTAGACAGACTTACAATTCCTCTCGACAAGTTTGAAGTGAGTTAAGTGAGAATCTATTTAACAAAATATTGTTACTAATTCGAACAAGTGGATAAGTCTTGTCCTCGGTGTAGCTTAGGTATTTTAAAAATTTTCTTAGAATGTTCTCCAATTTAATAATGTGAACGATGTAGTGGAGACTTCAGATTACGTCAGCATACTCCAATTTATCTGACAAACGAGTTAAATAGAAGCTTCATACTTTCAACATTCTTGAAATCTTTGGAGTTTGTAATTATGAATCCCAATGATTTAAAAGCTGAAGATGTGATGTTATTTATGTGATAAATAAACGTCATCTTGTTATCAAAAGTAACATCTAGATCCTTAAATCTATCAATTCTTTGTATGCCACTATCGTTTATTTTATACTCATTAATGAAAATATGCCCACGTGAGTAGATGACAACATTACATTTTTCAACATTTAGAAATAGTTGATTTTTATTGCACCAGTTATCAATATTTTCCAAATCTGATTTGAACAATTCTATATCATCATTGCAGCTAACGCTGTAGTAAATTTTTAGGTCATCGGTATAGACTAGATGTGGGCACTGTAAGTTTATAACTATGTCATTGATAAAGACATTGAATAAAAGGGAACCAAGGACTGACCCTTGAGGGACTCCAGATTCGGCAATAAATTCGACAGCCTTGTGTCCATGGTAATAAACATATTGTAATCTATTGCTTAAATATGAGGTAAAGAATGAAATAAACTCAATTTTGTTAATTTATTTAATAAGATATGGTCAAGCCTGTCAAACGCTTTGGAGAAATCTGTGTAAGTAACGTCGACTTGACCACCTCCATCCAAGACTTCACAAAGATACTGAGTCAAGCACAACAAATTTGAAGTCGTAGACCTACCTGGCATGAACTCGTGTCGTTGGCTTGATATTTTATTTTCTATGTTAGGAAAAATATAGCCGTAGAGAACGAGTTCGAATAGTTTAGAGAAATTATTAATTATGGTGATTGACCTGTAATTTTGTATTTTTTCTTTGAAATTCTTCAGTGTACAGAGCATATTTTAGATATTTTCCACAAGCTGGGAAAAATGCCATTATTTAAGGATAAACTAAATACATGTGATAAGGAACCGGCCAATATTGAGACGCAATCTTTAACGAAAAAAGCTGGTATTCCATCTGGACCTGCTGGAAATGACGGCTTTAATTTTTTGCACCCTTTAATAACTTCTGCCTCTGAGATTGTAGGTATGGCTATATTTTGTGTGTCCACAGATTCCCTTTCGCCACCCATATTAGTTGATGCAGAGCATGCTGATTTGAAATATTCTGAAAATTTATTTACTATATCTTGGAGATCATTATATGAGGTATTTTCATATGTCATACTGTTAGATATTGAGCTTGTTTTTGACTTATTATTAATGTAGGACCAAAACACTGTATGAATAACGGTACGAAAACGAATTTTATTATATAGATAAGGTGGTGATTCGGTAGTCACAATCTTACATAAGCAGACATAGGCATATAGTAACCTTCTATTTGCCATATGTAGCCAACTTAATTCTTTAATTTTATAAGAGATGTGCTCTCTTCTGTTAATATTGCAAATTATTTTTCAAAGAGTTCTATAACTAGAGAAGACAAGCTGCATAAGCGCAATGTATAAGCAGCAAACGGCGCGGGAGTTCTCATCCTTCTCACACACTTCGTTCTCTCTTTGTTAGTGTGTTAGTGGTATTTAGTGTTAGAATTTCCGAACCCACGATTTTAGGGGTCTCTTGCAGGGGGCGGAAACATTTTAAAATATGTAAGATCGGTACTAACTCTTTCAATGTATTTCAGAAATATATTAAACTGAAAAGTTCAATTGTCACATATTTATCAGTTTTGTATGTATGATGTAATATTTCTTTTGTCAAACCGTAATCAAATACGACGTTCTACCTACGTTTCTCAGTTAAAGCTTAAATTTGTAATTGCAACTGTTTTAAAGCATCTCGCCAACGCTGCTGATAAAATCTGGTTTATATCGGTACCGTCCTGGTTATTGCCTCAATAATTAACAATCTTAGGGGTGGATATAATTACAACGTAACATCGCAGCCCGTAGCTGTTAACCTTATGACATGTTAAAGCCGGATTGCGTAAACAGCGGCCTAACTTTCCGCCGTTGTATAGCGTTTTTAATTGATTCAATTTTAATTGAATAATATACAATTTAATAGGGATGAAAGTTGAATAAAACAAAAGCAATTTGAAACGATAAAATAATTTCAAATGCATTGAAACGCGTTTAACATTTGAAATACATAAATAGTATATAACAAATAGATATACAAGAATAAATACAACAAACAATACATGCAAATGGACAGTATAGTGCAAACAGATAATAAATAAAAGGAGCATAAAATCGTATCCTATATTCACTTAACTAGAGCAAGAATGTACGAGTTCTTGAATGTTATAAACTAGTCAATAACAAAGCCTTCGGCTTTTTTTTTAAAAAGCTCACAAGACTTCGACATTTGTATTTCCACTGGCAGCTTATTGTACAGAGTTGTGCCAGCGTAGTTAGGAGATTTTTTGAAATATTCATGATCGTGCCTGATCGTGCACATTCTGTTCCGCCCTCTAGTGCTGTAGGTATGAAAGTCACTGTTGACTCGAAGTTTAATTTTATTATTATGAGCAAAGGTCAACAAAATAATTGTGCGTTTTTAAATGTCTCCTGCACGATTCACGGTAGGGTAAGTTAAACATAAGTCTAATTACCCCTTTTTGAATAACAAAGACCCTATTGACATCGCTTGATTGCCCCCATACATTAATGCTGTAAGCTATATGAGAGTAAATGACGGCATAGTATACATTTATTAGTGCATCTCTGTTAAGCACACTTTTTAGCGAGTTAATGACATAAAAACCTTTTTTTAATTTGCAGCATACCACATCAATTTGATTGTGAAAATTAAAATCTCTGTCAAGAGTAATACCTAAGAATTTTACTTGTTCACTACAAGCAAGTGTAAAGCCATTAAAATTAAAATCAAACTTAGGGTGATGTCGATTTCTGAATCTGTTAAAATCTACTAGAATAGTTTTGTCATGATTAATTATCAAGCGATTATTATAGCATCATATATTAAATTCATTTAATGCAATTGATACCCTACGATGTAATTCAAAAGGATCCCGAAAATTTTTATGTACGCTGATGACACTACAATAATGATTTCTTTATTGTAGTGTCATCAGCGTACATGAAAGTTTTACCTTGAGAAATATGAGCTGGTAGATCGTTCACATATAATAAAAATATTAATGGCCCTATCACACTGCCTTGTGGAGTTCCAATGTCAATATCATTTTTATTAGACATAGTGGAACCGATATTCACAACAATTTTTCTATTAGTTAAATAAGAAACGATCCAGCTATTTAGTGGATAATAATTTTCCAAATTCAGACGCTTGCCTTACAGTTCTGCAAAAAGCATATTTCTTTATTAAAAAGAGCGTATTTGTAGCTTTTTTCTTCTGAAAATTCCATGACCGAAAAAAGTACTTAGCGTATGCAAATTAGACGAAAACAGACCTAAACTTGAATACATTTATCGAATGAATGAATTTTCACGAAATTTTGTGGATTCTGTTCGTTTTGATGTCTAGATTAAACTCTAGAAAAAAATTAGCGGCTATTGCCCCGCAACTGTTATAAACAATGAGTGTGTTGCTGACTTGTTAACTAGGAGAAAACAAAATGTATTTTTAGATAATTTGACAAAAAAAGAACTTTTTACTCTTGTAAAATTTTCGAGAAACACGGAAAAGACCCTTATCGGAAAATCGAATCTTGTAAACTACAAAATTTAAAAACCTAGAAGAAATCAGACGTAAAGGTTAATAGTTCTTTAACCCTATTTATTTAAATTAACTAAAAAAAATATGTTTTATAGCAAAAAGTATTATTTGAAAATTCGTTATCTATTTCAATAGTTTTTTGATTATTTATTCCAAATAAAATAAGAAAATTCAAATTTCCCTCAAAATTACCTATTTTTCAACTAAAGGATTGTTTTTCACAAATCAGATATTTTTCTATTAAAGCATATATAAATTAGTTATATCTTCAGAGATTATATGCATTTTAATGAAACATATCCTTTATAGGATTTTGCAAACAGCAGAAAAAACTATATATGGGAACTAAAATAAAAACTGTTTGTAAAATTATTGATTTACAATCTTTGCATTCTTTCGATAACCTGAATTCTGGTTATGCTAGCAATTAAAATCCTAAAATGAATTTCTCTTTCTTATTGGACAATTCTCATTTTTTTTGCTGTTTGCAAAATCCTATAAAGACTTATGTTTCAATACATGTATAAGCAAACAAAGAAATAATTCACTTTTAGATGTTAAAAATTATGTGTTCATTATGAGTCTGTTGTAAGTCATTCAGTAAAATTTGAATAATTTACATTGGACAGTTTTGAAGTTCTGCTAAGTTATATTAAAAATGTATTTTTTAAGGAAATTTTGACCATACCAGTTTTAAATCCATTATATCTTGGTAAATATGCCTACTCTGTAAATAATATTTTAGATATCGATTAAGCACGGTATTTTTTAGACGAGGATTTTTTCATAATTTCTTATTACAATTTTGAAGTTACTTTCAAAAACGTGACGTCATGTTTATTCGGTTATTTATCAAGATATATAAAAATGTTTTGGTTAAATGGTTGATTACATAAATCATAAACATTTTCAGAAAAAAGAATTCAGGTGTATCAAGTATTAATTGAGTTATTAAGCCCAATTGATAATATTAATACGAGAGAGAGGTCGACAGAACGTCTAAGCAGTAAGCAAGCGGGCTTGCCGCGCTGCACGGCATCACACCCCTTGGGATCGAATAATTTCTTTCTCTATTTACTTACTTCAAATGCTATAATTAATTAACAATTGATAATTTTAAAAAAAATCGGAATAACTGTTTATTTGAATAGAAGAGAACTTCGAAAAAGAATTTTCATCTTGTCTCGTAAGATAACTGAACAGACATGAGGGCATATTTTTGTAAATAGTGACGAGGAGTTTGGACAAAAATATTTTTAAAAATTACCACATATAAAAAAGTATTCGTTCATGCCATAACGAAATTTTGCACAAAAATAATAAGGACCATACTCAAAATTAAGTAAAAACCCAACAAAATCAACTGAGGGCAAAATTTATAGAACTTTAAATACAAAAATGAATATAATGACTTTGAACGACGGAAGCTTACACCGCATTATAGCAAGCCTCCTCATTTTTATGGCTTACCAAAAATAAATAAACAGAATGTCCCATTAAGACCAATTGTTAGTTCCATTAATTCACCATGCCACAATTTGGCAAAGTTCTTGCTTAAAATTTTTAATCCATTATCTGGAAATACTGACTCGTATATAAAAAATAGTCATTTTATCGAAAAAGTTTATGAAAACAATATTCATAATACACATCTGATGGTTAGTTTTGACGTAGTTAGTCTGTTCACTAACGTCCCAGTAGACAAAACTTTAAAAATAATCAAAGACAAATTGTTAAACGAAAATAATTTGGAAGCTAGAACTAAATTGAGTGTAAATACCATAATGGAACTTTTAACTATGTGTATAAAAACAACTTATTTTCAATTGGAAAATGATTTCTATCAGCCGGATTTCGGTATGGCAATGGGTTCTCCATTGTCACCAATTTTAAACAATATATTTATGGAGGCTTTTGAGACTAGACGTGTTCAAAATTGTGCATACAATCTGGTTATCTGGTGAAGATACGTAGATGATATCTTTGCAATCGTGCCTCACAGTATTGAGTTACTAGATAGTTTTTTGGAACATTTGAATAATAAAGAACCTTCTATTAAATTCACTTTAGAAAAGGAAACTAGAAATGAATTACCATTTTTAGATGTTTTAATTAAAAGCGTAAATGGTACAATTGAAACAAGTGTTTATAGAAAACCAACACATACCACCAGATATTTAAATTTCAACTCAAATCAGTCGATGCACATTAAGAGGGGTGTTGTAAAATATTTGTATGATAGGGCCAAAATCACATATTCTAATGATGAAATACTAAACAATGAGAAGCGGTTTATAAAGGAAGTTCTTATAAATAACCAATACCCTGGGGGTTTTATCGATAAAACCTTCATAAATATTGAAAATAACAATCAGGTACGACAAAAACCTGTAAAACGTCACACAGCGTTAATTCCTTATGTATGCGGATTATCCGAAAAGTTGCGCCGCAGCGGTGATAGATTTGATATTAGGTCGGTATTTCAAACCAATAACACTTTAAGATCTATTCTGACAAAGATGAAACTGAAGAACCACAAGCAAAATTCAAAAAACTGCAATTATAGTATTCCCTGTGAGTGCAACAAACAATACTCTGGTGAGTCATTCAGACCTTTTAGTGTAAGATTGGGCGAACAACAAAATTATATAAGAAAAAATGAAATTCAGAGGTCCAAGTTCTGCGAACACGCTTGGGAAAATGGACACAGAATAAACTGGGGCTCGGCAAAAATTTTAACAAAAGAGGCAGATAGCAAAAAAAAGAAAAATTAAAGAATTCGCGATAATATTATTGAATGAGGATAGATGCGTGTCGAATTGTTCCATAGATGTCTGTACAACTTGGTTGCCAATGTTAAAAGAAGAACTTCACAAACTTAACATTGTATAAAAACTAAAAAAACTGTTAATTATATCAACAATTCTATGTACTTAAATGGTAAGTATTTATGGATATTGAATATAACAAACACTTTTAGAGCTGTGTATTTATCATACACAGCAAAAAAGATTTTTCAAAAAAGCCTTGAAAAAGAAACCAGATTAGATTTCCGAAACGTCGGCAAAATATTTAATTTCATGTTTTTATACTTATTTTTGTTGTTTATTTAAAAAAGAAACCTCTAACTGATCCTTTGACGTAAAAGTCACAGGCGTAGAGGTTATTTGCCATTAACATACTGGTTAATTGTGATATTTTGTAGATTCCCCAAGCACCGCTTAAAAAGAAAACGGACATGTGGCAGGAAGTCCCAAAGAATTGAAGAAGGAAAAAAAAATTAAGATAATGCCACAAATAACATTTAGACAAAATAATAAGTAGTTTTCGAGATATGACCACTCAAAGTTAAATGTGACGATAATATTGTTAAAAATGAGTACATTTTGTGGTGTGAATTAAACAATTTTCATAACGTTTTAAACTAAATTATTAAAACTTCAATCACATGTAATGAACATATTTTATCAATTTTCTCCGCTCTTTCGTTTTTGAGTTATTCGCGGTTATATTGAGGGGTCAAAACATTTGAATCGTATTATTATTTTAATCGTGAAATACTGTTGTAAACTCAGAGAATATGTATGTTGCAAAAAAATTACAAGAAACCAAAATTTTAAAGAATGTATTACCTATACGTCTGAATTTATCCGGATTTTTAAATTTCATAGTGTATGAGATTTTTCATTTTATGGTAAGTATTTTTCCGGAATAACTTGGACAGAATGCACTTTAGGAAGTCATAAAGGAAAAATAGTGTCTTATTTTAATAACAAAATCCCCAGATTTTTTCTGGATTCTTTCTAGTCACTTTTTATTCCCCTCCCGCTAACCATTGTTTATTAAAAAAATCGCTAGTTTACAATAGTTAAGAGGTTAGTCAGATATACCGTCTGTTATGTATGTTAATATATTTCTTTATTGATTAACACCATCCATTTCTAGTTATCATAAAAACAGATTTTTTTGGTATTGAAAGTACTGCTGGGCGCATGATATAGGACCCATCTTACGAAAAACGTATCGAGAGCGACAGATCTGTCTAGGCCGCTGCGCCGGCCTTGTAACCGTACCGGTCACTCAACGCCACGATATTAGGGATATCACGTTTCAATAACAATCCAAGCAGTATCTCGAAACTAAAATATAAACATAAACACTCCTAAACTTAATGGTCTCTTGCCATACATACCAACACTGCCATATCGTATGTCACTTAGTTTACATAACTTGCGTTATATCTTACAGAACACCGTTACTTTTAAATTAACATTAAAAAAACAAAATAACCCAATAAAACATGGACTAGCTTAATTCGATCGTATGGACAAATATATTTAAAATTATCTAAATAAAATTATCAAAGACATCTAAAAAAGTACAGTAGAAAAGCACTATACAGGGTGTTCTATAAGCTTTATGACAAAATTTGACAGATGAAAGCTGGGTTAATCTGAACAAATTTTATCAATGAACATGGGTCCAATTACAATGAACCCAAGTGGTATTATTAAATTTGATAAAAGTTTTTATTTTTTTTATTTTATCACTAATCGCTAATGGTACCTAATGCAAATGCTGAAAATACCTATCATCCTAGCCATCCATCCTTGGACTCCAAGAGCAGAATAGTTGCATCTGGTATTTTCAATATGCTTAAGATACTTGCGAAAGATGCAAGATCTGTGAATTATTTATAATATATAGTTTTAAGTAACCTGGGTCGACACCCCAGTCATGTAGTATTTGTATATGCTTTGTATGGAATACATATTTGTTTATCACTAGTGTGTTTAATTCATATTATAGAACCCCCCTAAGTTAATACAGAACACTGTCAACTATATAACTACTATTTAACGCCACTTTTGTGTGAACTCTGTAAAACGTTGAAATCATGTACACGTACAACTCAATTCTGAGGTTACATTTTATGAATTTTTAAATAGACCTTTGTTTCCGCCTTCTTTATTTCAACTTTGTAAGCAAATGTATACGAAAATGTAGTTACTTTGTTCTTTATTTATTTTTGTTCCTCGTGTTACTGCTGGTGTAAATTGCTCTGTCATGGATACAGTGGTAGGGGGAAGACGTGCCCTGCAAACACATTTTGGCTCTACAAAATCTGACAAATACTCTTTTCGCCAAAGCACGAGCGAACAAATGTAATTTTATTATTGTACTACGGGTGGCATAAGTCGTTAAAATGTTCTTAATTTTTTCAGTTTCCTTTAATATGTTTCAAGCTGCAACTTCTTTTATCAGTATTGTTTCTCTGATGTACCTATGCTAACAATATGAAAGTATTCGAATATCGAGCCACACGAGGAATTGGCTCGATTATAGGTCACATTGGAACATGTTAGTGAGATTATGCAAATGCAAGCATCTGTAAAATAGTATCTGTCCCAATATTAAAATAAAATTACAGAAATAAATTTTTTTAAACGCTTTTATTTAAAAAAAAATCGGTAAAGGTATTTACACAGAACTTCCCTCTTTATTTATGCATGGCGATCACTCTAAAAAATTAATAATTACGAAATGACATTGAGAATAATAATCGGAATATAGTTATCACTGTTATTACAAAGAAAACCTGATGAGTTTTGGCCAAAAAAATATACAGAGTACTCATCCAACAGCAAAAGTTCAATACTAAATGACAGGTGCCAAATATGGAAGGTTTGCGCAAATACCTTTTCAAATGTCCACCACGATTGGAATATTTCTTGGGATGACCACCCTGTACATTTTTCAATAAAACTATAATAGGTGCATATGCCAAATATTATTGCCATCTGTCACATTTTCAATTCCTTGTTCACGTAGTGGAGTGGACGTGTAGTGGTGGTTAATAAATTTCTTTTATTTTGAAATTTTTCAAAAATGTTGGCAAAAAAATTTTCAAATTTTTTTCCTTCTGAAATATGTTTAGAATGTCACGAAACGTGGAAATTTTAAATTTGAGCAAAAAAGAAAGTTTCCTTCTATTCTATAGTAGTGGCAAAAAAAAATTATAATTTTTTTTTTTTAAATAGGTATAAAATGCCGTGAAACGTGAAATTTTTAATTTGAGCAAAAATAATGTCCATCTATTTTAGTGGTAAAATTTTTTTCAAAAATGGTAAAAAAAAAATTCAATTTTTTTTTTCTGAAATACATTTAGAATGTCATGAAACGTGAAAATTTCAAATTTGAGCAAAAAAAAATTTTCCGTCTATTCTAGTGGTAAAATTCTTTTCGAAAATGGTAAAAAAATGTTGCAATTTTTTTTCCGAAATAGGTTTGGAATATGACATTCCAAACCTATTTGGAACTACGTGGAAATTTTAAATATGAGCAAAAAAAATTTTGATCTATTCTATAGTGCCGGACTAAAAAAATTTTCAACAAAATTTTTGAATTTGTCTGAATAGGTTTAGAATGCCATGGAAAGGTGAAAGTTTTAAATATGAACAAAGAAAAAATAAATTTCTATCTATTTGTGGTAAAATTTTTTCAAAAATGGTAAAAAAATATATTTTTTTATAGGTAGGTATAGAACGCTATGAAACGTGGGCATTTTAAATTTGAACTAAAAAAAAAAAAAATTCCACCTATTTTACTGGTAAAATTTTTTTTTTAAATATTCTATTTATATATCTATTTTAGTGGTGCGAATTTTTCAAGTTGGATAAAAAAAAATTCAATTTTTTTTTTCTGAAGTAGGTTTAGCGTGTCACGAAATGTGGAAATTTTAAATTTGAGCAAAAAAAAATATTTTTCATTACTTATTCCATTTAGACGGTCCACCCTCTATATTTTCCAGTGAAAGTTTAAGCATTTCTTCGCTGACAGTAGCGTCAACTACCTACCAAATTTGACTGCTCTCTGTCAAGTAGTTTTTTAGTTAATGCACCAACAGACAGACAGAGAGACAGACAGACTGACGGAATTGAAAAGCCAAACATTTTCGTAATCTACATGTTCTGAAACGTGAAAATCGGGAAAAATCTCGGAGGGTGATTTTTTCTCGAATACAATACTTCCCTTCGGTATGCGAGGGAAGTAAAAACTACTAAAAAGTAAAAAATATTTTTTTTAAATTCGCACATCTCGAAACCAACAGCTTTGAGGACGGTCAATTGAGCAAAGTAACTGTTCAATAGTGTTATATAACCGTCTTCGAAGCTGTTGGTTTTCAGATATATAAATTTTAGAAACATATTTCTACTTTTAGGTAACTACATTTTTTTTAAGTTAGTTATTTTTTGTTTGCTTATACTTGTAATGAAACATATTCTTTATAGGATTTTGCAAACAGCAGAAAAAACTATCTATGAGAACTAAAATAAAAACTATTTGTAGAATTACATTTACAATCTTTGCATTCTTTCGATAACCTGAATTTTGGTTATTAGGAGACTGTGTAGAAACTAGTGTTAGAATGAGAATTGTCCAATAAGAAAGACAAACGGATTTTAGGATTTTAATTGCTAGCATAACCAGAATTCAGGTTATCTAAACAATGCAAAGGTTGTAAATCAATAATTTTACAAATAGTTTTTAATTTAGTTATTTTGCTGTTTGCAAAATCCTATAAAGAATATGTTTCATTACATTTTTTTTTAAACAAAAGCTTCTTTTTAAATATTTTTTAAATATAATGTTATTTTTTACTTTTTAGCCTTTACTTATTTTACAGGCAAACAGATAGACAAAACCATTTTATTTATAGTAGGGGTACCGAATGGAAAATATTTGGCAACTAATTAAATAATTGACAACAAGTTACGAACAAACTTGTTACAATTTTCTAACCCTCTAACTCTCTAACCTAGTTTTTAAAGAGGGAAATGTATCCTTTGTGTGAGGGTTTCGGATAAGTGTAGGAGATGATGCCACCTTTCACACCCTCCCTCGAAAGAGTTACTTATATTTCCGCGGAGCCCATATATGAAGAGATGTGGAATGAATGAAGATTTGTAATAAAGAAAACCACGTGGTTATGTCAATAAAAAATTATTTTCCTTAAATTTAAAAAAATGTATCACCTTGGCGCGATGATTAATCTTCTAGTAAAGGGGGGTATCATACTTACACATATTCGAAATTCCCACAAAAAATTCGTCTTGGTGGTGGCTCCTGACTTAGCTCTCTACTATTTTATCTTACCTCCACATAAACTACGAAGAGAAAGTAAGAGACCCGACTCCGAACAAGTTTTCCCCGAGGAGAAACCCCAAAACGGAGGTCGATTGTTTATTTAGGGATAGTCTACCCCTCTTCGAGCAAAATGGAAGGTGTCCATGATGACACCTGTTCAGCACCCTCGAAAACTGGGCGGGAAGGTAATTTTGTAACTATTCCTGATTTTTCCAACATTAACATTGTAGGCTGTATAGTTTTCGATATTACACTTCTTTACTTATTTTTTCCAATTTAACCACGTTACCCCTCCAATAGAATTTGTAAAAAATATAATTATGTTGTAGCTTATAACTACGGTCGATTTAAGCAAAATTAACGATTTTTTGTTGTTAATTTGTTAAACTTATTTTTTGGCCTAAGTTTCAAAAATATAATTTTAGGCAATTTCAGGAAAAAAAAATTACTTTTACTGCTGTTAATTAAAAAAAGAACAAGTATCTACCGAGATACCGATGTTTGAAATTTACCAAAAAGACTGGAGAGGAAATCAAAATTCAGGCAAGTTTATCTTTTTAATACAAACTTTTTTCCTTATCCACTTTTCCATAAAACGCAAATCTGCAAAGTTCGGAAAAACCTGTAAAAAACACCGCTGCCTAAGGAGTCACTGCTTCCACATGCAGATTTTAATCCAAGTCTCTTTAAAGGAAAACATCTTGACTATAATTGCACTCTAGTATGTGGAAATAATAGGTCATAGAATTTTAATTATACTTGGGTAGATGTCATAAAAAAAATTGAGGCGTTGGTTCTTAGCATATACGCCATAAATAAAGTTTCTGGAATCTTATTAGCTTTCTCTACTCATTCTCCCCAGCTTACACCCCCTTCACCCACTCACCCCTTCAGCGGAATCATTGCAACCAGTTGTCAATATAACATACTTACATATACCAAATTTCAAGTGAATATGACAATTTTATTTTATTAGCCCCTTTGATAATGGAGTGGAAGTGGTGGAGAATTTGAAAAATATGATAAAGAAATCTGAGACCCTGACTCCTAGTATATTCACCAAATCTCAAGTTTCTCAAGTGAATATCTCAATTTAATTTTGTCAGCCCCATTAATATTGGAGGAGGGTGGCAGAGGGGTTAAAAAATGCTGTAAAAAAATATGAGGTTTTGGTTTCTAGTATTTACACCAAATCAAAGCTTCTGTACGCTTACCAGCTTGCTTTACTTATTTTCCCTTATTTACCTCTACTTACCCCCGAACTCTTCACCGGATTCATCACAAAACATAATCTAATTACAGGTGTGGCTATAATACATACATGTACCAAATTTCAAGTGAATATCTTAATTTTATTTTATCAACCCCTTTAATAATGGAGTGGAGGTGGTGGGGGGATATCAAATATTATTAAAAAAATTGAGGCTTTGGCTTCTAGAATATACACCGAATCTAACGTTTCTGTGCTCTTACCAGCTTGCTTTACTCATTTTCCCTTATTTACCCTCCAACCCTTCAAAAAACAATCAATTTCCAGATCTCGTTATATCACATACGTGCATAAAATTACAAGTCAATATCTTAAACCGTTCCAGAGGAAACGTGAGGACAAAAGAAGTTACATACATACAGACAGACAGACAGACCTACAGACACCGTTTAATAACAAAAAAATATTTCAACACAATACCACAGCCAATGTTGTTGATTAATACTTTAATCATCTCCCGATGATGCGCACGTGATTGGCGAAACACGCGTTGAGTGCGGGTATTCGAGTGCTTTGTTCAAAATTTTGGTGTTGGCCTGGTGTGTGGAAACTACATCTTCTGAAACAGCGTCACAGCAAAGGTTCCGGTCCCTTCCGAGGCCACTTCAGTAGTATATTGCAATAACAATGTGGTCTTACCATCTACGTTGCAGAGCTGAGAGATTTAATTTGAAGTTCTTAGTCTAAAAGCTAAATTTTATTCAGAACTCAGGACTTTATACACTGTATTTACGTTTCCGTACCTGCTGTTTAATTACCTGCTGGCGACAAAGCCACTACTAAAAATGCAAACAGATATTTAACGAAAAGAAATTATAGAAAGGCTTAGTGGGTGGGTCGTCCAACTTTTTTAATTTAAAGTTTTTAAGCCAAGCGGGGCATAGAGGACTGTAAGTAAACCGCACGAACTGACAACATGGTAAATCGGAATCTTCGAGTTCTCCATAGGATAATAAATCAGGCATCCTCAGATTTTTCAATAAGTATAATAGATTACTCTCCTGTAAATGCTTGAAGTAAAGTGAATCGCTCATTTGAATATATGCATGGCATTCGGTACTTTTTTATAATCGTTCAATACAGACACTATTTGTGTCTTACAAATAGTTATTGGAAAACATTGTTTACCCCAGAGTTAACGAATTGGCACAGGAAATCAATATTACAGCAATCTGTCAATTTAGATTCAGAACAAATCATTCTACAAGAGACCAGATCCTATGAATTTATTCAATAATTGCTAATGGGTTTGAAACTAAAAAACACTTAACAGCATTTTTAATCATTGTACAAGCTTTCGATAAAGTTTGGTTAAAATGACCTTTGTACAAATTAATAATGCTTAACATACTCTCATATTCTTCATTCATTACAAACCGAACTTTTCTTGTAAGGATCAACTTCAACGTGTCAGACTTAAAAGATATAAGAGCTGGAATACCACAGAGTTCAATTTTGGGTCCAGTTCTCTTTAATATATTCCTACATGACATACCACATCCACTTTTATCGATAATAGCTATGTATCCAGACGATACAATCATTACTGTAAAAAGATAATGAGGTTCAAACAATATAATAGTCGTTAATAAAGAAGTGCTATATAATCCCACAGACGATAAAATGCTTAATTGTTTTCTTAAATAGAAGGTTGATCCAAAGTTACCATATTTATAAAAAAACTTGAAGAAACCGACTAACAATGTTATTTCATAATCAATAGAAAACCATCGTAACACCAAGTGTACCATTCTGATCCATTAGTCCATCTTAAAACTCAATAACATACGGTTGTGTAATCTGAAGAACTACCAGCAAAACTAATCTAACTAAAGTGTAAGCGTTCCAAAATAAAATTTTTAGGATTGCTGTGAATACCCCCTGGTTTAATATCCCTTATTTCTGCATTCAATTATTTGAACTATGTTATTTAGGTATATTGCAAGCAACACTCATACAACTTCGCTATAAAAGGGTATTTCTGGGAGTCCTAGTAAAGAATCAGCACTTCCATCCATAAAGTGGCAAACGATATCCCAAACAAAACATCTTAGGCCAATCATACTAAATGTTTGAGCATGACATGACTCTTTTCAAGTTGCCGTCATAAAAAACAGAATTGTTTTAAAGCTCCATACTTATTGCTAGGTATGTACCACCTCTTTTTGCGTGATAAGAAAGTTATCAGCAATATAACAACAAATATAGTAAGAATTAGATAGTTTTTATGCTCTTTCGTCAATATCTTGAAGGCTAAATGAAATATTAAACGTAACTTTCTGATAGAGGATAATATTCTCTAAAATAATAGCTGTTACAGAAATAACGGTACAGATGATAGTTGAGTTTGTACAATCCGACAAATTCTTACAACAGGATTCCGAAACGTTTGTTTTTCGTCATTGTTTAATAGTAAGCTTTTGAATTTTCTCGATTATAATGCAATTAAGAATCTGTAAAAGTTTATTAATCATCTGTAGTGTCAACACATTTCATAGCCTAATAGATTTTTAAAACCTTTTTTGCTTATATTGTTGCTATATAAAAAAAAACAAATAAAATTTCATTACGCATATTGTCACGTAGCAAAATGCCCTTTAGGGTTGTAAGACTTATTTCTGAGTGAAATACGCGAGTCCACAGATATCTCCCATATTGTCCGGTTGCCCGGGGCCCTATCGGTGATACTCATATCTGGAGTCACTTTAACTCGCATATTAGAGAGGATTTAATTTAATTATTGAATGAATACTTTATCAAATAAAACATAGTGGTAGAAAACAAGGTACAAGTTTATTAACAAGAAATGAAGATGCAAACAGATTTACTTACATTTTAGCTGCCCCTGGGGGAACCACTCTCTAGGAGGAGGAGTTGGGTAGAACTTTATCTTCCTAAACTCAATACCCAATTACCCAACTAACTTTGTTACTGCACACCGGTACCGTTTTCCATTTTTCGCAAATCAGTTTCCGCCCTGGTTATAATGCAATCTCTATGAACCTTGCGCAGTTCTTGCTGATTCTGACTTTTTCAATACAGAGTAAAACGTGCTTTCAAAGATAAAATAAGTTCTGCGATGTAATGTAATGAATTATATTCGTTACCAACAAATGATGTAACGGGTGTCCAAAATAAATCTCAAGCACTGCGTGATAGTATTGAAATGTGTAAATTGTGCTACCAAAAACGGGAGTAGATGTAGGACACTGTTTTACTAGTAACGTTAGTAATGTTAGTACCGAAAGCCACCACAGCGACCGGTGGCGCGCTATCCATTAGCCATCTGTTACACCGTTAGTACGTCATTATAATGTGCTCGAATTATCTGTGTTTTTCGCGTTAAAAATATGTAAAGAGGAAATCTTCAATACTGAGTATTGAAGATTTCCTACTTTTCCCAGATGATGACAACCCTAATGAAATTGATAGACTTATTGAGTATCAGCAGGACGGAGCTACACTACATTTTGCATTGGAGTAAGAGCCTATCTCAATAAAGTTTTTCCCAATAGGTGGATCGGTGGACGTGATGAAATTAAGTGGCCTGCCCCTACCTTGTATAAATTGAGACAGAATAAAATTTTTCCAACAATTTCTGTTATATTGAAGATAAAATATTCAAATTTTTATCGACCTGTTTCTCTATGTAAGCTTGATAATAACTAAATATCTTTTGTTTCTCAAACGCGACAGGTTTCCTGTTTCACAAGCACCTATAACCTATGGAAGAAAAATGACAATTCTTTATTTTTCCTTGATATTACACAAAATATTAAAAGAATTAATTTGTGTACTGAAACAGGGGACACCACGTGGAGCATTTGTTATTAGTGTATTTTTTAAAGTAAATTGTACTTTTCTGTTATTACAACATTTTATTCTAAAATTGTAAATAAATGTTAAATGCAAATGGAGAAAAAAGTGATGTCCTTGTGTTTTGATTAATATTACAAAAAATTGTAAGAGTACCTCTTTGCAGCGCTTTGAATGCTCTGCAAAAATATTCAAGTATTTCGTAATTTTACAGGGCCATTAAAAAAATATAGCCAAAAGATAATTAGCTGTTGTCAAGTTTACGCAGAGTACTTATAGAGGTATGGATCAAATTAAAATTTAAAAATTTTGTCTTCAATATAATGAAAGTTATTGGAAAAAAATCACTCACTTTAAGAGGATGTACTTCCCCAGGGATGCATTTTTGGACTAAGGTAAGTTGGGTTATATGGGCCCAATATGAACTCAGGAATCACAGGTTCCCGTCCGGTAACTCAATTATGGGACACCATGTATATGCTATTTTTGCCATGTCATAGTTGTTTGCCATTTTCGAACGATAGATATTATTTTAAACATTTTGTCTGATGTGGATCTTATTTGTCATGAAATTTTCGATCAAAATATATTAATTATCTTTGAGGTATTTCAGAAAGTACACATTATTCCTAAAACATTTCTAATCATATTAAATGGGCTTTCAACATACTCTTTATTTATTACCTATCAATTAACAATTTGTTTTTGAAATGAAAAAAATATCTTTAAAAAGACAATTTATTAACTTAACAGAATTTAAAAATCGAGAACATTAAATATTGTCGAGGGAAAATGTGCCGTTATAAGGGTAAGACATGTATACATCCTTCATTGAGAAAATATAAATAGCAGCCATTATAAATAAACACGTCTATTCTGTATTCACTGCGGACAATGCTTATTTAAGTGCTTCTTTTTGTATGTAAAAAAGTAACACGCTATAATTCATTTAGATAGAGGAAACATCCCAGTGAAGCTGTTTACTTATTCACTCCTAGAAATGAATGTATTTCAAGTTAAGTAAATGTTAGTAATTTTTCAGGCTATGTAGTATAGTATAAAAGACTTCTGAACGAGATTTGGATAAGTATTCGGTTTATAGACCAATCGAAGTAGGAACATTTCTAAATGCAATTCCCAGTAGAAAAAAAAATTAGGAGCATATTAAGTAGATTCGAAATATCAATTTTCAAACCAGTACATCCAAAACGTAGTTGCAGAAACAAAATGGCGGACGTTTTACGTACGAAAATATGTGAAAAAGTCGGTTTTTCTCGTTTATCTGCGAATGAAATTTTTTCATTAAAAAAAGTTTCAAACAATGGTTGTAGGAATTTAAAATACCTACAAAGTGGCTCCTGCTGAATGATTTTTAGATTTCCAATAAATTAAAAATGACATTTATTCATTTTGCAGTAACTTTTGCAATAATTAATTTATGGTATCAAAAATCTCAAGAAATATGCGTCATGATGTGCTTAAAAAGTGGTCGTAACCAGAATTCCGACGGAAGAATAATTTCCGAGAAATTCAATTGTTTATTAAAAAAGTGATTTTAGTAACATTTGAATTCCCCAAAATACGGAAGTCCGATTTCAATTATGCAAAAAGCTTTCTACTCTACAAGAGTTGTACTATCTCTGAGCTCAAATATTTTAATTGAGTTGCTTAAAAACGCCGTTGGAATTATGTATATTTCTTCGGTATAAACAAATGTCTTAATAGCTTTGTGTAACGAAAGCAGCACCCGTGCTACATCAACTTGAATTACCCGCGGTAATGCCGACGCGAAGTCAGCAAGTGCGCATACGCGGTAGAAACATAACTCAGGCCATTTAAAATATCCATGCCTTCGATGCTACTTTACTTTCGCTTTTGACGCTGGTGAGTTAAGATCGTTTTCTTATTCTTTAATGGATTTTCACGTTTATTTCTGTAATCCTTTGGTATTTTGAATATATCTGATTATTAAATGATGTCATCTTATTGAGTTAACGTTGCTGTATAGTTATTTTTATAGTTTATTTTTTAAGTCAGTGGTGGCATATGTCTATCTTCAATACATTAGGCGTGAGAGTGATAGAAAGTTGAATACAAAATTTACAGTTGTCCAGCTTTATCCCTACCAAGAAGTGTTGGCCAGCATACAATATGACAATAACTAAGTCCTGATAAAATTAAACTATCACACAATCTAATTTTTAAATCTGTACTCAAAATTTCTCTGTGCATGTATAACATTTTTAATTTGCCGTATGATTTTTTAATTATATTATTTACATGTTCGGTAAATCTTAGATCTACATCCAAGTACAGTCCCAGATTTTGCTACAGGTAGACGATGTTAAGAGCTGATTATTAATGACAATTTTAAAGTCTGTATTTTCTACTACCTGTTAAATATAAATATTAACATGTCTGTCTTACTTTCATTCAGAATTGGCTCATGAGCTTTTGAAATATCAGAAATAGAATTAAGGTCAGAATTAATCTTGTTGAATCCAGCTGAATTAAATAAAACGATAAGTACAACTACGTGTCATCAGCTTACTGATGCATTTTGCAAAATTTTTAATTATGATGAAAATCTTCTGTGTAAATCCAAAATAATAATAATGGCCCTAAAATGCTACCCTGTGGAGCTCTTCGCTCAAAACCAGACTGTACCGCTGGCAAGATCTTATTTTCAGCAATAAATGCATTTAACTAATTTGAAATTATTTCTGCAATAATTTTATAAATTGTCGGTAAAATACTTATAAGCCTGAAATAAGAAATGTCAGTAGGGTTACTGTTTTTTTGAAACTGGTATTATATTCGAATATTTCCAGGAGTTAGAAAATACATTATTTGTTAAACACATCTTAATAATAAAAATTAAATATTCACTTAGATTTATTAATGTATTATTTTATATATAAAGACATTAATATTACTTTCCACTAGAGAATGATCTTTCCAAAGAGCAAAACACCTGATTTGATTGGAATTTCCTGGAAATTATGTATAGAATATTAATTTTCTTGGGCCACTGCTTAACTTGGTATTGACATATAAAATCTATGTATTATAATGAGTAGTACATTTATGTGTCACTAGCGTTTACGGGTGTAAAAATAAAATTATAGGGGCTCCAAAATTAATACCTGTGGAACTCCACGTGATTTGTTTTTTAACATTAAGCCATAGTAATAGGCGCTGTCCTCCTTGTACCTACAGTAAACTTAATAAAAATGTTGCATTAATTTGTTTGAAAAATAGACATTACTAACTTATAGATAATATTTGTAGAAAGCAATTAAGAATAAACCATAACTAAACTGATTATGTTTTGATCAAACCGTTACACTTTCTAAATTAATAAAAATGCATTTCATTTTATTAATTTCATCGCAACACCGTAAATGCAATGATGTGTAATGAATTAATTAATATTTGATCCAATTTAGATTGTTTGCTAGTTTATGGGGCGGAAAATACAACATGTTTAGATTGCACAATAATATATCTGCTACACGTTCGCGAAATTAAATGTATGTATAGAGTGAGTTAAAAATCCATTTGGGATTTGAACATAATTAAAAATAACAGAGATGCGGAGAGAAGACAAATATTACAATGTTTTAATTTAACCCATTCCATATATAAAATATAATAATAATAATAATAATAATAAACGGCTTTATTCAAAGAGTGTAGATGTACATTTACAAGTACATTACAAATAGCAATTTACAAGGCGAAGTTTAGCCATGTGGCTATTCTTACACTTAACCTTATAAATCACTTACCTAACTAATTAAGTTAAAAATAAAACATTAAAATACAAAAATACAATACAATATTACAATAGTCCAATGTAATAGGCGGACGGTATACACTTTATAAAATATATTTATAGAAATACTAAAAAATTAATTACTCAAAATAACTAAATAAAAAATCGATCATAAACACAGTGCAAAATGGTGCCCAAGAATATATTCTAGTTTTTGTTGGAATTAATGAAACAGGCTTTGATTTTTTTACGGAAGATATTAACTGTCGGTAGATTTACAGGGTAAGGTGTTCCAGAATTTGTTAACAAGCCATATTCTCATCATTTGAGAAGATAAAGAATGAACTAAAAGAGATTGTAGACATCAAAGGGTTCTTCTGAGTATACATTTGAGACCGTATTGGATTTTACAACTCTTAAGAAACCGCCCTCAACTTTTTATTTTTAAATTATACTCCTAAAATTATACATTGCTACTAAATTCCTACTTTACTTTGAATACTGAAGCCATTTTTTATGACTACTAAGCGCTAGAGTTATAATTATGTTTTGTGTGTCTTGCAACAACATAAAGATAAAATGGCCAGGCATTGCAAAAAATACTATGAAGATGGTAGGTACACAAGAACCTTTCTTGTATTTAAGATGAGACATAAAAATTGAACGAAGTAATATTACAAAGAATATATTACTAGAGTCCAATATTAAGAATAGCAAGCTAAAAGAACTACATTTTGACATGCTTTTTATCCCTATTGGGATTTGCGATGATTCAGTACATTTTCAGCAGATGGTCGCAAGATGACTCAGTATATTTTGACATGTTTTATTTTTCTTTTTTTTTTCTTTTTGCATTGACTAAAGTAAAGGCTAACTACAATTTGAAACACAGAACGGGCATCGGTTCTATTTTCATTTAGTAAATGAAAATCGGTCAAATATTTATAGAGTTAGAATTCTCTCCAGTATTTTCTTCTTCAATTCTGTGGTACTTCTTGAGAAATGTCCTTTTTCTTTTTAAGCGGGGCTCGAGGAATCTACAAAACATCACAATTAACCAGTATGTCACTAGTAAATAACCTCTACACCTGTGATTTTTATGTCAAAGGATCAGTTAGAGGTTGCTTTTTTTTATAAATAAATAACACAAAAAAGTATAAAAACTTGAAATTAAATATTTCGCCGACGTTTCGGACATCTAATCTGTTTCCTTTTTCAAGGCTTTTTCGAAAAATGTTTTTTGCTATGTATGATAAATACAGAATGCTTGTTATATTCAATATCCATAGATACTTACTATTTACATAGAACTGTTGATATAGTTAACAGTTTTTTAAGTTTTCATGCAACGTTAAGCTTGTGAAGTTCTTCTTTTAACATTGGCAACCAAGTTGTACAGACATCTACGGAACAATTCGACACGCATCTATCCTCATTCAATAATATTATCGCGGATTCTTTAATTTTTTTTTTTGCTATGTGCCTCTTTTGTTAAAATTTTGGCCGAGTCCCAGTTTATTCTATGTCCATTCTCCCAAGCGTGTTCTGTAGATGTCTGTACAACTTGGTTGCCAATATTAAAAGAAGAACTTCACAAACAGTTATCGTGCTTCCTAGCCCGATTTCGAGAAAACCAGTTTTTTGCAAAGAAATTAATTTTCATTTGTTTTTCGATATAATCTCTGGTATACTTATTTGTAGAGCTTTGCCAGCGGCACCATTTTTTTTTGAAATATCTCGATCCGACTACCCGTTACCGAGTTATTCAATTTCTCCCGAAAAATTCGAAACGTCTATATCGGGTACTTCCGGTTTCCGAACGGAGCCGAGCTTCTGGCGTTAAGGTTTTCTAAAGATCTCCTATTAACAACCCAAGTTTCATCGAAATCCGAAAACGAATTAGGGAGGGCTGGGCGTGATAGACAGACAGACCGACTGACCGACGGACGGAATTTTCTAAATTCGCTCTCGAGTCGATAGATATGACTTTCATTTCGATCCGACGTTTTTTTCGGGTTTCGATGGTACACCGGAAAAATGCAAAAGCTATACATTTTTTTTTCAAAATGTAGTAACAAGATAATGTTGGTAATTATATTGCATATAACAGACGATTACCAAATATTACTACTTACAATGGACATTTATGGCGATCATAATCTGTGAAGTCCTTTGTCAGTGTTTTTCTTCAGTATTTGAATCCAACAACCCTCCTTTAAACATTCAAGGCACCCTTGAAGATAATTCTAGTTTGAATATCAACTACATATAAATCGAACAAACTGACAAAAAAAAATTGGCCACTTATATACTAACAAGAGTGCTGGGCAAGAGGAAATTTGCGCTATATTTATAGAATCGTGCAAATGGACTTCAATACTGTCATCATTTATGATAATTGATTGTGACTGATTCAGAGCATTTCAAATGGCAAAGTCGATAGCGACCGCTCTATTTCTACACTTTCTCTACTCGGTAATATCTTTGAAGCTGCTATTGCTAAAAAGTTGTCTTCAAAATTAAACATATATTTAGTGAAAATCAGTACAATTTGTAACACGATAGGTTGATTATTACTAAATCTATGCCGTTTATGCAAACCGAAAAGTTGTTGTCTCAAGGTCATGGATGTAAAATACAACAGAACGCTATGTACACCGATTTTTAAGGCATTTAAAGAATTTGTTAGTTCGTCGAATATTAATAATTAGAAAACATCGACATATATGGCGAAATTCATCATCAGATATACTCTTATTTAAAAAAAAGTATTAAAATTATATACTTATCTATAACATCTGGAATACCTCAAGGGTCATAATTGGGACCTTCTGTGTTTTGATTACATATGTACGATATTGGTTTTTTACTTTAGACACCCAAATTGTAGTTTATTCACTGATAACTGATGGTATATAAATCCGTTAGTTGTTTATATTTGTATTTTGCACACATAAACAAATATTTTTTCCAAAGATCAGAATATATTTCCATGTATTTTGAGCCACTGGACTCGAACTTGAG
Organism: Stenurella melanura; assembly: GCA_963583905.1. NCBI lineage: Eukaryota > Metazoa > Arthropoda > Insecta > Coleoptera > Cerambycidae > Stenurella > Stenurella melanura. The sequence continues at coordinate 12,302,442 of OY757311.1, forward strand.
ATCCAACCGCCGAAAAACATATTTAGGCATAAAATCTGTTATTTCCCTCGATTCAGAACACGCAGTTCAAAACACATGCGGATATGGTATTCTGGTCTCTGCAAAAAAAAAAAAATGTGTGCCTTTGAAATCGCTTCATAATACAGATAATAAAATCAAATTTCCCAGCAGGTGTGGTCAAAGTTCATAATTACAACCACTAGATATCAGGACTGCGACTAAGTAATCAAGAAAGGAAGTATCTTATTAAGTTAAGAATACATTGAGGCAATTACGATGTACGGTTAAACAAATAGTTGCGAGGAAAACATAAACTGCGTTTATTTTCCTATTCAACGAAAGAGACCATTTCAATAGCATATATATACATACAATATATTAAGACAACAGTTGGAATAATATCTAGAGAGCTTTGTTCTTAAACTCCCGAGGTAGCATACATACAAGTGCACTACAGCAGCTGACGCCAGCACACCTATTGTGGAGTGGAGTTCAGCTTGTTTTCTGAGGTTAAAACATTTATGCATTTGCTGCATAAATGTGCAAATTGCTTGAAATAATTCAGAACCTATGAAGTTGCATACGACTGAGTGGTTTGATTAAATTTTAGGATTAACCAAAGTCGTAAAGTCGCACAACACGTTATTTAATATAGAATCTTGTATTTAAACTATACCTAAAGTTAATCATAAGTTAGTGTACGAAAAGTCGTTATCTCATCGTCTTTCACTCGGTTTATGGTGCATAAACTATGTAATTCATTTACTGTTATACAATATAAAGGGTGGGGCAATAATGTGTCGGATCTCGATATGTCGAGTTCTACGAGAACTAGACATTTTTAAAAAAATCGCAAGTAAACTAGATAAAAAAAGTCTATAACTGGAAATAATTTTCGAACATACAAGGCGAACCAAGACAAAATTGCAGGACCAAGTACCTTTTTTTAAATGGAATGCTATGTATATCAGTACATTTTTGAAGCCTCTTTCTAGGCTCTGTTTATTCCTATATTAGCATTGAATATCTCCCAATCACTTGAATGTAATGAATTTTTTTGTTGAAATAATGCAATCTGCAGATGGATATTAAAAAAATTCACCACAGTCACAATTATGGGTTTTAAGAAATACTTATGTGAATACCATTACGAGACATCTAAATAATGTTCTTGAATCATTTTCATTTCCTAAAACTATACAGGGCGGCAAAAAATTATTTTTCAATTAAGAACTTTTTAAATAAAATTTTCTCAATTTTTTCAAATGGAACATGTAGAAATGAATAACGATCTACCCTATGGCTATTTGCAACCAATTATTGTGCAATAATTACAAAATTCAAAAATAAATTTAAAAATAGAGGTTTCTTCAAATAACTAGAAAATAATAAATAAGTAGAAAAAATTATAACAAATGTTCCACATATTGCCCATTTTAATTGATACACATCTCTATGCGCTTTTGAAATGAGGTTCCCACTGCTCCTAAAACTGCCGGTGTGATAGATCTAAAGGCAGTCATTATTCTTTCCTTCATATTTTATACTGTTGTTGGTGTGTGCCTATAAACAATTTCCTTCACGTATCCCCATAAAGAGCAATCCATTTTTGTAAGATTTGGGAATCTAAAAGACCATTTAGTAGGTCCATTTTTTCCAATCCATTGATGAAAGTAGGTATTATTTAAGTGGTGGAGAGAAAGCACGGGGAGGTGGGATACCACCTCACACAGGCCCTGACAGGACACGGCTGCTTCGCGGACTACCTCCTTGGAATAGGGAAACTGAATTCCAGGGAGTGTGTGTACTGCGGAGAGATCGACGACGTGGAACACACGGTGTTCCGCTGTAACAGATGGGCAGAGGAGAGACGGGGCATAAACCAAACAGGGCCTGACGAAATTCTGGACTACATGCTACAGTCGGAAGACAGTTGGAATAGAGCTGAGAATGCTATCAACAGCATAATCGAAAAAAAGGGAGAGGATGAGAGGAATCCCGACTTATTCCCTCCACACAACTGAACGGAATAGCGGTAGGAAATGACAACTAAAACAGATGGGTATCCTGAAGCAAAGCGAGAGCGGTCCCAGGATACGTCCCCACCAGCTGAAGAGGGGTGGTTTTAGTGGGTAGGCCGAGAGGAGAGTCCCACACTACCGAAAAGGTGTCCATAAAGGATTTCCACCCCGCAAAAAAAAAAAAAAAAAAAAAAAAAAAAAGGTATTATTTAAGTGGTCTCTAACTGCATTTAAATAATATGGTGGAGCACCATCTTGCTGAAATGAATCGAATTCTTTCAGGGAGATTTATCAATAATTGTGACAGATTATTTTCCACAAAATGAAGATAAATAGCTCCAGTCAATGTACCATCAAAGAAATGTGGCCCTATTACATGTTCTCCAATAATTTGTGAAATTGTGCCTATTAACAAATCCATTTTCTTGAAAAGTTGCCTCTTCAGTGAATAAAACATTATTGAAGAAATTGACATCTTGCATTTTACCTCTGGCCCCATTACAAAATTGTAGGCGCTTTTGAAAATCGTCATCAGATAATTCCTGGTGCATTTGAATATGATATGCATGCAACTTATTTGTTTTTAAGATTCGACCCACAGACTGTCTACTTATTCCTACTAATGAACTCATTTCTCTTTGACTAACTTGCGGATTTTCAACCGTTGCCAGCACCACAGAAAACTCATTTTCTTCGTTCACAACGCATTTTATTCTTTCACTTTCTTTTATATTCGATATTTCCAGTTTCCAGAAATCCATCGAGAAGGTTTTAGAAGGTGCTAACATCAGGAATCCTTCTTTCAGGATAACGTTGGTGATAAGTTCTACTGGAAAGTAAACAATTTCTGCGTGACTCGCCCAAAACAAAAGTCATGTCTAAGTTCCGCTTTATTAAAATTCATATTGTACAATTCCAAATATTTTAAATTCAATACAAATTGTAATTAATAATAATAATAATAATAAAGTGCCTTTATTGAAAATATACATATGGCGGAGTTCAGCCCAGAGGCTGCTCAAATACTCAACCATTAAAATTAACAAAGTAAATAATTACAAAAGAAAAAGGATAATAAATGAGAATGAAATTATACTAAACACAATTTGATAACGAGAGAAGAATGTGCCTACATCAGGTAGGCTTAAAAATATTTTATTTCTGATTCTTTGTTCACTGGTTTTGAAGAAATCGTTTGTAATGAAATTTAAACGAGTTAACTGAAACTTGCTTGATATTAACAGGAATGGAGTTATATAACGTTGATGCGGAGTACGTAAAGGATTTTTGGAAAAAAGCTGTTGAATGATGAGGAATTGTTAAATTCTCAGTGTATCTTAGATTTCGATCGTGAATGGACGACCTGGGAATCAATAGTTCTTTTAGATATTGGGGATTTGCTGATTGTACCAATTTATGAGTAAAATTTGCAAGATGTAATTTGCGTCTTGTGGCCATATTTAACCATCCAAGGGTTTTTAACTTATGCGATACATGATCTTGTTTTTTTAAATCAAATATAAATCTAATACAAGTATTTTGCACCTTTTGAATCCTATAAGCATTAGTTTGGTCGAGACAGGGACCATATATAATATCGCCATAGTTAAAAAAAGATAAGACTAGAGATTCGCATAAAAAAGTTCTTAATTTTACATTCAAACTATGACGACAAGAGTATAATTTTTTTAATGCGCAGTAGGACTTTTTCATAAGGTTATTAACATGTTGTTGAAATTTGAAATTATGGTAAAAAAATAGGCCCAAATTTTTTATACTATCCATAAACGCTAGTTTTTGATCTTCCACAAGAATATTGGTGTTATCCCTAATGAATTGTCTATTGCTCTCCTTCCCAAATACGATAACAGCAGATTTAGTTGCATTAATTTTTAGGCAATGCCGGCAAGAGTAATTTACAAGATTTTTAATATCTTGATTTATGTGCTCAATGGACTGCATAATCTGTGATGAATCAAAGGTGCTGTAAATCTGGGTATCGTCGGCATAGAAGTGTGATCTACAGGTTTTTAAGACACTGAAAAAATCAGCAGTGTATAAGATAAATAACAGTGGTCCCAAAATTGACCCTTGTGGTACACCAGATTCAAGCATCTTTGACTCCGAAAAAGAAGTATTCTTGACTACAACTTTCTGTTTGCGATTAGTAAAGTAAGATTTAAGTATTTTTAAAGCACTGTTAGAAAAGTTATAGTATTTTAGTTTGGAGAGCAATAAGTTGTGATTAACGACCAATAAGTGTGACAAATGCTACGTTGTACACGACAATTTATACCAAACTGAGGTTTTATTTCTTGTCGAATAACGAAAACAGCAACAAAATGTACAAAAAAACATTACAGTAAAGGACCTGTTAAATACTATTTACTCGTTTCAATTGATTGGAAGAAATGGTGCCACTAAATGGGCTCATTTCAAAATTTCATAAAGACGTGTGTCAATCAAAATGGGCAACACGTCGAACACCTATTATAAATTTTTCTAATGACCTATTTGAGAGAACCTCTATTTTAGGTTTATTTTTGAATTTGACACTTATTTATTTATAAAACGAAAATGGTTGCAATTAGCTATGGGGAAGTACTTACAAAAAATGTTCGTTTTACATCATATCGTTGAAAAGTATACAGGGTGTTCCATTTAAAAAAATTGAGAAAATTCGATTTAAAAATTTCTTAATTGAAAAATAATTTTTGACCACCCTGTACAGTTTTAAGAAATTAAAATGATTCTTAATTAGATGTCTCATAACTGGTATTCACATAAATTTTTCTTAAAACCCATAATTGTGACTGTGGTGATTTTTTTAATATCCATCTTTAGATTGCATTATTTCAACAGAAAAATTCATTACATCCAAGTGGTTGGGAGATATTCAATGCTAATATAGGAATGAATAGAGCCTAGAAAGAGGCTTCAAAAAATGTATGCTATATACATAGCATTCCATTAAAAAAAAAGGTACTTGGTCCTGTAATTTCGTCTTGGCTCGCCTTGTATTCCAGTTATAGCCTTCTTATCTAGTTTACTTGCAATTTTTTTAATTTCTAGCTATCGTAGAACTCGAGATATCGACGTCCGACGCACTATTGTCCCACCCTGTATAAATAGAGTATAAACTCTTCGCTGATTTTTTGCACTGTTAGTTTTAGGCATTTTAAATTTTATAACGCCAATTTAATGGTTGAATCACTCGTCAATATAAAATAAAATTTAAAACTCAACCTATTTGAGTTTCGAACTTGCGAGCTTAGGATTTCAAGAAGTGTAAATCAAATAAAATCAAAACAATTCCGAGTCAGTCGAATATCCATGACGTTCATCGTCATGTTAGCTGAAAGACTGGTCGGAGTGAGGTCGGCAAGGTTAGAAAAAAATTGGAAGATATAAATCTTCTGTTCACGCGAATCAAATAGTAATTAAAATTCCAGAGTAGTCGTTGGCACAAAAAAGAAAGTCGCAGTCAGACAGAGAGACATTTTTCTTCACTGAGATTTGAAATCTCCATGTTTCAGGACATTCTAAACCTATTCGAACAAAAATAATTTGATTTTTTTTTCATTTGTTATGCTTCCACGCCACTGCGTGGTTGTGGGAGTAACTGATATTTTGGCATCTAAACACACTCAAAATATGAAAAATAAGTGAATTAAACAAAGAATGTTGAACATTGTAAGACAGATTCATGGAAAAACTTTTATTTGATGCCTTTTATTCTCAATAATTAACTTTCTCTTAAACAAAGACATATATTTGCTAAGAGAGACCCCTGACCTTTTATAAATCCTATTTATTTTCTCGTAATGAAAAAGTTTTCAATTTCTTTTTGAATACTTCCCGCGACAGCTTACAAGTGAGAGAAATTAATATGGCAATTAGTTTGATATGAAGGTTATACAGTAGTAGAAAATTCAATGGTTTCATATTATACATAAAAAGTATGATTTGCCTAACAACCGCGTTTCTACTACAAGACTGCTTAAATATTTACCAAACCGTTGTTTTTTACTTGCCTAAACAACTCGTTTCAATTATCTAAACTAACAAACCCCTAAGTCCTATTAAAATCAAATTCATGCCAATTAAATTGACAAACAGGTATCTAAAAGTACTTTATAATAAAAACACTAGAATGGAGTATACAAAGTATTTAGGTATAATTATTGATTGGCACTTTCGTGGCATATGAAAAATAATTATGAAAAAGGTTGATTTGCATATCGAGTATTAAGTAAAAACTAGTCATTATATGCCAGAGAGATCATATTTAACTCATTTACTAAAGCACACTTCCATTATTGCTCTTCAATTTTATATACAGGGTGATTCACGTAGGCCATTCATTAGAAGTTTTTCAACTTGCAGTTGGATTAGAAACTTGAAATTTGGTATGCAGCCATAATCGATCATGCCCGTTCTACCTAAAATATTTTCAGTCCTCCTCCTATACAGGGTGTGCCAAAAATTGGTACCAACTTTCTTATTTTAAATGGAAACCTATATTTTTCTTTACATGGTTCGATTGGTCTTCTAATTCTGAGTTTAGAGAACCTAAGTTATGTTAACTTATCTATTACAATTTTTGACACATGTCCAATTTTTTGAAAAAAAATTGCCGCTGTAGTAGTTTACGAACAAATTTGTAACTCGAAAACCTTTCAAAATTATGAAACCAAATTTGTGAAGCAGTTAGCTGGAAGTCCAGGCTAACTTTTGATGTCCCATCGGTGGTCCCATTTTGTACCATATGGGCGCAGTCGATTTTCAAATGTCGCAATCAAAAATTGTCAAAAAGTCAATTTTTTCAAATGGCACCTACTATTTTTTTTGACACCATTCGAAAGAAAATTGAATTTTAGGTTGAGTTACTTAAGCATTCCCTATACCTAACTTGACCCCATATCGAATTATTCAATAAAAATCAAGAAATACCTTATCTTTCCGAGAGATTCCTTACTTCATCAAGTATGCCATGGAAACAAAAGACAGTTGTAATAATTTTTAAAGAAAAATATGGATTCTTATTTAATTATACACAACACCAACAAATTATTATTAACGAACAAGAACAATGTTGACGAAATTCTGTCAGTGAAAACGGTGCACTCATTGAGCATTTGTATTGCAATAATTATTTTGTTAATCTGTTTATTTGTTGTTATTTTGTTGTTATTATTTATTATTGCAATACGATTTTTGAATAAAAATTAAAATGAAATGATTATTTCCAAAGCCTACTACCCTTGAGAAAAAAAAACAATATTTTTTTCAAAAAATGCCAATAACTCAAAAACGACTGTAGATAGACATACACAATGTTAATAAAAGTGGCCCTAAAATTCAATTTTGCATTGATTTCTGGCCAGAAATGGTAGGCGCAAAGATGTGCTACGCAATCTGTTGAAAGTAGAATAATATAGAATATTTGAACAAAAATATGGTGGTCACATTGAACATTTACGCCAGAATTTCGTCAACATTGTTCTTGTTCGTTAATAATAATTTGTTGGTGTTGTGTGTAATTAAATAAGAATCCATATTTTTCTTTAAAAATTATTACAACTGTCTTTTGTTTCCATGGCATACTTAATGAAGTAAGGAATCTCTCGGCAAGATAAGGTATTTCTTGATTTTTATTGAATAACTCGATATGGGGTGAAGTTAGGTATAGGGAATGCTTAAGTAACTCACCCTAAAATTCAATTTTCTTTCGAATGGTGTGAAAAAAAATAGTAGGTGCCATTTGAAAAAATTGACTTTTTGACAATTTTTGATTGCGACATTTTAAAATCGACTGCGCCCATATGGTACAAAATGGGACCACCGATGGGACATCAAAAGTTTGCCTGGACTTCCAGCTAACTGCTTCACAAATTTGGTTTCATAATTTTGAAAGGTTTGCGAGATACAAATTTGTTCGTAAACTACTACAGCGGCAATTTTTTTCAAAAAATTGGACATATGTCAAAAATTGTAATAGATAAGTTAACATAACTTAGGTTCTCTAAACTCAGAATTAGAAGACCAATCGAACCATGTAAAGAAAAATATAGGTTTCCATTTAAAATAAGAAAGTTGGTACCAATTTTTGGCACACCCTGTATAGTTGGAGGACTGAAAATATTTTAGATAGAACGGGCATGATCGATTATGGCTCCATACCAAATTTCAAGTTTCTAATCCAACTACAAGTTGAAAAACTTCTAATGAATGGCCTACGTGAATCACCCTGTATACACAATGACATTGATATACAGGGTATTTGGTACATCGAGAGAAAGTTTTAACTGGGTGACAATTGCGGTCATTTGGAACCTATGTGACCATATTTACCTTTATGCGAAAACTCACCGTTTCTGAGATTTCGATATTTTTAGACTTTTGCGAAATAGGTGAGTTGTTACTAATACATGTTATTCTTATGACACTAAATACTTTCAACCTCCTTAAATATTTTTTTTTGGTATTCTTAATATGCACTTTGTCGAAGAAGCACAAAAAGAAATACCGAAGTATTAGTATAAAAAAAGTATGTAGGACAATTTATGTGTTAAAATACATTGGGTCGAATTTTTTTTTTCTATTTTAAGCAGAATTTTCTCAAAAGTTGCACTACTGTAAAGATTCAAATAGTTTTAAAAACTTCGTATTTGCATACTCCTTATGACAGAATTACAGTTCAATAAACTGAAAATGAAACATGTTTGTAGACATTACAATTTTAACTAGGAAAGAAAATTAAATAATTATAAATCATTTTATTACTTTTATTTCCAGTTCTAACTAAAACAAATGTAACTAAAACTAACGATTAATTCATTTCGTTTCCAAAACGAGAACCCCATTTCTAACGCATTTATGTAATTTCGTACTTGGGTAGTGGTGACACTGAACCTCACTCTTCCCTTACTCTGGCACCTGCTTCGTTAATTCTCCTTACAGGGTAGGGTGGTCACAGTCGGTTATTTAAGTCGCATAAAATAGTTCTTTCATTCGAGCCTAGACGTGAAAATCAAGGGGCGCCAAGTCTGGGGATCTCGCTGGCCACAATATTGGCTCATTTCTCCCAATCAAACGATTAGGAAATTTTTCGTATAAAAATTCCCTCGCAGTAATTCGGTAATGGGCAAGACGACCGTCGTTTAAAAATATCGGGGCTGTCTCTTACATGATAGATAGATAGATAGATAGATCATTATTGGTCAATTATGCTTTGACACGTCAGATAAAAATAAAAATATAGCAAGAAACCAACAAAAAATAGTGGTTGTCTTAGATAAAAAAATTATATAATAAACAAAACAAATAAATAACACATAGAGTAAATAACAATAACAATATAGCACATAGAATAACGAACAAATAACCATGATCATACAAGAACAGAACAGAACAGAACCTTATTCATGTATACAATAAAATTTTACAAAGAAATTTATGTTTACATTCGTCATACAAGTAGGTAATTTATGTACTGGAAAACGATGTAAGAATATTGTATATGACAAAGATCACATTGGATCTATAACAGAAGTACAGAGCAACTAGCACACATGATTTCACCTATCATTATAGGTGTATGTCAAGTAAACATTTAAGAGATAAAAAAATAGGCAATTTAAAGGTATCGTATGTATCTCCCTAGACAGTTAAAACATTTCATAGAGAATCAAAATAATCAAAGTATTCATCATGTGTGTAAAAGCAGTTTTGTAAGAGAATATTCTTAATCTTATATTTAAATTTATTTATGCTCATTTCAGGGTTTTTTAAGGCATCAGGTAATACGTTAAAAAATCTATAAGCAAAGTATAAGTAGGTATGTTGTGATGTTGCTAACCTAAATCTGGGTAGTCTTAAATTTGCTTTTATCCTAGTGTCATGGCAATGTATGTCCTTCTGCTTGGTCACTTTGTTCTCGTCATTTAGCTTTTTTATATAGCAAAGGCATTCATAAATAAAACAAGATGGTAGGGGTAGTATATTCAGATTGTTATAAATTGGTTTGCAATGGTCATCATATTTAGCTTGTGCCATAATTCTAACAGCTTTTTTTTGTAGCTTAAAAATTTTTATTGAATGACTTGATCCCCCCCATAGAATTATTCCATACGTCATTATGCTGTGAAAAATAGCAAAGTAAGCAATTCCTAAACAGTCCAAAGTAGTTTTGGAACTAAGTTGTCTTATTCTGTATATGCTAGTCGATAGTCGTTTGGATAGCTGTTCAATGTGTGATTGAAAATTCAAAACGGTGTCTAAGTACACTCCAAGAAGTTTTACTGGTTTGTTGTTGGTAATACTTTTTTTTGTTGAAAAATTTAAAGTATTAGTCTATCTTTATTTATGGTAAGATAATTGCTTTCCGACCAGTCTACTATTAAGTTATTCGACTCTGTGATGTAGATTTTGGGATAATTCGTTACTAAATATAAATGTGGCATCATCAGCATACAATATTGGAACCACTTCGGAAGCTAAATTAGAAGACATATCGTTTATATAAATAATAAATAACACCGGGCCAAGGACAGATCCCTGTGGCACCCCATATTCGACTCTAGAGAATTGTGATACTGTACCATTAAACCTGACACATTGTTGACGGTTACTGAGATACGATGCGAATAAATTTAAGGCGTTTCCTCTAATACCATAGTATTCTAATTTTTGCACAAGCACCTCATGGTTAACGGTATCAAAAGCCTTAGACATGTCATAAAATTTAGCAGTACAAAGTTTGCGGTCTGTACATGTAGAGGTACGTCGTCTAAGATATCTGGTAAATCATTCTGCAAAAACTATAAATAACTTTCTCATCGGCCCAATAATAAAAACTGAAAATTTGTTATTCCTTCTCAAGAGAACTTCGACTCGTCTGTCCACAAAATACCTTTAAAAAAACGTTGGTCTTCCAGATCAGCGTGCAACACAAAACGGCAAAAAGCAGTACTTCGTATTGGGTCTCTTTCTCGAGTAGGATTTTGCAAACAGCAGAAAAAAATCTATCTATGAGAACTAAAAAAAAAACTGTGTGTAAAAATATTAATGAAATCTTTGCATTCTTTCGATAACCTGAATTCTGGTTATGCTAGCAAATTTTAAACATAAAATGAATTTGTTTAATTTCTTATTTAAAAATTCTCATTCGACAACTAGCATCGACACAGTCCCCTACGGTCATGCAGATTAAACTGGTATCTACATAACCCCCTACGGTCATGAAGATTCAGTTAAAAATGAGAACAAAGGCCTAAAATGAATTTATTTACCTACCTGCCTTAAAAAAAATTTCGTTCTAATGGATTTCATTTTCATGAAATCTATCATTCTGTCTTTTGGAAATGCTTAGCCTTTGAAACGTGTTTCGTCCTTATTCTGGAGCTCATCAGAAAGGCATAAAGAACATGTTTCAAAACAATTATAAGCAAACAAATAATAATTCACGTTCAAACATGCATAGAGTATATACGCTCCAATACTAGTTAGCTAATAGATAGGTTGTTTTTATCAGTCAATGTCAAATAAATTATTTCATACTTATTCATAGAAATTGTCTTCGTTTTGCATGAAACATCTTTATGAGTAGCTTTGTGTCTTTCTGATGAGCTTCAAGATAAGGACAAAAAACGTTTCAAAGGCATTTACAAATTACAAAAATTCGAACCAATGGTACACATAAATTGTTTTACTTACATAATATTTATGCTAATAGTTCGGTATTCATTTTTGTATTGTTTCGACAAAGTGCATATTAAGAACATCTAAAAATAATATTAAAAACGCTGAAATTGGTTAGTACCATAAGAAATAACATGTATTTGTAACAAGACAGCTATTGCGCAAAAATATTTTAAAAGGCCAATATCTCAAGAGGTTCCAAATGACTTCAATCATCACCCAGTGAAAATTTTCTATCGATGTACCAAATACCCTGTATCCAAATTTTAATTATTACAAAGCCATTGATTCATATTAAAATATAGTAGTTATACAAATATAATATTGATGCAATTAACTCCAACTGGCTTTTAATTAAAATTTTTGTTAAATTCAGAACATTAATATTAATTTATAAAGTACTGATGGACCAGGCTCTAGAGAATTTTTGCGTTAAATTGAGGTAGGCTGCTTTTGTTTTGATCGCTAGAAATTATGATTCTGTATAACTACCCAGATGCTTGTTTTTTACGGCTAAGATAATTTTAAAGAAACAGGTATAATGGTTAGCTTGTTATACTCTTTGCAAGTGCAAACGAAGAGTATATTACATTCGATCGGTACATATCTAAAACCGGTAATGTTACTCGTAGAGAAAAAATTTCATATCACTGTGTTGGTGATCGAATTCTGAAGAACTTTCCGTCTGTCTGTCTGTCCGTCTGTCTGCCCGTCTATCTGTCTGCCTATCTGTCTGTCCGTCTGTCCGTCCGTCCGTCCGTCCGTCCGTCCGTCCGTCCGTCCGTCCGTCCGTCCGTCCGTCCGTCCGTCCGTCTGTCCGTCTGTATGTCTGTCTGTCCGTCACGTTTCTTGTAAGCACGATAACGAAAAGTCCGATTGTATTGAAATTTGGACAGTAAGTTAGTGTTGGCTAGATGAAGAACCCTGTTATAATACATGTAAGATTGGGTGAACACAAAAATTATATTTTAAAAAAATGAAATTCAGAGGTCCAAGATCTGCGAACACGCTTGGGAGAACGGACATAGAATAAACTGGAACTCGGCAAAAATTTTAACAAAAGAGGCGGATAGCAAAAAGAAAATTAAAGAATCAGCGATAATATTATTGAATGAGAATAGATGCGTGTCTAGTTGTATCGTAGATGTCTGTACAACCTAGTTACCAATGTTAAAAGAACTTCACAAACTTAACATTGTATAAACATTTAAAAAACTGTTAACTTAAAAATGTGTCTTAAAATGTTTTCTTAAAATGTTTTCTTAACCGCTTCTCAAGTCACCGAGGTAACTCCTTGAAAATCCAGAATGATTTTGTGTAAGGTAAAGAGAAACGAGGCCCTACAGTTTATAGTGGAGTCCGAACCACATCTTGGGGATAATTTTATAATTAAAATTATTTCGCGGTGAGCAGGGATCGAACCTGCTTCGCTAGGTATGCCAGTATGCAAGCTAGACGCGCTAAACCACTGAGCTACCGTCCCCGTTTCAACAGTTTCATGTAAATAAGTATCTATGGAGATTGAATATAACAAACAGCTGTGTATTTATCATACCCAGCAAAAAAAAATTCAAAAGCCTTGAAAAGGGAAAAAGATTAGATTTCCGAAACGTCGACGAAATATTTAATTTCAAGTTTTTATGCTTATTTGTGTGACTTGTTTAAAAAAAGCAACCACTAACTGATCCCTTGACGTAAAAGTCACAGGCGTAGACGTTATTTCCCAGTAACATACTGGTTAATTGTGATATCTTGTAGATTCCCCAAGCACAGGTTGGAAAAAATTAAGTTAGTGCCACAAATAACATTTAGAAAATGTTTTGGAGATTGTCTTCTTATCATACCTTTCACATCTCAGGGCGTGAGTTTCAGCTAGGAACGAACTAACTTTGCTAACTAACATAGATGGTATTTATTCGCAACGTGTTTTAAAAGTATCCGCAAAAAGAAAGTGATTAACGGAAGAGATAATTTAGATAAATTCTTTTAAACATTATAGCGAATTAATTAATAAGGCTTTTTCTACGCAGCGAAGCGGTATTTATCATTTTCACTAATTGGCCGCACCGGCGTTGCTTTTTCTCGTTTTTACAAATCTAATTAAGGAAAGCACGTCCGACCTAGAGCGATCGCAAGCTTTAATCTCAGCTTCTGTATTAGAAGCCCACAACTTTTCTCAGTTCTCTTTCCGCTGCTGTGGGACGACGTTAATTGATATTTGGCTTTCAACTGGACCGAAGCTATAAACAATATTAACTGATCATGTATCACCCTTGGGGATGACTTCAGGTGTATGGCTAGATTATAAAAATTAAGATTATAGTGGAACGGAAATATAAAGCCTAAAAAAGCCTTTGTCTAACTATAGCAATTTTTTTGCTAGAACTTGTAGATATTACGCTGGATTACATGTGGAAAGCTTTTATTTAAACAAAACAATGTTCTAAATTGTGTTTCCCTTAAATATCTTTGGTTTTAAAACCCACATCGTAATAAAGAAAGAGATAAATTGTTCGCAACGAAGTTGTGAGGAATGTTAGATTTTTCCGAATCTTTTGGGTCATAAACAATAAAACCATTAATTATAACTTGAACAGTACACACACATATTTTAACAATACCTTACAAGAATATACCTCTTGTGAAGCTAAACTATGAAGCCAAGTTTCAAGTTGAAATGTTTGTTATAACTATTAAAAAATTGTTGCAAAGTAGAAAATTTAATCGTTGATTGTTTTGGGGCTTCAAGTCGTACAACAAACATTTTGATTTTAGAATTTACTTTTTATGTACTTTTCGGTGATATTAACAAAAATATATTTTAGATTTTTAAAACCAATTTCTTAAAATTTTTCTAATTAAAAAAACGGATGTATTCTACTATACTATCAATATCTTGTCCAAAACTAAAAATTATTGGTATACAGTGCGATCTATATGTACGGAATTAATTAATTTTAAGCGTAATTATGAACTTAATTTTATAATAATATTCCAACATTTATGTGACTAGGCAAATTGCAACATGTTCAGCAAAGAGATTAAATATTTGCTCAGCTGTTAGAGACAGAAAATGATGAAATCAGGTCACTAAATGTTATACGGCAGAATTTTTCAGAATAAGTGTTTTTGTCGGTGTAGAATACGATAAAAAACTTTTGTAACGTGCGGAATGCGCAAAAGTATCCTTCGTTACATTTTCTAACATTTATTAGAAACATTTTAATAATCAAGCATTTTATTCTCCCATACTCTGGTACTATAACGAACTATTCCTAGGCAGATTGAAATTGACCAAGAAGGTTCGAACAAATCTACTTTTTAATTGTGAACAATTTTTCTATTTCTTTATTGCGACATAGGTTATACAACAGATATGAAGGAAAACACAATTCTATTATTTAAATAAATGCTCTGCATGAATTTAATCCAAAACCTCTTGTAATGTTTACAAGTTTCAGCAAAAAACTGCTATAATAAGACAGTTTCTTAGAAATTTTAGTTTTGCCCCACTAATAAGGATGGATATTCCTGCTTCGGCCTCAATTTAAAGACGATTTATTATGGACATAATTTTATGCTAGACGTTTTGAGAGCACAGGAAGGAACTGAAACTTAAAATATTTAAAATAGCAGCCAGGCTGAGCTAAAGAAAATAAATGACAGACTGAAAGGGGTTGGCGATGAAAAATTGATTTGTTTATTTTAAAATCGGTGTCTTGAAAATTCAAAATATCGTTATTAAAACAATGCAATAATTACAAAGTTTCATGGGAGAAGTTTAGCAAACGCTATTCTGCCACTGAATTCCATCAGAACAAATGAAAACATAGAAATGTATACTCAAAAAGTATACGTAAAATATACGTGTGTACATACTAACTGTACAATAAGGACAATTTAAATTCAGTTTAATCGAAAGGAAAACTTTTTAAATCTATGGTGAAAATACATGATTTTTAAGAAATTATTAAAAAGTACTGTAATTTGTTATGCAATACTGAAAGCAAGAAAGCAAGAAAATAACCAGAACAACGTTTCTACGTTAAATAGAAAGAATACAACAATTTAAAAGAAGAGCGATGATATAAATTCAGAATAAGGTAAAATTCGTGTACTTTTGCTCCTTAAGCAATATTCGTTTTAGGTTCGTTTTAAAAGATATTACCGATAGAGACTTTAATCTGCCAGTCTTAGCAGAACATGTCTACTGTACTGTTTTTGTTACCACAAAAAACTGAAAAGCAGTAGAAGAGTTCCTAGTTTAGAGTTGGAGTTTGGAGTTTGTGGAAGGGCAGTCACATTTAAGTGACCGCAGCACCTAGGCCCCATTGGGCCCCTTGTACATCCTCCTGAGGGATACAAGATTCCACCTAGGCCTCCAACCATCCTAATCTTGTGAAGAAGGTGGTGATGCTGCCTAGGGGAATATCCCTCAAATCGGCCAAAGTAGGCCAACGTTCTCCCAAAATGGATTCTCTGCTAGAGGAGACTGCCGGGCACTCACAGAGTACGTGTTGGACAGTCTCGTCTTCTTGTTCACAACCTCTACATAGGGGTGTGTCATTTAACTTCATGTTATAAAGGTGCTTCCTCAGCTGGCAATGACCAGTAAGAATTCCTGTCGCGATGCGCAGGTTCTTCCTGGACATTCCCAGGTAGATCATTGTTGTATCCTTGTCGGGGTATCTAAGCAGATTCCTGGCCAACTGACAACTATGAGTTTCATCCCACAGTTTTTTAAATTTTCCGTGGGTGTTTTCTTTAATCATTAACATTATTGCTGAGGTCGGCAGTATATTGGAAGGGCCAGGTCCAAGTATACTTAGACTGGCTGCCTTCTTAGCCAGACAGCTTTCCTGTTGCCTCTGCACTGTGCATGCCCTCTGACCCAGCATAGAATGACACTGTTCATGCTGGAGGTGCTCACGAGTGCCTGATGGCATTCCCATACTGACCCTGTTGTTATTTTGTGTCTCTGTAGGGCCAGTAGTGATTGTCTACTATCAGTGTAGATTCTTATTGTTTTTCCCGTTATTTGTCTACTGGAAATTTCTTTTGCGGCTATGGTTATTCCCGCCAGTTCTGTTTGTATTATACTGGCTTGTTTGTCCATAGCCCATTTAATTTGAATTTGCAGGTTCCTGGAGTATACCCCACAACCTGTTCCTTCTTTCTTTTTCGATCCGTCTGTGAAGATATTAACTGTTCCTTCACTGACAGCCTCATTGCTACTGTTGGTGTGTATTGCATAGAGTCTATCAAAGATGAACTGTGGAGAAATACCATCTGCACGTACCTGCAGAAGTGGCATTTGTTTGATTGCCTCATTCCACAGCAGGCATCTGGTCACTCCACATCCTATGTTTGGCTGTATACCAACGAATTTGAGACGTGCCATAGTAGTTAGGGCCACCTCTTCTAGATATATGTCTAGTGGTGGCAGGCACAGCATCACTTCCATTGCTCTTGTTGGTGTCGTTCTCATAGCTCCAGTTGTGTTTAAACAGGCTACTCGTTGTACCTGGCTGAGCTTACGTTTCGCTACAGCCTGATGACTCTTAGGCCACCAGACGATGGCTCCATAGGCTATCATCGGTCTTATTATAGCAGTGTAAATCCACATAGCCACTTTGGGTTTCATTCCACAGGTTTTCCCTATGGTTCTGCGGCACTGCTCAAAAGAGATGTAAGCCTTCTTTAGTCTTCTATCTAAATGAAGATTCCAAGTTAGTTTGGCATCAAAAGTTACTCTAAGGTATTTTACTTCTGATGCGAAGAGGATGTATATCGCCCCACCAGAGAAGGAAAAGGCTAAGGGATAACACCTAGAAAGAACACTTACCAAAGCCACTACAGCTATTTGTTTGTGCCGCGAGCCATTTGGTAAGGCTTGGGGTCTAAAACTGAAAATGATCTACCGGACTTATCCTTGGGTTGTAGAACACACGGTGACCTATGCATCATGTACGTTGACCAAAAAGTGGAGAATGATTAGCGCAAGGAAAGGTAACACAATGTGTTATCCATTTAGGGATTACAGGAGCAATGTGCTCCTGTCCCTCAGAAGCTATTCAATTCAATTCTAGATCTACTTCCTCTACATCTGTGCGTAAAAAAGGAGACAGCACTTACTGCCCTAAGGCTGCAGTAGGTACTTTCTGTCAAACCCATGCGATCTGGCTGGTCACTTAAGGATTCTAGGGTTAATCCAATTGGAATCCATGACCAAATCCCATTCACTTAATGCTAATCAAGAGGAACTTTGGTTGTCCGTTTGATGTGCTAATTGAAAGCCGTCAAAGCAATAGATTCGCAGCCCTGCGGATGATAAAAGGCCTCTCATCTGTACACAGATGGATCAAAGATGGCACCTAATTTCAATCTATTCAGAGCCCTAGGTAAGACTCCATCTTCCATCTTCCAAGCAGAAATCTGTACTAGAGATGTATGTGCCCAGGTATGCATAAATACAGGCTTTCGAAGAGCAAAGATCTATACAGCTTCAGAGAGCTAGAAGGCGGTAAAGGCTCTCAGATCTTACACATTTTCCCAGTGGAAGTACTGAACTTTTTGCATTCTTATTTTCTCCACGGTATCTATATAATTACTACATACTACGTCACAACAACTAGAATGGGCTAAAACCAAGGTTTCACATAAATTGTTCTTCAAAGTACGACCAAAGAAAAGTATATTACTGCAAAATCATTTTTTTGAGCCATATGTCATGGCCCCAGATATATTACCACAGTATCAGGTGCTAAGTTCTTCTGCGACTTGCATAATATTAAATTACATTTCATTTATTTAATTACAGGTTATTTTCTTGAGATATTTGTTTTAATTTTAAATCATCATTGCTTAGACTACTAAAACCATACTATAAATACTAAACTGCAATGAACCTAAAGCCGAATCTTGAGGGACACCAGGTAAGATTTTCAGAAGAGGGGAAGTAGACAAGCTTTTTGGGATCTATTATTTGTTGGTTCTCTTTTATCACCTTTTTAAATAAAATACATTGTATGCTCATGGGTTATTTATTCAGATAGATTATGTTGAAGTCTAGACTGAGGATAAGAGAGCGTTATTTTAGGCACGTGATATTAATGCTACGAACTGTAGTTATCACTGACATATGCTGTTTATTTTCAAGGTAGTGGCACTGTTTTTCTCATATTACTCTAACGAATGGATGTATAATAATCTTTAAGTTAATACGTGACATGTATACCGCATGTTGCCTGCTACATAATATGACCATATTTTAATCAAGATAAAATAAACCCAAGTAGACCACCATTTCATTCTGCAGCTCAGCTTTCATATATGTTATGTACGTTATAAATTTGTGTTTTAAATTAAATGTTAGTAAACTAGAACTCATTACTTTGAAATTGAAATGACTCGTGATGTTCAGAATAATTCCAAAGTCTGTGTACATATCTCCAGTTTATTTAATAAAAACTTTTTGGCATGGAAGTTACAATAAATATTTGTATCTGTGAAATATAGTAAGTCAAAAATAATATATTCACTCATATTGTATAAATTTATAAATAACAACTTTAAGTAATTAAATAGTTGTAAAATTACAAAATTTTCCAATTGTTTTTTTTTCCTATTTTTATTTCTAAACTCGGAGAGATTAGGTGTTTTCACTATGTGCAAATTTGCTTTTTTGATATTATTAAAATGAAGTACTTGTTATACTAAAACACTTATTGATAGTTAAACAGCAGTTACTAGTATTTTATTAGCTAATAAAATACTAGTAGCTTTTACAGTTCCAGGAAGTTGCATTTGCATATAATTATATTGATAATAAAATATAAAAATAATTAATAAAATACTAGTAGCTTTTACAGTTCCAGGAAGTTGCATTTGCATATAATTATATTGATAATTATCCCTTTACGGGGAATTTCCTATAATCTAATTTTAATTTTTAATATCCTGTTCTGGTAATCCTTTGATAGTTATAACACGAGTATTTGCTTACATATTTCAGTTGATTGTGAACTTTAGAAAAAGCCGCACCGAAGAGACATAGATGTCAAAACACGTGTCTGTGGATGTTCTAAAGTTTTGTGTTACTGCTATATCGGTAAGTGCTTTTGTTTTGATTGTCTTTAATAAAATACTAGTAGCTTTTACAGTTCCAGGAAGTTGCATTTGCATATAATTATATTAAATATGAATTATTCGCGGGAAGAAATGGTTGACATGATTTTTATTCTGGGGGAGTGCTCAAGGAACAGCCTCTTAGCATCCCGAGTCTATAAAACCAGATATCCTGAAAGGAGACACCCTTTAGAACCTGCATTTAGTAATCTTAGAGACAGATTTATCGAAACTGGTGAAGTGCAGTACAAACCTCATGAAGTTCCAGCAAGAAAAATGACTGATCCAGACAATTAACCTTAACATCTATGCTACTCCTAAAGATAAATACCTACTATGATATATCAATGGAAAGATAATTTAACACTTCATTAGATGACAGAACTGAAAATAGTACGTCCCATTTGAAAAAATTGAATTACGGCCTTTTTTATTAGCGAAACATTAAACTCAATTTTTTCAGCACTCTGTATAAGATTAATATTAATAATGTTTCTGCCCTACTAGCCCTTAATATGCTCAACATAACAGTATAAGCAGAATTTTGAAAACTCTCTTGTCTATGAAATCAGAGGTACTCAAAAACTTATCCGCAAACCTCACTTTTTGTCAAAAAATCTTTTTTATATCGTAAACGGCTCATTTTAAGTACCTACC
Organism: Stenurella melanura; assembly: GCA_963583905.1. NCBI lineage: Eukaryota > Metazoa > Arthropoda > Insecta > Coleoptera > Cerambycidae > Stenurella > Stenurella melanura. The sequence continues at coordinate 12,322,949 of OY757311.1, forward strand.
ACCTTAATAGAATTATGAATATAATTAGATGGGTAACTCGATAAAGGAAAAAAATATAGGGTGTTCCATTTAAAATAACGAAGTTGTTGCTCGGACAACGAAAACGGAGTACCCTGTATAATTGTACATATTTTCTGGTTATTCAGAATTGAAAATCAAGAAAATAATCTATAGACAATATATTTCCACCATTTCAAATACAGCCGTAATCGACCAAAATCAGAACTTTGGCGCACCCTGTATAATGAAGATTTAAGTAATTCCTAAGCTATTTCAGTAAACAAAAAGATTTCTAAAAAAACTATTAAAAAAGTGTATACAAAGTTATTTCCTTCTAATAATCTAATTTCTAAGAGGTAAGAAAATACATTTTGAATGAACTTTCCAAAGTCAGAATTCTATTATATTGAGATGAATATCTTTGCAGTTTATTTGAATGCATACAGGGTGATTCACGTAGGCCATTCATTAGAAGTTTTTCAACTTGCAGTTGGCTGAGAAACTTGAAATTTGGTATGCAGCCATAATCGATCATGCTCGTTCTATCTAAAATATTTTCAGTCCTCTAACTATACAGGGTGTGCCAAAAATTGGTACCAACTTTCTTATTTTAAATGGAAACCTATATTTTTCTTTACATGGTTCGATTGGTCTTCTAATTCTGAGTTTAGAGAACCTAAGTTATGTTAACTTATCTATTACAATTTTTGACATATGTCCAATTTTTTGAAAAAAATTGCCGCTGTAGTAGTTTACGAACAAATTTGTATCTCGCAAACCTTTCAAAATTATGAAACCAAATTTGTGAAGCAGTTAGCTGGAAGTCCAGGCTAACTTTTGATGTCCCATCGGTGGTCCCATTTTGTACCATATGGGCGCAGTCGATTTTCAAATGTCGCAATCAAAAATTGTCAAATAGTCAATTTTTTCAAATGGCACCTACTATTTTTTTTCAGACCATTCGAATGAAAATTGAATTTTAGGGTGAGTTACTTAAGCATTCCCTATACCTAACTTCACCCCATATCGAGTTATTCAATAGAAATCAAGAAATACCTTATCTTGCCGAGAGATTCCTTAATTCATCAAGTATGCCATGGAAACAAAAGACAGTTGTAATAATTTTTAAAGAAAAATATGGATTCTTATTTAATTACACACAACACCAACAAATTATTATTAACGAACAAGAACAATGTTGACGAAATTTTGACGTAAATGTTCAATGTGACCACCATATTTTTGTTCAAATATTCTGTTATTCTACTTTCAACAGATTGCGTAGCACATCTTTGCGCCTACCATTTCTGACGCCAGAAATCAATGTAAAATAGAATTTTAGGGCCACTTTTATTAACATTGTGTATGTCTATCTACAGTCGTTTTTGAGTTATTGGTATTGAAAAAAATATTGTTTTTTTCTCAAGGGTAGTAGGCTTTGGAAACAATCATTTCATTTTAATTTTTATTCAAAAATCGTATTGCAATAATAAATAATAACAACAAAATAACAGCAAATAAACAGATTAATAAAATAATTATTTCAATACAAATGCTCAATGTGTGCACCGTTTTCACTGACAGAATTTCGTCAACATTGTTCTTGTTCGTTAATAATAATTTGTTGATGTGTGTAATTAAATAAGAATCCATATTTTTCTCTAAAAATTATTACAACTGTCTTTTGTTTCCATGGCATACTTGATAAAGTAAGGAATCTCTCGGCAAGATAAGGTATTTCTTGATTTTTATTAAATAACTCGATATGGGGTGAAGTTAGGTATAGGGAATGCTCAAGTAACTCACCCTAAAATTCAATTTTCTTTCGAATGGTGTGAAAAAAAATAGTAGGTGCCATTTGAAAAAATTGACTTTTTGACAATTTTTGATTGCGACATTTGAAAATCGACTGCGCCCATATGGTACAAAATGGGAGCACCGATGGGACATCAAAAGTTAGCCTGGACTTCCAGCTAACTGCTTCACAAATTTGGTTTCATAATTTTGAAAGGTTTGCGAGATACAAATTTGTTCGTAAACCACTACAGCGGCAATTTTTTTCAAAAAATTGGACATATGTCAAAAATTGTAATAGATAAGTTAACATAACTTAGGTTCTCTAAACTCAGAATTAGAAGACAAATCGAACCATGTAAAGAAAAATATATGTTTCTATTTAAAATAAGAAAGTTGGTACCAGTTTTTGGCACACCCTGTATAGTTAGAGGACTGAACATATTTTAGATAGAACGAGCATGATCGATTATGGCTGCACACCAAATTTCAAGTTTCTCATCCAACTGCAAGTTGAAAAACTTCTAATGAATGGCCTGCGTGAATCACCCTGTATACTCAACTTGCTTAGGGAAAGAAGGAAATTTCTTAGCATTTACCTCAAAAATACTATGGACCAAAATTAAAAATTATTATATTTCATGTTACTATTTTTTTTGTTTCTACATCATAAGAGATAAAGAAGTTATGACATAAATAATGTGAATCTTCATATTTTTTAAGCTAAAACATAGTGGAGTAGATCTGGCATTTGAAAAACAAGTGCATTTTTTCAAAAAAAAAATTTTCCCATCTTATAGAGAACAACGTTCCTCACTTCCCTGACACTTTCACATCCGAGATCTAGGTGGTGGGGGGAGAAGGGGGGTCTGTTAAATATATGAAAAATCGGTATTTCTCAGTTTGCGCGCGATCGGGGAGACAGACAAGAAATGTTTCGGATAAAAAGATCTCCCCAAGGCGCGAAAGCTGGTTTTTGGTTTTTTTAAATCGGCCAATTAGGGCCGGAGATATGGCCGTTTGAAGGCATTGAGTTTCATTTCATTTCAGTTTTGAAAAAAATACATGTTTCCTTTTGCCCCCCGTTTTTACATTTTCGGTGAAAATTGTTTCCTGCATATCCAACATTATAGCTGCTCAAATAAGGAAGAAATCCCAATTTTATTTTTTAAAATCGCCCTATTAGAACCGCAGATCTGGCCGGTTTCCCTTTTTGCACGTTCCCCCCTCCCTCTCCTTCCCTAATTGCCCTAGGGAGCTCCCCCCGCGGCCTCAACCTCCCTTATCTCTTAAACATCCCTCATACCTCCTGTCCGATCCCCTTTCTTACCCTGGATCTCAATAACTTCGATCGACCATGTCTCCGGCCCTAATTGGCCGATTTGAAAAAACAAAACCAGTTTACGCGTCTTGGGGAAACCTTTCTTTTTTATTCGAAATATTTTTTTGTTCGTCTCCCCGATCGCGCGCAAACTGAGAGAAACCGATTATCCATATGTTTAACAGCCCCCTCTCTCCCCGCACCACCTAGATCTCAGATGTAAAACTATCAGGGAAGTGGGGGAAGTCGTCCTCTGTAAGATGGAAATAAATTTTCTTGAAAAAAGGCACTTTTTTTCACCCCCTTTTTTTCTGCCAGATCTACTCCACTAATATTGCCATTTTTTACTGTAATTTAAAGAGAATCTCAAATGCTGTATTTCGTTAATACAAAATTACTTATATGTTTAAAATTTTATTGATAATTTTAGAGAAAAAACACAAGAGACTTTTTTTGTGTAGAAAACTTCAAGTTTTTAAGTTCTGCTCATAAATTAATTTAAAAGTGTCACACAATAAAGTTTCACTCCCTCCTGAATTATTTTCGTACATAGTTGTCACTTTTTCTTAAAAAGCATAAAAAGTTAAATTCCTGTGTAAATTATCATTTGCTTATCTTTAGACGTTTCGAAAATATTCATAAAGAAACATTTTCAGGAGAATTACTTGAACACCCTGTAAATCGAAAACTAATCACTTCCCGACCCATGTTAATAGGAACTTTTTTTCTTATTTTGAAAAGTTGTATTACTTAGTGAAGTTTGGCCTATGCAATTCGGGACACCCTGTATAATTAGTTTTAGAATTGACCAGACTAATCAGGAAAAATATCCACATGGAAAAATGTCAGCGGCGTACCACTTTTTTGGTCAAAAATATCAGAGGACATGTTCGCAAGGACGCCACTAGTGGAGCGATAAAATAACTTTTCAAACTAAAATATGTGGTTTTATGCCCTACTAACACATACCAATATTGAAAATAATATCTAAATTACTTTCTGAGATATTAAAAATCAACGATTAGAAAAAGAATTCAACAGCTTGTAGCAAAAAATTTAAGCCCTGCGGATATATGTTCATATGAACTTCTCTTCACAAAATAACCTAAAGAATCACACCCTGAAATATTAACACGTCACTAGGGAACACCCTGTATAATTTTATTTCTAAAGAACCTTTTTTATCCATACTGTACAAGTGTAAAGTACCTTACTATTTAACTTTTAACAAACAGCTCCGTTAGATCACATAGCCATTAAAAACTTTAGTTAGAATAATTAAAAAGCCGCAGAACAATATCTGCTGCAGTACGTAAAACTGACACTATTCAAATTTGATGTTTATACTGTAGTATTTCAACATTATGAAGAATACGTATTATCAAGCGTAATAGCGCTGATGTGGGCAAGCAAATTTAAGGGCGTCCATCACTATAAAAACAATTTAGAGTATGCTCATATAAAACCATTTACGTAACTGAAGCGAAATGTCGAGGCATGGTAACTCGTAGTGGAAAATCGTTATTTTATTATGCATGTTATGTGCACAGCAAAAGCTGTATATTTTTTCTCTTGCTATTATTTCTTTGTTAATGCTTTACTGTTAAACACTTAACGTAGGTTTTGTATAAAATACAATTTGACGAGAGAAAATAAAACTCTTCAGGTTACAATAAACGATATTTTGTACATTACGTGCAAGAGTTACGGGATCAGATAAGTCCCGGCTATATATTTATAATAAATCGATGCCAAAAACTGCATAGGTAATAGACCAAGAATCGTATGATATTCAAGTCCATGCACCGCGAATATGATCGAGTGTCTTAAGGTAGGGAAGTGGGTCGTGCACGATATTTACATTTGAGGCAACACTGTCGAGCAACAATTTATGTGATTAAAGAAATTGTAACAAATTCAACAAAGTTTAGGTATTAAGAAACATTTAGTGCAAATTTCAAGTTCTTTTCTCTTTTACTTTGTTTATAAGCGGCCACAACGCAAGAAATGTCATATCTAGGCCACCAGTTGGTGTGGATAATTTTTTTCTTCAAACATCAGCAAAACATGTAATTTCTTAACTCGTTTCATGATATTAAAGTTTGACATTTTAAACAACTGTGCGTTGCCATTGGCAGCGGAGGTAAAAGTATATTTTCTTCAAGCGTATTAAAATGTTTAAATTGTGCTACCAAAAACAGGATTAGAAGTAGGATATTGTTTTACTAGCAACAAAATGTTAGTACCAAATGCCACCGTGGTGGACATTCTTTTACTAGTAACATATCGTTAGTACGGAAAGCCACCACAGCGGCCGGTGGCGCGCTATCTACAAATCATCTGTCATATTTCATATCATTAGTCCGTAGTCCGCGAATTATATGTGGTTGTCGTGTAAGACGTAATAGATGTGTGGAAATTGCTAATTCTGCTGTAGAAAGTTTAATTCCTACGAAATTTCGCAAGATTTATGATTTGCATACGAACGACTAATAAAATGGGCTCAAGAGCAAAATATTCGCAATTATTCCGAAAACGTTATATTTGCGTATTTCTCGTATTTGTCCGAGAAACATAAATTGAAAAGTTCAACTCTCTGGGCACAGTATTTAATGCTTAAAGCTAAATTATACCTAAAAAATAATGTAAATATTGCAAAATATGCAAAACTCACTGCTTATTTAAAACGTCAAGGGGAAGGTTACAACCCGAAAAAATTCAAAGTGTTAACAAAACAAGAATTCGACGACTTTCTGCAAAATGCACGAAATAGATCGGCACGGTCAAAGTCAAATCCAAGGCTACCGTCAGATAGTCAGGGAAATTTTCTACAACTTTTGTATTTAAAGTTTTCCTCTAGGATTCGTATTTTTCACGTTATCCTGCTGTTCCCATACTTTTGCGCCACCAGGTATGCCGATGTTGCATAGTATAGGATTAATGATTTTAATGACTGAGAAAAACTTTAAAACAATTTAACTAAGTTCGGCTTGGTGTGAAAATGATCTTCACCTAAATATTGGTAAGTGCAATGTTATGAGTTATACATACAACCAAGGAGTCCCCGATTATGTATAATTATAATTATATAATTATAATTGCAACATGCCAAACAGATTATCTACGTTCAAGGACCTTGATGATAAATTAACCTTCACTAGCCATATTGATGCTGTAACTTGCATGCATACAGAATGTTAGACTTCATGTTGTGTAACAGACATGACTTTAATGATACGAAAACCTTAAGGATGCTTCATTTTGCTTTTTCTCGATCTAAGCTGGAGTATGCTTCACTTGTCTGGCAATCTGGGTATAACACTCATAACGATAAATTGGAAAACATTCAGCGTCGCTTCCAGAAATATTTAAACTGGAAAACTGTTACATATCCACCAATTGGAGCTTCTCAAAATCAATTACTTGCAAAATTTGAAATTCCTAGTTTTTCCGAAAGACGTGAGTCCTTTAAATGATTTTTTACTATTGGATGGTGTATGATTAAATAAATAAATAAATAAATTTTAGTTTTACTCCACTATTAATCGTATTGCTGTAATTGTTCTAAAAATCACATTGGTCAACTTATCCATATAAACATCTGTGTTAGAGGTGTTTCAGAATCTCATGAGCCGCGAAATGCGCAAAAGGCAAAGTTTAATCTGAGTTATAAGTATGTTTTTGAAGACACTGGAGGCTGCCTTGCTGTATACATAAACAAGAGCTCGGGATAAATCGTAAACAATAAACACAATATTTTACTTCCACATCCACGTAGTGGATTGGAAGTATAGTAATCGCAAAAAAATTTTCAAAAATTTTTATTCGTGAAATAGGTTTAGAATGTCATGAAACGTCGAGATTTTAAATTTGAGCGAAAAAAAAATTTCTGTCTGTCTGTCGGTCTGTCTGTCGGTCTGTCTGTCGGTCTGTCGGTCTGTCTGTCTGTAACTTTTTTTGTCAGCACGTTTTCTCCGGAACGGTTTGAAATATTGACTTGAAATTTTGTACACGTATATATTATGACAAGATCTGGAACTGGATTGTTTTTTGAAGAAATCCGGTGAAGGGTTGGGGGTTAAATAGGGGAAAATAGGGAAAAATAAGTAAAGCAAGCTTGTAAGAGAACAGACACTTGAAATTTGGTGTATGTACTAGAAGTTAAGGCCTAAGTTTTTTTTATAATATCTTTCAACCCCCCACCACCCCTACCCCATTAATGGGGTTGATAAAATAAAGTTAAAATTTTCATTTGAAATTTCGTACACGTATGTATTATAACCACGTCTGAAATTAGATTATATTTTGAGATGATTCTGTTGAAGGGTTGGGGGTTAATTTGGGGTAAATAGGGGAATATAAGTAAAACAAGCTGGTAAGAGTACAGAAACTTGAAATTCGGTATACGTACTAGAAGCCAAGGCGTCAGATTTTTTACAATATTTTTCAACCCCCACCACCCATACTCCAATATGAAAAGAGTTGATTAAATAAAATTGAGATATTCATTTGAAGTTTGGTACACGTATGTATTATGACGACATCTGGAACTAGATTATAATTTGAGATGATTCCGTTGAAGGGTTGGGGGTTAAATAGGGGTAAATAGGGGAAAATAAGTAAAGCAAGCTGGTAAGACCACAGAATCTTGAAATTCGGTGTATGTACTAGAAGCCAAAGCGTCAGATTTTTTTGTAATATTTTTCAACCCCCACCACCCCTACTCCAATATGAAAAGTGTTGATTAAATAAAATTGAGATATTCATTTGAAATTTGGTACACGTATGTATTATAACGACATCTGGAACTAGATTATAATTTGAGATGATTCCGTTGAAGGGTTGGGGGTTAAATAGGGGTAAATAGGGGTAAATAGGGGAAAATAAGTAAAGCAAGCTGGTAAGACTACAGAAACTTTAAATTCGGTGTATATACTAGAAGCCAAGGTCTCAGATTATTTATAATATTTTTCAACCCCCACCACCCCTACTTCATTATTACAAGGGTTGATAAAATAAAATTGAGATATTCATTTGAAATTTGGTACACGTATGAATTATAACGACATCTGGAACTAGATTATTCTCTGAGATGATTCCTTTGAAGGGTTCGGGGTTATTTAGGGGTAAATAGGAGGAAATAAGTAAAGCAAGCAGGTATGACTACAGAAACTTGAAATTCGGTGTATGTACAAGAGGCAAAGGCCTCAGATTTTTTGATAATTTATTTCAGCCCCCCACCACCCCTACTCCATTATTCAAGGGGTTGATAAAATAAAATTGAGATATTCACATGAAATTTAGTACGCATATGTATCATAACGACATCTGGAACCAGATTATATTTTGAGATGATTCCGTTGAAGGGTTGGGGGTTAAATAGGGGTAAATAGGGGAAAATATGTAAAGCAAGCTGGTAAGACTACAGAAACTTGAAATTCGGTGTATGTCCTAGAAGCCAAGACCTCAAATTTTTTAACAATATTTTTCAACCCTTCCACTACACTTACTACATTATTGAAGGGGTTGATAAAATAAAATTGAGATATTCACTTGTAATTTGGTAGACGTATATATTATAACGACATCTGGAACTAGATTATATTTTGGGATGATTCCGTAGAAGGGTTAGGGTTAATAGGAGTGACTAGGGGAAAATAAGTAAATCAAGGTGATAAGAGTACAGAAATTTGGGATTCGGTGTATATACTAGAAACCAAGGCCTCAGATTTCTTTCTAATATTTTTCAAACTCCACCACCTCCGCTTCATTATTAATGGGATTGATAACATCAAATTGAGATATTCACTTGAGATTAGTACACGTATGTATTGTAGTGACATCTGATTGAGATGCCTCCATTGAAGGGGTGGGAGGTGAATAGTAGAAAATAAGTAGGGTGAACTAAAAACTTCATTTTTAACGTATATGGTAGAAACCAACTCCTCCAACTTTTCTATGACATCTGCCCCAAATATTATTAAAATTCTATGACCAATAATTTCCACATACTAGAGTGCAAATATCGTCAAGATGTTTCCTTTAAAACGACTTGGATGAAGAATCTGGATGTGGAAGTAGTGATTCCTTAGGCAGCGGTTTTTAAGAAGTGTAACTGAGTCAACAGGACGGTTTATGTCTCAGCGCATATAAAGGTCACGGCTCATGAGGTTTTAAAACACCTCTAAACCCGTAATTGCATTATGTTCCAAATAGGAAAACCGTGATGTAGCTTCTATTTTGTAACAAAAGAGTCGGTGCAATTCGTAAATGTCACTAGTAAGAAAATTAATTTAGGGCCATAAATGCCAACAGCAGCCCGTAAATCCGGATATTGCGAATAAAAAATAAACCGCGAGACACGAGAGTGTAGTTGTCACAGTTAGTGATAAATTGTAACGGGTCATTCTCAGAACTGTCGGTAATCATTCAATAGTCGATATAAATTGCTTTCGTTGACAAAATCGCAGAAACTAATTGTGTTTTCCTTCTGTCCTGTCATTTACTTCACTCTGTTGATTTTTGTGATAACTTAACTCCCACTGGCGAATTTGTAATTAATTTTCATAAAACCTGTCAGAATATCTCATAGTTAATCTCGGTTTTTCAGCGTCTTAATGAGTTAAATGTTTATTCTTCATTTTATTTTCAACTTAGTTTAAAATTACTGTTTTAATTGTAATAAGACGAATTAACGCTGATTAATTTCAGATCATTTGTCAAAGATATTTCAACGTTCATCAGACATAGAAAGTTTCAAATAAAAAGAGGTGTAATGCATCTTACAAGTTGCAAACTCTATTATTTCGAATCAAATCTTTACACCTACGTACAATAATTACATTGTGTGGAACACAGTAAGATCAATTTTAGCAAGAAGTACGATTCACACAGATTGTAACAGTTCATTATTGTTATGGTCCCAAATCAAGCGGTTTATTTATCTTATAATGACATCATTAAAACTAAAATTGTTGAATATTATACAAACAGCGTTATTTCGTGTCTCCTCTTTTATGGAATAAATCTCCGGAGTTATTGTTGCTTGAAAATCCATTCTAAAGAAACCACATCATTGACATGATGGTAATGATCAAATTTTTTATATTTTTAATTTACCATACAAAGGAAGGGTAAAGTAAAGTAAAGTAAGCTTTATTATCCAATAGACCATAATACACAGTATATGACAAGTAAAGGTAAAGCTAGTAGTAAATAGTGTAGATAGATAGCGCTTTATTGGTCATATACACAAATTATGCTTTGACCAACAAAATAGTGGTCGCCTTAACTAAACAAATACACAATAAATAAAACAAATAAATGAAACATAGAGTAAGGAACAATATAACACATAGATAACGAACAAATAGTCATTATCATACATAGAGTAAGGTTATAAAATTAAACGGGAAAAATCAGTCAACAGGAATTCGTCAAAATCATAGAATGCATTATCAAGGAAGAATCGATTAATTACGTATTTGAAGAGAGAACAGTCATGTGATTGTACAGCAATCGCTAAGCATTATTGTTTTCCAGCTTTTGCAGCAATTTATTTTCCTGAGAACTGGATTATAGAACTAATTTTAATTTTTAGTTTTAGGAGTGCGCATCTCAGTTTTGTATAGTTATATATAATATCCATTGTTGTATTAAATACTTCAAAATGATTTTGATAAAAGATTACTGTATTAAAGTTATTTTATTATAAATATCATTTAAAATTGTGGTATATTATGGAGTATTCGTTAACCAGAACTATAAAAATCTTGAATTTTTAAAATCGGCTAGTAGATTAATTATGAACAACAATATGCAGGAAACAGTTTCTAAAAGCGTAGGCTAAATCTCTTTTAAATATTTTAGTAGCCTCAGTTAACCAAACGAGAGCTTACAATTTACGACGTGCTTTGTGAAATATTAATAGTAATAAGATTACTCTGCTTTAAAGGCGTTCCAGAATTAATTTTCATTTTGATTATTCGTGTGCTTTTTCTGCTCTTAATTTAATTTTGTTTTTTCGCTGTTTTGCTAGTGGCTGTTTTTATAGGGAATGTTACTATGACACTGAACTCAGATGTTTTAAATTACACGTTTCATTAAAAATCATGCACGGTTTTATAAATATCAATAATGGGAAGGCAAACAAGTTCAGAAGTTGAAACAATATATATGAGAATACTAACATTAGAGGCAACTTAGGTGCTTTTAAATTTAAAATTTGCAAATTTTATTTTTTTATTCTGTTACATCACTACTTGGCCCTAGAGAAATTAACAATGGTATCACCGGTTAAGGTGATAACCAAAGGCAATTCAACCAACACACAAATAGTGACGGCGAGCGGCTAGCTGATCTGGTGCGTGGCTGGGATTTCGTGGGTTCAATTAATATATATTTTTTTAAATCAGCCAGAGGTTGAACCAATATTTTTGTGATATTTTACCTAGCTAGTTTGTTCCAACACTCAGAGGTAGCTTAAAATGATGTAAATATTATGAGCGCCATCCACGGAAAATTTAAGAGTTACTGCTACCCCTGTGATGGTGAAACCAACCGCCGTGGAAAGATTTGATTTTATGGCCGACAGACAAACAGAAAAAATGAAAAATTGAATTTTACGACAAAAAAGAGACATATTTATTAATAACTTCAGAAAAAATCATCAATATAAGAACCAATCAACGAATTTAATCAATCTAAAAAGTATAAAATAATGTTATCAATTATGAAATAGAAATATTAAGTATTATCACAATTTTCAAAGGAAAATATTTATAGCTTAATTAATTTATCATTAAAAGAAAAGAAATATCTTGTGCAATGAAAGTTATACAGTAAATATTACACAACAAAAAATATCAATGAAATTCTCAGAATCTCACCAATCCTCCTGACGATGGATAGGTAGTGGATGAGGGCTCTTGGTGAGTTCTAGTAGCTTTGCCTAACAGCCTCTCCGAACACAGACGGCTCCTCGACGTGGTTTGACGTCTTGCTAACGTGTATAACGCTAGGGTTTTGCTGTTGGTTTGGATTGACTGGACTAAACTGGACTTGACTAAACGGAATTTCACTAGACTATGTTGAACTTGAGTAAACTATGTTTGACTGGACTATCCGTCTTATGAAATCTAGCAGGCATTTAACCATCAAACGAAAGGAGTGATTTTCCTTGTGTAAATTAGGTAGATTATTTGTACTAATTATGTAAATTGTTTCGGTAAATTATTTAAATAATTATATAGGTAAATTATTTATTAATTATCTATTAATTATCTATTTGTTAATTATCTAAATCATTTATTTGGCAGCAAAACTCTACGTTTGGGAAGAAGAAAAAATATTATCAGCACATGTTTCAGAATTATGGTTTTATGTTTAGTTAGCAGAAATGAAAAATATGGCTGAAGGCCGTTAAATACGAATGAGAGGAATCAATTAAATAAATGTAATTACCTTTTATTAGATGTATCACTATGAGAAAGTTTGATAATAGCAGAAGTGACACAACTCGTCTGAATGATTATCAAAAACTTAAAGTCAAAGTATATGCTGCTACAGAATTGGCTACAGAAATGGGCAATTCTGCTATCAGCCAGCTAATAAAAGAGATATCCCCTCTCAAGTCTCAATTAACATATTACCATACTATAAACTAAAAATTACTAAGAATTTGGGTCCGCGTTGTTCTATGCAACCCATAATACTTCCTGCTGTATATTTGGTTTAACCAATAATTAAGAAATAAGTGCTGTGATATACAGATATATTTACTATTCGATCGAAGCCCCTGAGTTCTATGAGAGCTGTTAGCAAAAACTGGAATACAAAAAGATTTAAATGGATGAAACTTGAAAATATAATAAGTGTGTACAAGTGTACATTCCTAAAATTGAACAGATTACCTACGATAATTTAATGTCTGGCGTTTTAGTTACTAGAGTATGGTAAACACCTGTACATATTTTTCAAAAATTCATTTTGTTTATTAGAATTTAATAAAATTACTTAAAGTTGCCAGATGTATGCAACAATTCCACTTTAAACTTTAATTAGATTTACAAAATTTGACTAGGCACAATATTTAGATATGGTCTGTCAATGTCAGTGTGTTTATTTTGTATTTTATTTTTCACCTGCATATTATTTGTTTATACCTTGGATACGGTTGCCATAAACACGCTCCTTATGACCACGGGCATAATGAGCGTTATGAGCCATAATGTCCTGTTATTTGAGAAGCAAAGAAAGAGTAAATGTTTCATATTCCTTATCGTATAATGGTTTGGATTTGACCGGCATTACATTTTCTGTGACTTCTCGTACATTGTTTTGGATATTTTGTGGTAATTCCATATTAATTTTCCTTTTTCCTATAACATCAACAAACCTCAAAATATCAACAACTGTCAGATACAGTTAATAAACGTCAAGTACCAGCAAATGTCATAGATTACTAAATGTGTTTGAAGAATTTTTCATTAGAAAAATATGTTTTTCGTGAAAAGTCAAATATTGTATGCACCACGAGCGTTATTAGATTATAACGCCCATCAGGCAACATACATCCCTCGGGCCAAAGGCCCTCGGGCTGCATCATATTATCTTGCGGGCGTTATAATCTATACAACGCACTTAGTGCATAAAATACTATTATTTCTATTACTACGGTCGATTTAGGCGACAAAATTTTCACGAAAATTTTTGTAATCTTTTATTGTCTATATAATTTTCCATAACTTTTGATTACGCGATATTGACCGGCAATTGTTACAATATTTTTGTTGTTAATTGGCTAACTTATTAAATTTCGGCGAAAGTTAAATTAAAAAAGGTTTTTACGTAATTTGATGGAAAATAACAAATTTTTGCTTTTGTTAATTTTTTTTGAAAAGCGTGTTTTCTACGAAGGCGTGGAAAGGACATAGTACAAATATTTTTATAATTGCCCGTTTAAACTTGCAATTATCTATAATTGCAACTTTAAACTTGCAATTATCCATTATTGCGACTTTAAACTTGCAATTATCCATAATTGCAACTTTAAACTTGCAATTATCTATAATTGCAACTTTAAACTTGCAATTATCCCTAATTGCAACTTTAAACTTGCAATTATCCATAATTGCTACTTTAAACTTGCAATTATCTATAATTGCAACTTTAAACTTGCAATTATACATAATTTTAATTAGGTATAATTGCAAGTTTAAATTTGCAATTAGGTATAATTGCAAGTTTAAAGTTGAAATTATGTATAATTGCAAGTTTAAAGTTGCAATTATGGATAATTGCAAGTTTAAAGTTGCAATTAGGTATAATTGCAAGTTTAAAGTTGCAATTATGGATAATTGCAAGTTTAAAGTTGCAATTAGGTATAATTGCAAGTTTAAAGTTGCAATTATAGATAATTGCAAGTTTAAACTGGCAATTATAAAAATATTTTTAGTATGTCCTTTCCACGCCTTCGTAGTTTTCCGAAATACAGATGTTTAAATTTTTCCAAACAGAGGGAAGTTTAATTAAAATTGAGAAGAAATCTGAAAATTTTCAGGTAAGTTTATCTCTTTACTACAAATCTTTTTATCCTCATCGACTTTTCCGTAAAATGCAAATCTACAAGGTTTTCTCAGAAAAACCTATATAAATAGGAAACATTTTGAGAATCATTGATAAAAAAACTCTGAAAAAAATCAGACAAGGAGAACAGAGTTTTCTTAACACCTTCATATTCATATTATGTTTCATGAATATGCACATTCTCCGAGCTATGAGCGATTGATTTTCAAAAAATTATTGTTTTTTAACACGAGTAAAAAGTTGTTATTTTCCATAGAATTACGTGAGAACCTTTTTTTAATTCAACGTTGGCTGAAATTTAATAAGTAACAAATTAAGAACAACAACATTGTTATACAATTGCCGCGCAGTCAAAAGTTATGGAAAATGATAGAGACAATGAGAGAAACTTTTTACAAAAGTTTTTGAAGTTTTGTGGAAATTCCTCTTTTTCCGAGAGAGTCGTGCCTCAAGAGCCAGACCGACTGTACTACATAGCAAAATTAATAACTTTACTTAATCCATTTAGTTGACAGGAAACTTAAACTATAGTTTGGTATTTGAACACCGTTCAAACCACTAACTACTGTATTTCCCCATGGTGATACACAATTAAGGGTAAATAGTATATATGCACTAAACGTTACCCCAATTTAAGACCTGATAAGCTTGTAAATATTGATTCCTATCTTAATATATCTGCTGAATTCAGTACGTTGCACTGTATTTACTGTGTTATATTTTCAATAATCTCTCTGGCACGTATTTGCAAATAAACTCCTATTGTAATAATTCAGGAAATACGGACAGTTGATTCATGGGCGATAAGGAAAAATTAATATTTTTTCTAGGCCCATGAATAATGAGCACAATATTTTACTTACTCGGGTTAGGTACCTAGTTTACTAATAATAATAATAATAAATGTTTTTTATTGGTTCAAAAATAAATAAATAACCAAAAGGCCATCGACCGAAGTCCTCCAGCCTCCTAGTTTACTACTTGTATTGAAAGAAATATTGAGATGATTACTACGTACGGAGTGTACGGCAATGAGATTTTCATTTTTTGGCGGCAATTTCGCACATTTTCATCCCTACCTAACATAATTTTATTTCCACATCTACGTAATAGAGTAGAAGTATAGTAATTGTAAATAAAAATTCATTGTTATTGAAACAGTTTTAGAATATCGTGAAACGTAGAAATTTTACATTTCTGTCGGTGGGTCTGTCGATTGGTCGGCCTGCCTGTAACTTTTTTCTGCGCACGTTTTCTTTGGAAGGGTTTAAGATATTGACTTGAAATTTGGAACAGGTGCGTATAATGTATTATATATCAGGAATTTGATTATATTTGGAAGTTATTTCGTTGAAGGGTTGGGGGTTAAATAGAGGTGAACAAGTAAATCAAGTAAGAAAGAATCCGGAAACTTGAAATTGATGTATATAGAAGAGGTTAAGGTCTCAACTTTTTCTATAGTATCTGCCACGTCCGCTACATTACTAAAAAAGCTTCTTTTATATTCTTATTATAATTATTATTTTAATCGTCTTGTTTATATTTGTTTATTATTTTCATGATATTACAGATCAAGTATATTCATATACATTCTCGATTCAAAACAATTGCATTGACAGCGGACTTACGCTTAATAACTTAAAACCAGATTGCTTTTTATTTTCACCAAAAGACCTTAACAGTTTGACTCCTCCAGTTACAGGACAGTTTTACAAAATAGAACTAAATTATATAAATGCAAAGTATACAATATGAAATATAAAATATAAAAATAAAACTATAAAAAATCTGTATAAAAAAGTATAAAAAGAACAGTATGAAATATAAGATTATAAGATATAAAAGTAAAATAATTATTTCGTTTAGAGTAGCTTAATATTACGGTTATATATTTGAATGTAGGTTACAATCTATTTCGAACACATAGTTTTATGGTCTTGGAGTGATTATTTAAAGAAAGACTAAACATGTCACAATGGTCACCAATAGAGTTATATATTTCTATCATGTAATAAATGGGTGATTTAGGGATGTTTGTTCTTTTATCTTATTATTTTAATATGTTATTTATGTTATTACATAATTATATTATTTGACTGTATTCTATACTTACTTTGTAAGACTAATGAAAATAAAGAATTATTGTTATTATAACACAACAACTATTCCCTGCGATATTGCCATCTACCGCAGCTGAGAGTCGAACTGAAGAGCTGCTTAGCCCACTGCTACCATCTCGGTAACACTTTAAAAACGCCACTAATCATTCATCTCCTTTTACGGATTCGAACCCGAGACTCCGTAATTGCAAACGTAACACCTAAAGACTGCGCCACTGAGGGAACTCAATATATCTCAATTTTATTTTGTTAACATCTTTAATAATAGAGTGGGGTTGGTGGTGGAGGCAGTAAATGTTATAAAAAAAATTCAGGACTTGGTTTCCAATATGTACACCAAATCCCAAGTTTCTGGATTGTTACTAGTTTGCTTTACTTATTTTCCCATATTTCCTCCTATTTACCCGCCAACGGATTCATCTAAAAAGCTATAATCTAGTTCTAGATGTCGTTTTGATGCATACGTGTATCAAATTTCAAGTGAATAAGTCAATTTTATTTTATTAACCCATTTTATAGTGGAGTGGAGGCTGGGAGTAGCAACTGTTATAAATAAATAATAATAATAATAATAATAATAATAATCTTTATTCCCATAAGATTCCGAGGAACATTAGATGTGTCATATGTGGCCTTACAAACTAACAGAAATAAAATAACAGAGCTAACGAGGTAGACAAATAAAAACGAAAACAGTTTTTTAAAATCAAGTTAAAATCTTATGTATATCCTAAATGTCTAAACATATTAAAATAGGCACTGTGACTGTACAAAACTCTTTCTGTCAGGATATTTTTTAATTCTTTTTTGAAGCTGTTTGGATTAGCAATATTTTTCATGTGTTCAGGCAAATTGTTATATGCTTTTATTCCCATATATTGTGAACTGCGTTCATACATACTTGTTTTATGTGACGGTATGCTCAATTTGTCACCGTACCGTGTTTGTAAGCTTTTGCTAACATCAGAATTTCTTTCGAAATTCAGAATATTATTCTTCGTGAATATAAGTAACTTAAAGAAGTAGAGCGCGTAGACTGTCATTAACTTATATTTTTTAAAAATGGGTTTGCAGTGCTGTCGATAATCGGCATTGTCGATTAAGCGGACGATACGCTTCTGTAGCAAGTATGCGCTACACAATTTAGCAGCAATGGAGTCAATGTGGTTGCTCCATGTTAACCGATCAGTTAAGTTAATTCCCAAGAATTTTGTTGTTTGTGCGTTGCATAATGACTTTTGCTCAGATTTAACTAATAATGATTTTGGTTCTTTCTCTAATAGCCGAGCATTTTTAAATGTCATAAGGACTGTCTTCTGGGTATTTAACATAAAAGCATTATTCTTGCACCACGTGGTTATTTCACTGGAAATTTTATTGGCCCTTTCCTGCGTATTTTCTAAGTTTTTACCACTGATAATAGTTTAGGTGTCATCAGCAAACTGACACATGAGAGATTTAGAGTCATTTGATACACTGTTGTTGAGATCGTTTGAGAAAATTAGGAATAAAAGTGGTGATAATATTCCGCCTTGAGGTACTCCATATTTTATTGGACATATTTCGGAAGTAAATTTGAAATTTGTCACGTTTTTTGACTCAGCTGTTATTTGAACGTATTGTGATCTATCAGATACATAAGAAATTGCCCATTTTAGAGGTGGACCAGTGATCCCGTAACATTTTAATTTATGTTCTAAGACCGATTTATTAATAATATCAAAAGCTTTCGTTAGGTCAAAGAAGATTCCTACGGTGAACAGTTTTTCATCTATACATTTATTAATGAAATTTATGGATTCTACAAGGGCGTTTCGGTGGATTTTCCTTTCAGGAATCCATGCTGCGTTTTTGAAAACAGTTTAAATTTATTAAGGTAATCTACAATCCGTTCATACATGAGCTTTTCAAATATTTTAGAAAACACAGATAAATTTGAAACTGGTCGGTAATTCTTTATGTCTGAGTGATCGCCTTTCTTAAAAATAGGTACAATTCCGGCTACCTTCAACTTAGATGGAAAATCGCCATCCTTAAAAGATGTATTGATTATATTTTCTAGAGGTGTTGTGATTATTTAAGCTACTTTTTGTAGTATAAAATAAGGTATTCCATCTCGCCCTGCCGATTTTTTCTTGGTAACTTTTATGACCGTATTATATGTTTCAAATGCACTCACTGGATGGAGAAAAAATGACTTATTTCCATAGAAGTGGTTTTCCATTTTTATATTACTTTGTATTTTATCAGCAGGTTCATTAACGGATTTTAAGAAGTAATTATTGAAATTTTTACAGAGTATTTCTGGATTGTGTTGTCCGTTAAGAATTAATATAGGGTGTTGATTTTGCTTTGGCTGATTTAGGTTAGATTTTAATAACTTCCATGCACTTTTACTGATATTGTTTGAATTAGCAACGTGCCTGTCATTAAATTTTAATTTTGTTTCCCTTAATAGTTTTTTATATTTCTTTTTTAGTTTGTTGTAATTATTTTTTACTTCGGAATTTTTAGTCTCTGTGTAAATCCAATACGTATTTTTTAATTTTTGTGACATTTGTTTTACCTCTTCTGTAACCCATGTTTTATTTTTTTTGCCTTACATAGTATGATTTTTTCTGGAAATGCTATATTGAAGTGCTGTTGAATGATACTTTCAAAATTGTAAAATTTTTCATCTGCGGTGTTGGCTGCATAAACCTTATTCCACGTTTCATTAAGTAATAGATTATAAAATATAGATTGGTTTTCCTCATTATAATTACGCTTTAATATTTTGGTAATTTGGTTATTAGTCATTTTGACAACTGGCATATCTATTACTATTACAAGATGATCAGAGAAATGACTACTCTCCAGAGAGGCGCTCACATTATCAATATTCGTAAACACATTATCCAGTAGGTTATTGCTATTCGGGGTTAATCGGGTGGGTAGATGATTACTCTGCCTTAAAGAGTCAGAATTCATTATATGAATAAATTTAATTTTTATACCAGAATCGACCAATAAATTTATATTGAGATCTCCTTCTAGTTCCAATTTCTTATTTCTAATGCTCCTTGCGTTTAGTTGGCACAATCGTAATCCTTCAATCTCCTTTCGATTCCTTATTCTTGGTACACTAGGTTCGGGCGTTGGTGTGGTGGATGTCTTTCTCTTGTCGCTTATCCCATTATCGATATTTGAGACAGCTGCGGGTATAAAAAAATTGAGGTTGAGACCAGATCTTCGTTATAGTTTGATTCTGTGTTTGTATTTACAGGAATTTCTCGATGAGCCTGCCCAGTATCAGACAAATGTGCCAAAGTTTCTTGATCATTTGTAATACGTGTAAGCTCAAGATCCATGATCTTTATAAACTTCAAATTTTTGCTCATATATTTGGCAGAGGACATAGAGTTTAACATGGTTGTGGCCACTTTCTTCGCATTAAATTGTTCTGGGTTGACTTCCACGTAACTCACTAGACCTTCAGTTTGAGTATTAAATTTTGATAAGAACTCTTTCAGTTTAGTGTTATATTTTGAAATATGCCTATTTATCCTACTATTGTTATTGATATATGGAATGGATGCAAATAGAATATTTGTATGTGAACAAGCTTTCAAACTGTTACATATCAAACGGAACGAGGGAGTTTTCCTATTTTCAATATCAGAGGCCACGACGTGGATGAGAAAGTGAAATAAATAGTTACGTATAGATATATTTTAAACAATTATACTCCATGCTTTGATGTAACATATAACAAGAAAACACAAATTCATTATCAATGAATAGGTGTACCCACATCCACGTACAAATTAGTTTTTGTGGGCTTTTTGTGCGTATTTAAAAATACTTCAGTATTTCTTTTGAAATATTGCATGTTAGTTAATTAAACATTGTCCTGTATTTATTAAAATTGCCTAAGCCAGTCATATGTACCTTTTTGTTCTATAAATATATATTATTATTATACGCTATATTATTATTATTGTGCGGAGGAAGTCTCGGCGTCGTCTTCTAGTAAAAATATATATATAAAATATTTTAATTTTAGAATAACGTCGTTGATTGGTTTTATTGGTAAATTAATGTGGCCAGAATTAAATCAACTTGATCAATATGTAGTCTCTTACTATTAAATAATAGATATTGAGCATATGAAAGTTATGCATGGAACGCCCAAAATAACATTTTTCAAAGCAGAAATAAAAGACATAACAGTTAAAGACTCTAAGCAGTTTTAATACTACCACGAACAAATACAATTATTTTGTATCGTTATAAAGCTGTGTAGAGGCTGAGTGGTAGACAGATGTTGCAGAAAATGTTCTGTTCGCTTTCAGATAATAGAGACAAGTCAGTCATTCAGTTTTAGAACAATGAATATGTAAGTATATTGCTTTCATGGAAACGTATATACGTCTTTGTTTATTTTACTGAGCTCTTACTAAATCGGTTTTACCAAATATCGCCGACTGATATTTTAAAATACACCTTCTTAAATCTATTGAAATTTCATTCGTCGTTTCACCTTTTTTACCGAAATAACCGCTAATTTAATATGTATAGAATATGTAAAACATTTCCAAAGCTTCGTTTACGAAATTCCAATTCACGAATATTTGAATTAATTAACTGGGCGGAAAGCCCATGGTTTTACAAAACTTTGTAATAAAGTTTACAAAGGAAGTAAATAAGAGTGATAAGAAAATTAATGACGAACGGTAATAACAATAACGAATGATTTTCTTTAAAAACTCATGCCTTAGCAACAAATACTACTAGTTGGTGTGCACAGAACTTTTCTTACAAGAATGATAGACACGAATATTAAATTAGTAAAGTCTTCATTTATTGGGGCAATGTTGCTCCATAATTATATTACCCTAACAATATTTTTGAATTGGAACCAGTATAATAGTCCAGGCTTTTTTGAAGCATCATCGTCTTATGCTTTATGAGTTATTTTTATCGTTGTCTATTCAAAAAATCTATTTCTGGCGAGGCATCTCCCTTCAGCTACGTCATAATCATCGTTTAAAAATCAGTTATGTTATAGCGTTGTTACAAGGCCTATTTTTGTATACCTGCATTTTTTTATACCTAAAACATATAAAACCTGACCGTCTGTGTGTATATGAGAGAGTGCGATTTTCGGATGCACATCCAGAAAGGACAAAGTTGTGAAAGAATAAAGTTGTAGAAAGTCATATGAAACGTGATAATTTCTTAAGGGAAAATAAAACTAATCATTGAATTTAACTTACTTTAATGATTTACACAAAATACACAAACAAAGCAGAGCAATTTGACATCAGGTTTGTGAGTAAACTCTACAAAAACTGTCGTCAGAATAATCATGTAAACAAACCATTAAAGATCCATCTGACATGTAACACAAGACAAAGTAAAAATTGTACACATAATAAGAAGCCGTCAAGCATTTGTCATGATTAGCCGATAAGATTTAAACGCTTATAATGCTCAGACCAGTATCTTATAATTTAAATTTAAAATTATGAATATAATTGTCGCGCGCTTTATCTAGTTTAAGATACTCAGTGTTCTTATAAAACGTGACCGTTACACATAGTACATGTACAAACAGACGTTATATACACTGATTTTTCCAAAGCTTTCGATAGACTGAATCACGGTATCCTCTTACAAAAATTTGAATGTTATGGCTTCTCGGACAACCTTATTGAGCTTTTTAAGTCCTATCTAACTGATAGAAAGCAATATGTCGTATACCATGGTGTTAGATCTATTGAGGTTTTAGCCACGTCAGGAGTCCCCCAAGGTTCAAACTTAGGTCCACTTTTCTTTAACTTGTTTGTAAATGATATAGTAGATAATCTAACTGTTAACTGCCTTCTATATGCGGATGATTTAAAACTCTTTTGTAATATTGCAAGTGAAAAAGATTGCTATGAACTTCAAAACAATATTGATCGTATTAATACATGGTGTGTGATAAACAAATTACCCTTGAATGAAACAAAATGTAACGTTATGACATTTACAACAAAGCAAAATATTATCATGCACGATTACAAATTGGACAATCATATACTTTTCCGGCCAGACACTTTTCGGGACTTGGGTGTGACATTCGATAAAAAAACTAACGTTTGTAAACCGCATCGAACTTGCTGTCACCAAAAGTTATAGAATGCTGGGTTTTGTTATTAGAAACTCAGCACATTTTGAAAATGTACGCACATTAAAGCAACTCTACACTACTTTTGTTAGACCTCACCTTGAATATGCTTCAATAATATGGTGTCCAACCTATAATGTACACATACAAAATTTGGAAAGAATACAACGCCGTTTCCTAAAACATGCGACTTTCAAGGCTGACGGGACTTATCCAGCTATTGGTTATCCACATGAAGAATTGCTCTCTAGGTTTTGCCTAGATAGTCTAGAGATCCGTAGACACCGATCGCAATTAACTTTTTTATACAATATATTACACAATACCATCGACTGTGGAGATATTTTAAGTATGCTTAATTTTCAATTTCCTAGACCGGCATCTAGACACAACAATTTATTTCACTTGCCTTTCTCAAGGACAAACGTAAAAAAATTTTCTTGTATCCAGCAGATGTGCAGTATGTACAATAATTTAAATAATCGATTAGATATATTCACTTGTAGTCTTACAGACATAAAGAATCTGTCTTTAACTTAAATTTTGTATTTTGTTCCTTTTTGTTGGCACAAGTAGCCTCACCGTGTACTATACTTCTTGTATAAGCTGTATATTTTTTATGTATGTATATTGTATATGTATATTTATACTAAAGTGTATTATATAAGTTTAGTTTAGTTAGTTGTCTCTTGGATGAATTCACATGTATTCATGTATTTATGTGTGTATATGTATTTTTCACAAGTTACTATTTTTAATTTTAGTTTTTATCTCCTATTCTGTAATTGGTTTTTTTAACCTGTTGAATAGTGTATCAAATAAATAAATACATAAATAAATGTCATTTTTTGAGGAATGTTTAAATATTTTGAACACAAAAGTTATTCTCGGAATGACAATGTTGTTAGTTTAAGAAATTCATATAGAGCCTTTACACGTGGGACTGATCGTCGGTCCTGATGACGGTACGCGACTCAAAACGAATGGCTTTCAGAAGCAACGTCTAAAACAGTTTTCAAAATATATCTAAAGTTGACGGAGCAATGCGTAGTTGCAGCTTTGTGCATTAAACGGTCAATAGGTCGTAGTAGGAAAAGAAAAACAGAACAATATGGGTGCATCCAATTGGTGAAAAAAGAATTATGCAAGTTGTATTTACAACACTCTTTTTAAATTTAAGAAACGATGAACGAAATTTATTAAACTATCTCCGGATGTCGATTAGGATATTTGATGAACTCGTTTTTCCCATGGTTCGTGTCCTAACTGACAACAATACAACACTGTTTGTCGTATGCCCCTGACCGTTAGGATACATGTGTTATGCTACATATGTACAATAACCCTAACTGATAAAAGCGTCTAAGTACACCAATTTTGCAATTATTCGTGCATGCGCAAAACGTGATATCATTTATCTGACTAGTTATTCCTTCCCTAGTATTTACTTACAGTCAGATAGTTGGCGCATAGGTAACGCTCTCGCTTATGGTGTAAAAGGTCCCGGAATGAAACTCCTTCGCCCGCTGAATTTTTTTCTTTAATTTTGTAACGATTATTAGATTTTTTCACAAATTCTTCTCTATGATTTCTTTAGGTAAAGTTAGTAGGTTTTTATTCTGTTTAAAATAATTTCGTCCTTTCGTGTGATTTCATTAGGTTAGGTTAGTAGGTTTTTATTCTGGTATCAAATTGCAGTATTAGCCTCGCAGACAAAGAAACGGGGCCATAAAAACTGAGTTAATGGCGAATCCCCGGTTTCCGCGACCTTCCGACGCGGTTGTCACTAAATCCTCCAGGTGTATCGTGGCGTAACTACCAAGTGCTCTTCAAGACGTCCAAATAAACACAATAAAAAAAAAAATTTCGTAGGGCAGGAATTTGGCAGCAAAAGTCTAAAAACGCATGAATTATAAAAGTATGTCAGGTTTTCCCCTTAGTAATATTGTTTTCTGTCAACATTTCGCAATCAATTCATTTGTAAGGTGACCACTCTGCAAATTTCTCAACAAAAGTATAGCAGGTTTCCTCCTTGGTAATTGTCCCAACTACTCAAATATTACTTTTCTCCATCAACTCGTTGTCTAGGTATAACGCTAATAGAAAATAGACGAGAGAAAGTGATATTTTGAACACAGGTGTCACTATTGTTATAACGAAAATACGATACACTCTTAGCTCAAAAAATATACAGGGCGGTCATCAAAAATCAAAATAATTCATTCATTAATTTATTATTTTTCTCCGTCAAAGAGTTTTGTAGATACAGTGGCAACAGACAAGCACACAATAGACCGTCTGTCAGAAGACAAACAGGCAGACATACAGACAGACAGACAGAGAGATAGTCGGACGGATTTAAAATATCTTAATTTTCGTAATCTACAGATATATCATTTTTATGATTTTTTTACGATTACAATAGTTTCTTTACCTCTCACGGTACAAGGTGCAAGGAGAAGTAAAAGCATAATTCACCCTAATTAATCATTAAAAGATAAACAGTTGACTTAATCATCTTACTGCGCCACAATGTTGGAGATACGATAGTATTTCCCCCTCTAAAACCCCTAAAATATGGATATAACATTTATATACTCTTTAATTGGAGACAAACTAATATGGAATATAAATCACGCGCAATTTGAAAGATAAAAAGCATTTTCACCACCACTACTACGAGAATATTTCATGAAAGTCAACTAATGAAGCAATTATAAAGAACATTAGGCCAACAAAAACCATTTTTAAGCTTTCTGAATATCCATTTTACACCATTTTATGGCACTGCGAAATTGCCGGCTAAAGCTTTATAGACCTGTTGTTTTTATTTGAGTTAGAAAAAGTTTAACGCAGTTAGGTCATTTTTAGTGGGTCCCATTAGTGTCACAATACGGCAAAAGGATTTGCCCGTCGCTTTCAGGCAATCAGGCCGCAAATAAAACCGGGTCGAAAAAAGATTTTCCTCATTATACCAGGTTCATTTAAAAGAATAAATAAACAGTGAACAATGTACAATGGACATATAACATATCACATTGCTAAAATGTGCTTAATCGATAATATTTGTAGTGTTTACGAAGTCAATTGAAACTGGTCAGTGTTAAAGCACAGGACCGTGCGTTAACTTGATATTTTGTCCTATGTATTTAACAATGGTATCGAGAATCGAATAGTAGATGAAACTGTGCAGGCGAGTACGAGACTGGCAATATAATCAGCCTGAATGAACCATCTACGACTGCGCTGGTTTAAAGATAATAAAACGGGCAGGTCCACTAGCATAAAGAAACCCGTAAATCGTTTCTCAGCGGTCAACATGGACTTGTGAGATGTGACATTTTTCCAGTGCAGTGCAGAAATACCTATTATAATATCAAGTGTGGTTCAGTTTTTACTTATTGTTCATATTTATAAATATTTATTACTGTATAAAAGGTATTTTATTATTTACTAATTTACCATGGCTTTCTGGAGGCCATTTGAAACAGAGGATGATATTATAACGCCCGAAAATCCCGAAATAGTTGAACCGGTTATTGTCGAAGAAGCCGAAATAAACTTAGAGTTTAAAAATCAAGATATACACGTACAAAGTCAACGCATTATTTTAAATACATATGAACGTTTAAAAAGCGGAAATCGTGAACAATGTGAGAAAGAAATAACAGAACGAATGAACTAAAATATCAAAATCAACAATTTATCGCGTAATTAAAAAAGGAGATGTTATAGATCACGGCACAAATAGGAAACGGAAAAATACGAAATTAAAAAATATTGATGATGCTAAAAAAAATATAACACGGCGTATAATTTATAATATGAATGAAGAAAATATAGTTTCTACGTTAACAATGATTCGAGAAAAATTAAGCGATTATCCTGATTATAATTATAGTTCTTTAAATACACTACGAAATGTTTTATTAGAATGCGGTTTTAAACATAAAAAACTTGACAGTCGTATGGTAATTATGGAATCACGACGTATAGTAGCACTTCATTATTTGGAGAAAATCAGAGAATATCGTAAACTAAACAGGCATACAGTGTATCTAGATGACACGTGGTTTGACACTCATGATGTTGTTCAGTATGGTTGGGTAGACGGTTCAAATAATTGTGTTTTATATACTCCGTGTTCTAAAGGAAAACGCGTTATCATACTTCATGCGGGAAGTGAAAACGGGTTTGTACCCAATGCGTTGCTCTTGTCGGCCAAAAAAATATCGCAGTCTTATGCAGACTATCACGAAGATATGACAGCCGCCCTATTCGATAATTGTATTAGATAATGCTTCTTATCACTCGCGAACATTAAATAAAATACCAAATACCAGTACAAGAAAGGAAGACATTTTAAAATTCATGAGAGAAAAAATATGGAAGTTCCTGTAATTTTGTTTTTATTTATGGTTTATCTATACAAATATTTGTTTTTGTTGCACTAATTCTTTGCTTTGGTTAAGCAACTTACATTTTTATTTTTATTTTAGAAGAAACCTAAATTTTATTTTTTAATATATAACACCATTGCCCCTCGCTAATCTAACTTGTGTCATTCCCTCATCCTGGCAAGGATATGTTCATACCTTCTCGTTGGTCCTTGCTGAGCAATAACATATTTCAATACAGTATGGGATAACTTTAAAACTAAACCCAATAAATTTAAATATTTAGACTTTATATCTAAAACTGATACAATACTTCAAAAATATGTTATTGGCGAAATGAACAAAAATAACCTATCTAATAAACAAAAAATAATAAAAATTAATACAATTTTCAAAAAAGTATAACGTTTTCTTATGACAAGCATTTCTATTTACCTCCGCCCATGTACAACAAAGAGTTGCCGACTGTTTTTGCCGGCTTTTAGTTTTTATTATACGGTTTCAATTCTGCTCGTATAAAGTGTAAATCTATATGTTCTCTGGCTCACTTTGTTTAATTTAGTCCAGTCTTCAATGAAAAAAATGTAAGTGCAAGTCGTACTAGTGCCATTCGTGTTTCGTTTTTAAATATACAGTGCTGTCATTGAACTATTTTACCTCGCAATCGGTTAGGAAAGATTGATTTTCATTAAATGAACGGTATTCTATTCGTAATTGACATTATTGCAAAGTCTACAAGGTGCGAATGTGTGCTTTTACCCTGGGGGTGGAAATTAGTAAGCAGAAAATGAGTACTAGACGGATGAATTTTAAGCAAGAGATGTTCTATAAAGTTTTTTTTATAAATCAATATTTTTCGAGATATTCGCGATTGAAAATGTTGATTTTTCATCTAGAAATGCACGTTTCACAGCGATTATTCACGAATAACTCCAAAATCTTACGTTTTTTTGAGCAAAAATGAAGCTTACAAAACAACAAATCGATTCGTTTCTTTAATTTCTGTAGTTGCAATACGAAACGAGTTATGGCATCTTGACTGTTCGCCGAAAACTGAATTCGAACCTTTCAACTTTAAATAACGGAAAAACGACGAAGGAAATCTTGTTAAACCTTTTTTAAACTACTTGAAAAGGCCTTTAAAATGAGCTTTAGTAAAAGTCGTTAGCATAAAAGCTTACGGAGTTATAATGAAAGTAAGATGGACGTCTCCTTTTTTCGGAGGAAAAATCAGCAAAGATACCATCGGCTTAACTTCCTTAATTTTACTTCCACATCCACGTAGTGGATTGGAAGTATAGTAATCGCAAAAAAAATTTCAAAAATTTTTATTCGTGAAATAGGTTTAGAATGTCATGAAACGTCGAGATTTTAAATTTGAGCGAAAAAAATTTTCTGTCTGTCTGTCGGTCTGTCTGTCGGTCTGTTTGTCGGTCTGTCTGTCTGTAACTTTTTTTGTCCGCACGCTTTCTCCAGAACGGTTTAAGATATTGACCTGAAATTTTTTACACGTATATATTATAACGAGATCTGGAACTGGATTGTTTTTTGAGGAAATCCGGTGAAGGGTTGGGGGTTAAATAGGGGTAAATAGGGGGAAATAAGTAAAGCAAGCTTGTAAGAGTACAGAAACTTGAAATTCGGTGTATGTACTAGAAGCCAAAGCGTCAGATTTTTTAATAATATTTTTCAACCCCCATCACCCCTACTCCAATTTGAAAAGGGTTGATAAAATAAAATTGAGATATTCATTTGAAATTTTCTACACGTATGTATTATAACGACATCTGGAACTAGATTATATTTTGAGATAATTCCGTTGAAGGGTTGGGGGTTAAATAGGGGTAAATAGGGGAAAATAAATAAAGCAAGCTGGTAAGACTACAGAAACTTGAAATTCGGTGTATGTACTAGAATCCAAAGTCTCAGATTATTTATAATATTTTTCAACCCCCACCACCCCTACTTCATTATTAAAAGGTTTGATAAAATAAAATCGAGATATTCATTTGAAATTTGGTACACATATGAATTATAACGACATCTGGAACTAGATTATACTTTGAGATGATTCCGTTGAAGGGTTGGGGGTTATTTAGAGGTCAATAGGGGGAAATAAGTAAAGCAAGCTGGTACGAGTACAGAAACTTGAAATTCGGTGTATGTACAAGAAGTTAAGGCCTCAGATTTTTTTATAATATTTTTCAACCCCCCCACCACCCCTACCCCATTAATGGGGACGTACACGTATGTATTATAACGACGTCTGGAATTAGTTTATATTTTGAGATGATTCCGTTGAAGGGTTGGGGGTTAATTTGGGGTAAATAGAGGAATATAAGTAAAACGTTGGTAAGACTACAGAAACTTGAAATTCGGTGTATGTACTAGAAGCCACAGCGTCAGATTTTCTTATAATAATTTTCAACCCAACCACCCCTACTCCAATATGAAAAGGGTTGATAAAATAAAATTGAGATATTCATTTGAAATTTGGTACACATATGTATTATAACGACGTCTGAAACTAGATCATAATTTGAGATGATGCCGTTGAAGGGTTGGGGGTTAAATAGGGACAAATAGGGGAAAATAAGTAAAGCAAGCTGGTAAGACTACAGAAATTTGGGATTCGGTGTATATACTAGAAACCAAGGCCTCAGATTTCGTTCTAATATTTTTCAAACTCTACCACCTCCGCTTCATTATTAATGGGATTGATAACATCAAATTGAGATATTCACTTGAAAGTTAGTACACGTATGTATTGTAGTGACATCTGATTGAGATGACTCCATTGAGGTGGTAGGTTGTAAATAGTGGAAAATAAGTACGGTAAACTAGAAACTTAATTTTTAACGTATATGGTAGAAACCAACTCCTCAAACTTTTCTATGACATCTACCCCAAATATTATTAAAATTCTATGACCAATAATTTCCACATACTAGAGTGCAAATATAGTCAAGATGTTTCCTTTAAAGTGACTTGGACGAATAATCTGGATGTGGAAGTAGTGATTCCTTAGGCAGCGGTTTTTGAGATATCTAATCGCTCCAAAAACCATTTCGCAGCGAATTTCAAAGGCTACAAGTCCTGTAAAGTTGAACTTCCCTGAACCTTAGTTTTTGAGATTCTTGAGTTTAAAGGGCTCGGGGAAGGTGATCCACGCACTCAAATGCGAAGTTAAAACGGTGGTATCTAAATTTTTTGCAAAAAATACCCTACATTTTTTTACTATTGCATTTTTTTACATGTCTTCTTTAGTTTTTGAGTCATTGTGAAAAAAAGCCAATTTTTTCAAAAGCATCAAAAATAATTTCAAAATTGAATCAGACTTTATTTCAGATTGAGACATTCTAAACCATTCAAACATCTAGAACATATTCTAACAAATTGTAAATGGATTACGTTTAATTTCAATTCTTGCGGTGAAGTCATTGGTTTCATTGCTGATATTTCCTCCTAGAAAACGAGACAACCATTTTATTTTCATCATCCTTTATTTTCGTACGTAAGGTTTTTTGCTAACGAATTTTACTAAAACGCATTTTAAAGGTCTTTTCAAGTAATTTCAAAAAAGTCTCATAAGTTTTCTTCCAAAAATTCGTCGTTTTTACGTTATTTAAAGTTGATAGGTTCGAATTCAGTTTTCGGCAAAGATCCACTTTAACGAGCTATAACTCGGTTCGCACAGCATCTAGAGAAAAAAAATCGGTGAAGGTATTTACACAGAACTTTCCTCTTTATTCATAAAAGACGGTCACTCTAATAAATTATTAATTAAGAGATGACATGAGAATTATAATCGCCATGCAGTTAGCCCTATTAACACAGAGAAAACCTGATAAGTTTTTTTCATCATCTGCTGTATAGTGGTGGGGTAAAATTTTAAAAATTTTGTTTTTTAATTTTCAATACATTTTGTTGTAGAAATATTAACTAAAAAACTACTCGATGGAGAACAGTCAAATTTAGTAGATAACTGACGCCACTGCCACCGAAGAAATGGATAGACTTTTACTGGAAAATATACAGGGTGGACCGACTAAAGGGAATAGATAATGGAATTTTTTTTTTTGCTCAAAATTAAAATTTCCAAATTTCATGATATTCTAAACATATTTTTAAAAAAATGTATATAAAATGGGCGATGGAAGAAATTTCTCTTTGCTCAAATTTGAAATTTCCACGTTTCATGACATTCTAAACACATGTCAAAAAATCGGTAAAGGTATTTACACAGAACTTCCCTCGTTATTTGTGCATGGCGGTCACTCTAAAAAATTAATAATTACGAAATGACATTGAGAATAATAATCGGAATATAGTTATTGCTATTATTACAAAGAAAACTTGATAAGCTTTGGTCAAAAAAATACACAGATTGTTCATTCAACAGCAAAAGTTCAATACTAAATAGCAGGTGCCACATGGCAGGCTTGCGCAAATACCTTTACAAATGTCCACCATGACTGAATTATTTCTTGAGATGACCACCCTGTATATTTTTCAATCAAAGTATAATAGGTGCATATGCTAGATATTTTTGCCGTCTGTTATATTTTCAATCCAACATTCACGTAATGGAGTGGAAGTATAGTGGTGGTTAAAAAATTTCAATTTTTTTTAATTTTTCAAAAATGTTGGTAAAAAAATTTTCAAATTGTTTTCTTCTAATATAGGTTTAAAATGTCAAACGTAGAAATTTTAAATTAGAGAAAAAAGGAAAGTTTCCTTCTATTCTATAGTAGTGGTAAAAAAAGTTTAAAATTTAAAAATTATGTGTTTTTTTTAAATAGGTTTAGAATGCTATGAAACGTGAAAATTTTTAATTTGAGCAAAAAAAAATGTTTCCATCTATTCTAGTGTTAATTTTTTTTCTAAATTTATAACAAAATGTTGCAAACATTTTTTTTCCGATATTGGTTTGGAATGTCATGAAACGTGGAAATTTTAAATTTGAGCAAAAAAAATGTTTCGTCTATTCTATAGTAGTGATAAATAGATTAAAAATGTTTTCAATTTTTTAAAAAATTTTTTCAAAAACATTTTTAAATTTGTTTGAATAATTTTAGAATGCCATGGAAACGTGGATAGTTTAAATCTGAACAAAGAAAAAAAAATCTATCTTCGTGGTAAAATTTTAAAATAGGTAAAAAAAAATCTAATTTTTCTTTTAAATAGATTTAGAACGCTATGAAACGTGGAAATTTTAAATTTGACGGAATAAAAAAAATGTCCATCTATTTTAGTGGTAAAAAAATTTTCAAAAATGTTGGTAAAAAAAATTTTCAAAAAATTTTTCTTTGAAACAGGTTTAGAATGCCATGAAACGTGGAAATTTTAAATTTGAAGAAAGAAAAAAATTTTTTTCATCTGTTTTAGTAAGTAATAAAAAATTTTTCAAAAGTGGATAAAAAAAATTTGAAAATTTTTTTTTTGAATTAGGCTTAGAATGCCATGAACCGTGGAAATTTTAAATTTGAAGAAAAAAAATGTTTCAATTATTTTAGTAGTACAAAATTTTTCAAGTGTTGGTTTCCCCGAAATAGGATTAGCGTGTCATGAAACGTGGAAATTTTAAATTTGAGCAAAAAAAATTTTTTTCATCTTGGTAAAAATTTTTTCAAAAAGTTAGTGAAAAAAATTTTCAAATTTTTTTTTTCCCGAAATAGGATTAGCGCGTCATGAAACGTGGAAATTTGAAATTAGAGCGAAACAAAAATTTTTTCACTATTTATTCCGTTTAGACGGTCCACCCTGTATATTTTCCAGTGAAATTTCTACCATTTCTGCGCTGACAGTAGCGTCAACTACCCACCAAATTTGACTGCTCTCCGTTAAGTAATTTTTTAGTAAATGCACCAACAGACAGACAGACAGATAGACAGACAGACAGACAGACCGACAGACAGACAGACAGACTGACGGAATTGAAAAACCTATATTTTCGTAATCTCCGTGATCTGAAACGTCAGAATCCGAAAAAATCTCGGAGGGTGATTTTTTCTCGAATACAATACTTCCCTTCGGTATGCGAGGGAAGTAAAAAGAAATTAGTTTCGAAAATTTTAAATATGTATATTTTTTTAAATGATTTTACCACGACAATAGAATAGATGAAGGAAAAAATAGTTTTTTTCTTCAATTTTAAATTTCCACGTTTCATTATATTCTAAACCCAGAATATAATGAAACGTCGTGGTAAAAACATTTAAAAAATATACTTATTAAAAATTTTCAAAACTAATTTCTTTTTTGACATATGTTTAGAACGTCATGAAACGTGGAAATTTCAAATTTGAGCAAAAAGAAATTTCTTCCATCACCCATTTCATATACATATATTTTGTAATATGTTTAGAATGTCATGAAACGTGGAAATTTTAAATTCGAGCGAAAAAAAATTTACATTGTCTATTCCCTTTAGACGGTCCACCCTGTATATTTTCCAGTGGCAGTCTATCCATTTCTTCGGTGGCAGTGGCGTCAGCTATCTACTAAATTTGACTGTTCTAAATCAAGTAGTTTTTTAATTAATGCGCCAACAGACAGACAAACAGACAAACAGACAGACAGACAGACAGACAGATAGATAGACCTACAGGCAGACAGACAGACCGATAGAAGAAAAAATCAATTTGCATTTATTGCTAGAAGTTTACAAAAATTGATCAAAAAATGCTGAAAAACAGTTATTCGTTGACCTCTTACACACAATTTTTGTTCTATACAATTTTTTCGTGAACTGCATTTCATTGGAGTTAAAAATTCTAAAAGTTTTAATATTGAAGATTCTTTTACTCAGTTTTAATGAAAAAGGTTAACTTTTTAGGAAAAATCTCAAGAGATATTTTTTTTAAATATTTATTTAAAAAATAAGATACCGTCCAAAAATTTAAAAAAAGACAATTTTGTATCATTTTCTTCCAGCGTCAGTTTTTTTTATGAATTTTTTTGCCTATTTAGGGCTGAATCACCCATAAAAACATAATAATTGAAAATTGCGCCATTCAGATTAATAAAGTAGACATTTTTTCCGATCTTTTCATTCAGTGCAACAATATTTTTGTAGCTCCGAATTTTGGAGAAAGTAACCTTTTGCTGTTTGGCATTTTTTGATAAAATGAACCGTTTTCGAGATATTTTCGATTTTCTGCCGAAAAATAATAAGAAACGTATAAATATGTATATAAAACCATGATGCCCATCCCAAATTTTTGGCGGAACATCAATACCTTCATTAGTGGTCTAAGACCACCCACCTTTCGACCAAAAATCGTGAGTTCTTTAAAAAACCCTAATGCCCTCTTGCTAATTCCACTGGACTAATAGCACTGTTTCCACTACGGTGCTACAATTTGTAAGTTTGCCCCAATCCATCAACTAAAATATTCGCTACCTTCCCACTGTAAGCATTAGTGCTGGTGGTCCTTAGCTATAGGTGTGAATTTCTTTTTTTTTTTAATGTGGTCTTCTTACCCACTCATTCTGTTCTAATATAAGAAGAAAAAAATCGCACAAAATTTTGAGTGGTTGGTTCAACCCCTTCCCGTGCCTCAAAAGGGGTGAATTTTTCTATGTATTTCTTGGGGGTAAAAGACATTTTTTCGTAAATTTGCTATAGATTCGTCAAAATGTTGTGTAATAAATATCGCACACATCTTCAGAATTGTCCAGAGAACACGAATTAGTCATTTCATTTTTAAATTATAGCATCATAACACTCTTTTATAGGGCCCCAGAGTAACCCAAAGAGGGTCACTTTGGGGCCCTATATATGGCACTTAAGTTAGTTTCATTATCTTACTTGGTACTCCTGGTTCATACATGGCTTCATATACTTTAGATTCAAATTAAAAACCAAATAGTGCGGACGCTAAAGGAAAGGGTGCTTGCACCCCTGTAAAATAGCACCCTGTATATTACTTTTTGTAAAACTACCATTGCTTGGTTGGTCTCACTAAAAGAAGATCATTTATAGATTTACATCTCTCGAAATGTGAGAAAATTACTCCAAATCGAAATTTTAAACGCCAGGTATCTCGAAAATAAGAGCCATTAAGGCATGTCTTCACACCAACTTTTCTGCATGAAATAACAAGATGGATCACTTCCTGAAGAGTTTACGTTACTTGGGAAACCACATATCCTGTAAATATCATTGACAGGGAGGCTCTAAAGTTTTCCAATCATGTTACGCTGTAAATAGCTTTAAAATTCTTTATTTTACAGTTGCACTTATATTTTAAAGTTTAAATAACATTTGAAAATTTGTAAATAATGAAATAAAATTCAAATCATGTTTGCTGGAAACTGTAAAATGAAGTGATATTTTTAGATATAGTGAATTCAGTTCATTTATAATTATTTACAGTTTTTAGAAAGCTCATTGGCGAGTCACAAATAATTTGCTGCCATCCCCGTCAAGTAAATATTTAATGGTTATTCTCCGAATGTACAAAAGTGGGTTAAAACGTATACTGTTCTTTATTCACAAAATTTTACTTAGCAACCGTATACTCGTATCTCGATACGAAATTATTTCTATGAAAAAAAGGTCTCAAAAATTACGAAATAATATTTTAGCGTCGTTCGATTCATTGAGCCTTGAACCTCATTTTCAATAGCAACTTTAAAATTTAATCAGTTTAAATCCATCTAAAAATACTATAATTTTACTTCCACATCTACGTAGTGGATTGGAAGTATAGTAATCTTAAAAAAATTTCTTTTTTTTTTTTCTTGAAATAGGTTTAGAATGTCATGGAACGTCGAGAATTTAAATTAGAGCAAAAAACATTTTCTGTCTGCGTGTCTGTCTGTCGGTCTGTCTGTCTGTCTGTCTGTAACCTTTTCTTTGTCCGCACGTTTTCTCCGGAACGGTTTAAGATATTGACTTGAAATTTTTCTACACATATGTGTTATAACGAGATCTGGAACTGGATTGTTTTTTGTACATATCCGGTGAACGGTTGGGGGGTAAATAGGGGGAAAGAAGTAAAGCAAGCTGGTAAGAGTACAGAAACATGAAATTTGGTGTATATACTAGAAGCGAAGGCTTCAGTTTTTTTTTATAATATCCATCGTCCCACCACTATTTATTTAAAGAACGAACATTATTTTTCATAGCGATCCTTGGATTTTT
The DNA here is from genome assembly GCA_963583905.1 of Stenurella melanura. NCBI lineage: Eukaryota > Metazoa > Arthropoda > Insecta > Coleoptera > Cerambycidae > Stenurella > Stenurella melanura. The sequence goes on from OY757311.1 coordinate 12,359,472, forward strand.
CTTGAATTATTGCTGCACATCCGATCTCACATGCATCTTCTATTCCACTCTTAATTACCTTCGGAATCACTCATTGTAAAGAAAGTAATACAGTAAAAATTTAATGTCAAATTTAATGTGTTTGCTTGTTTGTAAATAACACCAAGTATTTTCTTGGAAACATATAGCATAGCCATCTAATTTTATGACAAAATAAAAATATCTCGCCCACTCCCTTATTAAAAAAGTTGATAAATTTTTGATACACATAGGTATTATAACGATATCTGAAACTAGATTATATTTTGAAATGATTCCGTTGAAGAAGTGGGGGGAAAGTAGAGGTAAATAGGGAAAAATAAGTAAAGCAAGCTGGTAAGAGTACAGAAACTTGGAATTTGGTGTATATACTAAAAACGAAGGCCTTAGATTTCCTTCTAATATTTTTCAACCCCCTCACCACCACCACCACTCCGTTGTTAAGGGGATTGATAACATAAAATTGAGATATTCACTTGAAAGGAAGTACACGTATGTATAGTAGTGACATCTGATTGAGATGATTCCGTTGAAGGGGTGGGAGGTGGTAGGTTGTGAATAACGCAAAATAAGTAGACCAAGCTAGAAACTTCATTTTTAACGTATATGGTAGAAACCAACGCCTCAAATTATATCTGCCCCAAATATTAGTCAAATTCTATGACCAATAATTTCCACATATTAGAGTGCAAATATAGTCAAATGTTTCCTTTAAAGCGACTTAGACTAGAAATCTGGATGTGGAAGTAGTGATTCCTTAGATAGCGGTTTTTTAAAATATAATTTTTCCTTTTCAGAAAGCTATAATTAAAATTGATCCCTTTCATAGTAAACCAATTGAAAATTACTTGTATCAGCGAAATTTTGGGCTGGCGCGCTGAACGAGAGTAAAGCAAATACTCAGTGGGTTGTGTGAACATAATTTTCATGCGTATTACGAGTCAGTTTAGTTCACAATAAACGTGATAAAACTAAATGCATTGGCACTATGTATCTTATAGAAGAAAAATAAACCGGTAATTAGGTAAATAATAATCTGTTCAAATACATTTGTTTACCATTTATTCAAAAAGTGTATATCCGTAGGAAGAGGAATTATAAAATTCTGACCTACGTATATAGCAGTGGTTTAATGGTGCAGTTTTAGAGAATGTACACCATAAAGAGAACAGTAATTTGTGATGTTATTAAACAAGTTACTTTGTAACTAAATTGTAGCCGCAACGTAGTTCAAGTTTAATACTTTATAATATGCTCACTATTCATCCTCTTTACTGCTGCTTCATTTAATTATGAATTATATTTATATTTGTTTTATACGAGCGCATTGTTTTCGTTCTGTAAATAACGAATTAAGTAAACTCTTAATTAATAATTAATTCAAGTCGGAAGCTTGAATACTTTGATGTAAGCATTATTTGACTGTTTCTGTTTACCTAAACAAACTAATAGGATCTAATCTAGCTTCTCGAGAAAATTATTTACGACCGTATCGCATCCGTTCTTGAAACTGACCGAGTTTTAACATGGATTTAGAGCAATAAAGTCAACTGAAACGGCATCTGCACATTCTTAAAATATACCTACATATAGTTAGATGACGGTAAATATGTTGTGTCGCTGTTTTTCAATTAATCGAAAGCTTTCGATTCTGTAGACAGAAATATACTATCCAAAAAGTTAGAAACTATCGGTATACGAGGATGTCTTCTAGGTTGCGTTAATTCCTGTATGGTAAACCGAAAATTATTAGTAAGGTGTAATGATTTTCAATTGTGTATCCAAGATATGCCACGGGGGGTTCCCCAAGGCTCAATATTAGGCCGTCTGTTATTTTTGATATGCATTAACGACCTGCCAATTTATACTCAACGTGGCGTTACTGCGATGTTTGCAGATGATATGATAATACCACTGTTTGGGTATCAGCTGTCACACATGAGGACTTGTATCATAAAATATAAGTTACGCTAAACAATGTGCACGCATGGTGCCAGAGAAATAAGCTCATTTTGAATCATGGAAAAACTGTTTTTATAAATTTTAATTTTAGAAAAGCATTAACGTCAAGTGATAACATTTTTACCGAATCAACAAAATTTCTTGACACTTACATAGACAGCAGATTATCATGGGATTTGCACATAGATCACATTTATAAATTGCTAAATAAAGCCTACCTTGCTGTTTTGCAGCTAAAGGATACAATTTCCCAGGCGGATCTCTTAAGTGTATATTACGCTTTAGCTTTTTCGCATTTCTCATTGAATATATTAACCTGGGGACGTTCAACTCATATACAACCAGTTTTTGTTTGCCAGAAAAGACTGCTAAGATTAATTTACAATATACATAATAAAGCTAACTGTAAGACATTATTTAAAAAATACAATCCTTTTACAGTCCCTAGCATCTATATCAACAAATGTTTGGTATTTTCAAAAATTAACTTTTGCACATTCTCCATCTCCGCAGATAATTTTCTAGATAATAACAGACATAAATATCTGTTGGTGATCCCAGTGCATAAAACAGCAACATTATAAAATTCACTACACCATAGTTGTATTATTTTATTTAACGACGTTGCTAAAACTTTGAGAGAATAAAACTTGTCTTCATTTAGAAAAGAAATAAAAAAAACTTTTAATAACAAATGCATTTTACAGTATTGATGGATTTTTAAACAGACAAATTCTTTGTTTTTTCTTTCCCCGTCTATTCTGTTATATTTTTTTATTAAATAAAATATATTCGGTTTGTTTTTGTGCATACTTATAAAATCTTTTATTAATGTATATTTTTATATATTTATGTGTTTATTTGTTTATATGTGTCTTATTTTAACTTTCTATTACTATAACGGGACATAAATTACTTATATTATTAATTTGTATGAATTATATTGTTACGTGTTTCGCCCCTAGGAAACACCCTGTATGAATCCGTGTGTTTCAAATAATTTTAACAAGGGGTAACCACTTTATTTAATAACTTCTCAGAAATACACAATACTTTTCCTTATCTAAAATATACTTCTACTTTGTTTACTACTTGATACTTAACCTCACTTTTCGTTACCAAACTTCACCTTAATAAAACTTCTTTCTCCGCCGTCAATTTCGCCTTATATGTCCTATAATTGACTCCATCTAGAGATTTCCGAATCCAAAACAATATAACTCTAGAGCCATCTACAGGCTTCCAGAAGAGATAATGGCGCGTATTGCTGGTTGCCTAACCATTGGTACTTAATTTCAGCTATTAGTAGTCATGGGTCAATTACTCGCCAAGCCTTAGGGGGTGGTAATGCGTAACAATATTAAATATATATTGTTTATTATAATAATAAATAATTTTACCAAATCCCAAGTTTCTGTACTCTTACCAGCTTGCTTTGCTTATTTTTCCCTATTTACTTCTACGTACTCCCACTCCTTCAACGTCAAAATATAATCTAGTTAATTAAAATCTCAATTTAATTTTATCATATCTTTTAATAAGGGAGTGGAGGTGGTGTGAGGATGGACAATGGTATTTCAAAAATCTGAGGCCTCTGCTTCTGGTATTTACACCAAATCCCATATTTCTGTACTCTTACCAGCTTGCTTAACTTATTTTCCCCTATTTACCACTATTTAACCCCCAACCCTTCAACGGAATCATCTCAAAATATAATCTAGTTCCAGATGTCGTTATAATACATACGTGTATCAAATTTCAAGTGAATATCTCAATTTTATTTTATCAACCCCTTTAATAATGGAGTAGGGGTAGTGGGGGGTTGAAAAATATTATAAAAAAATCTGATGTCTCCACTTCTAGTACATACACCGAATTTCAAGTTTCTGTACTCTTACCAACTTGCTTTATTTATTCTCCCCTATTTACCCCTAATTTAACCCCCAATCTTTCAACGGAATAATCCCAAAACATAATCTAGTTCCTGATTTCAATATAATATATACGTATACAAAATTTCAAGTGAATATCTCAATTTTTTTATCAACCCCTTTAATAATGGAGTGGGGGGGTGGTGAGGGATGAAAAATATTATAAAAATTTTTGGGGTTTTTGCGTCTAATACATATACCAAATTTCAAGTCTCTGTACTCTTACTAGCTTGCTTTAGGTACTTGTTTCCCCCTATTTACCCCTATTAACCCTTCATATATGTTCAAAAACAATCCAGTTCCAGATCTCGTTATAATGTAGATGTGTACAAAATTTCAAGTCAATATTTTAAACCGTTCTGGAGAAAACGTGCGGACAAAAGAGAGGTACAGACGGACAGACCGACAGACGGACAATTTTTTTTCGCTCAAATTTAAAATCTCGACGTTCCATGACATTCTAAAATTATTTCAAGAAAAACAAATTGATTTTTTTTTACAATTACCAACTATACTTCCAATCCACTAGGTGGCTGTGGAAGTAAGACTCATGAAGACCGTTTGCGTTTACGACATGCTTTTAAAACATATTGCAAATATTTGTCTAAAATTTAATAGAACCGAAATGAATTGTTTCTACTTAGCAAAGTAATCTATGAAGCCACAACAATCAGACATTGGCGCGATCGTCTTTTGTTTAACGCGCCATGTTTAGCTTTAATTCGTGTTGTGCCGCGTTGTGTTTGTGATATTTTGGGGAAGCATATTTTACTAATTTTAACATGCTTTTTCCTTAATAATATTTACAGTTTATTGAAATACACTTAAATTATGTGACTATGAATTTGTTAAAAGTTTAACCCATAAACTTTAAAGGTATGTAAAGGTATCAAATGCTTTCTGTATTTTGGAGAACTTAACCTACAATTTACACTTTATAAATCGTTTATATTTTAACGAAAATACACTCTATTAGTTACCTATATATACCTATTTGATTTGACGGAAGGTTAAATCGTTGAATTTGTAAATAAAATAAGAGGACAACATCGTATTTTTATAACATTATAATAGAAGCAGGCTTACTAGTAAATAACTCAATGCTAAATTCTCACAGCCATCCACACAGGTGCATGTTTACATTATGGTAATTGCTCTATATCGTATTGTTTTTATTTTATTGGTTAAGAAAACAGTGTCATATGGATAATTTTCAAGAGTCGAAATAAAATGTTTCTCATTACTCACGACTTTTCCATTGTAATACAATTTTTTCACAATTAACCACACATTTATGTTTTAACAAGGCCAAAAAAGGAAATGAGAATAAACAAGCGTTTATTTGCCGTATAGTATTCTTCACTAAGATTTAAGTTAAGGTTTAAAAACTATTGTATTCATAATTATTTATTTCTTTTAAGATGAATCTGGAGAACCGAGCAGTTATTCAAATTGTCCTAATCAGGGGAGGAGCCGCCAAAGGGAAAGAAGTTAAAAGTATATTTAATATTCAATGATATTCAACAATTTTTGACGATATGACGGTATTTTGTTGCAAGTGGATTCAGAACGCGATGGCACAAGATGGCGACGTCGTTGGTAAAAGGTAAGATATTTATTTAATTATTTGTAGCCGACACAAAAATTGACCAGCAAAATTAGAAAGGCTTGAGCCAGTAAACGTAGTAGCCCGGGAGGCAGCGACAGTTTTCATGAAATCATTTCTATAAAGCTAGATTTTTTTCCAAAGAGAGTTTAGATAGTATCTATACTGAAGGTGCATTTCTACCAAACTCTTAGTGGTGCATAAATGAGAAAACAACATGTTAGATGGCGAAAATTTCGTTTTTCGAAATGTCACGAATTGTCAAAAAATGACGGTTCGCCTTCGCTCCTGCCGGCACCAATTTTCGATTTTCACCTCGCGATTCACGTTGTACGGTCATTGCCGACCTTCTCCTCGCGATCGAGACATAGAACAGGTCTCCGATTACCGTATTTAGTCAGTTCTTACGTTTAAAAAATTGACTTGCGGTCGTGCTAATGGGCGACTATTTTTAAGTGGTTTCCCGAGTTCGAATCCCGCCCGGGGATACTTTTTTTTTTTTCGTTTCAAATTTTTTGGCAGATATTTTTTATTCTATAATTGCTATTCGCGCCGTTCTAATGCATTTCTCGAAGAAGTTTTGTATTTTTCGCCGCGGAATATTTATCTGCACTATTTCGATTAAAAATCCCATTCTACGTCCGCTGTAGGGTTGCTAAATCTTTGGTAGATGTTGCTGAAATCACAGGGCATAAAAAGTGTAATGAAATTATCTGTAACGTTCTGAATTTATTTCTCGATTGCATAAAGAATGTAGTTCCCATCATTTCAATTCCTTCTTTTTATTCAATTTCGATAGTAAAAAGCATGTATAAAAATTTCAGATGGTATAGAGACGTTGTGAATAGAAATGCTAGAGATAATGCAATAGAACGGAGCGAATAGCGATTATAGAATAAAAAATATCTGCCAAAAAATTTGAAATGAAAAAAAAAAAAAGTATCCCCGAGCGGGATTCGAGCTCGGGAAACCACTTAAAAATAGTTGCCGATTAGCACGACCGCAACTCAATTTTTGAAACGCAAGAACTGAATAAATACGGCGATCGAAGACCTGTTTTATGTCTCGATGGCGAGGAGAAGGTCGGCAATGGCCGTACAACGTGAATCGCGAGGTGAAAATCGAAAATTGGGGCCGGCAGGAGCGAAGGCGAATCGTCATTTTCGACAATTCATGACATTTCGAAAAACGAAATTTTCGTCATCATCTAACATGTTGTTTATTTTTTTACTCATCTATGCACCACTAAGAGTTTGATAGAAATGCACCTTCATTATAGATACTATCTAAACTCTCTTTGGAAAAAAATCTAGCTTTGTAGATATTAACGCGAAAAATCTGTCGCTGCGTCCCGGGCTATAGCTATATTTGTTATTTTCACGATTTGATGCTGTGGTTCTTAATAACTGACACAAATTCTCTGTTAACGTCTTGTGCTCGTGGTATGAAAAAAAAATTTGTCCTTCATGGCTGGCTAAAATTTTGCAGTGTTATAGGTAATAAAGCGTATTTTGCGGAAAAAATAATTGTTTAAGTGAACTACCTGTCACACGTAGGGGGTGGAAACTATAAGGCGGACTACAGAATTTTTTGCACTTTTTAATAAATCTCTTTAAATTTTTACAAAAAATTTGAATAGTACTTTCAAGTAGGAAATAAAATGATCTTTAATTTAGTTTTTACTTCCCTCGCATACCGAAAGGCAGTGTTGTAATCGAGAAAAAATCACCCTCCGAGATTTTTTCGAATTTACACGTTTCAGATCACGTAGATTACGAAAATATAGGTTTTTCAATTCCGTCAGTCTGTCTGTCTATCTGTTGGTGCATTATCTAAAAAACTACTTGACGGAGAACAGTCAAATTTGGTAGGTAGCTGACAATACTACCGGCGAACAAATGGTTGAACTTTCACTGATAAATATACAGGGTGGACCGTCTAAAGGGAATAAATAATGAAAATATTTTTTTTTGCTGAAATTTAAAATTTCCACGTTTCATGACATTCTAAATCTATTTCAGAAAAAAAATTATTTTCAAAACTTTTTGAAAATTTTTGCACCAGTAGAAAAACGAATTTTTTTTTGCTCAAATTTAATATTTCCACGTTTTATGACATTCTAAATTTATTTTATAAAACAAAAAATTTCAACAAGAAAAATTTTAAAATTTTGTTGAAGAAATTTTTTAAAAATATTTTAATATTTTCACTAATAGAAAATGCGATGGAGAAACTTTGTTGCTCAAATTTAAAATTTCCACGTTTCATAACATTCAAAAGTTATTTCATAAAAAAAAAAATTCAAAAGCAAACATTTTTTGGAAATTTTGTTACCACTATACCAAGAATAAATGGTGGAAAAAAAATGTTTTGCTCAAATTTAAAATTTCCACGTTTCATGACATTCCAAACCTATTTTAGAAGAAAAAAAAATTCAAAACGTTTAGAACATTTTTTTAGCAATAGAAAGATGGGACATTTTTTTATGCTCAAATTTAAATTTTCCACGTTCCATGACATTATAATTCATAAAAAATAGTTTTTTAGTGAAAATCCCATGACGATTGTATCATGTGGGTAGGATATATGAATTTTTTCGTTTTCTGGTGTTGATATTTTAATTGTTACAAGGTGTTGGAGGGCTATAGGACAATTTCCTAAATTCTTCCAAATAGGTACGCTACAGAATAATATATAATCCGTAAAAAAATCATACAATATAAAATCTGAGTAATAACAGAGTTGCTTTATCTTAAAAATTCCTCAAAGTTTAATTTGAGCCCTATAAGATTTATTTTCCTCTTTCCTTAGGCCTTTCTTGCGGCCACTCTTTGCAAAGGTATTTATGCAAGCCTTCCATATTTCGCACCTTTAATTTAATATTCAGTTTTTGGTATCGGATGATCACTATATTTTTTTGACCGAAAGTTATCAGGTTTTCTTTGTAATAATACCTTCCGATTACTATTCTCATGTGTAGTTTCGTAATTAATAATTTTTTAGAGTGACCGCCCTATATAAATAAAGAGGGAAGTTCTGTGTAAATACCTTTACCGATTTTTAATTGTTCCTCTGCAATAACAATTAATACCGAGATGTAGTTACTGCGATAGATGTATGATATTTTTCATTTTACCAAATTAGAGAAGAAGTTGTGGTTATTGAACATAACTTGAAGAATAATACTATCTTTTTGTAGAAAATTTTGACGCCACATATTTTTACTTTAAATTGTGGATAGTTATAAGCCTGCGATTTACCCCTATTTTGCGTTCATTGGGAGACCAATTCTCTTGAAATATTTTAACCACACAGAACCTTTTTAAATGTATTCCTCGAGTTCCCCCGATTAAGTTTATGCAAAAGAATGTCAGACTGGGATGGTCCATAAATTGTTTTAAACAATTGAATTGTTAACTAACAAAAGTTATTATCAACTTCAACTGCAGCGGCTGGCACGAGAGTCCCTTTAATTAGGAATAACTCTTTCGGCTGGTGTTTGCTGCAATCGAAACCAAGCGTCTTATGTTAAAATATAATTTTTACTTTAACGCGCACTTGCACTTCATAATTCAGCACTCGGCAGGACATATACTCCGGAGAATAGCTGTTGATTTGTAATCCGGTTATTGTCCTTATGAAGATAATGATTCATAGACCTGACGGAAGTATTTCGGTTAGTAAATATTCTTCCCTCAAGAAACATATTTTTTGAACACATGTTAGTAGTACAGTAAAAAAGATTTTTAAAAAAACGATGAGATGTGCATAGTTTTGTAACAGCAAAATTATTTTTTCATACCTTTTGGGGTATCACCAAGAGTAGATATTTGAGTTTTGGACTTCCAAAGCCTATTCCGATTTTTTTTATAAACATTTCAGTTTTTTGAACAGCGTTTTTTTAGGTAAAAAGGTGAATATCTCCGGTTCTAGGGGTCCGATCGGGACAAACAGAAAACCAAAATCTTCGTAATTAAAATTCCAACAAATCTGTATTAGTTATGAGTCATTTGAGTGCGTACATAACATACAAAATTTAATAAACTAGATGAAGAGTGGTTTTTTTTATTTTAACGCCCATAGACGTTTACAGTTCAGATCGGCTTTCAAAAAATATGCCTTTTGTTGAGAACAAAAAAGTTCCCTTGTCATTTTTTCGTAAAGTTGACTGTTACCGACTTATAAACAATTTAATGTTTGAAGAAAGGCAAATGCGGTCATTTTCAAGGTTGAAATATGCTACTATATGCTAGTATATACTTTTTGAAAGTTTGAAACCGATCCACAGTGGTTCCGCGTCAATACAAAGGCGGTCATAATTAGTCAGTTTGATGACATGACTTTTAAACATTTATTTTTAAGATAAGTACGAGTGTTTAGGACATTAGAGACACATTTTGACACCAAAGCATTAGTTTTAAAGGGGTTATATACACTTTATTAGAAGAAAATAGGGTAAGTACGAAACAAAACAATAATTATTTAAACAAGTCAAATAATATACTTGTAAATAATTCTAATATAAACGTTATAACACAATTTATAATATTATAACACAATTTCCTAATGGTACAAAGTCTTATTGTAAAATAAATATAAAAACATCTCACATTGCAACAAGAAATGTATCTGGTCACACTTAAAATTAATAATGTAGTTATTTACTTGCGTATTCTAATTATATAAATCTGTTAAAAAACATCTAAAAGACTTATTACCGCCTGAGACAACGCTGACTTATGCTTCTTACGAAGCAAGATTCGGAAATTAGTAATTAATGAATCCGAGTTGAGAAGAAGTCTATATAGATGGTCAGTATTAGTAACAACGCGTGCCATTTTTCTGGTGTGAACTTTATTTGTTGATTCTGCGGCCTTTTCAGATAATTCACCTATAGATAATAATGCGTAATCAATTACCTCGTACCCATGAATTACACCTTGTGAACCGAAGCAGGAAGATTGTACCAGGGATATTCCTACATTAGTCGCCTGGACGTATCTAACGCGAAGTCCCTAAACTTTCCCTTATTTATATTGTGGCCTGATGACAAGCAACTGAGCAAGGTACGACACCTGTCAATTATATTTTTGTCAAGCTCAATAATTTCTGCGCAGTCAGAGTAGGCAAAAAATTTTCTAGTCGTATTTCCATCATTTGACGATCCACTTCCACCACTACGCGGTTTGTCAACAATTAAGCCTAATCTTTTTTTAAATTGGACTTGAATGGATTTCTTTCTCTGTGCAAAAAGAGCTTTATCTTCTGCTGATATAATTTGCCATTTCTTTAGTGGAAGTCTATACGAAAGATGTATAAAATATTCGCAAAAGCGAATCCATGAATGAAGTAGTGACAAGCCAAATTCAGACTTCCTCAATAAAAAATTAATAGCAGAATCATCTACCGCTGAGAATTTAGCTAGCCTTCTACGCGGTGACCGTGTACTACATTCAAAATCCTTCAAGGGCCGCCCGGCTGTTGATGGCTCTGCCTCCTCTTCTGAAAAGTCTTGTATATGCTGTGAGCTGCGAGTTCTTGAATGATTACATGCTTCAACGACATTCAACCATGCTGAATACTTTTCCATGAACCGCGACTGTATAGGGTTACACTTCTTCCAATTGTCGGTTTTGTAAATTGTCAGTGTTCACATTTTCGATGTCGGGCAAGGACTCGATGCGTAATACGTGGCGAACTCTTTCCGCGTCACTTCCAGTTTTACACTGCCAGAGGTCAAACACGTATTTCCTTCTAAAGGAACCTTTGTAACTGGTACCTAAAGACAAAGTAATAAAAAATTAACTTCAATTAGTATATATAATTTCGTTTACAAAATGTCTACAAACAGAACTATGATGACGCAGAGGCTGCATTAAAAAAACACTTGCAGCTCGTAGCTGATAACTCAAATTGGTTTATATACAAGAAAGTAAGAAAGTCCAAGCTAACAATTTTTGTATTGTATTATCGGGGGTGCGCGAGGTAAAGTAGTTAATAGTTTCAAACAAAGTGAATGATGTAAAACATTATTGTATTATTTTCGCTTCCTGAGAATGCCACAAAACGTACATACTTTGAAAATATTTCGTTACTATATTACACCAATATAAAGTACATACCTTCTTCCTGAAACTCCATTACAAAGTGATCAATAAAACCAAAACAATTCCAAGAACTGACGATTAATAATTTAGGGTGGCAATTGCTATTTCTAACATAAGTAAGCTTTAACGACATGTGGTCATTTCGGAAGCCGAAATTCAACTGTTTTACTTACTTATCGAGTATAACCTGTTTCAAATAGCGCTAAAGAAATAGCAGGTAACATTATTCGCAATATTATTGATGTCAATATTTTTGAATTATGACCGTCTTGGGAACCACAATGCGATTGGAACTCACGTCCCTGGGCGTTAAAATGAAGACAAACCGCTTTTTAGTCAGTTTATTCAATTTGTATGTTATGTACGTACTCAAATAACCCAAAACAAAAGCAGATTTGTTAGAATTTTAATGACGAAGATTTTGATCTTTTGTTTGTCCTGATCGGACCCCTAGAACCGGAGATATTTACGTATTTACCTAAAAAACGTTCAAAAAACTAAATTGTTTGTAAAAAAAATCATAATAGGCTTTGGAAGTTAAAACTCAGATATACTCCTGGTGATACCCCAGAAGGTATGAAATCATAATTTTGCTGTTACAAAACTATGCATATCAGTGTCCTCTTTTTACTCCACTATAGATGATTTCAGCAATACACGAGCAAGGATAGAATTAGGTTAACATATTACTTTACAAAATTGTTTAATCTTGTATTCCTATAGCAAAATTATTACCTAGATTAATTGGCAGCTAACTTAACACGGCTATGGTTACCGAGAAGATTGTGATATAGGTTTTGCTATCATTTACCGAAATCAAAGCTAAATTGATTACATTTTCTCAAACACTAATTAATTCCACAAAATCAAGACGTCTTTCCGTAATATATTATTTAATTAGGTAATTAGTGCAAAAGTTGACACGAAACAGAATGATGTTTAGCAAACGAGGACATCATTCTTTGTTTAAATTGACGCGTACTACTTTGTGTGAAGTAAGATGTTTATAGAATCTAACCAAACAAATGATTAATTATAATTTAATCTCTGTATATCTTCATATATTAACAAATTAATACTATTCGGCGTTTTCACAAATTTTAAAATCTCTTTGACTGTGAAGATAACACTTAATTATTGTTAAAAAAATTTAATTTTTCTACGCAATCGATTTATTCCTTAAAATAAGCCCTTTTAAATTTGAATTTAAATGTTACCGCTAAAAACTATACGTCATCATATCCCGCACTGATGATGTCAGTGGTTACATTGTTGGTAAACAAAAATGGGATGTGTATTGTAAATACACGTTATTTTGTAAAACGTTAACGTTTTATAATGGAAAATAAGTGGTGTTTTGTGCCAGGATGCAAAAATACATCCAAGAACGCACCTGAAAAGGTTTTTGTGACAGTACCAAAATAAACACAATGCAAAATAAAGTGACTTAAAGCCGCGAGACGTGACCCCCCACCTACAACCGCATCAGTATTTTTCTGCTGTAAGGATCATTTCCAAGTAAGTTTAGTAAGTAAAATAAGTGTAAAAGTTCATTATCATGCACGAGTATTAGTCTAAAATAATGAGTAACTAGCTACATAACCCTGTTTACAATACAAGTTTCTGAGCAACGTTTATAGGTTATAATTACAGAACTTTGGTGAATGCCTGTTGATCTATTTCTAACGGTTTTTTCATAAATAATTTCGCTCAATAACATGGAAGCCGCTTGCTGGGCAACTATTCTACGCTTGTTGTGGGACTGTAGCAAATGCATCTAGAATATTTTCGTCATCTTCGTGGTGACGGTGTGCTAGTCCTGCAGCAGGCTCATGGTGATGTAAATGACAGGTTTCAGCCATTCGGCGATACGTGTTGCTGAATAAACGGGAATCCCGAATCTTTTTATGTGGATGAATTCATACCGGGTTCAATCTTTCAGCAAGGTGTTAGCATTCCCATCTGCTTTGCCATAATAATAGAGTATGTCAGCAAACTCACGGTTACTATAAGTATTGAGATTAATTTTACTCAATATGTCAAAAAGTTAAAACAAATTATCAGTAGAGAACGGCACAACACTGAGGACAGCTAAAAACTGCGTTAAAAAGACAAGAAATACAAATGTGTGCGCTTTGACAGCTGTCAGTATGCTAATAAACAAGTGACTAATTCTGACTGTCTTTGAAACGATAGCTTTGTTTTTGTTGGAAAAACGCGAATATTTAATTTTTAAATGAAAAATTATTGTCGATTGGTAGTCTTTCATATTCTTTAACGACAAGTGAAACTTAATAGTATGTATGATGAGGCCACCGAAAGAGGAAAAAATAGCGAAGTTTTAAAAGTAATTGTAATATCTATATGACTCTTAAAAAAATTTAACAAGACTTTGAAAATCGACACTTTCAATTCCCATTACAATTTTTTTCTAATAATCGTTTTATTTTTTTCATAGGCGACAAAATCTTATATATTACTTCCACATCCACGTAGTGGATTGGAAGTATAGTAATCGCAAAAAAATTTTCAAAAATCTTTATTCGTGAAATAGGTTTAGAATGTCATGAAACGTCGAGATTTTAAATTTGAGCGAAAAAAAATTTTCTGTCTGTCTGTCGGTCTGTCTGTCGGTCTGTCTGTCGGTCTGTCTGTCTGTAACTTTTTTTGTCAGCACGCTTTCTCCGGAACGGTTTAAGATATTGACCTGAAATTTTGTACACGTATATATTATAACGAGATCTGGAACTGGATTGGTTTTTGAGGAAATCCGGTGAAGGGTTGGGGGTTAAATAGGGGTAAATAGGGGGAAATAAGTAAAGCAAGCTTGTAAGAGTACAGAAACTTGAAATTCGGTGTATGTACTAGAAGTTAAGGCCTCAAATTTTTTTATAATATTTTTCAACCCCCCACCACCCCTACCCCATTAAAGGGGTTGAAAAAATAAAGTTGAGATATTCATTTGAAATTTCGTACACGTATGTATTATAACGATGTCTAGAATTAGATTATATTTTGGGATGATTCCGTTGAAGGGTTGGGGGTTAATTTGGGGTAAATAGAGGAATATAAGTAAAACAAGTTGGTAAGAGTACAGAAACTTGAAATTCGGTGTATGTACTAGAAGCCAAAGCGTCAGATTTTTTAATAATATTTTTCAGCCCCCACCACCCCTACTCCAATTTGAAAAGGGTTGATAAAATAAAATTGAGATATTCATTTGAAATTTTCTACACGTATGTATCTGGAACTAGATTATATTTTGAGATAATTCCGTTGAAGGGTTGGGGGTTAAATAGGGGTAAATAGGGGAAAATAAATAAAGCAAGCTGGTAAGACTACAGGAACTTGAAATTCGGTGTATGTACTAGAAGCCAAGGTCTCAGATTATTTATAATATTTTTCAACCCCCACTACCCCTACTTCATTATTAAAAGGGTTGATAAAATAAAATCGAGATATTCATTTGAAATTTGGTACACGTATGAATTATAACGACATCTGGAACTAGATTATACTTTGAGATGATTCCGTTGAAGGGTTGGGGGTTATTTAGGGGTCAATAGGGGGAAATAAGTAAAGCAAGCTGGTATGAGTACAGAAACTTGAAATTCGGTGTATGTACAAGAAGTTAAGGCCTCAGATTTTTTTATAATATTTTTCAACCCCCCCACCACCCCTACCCCATTAATGGGGTTGACAAAATAAAGTTGAGATATTCATTTGAAATTTCGTACACGTATGTATTATAACGACGTCTGGAATTAGTTTATATTTTGAGATGATTCCGTTGAAGGGTTGGGGGTTAATTTGGGGTAAATAGAGGAATATAAGTAAAAAGTTGGTAAGACAACAGAAACTTGAAATTCGGTGTATGTACTAGAAGCCACAGCGTCAGATTTTCTTATAATATTTTTCAACCCAACCACCTCCTCCTACTCCAATATGAAAAGGGTTGATAAAATAAAATTGAGATATTCATTTGAAATTTGGTACACGTATGTATTATAACGACGTCTGAAACTAGATCATAATTTGAGATGATGCCGTTGAAGGGTTGGGGGTTAAATAGGGGCAAATAGGGGAAAATCAGTAAAGCAAGCTGGTAAGACTACAGAAATTTGGGATTCGGTGTATATACTAGAAACCAAGGCCTCAGATTTCTTTCCAATATTTTTCAAACTCTACCACCTCTGCTTCATTATTAATGGGATTGATAACATCAAATTGAGATATTCACTTGAAAGTTAGTACACGTATGTATTGTAGTGACATCTGATTGAGATGACTCCATTGAGGTGGTAGGTTGTAAATAGTGGAAAATAAGTACGGTAAACTAGAAACTTCATTTTTAACGTATATGGTAGAAACCAACTCCTCAAACTTTTCTATGACATCTACCCCAAATATTATTAAAATTCTATGACCAATAATTTCCACATACTAGAGTGCAAATATAGTCAAGATGTTTCCTTTAAAGTGACTTGGACGAATAATCTGGATGTGGAAGTAGTGATTCCTTAGGCAGCGGTTTTTTTTGGTTGTCAGTTAATGTATTTCGGATAAAGTAAAAATATATTTTAGAATATCAAAAGTTTAATTTAGTGCATAATACTTACATAAATGATGAGAATGGAGATTTTTTTAAAAAAGTTACAAAATCGGCAATATAAAAAAGTAGCATTTTTCATATAGGTATGTTTGGTTTATATAGATGCCAAATGACCCCTCTAAAACCCTCTTCCGGCATCGCCTTACCAAATACCGTGTATATTCTTGGTGTTGGATATTGCAAATGGTATTTGCGCCAATGCTTTCTAATATCGACACATGCTAGCCTTGCACTTAAAAGTCAAGTAAAATTAATAGAGGGCATAGGAACCGAGAACCTATAAGTATGACTATTTTCCGTCAGTCAATACTTAGTTGAATATTAGATTATTCGTACATACACGAACCCTCTTAAAACATATATCTTATGCTGAATAATACGGTAGCTTACCGCGGAGTTTACTTCAAACTATTGAAAAAACTGTCGGCGAAGCAGACAGAAACGTGTGTTGAGAATGGTATGCGAGCAGCGTCTGTCTGCTTGCAGTTGTAGGAAGTGCAATATTGCAACAGTTCAACAAATGTTGTATTTATTTCCTTCGAGAGCTATAAAATACAGAAGTTCTCTACTTTCGTGGTTATATTTCCGTTCAACACGGTGATCAAAGAAAGTATATTCGTGATTCTCCAGGGAAATTTGTTAAAAATATGTACAGTGTGTCCCCGGATGCGGTACTCTTGTAAACATTCTTATTGTTAGTTTTTCGGGAAAGTATTATCCTTTATAAAAAGATTTGCTTATCCTGGAAAACCATTCTAGTCCAGGCGGCATGGTAGGGAGGTATTTACTATGTTATTGTGACAACATCACCTACCTTGCTGATTTTTTGCTTACGTTTTGAGCCGCCTCAAGTATCCTAAATGCAGAAAATTTTATATTTTTTAAATCCGGGGTGGCGGATGGGGTGGCCTAACAGGTGCAGAAATTGTTATTCAATAATCTCGGCTTCTATTGAAGCTACGACAAAAACGATGATACCAACAAGAGTAGAGAGCGCTTCGAGCACTAATACTTTGCTCATCTTAACTTTAGTGGTAACTGCAACGGTTATCGATTGGGGGGGTGGGGCAAACTTTTTCGGGGCAACAATTTCTTTTTTAAAAAATCGTTTATTTGCAACGTGCTTTTACTATTTTATACATTTATCAAACTCTGTTATTATTTACTCAGGGGTTGTGAAACTTGTAAATTTGGAAACAACAATTGTTATGGACATTGTAAGTTTGAAAATATACGCATTCTGCTAATAGTAGATGCGAATGCATATCTAACAATTCCGTGCTAGTGTATTAATTTCATTCAGCTTTTCTTCTTATTTTTTTACATGTGAATATACATACATATTACTCACGTAATAAATAGAAGGTATATTCCACGATTCTCTTGTTGTTGCTGTTACTCTGTGAATGTTTACATCGATCTTCGAATTTGTTTTGGACTCCGTTCTATGTTGTCAATTTGGGCGCTGCTTCTTTCTTGGTTGTAACTGACTCGAGTCCACGTCCAGCCCCACTCTTCTGGGTCTAACGATTGTTTTTTCCACGATTATATAACAAGACTATTACTATGAATTTTCACTCAATAATTGCAGTCGTTTCAAAAATAATTTGATTTAAAATTACGAAATAGGAAGATCATGCTATTATTATTATTCTTAATTATTAAATTAAGAATTCATAACCCCTGAATAAATAATAAAATATTCTATTCTGTGAAATGGAATATTGGGACATAAAGTTAGAGTTATTGTTGTTCATGTGCTAAATGTTGGTAAATATGAAAATACCGAGTGTCGAGTAGATTTCTCTATTTGTCAATGCCTTTGGAAATTGCAATGTTTCAAAGTCTAAAAAAATTTTGTGGTGGGAAGGGGTCAGTTGTGATAAAATATACAGAGTGTTCAAGAACGTAACATTTTTTTTGAGCAAATTGCGTTTATTTTTTGCAACTTCATTTATTTTTAGTAATTCGATGTAAGTTTCCTGAATAAAAATGTTTGCATCTCGATACTAAATTGCGAGAAAATGTTAGATTTTACTCGAAAAAGACGTGTATTTTGAACTATGGCCAAACGTACGGGCTGACATATACCGAAAGTGTATTTTATCGTGATTTATATTCGATGGAGTTAACTTTCCAGCCGCTTCCAGTAACTGTCCACTTCTTTTACCAATTAATTATTACCACTTAATTATTGCCATATAGTTTTACACAGGGTGTAATTATATTAATTCCAAAAATAAAAAAAGCTAAACTACTTGACCAATTCCGTCCCATAATCCTGCTGAACACAGATTATAAAATATTCATGAAATTTCTAGCTAATCGAATTAAACAACTGCTTGGTAACCTTCTAGGTCCGGAACAGACATGTAGTACCGAAAGATCGATTTTCAATAACCTACTTTTAAACAGAGATATAATCATGCATTTTGAAAAAAATAAACAACACAGTGGTGCCATTCTAAGCCTTAACTTTAAACACGCATTTGACAGAGTCCCTCATGAATATTTATGGTTAGTATTAAATAAATTTGGTTTTCCTAAGAAAATTGTCACATGCATCAAAAATCTCTACGAGAAGGCATCATCGAAAGTATTAATAGGCGGATACCTGACAAGTAAATTTAAAATAGGATGTTCGGTGCGATAGGATGTCCCCTGATACTGTTCAGCTTAGGGATGGAACCCCTTTTAAGACTGGTAGATTTCTCAATAAGCGGAATTAAACTGGAAAATAGTAAACATACCTATTCTGCATATGCAGATGAATTTATTTAAACAATGGCCAGGACATAAAATATATAATCACTGTCATCAATATTTATGAAAAAGGTTCCAATGCGAGTTTAAATTCAAACAATATGAATATGATAGCTCTTGGTACCTGGCACATAGAGAATGAAGGCAATGAGATAAACAGATATTTTAGACATACAGAGACATTAAAAATTGTTGGATTGGATGTTTGTTAAAAGAAATATAAGTGAAATGATAAAAGAAAATTGGGAAAATGTAGTTAAGAATATACAAACTAAGTTTCATAGAGATATTGGGAAACACCTTGATCTAATTCGCAAAGTATGGTATATTAATATATATACATTGTCCAAATTATGGTATCTAGCACAGGTACTGCCTTACATTCACAGTACAGTCAAAAAATTGTAGTACAAATAGGTAAATTCTTATGGGACGGTTCCTTGTACAAAGTACCGCTAAATCAATTATATATGCCTCTAAGTCATGGAGGATTAAATCTAATGAATTTAAACCAATCGTCCCTTGTTAAAACACAAGTTCAATCATGTTCGGATACAAATGTCAAAGTAGTATTTAATTCAAGCCCAAGTAAAATTTTTGAAAACAATGCACATGAAAAAGATGTACCTAAGGAGTACCAAACTATATTCAAATTCTGTAAAAATATCTGATTTATAAGTAATAATGATAAAATTAAAACGGAAGAGTTATACAACACGGAAATGAGGCGAATTACCAAAATGCTCACAATTGAAAACAAACATAAGAACAGTAACTGGAAGAAAATTTGGAATACCTTCAATACCAAAATAATACCGACCAAATGGAAATCAGCAGTATATAAAGCAATAAATGATGTATATCCCACTCCAAGCAAATTAATGAAACATAATTTGGAAATTACTACGAAATGTAAAATTTGTAATGGCCCTGTTGACACAATTATGCACGGAATAAAAGAATGTAAAGCAGAAAATATATAGATGTGGAGAGTAGATAAACGTGTTAGGAAGTTTAATGTAAATGTAAACCATTGTCAGAATTTATATGATATATTAGAGATTAATTTGGAAGATAAGGAGGATGAAAATGTATTAAAATGGTTTATATTTAGTTGTAGTTTTTGGAATTTAGAAAAAAAAAGACTTGGATAGTTTTATTAATTGTCTGAGATTTAATAGATTAAAGTTAATGAACAGAAAAGTAAATAAGAAAATAATTTCTTTTTAGTAGGAATAATGTAACTGAAATACATAGTGTTATTTAGTATCATGTCAAATATAATTTAATTTACGTAGAACGTAAGAAATATTTTAAATTGTAGAACGTATATATCTAGAATGTAAAATTCATTATTTGTATGTAACGTGTAATGTTTTTTTTTATCTGATAAATAAAGTTTTTAAAAGAGTAAATAAAAAAATTATTACAAAAACATGAACCTGCAAGGTGTTAAATTTTAAGCAATGATTGGTAAACATCAAGCTAATTTTTCTTTACTTTTAAAAATTAAATTTGCACCACTAAGAACAATTAATTGTCATATCACTTTTCTTGTCTGCTATACTCTAAAGCAAAGGAATAACCCTGTCTCTAATTGTTACAAATGTGTCAGTTAATAAAATTGTAATAAATTTTTTCAGTGTTTATATCCGATGGTGACTTTTGACATATTGTACAAAACGATAAAATAACGCTTTATAGAAAAGTTTAGCGTGCAGGGAATTTTTCTGCAGAAAAATTCTAATATCTGTGGACTATGCTGATAAATATATACTATTCATAACTTTACTATTTGTCAAGGCGATAGAATCAACACCGTGCAAATGTAATTAAACCGTTAAGCCGAGTCCGACTTTAACCGGAACCATTTAGAACTAAAACTGGAATGGAATGAATTGGAATAAGACGTTTGCCATTTACTACATAATTTCTTGCTATAGATGAATTATTAAAAAGCAATTTAACCTTACTTAACTTTTAAATTTCTAAATACTTTGCTAATCCGCTTTTCTAGAGGAATTTAATCGATAGAGTCCTATGAAGTAGGTAGTCTACAACAGTGGAATGTAGAAACTGATGCCGTTAACCTGTGGCCTAATCGATAAATTTTTATTAAAAATGACTTTCATGTTGTTAATCGAATGAAGTGTTGAGTATAATTTATTGAAATTGACCATATATGAATCTTTTATAGAAATGTTATTCGTGGATCATTTACTAATTTTTTCAAAATTGCTAAACCTCAGATTCAGATTTCTTGCGGAATTTTAAAAAAGCAAGTAACTATTCTTGAAAATTATGACTCAGATAGAAATTCAAGAAGTAATTGATATAATAATAAATCTGAAACATAGAGGTCACCTGATCATTATGGTATTCGCTCGGTTCTTGCTTTATTAAATAAATAATTATTTTGTTGTCAAATCAATTGAAATTAGTACAGTACATTGCTCTGAACTAAAAATAAAGAATACATTCTATTAATTTGAGAATCCGTTTTATAGATAAAAATAATTATAAGTTGAAAAAATTGTTTCTTTGATCTCAAACACCTTTGAACCCACTATGACGTAATCTTATATTCTAAAGGTGTTGATTAAGATTATCTTACTAGTTTTTTTTCTAAAAAAAAACATATATTTTTTCAACCAACTTGTTCCATCGTAGAGTCGGACGCCTCTGACTAAAACCAAATGTGGTTATACCTAAAGACTCAGGTTATAGGTATATATTATGTTTTTATGTTACGATATATGAAAGAATGAAAATAGAATAATAATTTAGTAACACTCTTTTAATTAATTAATTTTTAATTTACTTTATATCTTACCTTCTCTTTATTTACTTTTAAATAACTCCCTCTATGGGATAACTCTTAAATCAGTAGTAGGTTCTCAAACTATCTTGTATTCTAATTAATCAGTTGTATAAAAGACTGAATATATTTCCGTTATAGAAAATTATTAAGTAAATATTAACAAAACAACTTATTTCTATATCACACACAAAAAAAAATTTACTCGAGACTTAATTTGTTTTCTAGCAAAAACACTTTTGTTCTTCACAATTTTCCAACCTCAAATTTCTACTTAAATGTCAAATGTTTTCAACCCTCTTATGTTTTCTTTCCAATTCCAAATTCCAAAATAAATTTTATAAATTTATTATTTATTTTATTTTAATTATTCGCTTATTTATTGACTTTCAACATTTATATTTCAAATAATTTAATTACTTTTTTGACGCTTATCAATTTTTACCACCTCAAATATTTTAGGTTAGTTTGTTCTCTAAAATGATGTCCACTCTTCAGTAGTTTAAAATGAACTAAACCTTTCAAATATAAATTTTACTGCCAAAACTAGTGACTTTTATCCAAATTTACCTACTTGATTTACAAATTTCCTAACATAACACTCGGTAATATCGAATTTATTCCTTTCTACAATATCTTCTTACAATGACTTAATTATAAATTATATTTTCTTTTTAATTGTACCAAATACGATGTGTTTGAATTAATTTATAATTTAAATACTACGTCAACTGTAAAATTTTAAAACATCTTTTAAAAAGCAGAACTTATAATTATATCAAATTACTTAACAACTAACTTATAACAAAATACAAATAGTTTTTATAAAAATGAATTATTATTTGTTTGCTTTTCATTGTTTTGAAACATATTCTTTATAGGATTTTGCAAACAGCAGAAAAAATAACAATCTCTAACTAAAAGAAAACTATGTGTAAAAATATTAAAGAAATCTTTGCATTCTTTCGATAACCTGAATTCCGGTTATACTAGCAAATTCAAATCATAAAGTGAATTTGTTTAATTTCTTATTTGACAATTCTCATTGTAACACTAGCATCCACACAGTCCCCTACGGCCATGCAGATTAAACTAGTATCTACATAACCCCCTACGATTATGAAGATTCATTAAAAATGAGCACAAATGCCTAAAATGATTCGCCCTTATTCTAGAGCTCATCAGAAAGACATAAAGCCACTCATAAAGATGTTTCATGCAACACCAAAACAATTTCTATGAATAAGTGTGGAATAATTATATTTGACATTGACTGATAAAAACAACCTCACCTATCTATTAGCTAACTAATATTGGTGCCTATATACTCTATGCATGTTTAAAAATGAGTTATTATTTAATATAAATTATGTACAAATGCGACTTGCTGGAACTGCAAAAGCTCTATAACAATAGAAACAAATGAAAATATGTTACCAGAAAATACTAGTAATTATTCAAACTTTTACAAAATACTTATCACAGATAAGTTTAAAACATATATCCTTCTTATAACAATTATAAGAAAGAAAATATGCCCATTATGAACAGTACAACTGTTATAATATTGTTTTTAATTTAAATTATCCTGCTCAATGAAACCCAAAGATAATCAAAGCAATAGCACTTACTGATATAGCAGTAACACAAAACTTTAGAACATCCACAAACACGTGAATAATTACTAGTATTTTCTGGTAATATATTTTCATTTGTTTCTATTGAATTATTATTTGTTTGCTTATAATTGTATTGAAATATATTCTTTATAGGATTTTGCAAACAGCAGAAAAAATAACTATCTATAACTAAAAGAAAAGCTGTGTAAAAATTTGAATGAAATCTTTGCATTCTTTCTATAACCTGAATTCTGGTTATGCCAGCAAATTAAAATCCTAAAATGAATTTGTTTGAATTTCTTATTTGACAATTCTCATTCTAACACTAGCATCCACACAGTCCCCTACGGCCATGTAGGTTAAACTAGTATCTACATAACCCCCTACGATTATGAAGATTCAGCCAAAAATGAGAACAAAGGCCTAAAATGAATTTATTTATCTACCTTGTCTCAAAAATTTTTTCATTCTAATGGATTACATTTTCATGAAATGTATCATTCTGTTTCTTAGAAATGCTTAGCCTTTGAAACGTTTTTCTCCCTTATTCTGGAGCTCATCAGAAAGACATAAAGATGTTTCATGCAAAACCAAGACAATTTCTATGAATAAGTGTGAAATAATTATATTTGACATTGACTGCATTGGTTGCAAAATCATATAAAGAATATGTTATTATGTCAATAAAATAGTTTCTTATTTTAGTAGCATCTAAATTTGATTTCGTTTAATTTATCTATCAATAGTGACATAAATATCCTCATCGATACATAGCAATACTTATTGGTTACCTGACTATTTAAAACCATTTGTGTCCTAGTGGCTATTCAGTGGAACCACCTCATGTATTTCGGAATATTTGAATTTCCAAGGATAGATATAGTTACTCATCATAATTAAAAGCAGGGTTATAAGGGCTATAATTGTATATATTATTTTATATTGTGACACAAAGGGTTACAATTGTACTATGCATATGCATGGCTATTGTATTTCTCTTTCACCTCATCTTATCTTAGAAAAATTATATTAGACTCTTAAATGAAAATAATCTAATAAAATATTTAAATGTCGCTTTTAAAATATTGATTTTAAAATATAAGACGTCCAATAAATATTAAAATAAAATCTAGATGTACCATCTTGAAAGGAAACAGTTTGATAACATAAAACTTATATTTAATAACCAAGAACTAAAATTAATGAAATGTGTTCTCTCCCTTATTAGTCCCAAGATATTTCTCAATAGACCATATGTCATTCAAAATTAAAGTAAGCTCATTTTAAATATGTGAGTTTCTAACAATACAGGGTGATTCACGTAGGCCATTCATTAGAAGTTTTTCAACTTGCAGTTGGATTAGAAACTTGAAATTTGGTATGCAGCCATAATCGATCATGCCCGTTCTATCTAAAATATTTTCAGTTCTTGAACTATACAGGGTGTGCCAAAAATTGGTACCAACTTTCTTATTTTAAATGGAAACCTATATTTTTCTTTAGGTGGTTCGATTGGTCTTCTAATTATGAGTTTAGAGTACCTAAGTAATGTTAACTTATATATTACAATTTTTGACATATGTCAAATTTTATGAAAAAAATTGCCGCTGTAGTAGTTTACGAACAAATTTGTATCTCGCAAACCTTTCAAAATTATACAACCAAGTTTGTGATGCAGTTAGCTGGAAGTCCAGGCTAACTTTTGATGTCCCATCGGTGGTCCCATTTTGTACCATATGGGCGCAGTCGATTTTCAAATGTGGCAATCAAAAATTGTCAAAAAGTCAATTTTTTCTAATGGCACCTACTATTTTTTTTCACACCATTCGAAACAAAATTGAATTTTAGAGTGAGTTACTTAAGCATTCCCTATACCTAACCTAACTTCACCCCATATCGAGTTATTCAATAAAAATCAAGAAATACCTTGTCTTGCCGAGAGATTCCTTACTTCATCAAGTATGCCATGGAAACAAAAGACAGTTGTAATAATTTTTAAAGAAAAATATGGATTCTTATTTAATTACACACAACACCAACAAATTATTAGTAACGAACAAGAACAATGTTGACGAAATTCTGTCAGTGAAAACGGTGCACACATTGAGCATTTGCATTGAAATAATTATTTTGTTAATCTGTTTATTTGTTGTTATTATTTATTATTGCAATACGATTTTTGAATAAAAATTAAAATGAAATGATTGTTTCCTAAGCATACTACCCTTGAGAAAAAAAAACAATATTTTTTTCAAAAAATGCCAATAACTCAAAAACGACTGTAGATAGATATACACAATGTTAATAAAAGTGGCCCTAAAATTCAATTTTGCATTGATTTCTGGTGTCAGAAATGGTAGGCGGAAAGATGTGCTACGCAATCTGTTGAAAGTAGAATAATAGAATATTTGAACAAAAATATGGTGCTCACATTGAACATTTACGTCAGAATTTCGTCAACATTGTTCTTGTTCGTTAATAATAATTTGTTGGTGTTGTGTGTAATTAAATAAGAATCCATATTTTTCTTTAAAAATTATTACAACTGTCTTTTGTTTCCATGGCATACTTGATGAAGTAAGAAATCTCTCGGCAAGGTAAGGTATTTCTTGATTTTTATTGAATAACTCGATATGGGGTGAAGTTAGGTATAGGGAATGCTTAAGTAACTCACCCTAAAATTCAATTTTCTTTCGAATGGTGTGAAAAAAATAGTAGGTGCCATTTGAAAAAATTGACTTTTTGACAATTTTTGATTGCGACATTTGAAAATCGACTGCGCCCATATGGTACAAAATGGGACCACCGATGGGATATCAAAAGTTAGCCTGGATTTTCAGCTAACTGCTTCACAAATTTGGTTTCATAATTTTGAAAGGTTTGTGAGATACAAATTTGTTGATAAACTACTACAGCGGCAATTTTTTTCAAAAAATTGGACATATGTCAAAAATTGTAATAGATAAGTTAACATAACTTAGGTTCTCTAAACTCAGAATTAGAAGACCAATCGAACCAGCTAAAGAAAAATATAGGTTTCCATTTAAAATAAGAAAGTTGGTACCGTTTTTTGGCACACCCTGTATAGCTGGAGGACTGAAACCGTTTAGATAGAACGGGCATGATCGATTATGGCTGCATACCAAATTTCAAGTTTCTAATCCAACTACAAGTTGAAAAACTTCTAATGAATGGCCTACGTGAATCACCCTGTATTTACCACCAAAATTTCAAAATATTTGGATTTCAGATTTGGATAGCGTGTTTTCATCTTAAGAGAGTCACACTGTATATACATTTTTTAATAGTAACATTTTACGTGTACTGAAACAAAAAAGTTCTAAAAATAAGTTTCATGACACACGTTATTTGACTCCATCAATTGCTGTAGGTTGTAGTAATTCCAAGTTTAGGAAATCGACAAAAAAGAACCACCACCGTCAGTATTATTTGTAAGCAAGAAACGAAATTAATAATTTTTATATTTCCTTGTGTCGTCCTTAACCTACGCCAACCAGTGGCCAACGCAACCTCTGAGTCGTTGGAGAGCGTCGAACATTCACAAATACGATTTCCACGTAACGCAAGCGCCCGTACAGGCGCTCGGCGCTTCTTCTGTAGAAAATTCCCACCCGCAACTACGAATTTGCTCCCGTTATCCAGTGACACACATGACGCCGCGTCGGGAGGACGCGTCGCGACGCCGTGCAATGACGACGACTAAATGTTGCCGCATGTTCATACCAGATGCGCTACAGGTGCCCGAATAGAATTTCAAAAGTTTTCGGTTTGTAATTTTGTCAATTTTATTAGGTTTTTAGAATGTCCAATAGTCGAAGTGTATTGAATTATTTAAAAATATTTTAGTATGAAGAAATAAATATTGTTAAAAAGTTTGTTGTATTCGATGACTAAGTGAAAAGTATTTTTATACGAATCTGAACACTCTTTAGGTAAATTATTATGTAATGCATTTTTTTATATAGTAGCAACAGAAAGAGCGAAATAATTAACAATACAGTTTATTATAATTATTTTTGTTTATCGCATTGTCCAGAAAAACAAACGAAAAAACGTTTGCATTATTATTATTCCATAGTGTACATTTCCAGATCGATAATACAGTATAATTACTTTCAGTAGTATAATTTATTAAATTAAATGAATGATAAATGGGGAAAAAATTGAAACAGACATATTTTCCTAAATATTTTATGCTTTGTAAATCATTCTCATACAGGATATGACGTAAAGTATTCAGTAAGAATAAGTCTTACAAAAATTACTTCCTAACAAAAAATGTCTCTAACCTCTAACTATTATTTTCTGCTAAGAATGTAGAAAAAGTAGTATTTGGGAAAATTAATATTAATTTCTAAGGGAAACCAAAAGACTTTTCCTCGCAAAAATTCTTTTGTTGGCAAATGAAACAGTTTTTGTGATTAGAAATCATTTGGTTTATTTTTTTTTATCATAAACTTCTACTCACAAGGGATATTACCTACTTTCGTTGACATATATTTTTCTCAATAAGTGATAAAATGACCAATATCATTGATCACCCTGTGTATCGCTGTTAAAAAACTTGTACTTTTCATTTGATATTAAATGTCTTACCTAAAAAGTCAAATTTTCGAAAATGTGACTATAGCAAGTAGAATTAATATAAATATGGAAAATAAATATTATATGTGCATTATGTCATCGAATTCTTATATGATTAACAATAGACTTAATAGAATAATTTGCTTTAAAGTCGACATAATTTATAATTTATAGGAGATATGGTTTACTCATATATTAACAATAGATGAATAAAAAACAAAAATAATTGTTATCACATACACACTACATATTACTTCCATTTCGCATAGTTCATCAAGATACTATTTAAATTGAATTAGAAACTAGCAGACATACAAACAGACCATTTTTAAAAATTTTAGTTCCATGTACTAAAATGAGTTTTTTATTTTTTAATAATTTTTTGTTTTCTTATTTTATTCTAAACTGTACACTTTGTGAAAATTTTCGCCTGCCTATGGACGGAATGTTAATACATTTTCAATTCCTTTAATTTCCTATATTTTACACAGAGATACGTTTAATATTAAGACACATTGTGTTGTACCGGTGCAGTAGATGTCACTTTTGGTCAAATTATTCTTATTTAATTTAAATATAAATATATGTTTATGAATATTATTTTTGAAATGTGAGGAAAGGATCATCTTTAATATTTTGCCCAGCAAAATGAGCTTTTTTGTCAAAAATTAGAATGTCTTTGGTGCTAGATTCTATTGCTTAAATGAGCCACAAAAGTAGCACTGGCTTAAATACAGATAAAACTAAGTTTATGATAATTGAAAGTAAAACAGCCGAGTAAATACAGTAAATAACCAAAGAGTAACCATTAATGGAACAAAAGTTGAGCAAGTTAATGAAATCAAGTATTTAGATGTAATTATTAATGATCATTTAACGTTCCGAACATGTTCCTTATATTACCAAGAAAATAGCTAAAAGACGCTTATTTGATGTGACGTATAGGAAAAGATATTAGTAGGTACATGGATAAAAATAACCACATATAAAACAATTGTCTTACCACATTTCAACTTCTGCTCAACAATACTTTTTCTACACTGAACTGAACTTGTGGTAGGTACCTTGTGAAACATCTTGAAAATAATTGTTAATTATAAATTAAAAACTGCTTTTAGATGAATCAATCAATATATTATAAATACTCTACATATGTTTCGGCTTATTAGGCCTTTATCAAGAGTATTACATAGTGAATACTAACGTTTCTGATGTGCTTTATACCTAAAAGTATTTATGTCTTAATCTATTTATGACCTAATCTATTTAAGACTTAATTTAACATCCTTAATTATGGGAATGTTTGGAGTGGACCTAAACTGATTATATAAATCAATGGATAGTTCTTATGAATTTGTTTATTACAGGGGTATTCAAGAAATTTTGTTGGTCATTCGTGGTACAAGGGTTGTGCTTGAAGAATGTTTTGATTTTTAGTTGTTCTAGCAGATCTAAACGTTTACCTTTTCTTTCTGAATGAAGTAAATTTATGTTATCAGTATCTATGAAATGGTTGTTTTCAATACAGTGTGTTGACATTCCTGTATTTTTATTGTTATTTAAGATATATTCTGATTTTGTTAAAATTGTTATGGTGTTACCCTTATCCGCTTTACAGAGAACCAAATCATGATTCACCAGTTTTTGTTTAATGCTTTTTAAAAGGTTCATTTCTCCTTTGTATAATGAAAAAATACAAACAATCTTAAATAGTGAAGACTTTGAAAAAATCAATAAAAACCCTACCAATAAATTTCAATCCGAAATTGTATCTAACTTAAAGAAATGTAATACTGAAAGTAATGAGGCGTATAAATTGAAAATTATGAACCCTTCAGCCCCCATTCTTTATGGTTTTCCGAAATGCACAAAGTAAATAATCCTATACGCCATAGTGTCTTACATCAATTCTCCATTTTATAAATTGTGTAAGAAACTAACTTACATTTTACCAACATTAATAAATTTTAAATCTAAATATTCCATAAAAATTCTTTTGAATTTATTGAAAATACAAAAAATTTAATAATACCAAATAATGCAAAATTAATCTCCTTTGACGTTAAAAGTCTGTTCACCTCAGTCCTGCTCACAGAACTAAAATTTATCTTAAGTAATTTAATAGATAATTCACAAATCAGTGAAAACGAAAAAAAAAACCTTCGTAAAAAACCCTTTCATAGTTTAATGCATAGACTCACGAATTTTCCTTTGGATCAAAATGATTTTGATAGAAAATCAGATATAATTAAACAAATTGCAGGAAATAACGGATACAAGGAGTCACTAACAGATAACATGGTCAAAAACAAACAACGCAAAATGTTTCAAAAAGAATTTTTCACTGTGCTTAACAAACTTACAAAATATACTTTTATTAATTATGTTCCAACAAAATTTCTAGAAAATTAAATAATTTAGGCATATCTACAATAAGTGTGAACAAAACAAATATAGAAAACATTTTGGTTAATAACAAAGAAAAACTAAATAAAATGGATAAATCTGGTGTATATAAAATTAATGGGCTTGTTCCATGATATTCTTTTTATAGGATTTTTATACTTTTTCATGTAGTACTCGATATTCTCATTATACACTTAAAATTTTGTATTATTAACTTTTTCCGTTCTCGAGATATAAGGAGTTAAAATTAGTAATAGTTGCAAAAACAGAGCGCTCATTTGTGACGTCACTATACGCAAGTGACGTAAGGGAAATGGCTTTCTGGGACCTTTCAAATTTAACCTGAAAAGTCGAAAAACATGGAATTTTTAAACACTGGTAACTAAATAAATACGTCGAGTGAAAGTTTGTTCTATGTCTCTAAGGAAAGGAGAAGATCGGCGATGAATTCTAATCGTAAATTGCACGGTCAAAATCGAAAATTCGTCCCGGCAGGAGCGAGAGAAAATTGTAATTTTTTGACATTTCACCAAATTTGTACACCCCTACTGTCAAGTAGTAAGCAAAACAAACAATACTTCGAAAACACTTATAATAATTATAACAAGTAAGGAGCATCAAGTGTATAGAGATCGCCGAGTCTATGCGTATAGTGACGTAGCCCTGGCCACGCCCCATTTTCGCGAAATGGAAATTTGTAATAGTTTTTAAGATACTAAACGTGCGAATAAGATTCTGATTTTTGCAGATTCATTAATTTATACTTGCACTTTCGATTTATGAAATAAAAAAAAATGCTGAACAAGCCCATTGTAAAGATTTCAATGCTGTCTATATCGGTCAGAGTGGTAGAAGCGTTGTGAACAGGGTAAAAGAACATAAAAAATCTATCTTAAATAACAATAAAAATACAGGAATGTCAACACACTGTATTGAAAGCAACAATTTCACAGATACGGATAACATAAATTTATTTCATTCAGAAAGAAAAGGTAAACGTGCTAGAACAACTAGAAATCAAAAAATCTTTCAAGTACAACCCTTGTACCACGAATGACCAACAAAATTTCTTGATTACTCCTATAATAAACAAATTGATAAGAACTATCCATTGATTTATATAATCAGTTTAGGTCCACTCCAAATATTCCCATATTTAAGAATGTTAAATTAAGTCTTAAATAGATTAGGTCATAAATAGAAAAACTTTCATTTGAGACCTAGTTCATTTCATTTAGATGAAAATTACGCGAAATATATTTTTAGAATTATTCTGTTTGGCCATTTTCAATAATTCAATATTCACCAGAATCGTTCTTGATTTATTCGAAAACTAGGGCTCTTCCCATACAAATTTATTAATATTTTTCCACCCCTTACAACTTACCCCTTCTTAAGATTTAATTTTTTAAATAATTGTTCTATAAATCCACCTATTTGCAGCACATTGCCAAATTTCAGAATTCTTGCCAAGTTTATCTGGTTTTTGGACCCAGTTAGTTGAACCTTATTACCTAAAATTGATTTTCAGATCAGTGTAAAAATTAACACACAGCAAAATCGAACTAATTTTCATCCAACCTGAAAATCGATATTATTTCTATATCTAGCTAAGTTCAAATTTGTATTTTTTTAAATTATAACTTTTTTGGAGACAACGGAAGACTTACGACTTACTTACTTACGTACTTATTTTCTCCATCTGGCGATTTTCGAAATATATCTAATTTAAATGAAAATAAAGTATCCCAAATTTATATGTTTATTATATTATGTGCCTACTATGTGTTGTGTGTTTATTATATTGCAGATAATTATTTTATTCTCTTTGATGCCGTTATATCGATAAAACTAATTTCAATTTATTATATATTATTAAGCGTTAATTAGTAATCAATATTGAATTTAATAACATAAATTTATAATTAGGATTGTTACAAATAACAATATATATCAGGTAGAATTTTCACCCCTTAATAATGAAATATTCTAACTTCCGTCAGAAAATCGTTATCTTCCATAATGAGAAATTATGAAGGCTTAATTATAACGGTTGAGCTAAATCTGAAAAGAAATGGAAGAAAGTACTGGAATGTAGTAAAAAATATTGTAAATTTAAAATTTACATACCTTTTGAAACAGTACTATATGTGTATACGTGTCTACCGAGATTGATATTGTATATCAGGGACTTCTACGACTAGAGAAACCGCTGTGTAAGTCACTTTAAAGGAATCACCTTGACTATATTTGCACTCTAATATATGGAAATTATTGGTCACAGAATTTTAATAATATTTGGGGCAGATATCATAGAAAAATTTGCGCCCTTGGTTTCTACCATATACGTTAAAAATGAAGTTTCTAGCTTGCTCTACTTATTTTTCCCTATTCACAACCTACCACCTTCCACCCATTCAACGGAATTATCTTAGTCAGATGTCATTACAATACATACGTATACTAACTTTCAAGTGAATATCTCAATTTTATGTTATCAACTCATTTAATAATGAAGTGATTTTACTCTTACAACTTGCTTTACTTATTTTTCCCTATTTACCTCTACTTACCCTCCACTCCTTCAATGGAATCATGTCAAAATAGACTCTAGATTCAGATGTCATTATAATACGTACGTGTAGGTACCAAATATCAAGTGAAAATCTGAATTTAATTTTATCAACTTTTTTAATAAGGGAGTGGGGTGGTGAGGGTATGAAAAATATAAAAAAAACCTGAGGCCTTCACTTTTAGTATATATTCCAAATCCCTATGTACTTACCAGCTTGCTTTACTTGTTTTCCCCTATTTAATCCCCAACCCTTCAACGGAATCATCTCGAAGTATAATCTAGTTCCTGATGTCATTATAATATATATCAAATTTCAAGTGAATATCTCAATATTATTTTATCAACCCCTTTAATAATGGAGTGGGGGTGGTGGGGGGATGGAAAATATTACAAAAAATTTTGGTTACTAGCATATACATCAAATCTTAAGTTTCTGTACGTTTGCCAACTTGCTTTACTTATTTTGTTTTGTTTATAGGAGCCAATATCTTAGTGTGACATTTCGTACAGAAGGAACAATAAGTAAATTCAATTCAGAGTATGGTGAAGTAAAAACCGGGGATCGGCAGAGTTCAGTTTTAGGCCCTTACTATTTTAATTATACACCAATGATCTTGATATGTTAACCTCAGAGGCATCTTTTATCATGTATGCAGATGATAAATCACTTATGTTGTCACATAAATCTGCCGCAATGTTGGACTCTCTTTGCAATAAGGTGTGGACATTTTTGAGCAATTGGTATTCGTCTAGTACATTGTATTTAAATATCGATAAAAACATTTTATGAGGTTTCACAACAGACAGAAACCATGTACAAGTTTAAATTTGAAAATTAACGAAACTTATCTCGAACAAACTGACAGCGTACGTTTGTTGGGTATTAACATTGATGAATGTCTGGAAGGAACATTGCAATTACGTGATAGCCAAGTTAAATTCAATTTTCAATTTATTTAAAAATTTAAAAACTGTTCTTTGTAAAAAGCAACTGATGAATCTATACCACGCTCAAGTTGAATCGAGGTTGAGATATTGTATTTGTTTCTGGGGTAATTCCACCCTCTCACCGAATGTATTGGTCGCTCAAAAAAGAATTCTAAGATGTATAGAGGGAGTCCCTAACACTCACTCGTGCAGGGAATATTTAAAAAAATATAAAATATTGACACTCTTTGGTTTATATATATTCGTTCGGCGGGCGACCGGGCTGCGTGTTGGAACAAACCTCCAGACTGGATGCCTGGAATTGGCAGCAATTACATGCTAACGCTGGCAAATCAACCAGTCAATCAATCGACCAATAAATCAACAGGAATGTGCAATATAGGGCATGTATCTTAAAATCGGAGATTCTTTATAAATATATTTTCAGTGCTAAATACTCACATTTTTCCCAATTGCTATCTAGGGTGAACGAAAGATAAAAATCAGTAATTTCAATTATATATAGTAAATTTGTTTTGTAGTGGTCGAAACATACAGAGCAGGTACAAAACTTCCGACGAAAATTTGCATGTAATTCAAATTAGGAGGAGCTTGTATAAGCCGCCTGGCGCTCTCAGTGCACGTACTTTTTTTAAAGTCATTGTGCAATAAATATAAAGATATGCATTATTCTACAATCCGATCATTTTTCCAAAAGTTATTGAAAGTTCTGTGTAGAAAACGCTAATTTTGACGCAAAAACGGTTGTATATAAATACGAAATATCCTGTAATTAATTTTTTTTTCTAGAATCTTCTGCTCTTTAATTTTCATCTGGATGGTAGTTTTTGTATTTTTCGTATTTTAAAAGTTATTTCCAAAAAACAAACCTTTTGTTTAATCTTCCGCCATTGATAACTTTTTAAAATACTTTTCTATTACTAGAAAACTACCAAAAATCAACAGTTTTCATAATGATTATTTAATCCTAGCTCAAATCCCCCAAGGACTGTGGTAATAGAAATTGAGCGGAGTCGTTTATATTGTACACTCGTATAATATTCATTTGGATATTTATTTTAAACTAATTCAACTATTAAGAACCTTGGCGAATGCATTGTTTAGTTGGTTTCTGTTTAAAAAATCGTCATTTTAATAATAGGTATTTTTAACTCTGTTCACAAATGAGTCAATCGATAACGCAATTATACTGGTAATAACAGATGCTCATGAGTTAATAAAATCATTCCAAGTCAACGGGTAATAAACTTGTTCAGTTATTGCACAACCCACGAACTTTGACCGTATAATTATTCGAAACACGCATTTTCACCCCTTTAATATCTGGTAATGTCCCTAGATTACCATGATATTAAGCTTTGCATAATAAGCGGTTTGCTTTTATTAAAAATAACCAACACTTAGGTTTAATTATAGTATTAGTTTATATAAACACTAAACATAAAAAATAATCGCTAGAAGTTCATGCACGTTTATTTAATCGTCTTAACCTCAGGAGACTATACTGCAATTTCTCTATAAGGGGGCATATTAAAATTCATCTTATCTATACTTATCATTTTGAAATCGCTTGGTGATTTTTACTCATATGTTTCATTGGCAAAATGGTTGAGGTTTGCTCAAAAAATAGTTGAAAATCTATTTTTTTTAAATCCGAATATTCTAAAATCTTTGACTAATAAACTAGAACACCAGTATTAAATCAAATTAAATCATTTTATTGGTGCTATGTACAGAGATCGTATTTTTATATTAGAAATATATATCTTGTAAACAATAAGATAGGCATGAAACAAACAGGAATATAACAAACGAACATTTTCTTACAACATATAAGATACGAAAAGTTCATCATATGAATAAAACGTTTTTGTACTTGACTGTTTCAAAAAGTCTCACACCTAAAAATATATAAACTAGAACAATGTTATAAACTAAAAACTGAA
Source organism: Stenurella melanura (assembly GCA_963583905.1). Classification (NCBI taxonomy): domain Eukaryota; kingdom Metazoa; phylum Arthropoda; class Insecta; order Coleoptera; family Cerambycidae; genus Stenurella; species Stenurella melanura. Next base: position 12,395,388 of record OY757311.1, read on the forward strand.
AATCAAAGCTATAGGTAGTTAACGTTTCGGAAGAGAATCTACTTCCGTTCTCAAAACTCTTTTATTAAGTAACATTTTCATGGAAAATGGAAACTAATATTAATAATCTAGCTTATAAACCCATTGTATGTATGGTGGAGATATGTAGATGACATGTTTGCTATATGGCCTTATAGTAAAGAATGTTTAAGTAATTTTTTTAATCAGATTACCGAAAAAGAACCTTCAATTACATTTACAATAGAAATAGAGAATAATAATGAATTACCTTTCTTAGATATTTTAATTAAAAAATTATATAACACGTACTAAACCAGTGTGTATAGAAAACAAACAGATACTTAAATTTAAATTCAAATCAACATATTAGTGTTAAGAAAGGTGTTGTTAAGTGTTTGTATGACAGGGCCAAAATTATTTCTTCAAATGATGTAATATTAAGGAACGAAAAACAATTTATAAAAACTGTCTTATTAAATAATCAATATCCTGAGAGTTTTGTTGATAGTCAGTTATTGAACATTGGTAGTAGAGAGAATATACTATCACAACCTGAGGTATTTAGGTCAATGGCAGTAATTCCATATATACATGGTTTATCGGATAAATTACGAAACATTGGGAATAGGTTTTCCGTACGAACGGTTTTTCAAACGGGCTTCACGCTAAGATCGGTTTTATCAAAAGCCAAACCTCTAAATATTGTTCAAAATTCAAAAAATTGTATTTATAGTGTTCCGTGTGAGTGCGGAAAACATTACGTATGTGAATCATCTAGACCTTTCAACGTAAGGCTTGGTGAACATAGAAATTACGCTAGAAGGGGAGAATTTGAAAAATCCAAGATTTGTGAACACGCATGGGAAAATAATCATAGGATTAAATGGGACTCGGCCAAGATTTTGGAAAAAGAGAGCAACGGAACTAAAAGAATCCGCGATTATTTTATTAAACGAGGGTAGATGCGTTTCTAATTATTCAATAGATTTTTGTACTAGTTGGTTGCCCATCCTTAGAGACGAAGTAAGTAAAACTAAGATAAATATAATTTAATGTCTCACGTAACTATGGAAATACATAAACAAAGAACTGTCATGGTTGACGGCCAAAAGAGTTTTGAGAACGGAAGTAGATTCTCTTCCGAAACGTTAACTACCTATAGCTTTGATTTTCAGTTTTTAGTTTATAACATTGTTCTAGTTTATATATTTTTAGGTGTGAGACTTTTTGAAATAGTCAAGTACTCAAGAACCAACCTCTGTCTGATCCGTTTGGCGCAGTGGTTTTTTCATTAAAATTTTTAAATATTTTTCAGTGGCAAAATACCCAGTAAAAAGTAAGAAAATCTGAATATGCCACAAATAAACAATTACAGACAATAAAATGTTTTTCCAAGCAAGGTGGTCATTATTTTTTTCCTGAATGCCCGATCTATTAGGCCTGCTATATTCATTGGTAATTTATTAAGAAATTTGGGTGCTAACAATTTAATTCCCTTTTGACTCTTAGTTAATCTTACATAAGGAGCTGCTAACAAGTTTCTGTCTTGTAGTGTAATAGTAGTCACATGCTTTGTTTACACTTTGAGGATACAAGTTCTTGGCATATTTGACATACAAAAGCGCCTCATTTGCTAAATTTCTCAACGTAAATATGTTTTTTGACAAGTTTCTACATGTGCCTGTCAGGTCAATTTATCATCTAGATAAACTCCCAAGAACTTTGTTCATTCCTGGGGGTCGATAACATTGTGCTCTATTTTATTACGCAGTGAGAAGATACGCACTGTTTTCTCTCTATTTAAAGTAGGTTTATTTGACTTGAACCACTGTTCTGCCTTTGACTCCACCTCACACCCCATTGCATTGTTCAATATTCTTGTTTTGAACCGAAATAGTTGTTCATCTGCAAAGAGTATATCTATCACTAGAGTGTTCGTTTGAATATTGGAAATCATTTACATATATTGAAAATAGCAGTGGGCCAAATTCTGAGCCTTGGGGCACCCCATGTATTATTTTTGTTTTATTAGAATATGTAGTTTTTTATTGAATCAGTGGCATCTCTAAAAGTGTTGAGTTGCTAGTTTAAACTCAAATGCATTTATATTGGTTAATTGAGTATGTTGCATTTTATCCATAGAATCTATTTCACTATCACCCAACTCTTCCAAAAGATTTTCAGCAACTTCACTTATAAAAGTGCTAAACTCGCATGGGTACAAACTAGTGTCTCTCCGTGTATGGAAATTTGTGTTTTTTCTCTTTTATTTATGATTTGCCACACGGTCTTTATTGAATTTTGAGAGTTTCTTATTAACTTCTCATTATTATTACTTCTCTCGCACACCGAAGGGAAGTATTGTATTCGAGAGAATAATCACCCTTCGAGATTTTTTCGGATGCCCCCGTTTCAGATCATGTAGATTACGAAAATATAGGTTTTTCAATTTCGTCAGTCTGTCTGTCGGTCTGTTGGTATATTAAGTAAAAAACTACTTGACGGAGAACAGTCAAATTTGGTGGGTAGCTGAAGCCACATCCACCGAAGAAATGGTTAGACTTTCACTGTACGTTTCGTGACATTCTTAATCTATTAAAAAACATTTTTTTTCAAAATTTTAAATAGAAAAAAAATTGAAATTTTTTTATAAAATGGATGATGGAAAGAAAATTGTTTTGCTCAAATTTAAAATTTCCACGTTTCGTGACATTCTAAATCTATCAAAAAAATATTTTTTTGAAAACTTAAAATAGGAAAAAAATAGAAATTTTGAAAATTTTGTATAAAATGCATGATAGAAAAAATATTTTTTACTCAAATTTAAAATTTCCACGTTTCATGACATTGTAAACATATTCGAAAAACATTTTTTTTATGGAATTAAAAAATATGTAATATAAATATACTTAAGATGCGTGAAGGAAATTTTTTTTTGAATAAATTAGAAAAGTCCACGTTTCACGGCATTCTAAACATTTTTCAAAAAAGAAATCTGTTTTGAAAATTTTTTTACCACTACAACTAACAGGTAACGGGAAAAAAAATGTTTTTCTTCTGTTTTAAAATTTCCACGTTTCATTATATTCTAAACCTATTTCAACGAAAAAATTTTTTGGAAATTAGAAAAAAATTGAAAAAAATTTGTCTCCACCACTATACAGTAGATGATGGAAAAAGTTATCAGGTTTTCTCTGTAATATTAGGGCTAACTACATAGCGATTATAATTCTCGTATGTCATCTCTTAATTAAAATTTTTTTAGAGTGACCGTCTCGCATGAAGAGGTAATTACCTTTACCGTTTTTTTTTTTGCATTTGTAATACTATACTTGGTTCTGTAATCAGACAATTCCCTTTTCAGATAATTACTTTTATATTGTTTATATAGATCTGACAATTTGACCTCATCTCACGCAAGTCTTCGTTGAACCAGTTTGAACTATAAGTAAAATTTGGATTATATAGAACTAGCCTAAGAGCTGGTGAATTTCTTTTCAGTTGCGTTGTGAATAAAATAAGTATTCTTTGTTGATCTACACACGTGCCTCCAACCTCGTTATGATAATTAGATATAATAAGGGTAATAGCTTCCAAAATTTTCAAATAAATAATAATCGTAGTGTGAAAATTATTTCGCACATGCTAAGATTTTTGTATATCCTCAAGTATATCGTATCAGTCTATAATGGCGAAACAAAATTCCAATCGAAGACCCTGTAGTGCCTGTAGTCTAAGAGCTGGTGAACAATTTGCTCACCTTACATTAAACCTAGCTTGATGAAACTACAACAGGAGTACTGTTGCACTACAGCATTTATTGTTGTTTGCTGACCCCTTTTTACAATTTTATCATGTCACACAAAAATGTGTTTCTAAAGCAATTCATCTAGTTTAAAAATTACGTAGGATAAATATTTAATAAATGCAGCTACAGAGATTTCAAAACCTGTGGAATTCGCCATATATTAAATGTGCTGTAATATAAATAATAAACAAAGTAATTCGTTTAAACCATAGACTAGCCCCAATCCACTGAAGAGCCTTTACTACAAAAATTACTCGGGGTGCAAAAAAAGAATGAGCACTACTACATGAATCAAGTGCTTATTGGTAAAATATTTACCAATTTCATCCTTATCACTTCCACATCCACGTAGTGGATTGGAAGTATAGTAATCGCAAAAAAATTTTCAAAAATTTTTATTCGTGAAATAGGTTTAGAATGTCATGAAACGTCGAGATTTTAAATTTGAGCGAAAAAAAAATTTCTGTCTGTCGGTCTGTCGGTCTGTCTGTCGGTCTGTCGGTCTGTCGGTCTGTAACTTTTTTTGTCCGCACGTTTTCTCCGGAACGGTTTAAGATATTGACTTGAAATTTTGTACACGTATATATTATAACGAGATCTGGAACTGGATTATTTTTTGAGGATATCCGGTGAAGGGTTGGGGTTAAATAGGGGTAAATATGGGAAAATAAGTAAAGCAAGCTTGTAAGAGTACAGAAACTTGAAATTCGGTGTATGTACTAGAAGTTAAGGACTCAGATTTTTTTATAATATTTTTCAACCCCCCACCACCCCTACCCCATTAATGGGGTTGATAAAAAAAAGTTGAGATATTCATTTGAAATTTGGTACACGTATGAATTATAACGACATCTGGAACTAGAGTATATTTTGAGATGATTCCATTGAAGGGTTGGGGGTTAAATAGGGGTATATAGGGGAAAATAAGTAAAGCAAGCTGGTAAAAGTACAGAAATTTGGAACTTGGTATATATACTAGTAGCGAAGGTCTCAGGTTTTTTATTAGTATTTTCCATCTCCCCACCACCCCCACTCCCTTATTAAAAGAGTTTATAAAATTAAATTTAAATTTTCACTTGAAATTTGGTACATTTATGTATTATAGCTATATCTGAAACTAGATTATATTTTGACATGATTGCGTTGAAGGAGTGGGAGTAAGTAGAGGTAAATAGGGAAAAATAAGTAAAACAAGCTGGTAAGAGTACTGCAACTTGAAATTAGGTGTATGTCCTAGATGCCAAGGCCTCAGATTTTTTGATACTATTTTTCAACACTTCCACTACCCTTACTACATTATTAAAGGGTTTGATAAAATAAAATTGAGATATTCACTTGTAATTTGGTAGACGTATGTATTATAACGACATCTGGAAGTAGATTATATTTTGGGATGATTCCGTAGAAGGGTTGGGGTTAATAGGAGTAGGGAAAAATAAGTAAATCAAGCTGGTAAGAGTACAGAAATTTGGGATTCGGTGTATATACTAGAAACCAAGGCCTCAGATTTCTTTCTAGTATTTTTCAAACTCCACCACCTCCGCTTCATTATTAATGGGATTGATAACATCAAATTGAGATACTCACTTGAAAGTTAGTACACGTATGTACTGTAGTGACATCCGATTGAGATGACTTCATTGAAGGGGTGGGAGGTGGTAGATTGCGAATAGTGGAAAATAAGTAGGGTAAACTAGAAACTTCATTTTTAACGAATATGGTAGAAACCAACCCCTCAAACTTTTCTATGACATCTGCCCCAAATATTATTAAAATTCTATGACCAATAATTTTCACATACTAGAGTGCAAATATAGTCAAGATATTTCCTTTAAAGTGACTTGGATGAAGAATCTGGATGTGGAAGTAGTGATTCCTTAGGCAGCGGTTTTTTTAATTGAAGAAATTAAAAGGTTAAGTTAAGGTTATTTAATTATGCAGACAGTACCCTGCAAAGGTTGAGTGATTTGAAATGTACAGTCTATAGTTTTGATTTCTTGAACTATTAACGTGTTGTTGTTTTTTATAGATTTACCGTAAGTACATTTTTAGCTTATGTCTTCCCAAAGCGAATTTATTTACTTCCATACTTTTAAACCATTAAAAACTGTGTTGCAGTTATAATTTTATTAGCTTTATTACAACCTTTACATCTTATTTTTACCTGAAGGATCTTCTGTTTGATTAAATTAGGGAAGCATATGAATTGGAAATATAAATGTAAGGAAGTCGAAAATGATGCATCAATCTAAAAAAAGGCCTTTATTTGCCACCATATTAATAAATAAAGTATACAGTAATCGAGTAATATAATAATCTATATGCCGGATGGTCCAGTTTTCCTCTTGAATAAGAGAATCTATTATTTTCAAATTGGATGTAGTGATAAGATTTTCAACTATGCCATGCCTATGATAAATCAAACCTAGTCAGGTTCAACTTAATGAAAATAATTATTATAGAAAAATCAATTAAAACATTTCTCCTTTTAACTACCAATTTATTTGAAATGGGAGGTATACATTATACATATCATGTTTTCGTAATGTAAATATCTAATTAAGTAGCAGATTGTCCCATAGCATAGCTATTAAAGTATCATATAATAGTCTTAGGTGAAAAACTAATATCGCTGAACTTAACGATGAGTAAATCGTGTTTAACTTTACTATTTGAAAAGATATTATCTTACAGGTGTTTACAGACAAATTTTCTAATAATTTTAACTTAGTTGCAGCCTCCTATGATAAAATCTAAAAAAAAAACTAATTTAGAAAGTCAGATAATAGCTAAGGAAGGATATCTTATGTATTTTGGCCAGTAGAATTCAAATATGCAAACATATACAGCTTGTCTCATTTAAAATTATAATTTCATGCAAATTGCTTAAAAATCGGAGCCGGTCATTTAGGCTCTTTACATCAAATAACAAGAAATTTTATCTCATCTCACTGCACCGCATTTGGAACTAGTCCTGTCGTCCATTAAACAGCTAAAAGCGTGTCTCTACGGGTTGGGCCACTCGGTATACATACGTTAAAATTATCAAAATAATCATTTCTAGCTTCTCTTAAGTCTGACTGGTTAATTTTTGACAGATGACAGATGTATTACATAGTCCTTGTGAATTGCACGAAATGTTATATTTCAACATGAATTGAACATCTTGTATATATGTGTATGTTAACTTAAAATCAAGTTTTAAAAGCTAAAAACTTTCTAATGATGATAAACGACGAAAATTTTCAGTTTTATAGCAAGCTGCGAATTGTGAAGCGGAATTTTCATGTAATATTTCTGTTATTATTATCCTGCGTTTTATCCCATTTCGTACATTTACAATATTAATTTTGGCGGGCAAATATTTTCACAATAGCGTAAAGTTGTTTCTGTATTATTCAATTTTGTTTTTAACATCTTGGTGATTTATTATGAGCGGATTAGCTACAGAGACGATATAAGTTCTGTACTGTGTCTCCCTTGCTTTCATGTTATTTATAAAAAAGAGTTTACACGAGAACGAGCTGCGGCGTTTTCGGATTAATTATGCCTTATGTGTGATTTGTATTCCAGATGAAAATTATATTTGGGTATTAACATTGAGAAAGGTGTGAACATCGATACGTTCGGTAATAAATGATTGAGACTAAAGAACACTTGACATTAGTCTCCCTATCTTGAGACTTGGATTTTCCCTCAGGTGGTTATTACGGCATTGCGCAAATCAATACCTGTATTGCTACTTTCATTATAAATTTACTATAACAAATTAAATGTTGACATATGTTGATTAAATTAAGGAAAATGCATTTTAAATTAAAATCATCCAATTCCGAAAATAAATACTGAATGATTGGGGACAATATCTTGTCTACTACAGTAGAATAATGGATTGTTATTGTTATTTGTACTTAGTGATTACAATTATTACATTCGTATGTTAATAATGCTTTCAAATAAACGAATATAAAAGCAGAGACAAATATTTACACATTGAAAGGAAAAGTAGTTAACACTATGGAAATTGTTTATCTGGGGGATCCACAAAACTGGTGGATTTATAGGGCTATTCTTACGGTGGAAAAAGTTTTTTGGTTGGTAGTTTTAGTAGGTATATTTCTCTACATAATTCTCCTAGCTTTGAGGGTCTAGGCAGTTATGAATTTCTTACTAAAATATCCATATATTGTTAATCAAGTTAATCAATGACATTCGCTGTATTTTACAAGCAATTACTTAAACTTGTTTGGTTTTTATTTACTGTACTTGACTTTGAAACAGTCCACAATGGATGATTTAGCACCAAACGATAGCTCTAGGACTGCAGCAATGATCGAAAATGATCGATCTTATAGTGATGATGCCGATCAACATCAAGCGGCCATTGTTATGTTGCACTGTATGTTAGAAGCAAACTGGAGAGTATGTGAGAAGACGAAGTCAAGGCAGAAAAAGCATAACCACGGCTGTTGATGATCCAAAATAAGCGCCGAACGGCAGTTCAAACGCGAACTGAAAGAAACCCGTGGATCCAGAATAAGTGAGCTTACTGTTAGAAGACTTAAAGAAGTTGATTTGAAGTTCCAAAACTCCAGAATCATCATCGAGCCTTTGTTCGAGAACATCAAAATTGGAATAATGATTAGTGCAGTCTAGTTTTGTTCAAGAACGAGAGCTCTTTCTGTATAAATTCGATTGATAGTAGGGAATGAAAGCAGAACCAAACTTCTAGACCACTGTCCATAGTAGATAATATATGAAAGTTCTATACATCGGTGAAGACGTTCCTGAAGACCATCTGGTCATTGTTATTGGACAACAACTCCTGGTCGTTATTGATTGTCTATTGGATATGAAATAGTTTCTAGTCATTTTCATCGGCGAAGAGGTTCTGGTGATTATCGATTGGACATGAAAACAACATGGGCCCTATAGCAGTGGAGATATATGGAATAAAACATATGCAACAGGTTTTGATATTTAATCGGTATTCACCAAGACCTCTTCACCGATGACAATGACCAGAGGCTCTCGCATATCCAATCAATTGAAAAAAATTTTGGAAATAAAAAAACTTTGAACTTCTTTCCCACACCACTGTAGAGTAGATATTGGAAAAAACCTCAGATTTTCTCTGTAATAATAGGGCTAACTACATTATTATTCTCATATGTCATTTCATAATGAATAATTTCTTAGAGTGACCGTCCTGTATGAATAAAGAGGGAAGTTCTGTGTACATAAAATACCTTTACCGTTTTTTTTTTGTATTATATTTGTTAAACAGGCTTCAAAATGGCATGAAACTTTGCAAAATAAACTGCAATTAGGTGGCTGTTAATTCAAATTTATTAACAGAAAAAAAAAATCCTCTACGATCTGTATTATTATTAGAAATAATTGTGATCAACACTTGAACTTGATCCATTTTAAATACACAAGGTAAGTGTTCATGCTGTTCAAATATTTATAAAATCATCTGTAGTTTACCTGAGTAGTGTTTATTCAACAACATTCGGTATATTACGTATAAAAACTTATTCCAATATGAACTACTCGAGACTAAGATAAACAAAACTGTCTGGATACACTACAGCTATTGTTGAAGTTGTCAAAGTGTACACTGAAACGACATGCATAACAATTTGAGAAATTACTTTTTGCTCAAAAGATAATTTATTTGCCGCAAACATTCTTAGTTTAAATAGGTCTTAATAAATATTTACGTTACTTGAATAATTACTTGCCTTGCCTTAAATTAATTATCTTTGGATAAAATAATTAAACTACTCTTTACGATGCTGAAAGATATACTTTTCAGCATCGGTCATAAATAATTAAAGATTTGAAATTAATTTTCTAAGCTTAAGAGATTTTATTGCTTCAGACAGTTTAGTAGTACACATTTGAAATTGTTTCAGAGATTATATTATTACATAATCCTCACTTAAAAATAATGTATCTTGGATGATGGGATGGTTATAATACGACTAGCATTCGCAGACGTGTGATTTCATTGTTAATACTAACACGCTAAATTCCCATCTAGTCGGCTGTGCGTGCGTTAACGGTTCAGGATATCTAATCTAATGTTTAGGGTAGGTTTACAACATAATAACAATTTGAAATTAATAAGCACCATGTGATTTGGATTTCTTATGAAGATAAAATTTATACAGGGTAACTTTCTTATTATGAAACTACTTCTGGCAGTTTTACATTATTATGTATTCTGCCCCAGATCTATAGTATAAATGAAACAGGGTATAACTGACAGAGACCAGAGACTCACCGTTAAAGGATAACATTCTAATATGCTACCAGTAAATTAAGGTGTGCCACAAGGTTCAATATTGGGTCCTCTTATGTTTACGTTGTATACAGCGAATTTCAAAATGTTCTTAAAAACTGTAAGTCGCACTTTTATTCTGATGATATTCAGCTCTACTATATTTTTAAAGAGGCAAATATTGAAAATCCTTGTAAGTTAATGAACTATGACCTCTTATTAAAATATCTAACGCTTTTTGTTTTTCCATAAATGCAACAAAATCCAAAATAATGTTATTTGGTAGGAGGGACACCAGAGGTAAGTGTGTGGAAAACGTCAACATGCACATTAACAACGGATATTTTGAGCTCACAGATGTGTCAAGGAATTTAGGTTTATATATTAATTTAGGTCTAGAATTTACTGAGTAAACTAATTATATTATTAAGAAATCTTTCGCTGACTTAAAATTAATTTATGCGTGTAAAGAGATTTCGACAAAAAAAATAAAACAATTTTATTTGAAGCTCTGGTCCTCTCTCATATAAACTACGCTTCAGTTATATATTTCCCTTTCTCACGCCAAGTTGATAACCATCGATTACAATGGTTGCAAAATTGTGTTAGCCAAATTAGTGGTATAAGAAAGTACAATCCGGTAACCTTGAGTTTGAAAGAAATTGACTGGCTTGATATTAAAAACAGAAATATTCTTCACTGCTGCTCATTTTTACACAACATAATATATACTAAGTCACCTCCTTATTTGCATAATAAAATTACATATAGAACAGACATACATAACTTAAATATAAGACACAAAACAACTGTTACCATCCCAAGAAACTCCTGAATTTTGTTGCGGATTTTCATATAGCATGGCTTCTATTTACAGTGAGATTCCTGAAGATCTCAAGGTACTACCATATACAGAATTTAAAACACAATTTAAAATAAAACTGTTTCTTAAAAATTTGTAGTAAAACTTTCAACATTATGCTTGCTGCCTATTTTTACTTAAAATACCAGAACCTACAGTGAAGTATTAACAGGTAATATTGAAATATATAAATTTAATAATTATTATTCAGACATAGGACATACAATACACACGAAAAAAAATTAAAAACCGGACTGCCATTGAAATAAAATCTCTAAAGGTATTTACACAGAACTTCCCTCTTTATTTGTGCATGGCGGTCACTAAAAAATTAGTAATTACGAAATGAGATTGAAAATAATAATCGGAATATAGTTATCACTATTATTACAAAAAAAACCTCATAAGTTTTGGTCAAAAAAATATACAGAGGGCTCATCCAAAGTTCAATACTAAATAACAGGTGCCAAATATGGAAGGCTTGCGCAAATACCTTTACAAATGTCCACCATGGCTGAATTATTTCTTGGGATGACTACCCTTTTCAATAAAAGTATAATAGGTTTAGAATGTCATGATACCTGAAAATTTTAAATTTGAACAAACAAAAATTTTTCCTTCTATTCTAGTGGTCAAATTTTTTTTTCTGAAATAGGTTTGGAATGTCATGAAACGTGGAAATTTTAAATTTGAGCAAAAACAAATTTTTCATCTATTCTATAGTAAGTAGTGATAAATAGATTAAACATTTTTTCAATATATTTTTTTAAATTTTCAAAATTTTTTAAAATTTGTTTGAATGGATTTAGAATGACAAGGAAACGTGGAAGTTTTAAATTTGAACAAAGAAAGAAAAATTCCATCAGTTTTAGTGGTAAATTTTTTTCAAAAATGGTAAAAAGAAATTCAAAAATTTTTTTTTAAATAGGTTTAGAACGCTGTGAAACGTGGAAATTTTGAATTTGAACAAAGAAAAAACATTTTCCATCTATTTTAGTGGTAAACATTTTTTAAAAAATTTCAAAAAAAAATTTTTTTAAATAGGTTTAGAATGCCAAGAAACGTAGAAATTATAAATTTGAACAAAGAAAAAAAAATTGCATCTAATTTAGTGGTAAAAATTTTTTCAAAAATAGTGAAAAAAATTTCTAAATTTATTTTTTCTGAAATACGTTTAGCGTGTCATGAAACGAGGAAATTTTAAATTTGAGTAAAAAAAAATTTTTTTCATTATTTATTCCCTTTAGACCGTCCACCCTGTATATTTTCCAGTGAAAGTTTAACAATTTCTTCGCTGACAGTAGCATCAACAACCTACCAAATTTGACTGCTCTCCGTCAAGCAGTTTATTAGTTAAAGCACCAACAGACAGATAGAGAGACAGACAGACTGACGGAATTGAAAAACCTATATTTTCGTAATCTACGTGATCTGAAACGTCAAAATCCGAAAAAATCTCGCAGGGTGACTTTTTCTCGAATACAATACTTCGGTAACTATGCGAGGGAATTAAAACATTATCATCATTAAAAATGATAAAAATAAAATAACTGATGATTATTATATATTATCAATATTCAGGCCGGCCAGTTAAAACATATTGTGACTTTTTAAGGCCAGATTAATTTTTAAAATAATCACAGAATTCTGCACCACTCTCAAAATCTGTTCATCCGTTACGTTTCTTGTAAGTAAAATAACTTAAGATAGAAACGTTCAACTATACTGAAAGTTTAAAAGTAAATCAGCATTATTTATGGGAAGAACCCTTTTGGTTTTGAAATAGTCGACCACGTTTTTTTCAAAAACAACAAGCTGATAATTAATACTGAACTGAGTCAGTTTTAATCACTTCCCGATGATGCCAACATAGTTGGTGAAATGCACGTCGAGCGTCAATGTTCGATTATAGTGTTAAAATGTTTTGGTGTTTGTTTAAACTATTCCAGAGAGTATATGGGAGTGATTTAATCAGATCGATGTCCTCTAACTCTCATTAAACTATGTGCCCTCATTCACTGAACACTCTGCTTAGTGATGTGAATATACAAGCTAATTTATATTTGTCCAGAGTGAAGATAATACCAAATCGTGTTTGGGCTGTTTTGAATAAACATCAACAAAAGTAAATGAAAATGTAAATAATTAATTAGTACCAACGGCCTCACTAATTGAAGTGTACATTCGGCAAAAAAAATGGACTTTATTCAATGAGCAACCATTTCAATCAAATTATTCAACAGATTCTCTGGTAAAAAACGACGTTATTTATTTTGTTTACCGAACCAAACCTCTGACTTCTAGTTACATACAGAGTGAAGCAGAAATTCATGGAGAAAGAGGAAAGAACAAAAATAATGTTCCCAGGTAATAAAAAAAAGTTAATAATAGTAGGAGAGAAACTAGACACATGCCGAGTCGCTCCACTTTAAATCACATAAAGACCAGTCAAACTTTTAGCGAATAAAAGTAAATTTATACGGCATTGTGGCTAAAAAAATTCTACTTCACGCAATATTCGTTTGAAATCAAGCAAAATTAACAACGCAGGCACACAAAAAAAGTCGAGTGCGATAAGGCAGACCTATGTACTCCCATGCATTTTGAGATGCTGAACACAAATCCGATGTCCGTTTACCCGATTGGCGTTGCATATTTCCCAACCTCAAAAAACACTGCCAGAACGCCCGCAAAATCTCAAACAAGTAAATAAAAAGCTTAAATGAGTTGACCACCATTTCCATACGTATTTTGGGGCGCTGAGGCCGAATGTGGGCGGCACGATGATCTATGGTCATCTTTAAGCCAGATACACACCGCCAAATTCAAAGATCCAAGGATTTCGCTTCTCCGGCAACATGGGTCCGCCTCGGGAGCATCTGCATCTGAACGAGGAACCATAGAATTATAAAAAAAAGTCAGAGATACGCAAAAAGAACAGATAAATTGAGTGGCGCATACCAGACATCCCTACGACACTCCTTTTCCGACCTAGGGTTGCTCAAATTCACCGGAAGGAGAAAATCTCTGTTTTTTACCTCTTTTCGAGACTCGGAAACCAAAAAGGCTATAGACTTCTAGTTTGCGTTATTCGATTTCTCTCACCATCCTACATTTTTTCCCAAAATTTTGAAGGAGAATCATCTAAAAAATATACGCGTTTTCCACATCTCTTCACATTTCACACTTTAACTTTTTCCATACAATAACGATCCCCCTTTGTTTTATACCTAATTGATTCAAATTAAATTATCTATCCGTTGATGGGCAGCAGAATGATCTACGATTATTTTTTAGCGAGATACAAGCCGCCAAAGTAAGAGATCCGAGGATTCTCTCCTCGAACGACACGACCCAACTTCGTGCGCCGCTGTACCCTAAAATTCTCGGGAGTACATAAGGAGATGTGATAAATCGAATGGCGCAAACCATAAGTCTATAGCTATTTTGGTTTCCGAGATGGAGTCTCGAGAGGTGAGGGGAAAAAAGAGATGTTCTCCTTCCAAAAAGTTTTTTGCCACGAGATAGGGCATTTCCACCGTAAATGGATATTTACCTGTAGAACGGTTAAGAGAAAAAGGCTCCATGCGGCAAGAGAATGTATGTCTTGGCATTGATCGCAAGCGGGCGAAAGGAGGTACACACTGCTAGATTTAGAAACAGAAGAAACATAAGACTTGAAGGAAGAATAAATAAGGAGATGATGATAGACGGAAACTTAAAAGAAGCATAGAAACGCATCTTGCAAACGCCTACACTTCCCATCCCATCCCTTCCTACCCCATACGTCATGTGGCTCTCACTGCTGACAACAAGTCCAAACCAGCGTATGCAGCCGGTTCGGCGGTATATAAGAAATCCGAGGTTTGGTTCCGGCACGCGGTTTAGCCGTCCGTTGGGCGTATTCCGCGCACAACCAAGCTGCGTGTTGGAACGAACGGAAAGTGAGAAAGAGAAAACAGGAGAGAAACATATGGAAAGAGAGCACATAGAAGAGAAAATAACGTCGCACAGTTATTTTACTTGTAATATAATAATCAGTCAAGGTCAGGTCAGGTCAGGTCAGGTCAGGGCAGGTCAGGTCAGCTCTTTCGATTCCCGCGGGGTCCCGCGCGTGTGCTGCGTTGTTCCCGCGTGTGTTCCCCCGAATTCCCGCGCGATTCCCGCGTGATTACGGCACAATTGCCCGCTTGCCCGCTGCCCGCTCTCCGCGTGCCCGCTGCTCGCGTGCCCGCTGCCCGCTGCCCGCTGCCCGCTTCCCGCTTTCCGCGTGCCCGCGGGTTGGGTTAGATTGAGAGAGAGTGAAAAATAGAAAGAGAAGTTGTGAGAAGGAGAGAGGAGGAGATGTCAGGTCAGTTCTGTCGATTCCCGCGGGGTCCCGCGCGTGTCCTGCGTTGTTCCCGCGTGTGTGTCCCCGAGAACAGAGAGAGATCGGAAAAAAGAGCGAGAGATACAGAAGGGAGACAAAAGAGAGAGAACAGAGATAGAAAAGGGAGTGAAAAGTGAGAAAGAGAAAACAGGAGAGAAACGGATGGAAAGAGGGCACAGAGAAGAGAAAATAACGTCGCACAGCTATTTTACTTGTAATATAATAATCAGTCCATGTCAGGTCAGGTCAGGTCAGGTCAGGTCAATTCAGGTCAGCTCCTCTGTATACATATCTGTTCTATTCGCAATACCTTGGGAAGTTCCAATAGTCGAACTCCGACTTGACCCTGATGACGTAACTATCTGGCTCATTCGGGGCCATACCTGCTTGGGTACTCTCTCTGGCCAATACTTCAACAAATTCATAGTAAATTCATATTCAACATTTTATAATTTCTATTCTTGTTTGTATTTCTTTCTGTTTTACACTGCATTTTGTCAGTAGCAAATCAGAATACGAAAAAGTCATCTAGAAACATGTTCTGTGGAATACTGAAAGGTAAAAATGTATTAAGCACTTTATTATATAGTACCTATCATGTATACACATCCCCTAAATTCGTCTGGTAATATCGGTATTCACACAATCCTCAGGGGTGAAAAACCAAACATTCTTTCTGAGAGATTTTTTTTATTTTTGATTAGTTGTGTATAAGAACAAAATTATGATTATTTATAAGCAAGAGAAAAGTATTGTTTAAAGCGTAAAATATTTTTTTAAATCTGACGTAGGTCTCTTATTATGCAAATGTTTATTTTGGTATTTTCGAAAATTCACCCCACTCGTGATTGTAGAATAAAAGTTATAGTCTGTACTATCTGGATTAGATTACTTCGGTTTTAGTTTTAGGTCATAAATAAGAGCATTGATGTAGAATTATTGTAGATGCCATTAAAAAAATTGAGACCTTGGACTCCAGTAAAGTGATTTAATTATGTTTCTGTGAAATTCCCCTGAAAATGGAGAAAAATGAAAATTTTAAATGAAAACAAAAAATAATTAAAAAAAATAAAAACAAGAACTAGGACAACCAACACATTTTAAAAAAAACATCATAAAAAATAAGTATATGTATTTGTAGAAACAAGTGATACGGATGAAACAGAATAAGCTGAATTAACTATTGTAATTATACTCGAAAAAACCGCTGCCTAAGGAATCACTACTTCCACATCCAGATTTTGCATCCAAGTCACTTTAAAGAAAACATCTTGACTAGATTTGCACTCTAGTATGTGGAAATTATTGGTCATAGAATTTTAATAATATTTGGAGCAGATGTCAGAAAAGTCTGAGGCGTTGGTTTCTACCATATATACGTTAAAAATTAAGTTTCTAATTCACCCTACTTATTTTCCCCTATTCACAACCTACCACGTCTCACCCCTTCAATGGAATCATCTCAATCACATGTTATTACAATACATACCTGTAACTTTCAAGTAAATATCTCACTTTTATGTCATCAAACCTATTAATAATGGAGCGGAGATATTTGGTGGTGTTTGAAAAATACTAGAAAGAAATCTGAGGCCTTGGTTTCTAGTACATACACCAAATCCCACATTTCTGTACTCTTACCAGCTTGATTTACTTATTTTCTCCTAATTACTCCTATTTAACCCTCACCCCTTCAACGGAATCACCTCAAAATATAATCTAGTTCCAGATGTCGTTATAATACATACGTGTCCCAAATTTCATGTGAATATCTCGATTTCATTTTACCAACCCCTTTGATAATGGATTAAGTGTGGTGGGGGGTTGAAAAATATTACTAAAAAATCTGAGGCCTTGGCTTCTAGGACATATACCGACTTTCAAGTTTCCGTACTCTTAACAGATTTTTCCCTATTTACCAACTACCCTCACCCGTTCAATCATGTCAAAATATTATCTAAGATATCGTTCTACGTGTAACAAATTTCAAGTGAAAATCTGAATTTAATTTTATCAACTCTTTTAATAAGGGAGTGAGGGTGGTGGGGGGATGGAAAATGTTATAAAAAAACCTGAGGTCATCACTTCTAGTATATACACCAAATTCCAAATTTCTATACTCTTACCAGCTTGCTTTACTTATTTTCTCCTATTTACCACTATTTAACCCCCAACCCTTCAACGGAATCATCTCAAAATATAATCTAGTACCAGATGTCGTTATAATACATGCGTGTACCAAATTTCAAGTAAATATTTCAATTTTATTTTATCAACTACTTTAATAATGGAGTAGGGGTAGTGGGGGGTTGAAAAATATGAAAAAATCTGAGGCCTTGGCTTGTGGTACATACATCAAATTTCAAGTTTCTGTACTCTTACCAGCTTGCTCTACATATTTCCCCATATTTACCCCTATTTACTCCCCAAACCCTTCACCGGATGTCTTCAAAAAACAATCCACTTCCAGATCTCGTTACAATATATACGTGTACAAACGTCATCAAGTCAATACCTTAAACCATTCCGGAGAAAGCGTGCGGACAAAAAAAGTTATAGACAGACGGACCGACAGACAGACGATTTTTTTTTTTTTCGCTCAAATATAAAATCTCGACGTTTCATAACATTCTAAAGCTATTTCAAGAAGAAAAAAAATTTGAATTTTTTTTTTACGATTACTATACTTCCAATCCCCTACGTGGATGTGGAAGTAATTAATAACACAAGTCTACAAAAAAAATGTCGTGTCTTTGCGATTAAACCTATCAGTTCCTAAGTATTTTGGTGAGCTGAAATCAAATTTGGCAAAAAAATTTTTTTCTACCTCGTCAATTTTTCTCTACACCCCCATATAATCCCCATAAACTCATATAGAGATTTTTTTAAAAACATTTTAAATTATTTTTTATGTCCTTTGTATTTGTTTTTTGGGTCGCTGACCCCGAATCTGAAGTAAAAAATAAATTTCGACTTAAAGACAGGTGTAAATGAGCTGCCAAATTTCCCCAAGAGGTAAAAGTTGATAATACTGGCCTCCAAAATAACAAAATTTTCTGCTCCAAGGACTAAACTTATCATTCCTTAAGTATTTTTGTGTGCTGAATCCGAATTTTTAATTTAAAAAATTTTCTACCGCGTAGACTAGACTAGAATAAATCGCGATTTTTATTGCCAACATGCTGTCTTGACAATGAACAGGACATTTTTTTTGTAGACCTGTGTAATCTAATAAGGAATGCAAACTTATACCTATCAGTTGTACCTCAAGGTTAGAATTACAGTAAACTTCTGTTTAATAATTTTTTTATAGAGATATGTATAGACAATCATAACTCAACATTGCAATGTGCACATATTCACGCTACCCTATCCCACCTCTTTGATTTTATATAGATTAACTAAACCTTCTTGCCATTTTTCTTGATTTATTTCTTGGCATTATCGATATAATCTACGAATAAGTCCATAAATAATTAACAAACAAGGTGTAATTAGAAAATTAATTATGCATAAATAACAACTTTACTAAAGCACTTAGCAATATAAAGGCAATTTTCTTAGAACAGCGTTATATACATTAGCATTGTTCTTTTTCGAGGAGGCGGAATATGCAGTAAACTCGTAATCGTTGCTGCCATTACCTACGAAAATTTCTCATAAACCCCTTTAACATCGGCAGCTTTACGGCCTTAACGGCATATTGTTGATAATAATTCTGTTACTTAGATAATATCTCATTACAAAGGCGAGCTAGGTTCATATAAAATACCCGGGGTTAGTTCTGGAACAAAATCTACTTGAAGATCGAGTGAATTTGAGTAAATCGGGTTTAAGTGAGGTAATTTAAATAATTGAAAGGAAATTAAATGCGATACAAAAGGGGATCTGTTTTGAATTCTCCTCAATATTAGCATTCAAATAACTTCATTATCATGGTCTGTAGGCCGATAACCGGTTACGAAAGATACGGTTCAATATGGAGGCCATCACTATTTTTCAGCGGAATATATAGGCAATAGTTGCACATACAGTGAGCACGTAAAAGTTGGAATAAATTCATTAAAATAGTTACAACGCAAGTGAAAAAATTCGCTCAGACCCGTCGATTTTTAAATTAATTTCTCAATCTGTTTATTTAAAAAAAGAAGTGCTGAAAATATTTTTTTTTAAGTTATGACGTCATCGCCATTATTTTTATATGGCAACCCCCATTTTTTAAAATGTCATTTAAAAGAGCACATTTTTCTGGATATAGTACGTTAAATTCTAGGGAGTATTGCATGACGAAATTATCGAGAAAAAAACATTTAACATTAATAGAACACATTTATTACTTATCGTCGAACCTTTTCACAACTTACACTTTTTTTGTGTTTACCGCATTTTTTCATTTACTTAGCAACGCGGACCTGGCTCTAGCACATTAGTTGGTTACGCGCCTTGTAGTACTATACCTAGAAAAATATATGTTTTGAAATCTTTATAGTAATTGTAAGAAGTTTTTGTGTAGCTAGTTTTTTTAACGCCGTGTAGGTCTAGCGCGACCCGCATAGACACAGTAGTATGATAGTAAGTAAGACAATAGTCACTTACGCAGCAGAACGCTGTAGTTATTTATCAGTGATAAGTGAATTATAATTGTCCTTTCTTAAATTAATTTAATAATTGTTACATTAATTGTGTGTGTCGGAGATTTGTTCCTTTTCTTTTTGGCCCCCCTTTGTCCCTCCTATTGCCTGGGCCGACATCGGCGACGGAGAATCCATCAAACCTACTGTGTAAGTTTCCGACACATTATTTTTTTTTATTATACCTAAATACATTCACTAAATTATATTAGCCTCACCACGCTGAAAGGGGTAGGCCCATTCATTAGTATTTACTTGTGATATCGTATTGAAAGTGCTGATAATGCAACGTTTAAGTGACACAGAACGAATTGAAATTTTGATAATGATTGGCTATGGAGAAGTCTCGAACACAAACTATGGTTTGTGAATTATTTAATGATAAATACCCTAATCGGCCTATTACACAATCAACTGTTAGCAAAATAGAAAAGAAGTTCCGAGATTGTGTCATGTAAGAGATAATTTCACGAAAGGTCGTCCTACAATTTCAGAAAATAAACAATTAGATGTTTTATTGACAGTGGAGGAGAATCCTCACAAACCAAGTCTCGAAGTCGCAGCAGAATAGTCAGTCGACTGTTTTAAAATATTTCAAGAAGAATAAATGGCACCCATATAAAGTGAATTTAGTTCAAGAGCTTAACGAAGATGATTTCGACCGCAGAGTAGATTTTTCCGAAACCATGATGGAACGATGTAATATCAATCCACATTTCTTAAGTGCTTTTCTCTGACGAGGCCACCTTCTGTTTAAATGGCACTGTGAATAGGCAAAATTGCCGATATTGGTCACGTGAAAATTCACACTGGATGGTGGAGGCCCATTCTCAGTTTCCACAGAAAGTTAACGTGTGGGCTGGAATTGTTGGGACTACAATATTGGGTATTTTCTATTCAAGGTTCATTAGATGGCGAAAAATATTTGGTGCTGCTCCAACAAAACATAATTCCAGAACTTGTCGCACTGTATCCAAATGGTGAAAACCCTAATGCACCGGAAAACTCCATATGGTTTCAACAAGATGGCGCACCGCCACATTATTCGGTAATAGTGCGTAATTATTTAAACGAAATTTTCCCACGCAGATGGATTGGTAGACGCGGATCAATAGAATGGCCAGCTAGATTTTCTGACCTAACCCTATTGGATTATTTTTATGGGGTTACCTTAAATCCAAAGTTTATTTTAATAGACCGAACAATATTGAAGACTTAAAAGACAGAATTACTTACGAAATTGGAAGAATTGGACCCGAAACAATTATTAACGTTTTGCGAGAATTTCAGTTTCGACTCTTAAATTCTTTTATTTTTGTTTTATTACATTGTTATAAGTATTTAAGGTTTTTTTCTCGGTAATTTCGTCATCCAATACTCCCCAGAATTTAACGTACCGCATGCAGAAAAATGTGCTCTTTCAAATGACATTTTAAAAATGGGGGTTGCCATTTAAAAAAAATGGCGATGACGTCATAACTTTTAAAAAATATTTACAGTACTTTTTTTTTAAATAAGCAGATTGAGAAATGTATTTAAAAATCGACGGGTCTGAGCGAATTTTTGTCACTTGTTTTGTAACTATTTTAATGAATTTATTCCAACCTTTACGTGCTCACTGTATATGACACATTGCACTCTTTATACTATAATAACTATCCCTAAATTCTGTGACTATTATTAGTTTTATTAGTTCCTAATGTTGCATTGGCAAAACATAATTACTAATGAAAATTTGGAACGGTTTGCAATTATCACTCAATAGCATTTAGAATTTGGCTTAGAAATTGTATTGAATAAAGCTTTTGTCTAGGGCTTTATTTCTGTAAAAAAAAGTTGGACAGAGTCGGCTGCCGGATAAACTTTCTTCATGAATTAATTCTTTGGCGTATTGATGCTTTAGAAACGGGAGCCTAGAGGCCTCAATCGTGAATTTCTTGGACCGTATGCCACACAGTTTAAAGTTATAGGAAATATGCTCTCCAAGATGAGTCTCCATCATCATATTCTTTTGCACTCTGTACTTTTTTGACTATATAAATAGGAAAGAAGCAACATAGTACACGGCAAATGATATGACAGAGAGAGCAGAAAGTTGTATTACATGGTGTGATACTGTGAAACGTAGCATACAACAACAGTTAATATACAGATCAGACAACACGTATGATATTGCTTAAACACAGGAAGGGACATCACCAAACACCATGAACTAAATACGTAATGTAAATTATATTTTCAATCACTTTCGTCTATAATTATCAATGTATATATATATTAATAAATATATTGCTTGTTGAAGGTAATTATCATTAATAGCAGCATGTTTCCATTTGAACGCCCTTTACCAAATGTTCTTCACGAGACTCGTCAATTGTTTGCTAAAGTTTTTTATTTTTTCAAACTGGCGCATTCACCATATATTTAAATCTGTATTGAACTATTTTCAGATAAGTAAGTAACTTTTTTTACTGGATATTATTTCATTGCCTAGTGTTTGTTAACTTATTTTACTTCCACATCTACGTAGTGGAATGGAAGTATAGTAATCGTCAAAAAAAATCTAAATTTTCTCTTGTTGAAATAGGCTTAGAATGTCATAAAACTTCGAGATTTTATGGGCGAAAAAGAAATTCTGTCTGACTTTTCTGTGCGCCCATTTTCTCAGGAACGGTTTAAGATATTGACATTAAATTTGGTACACATACATGACGAAATCTGGAACTAGATTTAATTTTGCACTAATTCCGGTGAAGTGTTGATAAGAATGGCATATGCCTCAAATATATTGAAATGTTGTTACTAATTATTTCCACATTCTAGATGCAAATATAGTCAATATGTTTCCCTTTAAAGAGACTTGGATGGGGAATATGGATGTGGAACTAGTGATTCCTTCGGCAACAGTTTTCTATTATGTTATACAATTTTTAGCAACTTATTTAAACTATCCGAATACATGTACCTCAATTATAATCTACTTGTTACACATCCGTTTTATTAGGAATTCCAATATGTAGGTACTCATTCCAAACATATAAAAACATACCTATGATACTAAATTTACTCTAAGTATAAATATGCCTACTAAAATTGTTTATTATTACGTAAAATTGCAGCAAAATTTTATTTCACGGTGAAAGATGAGACATTGAAAGAAAACAGGTATAATTTTGTTTGTAATAAAACTCAAGTACATGTCTGACGAAAATATAGATAAAACGAAACCGCATGTAGATTATATAATAATTATAAACATTGTGATCAGATTAAATATTGCGTGAATCAATCGTCTATATATTATTAGTAGGCTTATTAAACGTATATCTACTTTTCACTGGAAACAGATATATATATAAGTTTACGTATAGTTCAGTTACCAAAGGTTTTAACGTCGGCAAAAAAGGCGAATTACAAAAATTAAGCACATGATATAATTAAAAGGCATTGTTTAAAAAACTTATATCTCTATATAAGGGCTTCATTGAAAAAACAATATTTGAGAAGTAGTTCCCACAAACATCGAAACTCTCGAATATAACACTCGATGCGCGTTTCGATAACTTCGCTAAGCATCATCGGGAGATAACTCGGTTTAAATCGTCTCGCGATATTAATAATGTGATTAGCGAAACGCAGGACGAGTGTTGGTATAAAATCTCGAACATAACACTCGAATACCAACACTCGACGCGCGTAAAGACGTTAGATAGGTCAATGGGAAATGAAAATTTGAAAACTGCTACTAGGAAGATTCAATAATTTTAAACAATTTCTAACAAATACAAGAGCTTTCGACATAATGGGCCCCCCCCTAATAGCAATCGACTTAATAAGTCTTGAATTTGTGACAAGTTCTGAAAATTTAAAGAAAAATTTTCAATGCAAAATGAATAAGACAATTCTAAAAGTACTTTTGTATTCGAAAGAATTTTAATACGAGAGGCTCCTCGGAGTACGGAGTGTAAACAGTCCTGCACATTTCTTTCATAGTCTAAGAAGGTCCAAGTAATTCTTTCTTGGTGCCCTTAGGGACATTGTTCAGAAGGGGCTAGTCAAAAAATGCTGGATGCTGACTTGTTAAATCCGCCACTGCCAGTGCCACTGACAAAGAGAAATTAGCCAAAATCAATGTAACATCCTATATCTCGGTAAGGAAGGATGATGGATGCATAATATTGATACAAACACTGGAAAACATTGGAGTTAGAGAAGTTACACTAAAGCTATTCAAAAGTTATATTTCCAGTAGATCCCAATGTGTAAGAATAAATAATGAATTAAGTGAGTCAATGATAATAAAGTACGGAGTCCCGCAAGGTACAGTTTTGGGACCTATTCTGTTTTCGATTTACATAGATGGGTTGTTTTCATTAGGGAGCAGGGGAGAAATTGTGGGTTTCGCCGATGACACTGCCATTTTTTATAAGGCAGACTCTTGGACAGACCTTAGGATACTACTCGAGGATGATCTAAGTCTAATAAAAATTGGTTTGATAACAGGTTATTAACAATAAATTTTGATAAAACGCACTACCTACTGCTTAGTTGCAATAAATCTAGCCAACCAACATTTCAATGTCTTGAAATAAATGCACGAGGAACGTTATGTACTGTATTACCTGAAAAAAATATGAAATATTTAGGTGTCTTCCTAGACTCCCATCTAAGATGGGACGTCCACATAAACTACATAATAAAGAAATTGCGAACTATCATCTACAAATTTAAGTACCTAAAAAATATGCTGGATTTCTATCAATTAAAAATACTGTATTACTCACTTGTGGAAAGTCATTTACGTTATTGTATACTTGGTTGGGGTTGGCGTTGTTAAAACTCATTTAACTCCTCTTGAAACCCTACAAAAAAAATTCCTAAAGATAATGCTAGGCAGGAGTTCAATATATTCATCAGATCTATTGTACACAAAGGCAAAATTGTTTGACATTAGGCAATTGTATTATTACAACATAAGCGTTAAATACCAACTTACCCAAAATATAGGAACTCTACCCTCTCATGTATACAATACTAGACAAAAAAATAAACATAGTGTACCATTTATGACGAAAACAGTTGGACAAAGGTCTTATACTTATTTAGCCCCAACAGTCTATAACTCATTACCGAACGAGTTACAAAACATAACCAAAATAAACACGTTTAAAAAATTATTAAAGAAGCATATAATAGAAAGTCCAAGGAATATAATAAATGACATAATTGATATAAAAAATATTTATCAACTAAAAATGTAAAAATACTAAAAACCAAAGAAAAATTTTCTGATACTGCCGTTGTTTGCGTTGCTCTGTACAGCTGTTGTGTAAGTGTGAATTAGAAAAGCGTGGTACAGTATACAAATATTTAATCTATTTGTGTATGTTAGTGTTAAGTTACTTTTTGAGTATTTACAGTGTAGATTTGTATGTGTATGTAATTATATTAATGCTTCTTCATTTGTAATATTTTGTAAACCTACAATCTCTGATGTAAATAAATCTAATTACTAATTATTATAAATTATAATACCGTGTAATTTGGAACCGCCCAAAGTGCCCTCTATTCACAACTAACATATGTACCTTTAACTTTGATGAGATTATTATATTATATGCTTTATTTTGAGAGATTATGCAGTATTTATTATGTATAGTTATACATACCATTTTTCATTTTTAAATGGCACACTTTATTAGTGTATACATTTCTTATATTCCTTCAGTCCATATTACCAGTGGGTATATTTCAATTTTTTGAAGTTTCCGGATATTCTTTAATTCGTAGGACAAATTTTTTTCCCTTTCCGTTTTATGGATGTTATTACTATTATTATTGTTATGGAAATATTTATCGGACCAAAGAGGAGGTCTGTTATTTTTTAAAGAATCTCTTCATTTATATTTATATAAAAGATTACTTGATTTTCTTCGTATAATAAATAGTTTTGTGCGATATGAAATGAAAATGTGAATAAATTAAATATGGCAAACATTCGATGAGTGATAACAGTAAATAAAATAACTCGCATCATAATAGTATGGTCTACTGCAGCCTCTAGAAATGTAACAATGTTATATAAAATTGAAGAAATCATCAAATGTTCCAATCTAGTCTCATATTAACTACAAGGCCTTTGTGTACAGCGATTACACGAATTTAGTGTTGTTAATCCTGGTCTTTCATTAATTTGATAATATCATATTATTCTCATAAAATACGTATTGATTTTTGTTTATCTTTAGTCACACTACTACCCACGTACGATTCCTAGTAATTTATTTTTATATCTCTGTTGTAATTAACTAACGATGTAGATGCTTGAATAATTATATTTGTTGATGCACCGCAAAGTACTTATAGTTTATGGTAAAAATTAGAATCATCAACATTTCCTCATATTTTAAAAAGGACTGATGAAAAAAGGATACTAATAATAGTCGCTGATGATAGAATTTGTTTTGCCAAAAGCGAACATTCATAATTTTCCCAACCTTGTATATTATCCAGTGTTGAATTAGAAGTGTAATTTCATTAGTTTCGTTAAAGCGAAACAAGCTAAATTTTTAGGTTACGGCTACCTTAAATATAATTTAAAAAAGTTTGCATTCGTGAAGCACCTGCTGCACCCCTCCCTCAAAAAAAGCTAAACACCAAAATAAACGATCTTATACAAATAGCTTATTGCAAAATAATACAATTGTAAATCAATTTGAAAACTGATTGGTATGACTATTTTTATGATTTTTCATTATTACTCATTATTATTCATGATTTTTCAAGACCACTCGTGACTTTTTATTATATTATTCGCAAATACAAAACAAACAGTGTATTGTTTAAAAATGAATTATTGTTTGTTTGCTTATAATTTTATTGAAACATATTCTTTATAGAATTTTGCAAACAGCAGAAAAAATAACTATCTATAACTAAAAGAACAACTTTATGTAAAAATATTAATGAAATATTTGCATTCTTTCGATAACCTGAATTATGGTTATGCTAGCAAATTAAAATCCTAAAATGAATTTGTCTAATTTCTTATTAGACAATTCTCATTCTAACACTAGCATCCACACATAAAGCCATAAAGCCACTCATAAAGATGTTTCATGCAGAACCAAGACAATTTCTATGAATAAGTGTGAAATAATTATATTTGACATTATTTGTTTGCTTATAATTGTATTGAAACAGATTCAATCAATGTCAAATATAATTATTTCACACTTATTCATAGAAATTGTCTTGGTTCTGCATGAAACATCTTTATGAGTGGCTTTATGTCTTTCTGATGAGCTCCAGAATAAGGGCGAAAAACGTTTCAAAGGCTAAGCATTTCCAGGAAACAGAATGATAGATTTCATGAAAATGTAATCCCTTGGAATGAACATTTTTTTTTAAGACAAGGTAGATAAATAAATTCATTTTAGGCCTTTGTTCTCATTTTTAACTGAATCCTCATGATTGTAGGGGGTTATGTAGATACTAGTTTAATCTGCATGGCCGTAGTGGACTGTGTGGATGCTAGTGTTAGAATGAGAATTGTCAAATAAGAAATTAGACAAATTCATTTTAGGATTTTAATTTGCTAGCATAACCAGAATTCAGGTTATCGAAAGAATGCAAATATTTTATTAATATTTTTATACGAAGTCTTTCTTTTAGTTATGGATAGTTATTTTTTCTGCTGTTTGCAAAATCCTATAATGAATATGTTTCAAAACGGTGTATTGTATTTGATGGGCACATTTCTAAATTTGCTAATATCGCTTCTAGAGAAAAAAAATTGATACCACTGTATTGGTGCTTGAAATTCTAGCAACTTTCAAAATGTCTGTATGTAAGTATGTTTGTCCGTCTGTCTGTGCGCTCGCCTGCCCGCCCTACCGCCGGCCCGCCTATCTGTCCGTCCCCGTTTGTCTGCCTGCCTGATTGTCTGTCCGTCCGTTCGCCACGGTTCTTGTAAGCACGATAATTCGAATGAAAAGCACAAGAATATTGAATTTGACAGTAGCTGGAGCTTCACATCTCCAATAATTTGCTGCAACTTAGCGACTTAACTTTGAGTGAATTCTAGTTCAACAGAATTTGATAGAAAAAATTTGAAATGAAATAAAATGTCCCTCTCGAGATTGGCAAATAAGATTGCATATTTAGGACCAATATTCAAGAAATAAATTTGAGACATATATAAATAAATTATCATTACTACATCATCGGTTATCTTGTTTCGCATAACCTTCTTTCATAATTCTGTCATAATTTATAGCGGCATAAGTAATGTTCTAAAATATCTAACTGTAGATCATTTTTGCTCAAAAATAGACGTTAGTCTTCTTTTGCTGCAGTATGTATGTGAATTTTCTTTCTTAGATACTTCAGTTATAGCTAGTTTCCGCGCTAGTCTCTAACAATAAAATTGTGGTCTCCCATAGCTTTAAATTTCCTAGCTAAGTATATTATTATTTAGGATAATGTTTTAAGTGCAAATTTTATTTAAAATATAAAAACACAAGACCCGACTTAAATCTAGACAGTTAAAGAATAATAATGCGTATTCTATAACAGTATTAAATAGATTAGAATGTGGCATTACTTTTGTATGGCTATATTATTTACACACATATTTTACGATATACTTGCATTTTCACTGTTTCCAAGCTGGTGGTTTATGGCACTGATAGTAAAATATCTTTTATAAAATAATATGCGTTGTAAAGAAGAAAGCACCGAAGAATTTTTTCTTTGAAAGTTACGAGGGTAGTGATATGGGGGCTCACTATTATAGAGGGTAATGCTGCATAAACCTTTAAGGGCCAGATTTAAACAACTTTTGTATGTAAATTATATTTATGTATAGGGTGGTCATTTCAATGCCTCTGTTTAATATCTCACCAAGGAGAAAATTCCTCAAAATGACAAATTCAAACCTGATCATTGCTTGATCCATTAAATAAAGATCATGAAAAGGGTATTTACAACTAATTATATCGATATATTTTCGCACCGTGTCAACATAGCTTTAAATAAATAAGTAAATAAATAAATACTTTATTGCCCAACAGAATACAAAGTAATCCAATTACAGGACAAAATTTAAGTTGTATAACCTAAGTTTGTGTAAACTAAACTAAACTAAGTTAATTAATATATTAAGACGAATTATTTAGAATCGAGAAAGATGAAGAGAAAGAAAAGAAGAGACGAAAGAGATAATAAAAATATATATGTATATATCTAAGCGAATAAAAAGTATGAATGGCAAGAATAATAAAATAACAAAAAGTGGATCAAATTAAGTATACTAACTTAAGCTAGGTGAGAATATAAATGTAAATGATTGTCAAATGAGATTGATATGGTCCGTGATAATTTTCGTTAGCTCGTTTAAGTAATTATGATATATATCACAGTACATAGCAACGCCATTAACACTATTGCACATTGAATATACAGGTGATTGTGACAATATATTAGTTCTAGCGATAGATAAGTGAAAAGTAGTCGAGACTCTTGAGGATAATCGCGGAACTCGAAATATTATCTCGTTAACAAGGCCTATGCAATCAATTTTATTATGTAAAAATTTGTAAATAAATCCTACTGCAAATAACACTCTTCTTAGATGAAGCGATTGAAAACCCAATGAATTTAACAACAGATGCTGAGAGTAGCCCCTTTCGGGGTATACTCCTGTGATTTTATATTGAAAGAATTTGAGAAACTTCCTCTGAACATTTTCAACGGCCAGTTCATGTACATTATAAAACGGGTGCCAGTTTTAGGAACCGTATTCTAACTTTGATCTGACATAAGCAAAATAAAATACTTTTAATGCAGTGGGATCATGAAAATTGCGACAGTTTGGTATTATAAAACCTAACATTCTTAATGCGGAGTTTGTAGTCTGGTTAATATGGTCAGTAAATGACAGTTTTGCACTATACACTATACCAAGATCTTTTATGGATTCACATCGGCTTAAGTTTGTGGAGTTTAGCCGATAAGTAAATTCAGTGTAATGTTTTTTTAGTGTAAAAGTTAAGCTTTTACATTTTTGGGTGTTTAAGTGAAGATTATTTTCGTCACACCAAACTTCAATCTTTCTCAACTGGTTCTGAATAAATAAGCAGTCATCATCATTCTCTATGCTATGGTAGATTTTTAGATCGTCAGCAAATAGCACCTTTTCACAATCGATGATCCGTACAAGATCATTAATGAAAAGCAAGAATAATAATGGGCCAAGGTTGGATCCTTGGGGTACTCCGGAAGTAGCAATAAATTTTTTAGAGTCGAACCCGTTGTAAGATACATACTGAACTCTGTTAGTCAAGTTAGACCTAATCAGTGTTGTAAGTGATTCATGAAATCCAAAGTTATTTAGCTTGGTTAAAATTATTCCGTGATCGATGCGATCATTATCTTTATATCAGTAGAGAATGCTAGCGTCTAGTTTCTTGATACAATTTACAATAAATTAGTCAGTTCGACTTATCCGAGACCTTTGATACCTTGGATGTGGCATTATATTATGTCTAAGCTCCTTTTTATATGGGGTAATATTCGGGATTAATTCTTCATATAGTAAATTTTAAATAACTTTGGGGATTTCGGCACGGTAGCTCGGCTAAGCGTCTTAGTGGCGAGCGCGCTTGGTCAGACTGCTAACGTGTACTGGGTTCGATCCCCAGCACCGGAACTATCAATGTTGGTGGGTAATGGATGTTGTCCGCGTTTTTCCAATTGTGTAACCCCTTCCGGACAGCCTTTATTAGGTGTAATGTTTATGTTGTTACGTACCCATTTCACAGAGAAATTTAATATATCTTCTGGGGTGCCTCAGCAACCGGTACTTAGGCCTTTACTTTCTTGTTAATGATATTCTAGCCCATATAAAAAGCACAGTTTTTTGAATTTCTGTTCTATGTCCAATGCCAGCAGGAAAATCCAAAATTGTTTAAATACAAAATTACAAAGCACTTATTTTTTGCACATAACGTTATTTTTTAAGCCGTACGGACAGAAAATAAATATGAAAGGGCACTTCAAGCCATTTAATTTATATTATATGTATTTTTAACATCATACTGATTGTTTCCGACATATTTGAGATTTAAACATTACATCTCAACTGATAAACGTTCAAGTGCCATTTTTAAACTATTATATTTTTAGAACTTCATCATGCAGAATTAAACAACAAACAAAATACTTGTAATTTCATAGTCTTTTTTTTCTAGCCATGCTACACTATTTCCATAAATGTAATACTTTTGAGTTACTTACGAAAAACGGTCTCAAGTTGCCAAAATATAAATTTTCATGGAAAATTGTAAACCACCGTTACTCTTACCATATAATTTTGTCCACCCCTCTAGAGGGGGTGGGAACCACACCCAAGTAAAAAGCGGCAGTTTTTATAGGAATGCTTTTTTGTACTCAGTCTTAGAAACTCGATGCAAAAAATATCATGAAAATCCATTCACTATAGCTGGGTTCCGTCATTTCTCATTTGTAATGACTAATTGCACTGCACTAATGAGGACTAAAAGTCATCACAAATAATAAATAGCAACTAATGAGAGTTAAAATAACCATAACCTCAATGAACATAAACTTAATAAAACATCGTTTTATTTTTCATCTCTTTTCAATACATGAGCTACATAGAAATATAAGGTGTATAGAGAGTATGTCTATTCGAGACTATTTGAATCTAAAGTAATACAACAGAAGTAGAAGAACCAAAAAATTAATAACACCAACTAAACAAAAACAGAATCAGCTAAATATGTCGCAAAGTATGCAATCAACTTTAATCTTTGCCTATTTATTTCGGTTAAATTAGCAGACACATCCGTTAATCATGTATTGAATAGTGACCGAAAGTAATGGCCTTTGCACATTTAGATTCGATAGGATACATATATGTAAATGTTTGTTCCCAAAACTTTTTACTTCTTACTTAACTTGTTATTTGTTTTTAAATTTACACTCTATGGCGGACCGATAAATCTTGTTGCCTACATTTTTGTTTTAACTAGCATGAAAACATTTAACATAAAAACAAAACAAAGAAAATAATAAAAAAACAATCACCTTAACAAGAGAGAGCTGATACAGGCCTTTTTGTGTAAAGTATCGATAACTTTTTTATTCCTGGCACGTGTGGAACCTCAGTTTTGTGACACTTCTGAGACAGTGTAAAATTAGTGAATGCAATGCCACGTTTAAGTGAAAGAGAACGCGTAGAACTTTTGATGATGGTTGGATAACGAAACCATATTCTTCTAGAAAATGAGGAAAACCACCATCTTTCGACAAGGCCGCTGGCTTTAAATCGTAACGTGAGTCAAACTTCTGTTGTACGTCTATTGAAAGAAGAAAAATACCATCCATACAAAGTGCAATTAATCCACGAATTGAATGAACACGATCCAGATCGGCGCTTACAGTTTTGTGAACAGTTGATGACCTTGTGCGATGAAAACCCAAATTTTTTTAAGAACATTGTTTTTTCTGATGAAGCTACATTTTCTTTAAATGGCGTAACTGTAGGTATTGGTCACGCGAAAATTCTCATTGGACTCAAGAAGCACATACACAGCGACGAGGCAAAGTAAACGTGTGGACAGGTATGATTGGCGATTGTTTATTGGGACCTTTTTTTTAAAGAAAATCTTACGGTAAGAAATTCCTGCTGAAAACGTCTGGTTTCAGCAAAACGGGGCCCCACCTCATTTTGGGATAGCAGTGTGTCAGTTTTTAGATGACACTTTTACTGGATGGTGAATAGGTCGTCGAGGTCCGATTGAGTGGCCCCCGCGTTCACCGGATTTAACCCCCTTAGACTTTTTTCTTTGGGGTTACTTAAAGTCAAGGTGTATTTTAACAGACCGGATACCATAGAAGAATTGAGAGACGGAATTGGCTTGGCGATGAGACGAATTACCCATGAGATGATTCAGAACAGCGTGCAAAGTATCTACATCCGTCTTGGTCAATGCCAAATGGTTGGAGGGTCGCAATTTGAGCAATGGAGATGATTTTTTTCTCACAATTACTTATGTAAGGTATCAACCAATAAAAATATTTTTTTCCAAAAGAATGGCTTAGGTAATATCAATTTTTTTCATATCACCAGAAAGCTAAAGGAATATACCACCAAAAACAGTAAACAAAAATGTCTGGTTGCATTAAGAAAAAATCATGATGACGTCAAAACCAATGACGTCATGAATTTTGGTATAGTGACAAAATGCAGCATTTATAAAACTAAAATCGACCTCTTCGAGGATTTTTTTAACAAATGACACATACCAAAGATATGAATTTTGTGCATTTTGTTTTGTGCGTAAATTCACACTGTATATAAAAATATCAAAAATTCATACAGGTTAAATGTGGCTCTAAATTGTGATATCAGAAACTAATAACAATGGAATGAGACACGATAATTTGGAATTTCAGTTTCCCGAATATTGAGAGTTGGACCCACAATAATGCCAAATTTCCTAGTAGTTAATAAAGCTAGTTTTCAGGTCAAGGGAAATAACATTTCAATCTGTAAATTGCAAATAGTTATTCATGAAAATTTTCGATCGTTATGTTCGAATTAATTTTAACTACGTTTATTCTGGGAATTACCATATTTTCTTAATATGTATTCGGTGAATATTCTATAAATAATTGTAATGAGTTATTTATAGAGTTCTTAAATTATTTTCATTTAAATATTGGAACAATCCACACAAAGCAGGTGGTTGCTGTGTTCAATGATATAAATTACTTTCAGAAAAAAAATTGTTCAGTTAAAATCTAATTATAACATCTTGTCTATAAAATATTAAACAAGTTAAAAAAGTAAGAATCTTCAGTTTTAACGAATAATGATTTGAGATTATTCTGTTAAAGCCTACTGAATTATTGATATTCCTTAGCTATTTTAGTTACTTATGCTATTAACCTTGTAATTCATCCGATCATACGAATAACTCAGTGAAAATAAATTATTTTGGATGTGAAACGATATTGGAAACAATAGTTAGACAATAATGACGAACATCACAAAGAAAATCGTTCATAAAATTAAATCAAAATTCAGTAAAAAACTTAAATCGTAAAAAAATATCGAATCATTTTTCAACATTCATTTCACTCACACTTTTATTCGAAAACCACTATATATAGCTTCCTGTACTGTTACTAGCCTCTTGTTCGGAATCGGGTGAGGAGGTTACCAAGATGCTGACGCTGACTCAGTGATTGACTCATGTTTGCTTTATACTGTTTGAGAAGAATAACCTAAAGTTTGCTTGTAAAATGTAAAGCATTTTTGACCAATATCCAGAAAATGTGTACCAAGTTACGTTGTCATTATATAACTATAACATTTTTTTTATGATGAAAATTTGAAATATAGTGCCTGAAAGAAAACACTAAATTAGTTGGTTAGCAGTCACACGACGTTCCACAAGGCCTGAGTGGGGCGACCTTTGGTCGCCCCGCTAGAAGAAGAAGAAGAAAAAAGAAGTACAAGTACTTGAACGGTGATTCAGTGGTTAGCACATTTGGCTTCTAAGTTGAAAAGCGGATTCAACCCCTGCTTAACGTGAATTGATTTTTGATTATAATATTATACCCAAGTGGTTCAGACTTTGTTATAAAGTGTAGGCCCTTGTTTCTTTTTACCTAACTCAAAATTTTGGAAGCAGTTATTTTGACGACTTGGATAAGAAAACACTTGAAACAAAACAATACTACACAATATACAAACCCTACGGCGCACAGTGGGGCAAAACTTTACATTTGGGGACAAAAACCGCCTGCCAGCTCAAATTTTCACCAAATTTAATAATTTTTTTTTAGTACTCGTGAGAAATGTAGCTTCAACGCCCGACTGCTACAATTTTGAAATAACGTAACCCAAAAAATTAGAAATAATACTAGACAATTTTTATAATTTTTTTTTATCTAGATCAAATGAATCAAAGGAAACTCAAAGTAGAAAATAGAGTAAAATACTTTTGATATTAGAGAGATATTGCAACTTCGGTTTACAGATCCTTTAATAAAAGTTTCCTTTAATTTGACATGTACGCATGCGCATTGAAAATATCGTTAAGCATTTTCTTTTAATAAAATACAGGCATCCCGTATTTATCTTAAATACGGGCAAGGCTTTCCTTTATTAAAAGCAGCTTAATTTTGACACATTTAGGAACTTTTTGTCGAAACTTGCACCAGACGAAAATTTCCTAAGGAAATTGTTACTTTTGTTGGCGATAATGGCATAAGAAAAAGATGAAAAACGTGAGATTCAAATATGAGGAAGACGTAATTTCGCAATCATATTATATCCCATCTTTGAAAACGAAAATTAACTTTTATTTCATCGTCAGTCATATTATTTAAATCGAAGTTCACGGGTTCTATACCGTTAATTTGTTCATTACCGATATAAATATCAATTATGTTACCTATGTAGAAGGAACATTTCAATTTCTTCATCATTAACACCAGCTAGGATAGCTGCTTCTAATTGTTCTTCCATATTCATTTTAAACTCGAGCAAATGATAACAATACCGGCAATGCCCAATTTGGATTTGTTAGGTTGGGGAAAATTGTCAAAATGAAGTATCAACATAAGGTATGAGGAGGACACCGTTGCAATAACTCACTTTGAAAATGGATGATAAATTGGAATACAGGATACTTTATTTAAAGTTTCTTTTAATAAAGTCAGCCCTTTTTCGTTTTGCAATAACTCTCTAACAACATTATATTCGAATATGTGTTACATAACTTAAATAAATATAATAAATCAGTTTTATTGGCTAACATCGCCTGTCACCTTTATATTTAACCGAATTTCTTTTTTTAATGTTCAAGATGAATGCATTTTCAATGGACATCTGTTACAACTTTGACAAAAGTAAAATATAACCTAAAAAATCCAAAATACCAGCAGAACATTTTTGTAAGAAAATTTATATCTATATAAAATGAACCTATTACCGCAAGAAAGGTTCTATAATGGAATAATGGGCATGTGAGTTGGTCAAATCTTCCCACTCGGCACGATGAAAATTTGGAAAAATATCGCGATTTCTAGAAAATGAGCTTAAAAGAGCAAATTTCTGTCATCGAACTGTGGAAATTGATAAAATTAACCAATTTACAATTTTCATAAATGTGCTTAAACGAGCGAATTTTCTAGAAATCGGGACATTTTTCCGAATTTTCTTCGTTCGAGTGGGGAAATTTGCCCAATTTACATGTCCATTATTCCTTCATCTCCCCCTGTTTAACATTCCTCTGAAGTACCCCCCAATAAACATGTCGCATCTAAAAAAAAAATATTATCAGAAGCCTCCAATAAATTCACGTTTTTTTGTTAATTTTTAGATCAGGTTTATTGTCGTGTAAGCCTCTATTAGTTCTTTTATGGTTTGACCAATTAACTTATGTTAAGTTTAGAGCTTGTCATGTATACCTTTTTCGTCATTAACTATTTGACCTATTATATTAAATTAGGCTTAGAGCTCGTCGTGTATAAAATTCTGCTCGTTTATAGTTCGACCAATTATATTTTGTTAGGATTTGTGCTTCTCGGGTATAACTTTCTGCTCGTTGATGGTTTAATTCATTAGCTTATATTAGGTTTAGAAATTGTCCTGCATACCTTTCTGCTTTTGTTAGGTTCTGAGCTTGTCGTGTATACTTTTCTGCTCGTCCATAGTTCGATCTATTAAGTTTTCTTATGTTTGGAGCTTATCGTGTATACCACTCTGTTCGTTCGTGATTTGATCCATTAAGTTATGTAAGGTTTAGGGCTTGTGTCTACCTTTCTGCTCATTCGTGGAATAATCCATTAGGTTATGGTAGGCTTTTACAGCTTGTCGGGTGTACCTTTCTGCTCGTTTATTTTCGATGTATTTTTTAGGCAAGATGTAAGACAAATTTGTATGCATTTTGTTACGCAAAAGTATTTATCTTCAATTGCTTCCTTGTAATTCCATTATAGAATATGTTTTGCTATAACAGGCTCATTTGATATAGATTTTACAAAAATGTTCTACTATTATTTTGTATTTCTTAGGTTATATTTTATTGTTGTCTTTGTAACAAATGCATTCATTATGATCATTAAAAAAAAGAAAATTGGCTAAATATAAAGCTGGCAGGCAATTTTTGTCCACAAATGTAGCTTCTTGCCCCATTGTGCGGCGCGGCGCGAATCTTAGAAATGTTCCCAAAGAGACAGCGTTTTGGACTTATTTTGAGTACCCGGGTAGCTTATATGTAATCTGCAAACGCATAAAGCATAACTGACTGCTCCGGGTTTTTAAGAATAATAGGACCAATGAAAACGAGAGTAAAGTGCAGACGTAATTATCCTAGTATGTATTTGCAAGCGAAGGCAAATGGGCTGTGTGTTCATTCTATTTTGCAACAGTTTTAAACACTTTCAAGAAGAGCAAGAAAAATTTTCAGCAATTTTGCACTGAATATATCAATCGTGAATAGTGGTTTTAAACTTAAAAAAACTATCAGTTGATTGTAGAAGTTTTTCTGTGCACATTCTATGTTCCCACTTTACCAATAACTACCGAGACATATAAGCCGGTGCCCAAACACCCATCCCCTTTTGGTACACTGATTATCTACCTCTCAGTTTACATACCTGAAAAAAGTGATGCGTCAGCGTAAGTGCAAGCAAGGCCAAAGTTTACTGGCCCAATCTTGTTAACGTTACTTAACGTGCGTGTTTGTATATATAAAAAAAATATAGAAACAGGTCAGGTTCCGCTACTAAGGCCATCACCGACGCCAGGAGATGAGCTACCCCCTAACCTCCTCTCTATCAAATTATTTTTTACGTGCCCAACATATCAACTATGTAATCCCTGCCTAAAGTTGCATATCTTCTACGTATGCGGTAATATAAAAGCCATTAGCGGAGCGAGAACCTATTTTCGTTGGAGAGAGTCATCCATCCAAGTACTAACCGCGCTGCGAATTGCGTAATCTTTCCTATTAAACTTATCTATTCTCGGTTTATGTTTATTATATAATTTATGAGACTTATCCACTAGAGTCGGGTCAAGTTTAAAAAGACCGATGTATGAATTAATACTGCACATACGTTTTCAGTATCTCTTGCACACAAACTTAAAGCCGTAGCCTAAAGACATTGTCAACGTATGTCTACCAAGATTCTTTCCCACTTCATTTGAGACGGAAATATGAAATGTACACTGTGGAGTGAGAAACATAGTCATAAGCTCAGCGATTCTCAAACTTTGTGTGATTTGACGACGAATGTTATTTATTTCCGTGAACTAACACCACTCTAAATATGAAATACATCTTTATATGAAATATTTAAGTTATTTTTAGTGGTAAATGGTGGATATTCATCCATCAAACGAACAATGTCAAACCACTAAGTCTTACAATTTTCTAGTACGTAGATATTACATGTTTTAGAGTAGAATGAACAGGATCGCGTAGCTCAATCGGTAAGATGCTCGAACAGCACTCCTACTTTTTTTTTTACTTGATTAAGCTCTATTAAAAGTTAATAATTTTCCTTCAAAAATTTTTATTTTATTAAACTGCGCCGCGACTTTTGTTAAAACTTAATTTTCCCCAAAAATGTGTCTTTTATTACTACTACCGCGTGTTTATCTCTAATAAAATCTACTTCATTACGTTATATATTAATACACGAATGGTGAAACGTGCGTCGAGTAGATAAATTGTTTGTAGTGTTTTAGTGTTTATGAAAACGTGTCAATGAGTTGTTCTTTCAGAATTGTTTTAATTTATTTGTTTTAAAATTATTGTTAATATTTTTAATATTTATTTTGTCAACCACAATTTTATTTATTACAGCTAAAAGAAAAATAATTTATTTTCGTTATTCTCATAGAGATTTCAGATTTTTTTTGTTACATGAAATATTTTATTTTTACTGACAACGTGTTCCCTACTAATACTACGATACTATCCTTTCCTGGCAAGAAATGTCCAAACGTTTCCGTGTTTCTTGCTGGATTGTAGCAATATTAGTCTTTGACTTCTTTTTCTGATCACTCATTATTGTTATTGACTGAATTGGACAATTCATTTTTTGTTATCAGTTTCATTTGTGCCCGAACCTATATACCTACAGTGTCCGTCATGAAGTTGGCTACATATGGGAAAAAATTGTATTATTGAGATTTCTAAAAAATACTGTATTGGGGGTTCGTTTCTTTTTTTACATGCAGATATTCAACTAAAATACATACAGTTTTTGTCGAAACTAATTAAATATTTGTGAAATAGACACAAGAGTTTATGATTTTTCATATAGTAATTAATGGTAGTGGTAATTTTTTTTTTATTTTCCTCATATCTGTTTCAGAATTGATAATGGGGTCCTTGTTGTATTCTATATGCACTTTTTCTTCATAAAATTTTTCGATATCTTAATAATTTGACCCATTTTTCGGTACCACCGTCAACTATTTTTTTACAGCCCTGCCAAACCGGTGATCACAGGACATGTGTCAAAATGTAATTTTTTGTTGTTAGACATGCATAAATGAACCCCTAATAGATTTTTTAGAAATACAATTTTTTCCCATATGTAGCCAACTTTATGGCGGACTCTGTGTAATCAGAATTCCACTAAAATTATGAAGTTACTAAATTAATAATCTTAACATTTTATGATAATATCTTTCCAATTTTTTTTT
Source organism: Stenurella melanura (assembly GCA_963583905.1). Taxonomy (NCBI): domain Eukaryota; kingdom Metazoa; phylum Arthropoda; class Insecta; order Coleoptera; family Cerambycidae; genus Stenurella; species Stenurella melanura. The sequence goes on from OY757311.1 coordinate 12,435,109, forward strand.
TAAATTGTTTAGCGACATCATTGCTGAGAACCGTTTGAGAACTACTGGCATTTCTTATGCATCAAATGAAAACTTAGTTCAGACATTTTAGTGGCCATGACGCAGGTCAGTTTAAATTGTACCCGACTCTGTCATTGTTTTGATCTCTTTGGATGAAATAAAGTACTATTAAAATTATGGCGAAGGAGCCGGTGCTATTAAAATTTGAAAACTTTTAACAATAGGCCTCATGTTGATTGCATATTTGGATTTGGCACAAACTTCTGCGTTGATTGACATATCTAATCTAGCGCTGAGGTAAGGACACAGAATGCACTGGATGGGCAGTAACTACATATAATTGGAGGAAATCTAATTACTTAGCGGCGAAAATATTTACGTACACTAGAACTAATACAACACATTTCGTTATTTACAAAGTTTATTACAATAATTAAGGCTCTATGCTCTATATTTCTTACTCCGTAACGAAAGAAAACAGTTGCACAGAATGGATTCTCTTATCGATACGTAATGATTTGCGAGGTATTTTGTGACACAGATTGTACACCAAATGAATCTTTCCATTATGCAGAAGATGGCGTCAGTAAATGATTCTAGTAGAGAGAATAATTATTAATGGAGGGATAAATCACAGCATGCTTGGGTCCATTGTGTGCACCGCCATCGGCATGCGGAAGGGACGCTAGAAATGTAAGGCAAAACAGTATGGGAAAACAGTGCTGTATCCTTTCGTTATTCCTTTATTATCATAAATTGTAAAATTATCCGGCAAATGCGGCAATTTATAAGGTTGTTAAAACCTAAATTATATGCGCTGAGACATGCAAAAATATATCGAAATAGTATGCTTTCGACATTATTACACAATAAGACAGTCCTGTAAAAGACTTTACTGTAAAAGAGAAAACAATATTTCGCATAAGCACCTACCCATGTCTTATGAAACTAGACCGAACATATTATAGTCTTTAAAGATAATTTTTCTTAACTATGTTATAAGCGTTTCATGAGAACAATGTGTGCTTTCTTTATATAACAATTGTTTATCAGCTACGGCCGAATGCAATATGTTCCTATAAGTAGAGAACCGGCTGTACTGATTTCCTGTGAATAAGATACATGAAAAACTTTATGTCATTGAGTAAGTACTACCACAGACCTACAGGGAGCCACTTTTGCACGCGTTATGGAATATTGAGGTATACAATGAGATTATAGTGGGGTGCCATGCTTAATTTGCCCGCAACCCTGATACACTCTCAATAAAAGTTTTTTTGTTTTTGTTTTCTTAAGTCGTCGAATACATAGATGAATTTATTTTAAATGAAAGTAAAAAACTTCTAGTTATTAAAAAAATAGGGTGCCTCTTCTTATTTGCCCGCAACCCCTCATGGCTGCTTCGCTCACGCCAAAACTCTATGACGCGGGCAAAATTTGCATACCGGGTGAGTCACGAATTGCGCTCGCCCCGATATTTCCTAAAATATTTGGAATAGAAAATTGAAATTTGGAGGCCTTATTACACGACTAAAATGCCATCTTTTCAATAAAAAATCAAGTTTGGTGCACATCCGGTTTGACTTTTGAATACAATACATCCATTTTGGTCACTTTTTGATAAACATTAAACATTTTATTAACAAATCTCTTTCTGAATCCAGAGTGCTGTGGTGCCCAAAATATATTTTAGTTTGTGTGCTACGTTACTATAAAAATAAAAAGAGCAATATGATTGCATTACTTAATTCTCTAGAGGCGTTTAAAATTTTTAAATGTGATTTTTACCCACTAACTCGGTTTTTTTAAATGGGAATTTAATCGTTCACCAACATTTTTAAATACCTCATTTTCATACGAATCTAATGCTACCAAAATTTTGAAAATCCGCTCAGAAATATTTGAGATTTCAGCCAAAATACAATACAACCAAGCTTTTAGAAACATGCGACTAATAGATAATAGATTAGTGGGCTTTGGAAACTAAAATGGCACATTTCTGTGTAAATCTGGTAACCTAATAACATTGGAAAAATCATAGTAGCCATTGAATGTAATAAAACAATATCAGCTGCCAGACAGATACAAAATAAAGCGTTGCGGAAATCTCTTTGAGTAAAAATTAAAGAAAATGAATAATTTTAGTAGAAATGAAAAGCTCGATATGTTACTGATATATGGACAGCGTCTCAAAAATTCAACTGCAGCTGCAGAACTGTATCAGCAACGATATCCCAACAGACGTCATCCAAGCAGACACTTGTTTGCCAGAGTGGAACAAGAATTAAGAAACGAACCCAATCAACAAGATGACCATCAAACATTTATTGTAAGTGAGGACAAAGAAATTGACCAGCAACATCAACAAGTCAATGGAATGCGACATCAGTCAGTCTTCGGTTTGCAGAATTTTAAAGAAACATAAGTTTCGGTCTTATAAATACCAAATACACTAACATCTTTATGGAGATGATAACGACAGGAGGCTAGTATATTGCAACTGGTTCTTAAATGCAGTACAACAAAACCCAGGTTTTCCTTTTCATATTTTATATTCAGATGAAAGTAGATTTACGAACCAAGGTATGTTTAACAGAAATAATACTAGGTACTGGGCTCAAGAAAATCCGAGGTTGGTAGGGCGAGGGAATATTCAGGAAAGATTTGGGTTTAACTGTTGGCTTGGGGTACTTGGAGATCGAATAATTGGACCCATATTTTTTTATGGAACACTTACTGGCGAACGATATTTATTCTTTTTACAAAACCAGACAGCAGAATTTCTTGACTTACTTCCTCTTGCCTATTTACAAAATCTGTTTTTCCAACAAGATGGTGCTCCCCCACATAATTCCATGGAATATTTAAACAACTTGCATGGTGAACGCCGTATCGCAAATCAATGTCATATCAGGTGGCCTCCTAGGTCACCTGACTTAACACCCCTCGACTATTATGTATGGGGCACTCTCAAAAATAAAGTTTATAAAACTTCTTCAAATACCCGTGAAGAGCTGCAAAATAAAGTTGTACGGGCTCTTAATGTAATAACGCCGGCTGAATTGCGTAGAGCCATTCAAGCAACTGTACGCGGAGCCGAATTGTGTATAGAAAAAAATGGTGGACATTTTGAACAATATCTATAAATGTCAATTTATGGTTTAATTATATTAATTATTTTAAAGATACCTACTGTTACCTAGTTTAAGTTTAATTGTTCAAACGGAATTGATTTTTATTTATTTTTAGGCCCGATATTTATGTTCATTTAAATAAAACTCTGAAAACCGAACTGATGTCGCATTCTATTGCAAATGTCCTTGTGGATGTAATTGTGTTTACCTCCACATACCTATGCTAAACTTAATTGTAACGTTCTTTGCGCTCACAATTATTAAATGTTTGATAGCTCAAGATTGCCTATAACTACACGAGTCTGTCTGACAGCTGATATTGTTTTATTACATTCAATGGCTACTATGATTTTTCTAATGTTATTAGGTTACCAGATTTACACAGAAATGTGCCATTTTAGTTTCCAAAGCCCACTAATCTATTATCTATTAGCCGCATGTTTCTAAAAGCTTGGTTTGCATTGTATTTTGGCTGAAATCTCAAATATTTCTTAGCGGATTTTCAAAATTTTGGTATCATTAGATTCGTATGAAAACGAGGTATTTAAAAATGTTGGTGAACGATTAAATTCCCATTTAAAAAAACCGAGTTAGTGGGTAAAAATCACATTTAAAAATTTTAAACGCCTCTAGAGAATTAAGTAATGCAATCATATTGCTCTTTATATTTTTATAGTAACGTAGCACACAAACTAAAATATATTTTGGGCACCACAGCACTCTGGATTCAGAAACAGATTTTTTAATAAAATTTTTAATGTTTATTAAAAAGTGACCAAAATGGATGTATTGTTTTCAAAATTTCCTCTAGATTACAAAAATGTAAAAATATATAGGGTGTTCCGTTTAAAAATCGAAAGTTGTGGGCATTTCCGGTCAAACCGGATGTGCACCAAACTTGGTTTTTTATTGAAAAGATGGCATATTAGTCGTGTAATAAGGCCTACAAATTTCAATTTTCTATTCCAAATATTTTAGGAAATATCGGGGCGAGCGCAATTCGTGACTCACCCGGTATATGAAAAGTGGCTCCCTGTAGGTCTGTGATCGTACTTACTCACACCCATAAAGTTTTCCATGTATCTTATTCATAGGAAATCTGTATAGCCGGCTCTCCACCTACTAGAAAAGATATTGTTAATTTGAATAAAATTATTTTATTGATGCTTAGCTAAACTCTTAAAGAATAGTTTTATAGATGTTCACAAATTGACCAATAAGTGCCGGAGATCTTTGATAAAAATCTGTTGTCAATCAATTTTGTACCGTGAGCTGAAACATCCTAGAATAATTGCTGTTTATAGATCAGCCAAAAACAAATTCTACAAAATATTTTATGATTTAGCTGTAAGAACATTCTTAGCACTTATTTATATGATAATTTAGTGATGAAGACTAAATAATCACTTTGGCGGATTTAGTAAAACAAAATAACCGTTAAAACTGTTATTTGGGGCGGACATACATAATAATAAATATTTGTTTTAATAGTAATTTTACTCCTATCCTCCATCGTACTGAATACTTTAATCGCTCGTTTTCAAAATAACCAACAAAAATGCACAATTCGTATCACCTGATATAAAAAATTAGCCAATTACCATATATAAAATAATTGTAAAAATGGAGGGGTTACACTTTCTATAGAAATATGGCCAAATTAAGAGCGAATTCGCTCATTTTTCAATATATTTTCGCGATTCTCACAAACAGCACTTTTTAATTAAATATGTTGTTATTTTTTCTTTATTCACTTATTGAACGTTGCACGTCTACCTATTTCCGCTACTAAGGTCAATCACAGACGCCAGGAGTCGAACTACCTGAAAATATTTCCGAACCTCTTCCCTATCGAAGGGTAGGAATTTTTTACATGCTTAACATTTAATAAACAATGGAACGACTGCTTTACATCTCCTTCGAATGACGGTTTATCCATTTTGCAACCCCCGCCTAAAGTTGTATATCCTCTACGTATGTACTGATATACAAGCCGTTAGAAGGTGGAGTGAGAACGCTATATTTCCCCTGGCCGGAGGCTGGTCTCCCATCTAAATACTAACCGCGCTTCGAGTTGCTTCACCCTTCGTCCCGGAATACTAGTATAGCCAAGACTCATGTACGCTCGCTTCTTTAAATATATTATTATTGTATTAGAAGGTAAAATTCACAAAAGATCAAGAAACTAACTTGTCACTAGTTGTCGCACATAATTGCACGGTTGTTTTTACAGAAATTGTACCCCCTCCTTTCTACTATATCAACAAAACTTAGCGTCAATATCTGAGTAAAGAAATTACCTCAAGTTTGTTTTCTTTCTTCCTATTTTTTTACACCTTAATATGACGTTACAATATATACCGGCACGGTAGCTCAGCCGGCTAAGCTTCTCAGTGGCAAGCACGCTTAGCCAGACTGTGTCGTGTACTGGGTTCGATCCCCAACTCTGACACTGGCAATGTTAGTTGGTAATGGATGTTGTCTGTGTTTTTTCAAATGTGTAACCTCCTTACGGACTGTCTAGGCTTTGGATTCGGGGGTTGTCTACTATGTGTGATGTGTTTATGTTTATGTTATATTTCAGCGCTTTACTGTGAATTTTAATGAGTCATTAGATGTAACACTAAAGGCATTCTGGAAATTTTAGCGGGTCACCAACTTGTGCGAGGTTACAACTAAAATTGGCTTAATTTCCTAAAACTATTAAGCAAACTATGCTTTACAAGCTTTTAACATAATGTTAGAGTGCGTTTCTTGTCAAGCATACATAGAGCAACGGCATGCAATATTTTAATAGTGTAGGATATAAACATAATTAAGGGATACTAACTTTTATTTTGTAAGAACTCTGAAATAATGCAATAAACGTTTGTTATATGCCAGCCGTTTGAAAAGTCGAATTTGAAAAAATGAGTAGCTTTTTTACCCACCGAGATGAGATGGTTTAAACCAAAAATTCTTGTGTTAAATTACATGTGTGTATTATTTCCATCGTGTGCATCCCGTTTGCAATGCATATAAGTTTGTAGCAGCACGCATTGTAATATATTTTTAGCACATTTTATATACAAAAAACCGCTGCCTAAGGAATCACTACTACCACATCCAGATTTTTTTATCCAAGTCTCTTTAAAGGAAAACATCTTGACTATATTTGCACTCTAGTGTGTGGAAATAATTATTCACAGAATTTGAATAATATTTGAAGCGTATGTCATTAAAAAATTGAGGTGTTGGTTTCTACTATACCGGGTGAGTCACGAATTGCGCTCGCCCCGATATTTCTTAAAATGTTTGGAATAGAAAATTGAAATTTGGAGGCCTTATTAGACGACTAAAATGCCATATCTTCAATAAAAAATCAAGTTTGGTGCACATCCGGTTTGACCGGAAATGCCCACAACTTTCGATTTTTAAATGGAACACCATATATATTTTTACATTTTTGGAATCTAGTGGAAATTTTGAATACAATACATCCATTTTGGTCACTTTTTGATAAACGTTAAAAATTTTATTAAAAAATCTATTTCTGAATCCAGAGTGCTGTGGTGCCCAAAATATATTTTAGTTTGTGTGCTACGTTACTATAAAAATAAAAAGAGCAATATGATTGCATTACTTAATTCTCTAGAGGCGTTTAAAATTTTTAAATGTGATTTTTACCCACTAACTCGATTTTTTAAATGGGAATTTAATCGTTCACCAACATTTTTAAATACCTCATTTTCATACGAATATAATACCAAAATTTTGAAAATCCGCTCAGAAATATTTGAGATTTCAGCCAAAATACAATGCAACCAAGCTTTTAGAAACATGCGGCTAATAGATAATAGATTAGTGGGTTTTGGAAACTAAAATGGCACATTTCTGTGTAAATCTGGTAACCTAATAACATTGGAAAAATCATAGTAGCCATTGAATGTAATAAAACAATATCAGCTCTCAGGCAGATACAAAATAAAGCGTTGCGGAAATCTCTTTGAGTAAAAATTAAAGAAAATGAATAATTTTAGTAGAAATTGCCATTTTAGTTTCCAAAGCCCACTAATCTATTATCTATTAGCCGCATGTTTCTAAAAGCTTGATTGCATTGTATTTTGGCTGAAATCTCAAATATTTCTGACCGGATTTTCAAAATTTTGGTATCATTAGATTCGTATGAAAATGAGGTATCTAAAAATGTTGGTGAATGATTAAATTCCCATTTAAAAAAACCGAGTTAGTGGGTAAAAATCACATTTAAAAATTTTAAACGCCTCTAGAGAATTACGTAATGCAATCATATTGCTCTTTTTATTTTTATAGTAACGTAGCACACAACCTAAAATATATTTTGGGCACCACAGCACTCTGGATTCAGAAATAGATTTTTTAATATAATTTTTAATGTTTGTCAAAAAGTGACCAAAATGGATGTATTGTATTCAAAATTTCCTCTAGATACCAAAAATGTAACAATATATAGGGTGTTCCATTTAAAAATCGAAAATTGTGGGCATTTCCGGTCAAACCGGATGTGCACCAAACTTGATTTTTTATTGAAAAGATGGCATTTTAGTCGTGTAATAAGGCCTCAAAATTTCAATTTTCTATTCCAAATATTTTAGGAAATATCGGGGCGAGCGCAATTCGTGACTCACCCGGTATACCCTAAAAATTAAGTTTTTGGTTTGTCTCAATCAGATGTCTTTACAATATATATGTGTACCAAATTTCAAGTGAATATCTCAATGTAATTTTATCAACTCCTTTAATGTGGAGTGCAGGTGGTGGTGGGGTGGAATGAAAAATATTATAAAGAAATCAAATTTCTTGGTCTGTAGTAGATACACCAAATCTCAAATTTCTGTACTCTTACCAGCTTGCTTTACTCATTTTCCCTTATTTACCCCCCAACCCTTCACCGGATATGTTCAAAGGCAATCCAATTTCAGATCTCGTTATAATACATACGTGTACAAAATTTCAAGTTAATATCTTAAACCGTTCCAGAGAAAACGCACAAAAAAAAGTTACAGACAAACAGACCGACAGACAGAAAAAAATATTTTTTTCGCTCAAATTTAAAATCTCCCAGCCCTTCATCAGAATAATCTCGAAATATAATCTAATTCCAGATCACATCATAATTCACACGTGTACCAAATTTCAAGTCAATACCATTATTATATCGTTCCATAGTAATCACGCGCACAAAAAAAAATACAGACAGACTGAGAGATAGATATAGTTATTTTACGACATTCTAAACCTTCAACAATGTTTCTATACTTCCACTTCACTACATGGATATGGAAATAATTGTCAAATGTAAACTAACTGAAACTAATTTAAATGTTAAACCCAAGAAATAATATAGGAATTGATTTAGGAGAACTCAAATTATTGTCAAACAAAAATATGCGTTGTCTCCAGGCAAGTGCATTTTCCTTCAACTGTATTTTCCTAAACAGAAAATAATTAATGTCCTCATATATTCGAAGACAAGCATGTGGAATATTTTTATTTAATCAGTGTAAAAACTTTATCTAATCCATTATGTCATGTGCAGTAAAACGTCAATAAGCACTGACATCAGATAGATGATGTCTAGGAGTACAAAGGCGGTAAAATCGCACTTTAAAGTCTCGTCATTTATAAGAAAATGGCAAGTAAGTGTATTATAATTTCCTTCTTATAGAAACCAAAAATGAATCTATACCGGGTGACAAACCACAGATAGACACTAAATTTTGGAGACGAGGTAACATTTCCTATTACATGATGTAAGAGCCAAAGTGGCTCAATGCAATTTACGTGAAAATCAACAACCTGTATATTTCCGCATATTTGCATCCCACTGGCCAAAATGCCTGAGATATTTTGATTTTCAAAAAGAATGTATTTATAATTTTAGTATTATTGATAATAAGACCATGACTTACTTAAAAATGCCGAGATTAGGCCGATTTTAATCGATCATTAATTACTATTAACATCAAACACGGCTTATTCTTTATTACGCCCTAGAAAATAACATTTTGCAATGAAAACTAGTTTTTTAATGGAGCTTTTATGAGCCAACGGGGTATTTAATTATACCTTTAAATTACAAATAAAATTATATGCATAATGTGCATCTTCTATTTGAAATATTGTGATTAAAAAGAAACATTTTGATAATTTATTTTTTTAAATAATTTCTGTATTCGTAAGAAATGAGAAAGACAACGGAAACAACTGAACAACGATTAGAAATCAAATTTGGGATGAATAAAAAACAGTAACGTTGCTATAACAAATTGAAGGAATGAGAATTAAGACCAGGATCAATGAAAGGCACATTACTTAAGAAAGTTATGATAAGCGAATTTTCTACAGGATACATATCGAAGATTTTTCTGCGGGCTATTATTATTTCATTTTGCGGGTTGTAAAAGTCATCTGGTATCATAACATAAAATACACTGTTAGCATTTTTGCTATAAAATAGATGTTTTGTGCAAAAAAGAAACTGTTCTTGATCAGCCTTCTTTAAATTAAAATTATTTGCATAAAATATATTTTAGAAATAACCCTATATCGAAGAAAATTATTAAAATATATCAGTACTTCAAACTCGAGAATTGGTGTCGAATCAATGATTCCCTTTAGCTGCTAAATGGCTTTCGTTAATCTAAATAGACATAGACGTCCCAAAAAGATTATTTGTTTAGGTATCCGCACACACTACATCTTAGAAAATTAATTAATTTGGGTTGAGATGTTAGGGGAAAATATTCAACTAGATATGTTAAAATTATAAAATATTTTAAAATTAGCATGACTGTGCTTCGCGGAATACTCTAGCATATTTCAGAAATTTGCCCCACAGTTTCTCATAAACACACTGACAAACCCAAAGGATGTTACGAGGAGGGTTACACATATGAAAAAGCGCAGACAACATCCACTACCCGCCGACATTGCCAGTGTCGGAGCTGGCAATGTCGGCTTTGTTCATGTTCACAACACTGTATGTGTTTTACACACGTCAATATACACAAAGCATCACGCATACATAAAATTTATAATTTGTAATGAATGCTATAAGGTAGCAGGAAATAGAGATACGTAATTAAAAAAGAAAACATTACACATTATTACAGTCTTTGTTACACTAACATAATACATATTACTAAAATAGTAAATCTTAGAGAAGACCTAAAACACTTAGTTCTGCTTACCACAGCGTAGATACATCACAATTTAAAAATTCATGGACATCATAAGATGCGCTTTTGTTAAGAAAAACCTTTATCATATGTTTATATCCCGCCGCTCGCTGGGAGTCTTCTAACATGTAATGGAAGTTATAGTCAAGTTTTATGTCAAACTTATGTCTAGTATTATAATTATGATTAGAGCCTTTGCTTTCAAACAAGTGAACATTTTTATAAATGAATAATAAACATGTATAAATATATAGTGAAGGGAATGTTAATATATTTAAATCGATGAACTTTTGTTTAACATCATCTCTATATCCCAGATTTGAAATGATTCTAATAGCTTTTCTTTATACAGAAAATATTCTACTAGCTTGAGGAGCATGCCCCCAGTTTAACAGTCCATATGCTATATGAAATGCAATTAATGAGTGATAGGCAATAGTTAAAATATTTATTGGCACAACATTTCTCAAATTTTTCAGGATGAAAATATTTTTACTCAGTTTATTTGCAAAGAAATCCACATGGAGACACCAATTTAACTTTGGGTCAAGATTAAGTCCAAGAAACTTGATTTTTTCTTGGATATTATTAGATAATTCAAGTAAAGCTCTGCTTATCTATTCCCTGGGTATGATGTTCTGGTTATGGGTAATTTGCGCAATTATTTCTTATTTTAATTACGCCAGAACGTACTATACATGGATGTTGTTCTATGTATTAAGTAATATATTATATTTATTTATTACCTACTTTAGGATTAGCATGCAATGTATGCATTTCATCAGTCGCTGTGTCAACCTGATTATTATTTACATGATTCGGTCTTGATACAAAATGCAATGTATTAGACGCATACCAATTTTTTAATGATTTCAACGCGTGGTTGCTAATAAACTCCAAAATAAGTGATTTATCATAATAAACGATGCCTCTGAGGTTAAAATATCAAAATCGTTGGTGTATAACTGAAATAGTACAGGGCCTAAAACTGAACCCTGTGACACCCCACAGGGTTCTGTTTCACTTCACGATACTCTGTCTTGAATTTACTTATTGTTTACTGTGATGCTTTCTATTAAACTCGTAGGCTGCTTTACTTTATGAACGAGTTTTGTCAGCAACTAAATGAATCATTTCTTCTGAAAAATCTGAGAAAGAAACGAGGGTGTGTAGGCCAGAGGTGAGACACACAATATGCCCTTGTTCTCTCAATTTCAATACAATCTACACCGAGTCATAAATAATGATAATATACTATAAGTTTTACATTGTCGAAGATTATAATAATGCAAATTTTCACAAGGAATCCAGATATCCCTTGCGGACATTCCCATTTAATAATAAATAGCTGGTACGCCTCTCTCATAGCTGAAAGCATCTGAATTGGTATCACAATAGTTTCGTGTCTATCGTGGGAGTAAGGCGGATATCCGGAGCTACCTTTATCCAAAATTTAATAATAGTAATCGCAATCGATATAGAACATAAAACGGCGAAATTACTACTTCGTATTGTAATACATTATAGATCATCTAAAGGTAAAATAAGGGGAGAATAATTTCGCCATAAATTTGATAGAACTTGGCCTTTATTTTGGTAACATCTAATGGTAGTTAAAGCTTCATAACTCTTCTGGTTACACGCATCCCTGTCTAACAAAAAACGTGTATATGTGTAATAAATTGCCTGGAAAGTGTAATCTATTTTATCCGATGCAATGTACTGAAGTGACATCAAGAATTAGATAAAATATATACAGTACTGATTTACTCGTAACATGGAACGGTAAGTAGTATTATACAGCGATTGTCCACACATGGTCACAAAATCAATTAGATTTAAAATGGTTTCTCTATCAAATTCCGACAGTTGTCATCTTTCGTTGAAAATAGCGTCATTAATAAAAGTTTTTTCTTTTTCGAAACTTACAGTATTTCGAAGATTGTGTCAAAACATATACCGATGGATCAAAAATTCAGCAGAATGTGGGCTGTGCAGTCTTTGTGCCACTATGAAGTCATGAAGAAAAAATAAAACTTTCGAGACATGCCTCAATTTTCTCTGCCTAAGCCTATGCTATAATAGAAGTCTTAATTCATTCAAAACGCGGGAAAGGATGCAGGAACGAACACCGGTCTGACAGTACTTTGATTATATATTTTTTTAGGTCGCTAGACCGCAATCCTAAAAGATGAAGAACAGCACTAAAAACGCAAACGGTGGTGTTAACCGGCTCTGATTATCCCTAATCATATCATTTGGCTATTTTTAGTATAAATCAACCACCTTGCAAACCAATATTAAAAAAAGGGAAGTTTATAGGATCCTTTGATTTTTATTGATATTATCCCGAAAACCCTCTAAAAGGGGTGTTTTTTGCGTTCTTAGGTTTGTCTGAATGGACTATATGTGCTAAACAATAAGATAGACTCATAGTCCGTCGTAGAGTCTTTGAAAAACGTAGACAATGTTTAATCACCCCATTTGGGCGATTCTCAAAATATGTCATAAGACATTAAACGGTAACTTGATTATTAATTATCTGGCTACACAATCAATCATGAATAGAAAAATTAATGAAATAGTGACCTAATCCCAATATACAAACAAAAAGCAAGAAAAGTGTGGGAACAAATATATAAAAATTCTTACGTTGACAAACCAACAAATTACTTTTTGATACACCCTAAACTCCTCAATAAATATTGTTACAATAATGTGCATATATCCAGGCAATTTGGTACATCTACTACAAGACTTACATTTAATCATGGCTGGTTTCCAACACACATTTTTAAAATAAAATACATATGATAATCTTTGTATATGTGGACAATATGGGGATAATAATCATATATTTTTTAATTGCGAAGGTTTTAATGGACAAATTAATAGAACTAAAGTTTTATCTTCCACTAAATATTAAAAATATACTGGCATCAGAAAATTTCGAGGCTTTCACAGCATTATTTAATTTCCTTGACACCTTCAGACGTGATTTTTTTTGTAGCTAATTTTTTTTTTCAGATTTTGTGCGATAGTCGCGTCATTTTAGCATGAAAAATCTGAAGCTCTAAAAATGAAGGTACAGGGTCCTCTGACTTCATTTTTCTTGCAAAATGTTCAGAAAGGCATTTAGAAAAAAAAGTACCTTTTATTTTTCGGCGGAAATGTTTTCATTTTTTGTCCAATAATTGGCCAATATTAATGGCCAATTTGATTAAATTAATTGAAAAATTTGTGATCATACGCAATATGCCATAGAATTAGACGAAAATGGTTACTTGGGGGGCGGAAATCAGGCCATTTTGCAGAGGAAATGAGAATGGATATCTTGGTCTTGAAAATCTGTACTCGGGGATTTTCGGAGTCGCCGATTACGAATCCGATGTCTAATTTGGTAAATTCAAAATGGTAGACCGGAAGTAGAGTCAATTTCTCCGGAAAACCTCGTATTTTTTACTATTCTGGGCTGAAAGTACGAACAATACGAGTATTTCCTGAACAGTAGTATACTAGTTCCGGTCCGCCATTTGAAATTCTCCCTAATTGGAAATCAGATTCGTTATCAGCGATAACGAAAACCCCCACTTTCAGCCCAAAAAAGAAAAGAATACGAGTTTTCCGGAGAAATTGACTATTATTCCGGTACGCCATTTTGAATTTCGTAAATTGAACCTCTGACTCATGATCAGTGACCTCAAAAACCTGAATTGATTTATTTATTATATTCGCAAAACAAATTGAAAATTCGAATATACATTCCTTAATTAACTTTACAGGTACCTCATCCTCTCCAGTGGATTTTTTATTAGGAAGTCCAATAATTATGTGATTTATTTCACCTGCCGTGACTGGATTTAGTAAGGGGTCCAAAGCATTAAAAATTGAAATGACCCATTCCAACAAGGTAAATAAGTTTTGAGCTCGCATATCGAAAGAGGGTCCTAATGGGCATCAGAAATGGCTTGTTGGACTTTTGTTGAGGATTGCACAACTTCTCCACAAGAAAAAAAGATGGCGAAAGGTTATTTCAAGAATTCGTGTTTTTAAACGTATACCTCTCGCTAGAAACTTAACTACATGCGATATTGATCTGATTTTTTTTCTATACATACTACTGACATGAGCGCATATGTCTGTACTAGTAGAGTTTCAAAATCACTTACGGTTTTTTTCTAATTAAATCCTAAATCACAGGAACGAAATTTGTGTGTTTGAAATTTCGACGTGCGGATAACTACATTAAATGTTTAATTTTCTTATATATTATATGCCAATGAAATATGGTCTAAAGATCAACAAAGTTTTTGCAAAAAAAATTAACTCGATATCTCATACAGTTTTCGAGTTACAGATTTTTTAATTCGATCGTAATAATGTCTTGTTATGATAACGCGCAATGTGACAGCTGCAGCAGGATTCGGTCTGTGTAATTGTGGATAGACATTAGTCTAATAACTAATTTGATTAAGGTATTATATTACTATTAATCAGTAGGTCACTAATTGTCTGAAAATTAGACAATCATTTGTGTGTTATGTTACAACTACGTGATTTTAAAATAGAGTCTGTTAAAATATAGATGCAGAAATAATGGTTTAATGATTACTGAAAAAAGGAAACTTTGAAGTACGTCCAATTTGCTTAGACAATTTTCAGTTACGTCATTTTGGCTTAGAAGGACTGTATATATCGAAAAGTGCAAATACAGTATGAAATCGTCAATAAATTATACCAATTTGAGATTAAAAAATAAAAATTGTCCAAAATTTCATATTTAAGAAAATGTATGGTATGACTTAAAAACCCATCAGAATTATATGAATTCGCCATAACAGACACAATTCTTATTCTAAACTGGAATTACTTTATAAATAGTAACAAATATAAAGCGAATAATCTAAAATACATTTTAGAATGTTGGTGTAAATAATGACATACCTACGTTGCCCAATAATGTGAACTTGCAATCATGAAGAAGGGAACCAATAATATTTGCGCAAGGTATGTTTAATTTTTGCAAACTAGAAAACCTACAAAAATTGTGTGGGTACATGACAACAAAGGGTATCTTAAGATACTCACGAAATCAGTAAATAATTAAGTGAAAAATATGAAGAAGAAAATATTGTAAAAACGTTATTGGCAGTCGGTGTATTGTGTGACCTGTCAGTTATCCTTTCCGAAGAGGATAAATGAGCAGTTATTGTTGCCTTAAAATGAACACACCAACTATATATTTTGACTAATTTTGGAGATAACTGCGATGCAATTGATGATCGTGTAATTTAAGATGCTCGTAAGTCCTATGTGAATCTATCCATACAGATTCACATAGGACTTACGGATTAAGGATTTAAATTCACTACGGCCATCTGTAGTGAATTTAAATCTTTAGGCAGTATTTATTTTTCCTTAAGGTTATTGGACTTACGTTAACTACGTCCGCGTCCTACACAAGACACTTCCTTACTGCATTTAAAACGAGCATTACAGGGGACGGTAGTCCAGTGGTTCAGTGTACTTAGCTTAGCTAGAAACTGAAGAACCTAGCGAAGTAGGTTAAAACCCTGCTCACTGCGAAATTCTTTTAATTGTAAAAATTATCCACAAAAAGTGGTTTAGACCCCCTAACACAAAATCCTGGATTTATAACAAATTTTCTCGTCTTGAGTTAACAAGCAGTTAACAAAGCACGTAAAATTTTAACAAGCAGTTAACAAAGCACGTACAATTTTAGTGTCCAAGCGATTTTCCGATCTCCTTCAGAATTTACCCTTTTCCAGAAAATTTGGATATCTGATAGAGAACAACCAAATAAAATCACAAATGATGACAAAAAGTCACAACTGGTTCTAAAGAAAACAAATTGTGGAATTGTAAAGTAAACTGTGATTAAAAATGTGCGTCCACTTGGTGTTTTGTTACTGAGGTGTGTATACTTATTATGCATTATTATTATTATTTTTATTACTTATGTATATATTACAAGTTTTGTGTACCTTTTTATGTTTTCATATTTGTAAAATGCATTTGTACCACAATAATGATATACTTAATAAATAATATATCTATACAACACCTTCATAATTAATAGATCGAGTAAATCATCGGCCAAATGAGTTTCTTTTTACCTGTTAATATTTTTGCAAAATTGTAAAAATGTAAAGAATAGCACAATTTCAAAAATGTATTGGCTTACTATCTTAATGCATTACACTTAGCCAGAAAACAGCCGCATGCTACAGGAATACCACGAATCTAATTATGGTTTATTTTAAAAAGTCGTTAACTTAAAAACTGTATAAGATATCGAGCTAATTTTTTTTGCAAAAACTCTGTTGATCTTTAGACCATATTTCATTCGTATATAGTATATAAAAAAATTGAATGTTTAATATAGTTGCCCGCATGTCGAAATTTCAAACACACAAATTTCGTTACTGTGATTTAGGATTTATTTAGAAAAACACCGTAAGCGAGTTTGAAATTTAATTAGTACAGATAGATGCGCTCATGTCAGTAGTAGGTATATAAATTTAAAAAAATCAAATCAATATCGCATGTGGTTCACTCTCTAGCGAGAGGTATACGTTTAAAAACACGAATTCTTGAAATAACATTTCGCCATCTTTTTTTCTTGTGGAGAAGTTGTGCAATCGTCAACAAAAGTCCAACAAGCCATTTCTGATGCCCATTAGGACCCTTTTTCGATATCCGAGCTCAAAAATTATTTACCTTGCTGGAATGGGTTACTTGGCGATTTAGACGGCTTTCGAAGGCGTGGACCCTCTACTAATTGAAAAACATAGTGTCAGTATTTATATCTGAGTGCGTACATTAAATTAAATTAAAATGTTCACAATAGTTTTTTTTTCGAAGTAGCATAATGTTCAGCAAGAATATTAGCCAATTTATTGGGATCTGTTATTATAACATTTCCATAATTTAAAGAAAGTTTGTTCTGTATTTGATGGTTGTTTATATTCAAGTTTACTATTTCCCACTAGGTTTTAGTATTGTTATAGGAATTTTCTATATAAGTTTTTTACTGTGTAGTTACCTTTCTTTTACAATATTCTTATTGTATTGCTTTTTTAAAATTTTATACTATGTATTGAGGTTTTCATCATTCATTATTTTTCTTAATCTATTCAATTCTTTTATATACATACTCCTGATACAATCAAAGAATAAACGAACAATGCTTCATTTAATGCAGCCCTCGCATTTATATTCTCATAATAACCACGTACTGGTAATTACATTCGTACGTTTGCATTCATCCACTCCGTATCGATTTTATATGCCAAGATTGCAAGTTGATATGGACTTAGTTTTTATTGACTAGTTAAATTTTCTTTTTATTGCCGGTCTTCATGAAAACTCATCGCTTCAGTAAACCGTTTTGTGTGAAAATTTCGCTGCCGTGGATTCCTGTCTGAACGTTTTTATTCCTGAAAATTATGATGAATGGTTTTTAAGGAGGGTATCGACGATTTATTGGTGGGCTTAACCGAAAATATTTGAAACGTATAATTCATTTTAATATATTAGGTTTTTCCGTCTTGCTTTAAATGTCACTAAATTTATTTTCGTTTAATATAAGTGGGATGTGGACGCAGTTTTATGTGGGATATTTATACACTCCCTAATAACGTCACAAAAATAATTGAGTATCACTCGATGTATAGTTCAAATCAGGAATGTTGTCGTTCATGTCAACATCTTTTTATTTCCGAATCAATTCGACTCAAGGTCACATAGAATGGCACGCATGGACGTACCATTTGAAAGTATTACAATTATTACTTCGTACACTTTTAATAATATAATATAATATTCTTGTCAAGCGACCATACTACCTCAGTGGTGGGATAGACTAACTACAAATACTACAAAATCAACTACGCCACAGACTTACTCCATAGCAACAACCGTAAATAGTTGTTTATTCAATAGTAAAATAAAAAGTTTTTTTTTTCTTCAATTCTTTGGGACTTCCTGCCACATGTATGTTTTCTTTTTAAGCAGTGCTCGGGGAATCTACAAAATATCATAGTTAACCAGTATGTTACTGGTAAATAACCTCTACGCCTGTGACTTTTACGACAAAGGACCAGTTAGAGGTTTCTTTTTTAAATAAACAACACAAATAAGTATAAAAACTTGAAATTAAATATTTCGCCGACGTTTCGGAAATCTAATCTTTTTACCTTTTCAAGGCTTTTTTTTGAAAAATCTGATTTGCTGCGTATGATAAATACACAGCTCTAAGAATGTTTGTTATATTCAATATGCATAGATACTTACTATTTACATAGAACTGTTGATACAGTTAACAGTTTTTTTAGTTTTTATACAATGTTTGTGAAGTTCTTTTAACATTGGCAACCAAGTTGTACAGACATCTACGAAACAATTCGACAGGCATCTATCCTCATTCAAAAGTTTTTCCTACGACTGCTTTGAAAAATGCTACTAAATACGCACTACTAATTACACTTAAAACTTATTGATTTCATATAGCGTGTGATAAATCTTTAACGCACGCTAACATTATGTAAAAACGTTTTCACATGTGAAATGTGCTATCTTCAACATGTAAATTATGTATGACCTAACTTAATCACGTGTAAATAATTAATATGATATTAGAATTAACTTTATATTTAATTTATTAAAAGATAGATTTAACAAAGCAAGAGAAAACTCTTTATAATAAAATAATACTACATAAGTAATCAAATAAAGAAATTGTTCAAAGTGGCCACCATTATTTTCAATGCAAAGCAATGCAAAGTCTTCTTAAGTTTAGGAAAATATTGCAAATAGCGTTATTATGGTTTCTGTTTGAGTTGTTAAGTTCTTCTTGAATTCTTGCTTTAATGGCCTGAGGATTGTGGTGATTAAAATTTACTTTGTTTTTTAAAAAACCCATAAAATGCTATCTAATGGCGTCAAATCAGGGCTATTTGGTGGCCATAGAATGATCCCAGCATTGCCTATTCAAATTGGAAACTGGTTATTTAAATGTTCCCGAACTTCTAAAACGCTCCATCCTGATGCCAAATCATTCTAGACAATGCTTCCATAGGGAATTCTTGAATTAGATGATCTGCCTCTGGTAAACTTATTTCGAGATATGTTTGTCGTGTAAAATTATAAAATATAGGCCCAACTACTTTGTTCTGAAAAATTCCGCACCAAACGTGGATTGATTTTCTACCCGATTTTTTTATTTACTTGACCTTTCTCTGTCTTTGGTTTTTATTCTCCCAGGAACGTCTGTTTTTTCTATTAAAACTCTCGCCGTGGAAAAACTTGACTCGTTTGTCCACATAATTTTGAAAAAATCAGGATTTTCATCTAATTCATGAAGCATGATCTGACAAAACTCCACTCTTCTACGTTTTTGGTCTTCATTCAGTTCCTGGATGGGTAATATTTTGTAAGGCCTATATTGCTTTTTCAGAGTTCTTTGGATTTTGGAATGATTTTTTTCCATTTCGTGACAAGCATTTAATAAACAATGAACCGAATTTTCGAAAACAAATATTAAAATAAGGTATCGATCTATTTTTATAATAAATTGTTTTTTTACCTTTAAAATATAACAATATATCTAGATCTTTTTCCTCGTTTCCTCTAACGTTACGTTGTTTTCTTGAAAAACTATGGGTCCCATTTACATGACGATAAACATTCAAAAACGTGTTTATACTGGGAATCGCTCGATTCGGATACAATGTCATGTATTCTCTTCTTGCGGCACACTTATTTTTATTATTTTTCACCCAAAGGGTAAATATTTCGACCCTTTCAGCCTCACTATAACCCATTTTGATTAAATAAGTATTAATAATGACGGTTTGAAATGTCAAAATTGAATAAATAATAAAATAATTATTTTCATGGCCTACCTTGTTATTTTTGTTTCTCTTGTGTTTTGACACGCATGGCTCACTCTTCTTGCAATAAAGCAGCTTATTTGCATTTTGAATGTCAAACATGTCAAGAAATACAATACTTAAGATAGACCTATACAATGTTATATATTTGAAATCAGGGAAAAAGGGGCTTCTCGAAAATGCAGTAATATATAGGGTGTTCCATTTAAAAAAAATACATTTATTTCGCATCACGTGAACCTATACATGAAATTGTTTTCTTTGATTACGTTTCAATAAAATATAGGTACAACTTTTATACCAAACTTTTTTACTTTCAATAATAACAGAAATAAAGGGGAGTCAGTATATAGTGAATAACCACGTGCATATTATAAATTGTACCCCTCACATCCATCTTCCTTGCCTCCACCAAGTCCTTAGTTTTATGTTTCTTTCTGGGTCCATACTTGGAGCGTCCTGCTCTTCTCGGATTTCCTTACAAATTCGTTGCACCGTCCGCATAGAAATACCCAATGCATTAGAAATACACTAAAAGATAATTTACTTTATAAACATTACTTCATGGACTGCTTGGAAAGGTAAAAGGAGAGAATCATTGCATTTTTCCTGATTGAAGTCATCAACTAATTTCACCGCCATATCTCTGGCTACTGCATTCAGGCTGCAGCCTCTTGAATCTATTGTTGCACAAAAAGTACTTAACGAAAATGTTAAATATATATTTTAGCGAGAGGCTACAATTTTGCTGTTATTAGGGGTGTACTCAGACGTATTTGTAAGAATCTTATTACTTTATATGTTAATCTAGTTAGTGGGAACAAAAAATAAGTCTTTACCATGCAAGTAGCAGGATAGAAGCTATTTTCAAGTATGTTGCTTAGGCCCAAGTCCTGAGGAAAACTCCAAGTTTTGAACTTCTGAGGGTGGGGGACACGAGCTGTCATCTTGGGTATAAGGTGTAAGAAACTGATTTTTTCAAAATAACTCCCCAACGGTTAATCCAATGCCAAAAGTAACATGAGACAGGGAAGACGAAACTCCTTACAAATTTTTTATACAAGCTGATTCAAATTGGAAGCTCACCATTGGGATCTCGGAAACCGTAAGAGATTGAGAGTCAGTTAAATGGGGGCAAAGTTGCGTAATATAGCACGCAATAATATGGCATAAAGAAATCCAATATACCCCTATTGGTTTTTGAGATATTGGAGAAAAATTGAAATTACGTGTTTTTTATTTTTCAACATACTTTGGTTATTATTACACTTTACGTTAAAAATCCAAATCCAGAACTTTCTTAGAGCCCTTTTTAATGCTCTACACGCCTACAGTATGTTTGATTTAATGTCGTTACGTTATCTTGGGACCATCAACTGGACCTGGAGTTTTTACATTATTTTTATAGTACGAATTCAGTGACATGTCACATTTAATTATTTTACAACGTTTCATTGCACGTAAACCATCACTTAATTATAACAGGTTGCCTGAATGCAGTCCTGTAAGTTTTGTTTTTTAAATTAGATTTCATTCGATCTTATATTATTAGTAAGTTGTTGATTTACTAGACATAATTTATTGATTTTTTATAATAGCATCAACATTTTTAAACGCTAAGTAACGATGCGTAACAAGTTGTAGCAAAATCAACGTTTTGCCGACCAATGCGCAATGGATTGACAATCAAGGTGTAATACGTTGGCCTGCGAAGTCACCTAACTTAACACCGTATGATTATTTTTTGTTAGGTACTTTAAAAAATAAAGTCTAGGACCTCATCAATACTATTGAACAATTGAGAAAAATAATTCAAAATTCTTTTTCCTCGTTGCGTAGAAGAGACATTAGTTGTGTAGTATATAACATCAACAGAATAATAAACGCATGCTTTAATGATAATGGTAATTTAATTCAACATCTTCTGTAACTTGTTACGCTTCGTTAGTTAGCTTTAAAAAATGTTGATGCCATTATAAAAAATTAATAACAAGAGATGACAATGTTTTGCCATATAAATTTTTGCCGTTGGATCAACCCTTAGGAAGTTATTTTGAACTCTCTTTCCCCCCGGATGAAAGGCTTGGGTTTTTCACCAGGGTATATACCGGATGAAATATATGGAATACAATACTCACGCCATCCAAACCACTCATCAATGATGACTGATGACACAATAATAGAAGTTAAAAAGCTAACCATTATACTCTTCGCCAATTTACTACACTTTTTATGTAATTGTTGCGCATTCTACAGGATACTCTTCGCAGTCTTTTTTGTAAATAATATTAGTTTTAGACATTTTTAGTCTAATTGCAAAACATAAAAAAATATTTTCTTATTTAAAAAATTAATAACTTTTTTATTTATTGATCGATTGTGTTCAAAAACAATAGGGTTCTTCCTCTACCTAACACTAACTTACTATCCAAATTTCAATACATTCGAACTTTTCGTTCTTAAGTTATCATGCTTACAAGAAACGTGGCGGACGGACAGACAGACGGGCGGATAGAAAAACGGACAGACAGATGGACGGACGGACGTTTTGAAAGTTGTTCAGAATTCGATCACCGACACAGTAATATGAAATTTTTTTCTCTACGAGCAACTTTACCGATCGAATGCAATATACTTTTCGTTTTGTAATTGCGAATAGTATAATAAATAAGAGTTGTTCACCTTTGAAAGTTTGAATTTTTTTTACGATTATTATACTCCCACTACACTACATTCATGTGGAAGTAAGTAATATTTTATTTAAGGTATTGAAAACTTACCCAACAGAAACATTAACATTTACAATTAATTTTGGTAAAATATTTATTGCATTATTTATAATTATGAACATATTTAGCAATACATAGAATATTCTTTTGTATTGAAAGTTACAGAAACACTTTTAGAACATTCTCTGGACGTATTTTTATAATAATAATAATAAACATTATTATTATAAAGGTCTTTATTAACCAAATTAATAACACAATTTAGAGTATCGATTTTACTGGGCGCGGTTCAGTAAAGCCTAAAGGCATCCTGTTCCTCCACCTAACCCAAGACAAACAATATAGCCTATTTACCAAAATCGAATTTTCCTAACTTATGCTTACAAGAAAAAAAATGAAATAAAAAGCCTATGTTCTGGTCAAAGGGCATAAAATATTGGAAACAACAAAAAAAATATGCCTGCTTATAATTAATTCAATCAAGTTTTTTTAAACCAGATATACTTTCAGTTTTTAATTCCTGGGGTAATTCATTAATACACTTTGTAATATTGTACGAATATGTCCTCTTAAAAAATTGGGCATAATGAACGGGAGGAGTCAGGGTACCCTTAAATCTAATATTTTAATTGTGGACATCGGTCCGAAAACGTATTTAGGAATACAAGTATGGCGAGATTTTGTTAATCAGTATATCAAAATACTGACAAACAGAGTGCAAATATCGTCTATTTTTCGTGTTAAGCCAGTTATTTAGGTTTAGTGTGTGGCTAATAAGATTAAACTTTCTTATACCAAAAATTAATCGCAAACAGGAGTTCTGAAATTTTTGAATTCGATTACTATCAGCAGCATTTAAACAAGGTCCATATATTGTGTCACAGTAATTCAACTGTGACAATACCAGAGAATCACAGAGTACAGATTTAGAAGTTTTGGTCAATACAAACATATTTTGATATATTAGTTTTAAATTTAAGTATGCCTTTTGTAGACATTTATTAACATGCGGAGTAAATCTCAATTCTTGGTTCATGAGTCCCAAATTTTCACAGTATTTTGAAATAAAATAGTCTCATCTTTAATTTTGATACTGTTCTTAAACTCTAAAGCGAATTTATTTGTTTCCGATTTCCGATGTCTATACTAATTCATCCTTGATATTTTCCTTCTGATAAATCACCTACATTTTTTTTACCAAACGATTTCAGCAGAGTTTAACCCAGATTTAAACTTTTTTATGTAAACACATATATTTGAGAATGTTGCTTTGTTTTACAAGTGTCGATGATTGATTTTCTTATAAAAAAATATTGAAATTTCTCTTTAAAAAGCTTTATCGCAGTTTCATTGTGAAAATGTATTCACTTTAGAGAACAAATAAGTTTTTATTTTACATGTTCTTTTTTCAGCTGTAAAGGTGGATGTTCTAAATAGATTTCAATAGAAGCGATTTTAAATGCAGTTTAATGATAGATCACAATCCCAATTTATATGCGTAAGATATATTTCAAATACTTCAACTCATTTGATTTCTAATACTCCAAAAATACGTTGGAATTATAAATTGTATATTATTATTAGGTCAATTTGATACAATAGTCTGAGTGAGTATTTAAGAGGTAATTTTTTATTTATTTTTGAATCAAAACGTCATTGCTTAGGAATGTAAACCTAGATGTAAATTGTTATACGTTAAAGTGCTTATTTAATTGTTGCATTTATCTTCCATCAACCATTATTATATCTATTTGATTTATTTAAGGAGTTCAACCAATCCGTTTATCTAAATTCAAGCTTTCTCACTCTCCGCCACATAATAACTTAGCAATCAATAAAGTGGGCCGTGTAGGTCAACTGTTTCCTCGACAATGCATTAAAATTGATAAGGTATTTTCGAAGTAGCTTAAACGGAATCTGTTAAAAATTCAAAACAATTAATACAAAATCATCACAGATTTGGGTGAAATTTGGTACATGGGAATATGGGTATCTTCTGATGACGAGTATGATGCTAATGCTTAAACATTCGGCTGTTTTCTTTTACAGTGTAGAAAGTACAAAATAATAAAAATGATGAAAAAAATTGAACTCTAAATATACAGGGTGTTTCATGAGAACTGTACATACTTCGGGGTGGTAGAGGAGGACTTGGGTATTCAGGAACGGCCACTGAAATTTTCCTGTAGCTCTTAATTTCTTAGATATAGGGTGATAAGCTAACTTTGGTCTAAATTTATTTTGGCCAGAACGTCCTTACTATTGATCAGATTTTGTTTAAATTTTAGACGCTTTATTCACTTATAACAGTTGATAGTTTTTTTTTTAATTCCAGTGCCGGACTTTTTAATTTGATTTTTCCGATTCCTGTAAATATGATCACCCTGTAATATATTTTTTTAACTTTCAGGTGACAATTATAAAAGTCCATACATCACTAAACATAAACATGTAATTAGATTTCTTATGGTACCTTTGTTGATTTTTTTACAAGCGGTTGAATTTGGCAAAAGGGGGAATATTGCTTTATTTGCTTGCATTAATTGTCCAAATAATTAAAAATGGTCACATTAATTATTTACAAAAATTATTTAAAAATATTAGAAATACTTAGATCAAATGTTCAAAATGAGAACTCCAGCTTCCATACATTTTTTTTGCGTTTATTTAAATTATTATTGATTTTCTAATTTGGGCAGGATTGTTTCTAATTTGGTCACTACAGAGGAAAATGCGCTGAAGTAACTGATTTCTAGAATTTATTGGGACAGTATTGAGATATCCCTATACAAAATAATCAACGGGATTGAAATCTGGTGATCTAGCCGGCCAAAGATGAGGTCCCACACATCTGTTTTGATACTCGTTATCCAAATGCCTTCTAATCGCAATACCAAAATCAGGAGGAGCTCCGTCATGCTGGAAGTATTGTCCTCTTACGTTAATACTTTACATTAAATCAGGTAATATTTTGTAAGAAATCTAGATAAACCTCTGTAGTTAGTCTTGCCAGAAGAATATGTGGGCCAATTAGGTTGTTGTAAATCATACCACACCAAACATTTACAGAGAATGAGCTTCTCTTATAGCATGAGGATTATTTTCGGTCAAGTTATGCGAACTTCTTGAATGAAATACGCGATCTCATGTAAATTGGGCCTCGTCTGTGAATAAATTTTTATATGTAGTCTGTCTGTGATCAATAATCCACTGGCCTGTTTTCACCCCGTTGAAGCCTTTGCACTTGCTGAATATGACACATATGTAATTTTTCTTTATTTAGAGTCCTCCAAACCCGTACATGAGGAACTCCTAATTGGGCATTTATTCGTCGGGTACTTACTTCAGGATGTTCTTGAACAGTGTTAATGATAATTTCTTGATCCTCAACATTTTGAACAATATTTCGTTCCACTTTTGCTGATGGAAAACTGCCGTGATCCCTTGCTTGGCGATACACAGTTGAAAATATCTGATGATTTGGTGTTTTTCTGTTAGGAAAACGAATATTGTATTCCTCCGTGGCTTGTCGTCTACCATTACCATCACAAAATCCATAAACAAAAATAATATCGACATATTCCTCATTTGTAAATTTATACGACATGATTATTTGCAGACTAAGTTAACCAAGTACTAATTCTACTGTTTATGACAACAAACAAGATATGTAAAACTATCTAGGCCTAATAATAATTACGTAATAATAAAAAGAAAACTGTTTAATGATTCCTATTATAAAATGTATCTATAGCTACACTTTCTTTGGAATTAAAAAAAATGGTTTTAAATTCTTTGTCAATACTGAACATTATTTACTGAGTTTAAACTGACCATTTTTAATTATTTGGACAATTAATGCAAGCAAATAAAGCTTTTTTTCTTCAAATTCCCCCTTTTGCCAAATTCAATCGGTTTGTAAAAGAATCAACAAAGGTGCGACAAAATATCTAATTACATGTTTATATTTAGTGATGTATGGGCTTTTATAATTGGTACCTAAATGTTAAAATAAATATTACAGGATGATAATTTTTACAGGAATCGGAAAAATCAAATTAAAGAAGTCCGGCACTGGAATTTTAAAAGATTATAATAGCTCTATCAACAGTGATAAGTGTATAAAGTATGTAAAATTTAAACCAAAGTCCGATCAATTGTAAGGACGTTCTGGCCAAAATAAATTTAGGCCAATGTCAGTTTATCACCCTGTGTCTCAGAAATTAAAAGCGACAGGGAAATTTCAACGACCGTTCCTGAATACCCAAATGCAAATGGACCTCTGCCACCCCTGGAGGTATGTACAGTTCCTCATTAAACACCCTGTATAGTCATATAAAATTATGAAATAAAATTTTACCGTCATCACGTTAATTGAATCTTGTTATCTGAAGCCTTTCTTATCATTTCAAAGTTCCCTGTGCAGCAAAATATGTAATTAGTGTTCACTGGCAAAACGTTATTTTTATAATCAGACATAAGTTAGGTAATTATAAAAGTTTAATGTTAGTAATTCAGACTAACGAAGAATGGAATATTAAAACAAACATACTAAGATAAACGTAGTAAAGTTGGCATTTCCGTTCTCTGAATTAATAAACGACTCTAATGAGAATAATTCCATGCTTTGTGACCCATGACAAGTTTAACTGTTCATTTAAATTTTATATTCTTATACTTCACATCTGCAACAGTTATTATTTCACTGATATTGACGTCACAGATGCAAATTAAGAATACTATGAGGTCGTATATTTCATTGACTTTTGAAAAGGTTATATAACTATACCTAACTTACTTAACTATACTTTTACGTCATGATAAGATACAAGAATATTCAATAAGCGGTATTCAACCACAAGCCAGTGAGCAAGCGACTCACTAGGAATACTATAACAGAAAATGAGGAAAGGGGAACACATTTAATTTCCTTGCTAAGAATATAATATGTTAATTTAATATATTATTAATTAATATATTAATTTTGCACCCCTCTACCGCCTCTCCTTTTATTACCATCTTGAAAAAAAAGCGACAAAAATAATTTTTGTGGTATCTCACGTTGTCGCTTTAGATCAATTCATGTTATTGCTCATGTACACAATGAAGAATTTTCTTCAAAGTAGGTCTTATACAATTTTCTAGGATATACTATTTATTCATTTATTTAACAATACACTACCCAACAGAGCATTCCAATTACTGGGTAGGAAATAATAAGTATATATATCATATAACGTATGAGAGTAGAAACAAAAGAATACAAAAAAAACAGATAAAAACAAAGATAAGACAAAAAAAAAATAAATTTCACAGTTAATCTTTTTATCGCAGCTACATTGCAGTGGAATATATCAAACTGGTCTTGTAGGTTGTTATAGTTCTCACACATTTTGTATAGCGGTGAAAATTTCTGGACGTTAGTTCGAGGAGTCGGCAAATAGAACAATGAGTTATGCCTAGAACCAGGTCTAGGTGTTCGAAAATTTAGTAAGCTTAAGATAGCGCCGCAATCAGTTACACGATGTATTATTATAAAAAGAAAAATTTTCTGTGAAATAGTTCTACGAGCCTCCAAACTCGAGAGTGAGAATCTATTTAACAGTTCAATCTGAGGAAAACCAAGAGCAGGATTGACACCATCTTCCTTATAACTCAGTCTTTAAAAAACGCCTCTAAATTCTCTCTATGCTCTATATCTGTGTGTTATAATGGGGCGACCAAATAATTGACGAATATTCCAATTTGGATCGAACAAAAGATTGATATAGTAGTTTCGGTGTGTTAATGTCGTTAAAATCGCGAGAACATCGTATTGTGAATCCTAGCGGTCGGAAGTTTCATTAGTGATGGTATTTATATGGGAATTAAATGATGATTTGGTGTCAAATGTTACACCTAGGTTGCGGAATGTTGATGGACGTGTAAGCACTGAATCTTCTATACGGTAATGGTAATTAAATTCCACATATTGGTGTTTATTAGTAAAAGTTAGTACATTACACTTTCTTATACTCAAATGTAATTTGTTTAAAGTACACCATTCATTAATTTTATCAAGGGCAGTTTGCAATATCACACAGTCACTCACATCATTTACTTTATTGTATAACTTGCTGCGTATAAAAGACAATTGACACTCATTTCTTCTGCGATGTCACTAATGAAAATGTTGAAGAATAATGGGCCCAAAACATTATGCATTAAAGGTGCTAATAATAATTAAAGAAATTTGTCTTTTCGATTTTCTTCAAATATGGTTTTATCTCTTGCTAACACTAACTTATTGTCCAGATTTCAACACAATCGAATTGTTTCTCTTAAGTTGTCGTGCTCACAAGGGTGTCTGGTTACTTTCGCCTGGGAGATTTGCGCCTTGGTGTCATTTTCGCCTCACGAAGTATCCTTTGAAGTGGGGTGGAGGGTCATTTGCGCCTGGTTATATTAGAAGAAGTATCATTACATTACTATTTCTCAATTTGTTTTTATTTTGGTGTCACAAACTTTATTCGATAAAATCTAAACAAAAGTTCGACACTAATATAAGTATTTATACAAACACTTTCTTTCCCAATATTAATCCTCAAGTTAGTGAATTAATTTTTCCGTATTTAGCCTTACAACAAGTAAATACATAAGTCAATGTTAATGTTATTATGGGGTACGGTACGGGTACGGTATCTGTGGCGTCGATGTTTGACACTTGTAGTCGAGCTTTCTATACACAAAAATAATCTTACTATAAACTGAAAGTAGAGGGGCGACACCCCGGTGGGGGTTCAAAAAATAAAATTTATTCTTTAACATAAATTGAATTCTCAATAAAAAAAAATATTTCAAAAGTATACTAATTTTTTTTCTTTTGGATTTCTATACATTTGAGCAACATTCTATTACCCGACCACTTAATAAACATGTTATTATGTTTATAACATGTGTACAAAAAAAAGTTAAAAGCAAGAAGTGCATAAGATTTTAAAAATTTTGGGAGATAAGATTCTTGTCAATAGATATATAGGCGCAACTGACTCATCCCACGTCAAAGGATACTTCATTATGAGCAAATGTTCCAATTTTTGGAGAAAGGCGCTAATGTCTAAGGCGTATGTGTCCCCTCTTCCGTACCAGAAACGTGAAAGTCTGATGGCTATTTTGAAAGTTGACCATAAGTCGGCCATCACAATGATAAGTTCTTTCTTTACAAGCGATTTTCTCTTCGTTTTCGTACTTGCGAAGAATATAACAGACAGTTAAGTGTTACTCAGATAAGAATTGGCAAGAAGTTCAGGTTTTTAACCCCCAGGTTAAAATTCAAAGAATGCCACTGAGTAAATTTTTCATTCACTTAATATTTCAAGATTGTATGTATTTTTCAACCCAGAGAAACAAACAAAGAAAATGTACCACGTAATATCGCTTTAATGTCACTTATTTCATGAATATAATGCCTCATGAATATTATAGTCACTCGCAACGAAATGGTCTGCAATTTCTATATGAAAACAATAACAAATGAATGAAATCGTGCATATTTTTTAATTGGATAAAATGAATTTATAAAACTGGTAATGCATTTCAAGCGAATGCACGAATATAAATATAAACAAAAACTGCATATATATTGCAAATAGTTTTGAAAATATTTTCTCTACTTCACGTGATATATATTTAATATTCGGTTTGTAACTTAAATTCAAATATATTACAACAGTATATCAAATAATTTGCAAATGCATTTTAAAGCCAACTTAGACTGTTACTAAAGAAGAAGTAATCACAACCACAGTAAATAGTATATTCCGCCAAATTCTTGTTTCACATTATGTGGCCCCTCAAAAGTGGTTTTTGGGCATCTAGCGAAGAACTGAACCTCTATTTTTTACAATATTCGGATTCAGAAGATCAATATACATACGGGTAGGGGGCTCATTTGGAAAAATATTTTTTGTGTGTGTGCCTCTGGCAGATAATGTAAAAGTTAAGATGATGATTGAGATGATGAAAATTAAAATTGAAACAAGCTAATTATATTCTTCTCTGATTCATTCCTATCCAGAGGCATTGTTTTCTTTTTAGATATTCTTTTCTTCAATTACAAAACATTTGTCCTAATTTCAATACAACTGGATTTTTCATTCTTAAGTTATCGTTCTAATAAAGAAACGTGGCAAAAAGCAAACGGACAGACGGACGGACATTTTGAAAGTTGTTTAGAATTCGATCACCAACACAGTGATATGAAATTTTGTTCTCTACGAGCGATATTACCGGTTTTAGAAATGTGCCGATCAAATACAATATACTCTTCGGTTTGTGCTTGCGAATACTACCAACAGTACATGAATGATTGGATAAAGTCGTTTCTGCCTGACCGAATAATTAGAGTTAAAATTGGACAAGTTATCAAACGGAGATCTGAAATATGGTGTGCCCCAAGGCAGTGTTCTAGCTCCACTCCTATTTACACTATTTATCAATGATGTGGGAAAATATATGGGGAACAGAGTTGATATGTAATTAGATCTATACGGCGATGATTCTACTATAAGCCTTTCTGCTTCCTCGGGAAACTAGTTATACTACAAGGCTCCAATATTGCTCTTCGAATTCTATAAGTGGTGTACCTAGTAGAAATAAACTCGTCCTTAATCCCTGTAAAACTCATTACCAAATCTTCTCAAAAAGATCAAAAGCCCAAAATTTTACTTAAAACTTAACGATACGATGTTGGAAAGATTAGAGAATTGCAAGTTTCTAGGTCTTTATATTGATCATCAATTAACCTGGGATTCACATGTTGGTTTCGTGAGCAGTAAGCTAAACTCTGCCTATTTTGAAATTGTAAATCTAAAAAATCTATTGAATGTCTGCTACGCTTTGGCATATTCTCATTTAAGCTATATGACGATTTTCTGGGGTCAAACAATTGAAATCGACCAAATTTTTGTTATACTCATGCTTCCTTGTATAGCTATTTATGAGGCACTAATTATTGTTAAAATTAATCAAGAAAAATTCCAGAAAAATAATTCATTGCACTGATGATACTAGGTTAAATGCAAATATATTTCAAATTTTTATCTGTCAATGTATAAAAAGAAGCACCCCGTTGGGTTTATAGTCATATGTTTAATCATTTGCTCAACTCTTTTAAACATATAAGCTCGATAGGCAAATAAAAACCATATAAAACGCTACCTCACAGAAAATTGTTTTTACTCTTTCCAAGAATATTAAGCTGTAATTAATTTTAACTGTATACCTTAATTAAATATTTTAATTGTATACTCTTTGTATTAAAATTCTATGAGTAACTCATATTTCTTGGGCAAAAAGTGTGTCACCCTTGTTGCAGATCTTGTCGGTTTATCTCGTCTAGGTATAGTTAAAAAAAAATCATAATAAAAAACAAAATCGAAAGATACATCATACGTGGCTAAAGGACAAGTTTCCATTGCCAAACAGCTAGAGGAAAATAAAACTCATGTTTTTGCTCTGATGTAGATATCTCTATTATTACATTTTAGTATTTTGTTCATTTTGTGTCATTATTTTAAATCTTATATATACAGGGTATCCCTGCACTATGGGGCAATACTTCGGGAACGTATTGCTTAGGTCAAAATGACACTAAAAGTACCTATAATTTTTTTCTTAGAGAGATATTACCATTTAAAGGTTACATATTCAAGAAGGTTTATTGCCTTGCACTTCCAAACCGTTCCATCGATTGTAATAAAATTTGGACTGTATATATAATAAATAAGTATCTTTATTCCAGAAATATGGTGCGCTTCGTATCTTGTCTAGGAAGCCAGGGGTGGAACAGCCAGGATTGTTTCGAATGGCTTCGCATTGGGTAGTGATTCTTTGTAAAGTCTCTTCCCTTGTTTGTACCGGTGTTTTATGCACAACATTGTTAAGATGACCCCAAAGAACAAATCTAATGGGTTTAGATCAGGAGAATAGGGAGACTACGGTACTGGATCTCCTAGGCCAATCCATCGGTGGGTAAATTTTTGATCTAAATATCCCTGACTGTGATGATGAAACAAGGAGGAGCACCTTCGTGTATGTACGTCATGTTTCTTATAGTTGCTAATGGCACATCCTCCAATAAACCATCTAGATTTTCTTGTAGAAACTTTCCCCATTTAACTGATTTTCCAAAACAAATGGCCCTATTAAATAATTTCCAATTATTCCTGCCCAGACGTTAATTTGGAATCGTCGTTGGTGATGACTTTGAATAAGTCAAATCGAATCAAATCAAGTCAAATTTTATTTCGAACATATCATAACATATAAGACATACATTTGTACATATTAGGATTTAATAGAGAACCATGCACACTAAATTGCCTCTAAAGCGAATCAGAAAACACATTTGTGTTGTGCATGGCCCTTCAACAACATTCTTAGATGAAAAATTAATTTGTACAACTTATTATTGTCTAAATGTTATTTGTGGCACCTTAATTTTTTTCCTTCTTCAATTCTTTGGGACTTCCTGCCACATGTATGTTTTCTTTCTAAGCGGCGCTAGGGGAATCTACAAAATATATCACAATTAACCAGTATGTTACTGGTAAAAAACCTCTACGCCTGTGACGTTTACGTCAAAGGATCAGTTAAAGGTTGGTTTTTATAAATAAACAACACAAATAAGTATAAAAACTTGAAATTAAATATTTCGCCGACGTTTCGTAAATCTAATCTGTTTCCTTTTTCAAGGCTTTTTTGAAAAATCTTTCAAAGAATTGAAGAAGGAAAAAAATGTACAGCTTATTATTAATCATTCACTTTTATCATATAGTTTCATTATATTTAAATATTGTTGTTATTATTGGAATAACATCGCGACAGCAAACATGTCTTTATAGATAATTGCAAGGGAATTTTCATCGTTCGAACTATGTAGATTGTGAGAATTTATTAAACCATCCCTGGGAAATCCTGCTTCATCCGTGAACAAAACACTACCAATGAACATGCAGTCTTCCTGTTGCTTTTGTAGGAATCAATTAGCCTATTGAACTGGAGCAGGGTATTCGCCCGGGGACATTGCATAAACTTTCTGGATATGGAAAGGATGGAGAAGCTGTTCTTTCAAAATTCTGTGAACCACCAACTTTCAAGTGTTAAATTGCGCTGGGAGCTTCTTAACGCTTATTGATGAATTTTCAGCAAAAGCATCTAATACAGCTTCTTCTAGTACAAGTGTACGAACAGGATTATTATTTTAAATAGTTATTTATTCTTTAATTTTTATTATTTTGTTTTTTATTGCTAAGATGGATATCTACCTGTTTCTCGTACTCAGCGGTTTACCCGTTCAAAAGTTTACCTGTTTGGAATAAATCTATTAGGAAAGTGTTCCCCATAAATCCGTCTGGCTTCCGAACCATTACCGACGCCGCGCCGACGGCAAGTCCGTATATACTTGCTACTCAAATTTGACGTTTAAATTTATTCAATTGTTTTCTCACAAGTATCATGCGGTAGTTTATATTACTAGTGTTCCTTAGTCCCTTATCCGTAAAATCATTTTTTCTCAAAAACGAATCGCTTTATAGATGTCAAACAAGAATACATATTTTTTTTAATTTTTTAAGGAATTTAAAAATGTTACCTTAATTTAAAGATATTGATTTAATGTGTGCGCAGTCTAAATTTTATTAAAATCGATATAACGGTTTGGAAGTAATAGGCAAAAAACCTTCTTGAATATACAGCAGACGCAAAAGATCTTCGATCATAGGATCTACTAGGTGAATTTACAACTTCTAACGAATGGTATATTATAAATGCATACGCATGCGTAACTAGTAATCGACTCGCCGCATTCTCACATTACATCAAACTCGTACTCAAGCTAGTACTATTGGGAACTGAAAGAGTGACCTTGTCATTAAATTAATTCTTAATAATGTTTGAAACGGCCGAAAAAGTTCAGATGGTTAAGTGGTACTATCAAGGAAAGTCGAGGCGTCAAATTAAAAACGCATTTAATGGTGCATTTCCCAGCCGACCTTCACCTGCATTATCCACAATTCATAATATTATTCACAATTTTGAAATACATGGTTGTGTTGATTATAAACAACATAAAAAATCGATTCCTCCCAATGAAGCCCGAGATGAAAGAGATATTATGATTTGTGCACTGGCAACCAACAACCCGGTACTTACTACTTCCCAAATTGCTGCTGAAGTAGGTTCTACACCATCAATGGTTAGATCGGTTTTAAAAAAAATGGGTACAAATCATACAAGGTTCGGAAAACTCATAAAATTTTTGAGACGGACAATATCAGAAGAATGGAATTTTGTGAACAATTAATGGAAAAAGCGAATGCGGATGAACATTTTCTTAGAAACATTGTTTTTACCGACGAATAAACTTTTCCATTAATTGGTAAATATAATTCTACTCGGACACGATATTGGTCGCGAGAAAATTTACATGAGTTTTACGAACTTCGCTCTCAGTATCCTCAAAAACTAAATGTTTGGGTCGGTATACTAGGTGAACATATTATTGGACCATTTTATATCGATGGCATCTTAAATGGTCAAAAATATTGGGATTTGCTTCAACAGCAAATTGTCCCTAGGATTCAGGAACTAGTAGGTGCTAGGTTTAATGAAATTTGGTTCCAACAAGATGGTTGCCCTCCCCATAATAGAGTTATCGTTCGGCAGTATTTGGAGGAAACATTTCCGAATAGACTTATTTCTAGGCATGGTAATATATTATGTCCAGCTAGGTCACCAGATCTTGCGCCTTGTGACTTTTTCTTGTGGGGCTACTTAAAATCAAAAATTTATGGTTTTCAGGAGAACAGGCCCAACAATTTGCAGGAACTTCAACTAAATATTGAAAACGCCTGCTTAACTGTTACCCCTGTTACGTTGGGTAATGTTCGCCAAGTATTTTATAATCGTTTGGGATATTGCTCAGCTCAGCAGGGAAGTCTATTTGAGCATTTATTACATTAGACTTGTTAGGTGTAAGTAATAAATGTTTTCCTTAACTCCATACATTTTTAAAAGCTTTTGGAATATTGTTATTTTGTTTTACCCATTTTTAAGAATTATTTTTGTGTTGAGAATTACTTTTTTAGTTTCCAAATTATAAAATTTTTCCATAATAGTACCAGCATTAATAATAATTTTAAAACCAATTGTTTTCGCAATTTATTAGATTTCGCGAAGGGACATGCATTCCACTTTACCTTTCCTGCATTACTAAATTCCTACGCCGCCTGTCTCCTAGATGGGCAGCGGCAGTGACAACCCTCTCGGTCGATGTTTTGATGTCCTTGTCGTGCTCAATAGAGAACAAGCCTTCAAGGTATTACTGCATCAGTGTTGCCAGATTATTTCATTTATCATGCAAACAATTTATATTTTTTAAAACCCAACTCTTAGTTACGTTTTGGTAAGATAAGAAAGCAAATGAGCTAAACATAGTGATTTCATTGTTTAATATAAATTATAAAAATATGAATTTTATTTTATTTTAATCAATTAGATCCTATCATTCTACAAAACTTGGCGTCATTATGTATGAATAAAGTAGATCTACCAACACTGGACACCACATTGGATATTTACGATAGTGAGATTAGGTAAGTGTAAATTGCGCTCAACTTTCCTATGATCGAAGAACTTCTGCGTCTAGTGTATAACCTTTAAAGGGGGGCGCCTTAAGAAAAAAAAATTAAAGATACTTTTAGTGTTATTTTGACCCAAGCTATACGTTCTCGAGGTATTCCCCCATAGTGCCGGGACACCCTGTATACATAATACTTAAAACCCAAAATGAACAAAATACTAAAATGCAATAACAGATATATCTACATGCAAAAACATGAGTTTTATTTTCCTCTAGCCCTTTGGCTATGGAAACTTGTCCTTTAGCTACGTATGTTGGTACCTAATTGTGTGTTATTTTGACCCAAACTATATGTTCCCGAAGTATTGCCCCATAATGCCGCGCCACCCTGTATGTACCTACAATTACGTAAATGTCAATATATTTTATAAGATCCTACGACAATACAGTTATTATTATTATTATTGTAAGATGCAAAAGCAGTCCTTTGACTCATCTCTTCTATCGTAAACGTAAGACATTATTTTATGGACTTAAAACACTTTGAAAATGAGCTAAATATAGACGATACACAAATTGGTGTAATAGGAACCAATTGTATTATGTTCACACAGGTATGTTAGCAAAACATTTATTATACGCTCAGCAAAGCTCCACTGCATTTTTTATTTGTGTCGGTTTTATTACCAGAATAAAACATTCTACATATCTCACCAGCGTAAATATTATGATCTGAGGGAAAATTTTATTTAGTTTTCTTTAAAAATGCTAAAACAGGTTTTTATTTCAATATAACACACGCTTATAAACGCCGCATTAAATTCACAAAGAACATAATTAAACGTTTGAGGTATATGACTCACTTCAACATAATGAAATTCCTGAAATGCATTTTTGTTTGTCCTTCAGGTCTGAACGTAATATATTGGATATACTGGTGATTTATTATACCCTTATCATAAGATAAACATATTCTCTGGCGAAAATATAAATCACACACTGGCACCGTTTCAAAGATTTGGTTAAATGAAGTGATTTTTCGAACGTTAATGTCCACAAATAAAAACAGGTAATTCTACAAATTTTCAGGAAATGCCTTTGGTATACACTAATTTGGGATCGTAGAGTACGAATCTGATATTAGTGTATTCAATGAGAATGTTTTCCAAATAAAAATTAATATTTTCCACTATGGCATTAATTCTGTAAAAATGTAAACATTAAGCACATTTTGAATTTCGACCAATTCCCATTTTGTGCTTACAATATCGGTTCAGATTCTACGTATTGCAAAAAAATATGTATCATGAAAAAGAGTATATTATTCACCAAACCGCCATTATTTATTAATTTTTTTATTTATTTAATTATACATCATCCAACAGTACAAAATCATTTATAGGATAGAAATCTAAACTAATTTAACTTAATATAACCTAAATAAGAAGCACAAGTAGAGATCATAAGGTCGGTTAGACTGTACGACAGTAGATAAAATGTCTCCTGCTAGGCAAATATGTCCAATTTGCTGCAATGAGTTTCATAAGTAGTACAAATATTAAACAGAGGAGAAAACTTTAATACGTTAGATCTAAGAATGGATAAATAAAAACTATGAGAATGACGAGAATTAATCCGTGGGACTAGGAGTTCAGTTGGCTTAATATTTCACTGCAATCTATTTTATTATACATAATTTTATCTAGAAAACGCAAAGCAAATGACTCTCGCCTTTCGGAAAGACCAGTAGTATTAAATTTTTAAAGTAATTGATTTTGAGAAGCTCTTGGATATGTACCTTGAGTTTTCTAGTTTAAAAATTTCAGGAAGCGGCGCTGAATGATTTCCAATTTATCGCTATGAGTGTTATATCCAGATTGCCAGACAAGTGAAGCATACTCCAGCTTAGATCGAGAGAAAGCAAAATAAAGCATCTTTAAAGTTTTCGCATCGTTTAAATCGTGGCTGTTACGCAAGATGAAGCCTAACATTCTGTATGCATGTGAAATTACAGCATCAATATGGTTAGTGAAAGTTAATTTGTGATTAAAGGTTGCACCTAGGTCCTTGAACGTAGATAGTCTGTTAAGCACGTCGCCATTAATATTATAATTATACATAATTGGGGACGCCTTGGTTGTGTAACTCATAACATTGCACTTACTAACATTTAGGTGAAGGTCATTCTCGTCGCGCCAAGCCGATAACGGCATATATTAAGAAATACACGTCTACTAAGTGATCACTGATGTCGTTAATGAAACTATTAAAGAACAGAGGTCCAAGTATTGACCCCTGTGGTACTCCTGACGTGGCTCGGTATTCAATAGATTTATATCCATTATAAGATATGAATTGAATTATTATGCTCTTAAAATACAAAACAAAGAATATATTGTATTCGATCAGCACATTTCTAAAACCGGTAATATTGCTTGTAGAGAAAAAAAAATCATTTCACTGTGTTGGTGATCGAATTCTGAACAACTTTCAAAATGTCCGTCCGTCTGTCCTTCCGTCACGTTTCTTGTAAGCACGATAACTTAGGAACGCAAAGTTCGATTGTATTGTGGACAGTAAGTTACTGTTAGCTAGAGGAAGAATTCTATTGTTTGAACAAAATCGATAAAAAATATGCACATTACAGAAAGAACGTAAGAAAGAGGATGTTGTTTTGTTTTCTTTCAAAGAACACAATAGAATTTGTCCAGAATTTTTCAACAAAAAATTGTGAACAAAATCTGTCAATTTTTCAATTTCAAATTGGCAGATTTTCCGCTAGGCCCAACAAATTTGTCAGAAAATATTTTTCCCATGACTTGGGGGGTCTCCCCGGAGACAGTGGCTAATTTTCTGCCAAATTGTAGACCGGTTGCAAAATTTTGATTCCTTCCATTTAAAAGAAATTATTATAACAAAATTGGTGATCTTGGAGACACAACATTATTTTTTCTATGTTCTTGGGCATCCACTTAGCCATCCTACCTAGTTTCTCACGAATATTCCAATTATTTTTCTTCAATTTATTTAATTTTTTTACGAAATTTGAAATTGTATCAAAAATCCCTAGCCTAACCAAATTGTCAGAAAATTGGTTTTCCTTGGTTTGTAGCTCCCTAAGAATGATGTGACCATTTTCTGCCGTTTCACACACTTTCTAAATTTTATAACCTGACGCACTGTAAGCCCCCTTCGGGCCCACGGCAGAATCTTGGTCCTTTGATCAAATTTATACAGGAGGTCAACGGCTCTACGAAAAACCGAGTTTCGACCGTTACGGAAACTCAAGGGTCAATTGCACTGATCTCTCTAACTATGCGTGCATTGTTCCGAAAAGTACTTATTACTGAAAACTCGTGATCCCAATCTGCCGAAATTCGAGGTGCTTTTGGTATTTACAGTGATTGATAGTACGTACAGTCCACTAAAATTGGCCAAAAAAGGAGGAAGCCTGGACAAAATTAGTAAAAATTGAAATTTTTACACAGAGGTTCTTTGAGGTATCCCAAATTCACAAAAATTCACAAAAATTCCAACATGGATAACCCAGATATTGAAGGTCAACGTTTTTTGAAAATATTTCGCGTCCTAGTTGTACAGAATTAAATTATCAACAAACTGTCTTTTTATTTTTTCCAACCCCCTCCCCTTTTCAAAATATTCAAGATAAAAGTTAAAAAAAACGTTTTACTTCCCTCGCATACCGAAGGGAAGTATTGTATTCGAGAAAAAAATCACCCTCCGAGATTTTTCGGATTTTGACGTTTCAGATCACGTAGATTACGAAAATATAGGTTTTTCAATTCCTCTGTCTGTCTGTCTATCTGTTGGTGCATTAACTAAAAAACTACTTGACGGAGAGTAGTAAAATTTGGTCGGTAGTTGTCGCTACTGTCAGCGAAGAAATGGTTAAACTTTCGCTGGAAAATATATAGGGTGGACCGTCTAAAGGGAATAAATAATGAAAAAAATTTTTTTTTGCTCAAATTTAAAATTTTCACATTTCCATGACACGCTGAACCTATTTCACTAAATTAGATGAAAAAAATTTTTTCCTTTGTTAAAAATTTAAAATTTCCACGTTTTATAGCGTTCTACTATTAAAAAAAAAATAGAAATGCTCACCACTTTTGAAAAAAATTTACCACTAAATTAGATGGAAAATTTAAAATTTCCACGTTTCCATGGCATTCTAAACCCTTTCAATCAAATTTTTAAAAAAATTTGAAATATTTATTATATGGTCTATCACTACTTACTATAGACTAAGTGAAAAAAAAATGTTTGCTCAAATTTAAAATTTCCACGTTTCATGACACTAAACGCTATTTCAGAAAAAAAAATTTGAAAATGTTTTTCACCAACATTTTTGAAACATTTCTTACCACTAAGCTAGACGAAAAAAATTTTTTATATGTTCAAATTTTAAATTTCCACGTTTCCATAGCGTTCTAAACCTATTAAAAAAAAATCTAGAAATTTTCTTTACCATTTTTGAAAAAATTTTGCCGCTAAAATAGATGGAAAATTTTTTTTCTTTGTTCAAATTTAAAATTTCCCCGTTTTCATGGCATTTTAAACCTATTCAAACAAATTTTTTTGAAAATTTGAAATATTTGTTATAGTCTATTTATCACAACTTACTATAGAATAGATGAAAAAAATTTGTTTTGCTCTAATTTAAAATTTCCACGTTTCATGACATTCCAAACCTATTTCGGAACAAAAAATTTGCAACGTTTTATTACCATTTTGAAAACAAAATTTACTACTAGAATAGATGGACATTCTTTTTTGCTCAAAATTAAAATTTTTACGTTTCAGGACATTCTAAACCTATTTCAGAAAAAAAAAATTGAAAATTTTCTTCACCAACATTTTTTAACAATTTTTTACCACTAGATGAATATTTTTTTTCTTTGCTCAAATTTAAAATTTCCACGTTTCATGGACCTATTTTAGAAGAAAATAATTTTGAAAATGTTTTTATCATCATTTTTGAAAAACCACCACTATACATCCACTCCACTGCGTGAATGTGACAGGTGGCAATAATAGTTGGCATATGCACCTACTATACTTTTATTGAAAAATGTACAGGGTGGTCATCCCAAGAAATAATTCAGTCATGGTGGACATTTGTAAAGGTATTTGCGCAACCTTTCCATATGTGGCACCTGTTATTTAATATTGAACGTTTGCTGTTGGATGAGCACTCTGTATATTTTTTTGACCAAAACTTCAGGTTTTCTGTGTAATAATAGTGATAACTATATTTCGATTATTATTTTCAATGTCATTTCGTAACTAGTAATTTTTTAGAGTGCACAAATAAAGAGGGAAGTTCTGTGTAAATACCTTTACCGATTTTTTTTGCAAATATCTGTATGTAGACTTCATCGCGGTTCAATGCATAGGAAGCGAGATATTCCCGGAGAACCGTTTGTTTGAAATTTTGACCTTGAATATCTCGATAAGGGCGATATTTTGGAAAAAAATGCAAAGGACCAGTCTTGTAGATGATTGAATTTTCTACAACTTCTATGTTAGCTTTATTGCTGTCTAATTTTTCTGGCGCGAGATATTCGCGAAAAAACAGTTTCTGAAACTTTTACCTTGAACATCTCGAAAAGGGGGAGGAGATGGTAACAAAATAAAGAAGACAACTGTATAATTTAATTCTCTACAACTTTTACATTGATCTCATGGTTATCCGATACATTGGACGCGAGATATTTGCAAAACACTTTGACCTTCAATATCTTGTGTAGCCATGTTGGGATTCTTCTGATTTTTTTGAATTTGCGTTTGGGACACCTCAAATAACGTCTGTACAAAAATTCAGATTTTTACTAATTTTAC
This sequence comes from Stenurella melanura, assembly GCA_963583905.1. Taxonomy (NCBI): domain Eukaryota; kingdom Metazoa; phylum Arthropoda; class Insecta; order Coleoptera; family Cerambycidae; genus Stenurella; species Stenurella melanura. Next base: position 12,477,568 of record OY757311.1, read on the forward strand.
CCAGGTCTAACGCTAATTTCCGTGGGACTAGTATTACGATTGGAAATTTTAAAAATAAATTCGCAATAATTCTAATGCAGAACTACATAGAAATAAATTGAATCGCATTTAAATCAATCTTAGAAACTCATTAGGGGTAAAATTCGCGTCGTATTTCATTAATCACACAACAAGGAAAATAATATTAATGTGTACATAGCGCCTATAGAGACACGCAATCTCACTCGTAAATAATATTGTGGAGTTATTTATTAGGTAGTGAAAATCATTAATAAAATTTGTGCTAATAGCTAAAATAAGATCTACGATGTCTGTATTATTTCACACCAAAAGGTGTAAACGTAATTTATAATCAAAATTAATTGTTTCGGTCTAATAGGTTTGTGTTAAAGTTAATTTTGAACTTTCGCAGAATTCGCAAGACACCATGCTTTATCGGCGAGAAATGCGTTCGAAGCTACAGAAAAACTTAATAGAATAAAGAGATTCACGTTAAGTATGGAATTTTAAAGTAACAATCAATCATAATAACGAGAACCGTGCCATTGTATTCTAAGTAGTACAGTTAATGAAGGTGTAAAAGCGGCAAAACCTCGGACTCTTGTCCAGTGAATTACTTTGCCTGAAATTTTCTGCAATGGCTCTTAAAAAGAGAGAATGTCGGTCCTTTGCCCCCTAGGGGTTGAAACAATTCCTAAATGCAAGAAGTAATTAGTGCGTGGTAGCCACGCGCGTTAGAGGTGAAACTTCTGCCGTTGAATGCGTAGGAAAGCAAATGATGCTATGCTTGAATTGAGAGAGAATTATGATTGTAGTTACTATAAAGGTTTATTCAAGTTGAGTGTACAAAGCAAATGAAAATGTGTACATTATTCGTCAGCATCCATTCTTTCATAAGCTAAACCAGACACAAGTGGTTTTTGATAGCTAAAATATAATAATAATAATAATCGTCTTTATTGATGCACTGCACATAATATTACATTATAATAGCATAACATAAAATAAATAACAATACATCAAGGGCGAAGTTTAGTTACTAGAGCTATTCTACCACTTAACACATAACTTAAAACCAATAAATAGAAAGGCAGAAAATATAGTAATAAAAGTGTAAATATAATATAAATGTTTGTAAAGTACTAAAGATAGGAAACAATAATTACAACAATAGTTAACAATATGTACATATTGCCATGATTTCCAGTACCTAAGTAGAATGTTTGAAAGCATTAATAAAATTCACAAATTTGTATAAATCTTAGAATACAACCATAACAAGTTTTATACAACGCATACAGAAGCAATTGAAGCATACTAGAAGCATGCATTCCTGTTACTTTATAGTTTGATTTAAGTTCATTTGCACGAAGCAAGTAGGATATGGTAAATGAAGCTTAATGATAAGAAATTGTAGTATGCTTTCATATATCAACAAAATGTATAATTATAAGATAATGAAACAGTGCATTGTATGTACGTTAAAATACTAAGACCACAACGTAGTGAAATGTATTGGCCAAACGATGTAAGTTCACAGGGTATCAACAGAAAGTGATGAACCTAAAAATAAACAAAAGACATAGTTAACTTAGTGTTAACAAGGTCAAACTAATAGTATTATATCCATAAAAGAGTTCGGTGAATTTAATTTCATATCATGCTCAAAGAAAAGACTTTATTTATATCATGATATTAAAATGTTTATTGGCATACATAAGTTTTTGTTTAATTTAATATACCAATAGATAACAACATGTCAATCTGGAAGATTACATTATGTTTCTGTATATTTAAATAATTTAGACTAGGAAGACTATTGATCTAAATGTATTAAATAGTATTTTAATTTAATCTGGAATGGATATTTGTTGTTATAATTAGATTTTAAACTTTTAAATGTAATATTCAAATATTTGGAAAAATTACAAGTAGTCACTTAATATTGATAAATTGATTATGAAATTTATCGAACTAAAAAAATGTGAAATATTCTTCAAATAATATAAAGAACATGTAAAACGGAATAGTTAAAAAAACAAATTAAAAATAAATTTAAAATAAAAACATTCAAAGTAGTGAAAATAGATGAATATTTGAAAATTAAGCCAATTAAAAGCTTGAATTTTCAAATCAGTTTGCAATCGATCGTTGAAGATAGAACATGCTAATTTAGAAGAAAATATAACCAATAAATTTATTGAAGTCAAGAAGCAAATGAAATTAAATAAAGTTGGAATTATAATATTTTCCAGATATATTGACATCCAAAATTAATTTAACAAATATTAAATATATAAAAAATGAGAGTAACATGCCTTAAGAATTAGAAGTTGTTACGAAAGATATTTTTGCAGCCGGTCCAAGAGGAAAGCATCTGTCAAGTTAATCCAGGTATTTAGATTTGGAATTGGAGATATTTTAAACGTCACTGAAGTTGACAGAAGAAAATTTCTAAGAGAATTTTATACTGATAACCACTTATTAAGGTTATATTCGGTGGTGACAGAATGCGTGAAAAACTAAAGATAAAAGCTTTTAGAAACATTTAAAATCCATGGTATACTCATTTGTTTTTCAAGTATTTTTATTTAAATTCAAAAACCATTTAGATTAGATTATAATTTTTTAGTTTGCTATTGTTATTTATAGATTCATTTTGATAATTACATTCCAGATTAAATTTGTAAATAAAATTTATATTTGTTTGTTCAACATTGAGTTTGATTTATTATTCGCCTACGGTATCCTGATCGTTAAGCATAATTGAATCGACTTTTACCCTGAGAAGAGTAAACCTATTGATTACAAGTAATCATGTTAATAATATTGTCTAAATGTTATTTGTGGCGTTATCTTAATTTTTTTCCTTCTTCAGTTCTTTGGGACTTCCTGCCACATGTATGTTTTCTTTTTAGCGGTGCTCTTGGAATCTACAAAATATCACAATTAACCAGTATGTTACTGGTAAATAACCTCTACGCCTGTGACTGTTACGTCAAAGGATCAGTTAAAGGTTGCTTTTTTTAATTAAACAACACAAATAAGTATAAAAACTTGAAATTAAATATTTCGCCGGCGTTTCGGAAATCTATTCTGTTTCCTTTTTCAAGGCTTTTTTTTGAAAAATCTTTTTTGCTGTAAATACACAGCTCTAAGAATGTTTGTTATATTCAAAATCCATAGATACTTACTATTTACGTAGGACTGTTGATATAGTTAACAGTTTTTTTTAGTTTTTATACAATGTTAGAGTAGTATTATTATGAGAAGATGCTTGCAAAAAATAATGCGCAGAAACGAGTTTGTGTTCCTCCATTGTTTTAGGCCAATGAGAACGAATTGCGTCATATTTGACGTCGAAGCCAGTGGCACCGTCAATCTGCAGTCACAGGATCAGTGCTGCAGTATACGTGCTGTGTCCACCGTTTTTGATTGAATTAAATGATATAACCTTACTTTCAGTGAAGAATGTCTTCACAGAAAACACCAGAGTGTGACGAGTTTTAATATTCCACATTACACAACTTCTCGACCTCAAAAATTTGATTATATTTATTATATATCCCTCTACCCCAGATGATGCTGTCACTGGTAAAAATATTCGCGCACGTTAGCTCCGCCCCGAGCATCTTCTCATAATAATACAACTCTAAGTTTGTGAAGTTCTTCTTTTAACATTGGCAACCAAGTTGTACAGACATCTACGGAACAATTCGACACACATCTATCCTCATTCAATAATATTATCGCGGATTCTTTCATTTTTCTTTTTTTGCTATCTGCCTCTTTTGTTAAAATTTTTGCCGAGTCCCAGTTTATTCTGTGTGCATTCTCCCAAGCGTGTTTGCAGATCTTGGACATCTGAATTTCATTTTTTCTTATATGATTTTTATGTTTGCCCAACCTTGCACTAAAAGGTCTGGATGACTCACCCACGTATTGTTTGTTGCACTCACACGGAATGCTATAAATGCGATTTTTTGAATTTTGCTCGTGGTTCTTCGGTTTCGTCTTTGTCAGAATAGATTTTAAAGTGTTGCTTGTTTGAAATACCGTCCTAATATCAAATCTATCACCAATGCGGTGCAACTTTTCGGATAATCCGCATACATAAGGAATTAACGCTGTGTAACGTTTTTCAGGTTTTTGTCATACCTGATTGTTATTTTCAATATTTATGAAGGTTTTATCGACAAAACCCCCAGGGTATTGGTTATTTATAAGAACTTCCTTTATAAACCGCTTCTCATTATTTAGTATTTCATCATTAGAAGAAATTATTTTATCCCTATCATACAAATAGTGTACAATACCCCTATTAACGTGCATCGACTGATTTGAGTTGAAATTTAAATATCTGTTGGTTGTTGGTTTTCTATAAACACTTGTTTCAATTGTACCATTTACTCTTTTAATTAAAACATCTAAAAATGGTAATTCATTTCTAGTTTCCTTTTCTAAAGTGAATTTAATAGAAGGTTCTTTATTATTTAAATGTTCCAAAAAACTATCTACTAACTCAATACATGAGGCCAGATTGCAAAGATATCATGTACGTATCTCCACCAGATAACCGGTTTGTATGCACAATTTTGAACATGTCTAGTCTCAAAATCCTCCATAAATATATTGCTTAAAATTTGTGACAATAGAGAACCCATTGCCATACCGAAATCCTGCTGATAGACATCATTTTCCAATTGAAAATAAGTTGTTTTTATACACATAGTTAAAAGTTCCATTATGGTATTTACACTCAATTTAGGTTTAAATTATGCAATAAACCCAAAATCGGTTCCAAAATTTGATATAATAGCAGCCGTAGAAAATAGTACACAAATAGATGACGGAAATACGTATCGCGTGCGGGCAAAAATTTCCCTATCGGATGTCTCTCTCTACAGAATGCCCACCTTAACAGGTTTTTTAATAACTTCTTGTTCATTATCTGAGGGTTATAAATTATACAATATTATTCCGACTGTCGTACTTTCTTGTAGTCACATTTATTTTTATTATTATTAAGAAACTACCAATAAAAAGATACCGACCCTAGCTAACCTAGCATATGGGACACTCAATACTCATGTAGTGTTATATATTTCAATTATTAAAGGTTTCCGGTAAAACTTATATTTATCCTTTTTATTTTCTTTCCAGATATTTATCGACATGGCCGAAGAAGAAAGAATTTACTATAATGCCACAATAATTCTATACAACACAACATCCCCTCGAGAGAGCGTTTCCAATACCACAGCAACCGACGAAGAATTAAACAACTGGTGGGCTCTATCAGCTCTAGGCCTCGTAGTTGGTACAGCGGCTGGCAATATCTTAGTGTGCCTCGCGATTTGTTGGGAGAGAAGGCTTCAAAACGTGACGAATTATTTTCTTATGTCGTTAGCTATTACAGACCTAATGGTGGCTATTCTCGTCATGCCTCTGGGAATTTGGACGTTATTTCGCGGTAAGTGTTATTAACAATTTTTTAAAAACAATATTCACCACACATTTCTGGCTACAGAAAAGTGGATAAGCTGGTCGTGCAAAATTAAAGTTTTCTGATTATAAACGAAAATTACGAAACACATCACATTGTTGATGTGTTTCATAATTTTCGTTTATAATCAGAAAACTTTAATTAAAACATTCTCCGTATCGACATTTTTACTCTAGGTATTCCAACAGAAAATTCTAATGGCTTACAAGATTTAACATCTACAGCACTGTACTCGACGGAGAAGAAGGTAACATTTATATTTATCGAAGAAAAGTGTTTCACAGACAAATGCATCTTGTGAATATATTTAACAGTGTATTGGAACGATCCAACTTAAGAGTATATCCAATGGTGGAGTAAAATTTAAATTCCTGTCTTTAACAGTTCTTTGCTGGAACTTGTAAACGTTACAAGAAGTGTAGTAAAAAGTTTTGGATTAAAGCGACGTGGTGGAAAGCTTTTGTTTAAACAAAATAATATTCAAAATTTTAATTTTATTCACAGTTTTTCTTCAATATCTCTGGTTGTATAAACCGTATCGCAATAAATAGATAGAAACAAATTGTTCACCACGGCATTGCAAAAAAACCTCACATTGTTTTAACCATGTAGATATTGATATTTTCTTGTACTTTTAGGATATTTCTCCGCTTCTGTAAACATATTGTCATGAGTCAAACGCACTTTGGGGGTGTTTGGCTTATTTTTTGACCAAAATGCGCGACGTCCACAGGTATCCCCCATATTACTCTGTTGCCCAGAGCAACATCGGCGATACCCACGGCTAAAGTTATTTTAACTCGTTTGGCGTACGAGAGGGTTTAATTTAGTTACTGAATGAATACTTTGTGAACACAGTGCTAGCAAACAAGTTACAACTTTATTAATACGATACAAGTACGAAATAGGTTGTACATACATTTTAATTTCAATCACTTCTGGGAAGCCACCCCCCAGCAGAGGAGTTGAGCCACGCAGCACCCTACCAGAACTTACTTTTCCAAAACTCAAAACCAAACTGACGTTTTGATTTTCTCCCGGCACTGTGACTCGGTGAATATATTTGGAGAATATACTCGGTTTCTGCTGACGTGGACTTTCTCGATTCCAAAGTGAAATATGCTTCTTTTCAATAATAATATAAATTAAATAATCTAATGTAATAAATCATATCCGATACTAAAAAGTGCTCTACCGGATGTTTAAAATAAATCTCAAGTACTGCGTGACAACATTTAACAGTTTGCATGAGATAGGCCTTGATTCTGAATGCTTTTTACTACAGAATGTTTCACACTTAATAATGTATATAAATAAAATCATGACCAACATTTAGTGCATGCAAAAGTTACAAAAATGGCGTAAAGCGTAAAAGTATTGCGAATTCAGTGACATCTCCCACTCAATTTTCGAGGGTGGGAAACACGAACAAGCATCTAGGGAAACAGAAATGCGATAGCTTTGAGCATGTGCATTACCTTGTAAATTCTAATAAATTCGCGCAAATCGAGAAATTGAAACATTTCGTGTTATTTTGTTGTGAAAAAAGGCAGAATAAAAACATACTAACCTAACCTAAAGAAATCAGAAAACAATTTGTTAAAAAATGTATTAATCGTTACAAAATCAATCTCGGGACCTTTCGCACCATAAGCGAAAGCGTTACCTACGCGCTAACCATCCGGATGAAGGTAAACAATAGAGCAAAGAAGAAATAGTCAGACAAGTGATATCATGTTTTGCGCATGGTCGAAGTTTTCGAATTTCAGTTGCCCTAGACTCTTATGGAAACACGATGGTGTTAATATTTCTTTTCCTACCCCTCTTAAACTATCGCTAATTGACATATTTTTTCTATTTTTTAGTACTAGACTTACGAAGGCTTGTCGGATCGATTTTTTCCAGCTAATATGGATGAATTCAATAATCCTAGGTAGAGGAGGCTCAACCAACCCCCTCCCTAATTGCAAAACATCCAAAACACACTGCCAATGCGCTATGAAAACTGAATATTGGAGTCCTTGCCCTTCTGTAACTACCCCTAAATTGACAAACCACCCCTTTTTCAACTTTATTATATTAGGCTTGTGAGGACCTACCGTATCGGATTCATTGAGTGAATGTGGGTAAAATGACTTACCTATGACCCAACCAACCCCCGGAGGTAGAAAAACCATTCCGCGGAGTAGACTTTTTTATATTTCAATTTTTAGGGAATTCCTTCATTAGGATGGATTATAAGGCAAGTTATGGGTATGTATATAACATCCAACCGCTGCATCTGCTCTATTTTAATGATAAATTATTTTACCCATATGTACTGAAGTTGGTAATGTGGGCGGTTTGCCAATTTAGGGGTAGTGAGAGAAGGGTAGGATTCAAATTTTGTTACTATCGTTCCCCCCTCTATTGTTTCAACTCCCGAAGTCTACTTGGGCCTCCCCTGATCAAGGACTTCTCAATTTAACAATATTCCCTGACAAAAATTCGATCCGGCAAGCCCTCGCAGGCCTAGTACGAAAGAATCGGAAAAGGGGAAGGTGTTTTCGATTTAGGGGTAGTTCGAAAAGGGTAGGAAAAGAAATATTTCCACCATCGTATTCGCCGGCCTCGAAAACGGGGGGGAAATGCCTTGTACTGCTTTCGCAATACTTTTCGAATCTTTGCAACTTTTCTATTGATTAATTTAAGGGTTAGCCGGGCGGACTATTTGCGATATAAATTCTAAATACAATCTTGTTTTCTAGGTCACATTCTAAATTTAATAAACCCTTCAGGGTATTTATTAATTATCAACGCTGATAATTCATACAATGTTTATCCGCATTTTCGATTTTATAAACTACTGTTTGGTTTGTAAAATACCTTGACCGGAAAAAGGGATGCCGGAGTGGATCTATTTGGCAACGAAACTATCTACGAGAGGACTATGTCATTTAGCTGGAGTTATAAATACATTTAGTGTAGCTTCAGGCCTGTAGCGGTGAACGCAGATTTATACCACACCCTAGTCCTTCGCAGACTTGAGAACCCAGCGTAGGAGTGAAATCTAAAGTTACATAAGACCTTCGTTATTTGTATTTGGTCAGAAGATTCATCTAAGTGAGATATTAGTTTGTCTTTTACTGTAAATTTAATTTAAAATGTTTGGCAGCTCCAGCTATTCTCTTGAATTTTCAGCCGTTTTCAATATATTCATTAAACTAAGCGGTTTCTACAATTTATGTACACTTTTGAAAGTTTCGTAAAGTTTAAATTTTACCACGTTACTCTTTCCATTAGAATTTCCCGAGCTGTATCGGTTCCTGTTTTAACTTATAATAACTTGTCTAAACTTCGACATAAACTTTTGTTGATATGGCTAGGGTCTTGAAGACGTTAACATGGGTTCATGTGACAACTGATATTTTAAAATATGTTTGCACTATTATATTATATAGTATGTATACAGTATTTAAATATCGTTTAGTTATTTCCTAATTGTCTCAATATATCATTTTTCATTTTTCCTCTTTTGATTTTCTCAAAGCTACTGTTTGAATATGTTAATTTATTTCTAATTCCCTTACAATGTTTCTATTTCTACCTGAGAAATTTCGGCATGGTAGTAGCCCTTTGCTGTATGGCACATCTAATAGTACCACGCCACCTGGGGTAGCCTTTATCGACACGTCCCCTCCAAAACTCTTTCCATTAGCTCAATGTTTTAGAGAGCGCCCTCTTCACCGTAACTTGATACTCTATAAGCTTTTGTTATGGGTAACAAAAGTTTCCACAATCACCAAAACACATGTTCCTACTTAAAAATGAGTTATTACTTGTTTGCTCACAATTGTATTGAAACATATTCTTTATGGGATTTTGCAAACAGCAGAAAAAATAACTATCTATAACTAAAAGAAAAACTTTGTGTAAAAATGTTAATGAAATCTCTGCATTCTTTCGATAACCTGAATTCTGGTTATGCTAGCAAATTAAAATCCTATTAGACAAATTCATTTTAGGATTTTAATTTGCTAGCATAACCAGAATTCAGGATATCGAAAGAATAAAAAGATTTCATTAATATTTTTACACAAAGTTTTTCTTTTAGTTATAGATAGTTATTTTTTCTGCTGTTTGCAATATCCTATAAAGAATATGTTTCAATACATGTTACTACGTTCTACTATCCTCATGTGTCCCGAGATTTGAATCGTTTGAGTTTAGTAGCCTGTATACTCCTATTCTGGTTTTCCCCTGCATTTCTATACTAAATGAGGAAGAATGTAGTAGGATATCCGTGACCGAGATGAGGGACCCCACACGGTGGCCATGGTAGCTCCCATGACTTCCAAGTCAACTAATCTTTGTACCCAGCTTAGCTCGTTGGATGCTTGAGTTGCCTTTGACTTCCAAACTAAGGCAACATACGTAAGGGTGTATCTTTATGCTGATATAAAGCCAATGCAATATAACCCCCTATGCCTTGCCAAAGTGACTACCGTTCCATTTGTAATCCTATCTAGATATTTCCTCCTGGTAAATTATTATACCTCTCCAGACTACCTACCTTGAAAGTCTCAATCCTTTTAAGTTTCTTCTTCTAGTGAATGGAACTGTATTCATTTTTTATGGACCCACCCTTAGTCCTTCTTCACCCTTATCCTTTACCATATTCAAGGCCTTTTGTAGACAATCCCTGACCATGTTGTTGAATTTTCATCTATGATAACTATATCGTCGGCATATCCTTGGGCATCGAATCCCCCATTTGTCAGATTCTTTAGTAGGCGGTGAAACAGAAGCATTATTGGCATAATTCCTCTCGATGCCGGAGATTTGTAATGTTCAAATGAGTGTACTGTCCATCATATTAGATTGGTTCATTTCTTTTTTAGTCACTAAGCAGTGTTTGTCTTGATAATCTTATTTCCAGCCACTTTTAGTTCCATTTGTAGCTGTTCTTCCTCAAGTGATTGTTCAATCATTGTGGTTCCAAGAAAGTGCACAAGTTCCTCCAGTGTTTTTTCACCTATTTCTCCTTCAAGATGATTTTCTAGTGTATAACTGTTAATGGTGAAAATGTTTGTGTATGTGACTCTGTCTTTTTTTTTTCATTTATAGCTTATTTCATTGAAATTATATGACGCGTAACATTTCCACTGAATCACGTGTTTATTTCATTCTAATAAAAAGGCGTGCATCAAAGAAAGTCCTCGAAACTGTTCTTATATGAAATATATAATATTTGTTTAATGGATATTAATCAAATCTGGGATTAGTAAACATTATAAATTATCAATTTTACTTAGATGTATAATCGTCGCATCTGCTTTGTGCTATATGAAACATATTGAGCTACAAAATCATCTGGCTATTGCTATCGCGTGGGCTACAACTGTATTAATTTAATAATTATGAAAGATTAATGGCTTAGAGTTTCATGGCACGAACAATATACTATTTACCTCATTAGCTGGATTCGATATTATTCTAGAGTATAAACGTCGAGTTGGAACCGCAAATGAATCTCTATTTCTTTTTTTTAATGTTAAAATTTAAATATTTCGAAAATTTTCAACATTTATTTAAGCAAATGAATTGAAAATTTTATATCTCAATTTTTTGTTTTACCCTCATATTGTCGAACTTGATAATTTAATGTTACATTCTGAATAATTAAATGCTATCGACCCACATTTCCGCCATGTGAGTTTAACCAATATTTATCCAGCTATGGACTTTTGTACAAAAGATAATTTAAATAAATTCAGAGGTCAAGTTGGCAAATCCTGTACATTTTTAGCACGTAATGAATAGTTTTAGTTTTACTTAGAAAACATAGTAAAAGTCAAATCGGACTAATAATGATAAATAAATATTCCTGATCCTTAATCAGCATAATACCCCCGAGAGCTAGCGTCACAGAAATTTGTAAATGGACAGAATGTGCCTTAATAGGTTGTCGATGATCCATTGAATACCCGCCCATCAGTCTGCCGGGCTGGGGGCGCTGCGTTTGGCGGCGAGAGGCGGTTTTGTCAATAACCTGACAGCGGTACTGTCACAAATGTCAAAAAAGCCGTTTTTGATCATCTCGTGCCGAGTCGAATTTCCGATTTTACCGTCGCAATTTACGACACCGACAATATACCAATCTCTCTTTTTCCGTAGAGACATCACACGATCCTCCACTCGGCGTATTTATTTAGTTCTTAACGTTTGAAGAATTGATGTTTTTGCAGTTTTGCCTTCTACAACGAGATTATAGTCAATTTTATGCTTACGATCCGCCGTAGCCCATCGTGCTAAGCGGCGACAAGTGGATTCCCGACTTCGAATCTCACACAGGGCTTTTTTATTTATTTTTTTTTCTTTTTGGCAGATATTTTTGATTTTATAATTGCTCTTCGCTTATTTCTATGCGACTACCGTGTTAAAATTATACATTTTTATAATTTTTTTTCTGAATTTTTGGCGATGCATAAGGAAATAATCTTTCTAGTTTATTTTCTGTTCCTCCTCTGTAACTGCTAGAAGTCCTGTTTCTCTCGGGTGAATGCGGAGAAGTCGGAATCCATAGTTTTCACGCGCAGATTTACAGAAAATAAAATTTTGACGCCAATTTTGACGAAACTGTACGGACAGTCTATTCTATGTCCAAGAGTCTGTACCCGCTCTTGGCCAAGAATGGCAGACTCAGCAGACAGAATAAAAAATTAATATATACTGTTATTGTGAGACCGGCCCTTACATACGTGGCACCGGCGTGGTGGAGCACGTCGGTCACGACAGTGAAAAAACTAAAAGTCCTGGAACATAAATTTATGCGCCTCATCTCAAATTCCTCACGATACACCACCTTAAGAGATCTCTATGCACGTTGTCACGACATAGTACCACTAGCGGACTACATCAAAGTTACATTCCAAAAATTCTACCAATTCAAACTTGGTGATAGCCCGCTTACCAGCAACATTACTTTTTCGTATAAAATACAAATTACCATACCAAGTGTTGCCCATCTTCCGGCAACCTATATAAAATCCTTTTATCTTTTTTTATCTATAACTAAAATCTGTCAAACACAATTTCTAATATATAACTCTTTCCCTCCTTCGTTTATGTTTGTTAATTTTTGTTGATTTTTCAAAATTTTTCTCTTCCTAATAATATTTTATTTCAAATTATAAATTGTACGGTCTAACATAGCCGCTCTCTCTCGTTATAATTACTTAGAACGGGTTTTTCAGTCAGCAATTTTCCCGTATAAATCAGTAATATATATCTTAGAGATTTTATTTATACACGTGCTTTTTGCATATTATACTAATTATCTTAAGTTTGCTTTTTCTTTTACATATTCCTAAGTTATTTGTTATTTATTTTGCATTCGGCAAACAGGCAGGATTTATTTTAATTTCTTGCAAGTCTGACCTGGCTTCGCCCCGTCCAGCCATTCAACTGCCATGGTGTGAAATGCTATGGATATCTGGCTGACTCCGGAGCTATTGTCTGGGAAAGACAAATTTTTTGTATACTATAATTTTAAAATAAATTTGTTTTGATTGATTTTTTGATTGAGTCCTGATTCTCAAACAGGAAATCCGTGTTCGAACCACGAACCGGGAACTTTTATTTTACCTTTTTTACATTTTTTTATGCTAAAATATCACCTATTGAGTAATATTTTTTTTTTATTTTCCTATTTGCTTAATTAAAGAGAGTTTTTCGGAGCTTCATTCAGTTTAAAATAACTTTGTTGGAATTCGATATAAAAAATTGTGTTAAAAAATTTATAATTCAAATTAGGATTTAATCAATCCATAGAAGTCGGATTTACAAAAGCTTGATGCATTTTTGTCAAAGAAAACATGCAGGGTTCGCCAAAATGAAAAAAAAAATTAAAACATTTCGGTATGTGAGGACTATATTCTCAATATTTACTCCTGTGATATATAGGTAATATTTTAGCATCAAATTATGACCGAATATGTAAAAAAAGTTAAAAAAGAAATTTCGCGGTGCATAGTTCGAACCCGGATTTCCTGTTTGAAAACCAGGACTTCTAGCCGTTATACTACCATTCCTACTTAAGGACAGAAAATAAACTAGAAATATGATTTAATTTTGTATCGCCAGAAAATCACAAAAAAATGATAAAAATGTATAATCTTAACAGGTTAGTCGCACAGAAATAAGAGAAAAGCAATTATTATAGAATCAAAAACATCAGCAAAAAAAATTAATTTATTTTATTTATTTATTTAAATTACACTGTTCTACAGGTAAGATACCCAATTACAGAACAGGAGGGTATGATAAGTATTAGATATAAGTTGAGTACTAAAGGAAAACAGTAAAATAAGTAGTTAAGGCAAGGATACATAAATCATAATATTATAAGCATATAGAGAAAGAAAAACAAAGACATTTATTCTAAGTATATGGTCCTTATGTTATTAAGGCTGCAGGAAAATATATCTAACTGACTTCCTAGTAGATTGCAATTGTTACACATTGTATATATGGGTGAATGTTGCAGTGTGTTTGTACGCGCTGTGGGTAGGTAAAATGTTGCGTTATCACGGGAGGATATTCTGGGAACATAAAAGTTTAACTGAGATACAATGTCTCGGCAGTCGATTTTGTTATGAATAATTTTATATAAAAATGTCTGCGAGTGATACTCGCGCCGTTTTAAGAGACTTACCATTGAGTGTTTCTCAAGTAGTTCATTTTGCGGTAGGCACAAGGGTGGGTACATACCATCCGATTTAAAAGACAGCAGTTTTAGAAATTTACGCTGAACGTTTTCAAGATTGTCGATATGTACATTGTAATGAGGATACCATACAATCGCAGCATATTCAAGTTTAGATCTCACAAAACAGTTAAGTATACAATATTTTAATGGTGTTTAGGTCCACAAAGTCTCTACTATTTCGGGCTACCAATCCATAGGATTTGTACGCCTGACACACTATCGTCTCGATATGTTTACTAAATGACAGTTTTTTATCAAAAATTACACCCAGATCGCGAAAAATATTAGGGTGCTCCAATGCTGTACTTTCGAGAGTATAATTAAATACTAACGTAGAAGTCTTTGATGTGTATGACATTACATTGCACTTTTGTGGATTAAGCGGCAATTTAAGACGCACCAATTTAGTATCCTGTCCAAATTGTGCTGAATTTTTCACAATCCTCAACACTCCTAACCACATCAAATATTTTCAAGTCGTCCGCATAAAGTAGGCAATTTACATCTAGATCTAACAGGATGTCATTAATGAATATGTTGAAAAGCAGGGGACCAAGGACAGAGCCTTGGGGAACTTCTGAAGTTGCAAGGTATTCAACAGACCTGAAACCACGAAATACTACGTATTGTTTCCTGTGAGAAAGATATGATACAAATAGTATTATAAGTGATGGGGAAAGTCCGAATAGTGAAAACTTTTGTAGCAATATGTTGTGATCAAGTCTGTCGAATGCCTTGGAGAAGTCGGTGTAAACAACATCGGTTTGAGCCTGCATGTCGATAGATTTTGCAATGAATTGCGTGATTACAATTAAATTAATAAATAAAGATGTAGCCGTGTGCGGGATTTGAAGTTGGGAATCCGCTTAAAATTAGTCGCTGCTTAGCACGATGGGCTACGGCGGATCCCAAGCTTAAAATTGACTATCATCTCGTTGGAGAAGGCAAAATTTCAAAACCATCAATTTTTCAAACGTTAAGAATTAAATAAATACGTCGAGTGGAGAATCGTGTGATGTCTCTACACAAAAAGAAAGATAGGCATTTTGTCTGTGTTGTAAATTGCGACGGCAAAATCGGAAATTCGGCTCGGCACGAGATAATCAAAGACGGCTTTTTTGACATTTGCGACAGTACCGCTATCAGGTTATGGGCAAACCGCCTCTCGCCGCCAAACGCAGCGTTTCCAGCCCAGCAGACTGATGGGCGGGCATTCAATGAATCATCGACAACCTGTTAAGGCACATTCTGTCCATTTACAAAAAGTACATGTCGTGTGACGCTAGCTCTCGTTCTATAATCAGTTTTTTTAAATCAAAACCTCGGATTATTAGTGTGAAACAAATGACGTTTTATTTTGAAATTTTTTTATGGAATTTAAAGATGTTACCTCTAATTTAAAAAATGTGAAATATTCCTTGTGGGATAATTTGCTTAGAGTAAGTAGGTTATTGCTAGTAAAAAAAGTATATAAAAATCTGAAATCTACCATAATTGCAACATAAAACAAAATACAAAATTTACCTAAAAATAAGATTCTCTGATTTAATTTTAAAGGAAATTATCATAAATCTGCCTACATATATTAATATAAACGATTAGTAGTTAGATATATTTTAGACACGTTAAAGATGTGTATAATATGGACGCAACTAATCATTGAGGATACCATTGTGAGGAATTCTGGTTACGTTTAAAAATTTATAGAAATTCCAGTAAATTTAATTTAAAACTTTTCTCTTTCGTATGTAGTGTATTTAGATTTTCCAAATTCATTCTTTTCCAATTTTAGAAAGTCTAAAAATATTACATATACAAGAAAAAAGTTTTAAATTATATTTACTGCAATCTCTAGAAATTTTTGCCGATGGTCAATCGCAACATAAGTCTAACTTTTTCGTTAATATAAGTTCTAAATCACCAAGAAGTTGGTTTTTAATAATTTCAATATTTATTTTATGAATTTTTACTGTATTTAATTTATTAAATATAGTGAAAAAGTACGACTTAGTTTTTATTACCATTTTTCTAAAATAAATTAAAATAAAAAAATGTACATATTTGATACTCCTTTTTGGCTCTCCGCTCCCCGATATACAAAATATTGCATGATTTTATTTCAAAAATATAACGCAGTTTTAACAATCTAAATGAAGTAGCCAAGTTTCCAGTTAATCAACTGCCCAACGTTTAATTTGTAAATGTAATGAATTAATTAACCAGAAAACTATTACACAGTCACTAATTAAAGCTGTTATTTGGAAGCTGCTTCGTATATAGCATAAGTACATTTATATTGTACAATTAGATTTGTCGACATTGAGATTTCCAGTGAACATGTAGTGGGTTCTCATTCATTTTCTTATATGATATATACAGAGTGTTCCACTTATGATGAAGCCACCTTCATATCTCGCTCATCTGATATCTTGAAATTTTGGTGGTGGATATACAGGGTGTTCCTTAATGACATGTTAATGTTTCAGGGTGTGATTATTTAGGTCATTTTATGAAGAAAAAATCAGATGACCTTTTTTCTTCTGTGAAAACTCACATTATTTTCAAAATTATGAAAGATCGATCCACAGATCGATTATGTATCTGTAAATTAAAGATTTAAAACTAAAACTATGCAAATATTCGAATATTTGTGACTTGTAGATCGACTCACATCACTTCAAACAATCAAAACGGTTACACCTTTCAGAGCGCTTCGAATGTCATATGCCCTGTTTAAATTTTAAAATGGTCAAATATGAAACACCAAGTTATTAACTTTTTTAGTTAAAAAGAGGTACTGATACACACCAATGTTCTACACGTCATTGTACCCAATTTACTGTTCCCAAGCATAAATCTGCCCTTTTTCACCGTCCAAATAGCTACACAGCCGTAAAAATTATATAATTTTATTCCTCTTAACGTAAAGTCCTGCACTAATCGCTAAGTTCAGAAAACAGGGCACTAACCTAATTGTTGATAAGCGCATTGTATAAATATATGTTCATTTTCTCGGGGTTGCCTATTTTAGATGATTATTGTTTTTACTCATTTTCTCATTTTTATGCATCATTGTATTTTTAATTTATTTTATTTATGTACTTGCCATGGGGTGGTTGTATGGTAGAGCACTTGAATATCGCCACCTGTATTTGAACATTTCCTTTTGTGTATTAATGTAAACATAAAAATAAAGAAATGTTATTATTATTATTATTTTATTTGGAAAACACGATATTTCCTAGTAAAAATTCAATTTTAGGTAAAAATTATAAAAAATTATGGCTAAAAATCAAAAATCCGTCTCGGCAGACTAATAGAGAATTTAAAAACGAACATTTTAAAGAGAAATAGCTTCTGATAACATTAACTTGCAAACCTCTGAACTGATTTGGGTAGCACAGTGGGGTTTTGCGACGTCAAAACCGTAAATTTAATTCGATGCAGAGCTATTTCAAATCATCCCGCAATTGCTAATCACCCCGCTTACCGATAGCTAATGAAAACTAACAATTAAAAGTTACGGTATAATAATGTAATATCTGATATGGAAAAAACTCCTGATGTTTGTCACTTCTGTGTGTACTATTTTTTCCTCGTTATGATAAAGCAGTCGTTTTGTTTGCACTCAGTCGCGCTCGACGCTGCTTTATAAACAGCTAATCAGAAATGTGTATGTTTCCACATGTGCGAATGAAATGGCGGAGTCATACGTGATACGGTTCGTGACACGATGGAGAATATTTAAATAACAAATTTTTCAAGATGGCATAAATTATTCGGGCCAATTTTGAAACGATGCTTATTAATTTCCGATTCAAATTATTCTATGTAATTAATATGTAAATAAAACTATGTGCGACAGTAAGTAATTACTTTTCACGATTTATAATAGTACACCAACTAGAGAATCTAACTTAGACAGACTGTCTTGTGAATTAAATTTCTTTTTCCGTCGACGGTGTATTAAAGAGTTACATTAATCTATGCAAAATCGTTTATTAATGACGCCTATTAATTCATGATTTCTTTATTAATAAACGATTTTAGTATAGACACCCAACATACATGAAATTAAATACTTAAATCCAGGCGCCGTGTCACTAACATCTGTCACTGTCAAGCTTGTCACTTCTGAAGCCGAAAATTGTATGGGAAAACTTATGCCGAATTTATTTAATGGTGCTATGGAAAACAAGCAACGCGCTATTCAGAATCGGTAGTATTGGCATATTTCTCGAATATTGCAGAAAGAGGCCTAATTGCAAGTTTATAGCCAAAATATTCAATGCTTAATCAACCTAATCTTGAAGGAAAACATCTACACAAATAAATTTATTAAATTAATTAAGTATATTGAACAGATTGGGTCGTTACTTGATGAAAATCCATGATAATAATTGGGAAGAAAACTATATTAGTTTTTGATTTTCACTTTATTTCTTGTCAACATGACAATTGTTTCGCCACACAGTGGCTTCTTCGGATGTTGAGTACTGGTATACTAATTTTACAATGCACAAACTATATGGTTTTATACAATTTCGATCTAATCCTAATCTTAATTGCTAAGCGGAAAAGTACAATATAATTTTAATTACATATATTTCTAGGTAATTTATTGAATCTAATTTTAATAGTAAGTAAATAAATTTAGCAAGGGAGATTTAATATTTCACACAAATTACTAGATGTAATAAAAGAAAACACTAAATTCGTCCCAAAATATAGTATCAAAAATTCTTACGACTTAATAGACAAACTAAAGAATATGACACTACCGGACAATGCAAAATTAATTTCCTTTGACGTACAGAACTTATTTCCTAGTATACCACCAAAAGAGACAATAACCTTAGTAGAAAAGCTTTTAGATAAAAATAATACAAACATTGTTAAAAAACAGGAGATTATAAATCTTTTAACCATTTGCCTAGAACAAAATTATTTTCAATTTATTAATAAGATTTATACAAGTGACGAGGGTCTAATTATGGGTAATTCTCTCAGCCCACTTTTGTCCGAAATATATCGACTTTTTAGAAAACCAAATACATAAAACCCAGAAAGCAATAAATTTCTTTATTGGTATAGATATGTAGATGATATTTTTACTTGTTTCACAGGAACTAAACGACAACTCAACAATTTCCTAAATTTCGTAAACTCACTCCACCCTAAAATTAAGTTTACTCTCGAAACTGAAACCGAAAACACTATTAACTTTCTAGATTTGACTATTAAAAGACTCAATAAAAAACAAGATTTTTCAATTTTTCATAAACCGTCCCACACTGACATAACAATACACAACACCTCAGCACATTCTCGCCAACACAAAGTAGCAGCGTACAACACCATGATACACAGGCTTTTGACTGTCCCCTTATCGGAAGAAAATTATATCAAAGAACTACAAACAATAAAACAAATTGCATTCAACAATGGTTACAACCCCGAAGTAATAGACAATATCATTGTGAAAAAATCTTTCAATAAAGCCATTAAAGAGGTATATCCAACAATAAAAGATCAAAATAACAGTTTCAAAGTTCTCACTTAATCGGCTACCCAACAGAAAAAACTTCCTCTTTTTAAAAAAAAACGTAATATTAATGTAGCTTTCAAAACTAATCACACAATAGGAAAACATTTAAAAAATGCAAAAGACAAAATTTCATCAGAAAATAAATCAGGCGTCTATAAGTTGACTTGTGGTGCTTGTCCTAAGGTATATATTGGACAAACAGGAAGAAATTTTGGTAAACGGTTATCAGAACACAAAAAAAGTTACGTCAGTAATAAAACAGACTCAACTTATGCTAACCACCTAATAGAAGTAGGTCACGTATTCAACGAAGATTTTAAAATTTTACACACGGAGAAAAAAGGGTTAAAACTCGATTTACTAGAATCTCTAGAAATAAATAAACTAAAATCGTCTGATATTTTATTAAATGACCAAATTGAAACAAACTCATCTCCCTTACTAAATTTATTTACTTAGACTATTAAAATTAGATTCAATAAATTACCTAGAAATATATGTACCCTTCCATTTAGTAATTAAAATTATATTGTACTTTTCAGCTTAGCAATTAAGTTTAGGATTAGATCGAAATTGTATAAAGCCATATAGTCTGTGCATTGTAAAATTAGTATACCAGTACTCAACATCCGAAGAAGCCACTGTGTGGCGAAACAATTATCATGTTGACAAGAAATAAAGTGAAAATCAAAAACTAATATAGTTTTCTTTTCTTCCCAATTATTAAATAAGTATGTTTATCAGAGGCAAAAAGTAGGTTATGCGCCGAAGAAGTCAAAAGTGCTTGAGAAAGAACAAGTATAAAATTTATTTTTGATGCTTCTAACAACCTCTTCTTAATGACAAAGGTAAACAAATAACTAAGATAAAACTATATTAATACATAAAAATTCTTTCGTAGGTTGCGTTGATTTTCGGAGTAGCTGGCGCATTGAGAAAGGATAAACTGTTGAAATTAGAAACGAATAAAGATTTGGGATCTAAATTTTTAGTTACAATTAAGGCATCTAAAACACACACAAACAGAATATTTACCATAGTAGATAATGAACAAAATACCCTTCTCAATTTGGTTAAACACTATGTCTCATTAAGACCTGCACATACTCCACACAGACGGTTTTTTAATTTGTATAAGAATAATAAATGTTCTACACAGCCAATTCACTTTTAAACATGCATAGAGTATATAGGCTCCAATACTAGTTAGCTAATAGATAGGTGAAGATCTGTTGTTTTTTATCAGTCAATGTCAAATATAAATATTTCATACTTATTCATGGATATTGTCTTAGTTTTGTATGGAACATCATTATGAGTGGCTTTGGGCTTTTCTAATGAGTCCACAATAAGGACGAAAAACGTTTCAAAGGCTAAGCATTTCCAAGAAACTGAATGAGATTTTATGAAAATAAATACATTTTCTAAACTGCCGTCCATTATAGCAACTTTCTTAAAATTAGAGCAGCCGCATCTCTACACTGTTTTCGGCGATCTTCTGCCTCAACGTCTAGCCATTAAACTTGTTGGTTGCTGTTGTAGAAGGATTTATTGAAAATTCATTGCAAAATAAAGTTGACGTAGCTGAAAAAATCTTCTGTAAAACTGTTACAAAAGCTCATACTAGTTCTACCAACGCCGAAACACAACATGTTATCCAAGATAATGATATAAACCTGAATTTAAATTCAGAATATCATGAACTAATAATTTATCTGTCTTCCCTTAATTTCAGTAATTGTACTATATCTAACGTAAATAATATAAATGTCTATAAACACAAATTAGATGATAGTAATTAATTTATACTTAATCGAATTGGTATTTATTTTATTAAATAAAAATTTTAAATCAGATTTGCTCCATTTTATTAAAAGTACAGTCGATGGAAAATTTTTGTAACTAACTCGTATATTAAAAGGCAACTAATAATCTCGACCATTAATATCTCGATTATTAATCGCTGTTATTAATGCACTTGTTTGTTAAATAACTATTATAATATAATTTGATGATCGATGTATGAAAGAAACATTTCTATATTATGGGAGACTTGCTAATTTAAAGGGAGTGGCAATAGAAAAAAAAACACAAAAACTTAAAAAGTGTCGAAGATATTGAAGTTTAAAGACGTCCGCCCTGTATAAATAAAGAGGGAAGTTCTGTGTAAATACCTTTACCGACTTTTTTATTGTAGAACATAAAATTGTGCATACGGTTAAGTGGAAGAGTAGTCACTGTGGCTAAACCTTGCCCTTAAGGTAATATGTGTAGTTCCTCTATATTAATAAGGACAATTAATTACTGTTGTGATTTAAGAATGGAAGAGATAGCAGTTTATAATTATCATTTTAAAATATGGAGAAATATGGATTTGGTACCCTTAGTGAATGTTAAGTGACTTTTGGACACACATTCTTATATATTGATTTTATTTGTTGAGCGTATTTAATTTACTATCCTACAAGAATAGGAGAATTTGCAATTGAAATAAAACACTACTTTGTTTGTGTCCCTACTGTATTGATATAAACTCTTATTGCCCTAACGTTACTCAGGTATTTCATTTTGTAGAACTTGGAAAAAACTTAAAATCCAGTTCGAGTTTCCTTCGAAGTAATATCGTATTTTATTTAGTTTCTTTAAATCCTACTACTCTGTACCAAGAAATCTATAAGAAATGACACTATAAAATTGAAGAAAAGAAACTTTCTAGTGTACGTAGTAAATACGTACAAAGTGTGGGAATATCTAAAGCAAAAGAAATAAAATTCACGTCATTTTATATATTATCAAGAAAGTAAATAAATTTGCGATGGAGAATAATGTTTTCAATACTGCGTTTTTGGCTACAAATACTTTATTTATTGATTTAATGACATGTGGACAACTGTAATTATTGACGTATAAGTCAGTATACACTGGAAGGCTTTAGGTTTAATATAGCTTTCGAACTCTGTCATAGAAATAAGAATTCTTATCTAGATAGTTCCGTCAGCAACAAATACTGAATGTACGTCAGCTTATCGAGAAGACAAGAGAATATTACGTGCCTATGTCAGACCTTTTATCTCTGACCGTTCAATTGTTATAAACAAATTAAGGTCCTAAATTAACAATTTTTTTCTTGTTCCACAAAGGTTTATACGGTCTTACTTAAGCTGTTTAGGAGATAAATCCAGTTTTCCACTTATAGTTTTGAGCCGCTCCGAAATGCGCGGAAACTGAGAATTCTCTGGGAGTTTCGTACGACCGGACACATCGATCGATAATTCTTACTATTCAGAACCGCTAAAAAAATTAAAACAAATAAAATGTAGAGGACAGTCTCAGCTTTAATGTGGAACTAATTACAAAATTCATACACATTTTTATCATAGAGAAAAAAGTGTTAGAAGATGGTTTAGTAAACTTTATACAATTCATTTATTCATATCTTTGAGTTTTATGCATCCTGCCTATTTCTCCTGTAACAATGGGTGCTTTTTCACTACATGGATTCGATTCCATGCACTTTAATATATATTTCGCGAACATTTTTCATTGAAGAATGTTAAGAAACAAATAAGTTGTATATGCTTTACTGTATAATTGTGCATTTTCTGAACGTGTATGAATAATGTAGACAAACTCAAACAGTACTGCACGCGTTTAAAAAACTCTAAAATCATTGGAAAGAATATGTTTTATTGTACTTATGATCCGAATATTAAGACTGTGCTATTATTATTAATTAAGATATAGCGAATTAAATTCCAAAATTTGGAGGTGATTGATCGATGAGAAATATACCCTCTACTTTGATCGCATGGCATATTTTTTCAAGAAAAGTAATTCCAATAAAATGTTAATTGGATTAATATATCATTATATAAGAATTTATAAGCAAAAGGAATTATCATTCTAACGACTCCCGGCAAAGATATGAATAAATCTTTGGATCAACTGTACAAAGTTTACTAAGCCCTCTTCTGACACTTTTTCTCTATGATAAATTTTTTTAATAAATTTTGCAATTAGATCCACATTAAAGTTGAGACTTCTCTACATTTTACGTTATTTTAATTTTTTTAGGGGCTCTGAATAGTAAGAATTATCGATCGATGACCCCGGTCGTACGAAACTCCCGGAGAATTCTTATTTTTCGCGCATGTCGAAGCGGCTTCAAATTATAAGTCGAAAACTCGATTTATCTTCTAGACGGCTAAGTAAGAGAAACATTTGTAAAGATCTTTTTTGTAGAGAAAGAGAGGAACTATAACTTTTGTTGGAAACTTTTT
Source organism: Stenurella melanura (assembly GCA_963583905.1). Lineage (NCBI taxonomy): Eukaryota > Metazoa > Arthropoda > Insecta > Coleoptera > Cerambycidae > Stenurella > Stenurella melanura. The sequence goes on from OY757311.1 coordinate 12,501,651, forward strand.
TCTCTATTTTCATTAGTTTAACCGCTAGAACAAAAAAAAAACGAAAATCAAAAAGTTTTTCCAATTTTTTTTTATTTTCCCGGAATTTGAAAGTGCAAAGAATGCATCATCTCATTCTCCAGGTTATTACCTACTAAAATCCCAGAGATGGTCCTTTTATTAATTTTTGTTACCCTAAACGGCTAATTTACCTAACTAGTAAGTTTAATATATTAATTTGATGTTGTCACTAGATTTTTCAAAAAATAATGAATAAACAATTGAGAGCCGTAAACGTAAAATGGTCTATATGTCCGGTTCTAGTTCTTTTCCCATCTTTTAATATCTTTTTAGCCGATAATTTGCATTTCGATACGACGTTCCCGAGCCGAGATATTTCAGTTATATAAGCAATTTTTTTAAAAACATTGGAAGGGGGGGGGGGTAAAGAAAAATAAAAAAGCACCGAGACTACATAGCAATGATCATTTTTATCAATATTTATCGACTGCTGGGGGTGGGAAGTGCACAAAATGCCATGGAAAGTCTCAAATCCTTAATAAACAAATTAGTTTATTTTTTAAGTAATTGGAAAATACGTGAGATATCGACACACAAAAGAACTCTATTTTCTATGAAGAATATGCAATATGTTGACCATAATAAAATATCCGTATGATCTTAATTTTTCATATCTTATCTATTTTTGTCCGACACACCGTTTTCGTCAAAAAGTCTAATTCTGTATGAAATCTTACACTTGCCACCGGTGCGGTGTGGGAAAAACCATGCTGTTAAATATTGTAAATCGGATAACTTTAGGTATGTCAATTGTATTGAATTTAAAAGCAGGCAAAATTCTGATGTCTCTGTTACTCATGTAGCATGGGATACAAACAACTGTACGGCGCGTATTCTAGCGAGAGATAAATTACGGTCTGATCTCTTAAACCTTCAGTCTGTTCAATAGCAATCACCGCCAGCCCAGTCACTCTCTTCTAGCTTATCGTGCAATACTTTTGCTAATAGTTATGACACTATATATTATCCAAATGTTAGAGGTCTTAAAACGAAGACAGTCGAGCTATACAATACTGTATATTAATATATTAATAATAGGTGACTTTAACATACCTTCATACTCATCATTTGTTTCGAGTGGCTGTTTTAGTGCAGAAGTTATAGCACTCAATAATTTTCTAAATTTTTTAAATCTCACTCAATTCAATTTCATTTACAACAGTAACAATAGACTGCTCGACTTAGTTTTATGTAACACCAACTGCATTGTTGGTAAATCCTTAGAAGTATTACTAAAAGATTATCATCATCCCGGACTTGTGATTTCAATAAAATGTAGTGGTAACAATTCTAATCAGAAATTCCCAGCTAATTACACCAGTTCATTTAATTTTCGTAAAGCCAACTTTCTCCTATTATATCAGCAACTGCTCGAGGTAGACTGGTCTTTTCTAAATGAATATAAAGAAGTTAATACTGCCTGCCAACATTTTTATGATAGGCTAACTCAAATTTTTACAATTTGTGTACCAAAATTTACACTCTCTAAAAATAAAAGAAAATTTCCACCATGGTTTAACTCTGAAATTATTAAGAACATAAAATCCAAAGAAAAATATCAAAATATCTATAAACGAAGGGCAGATGTCAATGCGCTAAATGAATTTACAAGGCTTAGGTCAAAAATTAAATTACAAACATCTTGACAACCCAGAGGATATTGTTAACGCTTACGCTAAATTTTTTGAGAAATCGTTTTTACCAAGTGCACCGGACAACATAAATTCAGATGATAATAGCTTAAATAACAATAGCATTAATTTAGTTTCCTTTTCTGAAGAAGAGGTCCTAAAAGCATTAAAAAAAATAAAACCGAAGCTCACCATGGGGCCGGATGGTATTCCGCATTTTTACTGAAAGATTGTGCTAATATATTCGCCCATCCACTAAAAATTTTATTTAATTTGGCTATAAGATGCTGTTCTTTTCCTGATATCTGGAAGTATTCTAAAGTATGTCCAGTTTATAAAAAAGGCAACAAAAATGACATAACAAATTTCCGACCAATCACTATCATTTGTAGCTTTTGAAATTTTGTTGCATAATAGCATATATCCACATGTCAAAAACAGTATATCTTCTCAGCAACATGGATTTATGAAAGGTCGATCTACAACCACCAATTTAATATGTGCTACTCAATATATTCTAAGTCCATGGAGATGTAAGTCCAAACAGATGTAATATATTTTGATTTCACAAAAGCATTCGACAGGCTTAATCATAACATTCTTACTAAAAAACTGTCCAACATTGGAATGACACCGAATCTTACACACTTTTTAAAATCATACTTGTTAGATAGAAAACAGTACGTCGCGTTTAATGGATTCAGGTCTACTGATTACTTATCTTGTTCTGGTGCACCTCAGGGATCTGTCCTTGGGCCACTCTTGTTTAATATATTCATCAATGATATAGCATATGAACTAGATGTTCATTTTTTAATGTACACAGATGACCTCAAGCTACCACATAGAATCTCTAACATAAATGACTGCAGTAAATTACAAAATAATATATCTAAACTCAGCGCTTGGTGTGTCGAGAACCGTCTCACATTAAATGTGCAAAAATGTAACGTAATGACATTTTCCACGAAGGATGTTAATTTTACATTTAACTGCTCTCTAGAAAACTAATCATTAACTCGACCGTCCTCATTTAAAGACTTGGAGTAATTTTTGACAAAATACTCAGCTTTTTCAATCATACAGACACGTTAATTTGCGACGTAAATAGAACACTTGGTTTTATTATACGCAATGGGCGTGATTTCTCAAATATCTCAACGTTAAAAGTATTATATTTTTCTTTTCTGCGATCTAAACTAGAGTATGCGTCTCTTGTTTGGCAGCCCTGCTATAACACTCATAGTCTTAAATTAGAAAACGTGCAACGCCACTTTCTTAAATTTCTACATCTGAAATCTCATGGTATATATCCACCAATTGGTTTTCCACAACGCGATTTACTTCAAAGTTTTCAATGCGTAGCCTATCTGAAATACGCAACGACTTTGCCATAAACTTCTTAAAAAAGGTGATTCATTATGATATTGACTATAATGAGATACTCCAGAGACTAAATTTCCATATTCCGCGAATAAATTCAAGACAAAACCAAACTTTCTACCTTGCTATAGCCCGGACTAATTTTTACCAACCTACAGCATGTGCTCTAGCCATAACCACAGCCAGCGTGATATCGACATCTTTAATAAATAGGAGATTCTGTCTAAATCATATATGTATTTTTTGTTCTCTCTTTTTATTGTAAATAGATTTAACTCTTTATTCTCTCTAATATTTATATTTTCTTTTCTTGTATATTTTTACTGATATGTACGCTAGTAAATTTAAGTATGTTTTGTATGATATATGTGTTATTTCCCATCTTGTAAATGGTCTTGTACTGTTAGATGGTGTATGAATAAAATGAAAATAAAATAAATAAAATAAAAAGTCAAATAACATAAAAAAATGAGAATTTTCGCTAAAAAACATTGTTTTTAATAATGAACACCGTCGTGTTCAGCGCAATTTTTCCTGTAATAGTAGTCAATAACATTTGTGTTTTAAATTTCTAACCAAAATCGAAGATTTTGACTTCACGATCGCTTAATACGTATGCAAAAAATCAGCGGGGTTGATGTACTTGTCACAATAATTTATTTTAAACCTGCGGCCTGGACTATACGTGACTAGGAATGCCTCCACCACATGAAACGACAGCGTACAAACATCAAATCAATTGTATAACTGGAAGGTAGAAATGTGTCACGTATGATAAACAAACTGCTAGAGCATGAGCTTATCTCGTTTGATGGTCTTTTTGTACGGCGTCGCTATAAATGAAACGGAATAGAGGGACACAAATAGCGAGGAAATTGAGTTATTAAGCAAATTTCTCTAATTTATATAACAATGAATGCTTGACATTTGTGTTTGAGCCATAGGCGAGAATAATGACGAATAGGCACTGTGTACTCGTTAAAGCCTTGAAACGTCGCGGGTCGCTCGATATTCACGCGTATTGAATGAAATTCATTTTCACGAGATAAATTTGTCCTGTATATTGACTTTTTTTTATATTCTATAAATATACGATTGAAAGTGAAGTCTGCTCTTATTTAAGTAAATATTTTGAATTTATTTATAGAAATAAAAAAAAAACACTCCGAGAAAGTTTAATTTAAAATATGAAAACCAACGGAATTGTATATGCTTTTGCGAAGTAAAATGAAATTAAAAGTATTAAAAAACAAACCCAAATAAATTTCACGGCCTTTATTCGATAAGAAAAATATTTGACATGGTCTAAATTCGTAGACGGTAACATTCCAAATAATTCTGTTCAACTTCCTTTAAATTAAATCTTTTTGTTTTTCATAACGTCTCTGACAGAAGTTTTGTAACATCGTTATTCCAGTTTGCTCCCTTTGTTGTATGGTACGCTTGGCAGCACCCTCTCTTCTATCGTGGTGGCATGTTAGGCATAAGGCCTCACCAAAGTTCTTTCCCAGTTTCTTGGTTAAATCACCGTTTTCACCGCTTATCATCTGAACCATTAATATTTCTATATTATCCTTTATCCGGTTGATGTATTTTCAAGAATTGTTTTAGTTTTTGTAAGAAAAATGTTGAAATACTTCTTTGTATAAAAATGAACATATAGTCTAATGAGACATAGCTCGAATGGTGTGCTATACTTATCATTTTGTAGATTATAATGTAAAGGCTATTGTTATAACCAGATTTATGAAAGTATACTTAAGAAAAACTAATTTTCATCCAAAACGCAACATTTCTCCTATTTTTAGCGTATCGTCCCACAAACTAGGAATACACGTTAAATTAAATTTCTACACATCCTAAAGAATATTTAAAATCAAAACAAAAATTGTAGGTGACATTTCCGAAAAATGGTTTTTTATTGCCAAAGGAGGAGGATCGATTTGGGCGGTTCTAGCCCCAAATTATTTTTGGATAAAAAAATCAGAAAACATTTTTTTATGTTTACTAACAGTGATAAGTCGATTTTACCCTAAACGGACGAATCCCCACCCCCCTGGCCCCCCTTAATTCTGAATATACCATCACTTACTAACAGCGTTCTTGGGGAGATATCGCTTTCAAACTTATATTTTTTTGATAAAATACCACACTGCCCAACTAACTTCCTTTTAACTATATCCGCTATCATTTATCATTTTCCCCTTTTTATCTCCCCCCCCCTATGGTGGTTTTGCTATTTATTCGTTTGCGGGATATAAATGCAAAATATCCAAGCTTGCTCACCAGACTTGACCAGGGTATCCTGGGGTTTTTGGGGTCGCTGATTCCGAAACCGAAGTCCGTTAACCTGTATCACATCAAGTTTAAGATCATTTGAAGGTCAAATTGAAAACGAGATGACAAAGAAATACAGAAAAATAGATAAATACGTTTTTGTTTTTCGCGATAACTTGTTTATTGTTCAATAGATTTTAATCATTTTTGGATCAGTATCATATTATTTCAATCCAGTTAGGTCAGTGTAGAATCTTGGATAACAATCTTGGAGGCTCGGGGGCAGAGCACCCATTGCCCTAATAAGTTGTTAAAAAAAAATCAGCCTATTTTGCTTTAATGCTAAGGTTATTTTCAACTTTTTGAGCCCTTTTTGTGTAAAAAACGTATACTTGTTTGATGCCGGTAATATGAACCGTTTTCGAGATAAATGCTCTTAACGATGAAACTGTGATTTTCAATCGCACAAATAATAGTAATTTTCACTTTGTCATATTATGTATGACCTTCCCGTCGATTATTTATTTTGTCAGTATCAGATCATTATCATTACAAATGAATGTCCCAAAATCGATCGTTGGAAAAATTTTGAGAGAGCCACTGCTTCATCCGTACCATATACAAAAAGTACATGCCTTTAGCCCAGCTGACTTTCCTGCTAGGGTACAATTTTCGCAGTGGTTTATACAGAACCATGAACAAAACCATACCTTCATTCGATCGGTTTTGTATACGGATGAAGCGAGCTTTGGAAGAAATGGATTCATTAACTCCCATAACACGTTTGGACCGAGGAATACTCACATGCCACAATGGGCTTGTTCAGCATTTTTTTTTTTATTTAATAAATCGAAAGTGCAAGTATAAATTAATGGATCTGCAAAAAATCAGAATCATATTCGCACGTTTAGTATCTTAAAAACTATTACAAATTTCCATCTCGCGAAAATGGGGCGTGGCCAGGCGCTACGTCACTATACGCATAGACTCGGCGATCTCAATAGACTTGATGCTCCTTATTGGTTATAATTATAAGTGTTTTCGAAGTATTGTTTGTTTTGCTTCCTACTTGACAGTAGGGGAGTACAATTTGGTGAAATGTCAAAAATTACAATTTTCTCTCATTCCTGCCGGAACGAATTTTCGATTTCGACCCTGCAATTTACGCAAATTCATCGTCGACTTTCTCCTTTCCGTGGACACATAGAACGAACTTCCACTCGACGTATTTATTTAGTTACCAGCGTTTAAAAATTCCATGTTTTTCGACTTTTCAGGTTTAATTTGTAAGGTTCCAGAAAGCCATTTTTCTTACGTCACTTGCGTATACTGACGTCACAAATAAGAGCTCGGTTTTTGCAACTATTACTAATTTCAACTCCTTATATCTCGAGAACGGAAAAAGTTAATAATACGAAATTTTAAGTGTATAACGAGAATATCGAGTACTATATGAAAAAGTATAAAAACCATATAAAAAGAATATCATGGAACAAGCCCATTCAAACGCGCTCATCAAAGGCAATTTCATACCAAGTCGATTAAATGGGCAACTTTATCTTGAATTTCTCCTACAGCAGTTGCCACAACTTTTAGAAGACGTTGACATTGAATAGAGTATATCCAAACCGGTGGATAGGTCGGGATGGACCTATTTCTTGGCCTCCCCAATCACCCGATTTAAATCCCCTTTATTTCTTCCTGTGGAGGCATTTAAAGAGTCTCGTATATGCCACACCAGTAGAGACAAGAGAAGAATTACACGAGAAAATTATGTTCCATTCAAATGCAATTAGAGAAAACGAAGGAATGTCGTGGCGAGTCCATCGAACGTCAGTTTGTCGTGGGCAAGCATGCATTAGAGAAGGAGGTGCTGATGTTGAGCATTTGTCATGAAATTTCATAAATCTTCATTTTACCATGTCCCTACTTAGCTTTCTACAGTCAGGTTTCAAATTTTGTGTTTAGTGTGTTCAAAATATTTTGTTTTTATAAGTGTAGGTAAGTACTTATTACCTCATAGAGAAATAAATGATGTTTTCTACATAATTCTCGTGTTTATTTATTTTAAAAAATTACTATTATTTGTGCGATTGAAAATCGCAATTTCATCGTTAAGTGCATTTACATCAAACAAGTATACGTTTTTCCGTAAAAAGGGCTCAAAACGTTAAAAATGACCTTATAAATAAAACAAAATAGGCTGACATTTTTTTTATAACTTATTAAGGCAATGGGTGCTCTGCCCCAGAGCCCCAAGAATGTTATCCAAGATTGTAATACACTGACCTAACTGGATTGAAATAATATGATACAGACCCAAAAATGATTAAAATCGATTGAACAATAAAAAAGTTATCGCGAAAAATCGATTTTTAACCCTCAACTTCAAGAGCAAATATCTTCGTAGGGGTAGCTCGGGGGAAAGAAAAATATACGAACTTCTGACCTTATTTTAACTAGTTCTACCCAAATCCGAGAGCTTGCCCACCATTTTCGGGACACCCTGTATGTATGAATTCGCAACATAAAGAGATTTCCCATAAAATCGGTAAGAGCTATTTCTACAATTTTTGAGATAAAAACTTTCACAAATTACTCTTGAAGTAATGTATGAGAGGATATGATGAGTGAAAAAAATCCCAAAAATTTATTATTGAAGATATACCAAAATTTCAAAATTTTGAGAAAGTGGTAAAATTTGATATGTGTAACTAACTTTAACCACTTCTTACTTTGGTTTAAATCGCGTTACTAGACTTCTCTAGATGCAATTTTTAAAGCTTGAAATGTGTTCTTCAAGATACTTTAATGGGATTTAACTTAATAATTAAATGAACCGTCTTTATTTTACGAAAATAAGAGAAAAAAATTTCTTTGCTCCAAAATTCGTAAAACTAGAGGAAACATAAACGTTAATAACTTTTATAAAAAAAATATTTAGCACACCTATCCATAAGATCTTTTTATGCATTACTTCTAGAATAATATGTGAAAGTTCCAGGTTTTTATCGCGCACGCTTCGCGCGCCGTACATATACATTTTTGTTTCCCGTCCTTTCTATTGGCGTAAGTAGTTTTTTCCATAAAATTGAATTTTAAAAGTCATTCGCGAAAAACCGTAATATTACACCTATTTTGTTTAATAACTTTTACAGCGGCACTTTTTAGGAAAAATGCTTTTTATCCTGTATTATTGATACAATTCAGAAGAGAATGGAAAAAAGTCCGCCCCGTTACAAAGGATTTCGGAGTTGAGCCCATTTTTTGTCTTATTTTACTGCACCAATACCAATGTTAAAATATCGTGCATTTCTGCAGTAATAGCTCTTTTCTATGCTGGTATATTAGTTTTCATTTTAAATCGTCCAATTTCTTATTTTATCCAAAGCAACCTCGACGTTGCTCTATTTACTTCAACAGAGTAAAATGGAATGCTCAAGCATGGGAATTTTATGGACTTCGGTGCCCTCTATAAACTACAGATGTTACACTGCTAGTTTTGCTGACGGCAAATAGAGTAGATTGGAAAAACATAGCTTTAAAACGGTTGGGATTTCCAGTAAATTTTTTGCTCGTTTTCTTTATTACGAACAAAATACATTCAGGATACATTTTCCTATTTCCGATCACATAAAAGCTTGAATTAAATTAATAATATAATTAGCATCCGATTTAACAAGTAAATTGATTGATTGATTTTATTTGCCAGCTCTTAGAAGTTACAAATATTGTATTTACTGCGCCTTATTTAAAAAAGATACTACATAAAAGGTAAACATTAAGTACCCATAAAAATTTCGTAAAAATGAGTATACATAAAAACACACTAATTCTTATCCACACATAATCAAGCACACGCCTCACACACAAGTATATAAAATTACTTAAAATCGTTACCTAACAATAATAACAATACAGACCGACAGATGTAAGAAAGAATATATATAGTTCATACATAAGAACCAATTTGTCTTGTAGTTTCTAAAAACTCACTTATGCTATAAAAAAATAATTTGTAAATAATACTTTAATTTGCCTTTTAAATCTTGTTAACGGACGATTTTTTATATATACCGACAAACTATTAAACCAGGTTACATAGTTATAAGGGAAAAGTGACCGCAAAAAGACGTCAAAAATCGCATGTTTTGTAGCCCTTGAAATCGGTTTTAATTTTAGTCCTAAATGATATTTTATAGTAAAACACTGATTCCTTTTAAGTTTCAAGTGAACCTACTTTTAATACTAAGTAATCTTAAAGTTGCTGTGTACCATCAGCCTTCTGGGTTGATGCCAGAATTACTCTGTCACGTAACAGTTTTTTCTAACCCAAAAAAAAGCAGCTGTAAATGGTAAAAATCCAGAAGGCTGATGGTATGTATGCAACAGCAACGTAGGTTCAACTTACAACTTAAAAGGGATCAATATCTTACCATAAAAGATCATTTAGGACTAAAATTAAGTCCGATTTCAAAGGCCATGAAACAGGCGGTTTTTGTGATCACTCTTTTTGAGGACGACGATCATGTGCGTTGGTATAATTAAAAATGTTTCTTTATGTCGGTAATAATATTTTTTATTATATTAAAACAGTTGTAAAAAGAGATGCATGGAGAGGAATTTTAATTAACTTTGGTTTGTAAGTGACTTCTGAATTTGTATTCTATATTAATCCGATGATTATTTTTTGATTAACTAAAATTATGCCGAGGAATAGCAAGGTTAGCATTACTTAACACACCCCACACGTCGCACATAGTAGACAACACCCAAATTCAAAGCTTAGACAGTCCGAAAGGGGGTTACACATTTGAAAAATGCAGACAACATTGCCCACCGACATTGCCAGTGTCGGAGGTGGGGATAGAACTCAGTACGCGATGGACAACCTGACCAAGCGCGCTTGCCACTAACACGCTTTATCCAGGTGAGCAGCTACAGTACCTATAGTGTCAAGCTACAGCCACAAGTCCAAAACGGTGAATTCAGGAGACATGATGATTTAAATGACTCCCATCTTGTTGTTGAATGCACCTAGAAATTTTCCTAGCAATGTGGCCTAAATTTCATTTAATATAAGAATATTGCGCTGACACCGGGCACTCAATTTTCCTGGCACAGTTTAAACTTTTTTATTTATGTCGTCAGCAGATTCCGAAATTTTTGAACAACTTATATCACCAGCGTGCATTACAGTCGTGGTGTCCCCTATGAAATTGATGCATATCAAGAATAATAGGAGACCTAGAATGGAACCTTGTGGAACTCACAAGTAGCATTACAATTCACGGAGTTTATGTTACTATGTTTTATCCTTATTTCCCTACTGTGCGTGTGCGAATTTATCCGTTTTAATAAATCTCCACATTTAGTAGCTTTGTTGAGAACATGTCCTTATCCACAGTACCACAGCACAATTGTCGTTTATCGAGATTTCTGCATACAAAATCTAAGACCTAGCAAGATGATGTCTTTAAGGATTTTCCTGATTGTAAACCACTTTGATTAGGACGAATAATAAATGACAGCGAAGGCACACAAAAAAGAGAGATGAGAATACCATAATGTATTTTGAATCGCTGAACATAAAGCTATCGAAATTGTGCGAAATTTATTACCATTTTTTTAAACCTCGTATTCAGCTGTTCAAAATATATGGGAATATGGTATTCTGATAGCTGGAATAAAAATGTTTGTTTTCGAGTACCTTTATAATTAATTAATGGTGGAGTTTTGTTAGTGAAACATTTAAGAGAGTAGGGCAGAGAAATAGGATTCGAGTCGTGACAGAGTGCTTGATGATTTTCTATCGCGCATCAATTGACAGTAACTTTTACGTGGATTATCTTATAATTAGCGTAAACTTTATAAGACAGACGTTATTACTTTCAAAACTTAAAAGTTACTTAAGTCTAACACAGTAATCTGTGAAATTTTTATTATAGAAGTCACAAGTTATCAACTTGCTGCTTGTACAATATCAGCGCTGCTTATATATCAATAATAAAATGAGAAGAGCGAACTATGCCGATTAGTAGTACAGATTTCTCGCTTCTGTTTATTCTATCCTGCTTATTCATAATTTGCTTTGTTTATTTTGGTACGGAAACAAATTTTTTTTATGTATGCCGTTTACTTTTGTTCAGTCAAACTTATTTTTATTTCTATGAGTTAGATTATTGCTTCCTCAGATTTAATCGTAATAGGTGGTTACATTAAAAAAAGGGAATTTATTTTATGAGTTTAAATCATTCCAACAATATGGAAAAAATAAATTTCACCAATAAAAACATGTATAGGTAAATGATAACGAGACAGATAATACCATTATTAAAATTTATTGGTCACGCGATGGTGAATTCTGTATTAAAAATTTGGCTACATTCTACGATGTTCAAACCATAAATCATATTTTTGGTACGGAATTATTATTCGCCCTTGACATTCCACATGGCCTCTTCGTTTCCACTGTTTACATCCCTTTTGTACAAAAATAGATAAATATTATCACCCTTTTACATATTGTTTAGAATATAGGCCAAACATATTAGATGTTTATGAGTGACATTACTCCTTACGAGTAATTTGGAATAAAAAGTTATTCATAATAATGCAACAAATATTGTTAAAATTGCGCACATTTTAACTCTTTCATTATTATCTGAAAATTAAGTGAGATAGAGTAAAATACTACATGTACCTTTTTTGATACACCACAAAATTCTCTAAAATAATGGTGTAACAGCCCCGTTACCTTACGTTAATCTGGGGTTGTCTTTTCCATTGACTATAATCGCTCATTCCGCGTTTATATTCCTTCTGATTTTTATCATATTCTCTAAGGGAAAAAACTACAACTGGCCTCCCATCCATTTTACAGTGCCCTATCTAATTTAAATATTCGCTCAATCGTTGTCGTTTTGCCCCGTGCCCAAGTAATTGACTCCGCGATTGTGACATTTCAAATAAAATAATATGACACAGACTGTGCAGAAGTTTCCCAGGCTTCGGCGTCATTCGTTCCCGGGGGGTCTTGTTTAGGTTGTTGACTTGCAATAAACTTATTCCGATTTGCAAAACATGCTACATAATATTTAATAGTTATTGCCGAAAAAGCTCTTGTCGTAGGCACGAACGACCGTTAAACTATAATATACAAGCGTGGGGCATCCCAACTTTCTACAAAATACCGTGCGACTTCATGACCCCTTTATTACATTTGTTACAATGGCTTTAACAAGAACAATGGTACAGATGACGGTTGTACATACGGACCACCAAAGTCGCGTATTGGGATTCGAAAGTGCTTGATTTTCGTCATTGTTTGATAGTAACCTTACCACCCTTCTCCGTCATTTAAAATAAAATTAAAAAGTTTTTTTGTTTATGTTATGGCTATTCACATTCGGAAAATGTTCGTTTAGGTATGGCAATACCCAATGTTTATCATATGACCTATCACCTGCTTTCCCCACCACATGTGCGCGGGCAGCTCTGTCTGCGGCATTTCAATTTGTTTCCGTCTTTCTTTACGTTTTAGTGCAATACCGAAACCAACACTTTCCGAATAAGTAGAAACAAATTACTCTTTTACTTCCCTCGCATACCGAAGGGAAGTATTGTATTCGAGAAAAAATCACCCTCCGAGATTTTTACGGATTCTGACGTTTCAGAACACGTAGATTCCGAAAATATAGGTTTTTCAATTCCGTCAGTCTGTCTGTCTGTCTGTCTGTCGGTCTGTCTGTCTGTCTGTCTGTCTGTCTGTCTGTCTGTCTGTTGGTGTATTTACTAAAAAACTACTTGACGGAGAGCAGTCAAAGTTGGTAGGTAGTTAACCCTACTGTCAGCGAAGAACTGGTAGAATTTTCACTGAAAAATATACAGGGTGGACCGTCTAAACGGAATAAATAGTGAAAAAAATTTTTTTTTGCTCAAATTTAAAATTTACACGTTTCATGACGCGCTAAACCTGTTTCAGGAAAAAAACATTTTTGAAAATTTTTTTCAAACATTTTTGAAAAAATTTTTACCAAGATGAAAAAAATTTTTTTTTGCTCAAATTTAAAATTTCCACGTTTCATGACGCGCTAAACCTATTTCAGGAAAAAAAAATTTTGAAAATTTTTTTCAAACATTTTTGAAAAAATTTTTACCAAGTTGAAAAAAATTTTGTTTTGCTCAAATTTAAAATTTCCACGTTTCATGACGCGCTAAACCTATTTCAGAAAAAAAAAAAATTTGAAAATTTTTTTCAAACATTTTTGAAAAAATTTTTACCAAGATGAAAAAAATTTGTTTTTGCTCAAATTTAAAATTTCTACGTTTCATGACACGCTTAGCCTATTTCAGGAAAAAAAAAATTGAAAATTTTTTTCACCAATATTTTTGAAAAAATTTTTACTACTAAAATGAATTTTTTTTTCTTTCTTCAAATTTAAAATTTTCACGTTTCATGGCATTCTAAGCCTGATTTAAAAAAAAAGTTTTTTGAAATGTTATCACTAAGATAGAATTTTTCTTTCTTTGTTCAGATTTTAACTATCCACGTTTCCATGACATTCTAAAACTATTCAAACAAATTTAAAAATGTTTTTGAAGAATTTTTTAAAAAATTTGAAAACATTTTTAATCCATTTATGTATCACTACTATAGAACAGAGGAAACAATTTTTTTTGCTCAAATTTAAAATTTCCACGTTTCATGATATTCCAAACCAATTTCGGAAAAAAAAAATTGCAACATTTTGTTACCAGTTTGGATAAAAATTTAACACCAGAATGCTCAAATTTAAATGACATTCTAAACCTAGGTATTTCAGAAAAAAAATTTTGAAAATTTTTTTCACCAACATTTTTCAAAAAGTTTTTACCACTAAAATAGATCGAATTTTTTTTTATTTGCTCAAATTTAAAAATTTTCACGTTTCATAGCATTCTAAACCTATTTTAAAAATACATCATTTTTAATTTTTAAACTTTTTTTAGCACTACTATAGAACAGAAGGAAACTTTCCTTTTTGCTCTAATTTAAAATTTCTACCTTTGACATTTTAAACCTATTTCAGGAGAAAAAAATTTGAAAATTATTTTACCATCTTTTGAAAAATTTTTAAAAAATGAAACTTTTTAACCACCACTATACTTCCACTCCATTACGTGAATGTTGGATTGAAAATGTGACAGATGGCAATAACATTTGGCATATGCACCTATTATACTTTTATTGAAAAATGTACAGGGTGGTCATCCCAAGAAATAATTCAGTCATGGTGGACATTTGTAAAAGTATTTGCGCAAGCCTGCCATATGTGGCACCTGCTATTTAGTATTGAACTTTTGCTGTTGGATGAGCAATCTGTATATTTTTTTGACCAAAACTTATCAAGTTTTCTTTGTAATAATAGCAATAACTCTACTCCGATTATTATTCTCAATGTCATTTCGTAATTATTATTTTTTTGAGAGACTGCCATGAACGAGGGAAGTTCTGTGTAAATACCTTTACCGATTTTTTTGTATTGTCACAGTTCTTTGTATTTCGGGTGATTGATTAATTGATCTAATTTATTCCCTAATCGAGAACCTCCTATTTTTTTTTCATTGTACCTCAGGCTCAAGCGGTTATGAGGGTTTGCCATTGAAGAGCTATGGCACCATAGAGTGCTTGATTCCTAGATTCTAATGTCACAATGACACGAATTCCCCTACTTAGAATCTCCATCTTTTCCATTGGATCTTCAGAGTTAAGGGGTTACGGAGTTATAGCATTATAGGATACTGAGGTTATGGGATCCTGGAGTTGTGGATGTATATTATTAGAGTACAAGGTACGGTTTTTATATTGTCAATACTGAAGTACCATAATGTTATTAGGTTGAAGTTTTAAAGTTGAATCACTTTTGGAGTCTGGCTTAAATAAGCTGAGTAAGCAATATTACGATCTAACAGACTTATTTGATGTTAAGAAAAATCTAACGTGCTGGGATAAATCGAAGGTCAGGTTTGTGTTCAGGGGCTCAAAATACAAGGAATAGGTATAGTACTACAACATAGGTCACTTTCTTTATGCGGGTCTGTGTTATCATTCTGAAAAAAATAACTTCTCTTTCTGAAAAAAAAAAATTGCAAAAGAAATACATTAATTAATTAATTGTTCAAATGGTACAGGCAACTAGGTAGCAGTAAATAAATGCTCAGCTAGAATTAAGCAATATTAATTTGATTACAATAATACAAATATGTACGATAATATAAAAAGGGCATCATGAATGGCAAGCTTTGACGAATTGCTTTAAAAAATAATGAGGGTCCTCTAACTCGAAACAAATACAATTACATTCTTCTTTTATTGACTAATAATATAAATAGCTGTTTTCACAGAAATTATTAAAACATTTATAAATATTACAACAGAATGCAACCAACTTTTTGTCGCATAAACAGAAAATGTATTTAATTCTTGGTTATTTTAAAATCAAAACGGTCTGCTCGGAAACAATGAAAAATGGAAAGAAATGTAAGTTTTATATTTCAATGTACAATTCTTGTCAATAAGATATATTTATATGAATGAATATTGATCGAGTTTTTCAATGTCACTTGGATAATTTTATTCCGTTTGTATTATGACTGATGGGAATTAAATGATAGAATAATTGCAGTTAATGGCAAAATAGATATTATATCAATACAGGACTGGAAAGTTTGGATGCATAACAACCGAATGCGAAATACACAACAGGATCATCAGAATATGTTAATATAGAATTAACATTGAATTGTATAATTATGGATAGTTGAAGACTACGTAGATAAAAACGATATTTCAATCGAATTTTTAAAGGTTTTGTTTTAAATTAGTTTCAATTATTTTCTCAAGATGCTCAGATCTTATCAGCATATCATAATTTGTCCTTCACAGAGACAATGAATACACTGTTTTTGCCAGGAAACTTTCTAAAACTCTAAATGTCACTAGCCAGGAATTATTTTTCATTTCATTATGTTAGTTGTCAAATTCTAAATAATTTTTGAAATGTTGATCTGTCTGTACGTTAGTTTGTCCCTTCACTAACCTTCTAAGAGCATGACACCTTAAGAAAGATATAATTTAATGAGTTTGACATTAATGTTAAATAGAAGAAGAACGCCTATGTCGGGTCCCGAGTTCAGATCACTTTTTTTGTGTGGTGTGTGCATGCCGGTGCACAGGCCCACAAAAAGGAGAAGTGATTTAAACCCGGGACCCGACATAGTAATCCCTATGCATTGCGACGTGCTAAACACGAGTACGATGTCCAGTTAACTCCATCACCCACCAATTTTTTATAAATATCGAAAATAACCTAATTTCTTTAGGTAATCTTTGCGATTTAAAAAAAAGGTGGAGCTAAACGGACATCGGCACGCCGAAATACATAGGGACTATTGTGTTGAATCCCGGGTTCAGATCACTTTTTTTCTTTTGTGTGCCTGCGATAATTTGTCGTTTGAATCTTTATGCATCCGCTCTCTCACAACTTAAGTCACAACTCCATTAATGACCAGTTGTGACTTGTATAGAACATATCCCAGTTCAAAAACAGTATCATTTATTTTTGATAATATCCTGTTTGTATAGCAGGTCGTATTTAATTAAACCTGTACAATTATTTGACAATTAAACGTATCTAGATGTTAGGGTGGGCATTTTAAAACGAGCAGAGTTCGTTTTATAATTTTATCGCGGTTAATTAAAGTTGATTGCTTCTTTGAAGTATAACAAGTATTATTCTCGTTAAACGCCCCCGATATTACATAATTTAATTTCTAGGTAGAAATATGTATGTACTTAGAAACAAAAATTACATTACATTTTTATAAATATTCACAAATCGCGTGAGTACATTTTTGCCAGTTGTTCGGTCCTGATTTATTAACAGCAATTTTATGCAAATGAAAAATGTTGTCAGAAGTAGGCGTAGCATACGTATGCGGTTTGCATTTAAAAATAGTGGGATATACGCTAGGGGAAGCCAAAATTAATTGATAAGCATTTAATAAGTTGAAAAGAGCACAACTTTACTTTTCAATATTTACTTTTTTGTGAGATTACAGGAAATAGTGTTCCATCTATCAACAAGAGAAGTAACTACAAATATTAAAAATATATATATATATATATATATATATATATATATATATATATATATATATATATATATTAACCAATAAAATAAAGCGGAAAAATGACAATAATGGCAAAAACACTATTTTACTTAATAAGGCAACATTTTGTATGTATGGGAGGTAGATATCTTATACTCTTCGCAATTAGAAAACGAAGATTCTATATTACCACCTATCAATACAGTTATTATTAATGTAACTAATTCAAGTTCTGAAAACTCAGTTAGTGACGAATAAAATATTGTTTATTTAAAGTTCGTTGACAAAGCTTTTTTGAAATTTGTTTATTTGAAAGTTTTAAAATTGATGGTTACAAAATAGCCTCAATTTTCTGTAGATCAAAATATAAAAATGGGGGAACCATGATTTTAACTAAGGATACTCTTAATATTCAATCAAAAGAAATATTTCATATAAGAGAATTATGCAAAGATACAATTCTGGAGGCTTGTGGAATTGAAGTACTACTAGGAAAATATACAATAAAAATTGTTAGTATATATAGGTCTCCTCTTGGAGATCTAAATGAGTTTCTGTTATTATTTGATTCTTTGTTAAACCATATTAGTAAAAACAAAAACTGTAAAGTTGTAATTTGTGGAGACCTTAATATAAACTATTTGTCTGAAACATATATCAAAAAGCGAGTATCTGATACCTTAGAAATGTATAATGTTAACATGCTAATCAATGAGCCTACAAGATATTCTGCAAATTCAAGTAGCTGTATCGACTACATCTGTAGCAATTTTTACAACAATACTTCTGATAATTGTAAAATTAATCATAATTGTATTTCAGACCACACTGCACAAATTTTTGAGTGTCATTTAAAAGATCAGACTAACATTGAGAATTCCTACATATCTACTAGAATATTCAGTGATTATAATTTTAATACCTTTTTATATTATATGAGTAAAGAAATATGGGATAATGTATACACTGCTCACACAGTAGACGAAGCGTTTGAAAACTTTATAAATACGATAATTTACAATTTTGAGATGAGTTTCCCAGTAAAGCGTATTAAGTTAAGAAAGTCTAAAAAAACAAACGATTGGGTTACTAAGGGAATCAGAATATCTTCTGATAAACTGAAAACTCTCTATCGGAAAACACTAAGTACCTACTAATAATCCAGCTGATATTGAAATATATAAAAAATATAAGAAAGCATATAAAAAAATATTACAAGCTGCTAAGAGATTATATAATGATACTTTAATTCAAAATTCCGATAATAAAAGCAAAGCAGTATGGTCAGTAATTAATCAGAATATCAATGAGGGTAAATTTCACGATAATAAAATTTATGAAATGAAAGTAGATAACCTGACTGTGACAGATGATAAATTAATTGCTGAAAATTTTAATAAATATTTCATTGATGTACCAAAAAAACTAAATGAAAAGTTAAACGCTGAAAACGGTGCACTTAACGTTAAATTTACACATGATAATTACTATCCAACTATGTTTCTTAAACCAGTGAATGAAAATGAGGTCCATGATGTAATTATGCAACTGAAAAATACTAATTCATCGAGCTTTGATAATTTAAGTGCAAAATTAATTAAACAATCTGTATATTACATCATAACACCCTTAACAAATTTAATAAATTGGTCTATGTCAGAAGGTATATTCCCGCAAGTTCTAAAAATAGCTAAAGTAATACCCCTCTATAAGAAAGGTGACCGAACTTTAACTGAGAATTATCGTCCAGTTGCAATATTGTCAACCATATCGAAAATTTTAGAAAGAGTTATATTTAACAGGATTGTGCAATTTATTTCACAACACAACATACTCACCAACTGTCAACATGGGTTTCGCAAAGGCAGATCTACTGAAACAGCTATTTTAGATTTTATATCTAGTATTCACGAAAATGTTAATAACAGTAAAAAATGCATTGGCTTATTTATGGATCTTAGCAAAGCTTTTGATTTAATAAATCACAACTTACTTCTAGATAAACTATCTACATATGGACTAAGAGGAAAAATTCATAATTGGCTCAAATGTTATCTGTCAAATAGAAACCAAATTGTTGTAGTGAATGAAGTTAAATCCAGTATGCAAAATATATCATGCGGTGTTCCTCAAGGATCAGTCCTGGGACCACTGCTTTTTTTACTTTATGTAAATGACTTGCCCAATAATGTGTTAAATAAAAACAACCTGATTATGTTTGCAGATGACAATTCTTATTTATGCTGTTCATCTTCCTTAACGGATGCTATTAATAACACTAAAACAGAAATTTTCAACTTTGGTGACTGGTTTCGCAATAATAAATTATTTTTAAATATTTCAAAAGCAGTATTCATAAATTTTACACCGAGGAGATCAAGAATTTTAGAATGTAGTTTATTAAGAATTGAGGGTAAATCGATCCAACAAGTTGATTCGACTAAATTTCTTGGTGTAACAATAGATAACGCGCTTAGCTGGGAACCTCATGTCAATAAATTATCAAAACAATTAACACCAGTATGTTACGCAATTTATAGATTACATAAAATTACCAGTATGGAAACTATATTATCGTACTACTATGCACATTTTTTCTCCAGAATTTCCTATGGTATTATTTGTTGGGGCTCATCTTCAAATGCAAAGAGGGTTTTTTTAATTCAAAAAAAGGCAGTAAGAAATATGATAGGTGCATCAAGATTCACTTCTTGTAGAGAAATATTTAGAAAATTAAAAATTCTACCTCTAATTTGCATTTACATTCTACACATATTACTCTATATAAGAAACAATTTAAACACATTTTTACCAAATAATTTTAATCACAAGTACAATACCCGATCAGGTGACGACTTGTTAATTCCTAGTCACAATTTATCTAAATATGAAGAGAGTCCGCAATACATGGGTATTATACTATATAATAAATTTCCTGCCAGAGTTAAAAATTTAGATACTCGAGCTTTTACTAATATCGTTAAAAATGTTCTAATAACAAAATGTTACTATTCTCTGCAAGAATTTTTAGAAGACGATCTTGAACTTTTACTATAAATATATATATAAATATGTGTATGTGTATATGTATGTTTCATGTAATTGTAGCTTAGTTTTTAACATTGTGTAATAGTTGTTCTATCAATTTTTTTATATCTACTTTGTATGTTTTATTATGCATTTTTATTGTACTGACTAGGTACTTTTGATTTTCACATTGACGTGTCCCACACCATGTTACTGTATGGTCTCTTGGACAATAAAGTTTATTATTATTATTATTATTATTATTTAACGTCGACCTATTTGAGCTACCGAGACCAATTACCGATGGCAGGTAACGAGCGCCACCTTTAAAATTTTGCCGAGTCTTTACTTTATAGAATATTAGAACTTTTGTACCTTCCCAACATCTTGATACTGCAAAATTCATAGTATCATGGCCTAACATTTAATGAACAAGACAGTCGCTGCTTTACACCCCTTCGGAAGCATTATATACCAAGATAGAACGAGTTGTAGGTCACTAGACAATACACGTAGCCTTAATATATCATTTATGTGACTTATCAAATGTGATAAACCTATTATTTCAAATATATATTTAGTATTTAAAGCATTTTAAGATTTCTACTGCAGCCACCTATGTCCCATAAAAGAGATGCCGACTTTACTCCGAGTTTTCGTTTTTATGCTGTCCCAATTAAGATCATTTACAGATTCAGCAAATTTAGTTTAAGATACGTAAACTTGTTTCTGCGCATATAAACCACGCCTTGTTGTAGAACAATGCAGGGCATTGGTATAAAACAATAGCGCCATCGCTTGACCGCATCGAGTTGATAACATCGCACCCATTCTGCTTTTAATAGCGTAGCTGTTTAGACGAGTGGGAATAAAATTAATTAATCCCAATTTCGTTATTAAAATGCCGTGTGTTTATACAACTGCAGAAAAAGTGCAAATGGTGGGGCCATTCCACTGAAGACACAATAAATTTATTTACTGTGGTATATCAAGACAGACCAATCCCCCCAGCATAATTTCATACATTATTGAAAAATTTGAGAATTTCGGGTGTGTCGTGAATTGTTGTAAAAAGTGCTGTCAACCCGAACCCCGTCATCAACAAATGAGCGAAGAACGTGAAATTCGCGAAACTAATGTCTGTGCACTTGTTGAAACTAGTAAACCTTGTTTTAGCAGGCAAATTGCTGATGAAGTTGACATGAAGGAAAGAACTGTAAGAAATATTTTGAAAAGAAATGGGTACAGTTGTTTTAAACTTCAAACAACGCAAGAAATATTTCCCGAGGACAATTTCAAACGGATAGAATTTTGTGAAATCGTGATAAATAAAGCGAATGAGAATGAAAACTTCTTAAAGAATATATTTTTTACAGATGAATCATCCTTTTTATTACATAGGAAACACAATCCATCCGTAGTACGATATTGGTCTCGGAAAAATAAACATTTGAGTATTGCTGTGCGAACTCAGTATCCTCAAAAGTTGAACGTTTGGACGGGAATTTTAGACAATCATATTATGGGCTCACTGCTAATCGATGGCAATAAATATTTAGAGCTTTTACAAAACCAAATAATTCCTGCTGTTCAAAATCTTCCTGTCAACTTTGGCGACATTTGGTTTCAACAAGACGGCTGCATAAGTCACAATACCTTAACTGTTATTAATTTTCTGGAAATAACATTTCCCAATCGTTTAATAGCTACGAAGGGAATGATAAAATAGCCCCCCAGGTCACCTGATCTATCACCCCATGATTTCTTTCTGTGGGGCTTTTTAAAGGAAATCGCGTACAAACAGGCGTTTGAACGAACCAATAATTTAGTTTAATTACGGGAAAAACTTATCCAACTTTGTGCAAAAATTACTCCAAATCAACTCAATGATATGAGAGGTTCATTGTATAATCGGTTTGGCTATTGTTTGGCACAAGAACGTGGTTTGTTTGAATCATTACTTCATTAATTTATTGTTTGATAATTATTAGTTGATTTTAGTTTCTGAGGATTATTTAATATTATTTTAATGTTCTATTTTTGTAATTTAATAAGAATAATTTAATTTTTGATTATTATTAGTTGATTTTAGTTTCCGAGTTATTTAATTTTATTTTAATGTTCTATTTTCATTTCGGTTTTAATAAGAATTGTTATTTTATTCCCATAGCATTGACGGTTAAAAAAGAAACTCCAGAAATGCTTTCAATAGAAGAAATTATTTGTCAAAAATGTGACAAATAACTTCGTCGCTTTTGACTCGTTTCTTATTAGCAATTATTACTTACGTCCGCACCCATCCTTAGTTCATGCCGTGCTAAATTCAATTCATTGTGTGCCTCTGCTTTCACGATTTATGGAACTAGCGGGGCATGGTCAATTACATCGTTATTCCTATACCCTAAACTGCATTTTCCGAATCTGTATACTATAATTTGAAATTTTAATGTAATAAGAATTGAAACAAAAAAATGCATTTATTTTAAAGGAGAGTTAAGTCTTGTCATTTACCTCGCCTCTATTCATTTCGTATATGTGAACTGTTTACAATCCACGAACTCAACCTTTTAGAATTATTGTCAGTTATTCTATTCGATTTTTTTAAAAATATTCAGCCCATAGCGCCAATACACAGATCTGGATCGCCTTGTATAAATCTAATAAATATAATATCTACATGGATGTCCTTCCTTTCCCGGCATCTTTCAGATTCTTCCACATGAATTCGTTTTGTGGATAAAAGCGGTAGCAACTTATTGAATGAATTGTGGATGGCGTCCTTCACTTTCAACTGTTTTTTCTGTCTCTTTTCTCACAAAACAAATTGTGGTGATATATTGCATTTTGAAAAGTGTAGGTTTGTATTAAACTGAACTGTGACCTTTGCCTTCACGCCATATCAGCTAGCCGTTGGCATGTCTGGGGTGTATGAAGGATTTGTCCTTTTTATTGAACTGCACGGTAGAAGTGATAAATTCAATGATTTGCTATTTTCGACCTTCCCTACAAATAAGTTCTGCACAACTAGCAATTCATTGAAGAGAAAGAAATGGAAATTAATCCTAGACGTATGGCTTTGTCAGGAACTATACCGGGTGCCTACGATATTACTAGCCAGCCTATAACTTTCTAGTGAAAAAAGATATCGACTTCAAATTCTGGGAAGTCGTATGGTTGAATCAGTTGCACATTTGGAATGTTCTGACTTCTGATTTTCACTTCTCGTTTAAACGGAAACAGTATAAGCTTTGTTGTTTTTAAAAGAACACCCTGTATATTATTCAAAATTCTGGGTATGGAACATGTAGCACACCCTGTATCTATCTTTGACAGTTTTCGATAAATGGCAGTTGGGAATGTTATATCGGCCATAAATTATTCCATTATCACATAAAACAAATGAATATAGGGACGAATCTAATAAGTTTTTTGGCAAGTAAAATTTTACAAAGTCATAAAAATTTAATTTCCGGTTGAACCGGAAGTACTACGAGAAGTGACATTCAGACTCAAATTACTTCGATACATTAAATGGAATACCCTGTATTGGACCTTAAATTTACATTCTACAGACCTTTCTGGATATTTTTTTATTCTAGTGTCCTTTGTCTAAACCTAATAGTTCTTGAGATAACTGAATGTTTACCTGCACTGTAAATATCACAAAGGAAGATTAATTTTATCGGTGGACATATAAATTATTATTATTACCTACCTATTACCTTTAGTGTTACCCTTTTGACAGTTATTTTGTTTCTCATGGAATACTCCCAATATATTTCTGCTTTCTGCTTTGAATAGATTTGTGATATTTATAGTGCAGGTGAACATTCAGTTGCCGATATCTCAAAAACTATTGGTTTAGACAAAGCAGACTAGAAACAACACATATCCAGAAACGTAGAATATCAATTTAGTAGTACTTCCGGTGCAACCGGAAATGACATTTTTATGACTATAAGATTTTACTCGACAAAAAACTTAAACAAGTTAACCATTATAATCTTCATGGATTTACTGCATTTTTTATATAAATGTTGTACATTCTCTTTGCAGTTTTTTTGTAAATAATATTGGTTTTAAACAATTTTGTTTAATTATAAAACATTAAAAAAATAGATTTTAAGGAAATTCAAATAATTACCAACTTCTTTGTTTATTGATCGATTTTGTGCAAAAACAATGGGGTTTTTCCTCTAACTAATACCAACTTACTGTCCAAATTTCAATACATACAATCGGACTATTCATTCTTGAGTTACCATGCTTACAAGGAACGTGACTGATGGACAGACAGATGGACGGACATTTGGAAATTGTTCAGTGTTCGATCACAGTGATATGAAATTTTTTTCTCTACGAGCGATATTACCGGTTTTAGAAATTCTTCGTTTTGAATTTGCAAAGAACATAATACATTAATTTGTTTTATATGAAAATGGAATAAATTATAATTCACGAAAGCGTAGAAGGGACATAGCGTAAAATATTTTATAATTGACAGTTTAAAATGACAATTATACATAATTGTTAGTTTAAATCTCGAAGATCCTTCGGAATTTGAAAGTTTTATTGATGAAGAAGGACAATTGCAATGCAAAAGATCTAAAATTTTATCAATAAATTAATTGATCTACTTAATAATTATGTATTCAAATTATTTCATTTAAATAAACCTAAAAGAGATTACTCATCATTATGCTATCGTTATAAATATATTTAGTGAAAGAATAGTAAAATATACGTTAATAAAAATGTACACTGGACCAGCGAGTCTTAACTCTAGCTTACGACTTTCAGTGCGGCACGGTGCATTGCCATGAAAACTTAAGTTTCAGAATGTTTTCCCCACTTTCTTCAATTCAATTCATTCAGCTGTAGTAATATTACATTGAAGTAAATTGTGTCATCGATATTTAATCCATTATTAACAGAAACAATGAAAAAAATTAAAATAATATATAATATTTAAAATTCGTAATCCGAAAAGTTATTTTTTTGGTTTTTCCCAATTTTAGGTGGTTTCGTGAAAAATAAACCAACACATATAGACCATTTTAAAGAAGACATTTCAACTGTTAAAATGGGCCTGGATAGAATATTTAAATCGAAAAACACACCTATAAAGTTTTCCGTGGAAAATTTTGTTTTCTTTTTTGAAAAATGTAAATATCTCGGAAACTACTTGTTTTCCTGATTGGAATAAAATACCAAAAAATCGGTTTTCTGCCATTTTCTCGGAAAATTTGAGGATAGGTTGAAAAATGCCTTATATGGAAAAAATTTATCCATTATTAACAGAAATAATTTATTGTCTAAATATTATTTGTTGCATTATCTTAATTTTTCATCCTTCTTCAATTCTTTGGGACTTCCTCCCACATGTATGTTTTCTTTTTAAGCGGTGCTCGGGGATTCTACAAAATATCACAATTAATCAGTATGTTACTGGTAAATAACATCTACGCCTGTGGCTTTTACGTCAAAGGATCAGTTAGAGGTTGCTTTTTTTAAATAAACAACACAAATAAGTATAAAAACTTGAAATTAAATATTTCGCCGACGTTTCGGAAATCTGTTTCCTTTTTCAAGGCATTTTTAAAAATCTTTTTGCTGTGTATGATAAATACACAGCTCTAAGAATGTTTGTTATATTCAAAATCCATAGATACTTACTATTTACATAAAACTGTTGATATAGTTAACAGTTTTTTTTAGTTTTTATACGATGTTAAGTTTGTGAACAAATCATTTTAAAAAATCAAAATAATAAATAACATTTAAAATTCGTGATCCGAAAAGCCCTTTTTTAGTTTTTCTCAATTTTAGGTGGTTTCATGAAAAATAAACCAACATATATACACCATTTTAAAGAAGACACATTTCAACGGTTAAGTTAGCAGTTAGTTAACAGTTTTTTTAGTTTTTATACAATGTTAAGTTTGTGAAGAAATAATTTAAAAAAATCAAAATAATATATAACATTTAAAATTCGTGATCCGAAAAGCCATTGTTTTGTTTTTCTCAATTTTAGGCGGTTTCATGAAAAATAAACCAACATGTATAGACCATTTTAAAGAAGACACATTTCAACAATTAAAATGGGCCCGGGTAGAATATTTAAATCCAAAAAACACCAATAAAGCGGAAGATTTTGTTTCCTTTTCGAAAAATGTAAATATCTCTGAAACTACTTATTTCCCAGATTTCAAAAAAATCATGCTTATTTCATGCAAAAAAGTATACTTTCACAAAATTTCATGCAAATTGAATTATTTATACGAGAGAAAAAAATAAAAAACCGAAAAATCGCTTCTCCGTCATTTTCTCGGAAAATTTGAGGCTAGGTTCAAAAAAGGCCTTTTATGAAAGTTTTGGATTTTTAAATATATACAACTTTTGTGAAGGACATTTTCCGCTAGGATGTCACGTTTCTCCGAAAATCGCAAAAAAACACTTTCAACCCCTAAACAGCACCCCCTATAACGGTCACGTTTTAAAAAAACACTCAGTATTGTAAATTAAATAAAAGCATGTCCAAATTGTGTGTATTTATAAAATTGTTTGTGTACGAAAATAAAATTTTACCTTCGAGCGGGTAGTAAGACCGTTTGACCTATAACTCGTTGCAGACGGGGACAGGGGGTGCTGTTTACTTCGTGCAGGTAAATTTTCGTTGGTTTTAGGCAGTCGAAAATCGGCTTAGGGCTGATATAGATACCACGAGAAAGGTGAATTTGGCCTCTCCGGTATAATTAAGTGGGAATGAGTCGAACGATGGCTGTAATAAGATACGGCCAAGTTGTTTAAGCAGGAATATTTAGTCTTTTTATGGTGACGATTATTCTTTTTGGGTATTGCCGCTACGTTTTATGTTAAATTGTGCATCAGAGTAATGTTGTAAATCACAAAGTGCAAATATTTAATAGTCAATTAAATGACAGAATGAATCTGTATGAAATAGCAGCAAATTGCGTGATTAATCTGAATTAGTTGCTTTGATGCCATCCATGATTGTTGGTGATTTTAATTATCTAGTTTGTACGTTCATTTTTGTTGAGTGCCATGCGTTCATTGACCTTCATGTGTCGAGGAATGAAACTGTTTTTTGTTTTATGTACTAGTTGTGGTAGCTCAAAAGGCTACGCGCGTGGAGAACAATAATTTTAGTGTTGTTAAAGAACTAGTTTCCTGATGGATTTTTCTTTCTTTCCTGAGTGAGATTGGTAGACAATTTGACCTCTTTCATGTTAGTTGTAGACATTGGCCACATTGACTAGATTTGTTGACAATTTTGATGCCCCAATAGGCATACATAGTGACTTAATTAGTGTGTGCTAGTAACATTTAAGGTTGTTCAGAAACAATAGAAAAACCGGTAACGCCGAAAGCTTTTTGTATGTCTCCCCAATTTGGGTATTCGGTTGTGAAACCTTTTGAGGGTTAACATTTAGAGTGCCATGTCAATTTATGTAGTTAGTTTAACTGGTTAATTCTGGTTAAAATGCTATTTGTTGTACAGTTTCTAATAATTTTAGTGAGTAAGTTATAAGTTTTCTTAGAACGGTCATTGAGCTCAGGCCTGACGATAGAAAATATTGTATCGATTTATCTCTGTAATACGATTTTTTGACGAATATTTTGTTTGTTTTTTTGTAACTCCGAATGTTAATAGATTATTTGTTTTAGTAGTTGTTTAATTTCATTAAGCTACCACTCATTTAAACTGGGATAGCTCGGTATTTCCTTATTTTGCCGGGTCAACTTATAGTTTAAAGTGAGCAGAAATTGTGTATTATTTGATTTCCAGTAAATAAAAATAAGGTGGGGTCCAAGTATCGTTTTTGTTGAGCCTTGTAGAGCTGTGTATTTATTTTTTGGTAATTTCCTGTTATTAAATATTTGCCAAGGTAAGTGATAACCAATATTAAGCCAAGCTATCAAGGATAATCTGCCCCCTGAGGTCTTAAGCTCTATTTTGAATTTTAATTATGATTGCGGATTTAATATAACTAAAAGGCAAGGTTATACCCCATTTCACGATTTCACTTTATCTCGTGTATAATTTTTGTTTTTTCTCTCAATTACAACCTGAACAAAACTTTCCGGCTGGTCGCTGCCTGTTAGTATGTTTTTTCAAAAAGGTACTGGCACCAGACTAATAATTGTAAGTTTAAAGGGACAAATATAATTGTCAGTTTAAACTTACAATTATGTACAACTGTAAGTTTGAACTGACAATTGTAAAATATTTTCAACCACCATTTTCTCGAAAACTATCAAATATACATATAGCATGTGATGCATATTTTATAAGTAGAGTATCTCGAGCAAAATTTTGAATAATATACAGGGTGTTCCATTAGAAATAACAATGTCTACACTGTTTTCGGTTAAACCGGAAGTGAAAATCAGAAGTTAGAGCAATCAAAATGTGCAACTGATTCAACCATACAACTTCTTAGAATTTGAAATCGATATCTCTTTTTACAAGAAAGTTATAGGCTGGCTAGTAATATCGTATGCACCCGGTATTATGCTGCTATGTGTATGGTTTTTGGTTTGTGTCCAGCCCTTCGGTGACGTTCTGTATATTGATTGTACTTTTCACTTCATCTTTTGTCTTTTCACTTTGCACAAATAGGTATTTGTATCTTTTGTGTTACAATTTACGTAATATCTCATTAAATGAGACCGTAAAAGATACAGTATATATGTACATAATTAGTACGTATAAATATAACACTGATAAATTTATTCTTGCATCATATTTCTACGTAGGTACGTCAGAAGTCAGTAATTTAGAATAAAGGTATGTGTCCTTCCATGAACAACAAAACGTGCAAAAAGAAGTGACGTCCACAAGCGGAAATTAACCACTCACATATATTTTTTCATTAACGTAATCACCCAAGTAAACGTAATTAAAGAAGTGGGTTGCCTTTCTATTTTTATTTTAATTGCCAGGCAGTTAAATTAGAAAAGTTCAAACAGGGTGGTATCCAAGTGTAAAACTCACGAATTTCTTTAATTAATACGAATAGCCTTTGTCGTATAACATTTGTACACTGAAAACGATGCATATAATTCCATTGTAGATATTTTTAAGGGTGAGCATGCACATGTTGTGGTAGCTATTGACATATTAAAAACATATGACCCCTTTTCAGTTACTTGTCACATTCGCATTGTGGTCATCTGTAAGAATATTTCTCGAGATTTTCATTTATAAACCCCGTCTGCTCCAGGAGATGCAAACTTGATAGACGAAATCTGTATTACGTTCAACATTTTTACTCATTTAAATATTTCGTTATTAGTATTACATCTAAGGTCCGAGAGTGATAGTGGACCTCATTGAAGGTGGTTGTGCCGTGTGACGCTCCCGAACGAAACGCAAAAAGAATCGGTTAAAATTCCACTAAACTCGATGAAATTTAAACCATAGGTATGTTAATTCTGCGTAAAGTGAAGTGTAATAATAGAAGAACAAAGCACGCACCGAATTAAGAATTGAAAATTACGGTAAAGTGTTTGTTAATAGTACCGATAGCCAAGTCAACGTGGTGCTTCACCTCTAAGTTGAGTGTTAGTGAATGGATTTTGATGAAACCTTGTGAATTGTGTTTGTGATGACGAAAATAAAATAGTTGAAAAAGATTCGAATAGGAAATAATCGGAAGGGGTAGAAAATACCCCTATTGTCACGGGTTCCGTAACTTGCAGAATTCGGTTGAAAATGAAAAACAAACAATATGTATACCTTTTTTTGGCCCAAGATAAGATGTTTTTACTCTAGTGAATTTTCTCCAGAAATGTTTATTTTTTCAGATATGGCCACTCGAAAGTGGGGAAGGGGAAATGTTAAAGTTGAGAGAAAAATCTTTAAAAAATCAGGTGAATGTATGATCGAAATACAAGACATTTTTTTTATTTGAAACTTTTCCTTAAAGTGCGTTGTTACTGAGTTTTTCCGTAAGAACACGAAAAACTACCACTTTCTTTGAAATTGTAGCCTTTTAAAAACATGTAATTTTCAAGAGCATTGAGGCCTTTCAAACATTTTTTGCCTCTTGGAATTTTCTTATAACTTGCCCATTTTCCGAGTTACAGGCAGTTTTTCACGATAAATAATGTACCACATTTTTAAAAGTGAATTATTTATTATTTGTTTGCTTATAGTAATGAAACATTTTCTTTATAGGATTTTGCAAACAGTGGAAAGAAAAGCTATCTATGAGAACTAAAGGAAAAACTATATATAAAAATATTAATGAAATCTTTGCATTCTTTCGATAACCTGACTTCTGGTTATGCTAACAAGTAAAATTCTGATTTGCCATTCTCATTTTAACACTAGCATCCAACCTAGTCCCCTACGGCTAAGCAGGCTAAACTAGTATCTACATGATCCCCTACGATATGTAAATTCAGTCAAAAATGAGAACAAAGGCCTGAAATTAATTTATTTACGTACCTTGTCTTTAAAAATTTTTTCATTCAAATCAATTACATTTTCATAAAATCTCATTCAGTTTCTTGGAAATGCTTAGCCTTTGAAACGTTTTTCGTCCTTATTGTGGACTCATCAGAAAAATTTTTAAAGACAAGGTACGTAAATAGGGGACTAGGTTGGATGCTAGTGTTAAAATGAGAATGGCAAATCAGAATTTTATTTGTTAGCATAACCAGAAGTCAGGTTATCAAAAGAATGCAAAGATTTCATTAATATTTTTATATATAGTTTTTCCTTTAGTTCTCATAGATAGCTTTTCTTTCCACTGTTTGCAAAATCCTATAAAGAAAATGTTTCAATGTACCACATTGTTTGCACATTTTCAATTTAAATATTATATTGAACCTTTAAAAATGGTATAACTATGTATGTTCCCTATTTTTTTATAATAACATCTATAAATCACGCTCATTTTTCGAATTTTCATGTATTCTTTAATTGAATATGTGCAAAAATTACCGAGTTACAACAACTCGGAAAATTAGTAAGTTACAAGGAAATTTAAAGAGATAAAAATTGTTTAGAAGGCCTCAGTGCATATGTCTGAATTTAAAAAAAAAATTTAAATTACATATTTTTAAAGCGTTACAACGGGGTTATTTCACAATCTATGTTTATGTCAATGAGCAATCTGAAACACTTAAAAACTCAATATGTTTTGGAAAAAAAATTTTTTTTGGCTACTTATTTTTAAATTTGGTTTGTAATTTGAAAATATTAGTTCCCGCCAACAATCGTGACGTGCATGTTCTCGCATGCGCAGTATAGCGTAGATGAAATATCTGTGTGGCAGCACTGAGTTGAAACTCAGAAAAACTGACAGCTAAAGTAGCAGTGTAGCAGTTAGGTTAGTTTTTTCTGGTGTTCTGTTTGTGTCGCGGTTTTGTTTTGGTTTGTTAATTTTTAAGACGTTGTGTATGGAGTTATATAAAATTAGTTTTATTTTGCATCATTAAGTGATATAATTTAAGTATAAGTATTTTTTAAAACATCAGGTAAGTTTCTACCCCAAGGAAATGTTTATTCTCATTTTAAATATATTCAAATATTATAATTTTACTACAGAAATGGACTACAAAAAGTATTTTGTATAATATATACATATGTATATACAATGTACATATTACGAGTTTATCAAGTAGGTATCATTAATAGATATTTCTAATGTCAAGAAAACCATCCTCATATTTTCGCAAAGAATTTCTGAATCATAACGTAGTTCACTTCAGGTAAATTTTCAGTGCTAGATTTAACGAAATTAGGCTCCATTATGTAATAATTAATAAAAAATGATGAACTAACACAAACTACCATAATAAACATAAAGCATACTGTCATCGTATGACTATTCTTCTACCTCTTTTATATCGCCAGTGAGGAATCTTAACAAAAACAAATATTCCTAGATTTAGTTGTAAACCGTGACGTCAGAAGTTAATAAAATTTGAAATTATTGACGATACTTCTTATTGATTTATAAATAATTAGCAAATAATAAAGAAATAGTATTTACCACTACATTATTCTTGTATATTCTACTATTCAAATTGATAAATATGTTTACGTTTTTCTTTAACATGAACTAACCCTATTTCAAAGAAATGGGTAGTTTTTCATGATTTTCCGGACAAAGTAGGTGAAAAGACACTTTCCGAAAAAGTTGCAAATAAAAAAAGTCTTGTATTTCGATGATATATTCATCAGATTTTTTTTTTCAACTTTTACATTTCCACTCCCCCACTTTTAGTAATTTTCGAGTGGCCATATTTCGAAAAATATGCATTTTTCTAAAATATTCATAACAATAAAAACATCTTATTTTGGACCAAAAAAGGTAAATTTATTGGTTTTTTTTTTTTCATTTTTGACCAAATTCTACAAGTTACGGAACACGTGACAAATGGGGTCTTTTCTACCCCTTCCGACCATTTCCTACTCTAATTTATTTTCAGCTTTATTAACGTCATTACAAACACATTACACAAGGTTTCATCAAAATCCATTCACTAGCACTCAAGTTAGAGATTTCAGTCATTTTAGCGCTCCGTTGACTGAATTATGAGAACAAAGCAGACAAGTGCAGTGGCTAGCTGGGCAGTCGCGTCGTAAACGGGAACAAACCGACCCACACATTCCGGGACCCTCCAAGAAGATGGTATGAGCAACATGTGTCTATAAATCAATATAGACATACCAGCTGTGGGCGAAAAAGATAGATTTTTAGTTTTTAATCACTAGAATTAGTAGTACTAGTTTATTTCTTTATTAAAATAAAAAAAAAAATGAAAATTAAAATTGAAAATGTATTAAACATAGATAATAAAATAGAAATAGAAAATGCCCGGAATTAGAAAACGGCAAATGAAACTAATTACTACAAAAATAAACCAATATACAAGGTGTGCAAAGTATTCTCTCGGGGCTCTTTCTCATAGCCCGCTGAAAAAAGACCTTTTTATCTCGAAACAGGGCTCTTACTTACGCTTCCACCGTAAATGGATATTTACTTGGAGAACGGTTAATAAATGACGGCTTCTTGTGGTGAGCTAAAGTATGTCTAATATGTATGTCTTGGCAGACAAGCGAGGTGGACGTACTGATGAAGGACGTTACAACGAAAGCACTGATTTCTGGAAAGCACGAAACCATATGTGGACGAAGCGGGCAGAAGGAGGTGCGCACTGCTGGATTCAGAAGCAGAAGAAACAGAAAACTCAGAAGAGGAATAAATAAAAAGATGCGTATATAAGAACCTCCAGATCGAATGTCCGCATTCGGCAGCAATGCCTACGTTGCGCTGACAAATCAATCATTTTAGTGTTACATCCAAGGTCCAAATCTATTCACAATTCAATTATTAACTTCAAACTCGATTTGTTCTAAAAATTAATTTGTGGTATGTGAACATTCACTGTTTTATTTCAAATAATTTTTGTTAAGGCAGTTTTTTCAGCTACGGAAATGCGGACGCGAAATAATAGAGAACGTAGATATCAGCCTGAACAGCAGTTTCTGATTCAAAATCAGTCGGGCGTGTGATAGAGCAAAATGCAATCTGCAAACAGGTCACTCTTGAGAATATTTCGTACTACTGCGGTCTTGAACCTTAAATGATTCGTTAAAATTTTAAAAGCAGAGGATGTGATCTCAATATCTAGTTAAGCAAATTTCTGTAAGGAGAAGGTCGCTCTTAAGTTTAAAAATGAAAAGTTGAGAGGTGGTTTCACTAACAGCGCTTTTTTGACATAGCAGCGGCTATATTTATAAGGCGTGAAGGATCCATAGCAGTATCGAAACTAACTAGCTTAAAAAAAGTTATCGTCAAAAACGTATTTTCCCCATTTTAAAATTTAAGCTTAAGTTAAGGTTGAACAATGCATGTTTAACGTGAGATGTGTTAAACAATGTTCTGGGTTAAGCTTAAACAATGCATAATTTGCATTTTGTTTCCACTAACTTACAGACAATATTTATACACATTTACCATGATACTATGGAAAGCAGGTACGCTTCCGAGCAGAATTCCCTCTATAATAATAATAATACCAATAGATTTATTGCTCAACAGAATAATCCAATTACAGGACAATGTCCGTCACACATGATAACACTAAGAACTATACTAGGAACGAGTGCTGTCTATGCAGTAACTTATATATACTAAAGAATAACAATAACACCATTATGTAAAGAATAAGCAAATTATTATTAAAGGTATAACAATAGTAATTTTGAAAATAAACCGATAATTTCAGGAAACTATTATAAAGGTCTTGATGTACTGATTTAAACGTGTGCTAAATAAATATATCAATCACATTGACTACTAAGCTTGTTATATAGTTTCGTTATAGAATAAACGGGAGACTTTTTGATAATATTTGTACGGCTATTGGGACAAGAAAATGGAATATCTTGACGTGCTGATAATCTCGGGATAGTATTGGCAGTTAATTAAGTGGTTGAGTAGTATTATACAAAAAGCGCTGCCCAAGAAATCACTACTTTCACATCCAGATTTTTCATCCAAGTCGCTTTAAGGGAAACATCTTGACTATATTTGCACTCTAGTATGTGGAAATTATTGATCATAGAATTTTAATTTTGGGGCAGATTTCATAGAAAAAGTATCTAGCTTACTATACTCATTTTCCCCTATTCACAACCTACCACCTCCCACCCCTTCAACGGAACCATCTTATTCAAATTTAATTATAATACATACATGTACTAACTTTCAAGTGAATATCTCAATTTTATGCCATCAATCGTTTTGATAATGGAGTGGAGGTGGTGGGAGTGGGGGGCTGAAAAATATGAAAGAAATCTGAGGCCTTTGTTTCTGGTATATACACCAAATCCTAAGTTTCTGTACTCTTATCAGCTTGCTTTACTGATTTTTCCCTATTTATCTCTACTTACCCCCACTCCTTCAACGAAATCATGTCAAGATATAATCTAGTTGCAGATGTCGTTATAATGCATTCGTTTACCAAATTTCAAGTGCAAATCTTAGTTTAATTTTATCAACACTTTTAGTAAGAGAGTGGGGGTGGTGGGGGATGGAAAATATTATAAAAAAAACTGAGTCCTTCTTTTCTAGTATATATACCAAATCCCAAATGTCTGTACTCTTACCAGTTTGCTTTACTTATTTTCCCCTATTCACCCTTATTAAACCCCAACCCTTCAACGAAGTCATCTCGACATATAATCTGGTTCCAAATATCATAAAAAAAATTGAGGCCTTGACTTCTAGTACATACACCGAATTTCAAGTTTCGGTACTCTTACCGGCTTGCTTTACTTATTTCCCCCTATTTACCCATATTTACTCTACAACTCTTCACCGGATATATTCAGAAAACAATCCATTTCCAGATCTCGTTATAATATATACGTATACAAAATTTCAAGCCAATATCTTAAACCGTTCCGGAAATAATGTGAGGACAAAAATAGTTACAGACAGACAGACCGACGGAGCGACAGACAGAAAATTTCTTTTCGATCAAATTTAAAATCTCGACGTTTCATGACATTCTAAACCCATTTCAAGAAATAAAAATTTGAATTTTTTTTTACAATTATTATACTTCCAATCCACTACGTGGAATTACAAGTTAGGGGATGGGCCGCTTGCTCAAAATTAGTAGGCGGGTCCCTTGCCCGGAATTTAAGGAGAGGGCCTACTGCCAATCTATGTGTGGGCCTACGGCTAAAATTAGGAGGCGGGGCCACTTGTCAGAATTAGTAGGCTGGCTATCTGCCTAAATTAGTGGCTGGGCCACTTGGCTAAAATTAGTAGGGTCCCTTGTCCGAAATTTAAGGAGAGAGCTTGAATTTCCGGTCGGTACTGTAGATTCCATATTTGAATTTCCCGCCATCTTGAATTTCCGGTTGGTAATGTAGATTCCATATTTAAATTTCCAGTCGGTAATGTAGATTCCATATTTGAATTTCCCGCCATCTTGAATTTCCGGTCGGTAATGTAGATTACATACTTGAATTTCCCGCCATCTTAAATTTCCGGTCGCCGCCATTTTGAATTCAGATTCCCTACTTAACGATTGTCTGGACTATCTGTCCCAACCGACGGTATATCTACTTATAAACTGTTTCAGTATGTACCTCAACTGAATCTTAAAATGGTACCATTTTTGTTCTACGATTCCGTTTACAAATAGCATTTTACTAAAATAATTGTATTACAAATTTATTGGTCGATTTACATCGCCATGTATTAAATGAAATTGACCAAATTAACCGCTTCGGTCTGTGAGTCTGCTGAGCGAATTAATCTGGTAAACGTTCATGAAACCATTACCGTTATAGGACGGCTGCAAATTTGATTTTTTGGCCCTCGAAACACTAAAATTTAATAATCGTTGGAACTCGGAAAATATAACTAAATACAGGGTGTTTCATATGATATAGAGTTATATGTACTGGTGACTTATGTGATTACATAATTACGAACGCTCATATATTGCTGTTTCTCTAATTTATAAACTAGTTCAAAATTAAACAATTTTGTGCTTGGAATATGCAAAATGAAAACACGATCATAGAATTAATTAATTCTGCAGAGAAACTGTGGACACAAGTTTCAGACTTCTTGGTCTTCATCAGAATACCCACAAGTCCAAAATGCGTGTTTTGGAGAGTAGCGTTGTTCCCGTGATAACCGCTCCTTTGCTTTGGTGTATTTCTTGACTCGAAACTGTCCATGCTAGTAGTTCTAGTTGCCTCCGTGGCTAGGATCTTTCATTTCTGGTGCTCTTTAGTCTTGTATTTTCCTTTGTCAGCAATTTTTGACACTGGCATGCGTATCGGCAGATACCACTGTCGACTTGTCGTATGAATTGGATAACTTGAGGCTGATAATGATATTAGCGCTTCAGTTGGCGTTTTTGGCAGGCATAATTCAGAACGGATTTGATTCGACGGTGGTTCAGTATCAGGGGAAATGTTTGCGAGGATACGGGAATGCCATGTCACGGCATTGTCTCTTCTTCCTGGGTCGTGCGCTGATTGTCTATTCATATTCTGTAACATACATATTTTAAAAGGTATAGTAAACGAAATACATATACTGACACGAAGAAGCAAAAAGAGCGGCGGTGTCCTTTGTCGGTTGCTTTGTCGGCTTGAACTGCTTTATCGGAATGCTTTTCGATGGAGTCATTATATCTCTTACGTCTACTTACATAGTTGTGTAAGATCTGAAGCTTCGGACTCTTATGTCTTGGTAGAATTTAATTGTAGTCCGTCGCATCGTCTATCTCTCTAGCAAGTTCCTGTGTTCTTCAAAAACGATACCCAGCTGTTTGGCTCTATCCTCGATGATTCTCAAGTGTCTGGTGTGTACTCTAGATCCCTGAAGGTGTCAGAATTTCTTTCGAATCATGATGCATGCACGTTGTACTGCAGTAGAGGCTTGGACTCGCTTTGGATGTATATTGTTACGGTCATCCAGTGGCGCAGTACAGAATTCAGTTAAGTTATATTCATAAAACAATCCAGGAGATGGCGCCACTGTAGTTTATTTTTAGTCTGTACTGTGGAAGTTCAGCAATCGTATCGGAGATGGCGCTAGAGGCAGGATTCTAGATTGAAGACGAACTATTCGAGAAAAGCCATCTGTGAGTATCGGCCACCAGCTAGTTTTATTTGGAAAATAAAACGATTAGATTAGTTACTTATATTGTACAAGTAGTTAAAGCATTGCCCTCACCAACTAGGCTTTCTTCACCGTGGCATCTTGATATTCTATTTCCACGTCAGAACTTTATCTAGTATCACTCTTAGATATTGCGCTGTGTTGCTCCATTAAGTGTCTTCACTGTTCGTGGATGACGTGTTTTGTTGGGGGGTTGTGAACACTTCCACATTACTCCTTGTTTTATTAGAAATATATTTTATTTTTGTCATTTCGTTCATAATACATGATTCTGCAGATAGAAAAGTGATGTGTGTTATTAAAAACCGTCTGTAGACTATATTTATCCCAAAATAATTTACAGTAATCGATTTTTCCGATATTGATCATATACGAAACGATTTTTGAAGAATGATTTTAGGTACCTCGATTCTGATCGATATCGAAAATAGATTCTTTTTTAGAAGACCGCCATCCCTCTATGTGCGAAGAAAGTTTTATCAATCGCACTGCCAGGGTTTGCACAACTCGCTGACAGTACAGAAATTGAAATGGATTTACTTTGACGATTTTAAGTGTGCTTATTTCAAGCATTTATTTTTGTACAAATTAAATTATGATACTCATTATGATTAATAACAGAAAATGTTTAAAAGTCCACTTCAATTTTATCTAATTTCTATGTTAAATTTCGCATAACTATGGTATGTATCCTATTTAGTGAGAGTTTCTGTGATATGTGTTCTAGCATAATTCATGACAGTCACATTATAATCCGTGGAATTTACAAGAAATCACAATGAAGGAATTGGATTAGTTCTAAATTGCTCGTCTGTGTCATGATCCCACCTATTTATCTTGAGAATGTTTTGGCGGATAGGAAGCTCTTACTGATAAATCTTATGGCATGTGCAGTGGCGGATGTTGAAACTTCCACGACATCAGCCGCACTTTATTTTTGAAAC
This sequence comes from Stenurella melanura, assembly GCA_963583905.1. Lineage (NCBI taxonomy): Eukaryota > Metazoa > Arthropoda > Insecta > Coleoptera > Cerambycidae > Stenurella > Stenurella melanura. The sequence goes on from OY757311.1 coordinate 12,540,825, forward strand.
TATGCCATTACGTTTTATTCTTTGTGATATTATTGTTTCTATTAGATTATTTACAGTTCCATCCATTTATTGAGGGCATAAAATACGAAATTCATTTGCTAGGACAGAATCTATAACAAGCATTTTATTTCCGCAATAATAAGATTAAATTGTTCGTAAAGTGGACAAGTTATTTTATCCAATAAGCTATACGCGTGTAATGTTAGTTCTAGTAAGTTATTTAACAAGCGATTTATATCTGATATCTATTTCGATAGATAAAAAAAATTCCCCTTACTATTTACCCCTGCAAATTCTCAGATTTTATCGACACAGTATTGAAGAAAAATTCATATTTTTTAAATTTATTAAAATTTGACTAATTTTAACAAATCATGTTAACATGTATGCAGAGAAAATTTGAGTTAAGGTTTGTTTCAATTATTGAGCATGAAACTGTTAAATATTTAAAACAAAAGAAGAGGACCATACATTGTTTATGTACGCATGTGTGCATAATAACATATTTTACGTTATAGTTACTGTCGCGCCCAATAAATGCCAAGCCATTTTAAGTTTTCTAATTTTAGTAATATATTCATATTCCGTATGTTGAAATACATTTTGATACTTTAAAACTTGTTCCACATGAACATGAGTGTAGTAAAAGCCAAATCGTGTAAGCCGGCGGTCGTTCTTCAATAATATGATAATAGCATATTGTTATTAATTTATTATAAGAAAATTAAGAGATGTATTATGCAAGCGTCAACGAGAGTAAAATAGACCCATATGTTTCTGAATTTCCCAACATTTTTTGTTGGAAATTTATGGTAATTTGTTCTATAATTTTTATTTGAGTAAAAACGACTGAATATTTCGGATGCAGCGCGGATGTGAATTATGACGCATGATGAGACAGCAACGGTTAGGTTAGGTAAATGTATTTTCTATTGAACACATCGAGCAAAAAATTTGAAGTATTCTGAATCGTCGGTAATATGGGAGAACACAACACAAGGTCGAAAGACATTTTTAACTGTTACAATACTCAGTCTATAGTTAGAAGAATACTTGGAGAAGATGGTTTGGGTCGTATAGATCAAGGAAAGATCCAAAATTCTAGAGACGTCGTCGTTAGCGCCACTATCCTTTGCTCGAGAACACCAAAATTGGAATGATGATCAGTTGGTTCAAGTTTTGTTTATGGATAGAGCCTCAGTTTCAGTTCGGTATAGCTTGGTCGTTGATCGGCCAAACTTCAGAGATCTTGGTTTGGTATTGTATCTGACCAGAAGATGCGTAATATTATTCTGAGGCATTTTATTAATAAGTGTTTGTAGACGATGGGCTATTTGATATTTATCATCCAAGTCTGGCAACTATAGAACAATATTGTTTTTACTAACGAGTTAAAGAGCCGCATTTTTGTTCTGGTTTAAAATGTTCTGGATCTTCAAACTGGGTACAGCATGCCAAAGCTTTTTTGGCCTGTTTAATGCGATTTTCGATATCCATGATCGTTCCTCCTACTGCTGTTATAATGCTACCCGGGTAGTTAAATTGTTGGACATCCTCGACAGGAGTGTTATAGATACTGAACGTTCTGATATTGTAAAGCTCACGTTTTGAGACACTATAATTTAATTTGTAAATCTCAATTATGTGTGCCAAAGCTATAAAGCGCGCGATTATTCCTTTTACTATTTAAATGGTAATTATAAGATTGATCTTAGTATAATACGCGTTTAAATTTTATTTAAATTTTATCAGTTAGTCATGACAAATGCTTGAGCAATAGCGTGGTAGCTTGTACGACCAAGTTCAGCCAATAGTAAGCGGGATATTCCTACGACAAGTCGGCGTAGAGAGAGTTGACAGGGGTTGTGATAAGACACGGTTTAGTTGTTGTTTAAGCAAGAAAATTTAGTTTTATTATGGTGACGATTACTTGTTTGAGTGATGCAGCTACGTTTTATGTTAAATTGTGCATCAGAGTAATGAGTAAATCACAAGGTGAAAATATTTACTAGTCGATTAAATCTGTACTAAATAGCAGCAAATTGCGTGATTAATCTGAATTAGTTGCTTTGATGCCATCCATGATAATTTGTGATTTTAAGTGCCTGGTTTGTAGTTTGTACGTTCATTTGTTGAGTGCCATCAGACCATTGACCTTCATGTGTCCAGGAATGAAACTGTAAGTTTTTTATTTTATGTACTAGTTGTGGTAGCTCAAGGCTACGCGTGTGGAGAAACAATATTTTGTGTCGTTAAAGAACTAGTTTCGTGATTGATTTTTCCTTCCTTAGTGAGATCGGTAGACAATTTGACCGCTTTCATGTTAGTCGTAGACATTGGCCACACTGACTAGATTTGTTGACAATTTCGATGCCCCAATAAGCATGCATTGTGGCTTAATTAGTGTGTAATCACTAGCGACATTTAATGCTATCCAGGAACAATATAAAAACCGTTACGCGTCGAACACTTTTTGTATGTCTCCCTGATTTCGGTTGTGAAACCATTTGATGGTTAAAATTTAGAGTGCCGTGTCGATTTATGTAATTAGTTTTAACTGGTTTAATTCTTGTTAAAATACTATTTGTTGTACAATTCTTAGTAATTTTAGCGAGTAAGTTTTCTTAGAACGCTCATTGAGCTGAGGCCTGATGATAAAAACTATGGTATCGATTTACTTCTGTAGTACTATTTATGACTAGAGTATTTTGTTGTTTTGTTTTTGTAACCTCGAATGTTAATAGATTATTTGTTTTAGCGGTTGTTTAATTTCATTAAGCTAGCACTCATTTAAACTAGGTTAGCCCGATGTTTCCTTATTTTGCCGGGCCAATTTATAGTTTAAAGTGAGCAGAAATTGTTGTATTAATTATTTTCCAGTAACTAAAAATAAGGTGGCGTCCAACTCTCGTTTTTTGTTGAGCCTTGTAGAGATGTGTATTTATTGGTTGGTAATTTCCTGTTATTAAGTATTTGCCAATGTAACTGATAACCAATACTAAGCCAAGCTATCAAGGATAATCTGCCCCCTTCATATCCTGCTATGTATGTGCTAATAGACAAAGATCATCTGCATATGCAAGGTCTGTCAGTAATGTTTGTAGTCTCCATCGTAAATCTCTAGATTGCTAACTAAATTTCCTTAGAACACCATCCAGCACTATATGATAGGGGTGAGAGAACGCAACCTTGCCAAGCACCCTTCCTAGAGGCTATGCTCTCACATTTAGACCCTTTGTGTACAACGTGACAGGTCGTTTCTCGGTATAACTCCTGAATAATATTAATAGTTTTCTGAGGAACCTGCATATGGCGTAATACCTGCAGTATGCTGCCTGGAATAATATTGTCAAATGCTCTCTGAAAGTCGATAAAAAAATATATAAAGGAGAACGCCATTCAACAGACTGTTCGACAATTACTCGTATTGTATTGATGTGGTCAATACGTGATCTTTCTGGTCTAAATCCAGATTGCTGTGTCCTCAATTTCTTGACAATGGAGTGGGAGAGTCGATTATATATGATACTTGCTAATATCTTGTTGCTTATATTTAAAATGGTTATTCCTCTCCAATTATTACACTCTGATAAATCGCCATTCTTGGGGATTTTCACAATAGTACCAACTTTCATGAATTGTTTAAAACGAGTCAAAATGTAGATACTATTCATTTTTTGTATTATGTTTTTAAACAGACTTCAGAATCACATGAAGCTTTGTAAAACAAACTACAATTAGTTATTAGTTAATTTTCCCTTTTAAAATTGAGGAAAAGTAAAAATATGGTGTTTATAAGTAAACATAGGTTTAGTCATAAAATAGCTACTGACTGAACTTCGCCTAAGTAATTTCAAATATATGTTTATGCATTTGCTTATTTATTGATTATTATTACTACTATTTTTCGAATTTATAAACGATGACTTGACTATCTGGTACAGCTGCGTAGAGTAATGTAAACGGAGCTACATTGTAAGATGCACTACTGTAATGTGTAAAGTGCGTAACATACAGGTTTCATACCATATTAGCGATTTTCCACTAGATGAAATGTCACCCTATCGTGTCATATGCACCATCAAATAGATAGATATTCACCATGTTTCAATGCATATTCATCATAATAGTTGAACAATATGGTGAATGGCGAATGTTAATTTGTTGAAAAGCCAATATTCAAATGAAATGTTCAGAATATGTAATATCATTAACAATAGTCAAGGTTGTACTAGAGTCGTACTTGTTACTAAAAAGTATAAAAAATAAACTGTTATTGTATAAGTATATAAAATAGAGAAATCCGATATTACTAATGGACGTTGATTAGAATACAATTATATTTTCGTTTTTCTACACCTATTTAATTATATGACAATTATTAGCATTTTTTTGGTGTAAAATCGTACCTATAATTCACTGTAGTAAACTATCGATTCATGATTCACTGCATCCGACCCATCACAAATACAATTTCAAAAATCACTGTTTCACTGATTCAATGATATTTTAAATCGATTGCAATCAAATCTTGCTGCAGCTGACAGTCAACTCGATGACACTGACAACCAAGTGTATCGTCATATTGTTTGTTTACGATTTCCACTTCTTATGAATAGATATCGATTAATGCTGCCAATTTCAGTCTAATTTATTTATTTAATAGCTGTAGAAAAAACATAGTATTACATTCTTTTCTTTTTCATTGTAAACTAGGTTAAGACTCTTTGTTTTGTTAATCTGGTTGCAGTAATAAATAAATAAATAAATAATATTATGATTATGATATATGATATGATATATAGTAAATTTCTAGTGTATCGTAATTTTTGAATGAATGGCGATCACTTGGACCCAATATATTTCAAAAACTAATCGTATCCTCAACGTAAAATCTTTCTGCAATTATTATCTCACCATAACTAATTAATGTTCAATAAATTTGATTTCAAATTCGAAAGTCTGAAAACGAGCAAAAAATATGCAAGTTTTTCGGTCGTTCTCTTTTGTGTTATGTACCTAGTATAAACCAGTGTATAACTACTTGCCTTTAATTGTGCTCACGTGGTTTAAATAATTTATGAAAGCCTTGTAGAAAGAATATCGTCATTAAGTTACAATAAATAGAAGCGGCATGCTATCACTAATTAGATCGTTTAATTAATGCTAATCTATGTGGCATAATCACATTAACGTTTTATAGCCAAAGGCTTATTGCAAAATTTAGTATTCCCTGAGGTCAACCCTACATTGTAGATGGTATTTACAGTGTTTCTCTCTAAATAGATATATTTCTAAATCCGATCCCGGCGTAGAATCCGGAAATAGCTGCAAGATGTGCAAGTTATGGTAAAGAAATCGATTAAGGTGATAGAGACGGATTAACAGCCTGAAGCAGAAGTCGTTCTGTATAATGTGCTCGTTTCGAGATTTACCGAAAGTCGGTGGAGTGATTTGAAGTACAATGTATGAGTTGCTAGTTTTCAACGGTTTTAAATGTACTGCTATTCAGGTTTTCGTTCAAATTTAATCAGTAAACTTGTACAGCATATTTTATGTTTATATTTTATTAATAATAATAATAATAAAACTGGTCAAGCATAAGTCGGATCCGTGCGTCGTCTGATTCGCAAACTCTATTAAAAATTATTGTTTTTTTTCTGGATTAAACTAGTCAACTTAGTAGTGTTAATTTCGCTATTTATTATAATATTGAAGGGTCAAATTTCGTGTAGAATAGCTACTTACAGCACATACAAAAAAATGGTAAAAATATCTATACAGAAACCCCCTCTTTATTTATACAGAGTAGATACTATAAAAAAACGATCAATTAAGAAATGACATAGGAGATTAATAATCGGAATAAAAAAATACAGAGTAGTCATCATACGAAAAAAATTAATAATAAACAAGCTAACCATTATACTCTTCGCCGAGTTACGGCATTTTTTATACAATTGTTGCTCATTCTATAGGATACTCTTCGCAGTTAAATAAACGAGTGATGGCCTTGTCTAACTGCAAGATGAATAAAAGCCGGCAAAGCTTGATCCATAATCTTATCATATTTGTGACAGATTTATTGCTGTTCAGTTGATAAACATAAGGGACTATTGCCTAATTTGCTGGTTCTGCAATGTAGCAATATTATATAACATAAATATATATTTAAAAGTGAATTATTTATTATTTGTTTGCTTATAGTAATGAAACATTTTCTTTATAGGATTTTGCAAACAGTGGAAAGAAAAGCTATCTATGAGAACTAAAGGAAAAACTATATATATATAAAAATATTAATGAAATCTTTGCATTCTTTCGATAACCTGACTTCTGGTTATGCTAGCAAGTAAAATTCTGATTTGCCATTCTCATTTTAACACTAGCATCCAACCTAGTCCCCTACGGCTAAGCAGGCTAAACTAGTATCTACATGATCCCCTACGATATGTAAATTCAGTTAAAAATGAGAACAAAGGCCTGAAATTAATTTATTTACGTACCTTGTCTTTAAAAATTGTTTCATTCAAATGAATTACATTTTCATAAAATCTCATTCAGTTTCTTGGAAATGCTTAGCCTTTGAAACGTTTTTCGTCCTTATTGGGTACTCTTCAGAAAAGCCTATGAGTGGCTTTAGGCTTTTCGATCACCAACACGGTGATATGAAAATGTTCTCTCTACAAGCGATATTAATACATACTTTTCGTTTTGTATTTGCGAAGAGTATAATAAAAGGTGCTAAATATGGAAGGTTTACGTAAATATCTTGACAAATATTCATCATAGTAAAATTGATTCTTAGGATAACCATTCCGTATGTTTTTCATTGAAAATGTAATATAATAATTACCTCGCCTTGCCTTGCCTGAACTTACCTTGCCCTGCTCTGCCCTGCCCTGCTTTCCCTGCCTTGCTTTACCCTGCCCTGCCTGGCCCTGCCTCTCCCTACCCTGCCTGGCCCTGCCCTGACTTTCCTTGCCCTGCCTTGTAATGCCTTGCCATGCCATGTCCTACCTTTCCCTGCCCTACCCTGCCTCTCCCTGCCAATTGCGTTAATTATAAAACAAAGTATTGTTGCAATTTGTTACATTTTTTAAACTATTTGTTTTCCTTAGGCGGTCCACCCAGTATATTTTCCAGGAAAAGTCTACACATTTCTTCGCTGTACTGTGATTGAACGTATATATTGTCTAGAAATTTAATCACTACCCAGTTATTATAATCCACAGAGGGGTGAGGCCTAGAGATATTTTATTTTGGTATACCTACAGAACAAAACTTAGAGAAAGTTTTCCCACCTCAGAATGTGCACTACGTAAATAAACTCAGTTTGTTCAACAATTAAAATGTTTCAAAACTCCTCCAACAAATTTAAAAAACAATTGATTTTTTTACAAATAATTAATTCTTTTCCACTCATATATGTATTATTATTATGTGTTATCGCTATTTTCCTCTTCGTTTGTATTTATTAGCCTTTTTTATTTACATTTTTTGCTTTTTATGTGCCTCCATATTTTTAGTCGAATTTATGTGATATTAATTACTGTTTGTACAGACATTCAAACTGAGGGATTGAAAGACCTTCATCTTCGAGGTTAATTTTATTATTACAAATACAATACTCCCCTTTGGTAAGCGAGGAAAGCAAAAATTACGGGTGAGAGAGTTTAGATTATCAAATCTTTATGTATGCTGAAAACGAGTCTGACCTTAGATTTAAACTTACCTCTTATTCTCCTTTAATTTACTAGAAAAACCGGGTAAATGAGAGGTTAAATATGGTTTTTATATTATTTTTGAGAATGTAATTTTTTTTAATATTTAAATTTTTTTACTACATCTGATAAAATTATAGTTTTTTGAAAGAAGGTTTAGTTACACTTAAAAAAAAAAGACATTATAAATGGAACAATATGTGTTCTTTAAACGTAACGCAACAGATTTAACCAATTTTGAATAAATATTAGTAAAAACCGTTGAACTGGATGCATTTAGATGAACTTAGTTAGAAAATTGAACAATGTTAAAACAGTTCTTCGCCACTTCTTAAAAACATTTAATATTCATTTTACACAGTTGAGTGTATTTTATCATACATTTTTCTTTAAGTTGTTGCATCCTTACAGACTTTTCTTTTTTTCTCCAGTTGCAACAAAGATATACCTCGAAGCAATTTAGATTAACTCACGATGAAGACGGAATTGTATTTATTTCTTGTTTAAGGTTTGTGGCGTGTTTTGAAAGGTTTTAGTTGCCCAAGTGTTCAAGTGTGGGCCACCCTACGAGCGACGTGGTTAGCGTCACTGATGTAACCTGGCTAGCACAGTAAAGATACGGAGAGCAAAAGGGCGTTGAGTTCAAGGCTTGGGCGCCATCGATTACTTAGGGTAATCAAAGAAAATTACAGATAAAGATAAAGATAAACAAAAAGACACAAGTTACATATATACAATAGCACTATATTACAAAAATATTATATTACAAAAAATGAGCTATCACAGCATCAACGATACTGTATAGCAAAATATTAGACAGAAATATATACAAAATAAACTATATTACAAAGTTTACTATATTACAAGATACACTATATTACAATTTGCTCAACAGCAAAATAAATTTGAGGCGTATGCGAGAACCAAAAATATATTACAAAAGATACGTCTCGTACCTCAATACTAAAATCATATATTACACAAATTAGATAAACTTGAGATCCTTTACGAGAGACAAAATAACTATATTACAGAAGATAAGTCTGGTAAATTTATCTCAAAATTAAAAATCATATATTACAACAAAATTAGGAACTTGAGATCCTCTACGAGAGACAAAATAACTATATCACAACAAATATGTCTCGTAATATTATCTCAAAGTTCATAAACCTTAAACACTCTCGTTGCCATCAAAATGAACCACGACTTACTATGTTACCAACAGAAATGCATTACAATACTAGGATAAAATATTTACAGAAAGGAATCACGATAAAATTAACCACGAAATTAATACTACGATGAAATATGTGCGACAGTGAATTTAAGATATAAGTAGCTATGAATTAATGTACGACAACTGATTAATTATAACAGCGTATTTAAAATATAATCTAACAAAAAAGTTATAATAGATTTAGCTTGAATCTCATATTTTAAATTTAGACACTTGGCTTTTATGACCCAAAACTACAATAATGTGAAAATAATCCCTTTTACATGTAGCAATCAAAAGTACTTATCTTTTATTTTGTTATCCTGATTAAGGAAATTCCTAAATGTGATCCTGTTCTCCGATGATCATGGATTTAAAATTCCACATGTGGCTGCTTTAATTCCATTTTGAGGTTATGAAATCGTAAAAACGTCCGTACAAGATTTGTCGCCAAGACAAAATGAAGAAAATCTCATCGCTCAGAATTTTCTCGTATATCCCAATTCAAAATGTAGTATAGAAAAGTTGACTTCATATGAATATTGTTTGCTTAGTGGAAAAACGTAGTAGGTATCGCTAATTGAATGTAGATAATCTCAAATCTTGCTTAAAGCAAATAATGTAACGTTGAAATACTTCTACGTTAAAATCATTAGACGTGAATAAGTTTTGTTATTAAGAAATTAATTCTTAATTTATAAGAATATAAGAAAAACCTAAAACAATATTTCAAATGTTAGATGGCATTTACCGGTATAATTATTAAAACCTTCAAATTCTAACATCCCCATTACAGGTCAAATAAAATTATAAATACGTCTAACTAGTTCAATGGTTCAACGAGAAAGAGTTTCACCCGGCGTTATTTAGTTGAAATATCATTCCTAGTGCGCTATCTAGTATTCGCGAACTTTAACTGCTGACAGATGACGTATGTTCATCACAGTCTAAGGAGTAAGGGCACTCTATTAGTCCTAAGGTTTGTGGGAACAATATTTCCGACAACTTATAATTTTTCTAATAAATATTAACAGTGTAACGAAGGATGCTATTGAGCATTCCGCATGTTACAGGTTGCCATTCCCTAGAAAGAGACGTCCGATAGGAAAATATTTATTATTTTTGCCCATAACTTTTTTTCTTAATACGTATATTTAAATAAACTATGAGGGTACCTAAGTAGAACCATAACAAGACTATTACTATAAATTTTCACTCAATAATTTCAGTGGTTTGCAATATAGCTAGATTTAAAACTACGAAATAGGAAGATTAACATAATTTTTAAATTTAAAGCTAGCTATTTTGTAAACCACTGAAATTATTGAGTGAAAATTCATAGTAATAGTCTTGTTATGGTCGTTAGGCCTTTATTCTCATTTTTAACTGAATCGTCATGGCCGTAGGGGTTACGTAGATAGTTTAATCTGCATGGTCGTAGAGGACTGTGTGGATGCTATTGTTAGAATGAGAATTTTCAAATAAGAAATTACACAAATTCATTTTAGGATTTTAATTGGCTAGCATAACCAGAATTTAGGTTATCGAAAGAATGCAAAGATTTTATTAATATTTTTACTCATAGTTTTTCTTTTAGTTCTCATAGATAGTTATTTTTTTGCGTTGTTTGCAAAATCCTATAAAGAATATATTTCAATAGTTTTCATGTTATTGCAGATAATTTTGAAAATGATTTTAACGTCAACTATTAATATTTTATTAAATTGTGTGGCTCAATATTTACATTCTAATATCTGGACACAACAGCTGAAGTATCATTACACCTGACATACACCATATGAAAATCAGTAAGTATAATTTGAGCTAAATCTCCTATTATGTGTTACTCGAGGAATATTTTGTTGAAGAAATAATTCAAGTGGAATATTGTTGATAAAAATGAAATACTAATTTTTACGAAGCATAAATGATCAAAAACCTCAGATCCAAGAGCCAATTAAATACCAGTCAAAACCAGATTTTGTAACCAGTCAAATATATAATTCATGTATTTATAAGCTTTGGTAAATAATGACCTCTCAAAACTAGTTTATGAGTTATTGTAAATATTATTATATTCGACATACGTCATTTAATGTCGATGTAATGAGCATATATTTAATAGATAACTAATAAAATTAACTTATTAATCGATTCGAAACATAATTTGGTGGCTGAACCATGTATGTTTAAAAGTAATTATTATTTGTTTGCTTATAATTGTAATGAGACATATTATTTATAGGATTTTGCAAATAGCAGAAAAAATTATCTATGAGAACTAAAAAGAAAAATTATCTGTAAAAATATTAATGAAATCTTTGTACTTGTGCTGATAATATTTTTCTTCAGACTTAAAAATACACTCGTTTATAAAGTAGGGCGACAATCCAAAAGGATCTGAATATAAATTAAAAATGAAAAGCCTTAGAAGAGATCAGCGTCCTTGCATTTTACTTCAGGTGTGAGGGGAAATGCAAACAAATAAATTACTTTTTAAGCGTCTTTTCCTTTCTAAACTTCGCTTTAAGTGAACGAACGCTATATTAATTTAGTAACACTCAAATTATTTATTCTATCCACAAAAGGGTATGCTTAATTAATTTAGAAACAAACTATTGTACATTTTTGACATTTTGAAGACATGTTTATACTAAGCAAAACATTGAATTGCCTAAATAAAGATTTCACAGATCCTAAAAAAATTAACGAAAGTTTTTTAGAGGCATTTAATACAGCAAATGTTAATAAAAACACAATACTACATTATAGATATAATACAATCAATACTGAATACATGTTCATTTATTCTTTTGTAACTGTCAGCTTTATTAAAAATTTAAAATCTCGTATATGTGGAAAGGATGGAATTACCTTAGAATGTTAAGCTTTTAGTACAGGCAATGAAGGCTAAATGTTGTAAAAACCTCGCAAAAATTAATAAAGGAATCATCTCTGGGATTTAAGTAGTTAATAACCTGTAGAATGGAATGACGCATTCTTTGCACTTCCAAGTTCCGGGAAAATTCAAAAAAAATTGGAAAAACCTTGATTTTCGTTTTTTTTGCTCGACTAAAATAATGGAAATAAAGAAAAAAGTTTTCAACAAAAATTTGTAGCTCGCCTCTTTCTCTAAAAAATAGGCCTTTACCAATTTTAGTCTTACTTAAGCCGTTTAGGAGATAAACCCAGTTTTCCACTTATAGTTTTGAGGCGCTCCGAAATGCGCGGAAAATGATAATTCTCTGAGAGTTTCGTACGACCCGACATGTCGATCGATAATTATTACTATTCAGAGCCGCTAAAAAAAATGAAAACAACGTAAAATATACAGAAAACTCTTAGCTTTAATGTGGAACTATTCACAAAATTCATACAAATTTTTATCATAGAGAAAAAAGTGTTAGAAGATGGCTTAGTAAACTTTATACAGTTGATTTAATCACATCTTTGAGTTTTATGCATCCTGCCTATTTCTCCCTTAACAATGGGTGCATTTTCACTGCATGGATTCGATTCCACGCACTTGAATCTATATTTCGTGAAAATTTCATTGAAGAATGTTAAGAAACAAATAAGTTGTATATGTTTTACTGAATAATTGTGCATTTCCTGAACATGTATGAATAATGTGGACAAATTCAAAAAGTACTGCGCGCATTTAAAAAATTCTAAAGTCATTCGAAAGAATATGTTCTATTGTACTTATAATCCAAAAATTAAGACTGTGCTATTATTATTACTTAAGATATAGCGAATTGAATTCCAAAATTTGGAGGTGATTGATCGATGAGAAATATACCCTCTACTTTGATTGCAAGACATATTTTTCCATCAAAAGTAATTGCAATAAAATGTTAATTGGATTAATATATCATTATATAAGATTATATAAGTAAAATGAATTATCATTCTAACGACTCCCGGCAAAGATATTAATAAATCTGTGGATCAACTGTACAAAGTTCACTAAGCCATCTTCTGACACTTTCTCTTCTTCATAAACTTTGTGATTAGTTCCACATTAAAGCTGAGACTTTTTTCCACATTTTATGTTATTTTCATTTTTTTTGAGGGGCTCTAAATAATAAGAATTATCGATCGATGAGCCCGGTCGTACGAAACTCCTGGAGAGTTCTCACTTTTCGCGCATTTCGAAGCGGCTTAAAACTGTAAGTGGAAAACTCGATTTATCTTCTAAACGGCTTAAGTAAGACAACAATTTGTAAAGACCTTTTTTGTAGAGAAAAAGACGAGCTACAGCTTTTGTTGGGAACTTCTTTCTGTATTTTCATTATTTTGGTCACTAGAGCAAAAAAACCGAAAATCAAAAAGCTTTTCCAAATTTTTTTTGAATTTTCCCGGAACTTGGAAGTGCAAAGAATGCATCATCTCATTCTCCAGGTTATTACCTACTTAAATCACAGAGATGATCCTTTTATTAATTTTTGTTACCCTAAATTGTTAATTTGCCTGTACTATTTGTATTGCTGTTATATCCATATGTACAATATACATAATAAACTTTGTTGGAAGCACAAATTAGGCTATAACTAGTCCCATACCAAAATTTAGGAATCCTACTGAACTTTGTCATTTAAAACCTCTTAGTCTCTTGCTAAAACAAGGCAGAGCATTTGAAACAATTGTTTACATTAACAATTGACTTTGTTTTCACAACATCGATCTGATTTTAGAGCTGGTAATAGCACTATAACTATCATTGTTGATATATCAGACGATCTGGTAAATACAGTTGATCATAAAAATGATATAGCATTGATTCTTTAAAATTATTCCAGGCTTTTTGATATTGTAAACCATGAGTTATGTATCAAACTGCTATCTTATGGCCTTGATAAACAAGAATTCCTTTTACCTCAGAATCGTGCCAGAGGGTGCGTAACAAAGCTGGAACATCATCTGTTCAGTTTGTGCTAGCTGGCTTGGCGTTCCTCAGGGCATTGTATTAGACCCTTTACTTGATCTCATTTATACTGAAATAAATTAAAGCTATGAGGATGACACGTATATTTATTACACCTTTCCTCCAGACTAACACAAGCTTGCCATGCATTCATTAACGAACTTACATCAACTTCTACATACACCACAAACCATAACTTAAAAAGAATGGTTTCAAGTGCTTCAAAAAGTAACCGTGAGATTTTACTACTGTTCAAAAATTACAATATTTTAATTCTAAGAATAGTTATTTTTTTTCCTTCTTCAATTCTTTGGGACTTCCTGTCACATGTATGTTTTCTTTCTAAGCGGTGCTAGGGGAATCTACAAAGTATATCACAATTAACCAGTATGTTACTGGTAAAAAACCTCTACGCCTGTGACGTTTACGTCCAAGGATCAGTTAAAGGTTGGTTTTTATAAATAAACAACACAAATAAGTATAAAAACTTGAAATTAAATATTTCGCCGACGTTTCGGAAATCTAATCTGTTTCCTTTTTCAAGGCTTTTTTTGAAAAAATCTTTTTTTCTGTGTATGACAAATACACAGCTCTAAGAATGTTTGTTATATTCAATATCCATAGATACTTACTATTTACATAGAACTGTTGATATAGTTAACAGTTTTTTAGTTTCTATACAATGTTAAGTTTGTGAAGTTCTTCTTTTAACATTGGCAGCTAAGTTGTACAGACAATTATCCTCATTCAATTTTCCATTTTTTTATTCACTTATTTAACGTCAGCCTATTTCCGCTACTAACGCCAATCACTGATGCCAGGAGATGAGTTACCCCAACCTGGAATTTTACCGAACCTCTGCTCTATCGAATACCAGAGATTTCTTAGTCGCCTAATATTTAATAGAAAAGGGACAGACCGTTCTACATCCTCTCCAGTAGATCGTATATCTACTATACAATCCCCGCCTAAAGTTGCATATCTTCTACATATGCACTAATATACAATCCATTTGAGGGTGGAGCGAGAACGTTGCATCTTTCTGGAGAAGAATAGTCATTGCTTACAGAAATTTATGGCATTAGAAACAATTTATTTTCTACATATTTAAATACAATGTTCTGAAGCGAGTTGCTGCCCAAAACTTCTTTCTGGGACGATTAAATCAGAGTCTAACAGATAATGTAATATATTCCTGATATATTGTAACAGACTTTATTTCTAAAAGAACTCCTATCAACTTTTTAAAAGGAATGTAGCTCTAGCTATTAAATTTAAAGCGTGAAAGATGCTATTCCGTGGAAATAACCTAATTACAAAGCGACACAAATTTAATAAGGCCTGCCTTTCTGACGGTATCCGGTGCAGTATAGGTTCTATTTTATAATAAAAGCTATAATATCGTACACTCAACTTTAAAATTAGTTCCTTCTTCCTTTCATTCCATTTGCTGCATACACTCAGCGGTGCGCTTTGTGATATAAAAATAGCACCTGCTAGTTTCCGTTTTATGATTCTATTAATGCGAATAATACAGGGAAATGGAGAGATATAGAGGCAAAAGTTTTCCGAACAAAATATATGGAGGATATTGGCAAAAGGCCAAACGTGACCCGTTAAAAAATGCAATTTGAGGTTATTCATCTTACTACTGTTGGTTTTTGGACGCTCTTCTCGGTCTGTTCGTTTGATAATTAAAAATATTTTGTGGACTGCAACATAAGCTTTGTTTGTAATATTTAAGAATGCATGACATTTTTGTTGTCAAAATAATTTTGTTTACAAGTAGTTCTTTAAAGTTTTTTTCCTTTCTGCTATTAAAATCGGTATTTAAATCGTTTTAATTATAGTTTTCACCACAGAACACTAAACTTACATATAGCCCAGTATTAGAGATAATTCCTCTAAACAAATCGGAGGTGGATGATCTTTTTTTAGTGAGTTCTTTGAATGGTAAGCAATAGCATCACGTAAAGTTTGCAACGTTTTCAGGCTGGCAAACCAGCAGTGTGGGGCATATAGGATAGTCATCTTAGACAAAAAAAGGCCTAAACTTCGAAATAATTCCGCGATCCATATTTTGTTATGAAACCTTTTGCATTTACTTCTAAATAGTGTCAATGAAAAATGTCTCCTCTTAAAAATGGGTGCTAATTGTTCATTTGTTTAATAACAACAAATAAGTGCAAAATTAGGGGTTTTTAGGTATGTTGATTAAGAATCTGATATTAATTTTTTGAAATTCAATATGGCTGAATAAAAATGGAGGATAAAAATGTTAAATATTGCAAAATTAACCAGAAAAAAAGATGTTTTGTTTTTTTTGGGATATTTTTCTTAAAAGATTGATGGGTCACGTTTCTTCGTTGTGCGATTAGTTAATACTGATCGCGTGGTTTTTTTAGAGCGAGTAAATTAAAAAATGAAATTTCGAAAAATGAAAAAAATTGAAATTTTAATTTGTAGGTTTAACAAGATCTGTTGTAATAAAGCCGTTAATTTAATTTTTCTATAAATTATGGATCTCCTAGTATTTATATAAAATTGATTTAAAAAAATTCAAATACCTTTTTTTTCAGTTTCCAAGCATGGAAGTTACAAATTAACATTAGATTACAGAAATTTGCGATGGCTTGTCTAACATAAAATATATACTACTATTGTTTTATAATTATATTTCCAGTACTTTTAGGGAAAAAAATGTACCTTTTGATATCGTTAATGTATCTATTTAAGAAGTATAAAATTATTGGGTAAACATTGATTTTAATAAATTTACAATATATTTTTATGAAATAAAAATGAAAAAATTAAACCATGAATAAAACTGTACACATATTCAAGAAATTTAAGAAAAATCTTTTGCTTCGGATACATATTCTGTTATTTTTTACGGGTTTTCTGGAATTTGTGCGGTTTCAATTTCATTTTCAAAAATTTCTGACGTATATTCATCCGCAGCATCTACTTGAGGACTGTTCAAGCAGTCTACTCCACTGGAATTTAAGCAGGCAGCGCTGCAGTATAAGCCAGCTTTTTTGCAACCACACATATTTTCACAGCCACTTTTGCAGCTGCAAAAGATACTTTATAACAGCTTCTAAGGAGCTGGAGGCACAGTCATGTATACAGGGTAAAATACATCTTTTTTCATCCATCCCCACTTATGTGGTAATAAATTTTCGTTCAGTCATTGTTGAAATTGTATGTACACTCTTTTAAAATGCTGTAGTGTAGTGCTGCATTGTTTGTTAGAGGTAAGAACGCAAGAGTCATTTTTCTTTGTTTCAAAACGCCTCTAACAAAACACTTGTACCGATGCTCATTTAAATCTTTCCGATTTAGAAGCACAGAAGTACAGAGCCAATGTACACATGGTCAGGTCAGCTTCCATTGAATTGCCCTGCGCTAGTTGTAGCTGTACTGAAACATGTATATTTTAACTGTTTGCCGCTCATTTTGTTTACCAATTGTTTAAAAATTATCAAGATTATTCTTCGAGGTTTATATGTCAGCTACCACATCCATGTGGTCAGAGTGTTTAAAAAAATGTTTTTTTTGTAACAGCAATTATTTTATTGAAGAATATTCTTTATAGGATTTTGCAAACAGCAGAAAAAATAAGTATCTATAACTAAAAGAAAAACTTTCTGTAAAAAATATTAATGAAATCTTTGCATTCTGTCGATAACCTGAATTCTGGTTATGCTAGCACATTAAAATCCTAAAATGAATTTGCCTAATTTCTTATTTGACAATTCTCATTCTAACACTAGCATCCACACAGTCCCCTACGGCCATGCATATTAAACTAGTATCTACATAACCCCCTACGATCATGAAGATTCAGTTAAAAATGAGAACAAAGGCCTAAAATGAATTTATTTATCTACCTTGTCTTAAAAATTTTTCATTCTAATGGATTACATTTTCATGAAATGTATCATTCTGTTTCTTGGAAATGCTTAGGGTTTGAAACGTTTCTCGCCCTTATTCTGGAGCTCATCAGAAAGACATAAAGCCACTTATAAATATGTTTCATGCAAAACCAAGACAATTTCTAAGAATAAGTATGAAATATTTATATTTGACATTGACTGATAAAAACAATCTCACCTATCTATTAGCTAACTAGTATTGGAGCCTATATACTCTATACATGTTTAAAAATGGATTATTTGTTTGCTTATAACTGTATTGAACCATATTCTTTATAGGATTTTGCAAACAGCAGGAAAAATAACTATCTATAACTAAAAGAAAAACTTTGCAACTTTCAGACTTTTAAAGTAAAAAAAATATACATATTTTTTTTTTCATTAAAAAAACGTGCGACAAATTATAATTATCAAAAACCAAATTTTTGTGTCTTAAAGTACATATCATAAGCTTTAATTTAACCACCTATAGAATGCCGATATCATTTTCCAATACAATCAAAGTGAAAAAATGCATTTTTCGTAAATCGAACAACTTTGAGGGTCCGATTTTCGTGAAATAGATTTTTCTAATTTTTTTGACGAAAGTCGTATTTTGGGCAATCCCTTTAAATGCAATATCCCGCTGTTTGTTTATCTTTTTTGCCTATTTTATTTGAGTAACGTAAAATTATATGAAATAATCGAAAATTCGTGCAATACTTAACTTCAAGCTTATGTAAGAAATATTTGAAATATGAAAAAAAAATATTTAAGCACAAGTAATACTTCAAAAAATTAATCCATTTCAATATACATTTGGTTTTATCTCGTTTTATTCTGTCAATTAAAAGTTACAACTGCTTTAGAGTCGCGCGCGCCCTTGCGCTGGCCCACTTAAGGCGGCTGACGTAGCGCGAATCGGAACGTTACTTAACAAATTACTGGTCACTCACTTTATATTGAAAAAACAAGTATTATATATGTTTCTTTTGTAAAATTTTCCGTTCTTTCGAATGGCGCTATTAATTTTTTGATTAAAATAAAATTGAGTTATCAGCAAGTTATTAGCAAAAAACTGCATTTTCGCATATAAATTGTTAAATAAAAAATTTAGCACCCACTTTCTCGCGTAGACATTTTGATACGATCTTCTACATTTACGAACACGTTTCAAAAGGAATCATCGATCGGAGAATTTTTCGGAAATAAAAATCTAACATAAAAAAAGTGCTGTACTGTGCTGTGAACAATAATTTTAGATTTTGTTCTATAACATGTCACTAAATTATGGGTAATTTTTTACTTTTACGGCCTGAATCCGACTCGAAGGACCATTATCTCTTAGGGAATTAGCATTTCTTGAAATAATTTTTTTTATTGGACTATAACATAAAGCTTTATTTGTGATATCGTTTAAAAATACATGACATTTTTCTGTTTTTGTCGACATAAATATTTTCGAATATAGTAAACATTGATGCTTAGTTATTATACTCTTCGCAAATACAAAACGAAGAGTATATTGCATTCGATCGGCATATTTCTAAAGCCGGCAATATTGCTCCTAGAGAAAAACATTTTATATCACTGTGTTGTTGACAGAATTCTGAAGAACTTTCAAAATGTCCGTCCGTCTGTCACTTTTCTTGTAAACACGATAACTTAAGAACGAAAAGTCCGATTGTATTGAAATTTGGGAAGTAAGTTAGTACTAGCTAGAGGAAGAACCCTATTGTTTTTGAACAGTATCGATAGATAAATAAAAAAGTTATTAATTATTTAAATTAAAAAATATGTATTGTATATTTTGCAATTAAACAAAAAATATCTAACACTAATATTATTTACAAAGAAAGCTGCGACGAGTATCCTATAGAATGTGCAACAATTATATAAACAGTGCAGTAAATCGGCGATGAGTATAATGGCTAGCTTGTTTTTATTTATAATTCAAGTTAACACAGTCCACTTTGTTGTTATTTTCTTCTGTGTTGAGGGTACCCCTGACTAACTCCGGCTGAACTGTATTGTTTACATTATATGAAACCATAATAAAGTTATGATTCGTCCCCTATTGAAGAGGGTGTTTTTATTTGCATTTATTCATTAAAATGCAAATAAAAAATACGTTAATCAAGGATAGGCTTTAAATATTACTGAATGTTTCCCATTTGTTTATTTTAAATTAAATTATTGGGCAAGCCACCGGGTTATATTCTATTTTCGATCAGAACGCTGTGCTGCAGTTTTGTGGATAAAAGTCATTTTTAATTGGTTAAACCTGCACGGAATCAATTTTAATTGCAACTTATTGACAAGGAAAGATTCTACTCCAAAAATTGGTAATGGCATCTTTAGGTTTATATGAACTTTAGTAGTTTTATTAAATTCTAAAATTGCTATTGGTAGTTGTTATACGTCTTCGTTAGTCGGCCTGTACGTAGAGAAACATTCTACGTGTTGCAGTCCTCAACCGACTCACTTGTACTTTCTTTAATCGCTTTGTCTACTGCCAGTAAATAATTCCATTGAATTTCATAAAAAAACAATTATTTATCGCCGTTTCTGCGAACCATTTCTCTTGGCGTGTGTAGTGTAAAAAATTATCAGATTAACGTGAAAATTAGTACACAGGACTTTTAGATGGCGTACATGATGATTTTGACTTTGAAAATGACCTACCAATTAAATGTAAAATTAAAGATGACAGCTGCAATATAGCGTACAAGCGTTGTAAAGAATTATCAGGTTAGCATAAAAATGAGTACATATGACTTTTAGGTTTAGATGACAGCTTAAAACATTTTTTACAAGACTTTGAAAATCGACACTTTTTATTCCCATTACAATTTTTTTCTAATAAATATCGTTTTATTTTTACTTCCCTCGCATACCGAAGGGATAGTCCCTTCAAATTAGAAGAAAAATCACTGATTTTGGGAAAATTTTCATACAGCTAAGCCACCCGTATAAAAAGTTGTCTTGGGGTTGTGTTAACATATTTTTCACCAAGCGCATGAAAACGAAAGGGTTGTTTTTTAGATATAGATACACATATATGTTTTTTTGGCTATTTTGGCGGTTTCTTGCGTTTTGCTGCAAAACTGTGCATTTTTGAGAAAATATGGCCTAACTTGATATTGTAGATCTAGCGATTCTCTACAATTTTTGTTCTTCTCACTTTTTTGAAATTCCGCTTAGTTACACCGCTAGAGCGCTCTGAAGTTTATGTAAATGTATAAATTTTTTTTGGTGTTTGATTTTAAGCTAAAACTATGCACTTGATAAAAAAATATCAAGGTATCAAAGTTGTAGATACAAAAATTTTGTTCTTTGTTTTTTTTCAAAGTCGCTAGAGCCGCTAGAGCGCGAAAAACATGTTTTCAATACTGTTAAGCGGAAAAAAATATAGCGCATATATTTTTGATATACGGGCAAAACTATGCATTTTTTTAAAGTACTCATCAATTATATAAAAATTTGGAGAGCAGAGAATTTTTTTTTTTTTTAAACCCATCGTTCATTTCTTACACAGATGCGCATAGAACGGTGCGTCTAATAGTATGAACTATGCGCATTCAGCTGTAGTGGACGTGATGGGCCTTTTTATATGTCATCCTTAATGTCATTTATATTAGCTTAGCCAGTAAAAAATATTGAGTAGAGGGAGATGGAGGGGCAAAATACTACAGCTGTTCAAGATGCCTATTTTTATTCGCTGAAGAGTATTGAAAAAATGTTTTTCGCCCTCTAGCGGCAAAACCACGCGACTTTGAAAAAAATCAGAGAACAAAATTTGTCGAAATTTTTTTTATCTACAACTTTGATATAATAATAATAATAATAATAATAATAATAAATCGCCTTTATTTATATTTCTGTCTTGGCGAAGTTCAGCAAGCTGTTCCTCCACTTAACCAAGGCAATGTACACATAAAAATTTACAAGATATGAATAAAAACAATAATGAACTACTAAAAACTATGTAATTAGTAATATCTTGATATTTTTTTATCAAGTGCATTGTTTTGGCTTAAAACACCAAAAAGTATACATTTACATAAATTTCAGCGCGCTCTAGTGGCGCAACTAAGCGGAATTTCAAAAAAATGAAGAGAACAAAAATTGTGGAGAATCGCTAGAACTACAATATCAAATCAGGTCACATATATGTATCTATATCTAAAAAACGACCCTTTTTTTTTTCATGCGCTTGTTGAAAAATATGTTAACACAACCCCAAGGCAAATTTATATATGGGTGGCTTAGCTGTAGGAAACATTTCCCTCAATTTTCCTAATTTGAAGGGACTAGGAAGTATTGTATTCGAGAAAAAATCACACTCCGAGATTTTTTCGAACTTTCTCGTTTCAGATCATGTAGATTATGACAATACAGGTTTTTCAATTCCGTCAATCTGTCTGTCTGTCTGTTGGTGCATTAACTAGAAAACTACTGGTCGGAGAACAGTCAAATTTGGTAGGTAGCAGACTCTACTGTCAGCGAAGAAATGATTAATTTCACTGGAAAATATACAGGGTGGACCGTCTAAAAGGAATAAATAATGAAAAAGAAAAAAGTTTTCGGTCAAATTAAAAACTTCCACGTTTCATGACATTCTGAAACTATTGCAGAAAAGAAATTTTTAAAATTTTTTTTACCAACATTAAAAAAAAATACCACTGGAATAGATGGAAAAAAATTGTTTTGTTAAAATTTAAAACTTCCACGTTTCATAGCATTCTAAACCTATTTCAAAACAAAATTTGAAAATCTGAAAAAAATTGTAATCTTTTTTTTACCATTACTAGAGAATAGACGAAAACTTTTTCTTTGGTCAAATTTAAAATTTCCACGTTTTATGACATTCTAAACCTATTTCAGAAAAAAAAATTATTTAGAAATTTTTTTTACATTTCTGAAAAATTTTTTGTGACTAGATTAGATGGAAAAAAAGTTTTTTTTGCTCAAATTTAAAGTTTCCACGTTTCATGACATTCTAACCTATTTCAAAGAGAAATTGAAATTTTTTTTGAAAAAATTTGTAATCTCTTTTTACCACTACTATTATAATAGAATAGAAAACAAATTTTGTTTTGCTCAAATTTAAAATATCCATGTTTGATGACATTCTAGGCCTATTTCAGAAGAACAAAATTTTGAATTTTTTTTACCAACGTTTTTGAAAAATTTCAAAACAAAAATTCAGTTCTTAAGTTACTACTGCGATCGCCATGCACAAATAACTAGGGTAGTTCTGTGTAAATACCTTTACCGTGTTTTTTATAGGCGACAAGATCTTATAATTTTTTTTTGGCTGTAAGTTTATGTATTTTGGATAAAGAAAAAAAAATTCAGAATATCAAAAGTTTAATTTGGCGTATAATAGTTACATAAATTATGAAAGAGGAGATTTTTTAAATAATCGACAATATAGATAAACAGTAGCACTTTTTATATAGGTATGTTTGGTTCATATAGATGCCAAATAGGAATTATTTACTACCACTCTCTTCCGGGTCGGCATCTCCCTAAGGTAGATACGTCTTTGAATTAAAGACGACAGCTTTGTCAATCTTACATTTGTCGGGGTTAATGTTGTCAACTTTCACCAAAGCAGAGTTTTTTATAAAGCCGGTGAATAATGAAGACCTATTCGCTAAGTGTTTTCGTTTCATAAATATAACACATAATGTGTTCCATTCCGTTCCTCATATTAATACCGTACAGCAATATAATATTAGAGAAACAAATGGACAAATTGAATTGAAATTCCCTGGATGTTGTATACTTTGTAATTACAGTTACAACTTTCCGCAAGAAACCATAAAATAGGACATATAAAGTTTTCCTGAAGCGAAGTTAGATTCTCAGGTGTTGAACACTTTAGTACATTTTCAGCTATCTGTTCGAAATTTTGGCATGCAAAACTTCTTACGTGTTTCTTACAAAAGAATACTTTTTAACTTCAGTAAGCAAGGGTGAGGATTCTGTAAATGTTTTGCTAAGTACTAATTTCGTTGGGAAAGGACTTTTATAGACTGTTAATATCCGCCGTTTACTGCCGATACAAGTGTACTCTTGAAGAATATTAAGATATGCATAACAGGGAAAAATGCCAGACACTCCCGCTTTATGTTGTCTGAGGGAATTTTTTAATAGCTGTAAGTAACTCACGACTTTGTAAAATAGAATCAAATGAACATAACTAATCCTCACTCAATCGCTTTACGAAAATGTTCCATGCTGGTTTAGTGCTTTTTGATTTAATTTTTGCACGATTAATATTTGTCTGCCGGCAGTCAGCATCAAAATAATGAAACTAAATTAAACAAAACGAATATTTTAAGGGCAAAGTATATATAGCGTGGATGTGATATAAGTGCCAATAAATACTTGGATGTATTGAGCTTGGCCGACAATATCACTGTACAGAAGTTATTAGTTCAGTTATTGAAGCATTACACCTCGGACTCCGTTAGGAGAGATCGATTTTCATAAAATAAACGGCATTCGATTCGTAATTGATAATATTACAAAGTCTACATGGCCCGAAGGAATGCTTTTTCCGTGGGGGTAGAAATTAGTAAACTAAAAATAAACTGAGAATAAAACAGAAATTGATAGAGGGATGAATTCTAAGTAAAAGATGAAATATGAAAACCTTACGTTTCATCAAAAAGAAAATCATCAGGAGCAAAAATCAATTGTTTTTTCTTATTTCTGTAGTTGCAATACGAACCGAGTTATGGCTCGTTGAAGGTGACTGTTTGTTCGCCGAAATCTAAATTCGAACCATTCAACTTTACATAACGGAAAAACGACGATAGATTTTTTTAAAGTACTTAAAAAGACCTTTAAAATAGAGCTTTGGTAATAGTAATAAAAACTTACAGAATTATGATGAAAATAAAATAGTTGTTTCGCTTTTTCGGGGGAAAAATCAGCAATGAAACAAATGGCTTAACTTCCTTAATTTTTTAGGACACACTCTGGGAAGATATAAGCTTACCCAACCAGCAAATTTGTTTTATAATTTAAATGTTCTACGATTATTTTCTTTTACGATTATTTTATTAATGCTTCTAAATGCCGATTGATTATATTAGAGTTCCAGAAAATACTATTCTGTTGTCTGCAACTGAACTATTTTATAAATTTATCATTAAAACGTTTCTACAGCAAAATTATAAAATACCGTATAATGGAGTTAAGAAATTATTTTATAAATGTTTTCATGACTAAGTTATAAAATATGTCAGCTTATAAAAATAAATAGTTTTATAACGATTTTTTAGTATCGTTCAGCAGCATTTTTAGCACCATTATAAATATACATTCGAATTATTTTATAGTTATTTCTGATCATCTTACAAAACAGTTGTATTAAAGATCTATTAGTGACAATTTTGCTTTTAAGAATAAATGTTGTTCCAGAGTATGTTATATAATTATTATATACTTAGCATTATATTTACTGTAATATGGAAAGAGCAACAAAGTCGTTACAAAACAAATTTGTTTACTTAAGCATAAAAATGTGGTGGCTAATAATACAATAAATAATATTTGAGAAAATTGATTTCCTGCTTTAGCTGTGTATTTATATTTAGTCATAATTAAAGTCTGCCTTTTAATGAAAATTTGTCATAATTGTAGTAGACAAGTTTATAAAAAAATTATGCTCCCTAAATTTTGGTTACCAACATTGACAAGAGCGGTGCAGATCTTAACAGATCATATAACGGCCAAACTATAAACATCAGATTTAGGACAATGGAGAAACTTAAAAAGTGGTTTTAAAAATATTAGGTACATGTATTAACAGCGTAGTGGTTTTGGCACTAGGATACAGTTTACACTGCTGTAAAATGAAACGGCGCATTTCACTCACTGCACTGTTTAACGTATCAGGTCATATGCCAAAGTACTGTTGATTCCAGTATAGTAAAAGTAACTACTTGTTTTTGGCAACAAATCATAAATAAACAGCTCTGTAAATAAAGTAATTTACTGCAACTAATTTCTAGGTTATATTCATGCAAATTGAGCCAATTCTGTTTCGATGGTTGCATTTAGAACTCAGTCCTAACAGATTTATCATAAGAGCTACAAAAGTATCGCGAAAGGGAGTGATCGATTTTATAAGATTCACGAAAAAGTTACCTAAGGCGCATTATTTTATAGATGTTTTATAGGGATCGTCTAATAATTTAAATATCGTGAAATGCTTGCTACTAACACAAAAGTATTTTATAGAGGAAGGCCATCTTGAAAGGCCAGCATTCATGATGGTACATATGACAATTTATGAAAATTGAAAATATCAAATGTTTATTAGAATTTATGGAGTCAGAAACGTGCTAACTATATAGTTATGACTACTAAAACAAATTAGTGTAAGTCGCATTATAAAAAACTCAAATTCATAAAATCGATATTTATAAAATTTCAAAAATTATTAGAAATCACCAATAAATGTGAAGCCTGTTAAAAATATATTAGAAATATGGCCATAGTTCACAGTAAAATTTTCTGCGCATCAAAAATTACAGTCGTTGTAAGCCAGAACAAGTCTCTTAAATAATGATTATAGGTTATTAGGTACCTAGTATTAAATCACAATGCATATGCTTTTAGTGTCAGAAATGCTTCTTAAACTTTTAGGATACATTTTAGAAATCATTTTATTTTATTAGTGTGTATAAAGCAGCATTTTTTTTTAATAATGACTATTTAAAAGCTCTTATAAAACAGTTGTTTAGTTGTTTTATAGCAGTAATTTAACAAACAGTGAGGTGTTTTATAGTACAATTAAATGAAGCTTTAATAAAACTACTATATAACGATGGTACTAAATTTTCATAAGGCTTCTGGAAATGTTTATATAATTATTTTGTAATGGTTCCAAAAGGTGTTACAAAATATCAACAGCGACTGAAATATTCTATAAGATGGTGCCAATTTTGCATTTATAGCTGCTGTGAAAACGTTATGAAAGTGTTTCTGAGAGTAATATTATTTTACAAAATTTGTGTCAGGAACATTCCTACAACTTTTATAAAATATCAAATTGCTAGATGGGTACTTACATAAAAAAATAACAACACGTTAATAATTCGGTCAATCAAAACTATCAACCGTTCATTATAATTATTCGTAGTAGCACCTGTTCAATCGTTCTGAAGGATTTTCTGCTTAACTTATTTTTTAAACTCCTTAAATTAAAATTAAATATGTAAATGTAAATCAATAAACGGAAAAATAATGTCTGTAACACGAGCATTCCTTATGTCTTTACTCGTTATGTGATTGGCCGAAGCGTGCACGAGAAATCTTTGCAGTAGATAACTCATTGGCTTTTATTTAGTTTATATAGCACAAAACATATAGTTTCAACGCCCTGTTTTGTTTCTTGTTGTCAGTTACTACATTACATGTAAAACGTAATAAATTCCGCGGACTGTTAAATTCATGCTGCTGCATTTATCAAACATTTATTCACTTTTAGTTTTTTACTGAATTAGTTGCTTTGGAGCACCTGTTACTCTGCTGCTAAATATCTAACTACCAATTTCAACACAATTTTATACATGACGTATTCGCCATATCTTGAATAGAACAAACTATTTTAGATTTCTGTATACGTTAATAGTAGGCTTAGTTTGATGAAACTAAGACAGGACCACCACCAAGCCATATTTCTACGGTTTTCAAAATATTTCCCTAGAAACCTTTTAACTGAGCACTGATTGAACAAAAAAAAAACCATACATTCGGCTCGAATGAGAACCTCCTCCTTTAAAAAAAATAAAGTTTGTCAAGAGCATGTTACATCATGTAGTAGAGGAATGCTGATTGGATAATGGCCATGGGACACAATACGTCTGACATGACGTTGTAACTAGAAGATTGAGCTTTGAGCCTCCAAAATACTGTTAATAAGAATTGTTAATGCAAATAAATAAAACAGAAAGTCATTGAAAGTAATGAAAATTTTATACAAAACGGTTACAGTTACATCTAGTAAACTTTCGACCACAGCGTCTTTAAGTTGGAGTCTAGAAACCGCCTCTACGCTATCTTTTCAGCGTCTCTCTCCTAAGTTGGCGTATAGTATAAGCGGTACGCATAAAAATCTGACGAATAATGCAGAAAGCAAGTCCTTTGGCATGTATGCTTTGTATATTTATAGAAGTAATTTGACCCGCAGCACTTTGACCCCTGACCTCATAGACAAAAATGGCCGCCATTAAAAAAAAAATCGGGTAAAATGTTTAAAAACAAAAGAAGAATATATCCAAAGACTGTTATCAAACTGTAGGTGAAAGCTTTAAGGTTAGCAAATGTAACAAAAATAGTCATAGTGCAAGAATAATAGAATTTGTTTAAAAACTCGGCGGCTATTTTAAACTTTAACATTTCTTTAAAATAATGCAATATGTTATGTGAGTTATCGTTTAAGTATAATTTGAGGTCGCTGATTCCAATGGTGATGTCAAAAAAATAAAATTCTAAAGGAATTATAACAAAAATACAATTCTGAAGTTAGAAAGATGGCTTTTATTAACAAAATACAAAATAAAATCATAACAGTTTCCTCGTCATCGCTACTGGAATCATATGGCTTGTAATTAAAAAAAAGAAATTAACAAGAAAGTATTTTAATAAATGTAGAAGGCCCTATACCTTTTGCTGCTACATTTTCCTTTGCATTTCTTGCACTTAAGGGTGCAGGGGAAATCATTTTTTCTGCATAGGCAACGCATGGTATTACAATCGCTTGAACAACCGCATTTTTCTAGCTCTCTACAACCAGACCAGATAAGCTTTCCATCCCCATTCACTTGACTCTGGTGGACTTTCCAAAACATCAGATCTATCCTAGATTTGACCTGCTTGATATGCTGCTCTAAGGGCCAGTTTTACAATACCAGGTTCAGCGTAGGTTCAACTGAGCCACGGCTCAAGCTGAACCGGAGCTCAGGTACATTCCCGTTCTGTAAAGCGTAATTCATCCGGGTTCAGTAGTGCTAGGTTCTGTTACTTTCAAAAGTCAGCTGGTAGTGTCGGCGTTTGCACACTGTAGATTTTGAAGAATTTGTGATGTGACATTAGCACAAACTAGTGGGTAGTTTGTGGACATTAGACATTCGGCATTCATTATAGTTACCTGTGACTCATATTCAAGAGTTTTACAATACAATCGTGAACCTTAGTTTTTGTTTTGAGAGAATATGAATGATAGAAAAAGATCTGCAAACTTTTCTGCCAAAGAGGAGTCTATATTAATCTCCTCGGTAAGAAAATATAGAAATATCGTCGAATTCAAGCTTTCTGATTCCCAAGCAAATTTCCAGAAAGGAGAGACTTGGCGAAAGATAGAAAGTGAATTTAATAGTATTTCTGGAAAGAATTCCCGTAATGATAAAGTTCTAAAAAAACGATAATATTAAAAAGAGAACGAAAAAGAAGTTCCCTGCTGAAAAATTGTATGTGCGAGGTACTGGTGGTGGTCTTTATCGAGAAACCAAAGTTACGATACTGGATGAGGAAGTCAAAGAACTTATTGGCTCGAGCAAAATTGATGGAGACATTTTACAGTTTGATGGAGATACAAATAAGTTGATACAAAAAATATACTTTGAACATATCTGTTTAAAAATTGTTAGTCTACAATAATAAGTTTCTTTTGCATATCATTTTCAACATTTTATTCCAGCAATAATGGAGCAATCCGATGGACAGAATCAAGCTCTTAAGTCTGTTTCAAGCCAAGAAGATTTGAACGAAATAATTATTGAAGAAGCTGTGTCTCTGGACGTTTTAGAAGACCACAGTAAGTTGTTCGCACTACTTATATAAGTCCATATTCGAGTTATTTCCTTTTCAGTATATGCCTGCACTTCAAGCTCATCGCAGCTCCATACTGAAGTTCTACCCGAAAACAGGAAAGAAATTCAGCTACAGATAGAAATTACAGTAGAAATTAGCAAAAGTAAATAATTGGTACCTACCTACGTCACAGATTTTCTTACACTTTTTTTTTTACTTTTGTAGTGTCTCAAAGTCAAAACCAATCAGGAAATTGGTGAAAGTACAGTCCGGCCATGATAAGGGCAAGTAAATCTGAAGCCCTTAAGTAAAATACTCGATGCAAGTCTGAAGCTGCAATTAGCAGAGTTTCCCAGTGGGCAGATGCAAAATCTGCTGTAGAAGCAGCAAAGTCACGTTTTATGGAATAAGAACAATACCAAAAACTCAAATTTATGAGAGAAAAGCATGACTTGGAGATGATGAATATGAAGAGGAAAGCAGATGTGGAAATAGAGCTTATGAGACAATATCATCGAGCATAATTGAAAATATTAGAAATTCAAAAGGCGACGTTACTTAACAAAAAGTTATAAATTACCTACAAATTCACCTCTTATATTTTCAGAGGGCCGTGTTCTAGAAAATTACCTTCATTTTATATTTTTTTATTATATCAATTATTTATTTGTATTTACACATTTTATACGATATTAAGTAAAAGCTAAGTTTTCTTAAAATAAAAAATTAATTTTTAAAATATTTCTTTATTTTTTACACTCACGAACAAACATACTCGTCACCATATGATGTAAAATGGGTGTTAGGAGCGTTTATAACCTAAAAGACTGTTACATAACATTTTTCACAGAAGTCCATTAAAATAGTTTATTAACTGTAATGTGACTGTATCATTGCCAATCACCCTGTTATCCCCCATATTCTCCACCACCACTTCATTGACAATGTTAATAGCTTCTTGCTGTTGGTCATCAACTGGTGGTATTTCCTCATGCCGCAAACATGCTATATTGTGCAGTATGGCAGTTGCTGCAACAATGGCTTCTACTGTCGATCTTTAGTCGAATCCCCAAGGAAAGAACAGGAAATCGCATTTTCCAAACACCGATGCACCTTTCAACTGGATTTCTTGTTCTTACTTGGGGCTCGTTAAAGAGGTGCTTTGCAGGAGGGAATAATATTTTTTATTCGTTCGGTAGGGGGTAGACCTGGGCTAGCAATATACTCAAATGCTTCTATTATATCATCATCACTCCAATTATAACGCAATTTTTACATCATAATAAAAGTTACTTTTTTACAAATTGGCCGCCATTTTGGATTTACATGTCCGGAAATCGAAGTGCTGCGGGTAAATTTAATACAATGAATGTGTACAAATCACATGCAAATTTTCTTGCTTTCTGCATTAACCGTCAGATTTTGCCGATTTTCTCGATGTACCGCTTAAACTAGTATGAATATCTCCGTTTACTGTTGACTAAACTTGATCGTACAAGCTACCACGCTATTGGTCAAGAATTTGTCATGATTAACCGATAAGATGTAAACGTGTATAAGTTAAATTTAAATAATAAATAGAATAATCGCGTGCTTTATCGTACTGGCACAGATAATTGAAATTTTCAAATTAATGTATAGTCTGTTTCAAAACGTGAGCGTTACAACGATTAAAGTGATGTAACGTCACAACTCTACTATCCCAGAGTTTTTGAAAGCGCTGATTTAAATAATTTTTTTATACATGAAGGAGCAGTCAGAAATTTTTTGTTTTTAGCGTAGTAATTATACTCATCAAGTTTTCTCACAATATGTAATAAAGATGTGTTAAATGGGCCTATCGAGGAACTAGGACCTGAGCACACGTTCACGTGGTTAAATTTTTATTTCATTTTCTTACTGTTTTTCTAAACCGTAATATTTAAGGTCAAGAGACATACTTATCTCATTTTAATGATGTTCAACTGCTTAAAGTCCTTTGCGTTGCGAACATCCTTTCAAGAGATTTGCGCTTAAGATATTAATTTTGATAAGAATTCAGCAACCGCTACTAAACTAATTTAAAACGTAATCTAATTCAATTATTGCAGCTCTTAGTACATCACGACGCAGGAGGCAGAACTCTTATCCTGCTTCTTTATTAATAGTCCGGTAGATTAAATCTTTGCTGTAGAAATAAGGGAGTTACGCAATTAATGGATATAGGTTATTTAATGTGATGTTATGTGATATACCAAAAATGTAAAAATATTTTGTTTAAAAATAAAATTGGAATGCAAAAATTACTGGAAAATTAAAGGGGGATGTTAAGAAAGTGTTGATTTCTGCTCTCGAGTGCTGAATCAATTGATTCTCAAATACAAGTAGACTCAGTCTATACTGCCTTTTCTAAGGCGTTTGACAGACTGAACCATAGGAAACTTCTCTGTAAACTTGACCATTTCGGATTGTCTGATGGTTTACTTCAATTTCTTCAGAGTTACTTGACTGATAGAGTTCAATTCGTATCTTATAATGAATATAAATCTGTTGAATACCGAGCCACGTCAGGAGTACCCCAGGGATCAATACTGGGACCCCTTTTCTTTAATATTTTTATTAACGACATCAGTGGTCACTTAGACGTATATTTCTTAATATATACCGATGACGTCAAGATGTTGCATAGGATTAATGATTTTAATGACTGCAAAAAACTTCAAAACAACTTAACTAAGTTATCGGCTTGGTGCGATGAAAATGATCTTCATATACAACCAAGGAGTCCCCAATTATATATAATTATAATGTTAATGGCGATATGCTGAACAGACCATCTACGTTCAAGGATCTAGGTGTAACTTTTGATAAAAAATTAACCTTCACTAGCCATATTGATGCTATAATTTCGCATGCATACAGAATGTAAGGCTTCATTTTGCGTAACAGCCATGATTTTACTGATGCGAGAACCTTAAAGATGCTTTATTTTGCATTATCTCGGTCTAAACTGGAATATGCTTCACTTGTCTGGCAATCTGGGTATAATACTCTCATAATGATATATCGGAAAATATCCAGCGCCGCTTCCTGAAATTTTTAAACTGGAAAACCGAAGGTACGTATCCACCAATTGGAGCTTCTCAAAATCTATTACTTGAAAAATTTGATATTACCAGTCTTTCCGAAAGGCGTGAGTCCTTTGCTTTGCGTTTTCTAGACAAAATTGTGCATAATAAGATAGATTGTAGTGAAATATTAAGCCAACTCAACTGTTATGTCCCACGGATTAATCCTCGTCATTCTCATGGCTTTTATTTATCCACTCTTAGATCTAACGTATTAAAGTTTTCTCCTCTGTTCAATATTTGTACTAGTTATGAAACTCATTGCAGTGAATTGGACATATTTGCCTAGCAGCCAGAAATTTCATCTACTGTCGTACAGTCTAATCGCCTTCATAATTTCTATTTCTATTTTTTAGTTAGGTTAGGTTAAGTTAGTTTAGATTTCCATCCTGTAAATGGTTTTGTACTGTTGAGTGATGTATGATTAAATAAATAAATAAATAAATAAATAAATAAAAATGAATGAATGTTTGAATCTTCATTTTTGAGTTCTAAAATTGTAGTTTATGTCACAAGGACGAAAAATCTAGTTTATCGGGCGACTACGAAATATCGCCAAATTTCATCCTCAATCATTGTTTATAATAATAAATAGAAAGAACGTAGTAGGTTATAGGAATTGACAGCTATTGATTCAAGGGTAATCAGCTGATTGGCAGAGTTCGATTCAGTCTTAACCGAATACTCGCTCACTGAACAGTTGCTGTTCGGAGTAGCTCGATTGAATGTTTTACCTTTATATATTTTGCTCTGATGCGTTAGTATTTCTTCAATTAAATTCATTTTAAAATAATAATAAGAGCATAATTTTTATAGCTAAATTGTCGTAATATTATATATTTGAAAAAATTTTAACAGAAGCGCCAGACGACAAATGTTTAATGCATAAGGTAATTTTTTAAAACTAAGTACTTACCTACCGTTAACATCATATTATTTGTAGGTGGTATATATATTAGGCGTAGCAGGTGCCTGTCGCCGTGAAGAATTGGCATTTTTAAAAGTGTCACAAATAAGAGGATTTAGGAACAGCTTGTTTAATAAAAAGTCCCGATAATAAAACAAATAGACCTCGCTCATTTACTGTAACAGGGGAATATTTAAGATATTATCGGAAATATTCTTTGCTGCGACCACCAAATTTTGAAGGAAATGGCCGATTTTTCTTGGGTTATAGAAATGGCAAGTATTGCAAACAAAATGTGGGAATTTATAAAATCGGGGCAATTCGTTTTGAAATTGCATCTCATTTGAAGCTTGCGAGTGCCAAAGAATATACGGGGCACTGCTTCCGAAGAACGTCGGCTACGTTGCTGGCTGATGCAGGAGCAGACATAACCTTACTTAAACACCACGGAGGATGTAAATCTTCCACTGTAGCTCAGGGCTATGTGGATGAGTCGATAAATAACAAACTTGAAATAGCTAAGAAAATATTGAATCACTTACCCCACACTTCCACGGTTTGAAACACAATAACATCACAACTTTCACAAGAAAATAGCACTTTAGGCACAGACTTGACCACTGCTATTAC
The DNA here is from genome assembly GCA_963583905.1 of Stenurella melanura. NCBI lineage: Eukaryota > Metazoa > Arthropoda > Insecta > Coleoptera > Cerambycidae > Stenurella > Stenurella melanura. The sequence goes on from OY757311.1 coordinate 12,575,094, forward strand.
TCAAACAGAAATATAACACACTAAACACACACAAAACTCAGACAATTATCGCACCCCGATCCCCTTTAACAGAAAATGTTGCACTACTTAGAAAGTTTGAACCGACCGATAATTATGCAAACTTGTTCCAATTTTACTATTAACATAAAAGGTTCAGAGACAATGTAGTCATATATAAGTGCATTTTTGTAAATTAAAGTAAGTTTATACATAAGGTTTTGTTGTTATACGTTGTACTGTTTTTTAGGTTAAATTAAAGACTTCATTTGGTATTTTTCTGTGCAATTTTATGCTTTGCCACTATGCAAACCCGAACGTAAAAAGTGTTGCATGTCTATAAGGTGAGAACATACGCAGTTATTTCTATTCGTTTCACATGTGGGTATTATACTTACTAGTCATTATAATAATTAATTGACAACGTTTAATAATCCTAGGTTTCTAATTCAAATAAAATTTAGAAATCTCTTATTTTATTCAATTAAAATTGCTTGAATTGAAATATATTTGCATGTGAATTTCCATTTTATAGTAGAAAAGAAGGACCAGCATTTTAAAAAGTGGGTAACTAAAAAAACTCTTAATCATTTTGTCTGTCACTTTTCCGGCCACATTCGAATAAAAATAATTTTTATTGCTTAGACGTTATGGAAATATTACTACAACGGCCTAAATAGGATTAACAAATGCTATTATTTATGTATGCCTAATTAACATTGAAAATGCATCCAATTTGACCAAAAATTGAGCGTGGGCTAGAATTTTGAAAATGACAACTCGTTAATGTTACACTATGCAAGGTTAGTACAAGGCAGATTAGGTGGCATGTAAAATGGCACAACCGATATGTTCACTCTTGTAAACCATGAGTTGATACCAAAGACTATTTTCTATAAACTGCATAATTTCGTTTTTTTTTTTCTCTTCATAATAACACAAGACTATTAATAAAAAGCAGAGCTTAAATCGGGCGTAATAAAAACGCGAAAATACCTTACAAGCACAACGGATTTAGAGTACTTCAATGATACAATCAAGTTCACTTATAATTTAAACTTGCAAATCGTGCCTAAGGGCACGAGCGAATGAATTCCAGAGACTCTTCGCGGGTACTTCCAGTTAGATTTTTAAAATATCACGATGATATTCAAGTTGGGATGACTGGAATGTCAATTAAGTTTTTATCTCTAGAATGAAATGAAACTTTATGTAGGAGATTCAGAAGAGGGAAACTAAATATTTTTAGACTGTTTCAGTGAGGCTTAATAAGTTCTCGTAGTAAGTTCTCCGTTTCAAAGTTGTATTAGTTGAAGCTTTAAGCACGGTATGAGTAAGTAATATACAGAGCGTTCCTTAATGATGTGCTAATATTTCAGGATGTGATTCCTTAGGTCATTTTATAAAGAAAAATTCATATGAACGTATGTCCGTAACGGCTAAAATTTTTGCTACAGTGTGTTGAAATGTTTTTTTTTATAATTGGTTTTCAATATCTTAGAAAACTCTAGAAATTATTTTCAATTTTGATATGTGTTGATAGGATATAGATATAAAACCAAATATCTTAGAAAAGTTATTTTACAGTAAGTAGCATCCCTGTAAACATGCCCTCGGATATTGTTTACCAAAGAAGTGGTACGCCACTGACATTTTTCCATGTTGATAGTTTTCCTGATTAGCCTGATCAATTCTACATGAAAACGGTCTATTGCGTTTTTCCCGTGAAACACGTTCTTGATTAAAACAAATTCAAATTGAAACTAATTATTATCAATACTGATAACGATAAATTTTGTTTTATAAAAATTGTCCAACAATGGCCAGTGTAATAATAATAAAGCATTTTTTGGCATAAAAACTGCACCCCAAATCGCCGTTCATTTTTATATTTAGGATAGAGAATATTAAGATTTTATTATATACTGTAGGTAGAAAACGTAAATAGATGTTTTTACTTTAAATTATTTAAAGATATTTAAATGTTAAGTAGAAGTACAATCCGCTCGGTAGCGCCAGTTCCCCACCGCCAACCCAAGTTGGCCCAGAGATCACTTCCTGTGTAAGAAGCGATCTTTGGGCCAAGCCAGCGAAATATGAATTCATTAAGTTGGATTCATTTAGTTGGATCCCGATCGTACACCGAGCAAAAAAATGTAATATGTCTATATATGAATAATTTGATACATCACAAGACTCAGATCGATATATTTGATATATCAACAAAGAATTTATCAATATTTCATGTATCGATTATATTTTGCCACATTTCGAAGAGCGGGAGAGGATATTCCTCGTAATAACATTTTTATCTAAAATAAAAATTTGAAGTGAGCGGGAGGGGGGGGGGGATAAACCGCCCGTTTTAGCGCTTTTCACCGTAGCCTAGCATTAAGCTTTAAGCTCTTGGTTGTTTAGTATTGTAAATAGGTTTTGAGGTTTTGAAATAATAAATATTCTTGTATATAATCTGAACCATGCTTTTTACTGTTGTGTATGTGTTGTCTAACTATTCCTAGACCCTCTGGACATACCGTTTCCTCACTGTAACTATCCCAGCCTTACTGCAACAGACTGTGTTAAGTGGCTAGTGTGGGACTTTTGCACCAGGTAAAAAATTGCAAAGATGGCGCCCGAACTTACCGTCAACCGACCACGAAAGCTCGAGTGTCAAAGTGACGGGTGAATATAACGTCACACCACCTTCACTTAACAGGTATGCTTCCGCCTGTCCTCGCATCGAAATGCGCACTCGTTCAAGTATGCGCGGCGTATTCCATATTGTTTCACACGAGGCAAGTATTCGCTGTCTTAAATCTTCTAAAGTATTAATGGGAGATTTATACACCAGGGTTTTTGAGATGACCCCACAAAAGGAAATCCAAACTATTGAGATTGGGGGATCTTGGAAACACTAAGAATCGAAGAAATAATAAGATGAGATGGTTTTGAACGCCAACAACTTTCTTTATGTCAACAAATATTGTTTTAAAAATGATGTTTGTAATAACGTCATTGATTCCAGGATAACTATATTTATGTGTTCAAGAATTTATTAGTCAATACTGCTAAATTAAGCAATTTGAATTTAATTATTTCAATCAAGAACTGTGCGCCTGACGAGAAGAACGCAAGAGACCGCTTTCATGTAGAATTGTCCGAGCTAATCAGGAAAAATATCCACATGGCAAAATGTCAGTAGCGTACCACCTTTTTGGTAAAAAATATCAAAGGGCATGTTCGCAGGGACGCCACTGGTGGAGCGATAAAATAATTTTTCTAACTAAAATATGTGGCTTAACACACACCAAAATTGAAAATAGTATCTAAAGTACTTTTTGAGATATTAAAAAATAACGAATAAAAAAACATTAAATTAAGCCGTTGCGTAGGACGGGTAATGCGTCCACCGATATTCTTATCTTGACGCATAACAGATTCTACCGAAAACATGATTTCTAAATCTCTAGTATTATTTTGTTCATGATATCTGTCATAAGCCGTTGCGTTCAAAAAATGACCTAAGAAATCACACCCTGAAATATTAGCACGTCATTAAGGAACACCCTGTATAATACTTTTAAAAGCAGTGAATTCTAGTACAGGTTGCACGTCTCTTTGTAGAGCTGGATTAGTATTGAATAAATGCAGCAGTAGATACGAAAGATGTTTAATACAAGATCTTTGGTAGAAACATGTATTTTAATTAGAGCGTTAAGAGAAATCTCATGAACGGTTTAAACATGCAAAATCTATCTTTAAACAAATTGATGGTAAATTACTTACCTCAAGTAATCAATCGCAGTAGTTGAACAAATTATTAGTTATAAAGGCACCCCATTCAAACATTTACTCTATTTGGTCGATTGTACCTATTACACATAATAACCTAGTCGTGGATTTCATCTATAGTAGGAGGAGAAAACTTGATATATCTCTCTCAATTATGTGGAATTATATAGTAGAGCGAGGTGCCGCTGATTTTTTGCTCTACTGCCTACGCTTATTGGTCTTAGTATAGGCAAAACGAACAATACTCGTACAATGTTAATACATTGTAATATTTTGCAGTATTATGCTTTCCATAATGACGCAATATAATGGGCTTGTTCCATGATATTCTTTTTATATGGTTTTTAGACTTTTTCATATAGTACTCGATATTCTCATTATGCACTTAAAATTTCGTATTATAATACGTCGAGTGGAAGTTCGTTCTATGTGTCTACGGAAAGGAGAAGGTCGGCGATGAATTATAATCGTAAATTGCAGGGTCGAAATCGAAAATTCGTTCTGGCAGGAGCAAGAGAAAATTGTAATTTTTTGACATTTCACCAAATTGTACTCCCCTACTGTCAAGTAGTAAGCAAAACAAACAATACTTCGAAAACACTTATAATTATAACCAATAAGGAGCGTCAAGTCTATTGAAATCGCCGAGTCTATGCGTATAGTGACGTAGCGCCTGGCCACGCCCCATTTTCGCGAGATGGAAATTTGTAATAGTTTTTAAGATACTAAACGTGCGAATAATATTCTGATTTTTTGCAGATCCATTAATTTATACTTGCACTTTCGATTTATGGAATAAAAAAAAATGCTGAACGAGCCCATTATGTCATTTAAATAAAACGGAGGCGCCATTGGAAATACCGATAAAACAGTTTGACTACACAGTGAAGAATTTTCAAAATTCTAAGATATTCTTCGATGATTCTCTCTTGAATTTAGTGCGCAACTTTGAAACTAGATTATATACAATCTTCCACATTAAAAGTTAATTATTAATTAATTGACATTAATAATTATGTTGTCTGTTCACTTTTTGTTGGAAAATTGTTGTACAGTAAGCTTTAATTTCATTAAGATGCTTCGTATTTGCCCTCGTATGTGCTTATCGCTCCTACAGCCAACTATTGTTCTCAAAATTTACTTTAAGAAGAAAACGCCCTAATGTACTAGAATGGGATGTTCATGATTGTTTGATTTAATTATCCCTATATTTGTTCTCGCGGGTCCTCAATTTCGTTCATTAGGAAACAGATTTACATGCAAATTCTAGCAGGATTTTCCAGTCAATACCTTTTTATTCCAGTTGTACAGAAACAAATATTTGCACGGATTTAGAAATTAGGGAGGCTTTGAATACACACATTTAACGATTTTATTGAAAATATATTTGAATACTTCTGCGCTTGTTTCCAACTGTATCGGCTTTTATTTAGCCGTATGGGAATAATTCAGATTCGGACAGAAAAACTTAGGCGAAACCAGATTTAAAGCAGATTGAACGTGACACGCACTAAATTAGGACTATTGCTAAAATTGACAGAATTAATATTAATATCAGTATACAGGGTGTTCCTTAATGGCGTGTTAATATTTCGGGGTGTGATTCTGTAGATCATTTAAATGTTTTGTTAAAGGGCGATAAATTTTAGCAAAAACATTTTAACTACAAAAGTTATTCTATAGCTCCGCCAGCGGCGTCCCTGCAAACTTCTCATATTTTTTACCAAAAAAGTGGTACGCCACTGACATTTTTCCATATGGATATTTTTCCAATTAGCTTGGTCAGTTCTACATGAAAACGGTCTCTTGCGTTTTTCTCTTGATTAAAACAATTAAATTAAAATTTAAACTAACTGAATTTTTTTTAATCGTTATTTTTTTTTAAATCTCAGAAAGTACTTGTGTTTTTTTCGTCAGACGCACAGTTCTTGACTAAAATAATTAAATTCAAATTGCTTCATTATAATGAAGCAATAGACCGTTTTCATATAGTATTGATCGGACTAATCAGGAAAAATAGCCACATGGAAAAATGTCAGTGGCGTACCACTTTTTTGATACAAAATATCAGAGGACGTGTTCGCAGGGACGCCACTGGCGGAGCGATAAAATAAATTTTCTAACTAAAATATGTGATTTTATGTCCTATTAACAGATACCAAAGTTGAAATTAATATCTAGTACTTTCTGAGATATTAAAAAAATAATTCAACACCCTGTATCAAGAAATTAAAGCTGTTGCGGACACGTTCATATGAACTTTTCTTCATAAAATGACCTAAGGAATCACTCCCCGAAATATTAGCACGTCATTAATGAACACCTTGTATACAGGGTGTCCCAGAATTGAGTTCCCGAACAGGAACCTGTATTTCCTGAGGTCATTTTGGCCCCAACTTGCCTTAGTCCATCCCTGAGGAAGTACATCCTCTTAAAGTGGGACAGAAGAAAAATTTTCGTTCCAATAATTTTCGTTATATCGAAGATAAATTTATATACTTGCTATTTTTTGACGTTACTAATGAATTAATTTTTGTATTGTCATCACAACACGACAAGTTTTCTGTTTCACAGGCACCTATGACCTATAGGAAAAATACGATAATCCTTGATTTGTGGTTGATATTACACAAAATTTTAAAAGTATTCATTTTTGTACTAAAACAGTTGGACATCATGTGGAGCATTTGTTATTAAGTAATTTTTGTTAAATAAACTACTTCTCTGTTATTACAAAATTTTGTTCTGGAATTGTAAATAGATGTTAAATACAAATAGGAGTAAAAACGATAATTTCTTGTATTTTGGTTAATATTACAACAAATTTTAAGAGTACGTTTTTTGCAGCCCTTTCAATGCACTGCAAAAATGTTCACGTATTTCGTAATTTTACAGATTGATCAAAAAAATATAGCCAGTTAAATATTAATTATTATGAAACAAAATAAAGAAACAAAAGATATTTGGGTTTTATCAAGTTTACATAGAGTACTTATAGAGATACAGCTCCAGTCAAAATTTCAAAATTTTATCTTCAATATAACTGAAATTATTAGAAAAACATTTTTTTTTGTGACTCACTTTAAGAAGATGTACTTCCTCAGGGATGCATTTTTTGACTAAGGTAAGTTAGGTTATATGGGCTCAAAATGAACCCAGGAAACGCAGGTTTCCGTCCGGGAACTCTATTCTGGGACACCCCGTATAAAAATTAAAATATTATTTACAGCAAACTTGCAACATCTTCGATATTGATTTTATTTGTTTCTAATAGTTTTTATTAAAGTTTTTTTCCGTATTAGGCGTAGACTTTTTGATCGAAGTAATAGCCAACGTAAATAATATGCCGCATACGGGACAAACAGTTTTCCTCCATGTTGCACACAAGATATTTTCTACTGACGTTTGGAACGATGATTAAACCGATGTATCTTTTGAATTATATATTACATTTATATACTTATTATCTACTTTCTTTTGACAACAATTATAAATCAAAAAGTTGGATCAAGAAATCTAATTTCGTGCATTTGCTTATTTTGATCACATGCATGGCACATTCACGAGATGTTGGCGAATAGCGGTTTATAATAAAACATTCAACTTAATTAGCCAGCGTACGGTAGGCATTGCTGCCACTTCTGGATATCCAATCTGGATATTTTTATGTGCTGCCGGATTGGATATGGATGTGTGTAGGAATATAGGATGGGAAGGGTAGGTGTTTGTGAGATGCTTCCTTTAAGTTTCCATCTATCATCATCTCCTTGTTTATCTTCTTCTGAGTCCTCTGCATCTTTCTTTTCTGAATCTAGCAATGCGTATATTCTTGACTTCAACTTTTTATGACTATACCAAATTAATTTTCCGAAAATAATTTTTTCGGCCCGCCCTATTAATATGATATAATTATGGAAGGCATAAGGAGTGTGTTAAAACTGGTCCCATCAAATTATCATCAAATTTCCCACGGGATGTGTTATGCCGCCTGACTATATTTAATTGCATGTCTTCTGTTTAACACAGCTTTCTTTTTGAAATTTGAAAATGAAGAAATTATTTAATTATGTTCATAGCTTATCCTTCCGCCATCGCCTGCTGTTATTGATCGCTAGTTTATTTTCTGTTTAATACACAAATAGCTGTTATAGGTTTCCAATACGTTTCGACCAAAAAATATCACTTACACGTATGCAATATGCCAGATATGTATAGCGTAATAATTGTTTACACCTTAAGAAAATCAGACAGTACGGTAAGATATAACTTGCCCATTATAAATAAATAGTGATAAGAGAATTTCGAGACCCTCAATTTGGCAAACAACTTACAGAACACTCTGTAACAGTATTGGTTGTATCTAGACTTGTTATGCAAATACAAGTAATCCCGAAATTTCCACTTAATTTGGCATTAAATCACCGCCAACAAATTACTAGGATAACGCTTCACGTTTTATTATCCATCGATGTTCGTCTTATCGCGTGTCTGCGAATTGCTTGATTATTATTAACACCACGTAAGTATGTTCAACTCGACTGCCAGCTAATGGATACATCAATATTATAGAACTAGTTTACACGTCGCTGAATTCTCTACGGAAATAACACTTTGGGTGTATGTGTCGGTTATGTGGAGCGTAAACGACAAATAATGTTGGATTAAATGTAAAATACATACTGCACATTCACGTTACAATTTTTAAAATTGTCGGTTTCAGAGCAATAATAATTAAATAATGATTTGCGTTGAAGTAAACATTTATGTTTTCAATTTGTTTTGTGGAACCCTTTTAAATAATTCAGGTGCATACCTCCTGGAAATACTATGTGCTTTAACCACTACTAACCATCAGTACAGGTGTTTGTTTTTAATTTTAAGTGGATTTAATATGCAAAGGATGCAGATTAAAATTTTCTGAATACTGCAAAGTACATAATCCCACTCCTATATGCAGGGTGCTGAAAAATTTAATTAAAATTATTTATCAGGCACTTTTTTATTGTTTTTTACAGTAACCCAATTATATTCGGAAGAATATAATAGAAAAATGTCTCCAATTAAGAAGCAAAACTAGATGTAAATATTATACTGTTGCGTATTTTCACCCTTTAGGAAACACCCTGTATGAATCCGTGGGTTCTAAAATAATTTCAACAAGAGATAAACACTAACACTTTATTTAATAATTTACTGATTATACAAAACTTCTTAAATAACCTTTACGCTTTGTTTACTTTATATTTAACCTCACTTTTTCGCTTTAACTTCACTTTAGTAAACTCCTCTTCTGCGCTGGTAATCGCGCCTTATATACTCCGAAATTGCCTCTCTAGATCCATCCAGAAACGATCAAGAATCTTCTCTTACCACACTCCAGAAAAGTCCATTTCTTTCTACTAGTTTCCAGTCACTCACTAGTAGGCATAGGCGTATCAATTTCCAGTTCCAAGGGGGTGTAATTCATAACAATACCCTTCGACGCGCGACGGTTTGTTGTAGCCTTTATATAATTGTTGGAAGATTCTATAGGATAACGAAACATAGCAATTTTATGAAAATAAAGTCATTTTTTAGGTATAAATGCTGTATTTTTATAATACAATTAAATGCAAATGCAGATTCCCTACAATGTGAAAGTTTGCTAAAATAGAAACAAAGAAATTTGCAAAAATGCCAGTACTTCAACTCTTCCGAAAAATACAAATAAGTATAGAAAGCATACATCTTTCTCAACATCTACTTTGCCGGCTGCATCTCACGATCAACATTGGATAACAAGGAATATGCACATTACGTACAGTAAGACTGTCACAATAATGTTATTATACTATTCGCAAATACAAAACGAAGAGTAGGTATATTGCATTTGATCCACACATTTCCAAAATCGGTAATTCGCTCGTAGAGAAGAGAAATTTCATATCACTGTGTTGGTGATCGAATTCTGAACAACTTTCCAAATATCCATCCGTCTATCCGTCCGTCCGTCACGTTTCTTGTAAGCACAGTAGATTAAGAATGAATAGTCCGATTGTATTGAAATTTAGACAGTAAGTTAGTGTTGGCTAGAGGGGGAACCCAATTTTTAACAAAATTGATCAATGAATAAAAAAATTAATATTTATTTTAATTAAAAAAAAATCATTTTTTTAATGTTTTGTAATTAAACAAAAAATGCCTAAAACTAATATTATTTACAAAAAAACTGCAGAGTATCCAATAAAATGTGCAACAAATATATGAAAAGTGCAGTAAATCGGCGAAGAGTACAATGGTTACCTAGTTAACAACAAAAACAATTGAGACAAAAGCACTTACCAAAAATAACAGTATATAAAATTGTAAAACATTCAAAGACACATGTTTCCATGTTTACGTCTCATCAATGTGACTTTCAAATCTTAAAGCTATAGCTACAAAACTACTGATGGTCCAATTATAAAGATTCCCATAACAAAAAAATGTTATCTGAGATTTCCCTTCAGTAATACCCCTTCGGTGAAGATAGACTTATTTTACTGATATCTCGTTAAACATTGAAGATATAAAAAAATTGATCATTATGAAAAAGAAATCTGGGCTAATTTCCCAAAAAAGAGTCTTCTTGCAATTTTCTTGTATATGCCATGATTTTTGAGAAAATCGGTATTGAAAAAAAATTGCAAAATTTGTATTCTTAATGCGTACGAATTTTCGTTTATTTGAATTTTTTGCGCGCGGTCGATAGAAAAAGTTGAATTGCTCGAAAACCAAACAAGCTAGGAAGAAAATTCAAAATGGATTTTAAAGGGGATATAAAATACTCTCTTGTGTTTCTATTTTTCATGGCTATTGATATTTATTAGTATACAAAAATAATATAATATAGTTAAGTTAATAACTGACTTTAATATAAGTTATAAAAATATTCACATTTACAAAACCAGCCAATTTTTTATTGGTTCCTAAAAATAAAAAAAAAGGCCCACACATCTTGAAAATTTAGTTCAATTTTTTTTTGAGTTTATATATCATATAACTATTGTTTCTAATCATTTATTAGTTAATAAATTGCATAAAAAAATATCATCAAAAAATTGAATATGCAGCCTTTTTTGGACATTTTTTTGGCTAACTTCAACATGCTGGTAAATTTGTAAATGTGAATATTTTTATTCCTTACTTTTTCTGCATTGAAGTACTGCCTTGAAATAAAAGATGGTGCATTTATAACTTATATTAAAGTCAGTTATTCTTTATGGGCCTGTGAATAGTTAAATGCACAAAAAATCAAGAGATAACTATATTATATTGTTATTTTTATATACTAATAAATATCAACAGCCATCAAAAATGGTAACACCCTTTAAAACCCATTTTGATTTTTCTTCTTAGCTTGTTTGGTTTTCGAGCAATTCACTTTTTCTATAGGCCGCGCACAAAAAAATTCAAATAAGCGAAAATTCGCGCGCATTAAAAATAGAAATTTTGCAATTTTTGTCAATATCGATTTTCTCGAAAACCATGGAATGTACAAAAAAATTAAAAAAGACTTTTTAAGGCAATTTGTCAAGCTTACTTTTTTATAATGAGTAATTTTTTATATCTTTAACGGTTAACGAGTTATCAGTAAAATAAGGCCTTTTGCCACCGAAAGGGTGGTTTTTTTGGGGGGGTGGGGAGGTTGCGGGGCATCCCCAGAACTTTTGTGGTTCTGTGATAATCCTTCCACGAACAGTTACTGAAGGCAAATCTCAGATAATATTTTTTGCGAGCTTCTGGTGTATTTTTTACTTTATCGACTGGATTATGAGTAAATATCAAATTTACATTGTTAAATTTGAGTAAGAAAGTCTTATACGTCGCTTGTAGATTAAGTATATTAAAACTCCGTAAACCCGGTGTCACATCACTTTTTGGGGAGAAAACATCAACCAACAAACTTACCCTTTGGATTAAAAAAAAACCTTTAGAGCCAAAATAAGTCTCTTTAAGTACTCTCGCACACCGAGGTTTTTAAAAAAATGTTCACGCATTTCAAAGATATTAACGAAAGTCATCGTTTCGCTGTGTCCGAAACTAAGCAACTAACGTCAAAATTTGACAGTTGATATTTTGGTCCCCAAAATTTGCTCAGATATCAGCTTAAATTATGTCGATGTTCCTAATAATCGCACCCAGTATATTTTTTCACATTGGATAACTTGATATTCGTCACGACAAATTCATATTGAACGAGCTTAGAAGAGTATACCAAACATCTGAAATAAATGTATAATCTGTTACACACGTATTTGCTATGCTGTTTGGTGGTTCAATAGGCACTTCTAGCAGCAGAACGACGATGATTTTGAGGCATTAACTGTCATTGTTTCGCGTCACTCTTTAGTGAGCTTTAAACAAAGGCAATAAGTGTGTATTCAACTGATCCGTTCCTATTTGGATATTGATCCATTTATAAGGATAATTTATTATTGTCGTGCACTTTGATTCATAAATAACTGTTCAATATTTGCACAGTTAACCAACTGAATAATGGGAAAATGAAATACAGGAAGAATTGATAACCATTAATAGTCGCAGAGAAATGACTTTCAGTCGTTAGCCCAGTCGTCAAGGGTTTTAAGGTGTCACTAAATGTTATATGGCTGATTTTTTCAGAAAAAGTACTTTTGTTGGTGTAGAATACGATAAAAAATACAGCTGTAAGGTGCCGGTGGGATTGAGTCCTGCTTGTTGTAAAACTAAAGTATACTAAAAATGACTTCATCTGGTGTTCTACAGGGTGTTTTATAAACAAAGTTGTAAAAATCTCCACTAAGTACCTTTATTTTTCAAAATATGAAAAAATTCCACTAAGAAAAGTTATTTAGAATGTAATTTTATACGACTATACCAAATTTCAGGAATATAAAATAATTTTTTTGAAACTTCCCTTTGCGAATTAAGAGTTGAATTCATATTTAAAGTTGTGTAGGAGCAACTGTTAATCATCTCAAAAAGTAGGCTATTGGTAAATAAAAAATTGAATATGATGTAAGAAGGAATAATGTTAATCGAACTAATTGTAAAACAAGAAACAATTACTAACAGAAGATTAATGAGGTTTAAAAATTATACCAAGTAATAAACGTCAAAAACATAACAGATTCACAAACAAATTAATTATTGACCAATACAAAACAATGTTTACAATTTTTTATTATTCGACGTAGCTACCACCCACATCCACACACATTTCGATCCTTCGCCTGAAGTCCTTAAAACTGTTTCGAATATGATCCAATGGTATGGAGTTTACGGCATTTGTAATTTTCTGCTTCAATACTGCTACATCGTTAGGAAGTGGTTCAGCGTAAACCAACTGCTTGAGGCGACCCCATAAAAAGAAATCCAATATTGATAGGTCTGGGGATCTCGCCGGCCACTTGATCGGTCCATTCCTGGCAATCCAATTTTCTCCAAAATTTAAATTCAACCACCGATTAACCATTTCTGTGGAGTGGCCAGGGCAGCCATCATATTGAAAATGAACTAAGGCATATCTCTTAAAATATTTACACGTTCTTCAGAAAATCTTTCAAGAAGCTGTAAATAAGTGTGGTGGTTTAACCTTCCCTCAATGAAATAAGGTCCAATAACTCCAACGTGATATGAAAGGGCACATCACACATTCACTTTTTTATAATATTGTTTCTACAATGAATTCTAAAATTTGGATTTTCAGAAGCCCAAAAGCGACAATTCTGAGATGAAACAACACCATTGGTTGTGAATGTGGATTCATCTGAGAAAATTGTGAAATGAAAAAATCTCTTTCATGAATTTTCCTCCAATGGTCAAACAAAAATCCAACCTACGGCCGTTATCTCCCTCTTCAAGCGTATGTTTATAATTTGCTTTATATGCCCTAATTTTCCTTGCCTTGTTAATTCTTTGGAGTTCAGTCTTGCTAATATTAATAAGAGCTGACCTCTCTCTTAGTGGCATCCTAGGATTTTCTATAACAGAGGCATGAGCTATAATAGCACCAACATTGTCTTCCTCATATGCTTTTATTTTTCTTTTCATGTTAAGAGCACTTCCAGTAGCCAGAAACTTTTTAATTATTCTCATAGCCTGAGTACGTGACAAAGCAGTGTTTGGAAATTTCAAATTAAATTGGGTTACCACTTCTCTTAGCGAATATTCACCGCCAACTCCGTAGCATTGCACAATATAAATTTTTTCACGAACTGTGAGTACCATTTTCACTTAATTTTTTATGCTTGGTTCGTTAATTTGAAACAGAAATTAAGGATAATAATGACTACGTTTGACAGACATGTCAATAATAAATGATAAATGTGGATCCACTGCTTTTCTCATAGCCTACTTTTAGCTTCTACATAACTGTAAATATTAATTCACAAAAAATAATTTCTATGCAGTTTTAATTGAATGGTTTAAAATAAAATACTAATTTATTGAAAGAATGGGAAGTTTCAAGAAAATAATTTTATACTCCTGAAATTTGGTATGGAGGTATAAAATTGCATTCTAAATAACTTTTCTTAGTGGAATTCTTCATATTTAAAAAAATAAAGATACTTTATTAGTGGTTATTTTTACAACTTTGCTTATAAAACACCCTGCAGAACACCAAATCAAGTCATTTTTGGTATACTTTAGTTTTACAACAAGCAGGACTCAATCCCCAAATACCATACCAAAATTCCAAAATTGTTGGTCCATTACACTTCTTGTTACATCTATCTTGGGACACACTGTATATGAAGTCGGAACATATAGACATTTTCCATGAAATCGGTCTACCATTTCTACAATTTTTAGGATAAAAATCTGAAACTTTCACATATTACTCGTGAAGTAATGTATAAAAAAATCCGATGAGTGAAAAAAATGTCAAAAATTTATTTTTGAAGATGTACACTTAAATCAAAATATCAAAATCTTGAGCAAGTGATAAAATTTGATATGTATAACTAACTTTAACCTTTTAAATTATGTAGAAAATATGCTCTTTCATGTTTCCATAAGTTTTATTTAAACTCTACACTTGTCTCGGCTTTACTCTTGACAAAGGCGTAAAAAGCTGAAACACGTGTAGAGTTTAAATAAAACCTATGGAAACGTTAAAAAGCATATTTTCTACATAATTTAAATATCACAAGATGTTTCACAAGGAACCAACCGCAGATTCAACCCAGTATACTAACTTTAACCACCTATTACTTTCGTTTAAATCGCGTTATTAGATTTCTGTAGGTGCGATTTTTAAAGCTTGAAATGTGTACTTTAAGATGTTTTAAGAGGATTTACCTTAAATGTTGAATTAACCTTCTTTATTTTACGAAAATGAAAAAAAATTCTTTTCTTTCATTACAAACATTATTTGGCATACCTATCCATCGGATTTTTTTTATATATTACTTCCACAGTAATGCATGAAAGTTTCAGATTTTTGTCTTAAAAATTGTAGAAATAGTAGAGCTTTTACCGATTTCATCGGAAATCTCCTTATGTTTCGACTTCATATATGTACTATTCCTACATACATTCGTTTTACTTCCCTCGCATACCGAAAGGAAGTATTGTATTCGAGAAAAAATCACCCTCCGAGATTTTTTCGGATTTTGACGTTTCAGATCACGTAGATTACGAAAATACAGGTTTTTCAATCCCTTCAATCTGTCTGTCTGTTGGTGCATTTACTAAAAAACTACTTGACGGAGAGCAGTGAAATTTGGTAGGTAGTTGACCCTACTGTCAGCGAAGAAATGGTAGAACTTTCACTGGAAAATATAGGGGTGGACTGTCTAAAAGGAATAAATAAAGAAAACATTTTTTTTACTCAAATTTAAAATTTCCACGTTTCATGACACGCTAAACCTACTTCAGAAAAAAAAAATTGAAAATTATTGAAAAAATTTTTGCCACTAAAATAGATGAAAAAATTTTTTGGGCAAATTTAAAATTTACACGTTTCATGGCATTCTAAACCTATTTCAAAAAAAATATTTTGTTCTTTCAAAATAAAAATTTCTACGTCTCCATGGCATTCTAAACCTATTCAAACAAATTTAATTTTTTTTTAAATGTTTAAAAAATTTTTTCAAAAAATTTTTGATTTATCACTACTTACTATAGAATAGACGAAAAATTTTGTTTTGTTCAAATTTAAAATTTCCACGTTTCATGACATTCCAAACCTAATTCGGAAAAAAAAATTGGCAACATCTTTTTACCACTGAAAAAAAAAGACTAGAATAGATCCAAAACATTTTTTTGGCTCAAATTTAAAATTTTCACGTTTCATGACATTCTAAACCTACTTCAGAAAAAGAAATTTTGAAAATTTTTTTCACCAACATTTTTGAAAATTTTTTTACCACTAAAATAGATGGAAAAATATTTTTTCTTTGCTCAAATTTAAAATTTCCACGTTTCATGACATTGTAAACCTATTTCAGAAGAACAAAATTTTGAAAATTTTTTTACCGACATTTGTGAAAAATTTCAAAAAAAGTGAAATTTTTTAACCACCATTATACTTCCACTCCACTACGTGAATGTGGAATTGTAAATGTAACAGATGGCAATAATATTTGGCATAAGCACCTGCTTATACTTTTATTGAAAAACATACAGGGTGGTCATCCCAAGAAACAATTCAACCATGGTGAACATTTGTAAAGGTATTTGCGCAAGCCTTCCATATTTGGCACCTGTTACTTAGTATTGAATTTTTGCTGTTGGATGAGCACTCTGTATATTCTTTTGACCAAAACTGATCAGGTTCTCTTTGTAACAATAGTGATAACTATATTCCGATTATTATTTTCAATGTCATTTCGTAATTATTAATTTCTTAAAGTGACCGCCATGCACAAATAAAGAGGGAAGTTCTGTGTAAATGCCTTTACTGATTTTTTATATTTGAAAATGAGATAATCCAATTGTCACATGTTTCTCGTTTCATCTAAGCTTTGTTGAGCTCAATTTTATTAATTAGTTCAAAAGTTACAACAAATTTAGCGTAGCGCGTCCGTGACCGCGCACGCTTCGCGAGACTTATGTGTCGTCACGTTCCATTCTCGTGCGTTAAAAAAAACATCTAGAGCCTACATTTTTGATCGTACAAAAAAAATTCATATACGTTTTTCATGTGAAATTTCCCCCTCTATCGCCTAGTGCTTTTAGTTTTTTTTTTCGAGTTATTGGCCAAAAACCGAATTTCGGCCAATATTTTCGACTTTTTAGGGGTAGCCGACATCTTACAGCTGTAAACTTTTTTTTATCGTATTCTACACCAACAAAACTATTTATTTATTGTGAGAAATTCAGCCATATAACATTTACCGGTTTTTATCAATTTCCGTCTCTGACAACTGGACGATGTTACAAACGACCCCGCATAAATGTCTCATTCAAAAGAGAGAGATAAATAATACGAGGGCGTGATGATGTTTCAATATTTACTGTACTCGATATTAATTAAAAAAATGTATGCAAAAAATTAACATGTTCTCTTTAAATGCATCAAATACCAGAAAAACGCCGGCTGACGTTATTAAACTATAAAATATTATTAAAACTTCTGTCTACATGCAGAATAAAATGAAAATCTTTACATCATCACAATTTTCCAGATAAAGTAAATAGACAAAAAAATTGTCTACAGCACTTTTATTTTTCAACCTACGAGCGGTAATAAAGCTGTTATCATCAGATTTACTACCATTTAATTTTTCGCTTCCCAGCTTTGCTTCACGTTTTATTTATTTACAACGCTTTAGAAGCAGCGTAAGATTAACTTTAAAATTTTAAGTAAATCATTTAGTGTGAACTTACTAACGTAACCGGTAAATATTTAAATAAGTAAATTACTTTCATGATTTACGTAAGGTATGTTTCAGAAAATTATATTAATCCAAACCCATCAAGTCTCATTTACCTAACAAAATCTCAAATGAGAATGCTAACGTTAAGTGTAGTGCAAGTTTCTTTGAGAAAGGATTAAAATTTAATTGCTCTCTCATTATTTGATACATTTACTTCCATATCCACGTAGTGGAGTGGAAGTATAGTATATAATCGTAAAAAAATATATATTTTTTTATTGTTGAAATGGGTTTAGAATGTTTAAAGTGAATTATTATTTGTTTGCTCTTAATTGTATTGAAACATATTCTCTATAGAATTTTGCAAACAGCAGAAAAAATAACTATGAGAACTAAAAGAAAAACTATGTGTAAAAATATTAATGAAATCCTTGCATTCTTTCGATAACCTGAATTCTGGTTATGCTAGCAAATTAATATCCTAAAACGAATTTGTATAATTTATTTGAAAATTCTCATTCAACAACTAGCATCCACACAGTCCCCTACGGCCATGCAGACTAGGGGCGAAAAACGATTCAAAGGCTAATAAGCATTTCCAAAACAGGATGACATTTCATGAAAATGTAATCCATTAGAATGAAAATTTTTTTATTTTTTTTTATTGACAAATTATGCATATTTACAATCTACTTCTATATACAGAGTATTAAGTAAATTTGATGGGTGAGTCTGGCTTGAAAGGGAAACTGCCATCGTAGTTTCTCCTCATTAATTATTCTTATGGTTGTAGTAGGTCTCGGGGCCATGTCTTTCGTAGTCTCCGGTTGTCTGGGCCGTTGTTCAATTAATGTGTTTTCACTAGTAGTTATTCGGTTACTGTATGATGCAGTAAACCTCTTGACTTCGTCCTTGATGAAGGGTATTACGAGATCTTTGTGTATTGTCTGGTTGCTGACATACCATGGAGCTCCAACTATAGTCCTGAGGGTTTTTGATTGGAACCGTTGTATGATGTTTAATTTCGTTGGCTTGGCACATCCCCACAATTGGAGTCCATATGTCCATATAGGTTTTAACATCACTTTGTATACTAGGACTTTGTTTGATAGTGACAGTTTAGATCTTTTGCCGATAAGCCAGTACATTTGGCGATATTTGATAGTTGTCTTTGCTTAGCCTGAATGTGCGAGTTCCAAGTGAGGCGTTGGTCGAGGTGCAGGCCAAGATATTTGGTTTCTGTTTTGACTGGTATGGGCTCGTTATTCATTGTTACCGGGGGACAGATACTGTGCCGGGTAGTGAACGTGATTTGTACGGACTTAGATTGATTCACCTTAGTTTTCCATTTATTGTACCAATTACAAAGTAAATCCAGATGGAGTTGAAGGTTCTCTGAAGTCGTTGCTGGATTATTGCTAATGGATAAAAGTGCTGCATCATCAGCGAAAGATGCAATTGTGGTGTTGGCCGTGTCAGGCATGTCTGCCGTGTAGATTAGGAATAGCAGTGGTCCAAGAATGCTACCTTGGGGGACGCCAGACTTTATACGGAAGAAATTAGATTGGCAGCCATTATGTCTCACAGAAAAGTTTCTATCGTGTAGGTAGGATTTAATTAGGAGGTAGTAATTGGAAGATAAGACTTTTTTGAGTTTGAAGAGAAGACCTCGATGGAAAATTTTTTAAGACAGGATAGGTAAATAAATTCATTTTTGGCCTTCGTTCGCATTTTTAGCTGAATTTCCCTGACCGTAGTGGGTTAGATACTAGTTTAATCTGCATGGTTGTAGGGGACTGTGTGGCTGCTAGTTGTTGAATGAGAATTTTCTAATAAGAAATTAAACAAGTTCATTTTAGGATTTTAATTTGCTAGTATAACAAGAATTCAGGTTATCGAAAGAATGCAAAGATTTCATTAATATTTTTACACAGAGTTTCTTTTAGTTTTCATAGGTAGTTATTTTTTATGGCTTAGAATGTCATAAAACGTCGACATTTTAAACTTGAGCGAAAAAGATGTTCTGTCTGTCGGTCTATAAATTTTTTTGTGCGCACGTTTTCTCGGCAACCGGTTAAGATATGACGAGATCTGGAACTAGATAATATTTTGCGGCGAAGGGTTGCAGATTAAATAAGTAAAAATAAATAAGGGAAAATAAGTGAAGCAAGCTGGTATGAGTACCTTAACTTGGAATTTGGTGTATATCCTAGAAGCCAAGACCTCAGATTTTTTAATTATATTTTCCCCCTTCCCCCCCATCATCCCCTCTCCATTATTAAAGGGTTTAATAAAATCAAATTGAGATATTCACTTGAAGTTTGGTACACGTATGTATCATAACGACATCTGGAACTACTGGAACTAGATTATATTTTGAGGTGATTCCGTTAAAGTGTTGGTGGTTAAATAAGGACAAATAGGGAAAAATAAGTCAAGCAAGGTAGTAAGAGCACAGGAACTTGAGATTTGGTGTATATGCTAGAAGCCAAGGCCTCAGATTTATTTATAAAATTTTTCAACATTTTTCAAAAACGTGATGTCATGTTTATTCGGTTATGTATCAATGTATTTAAATTTTTTTTGATAAAATAGTTAATTATATAAAATCTAAGCATTTTCAGAAAAAATAATTGGTATATATCAAATATTAATTTAGTTATCAAGCGTAAAGGACAATATCATTGAAAGTTTTCAATAATATTATCTAATTTGATAACTAATTAAGTTAATGTTTGATACATATCAATTATTTTTTCTGAAAATGCTTACATTTTATATAATTAGCTATTTGAATAAAACAAATTTAAAAGCATTTATAAATGACCGATTAAACATGACGTCACGTTCTTGAGAATAACTGCAAAATTTTAAAATAAAAAATTATGAAAAAATATCCTCGTACAAAAAATGCCGTGCTTTGTCGGTGTTTAAAATGTTATTTACATAGTAAGCATATTTTCCAAGATATAATGGATGTAAAACTGGTATGGTCAAAATTTCCTTAAAATGTAGGACATTTTTCAATAAAACTTAGCAGAACTTCAAAAGTGTCTAATGTACATTATTCAAATTTTAGTGATTGATTTAGAATAGATTCATAATGAATACGTAATTTTTTAATTTTTTTCTGCTCCTCCATTTCTAAGATATTCGCCGTTAAAGTGGGGTCAATACATTTGAATCGTATATTAGTTGTCATTATTTTGTGTCTATGTACAACAGATTGATACGTAAAATTTGTCTCACTTAATACGTACGGTTATGGAACTAAGATCGGTTCTTTAAAACTGAACTATGTTTTTTATTTCTAATTTCATTTTTAATCGAACGACTGTAATTCACTGCAATTTTAAATGCAGACTTACAGAAATTTATGTGAAGCGTTACCTTTATAACAGTCGCGAGTTTCCTTAATTGTGTGAACGGGATAATCGACTGAACCGCAATTCTACTAAAGGGCACCATTTAATCACGCATTAACGAGTCACTGGATTATAGTGCAGCATTTACCAATAAATTGGAGCTGCGTCAGGAGCAGAAAATAAATTTAAAACATTGACATATACTATTACTTTTTTAATTAATTTATTATATATCTATATCTCTTATGTGCAAAGATTAATAAGAGTTAGTTCTCCAACATAAAGTTAACAATAATTTCGCTTCTAAATAAAAACACTTTACTAACAATAGTACAATTTTTCTTTCATCACTGGTGATTACAACGGCAAGTTTTCCATCACAGAAAAAAAACAATGTCACTTATCACGACTCAAAGAATATACAGGGTGTAATTAGTTTCATGTCATAAAAAAACTGGTGGTAGGGAACGACAAGACAAACAAAAAAACCTTATATAACATGGGGTCTAAAGCTCATAGTTTTGTAGAATAAAAATAAACAAAAATTTCCAAAATACTTAATAACCTAGTTTGAGAACTGCTGGCATATTGGGGTAGGTTTTATTGCCTCGCGTCTTGTCGCACGAGATACTCTGACATTCCTGCAAATAAGTATGCCGACAAAGCAGTTAACAGCGACCGACAGAGGACATCGTCACGTTTTTTGCTTCTTCGCTGCCAATTATCCTATTAGGCGTGCTATACTCTCTCTTGTAATATTCTCAAGTAATAATTTCAGTTTTGTCCTTACTTGGTAAAGAACGTACGCATGACGCGACGTACCCTTTCCTTGGTTTTGTCTGTTGCTTTTCTTTTTGAATTTTGTGCCACTTATGTTAAGATTTATTTTATTGACTTATCGTTCAAGTCGTTAGTACTTGGTTACGTAAGACACTACTTCTCGTTCGTGTTACTTTTTGGATTTTGGACCAAGTTTTTATTTTTGTTTTCCTTATTGATAACGTTAATTCACAGTTTAGTGTGGTGTTTTAACACGCAGATTTTGGACATTGTGGGAAATTACACTTATCCAGAGCTCGCGGATATGGACTTGGTACATGGAGAAAGTGGTGGAAATGCAGCTGGTGCGGAAGAGCTTTAGAACAATTGCAACGACGTATTTTAATGCGCATAGAAACCATAAAAAAAAAGATCCTAATTTACCAAATGTGTTGAACGGAGTAAGTATGTTATTAGTTCGACGTACCGAAATGTGTATACGTGGAGATGGAGGTCATTTCGAACAATTTTTGTAAAAAATTCAAAAGAATTTTTCAGTTATTGGGTGTTACCTATTGGGCATTAAAGGTATGATTATTATTATTAGTATTCGTTGTCTTGTTACTACATTTTGAAAAAAAATGTAGTATACGTTTAGCATTTTTCCGGTGGACCGTCGAAATCCGAAAAAAACGTCGGATCGATGTGAAAGTCATATCTATCGATTCGAGAGCGAATTTAGAAAAATCCGTCCGTCGGTCAGTCGGTCTGTCACGCCCAGCCCCCCTAATCCGTTTTCGGATTGGGATGTAACTTGGGTGGTTAATAGGAGGTCTTTAGAAAACCTTAACGCTGGAAGTTCGGCTTCGTTCGGAAACCGGAAGTACCCGATATAGACGTTTCGAGTTTTTCGGGAAAAATTTAATAACTCGATAACGGGTAGTCGGATCGAGATATTTCAAAAAAGAAATAGTGCCGCTAGCAAAGCTCTACAAATAAGTATACCAGAGGCTATGTCGAGAAACAAATGAAAATTGATTTTTTTTGCAAAAAACTGGTTTTCTGGAAATCGTGCTAGGAAGCACGATAACTGTCCAGAATATTGATCGATTTCGATTAGACTTGGTGGGATCAAAGGTACTCGGCCACAAATCAAGCCTATTGCTGGCGGCCCGAATCCGTTGACCGCAAGTATGTTTTCCAGAGCCGAGTATGATTTTTCAAAGAAATTAATAACTCCCGAACCGAAGGTCCGATTTTGATTTTCAAAAATGGTAATTGTAGGGCTCGATTAGGTCTATTAGTTGACGTTTGTGAGAAATTTGAAAAAACAAAAGCGAATCTACAAATCCTGAAAAACTTGATTTTTTTGATAAATTCTACAAATTCCGAACAGTTTCCTAATAAAAATCGAAAATTAACTATTCCGTCGATCGATCCCTATAACCAGTATAAGGCATGGACCTTTTTGGACAAAAAATCTGAAATAGAGTTTTTTCGAAAAACTTAAAATAAACGAGTTATTTACGAAAATGCATTCCATAGAATTATTTAAAAAAATATTACAAATTGATAAGTGATAATGTTATATTTAAAATATCATCATTCATTTAGTTATTTTCATTTACTAAATAAAAATAGAACCGATGCCCTTTCCGTGTTTCAAAATGTAGTTAGCTTTTACTTTAGTCAATGCAAAAAAAAAGAAAAATAAAACATGTCAAAGCACTGAGTCATCTTGCGACCCTCTGCTGAAAATGTAATGAATCATCCCAACAAATTGGACAAAAAGCATATCAAAATGTAGTGTTTTTCACTTGTTTTTATCTGTTTATTATTGTTTACATTGATTTTCATAGAGACCAAAGACTTGATTTTTAGTTTTCGATACCTGATTGGGAAAAATTATGCGCTCAATTCGTTAAAAAAAAATCTGATTTTTTCCTAACTTAAAATACACAACTATTTTCTGTTATCGTATCTCGGACGTCTAACTGTTCGTTTTCCAATTTCATAAAACAATTCCTAATTTTTGAAGCTTGTAACACAATGTTACAAATGTTAATAAACCACTTTTAAATTTTATAAATTCTTATAAACGACAATAAAAGCTACAATAACTTTGTTCCAAATTAAAAAACACATGTAAACAAATCCTATTTAAACCCCTGCGGCCATGCTATGCTTGCGTTGTGCCGAAAATGAAGGAATTATTTACATTTTCATAATTAGTGGTATAAAAAGTTCGATACAAATAATCCCATCAAAGTGCCGCACTTCTACCGACGGGAACACAAGTCGGGTATTACAGTTTTTTATTATTTCTAATATTCGGAACAATAACATCCATTGACCCTGAAAAACAGTGGTTCTCAAATATTTCCTACCTTAACATTAAAAATGTAAACCCAGGTCAGTTTTTTTCAAAGTGCCCCTAGAGAAAAAGGTCATATAGGTTTTCTGTTTGTCTAGTCGGTCCCTATTACCAGTTTTTTTTAATGACACCCTGTTATATCTCAGAAAGTAGTAGAACTAGACCGCCTCTTAGTTAGGGAAATGGCGTGCACATTCGATGACGAAAAGTTACCGTTTGACAGTCTGGTAAATTGAAGAGGGCATAAAACTACGAAACATTTTTCTCTCTGAAATTTTTTGGTGTGGTAGGAGAATATTGAGGGAAACGCACTTTTTATTAAACGAAAGGTTAACGATATCTGTCCGTATAGGTAGTTAGTATGTGTACTTGACATACCCCAAAAATTTCGGTGGGTGCGCGGTAGAGAGAATTTTAAGGGAAGAAGAATTATTGTTTTTAAATTCCCTCTACCGCGCACCCACTGGAATATTTGCCTGCCAGTGTAATTGGGGTATGTCAAGTACATATACTAACTACCTATGCAGACATATATCGGTAACCATTCGTTTGAAAATAAAAGTCACTCTATATTCTCCCACCATATCAAAAAAATTGATAGAAAAAGTTTCGTAGTTACATGCTCTCTTCGATTACAGACGGTAATTTTTCGTCATCGAATTTGCATGTAACTTCCTAGACGATCCGAAGTAGTTTTCACAAACTCCAAAACATTCGACACGCATATCTCCAGCCATGTTACCACCATCGAGAGATGATCAATGATCAATTCAATTTTAATCATCTTCCGATGATGCCAGCGTGTCTGGTGAAACTCGCGTGGAGTGTTAATATTCGAATGTTGTGTTCAAGTCTATTGGTACTTGTGGAAACCATTTCAGAGGCAGTTTCAGTTCATTCCAGTATTAGGATTAGAGGAGTGATGTTCGGTAAAAGTTTCTCTATTGTGGCACACTCTTTTGGCCAGCAGAATCTAATTATGCAAAAATGTATGGTGAAAATGCATGAATAAGGTTCATCATCTTCAGACACTATTAAGTTTTTAACTGGCTCATCAGGTAAATCATCAATAGAACTGATCCCGGAGGAACATTAGACGATATTGTCACGACCGCTGGTCTATGACTATCACAATAATGGGCCACTTGGCCTGCGAGAGGTTTTCCTAGTTGGAAATTATCAAACACAAATTAAACAGTAAATAATACTTGTTAATCAAATAATAAAAATGGTAGCAGCCAAACAACAAAATCAGAAACACATAAAGAATATAAAATAAACAAGTGAAAAAAACTACATTTTGATATGCTTTTTATTCAATTTGTGGGGATGATTCACATTTTCAGCAGAGGGTCGTAAGATGACTCAGTGCTTTGACATGTTTTGTTTTTCTTTTTTTTTGCATTGACTAAAGTAAAAGCTAACTACATTTTGAAACACAGAAAGGGCATTCTATTTTTATGTAGTAAATGAAAATAAAGACATGAATGATGGTATTTTAAATATAACATTACATTATTTTTGGCTCCTATATCGCACGGAGAATTTATCAATTTGTAATATTTTTTTAAATAATTCTATGGAATGCATTTTCGTAAATAACTCGTTTATTTTAAGTTTTTCGAAAAAACTCTATCTTAGATTTTTTGTCCAAAAAGGTCCGTGCCTTATACTGGTTATAGAGGTCGATCGACGGAATAGTTAATTTTCGATTTTTATTAGGAAACTGTTTGGAATTTGTAGAATTTATCAAAAAAATCAAGTTTTCCAGGATTTGTAGATTCGCTTTTGTTTTCTCAAATTTCTCACAAACGTCAACTAATAGACCTAATCGAGCCCTACAATTGCCATTTTTGAAAATCAAAATCGGACCTTCGGTTCGGGAGTTATTAATTTCTTTGAAAAATCATACGCGGCCCTGGAAAACATACTTGCGGTCAACGGATTCAGGCCGCCAGCAATAGGCTTGATTTGTGGCCGGGTACCTTTGATCCCACCGTCTCATCGAAATCGATCAATATTCTGGACAGTTATCGTGCTCCCTAGCCCGATTTCGAGAAAACCAGTTTTTTGCAAAAAAAATCAATTTTCATTTGTTTTTCGACATAGCCTCCGGTATACTTATTTGTAGAGCTTCGCCAGCGGCACCATTTCTTTTTTGAAACGTGTCGATACGACTACCCGTTATCGAGTTATTCAATTTCTCCCGGAAAACTCGAAACGTCTATATCGGGTACATCCGGTTTCCGAACGGAGCCGAGCTTCCGGCGTTAAGGTTTTCTAAAGACCTCCTATTAACCACCCAAGTTTCATCGTAATCCGAAAACGGATTAAGGGGGCTGGGCGTGACGGACAGACCGACAGACAGACCGACCGACCGACAGACAGACCGACTGACCGACGTACGGAATTTTCTAAATTCGCTCTCGAATCGATAGATATGACTTTCACATCGATCCGACGTTTTTTTCGGGTTTCGACGGTCCACCGGAAAAATGCCAAACGTATACTACATTTTTTTTCAAAATGTAGTAACAAGAAACAAAGTTTTCTTACCAGAAGCACATGTTAGGAGATGTGTCCCCAAATGGACTCCCAGAATGGACTGCCACTGCGTATTCATTCTGGGTTATTTACATGATTGATAAATATGTTTGATCAGCATATTCACTACATACGTAGAGGGCTCGAAAGTTCATAGCTGGATGTTATTATTTAGCGATTGTTATAATTTGATACTCTGCATCCTTTATTTTGTTAAGAATGCTTTAATACTTTATATTTTATAGATTGGAAAATCAATGATACTGAATTTAGTTTATTTATTATAACTTTAAATTTGGAAATTCTTTAATTTAGGTTTTCTATTTTTGTATTTATTTACAGGCAATATGCTAATAAGATATTTTGCCAAATTTACATAGAAAAAAATTTATTAATTTTGACATGTAACAATATATTTTCTCTGCTAGAGTAAACACCAACTTATTTGTTATATTTGCTAAAACCAATTGAATATACAAACAAATTATCAGCGCCAGTTTCTTCTTAACTGGAAATGACATCTCCAGGCATAAACGTAACTTAAAGTAACTCCACCAATATTATAATTTTTAAATTATTTCTTACCTGCTCTAGTTCCCTGATTAAGATATCATCATCAAGGCAATTGCACTTTAAAATATCAAGCTGTCTGAATCAAGAATGTAGGTAGGTAATACAGAAACTCAAAATTTGTTATGTTTGCTTTATTTGACAACATCAAGATACATTTGAGATATATCAACGACATACATGTGTTAGCATACCTACTGCAAACAATTAGGTTATATTGGCAGAGCCTACAATATTAAATAAAAATGGAAATAATTAACAATTAGACAGATATAAGCTTAATTAGTATTTAATCCTCGGTCCATTCGAATGGCTCTGGTGGCTCAGGTTCCTTCTCATCTTCGCCCTTTGGTCCAAAAGCTGAAACAATGAGACAACGTTAAATTCTCTGAATCACTTTCAGTTAGGTGACTTTTACGGATCATATTCTTACCTGCAACTGGTTCTACCAGTTCTTCTTCTCCAGGTTTCAAGTTGCGAACCATAATAATACCTCCAATTGAAACATCCTTCATTGGTACATATTGGCTATTATCGTTAATAGAGATCACTTTCAATTGCTGCCTTAGTATTCTAGCAGGGTTCTGCAAAATCTCAAAGGTTGGTTCGGGTTCTTTTTTCTTCTCTTCTTTCTCGTCCTTCTTGTCTTTCTTGTCCTCAGCAGTGGAGGTGCTTGGCTTCTTATCATCAACTTTCTTCTCTTCGGCTGGTTTCTTGTCTTCCTTCTTCTCCTCAGTCTTCTTTTCCTTTTCTTTTTCCTCTTTTTCAGTGGATTTCTTGTCGTCCTTTTCTTCGTCCTGCAAAGAGAAAACAAACATAGTTTTTTAAATGTTTAAAAGATCTCAGATCAGTAACATACCACTTCCATTTTTTCGTCGCGATGTTTACGTTCGTGATCTCGTCTTCGTTGTCTCGCAGCAATACTAAGAACCGCAGTAGTAACTTTTTCGCGTTCCTCGCGCTTCTTCTCTTCCATTGGAGCAGGATAGGCGTACAAGCTAGGTCTGGCATTTGATTTCAGCTCCAGTTTAGGCATCTGTAATACAAAAAATGTCAATTTGCCTTCTATAAAAATAATAATAATGTATACCATACCTTCAGCTGTGCATTGAGTGCGATGAGACATGTGGGGGTGAAAGCTAGAGCTAAACAGTGGGAGAGCGGGAACCAGTACCAGTACTGAGTAAATACTAAGGTACCAACTACTGCTAACATGTTGGTGTGACCAGTCCTCGACTGTAAAGATAACGTGACGTTTCTGCCGCCAGCATCAATAATACCTGTAATAAACAATCATTAAGTAATGATGTAGTTAAAAATTCGTCTGAACAAGGAATAGCATTAACTAAGTGAAAACAGATCTCTTGATATTGCTTGATTTAATGCGTATATTTCAAATAAAAGATGAAAAACCGTAATTCCGCTTATAATGCTCCTTTTTATGTTGTCCAACGTGCAGCTAGTGATTCATCGGTTTCCTCAAAGGTAAGCGTTTTTATAGCCATTTTGAAGAAAAAAAAAAGAACCACTCTTGCTATTTCTTATTAAAATGAAGCTTATTTGTACTATAACCTATATTCCTATTTTACGAAATGTAAGTCTAAATGTCTAATACACCATTTACCTTGCGCTAAAATAGCTCCAAATTTAGCCATAACATCTTCATGCTTGTTGGAAATAACCTGGGCATAAGTCTGTCTGAAGAAAGTGACCTTGGGGCAAGTCTGCTCGGTTTGCTGTATAAGGATCATAGATGAGGCGATCAGGGCTCCTTGGCGAACAAAGTTGACAGGGTCGAACATGACCATTGGTTCCAAGAGAGCAATAGCCTCGCGCAAACCAGTACCAGCACAGGCGATACCGAGGGCCATGGCAGCTCCGTACCGTACGTGTGGATTGTAGCTCTCCGCGAGTAGAGACACGACGCTGGGACATTGTTCTGGAGTTCTGAAAAGAACGATAATTGTTAGTTTCTTTCTCAGCAGTATTAATGCTATGGCAGTTCTGCGTCAAAAGTCCACTTACGTTATTTTTTTAAGCGATGATGTCAATTTGTCGTCTGATGTATTCAGTTCCTCAACGGATGTACAGGTCTGTATACGGCTTTTGATAAGTTTGTTTTACTCTTATTTATCCTTGCTATCCCTACTATTTTAGCCTCCCTTATATAAATATATCTCGCTAATTGCTGAATCTGCACCAAAGAAGGGTACAATAGGGGTATGGTAAGGGTAACTCAAGGTAAACAAACCTGTTAAAAGCTTACATGTACTACTAGAACTATATCCGATGATGATCTGTGGTTTCGCCCACCAAGTTGACATCATCGCTTAAAAACTAGAATAAACCTCTATAAGAAAATATAAGGGATTTTGACGTAAAACTGTTACAGCATAATTATTTTCAGCGTATAACTTTTTTTTACTCTTATAAAATATTGGAGAAGATTTTAGGTAAATGTAAACAGTATATGAATAAGGAGACGGGAATGATATATTTGTTTTAGATTACCATACGAAAATTAACTTCCAATCCTGGGAGAAGAGGCAATTACGCTCCGTAAAGAGTGACAGCAGTGGTGCGAGATTAATGTCAAGTGGGAATTAGATAGAAAGAAAATGGTTTATTGTGATTTACAATGCATCAACAAGCTCTTCACGACGCTGCTGTGATTATTTACGAACTCCGCACTTTTTCTATGTAAAATACGTCTTGCCCGATTTTCTACAAGTTTCGTATACATTGAGAAACATCTTCTAGTAAATGAATCGTAGAAGTGATTTATAGAAGCACTCCAATCAATAAGTACTGAAATTGCAATGATTAGCAGAAGACTGCTGTTTGAGTCCATAAACACCTCTAAATGTATAAGTCCCTAGTACCCCGACAAGGATAGAGAAAAATAAACACTACCCTACAAAACAATTTTACGGTTATATCGTGAAGACGAAGGATTTAATTGAAAAAAGTTTCAAACAAAAGTGGCACCTAGAGTATATTTTACATCGAAAAGGATTAAAGCGTCTTTTATCTAGCTTTATTAATAAATGTGTAAAACGCGTTCAATGTTTAAGGATTTACGCGATATTATTATTATTTTTTTGTTGAAACAGATTAGACGAAAATTAAGAGAAAAAGAAAATGTTACTATTGCCTTAAATATAAAAATTATGAGTGTTAATAACAATTTTTAAAAAACCATAAAATATTTGCTATTCCTCTGAAAACATAGTGTTTTTCCTTGACAATGAGAAAATATTCAAAAAAATGAAAACAGCTGTCTTGTATATGTTCGTTCGGTGCATTTCTTACGTAAAATTAAATATTTTGGAGACAACTGGAAAGAATTGGACAAGATTATATTAGGTCTACCATTTTTTCAAGATGGCGGACATAGCATAGGCGACATTAAAATAATTCATTCAACAAACTTATGGAACAAATATAATTCTAAAGTTTGTACTTATAAAAGCCGTGTGCGCTAAATTAGAGTAATTCCAACATCAAGAAGAAAATTTCGTGGTCACCAACCTCATTTCTTTACAAGAACTTAGAATGTTAACTAAACAATCCATTTTTTCTTACTGGGAAAAATGTTTTGTGGAATAACACATATTTATCCCATTACCTATAATATGTAGTGTATAATCTGTTTTAATATTCTAATTAACTGTCCGATTAGTTAAACATCATTTCGGTATCTTTCCTAATAAAATCAATTTTAACAGTACAATTCAACGGTAGTATTAACTCAGTTTTATTCGTCAAATTCATTAGCGAATACATTGAAAATAATGCGAATCACGATGGGATATAATAAGTGGAAATCAATAAAACCGACATTTAATTTGCAGTTATTTTAATTTTGTTATCGGGTAATCAAATGAATAAAATGACGTACCGGGAATAATTAGTTCGAGTGCCAATCGTCGAAAAGAATTCGTTTTAAAAATATTGATGGCAAAACAAATTTCTGGACATTCGATTTTTATTGATAACGAATCAGGATCAAGAAAAAATTGTTTTCTTCATTTGGAAATTTTTAAAATATGCATCCTTGTAACTCCAAAACTATTAAATATAATGATTTAATTTTTTCTGGTTTCTAACTCAATATTTGGTTCTTTAACAGTACCAATAAATTATGATTATAGTGAGTACATAGGCATAACGAAATACAACAATTCTTGTTGACAAATGATGTATCGAAAAGTCAATATTTTTATTTTCAGATCTTCACTGCTATTTTGGTAAGAATTAGTTCTAAATAAATTTCACAATTTGCATTAAACTGCCATGTCTTCTATTGGTTCTTTGTACACGTCACTTTTTAAAAATCCCCATAAATAAAAGTCTAATGAAGTAATGTCTGGAGATCGAGCGGGCCATCTAAGTACTCCATTGGTACCAATCCATCTTCCTGGGTATGCTTGATTTAAATAATTAACAACGTTGTGATGATTATGTGGGCCTGCTCCATCCTGATGAAACCACATATTATCCAACTAAGCGTGCAAATTCCTTAATAGTACTTGTAAATCATTTTGCAAAAATTGTAAATATCTTTCACCTGTTAAATTCTCATGGTAGAGGTA
Organism: Stenurella melanura; assembly: GCA_963583905.1. NCBI lineage: Eukaryota > Metazoa > Arthropoda > Insecta > Coleoptera > Cerambycidae > Stenurella > Stenurella melanura. Next base: position 12,606,916 of record OY757311.1, read on the forward strand.
TGGGCCAACAATGTAACCATTAACGATACCACACCAAACATTTACTCCAAAACGATTCTGGGATCTGGTATGTCTCATCCACTTTAGGATTCTCTAGAGACCAGTAACGACAATTATGTGTTGTAATTACTCCATTGTTGTGGAATCGACTTTCATCACTCCACATAATTGTATCTAAAAGATTTGGATTTTCTTCTAAGAGAATTGAAAATTGTGCCAAAAAATCTAATCTCCGCTCATTGTCCCCTGGAATCAAATGATGAACTAAATGAACTTTATATGGAAAAAAATTGTTTATTTTAAGAATTCTGTGCCAGGTGGAACGTGCAACATATGTTTCTTCCGTCAACTTGCGTACTGACATGTTTGGGTTATTTTCTACTTGATGTAATACCAATGCAATATTTTCATCAGTTGCAGTTCTTTTTCTTCTTGTTGTTTTTGGTTTCTTAAAACCTCCGTAATTTTTCAAATTAGAACACAAACTTACAAAAGTTGTCCGATCTGGTAAAGGTCTGTCAGGAAAACGTATTTTATATAAACTTACAGCTCTTGAAGCATTTTTACGACATTCCCCATAAATTAAAATCATGTTTAATTTATCTTCATTTCTATGAGAAACCATATTTAATAATACATATTCACAAAGAAAACAATAGTTAGCTACAATAATACAGTACTATTGACACACCAATAAACAAAATGTGATTGAAATTGAGAAATGTCAAAACTATTATTCCAAAGGTAACTTTAATTGTATTTAATTTATAAGGTATAAGGGTTATTATAGTCACTAGATATCAAATATTTTAAATTATAATCTAACCTGCCTAATAACAAAGCAATTATATGAAAAATTCTTTAAATAGTTTCTTCTAAAATTTGTAAATTAAATACAGATTGTCCCACTTAAAAGAACTGAAATGTTGAAGAGATTACAATTATTCAATATTGGCAAATTTGGACTCAAACATCTCGAAAACGGTTAGTTTTATGGTATTTCTTTTTAGGGCATAATCTGATTAGAAATGCATTTTCTTTCACATAAATCCCATTTCAAAGTTTCTCCCATCGAAATATTTCTTTAGAGCACAGCGCCATCTATATACTGATATATAAAAAAAACGATTATATTCAAAAATGAAGCTCTACAAATTGGCTTTTACAGAATTAAAATATCTGTATTTGTTTAGAATATATCCGGCTTGGGAGTTTTTATTGGGACACCCTGTATGGCTAAAAAAATAAGTTATAATAAATATTGTATACAAAAGTTAAAACCTGATGAGAAGCGGACAATACATATTAAATGTTTACTGCATTAATGAATATTAGACAAATTCAATACCTCTGAGTGGAGAGTACATTTAACGTTTTTTCAGATATAGCACAAATAAATAGATACGCATATCAGTGGTGTGCATATAAATAGTTTAAGTTGATTTATGAAAGTAATTTTCTTTCATTTTTCTTATTTGTGAGATCCATTATATATCATCTAAAGATACAGTATTTTAAGGTCAACCACCATTTAACGGATGATCGTGGTGACGGTCTCCAATCATATTATAAACTTGTTAGAGGAATATAAATAAATTTAAAAAATTAGAAAACACGATTTTGAAAACCAACTGAGGGGCGCTCAAAATTTTACTCATCGGTAATTATTATTATCATTATTTTCTTCTTTCTAGTTAATTTTTTTAATAGTTTCAGCTGATTATTAAAATAGTGTTTTTTTAATTTCTTAAATCATTATTTGCAATTTGTAGATCTGTACATTATATTATTGACTGATCGGTCCATCTGGGCGGCGTGATGTACAATTATATAAACTCATTCATTAACTATTTTAATGGAGTTACATTCCGTTCCTCGCCACTGCGATATAAAAGAACATTGCGAAGGTAATTAATGATAATGTCATTTAATCTAATTGAAACCTCATATGGGCCAAATTGAGACGGGAATCTGCCAGTAATTATACGTTGTTTGTAAGGTAGGGTCTCTTTTGTCTTGTAAACAAATACCTCCGTCGATTAACTAACTAACAAAAGACGGTCGATGCGGTTCCGGCATATCATACGTTTCTAGACAGCTCGACGCCGGTAACCTTCCGGTTGAGATTTAGTCGGGGATCAGGTGGTCGAAAAGTGTTTATAGAAAACCAATTATTGATAAAGTATCCTGGAAGTTCATGGATTTAATAGATTTTTGTATAGCGGATCGACTTTTTGGTTAACAAATTATGAAACTGTAAGAAATGCGAGTGTCCCTAATTTCGAATATTTTAAATTTTGTCATTTCTTAAACACACATAATTGATCTCCAAAACTATTAATAATAACGAATCGATTATTATTTTTTCTGAATATTAACTTAATATCTGGGTATCTAACAGTATCCGTAAAATATTTTTAAACTAAATGAGATAATCCGGCACGAAGGACCAAAAAATTTGATATTTTGAGTTAAAATGAAATTAAAATGAAAGAAAATTAGTCTTCTTACTTGATTACACTACCTACCTTTATTGGCTGAATATTAGGAGCTTGGTTGTCGTTTATCGAGTAGAATTCCGTAGTTTAGCGGGCTATGGACGACTGTTACAGTCATTATTTTATATTGCATTACCGTGTTTAATATCACTAGGACTTCAAATTCTATCGGTCAAAAATTTCCAAGCAAGCGTAGTTGCCTAGTAATATAAAGTTCATTATCTGATTAAATCGGACTTAATCTTTGATAATAAACTGCCAATCTACAGGAATTATATTACTATTTGGCAACTTAGCAGGACTCAGAGAACTCTACATTCACTCCGGAGGATGATATATTCATTACGCAACCGTCGCCTAAAATTGTTTAGCATTTGCGTATATGCTGACGTATGAACCATTAGGAAGTGGAGCCAGGCTGCTATTTCTTTTCCATCCATTCCAAGCACTAACCATGACTAACGTTGCATCGTTGCGTAAGTTTTCATATTGACATACGAACATAGTCAAAATGGATCAGTGTTCACCTCTATTATTATTATTATTATTAATAATATTATTAAAGTTTTGTGATAGAATAGTAAAGTAGCGTCGCGTCACCGACCTCTTAACCTCACTAGACTCACTCAAATGGCATATTTTTCGAACATGGTATTCATTAATTATTATGAACACCACGAAGATCCACATTATTACAAAAATAAGAACAATATTCGGTATTTAATTTGCAATAACTTTAAGGAATAGTTATAATTTTTCTCGATAAAAGAGAGTTACTTGACAATAATCAAGCAAGTTTATGGAATGCAAACGCGGAAACAGTATTTCCAACCTTTCCCCTGTATTTTTACAAATGGAGTATTTGAATCACTGATTACAGGTGGTGAATAAAAGGCCACTTAAACGGTGTTGTACAGGGTCATGGCTTGTCATAGAGATAACTTTTTAAACAGCTAGGGGAAAATTAATCAAGTCGGCAAATCCGTTCATTCATTGTTTACGTCTCACTCACCCCGTAGTTGGAAAGGGATTTTGAAAACTTCCGAATTATATATAATTAATTAATCAGTCGAAATTCCTGGCTGTAAATTATTTAACCATATTTAAGAAGAGGATCATTATGCAACATGGCAGAGGTTAATTTTTCACGTCAAACTAGGGAAAGAGTTTAGTAAAAGGTTACAGAAATGCATTCCAGTGATACTTGTTGGAAGCCTGGAAATTAGTTAAATTCAATTCTGGGCATTCGCTTAACGATGGTAGGCTTGTTATAGCCCAACAGTATAAGAAATAGATTTACTTTAAAAGAGTGTTTAAATGTGTTCCAGTGTTCCGTTAACAAACTCAATACTATCTTAAGCTTCTTTTTAAGGCGGCCATTCCCTAGAAAGAGACATCCGATAGGGAAATATTTATTATTTTAAAATGTGTCGAGTTCGGTGAAAGACGCATGTTTCGTGGCTCCTACGGGATACCGAGATAAATCCGGATAAAGCGGCAACAAAACGCCAAAATTGTACTGAATTGAAGCGTGAACAATTCTGCCTCGATTGATATAAATTGGCGCGAGTATGGTTATTTCATATAGTTGATATTTGACTAAATTATCTTGGTTGAATAAAGCAACACAAAAAGTGTATATAAACAACCCGAGAAAAGTGTACTGCTTGAGTGCTTGCCCGTAAAATCTATACCTGGATTCGACCCTTCTTGAAGTGGGTGATATAAAATAAGCAACAGCCAGCCAGATGTGTGAATGAAACATATAAGTTTTTGTTTATGTAGCATTAGCATTGTCTTTATTAAGAATTGGAGACCAAAATTGAAAAGATATTAAACATAATAATAAACATAATACATAGGTGATGAAATGGAAAAACTACCCGAAATCGAAACCGATTGTTTCAAGGACCTCTTTTCTCATAACGCGCAAAAAAAATGTTACCGCGAGATAGGGCCCTTTCCAGCAACTCCGCTGTAGATGGATATTTACTTGTGGAGCGGTTAATAAATAAAAACAAAAAATATAACAAAATGTAAAATAAAAAATTAAAGCTGCCAGACTCAGAGACAGAAGAAACAGAAAACTTAGAAGAAGAAAAATAAGGAGATGACGATAGACGGAAACTTAAAAGAAGCATGGAAACTGAAAAGAAGCATCTCGCAAACAACTGCATCACACCCCAGCCGATGATGACAAATGGAAACTTAATAGAATCATGGAAGGAAACTTAACAGAAGCATCTCTCAAACACCTAGATTTCCCATCCTATATTTCCACCCCATGCGTCATGCGACTCTCGCTGCTGACAACAAGCATGTCCAATGTCCAACCCGGCGTACGCAGCCGGTCCGGCGGTATATAAAACATCCGAGATTTGGTTCCGGCACGCGGTTTGGCAGTCCTTTGAGCGTGTTCGACGGACGACCAAGCTGCGTGTTGGAACGAACCTCCATGGATGCCCGGAATCGGCAGCAATGCCCACCTTACGCTGGCAAATCAATGAATCAGTACGTATATTTAAAGAAACTATAAGAATACCTACGTAGAACCATAACAAGACTATCACTATGAATTCTCACTCAATAATTTCAGTGGTTTGCAAAATAGCTAGATTTATATTTGAAAAATATGTTAATCTTCCTACTTCGTAGTTTTAAATCGAGCTACTTTGCAAACCACTGAAATTATTTAGTGAAAATTCATAGTAATAGTCTTGTTATGGTTCTACTTAGGTACTCTTATAGTTTTTCTAAATATACGTACTAACAAAAAAAGTTATGAACAAAAATAATAAATATTTCCCTATCGGATGTCTCTTTCTAGGGATAATTTTTGGGTACTTCCGGTTTACTGATTCGATGCTAATGTATTGGAATCAAATTTCATCAAAATCAGCACACTTCCAGAATTCATCTGAAAATTGAATATGTGTAGAGATGTATTTAATGTACGGTTTTTCTACGCCAGCGTTGATAACATGCCAACTTAAATTAATTTCATAACTCTAATAAAAATTAGACCGACTAATAATAGTCTAGTGCAATTACGTTTTTACCTCGGAAGCCAATTATAATGAATGGACTTTCATGATTTTTTTGCAATGAGTTTCTAACATTGAATATACAAAAGTTTACTCTTTAAAATGTGTCGCTTTTTACTTGGAGGTGGCTCCCACCCCCTCTAGAGGGTGGTCAAAAAAGTAAGAGTAACCACCGAATTTGATATAGAATCACATATAAGAGAAAAAGTTGGTTTACAATTTTTCATGAAAATTTATATTTTCGAAGTTATAACGATTTGAACATTACGATTCTAGCTTTAGAAAATTGGTATCTTAAAACTGTTTTACATAAATAACTCAAAAGTCTGACATTTATGGAAAAGGTGGTATGGTACAAAAAATAATATTACGAAATTACAAGTATTTTGTTTTTTGTTTATTTCTGTACGATGAATAGTTCCAAAAATATGCTAGTTTAAAAATGGCGCTCAAACGTTTATCAGTCAAATATGTCTCAAATGTATTTTTAACATCATACTGATTATGGTAAAATTTAATTTAAAACGAGGCAACTATAACAATAGGCCAAATAATTTGGTGGCTCTGAAAGATAAAATACAGACATAACATTTTTTATCGCATGCGTTCTGAAAGCAAACAGTATTGACGAATTTCGATTTTCTTTACGCCGCGCACCGCACAGTGTGGCGTTTACGAGTCTTTTAGGTCAAAATTTGACTCCTCCTTTGTAATTCAACCAGGGTGTAATTAGTTTCATGTCGTTAAAAAACGCTCGTGGTAGGTAACGACAAGACAAAAAAAATAACCGTATATAACATGGGGTCTAAAGCTCATAATTTTGGAGAAAAAAAATTTCCAAAATACTTAATAACATAGTTTGAGAACTGCTGGCATATTGGGGTAGGCTTTATTGCCTCACGTCTTGGCGCACATGATATTCTGACATTCGTGCAAATAAGTATGGTGAGCCTAAGAGATAATTAGGCCGTGACGGGGGTCATCGAAAAGCATGCCGACAAAACAGTTAAAAGCGACCGACAGAGGACACCGCCAGTTTTTTGCTTCTTCGTAGCCAAATTATCTTATTACGCGTGCTATACTCTCCCTTGTAATATTTTCAAGTAATAATTTCAGTTTGTGTCCTTACTTGGTAAACAACGTACACACGACGCGACCTACCCGTTCCTTGGTTTTGTCTGTTGCTTTTGTTTCAATTTGTTTATTTTATTGACTTATCGTCTTATCGTTCAAGTCGTTAGTACTTGGTTACGTAAGACACGTAACTTGTAGAAGAGGATCCAACTTTAAGCAACGGCGATATCGCGAACCGTGTGGGAGTATCCCATTTTGTGGTATGGAGGACATTGAGAGGAGCTTACATCCCTATCACTATCAACGTGTCCAAGCACTAGAACCTCAAGATTTTGCAGAGCGAGTGCAATTTTGTAGGTGGATTTAAAAAAAAAACACGCGGCAAATGAGGATTTTTTAAACGTTCTGTGTTTCTCCGATGAGTAATGTTTTACCAGAAATTGAGTGTTAAATTTTAAAAATATGCACTACTAGGTAGACGAAAATCCCCGTGTAATAAGAAGGGCGCATTTTCATCAACGGTTCAGCGTTAATTTGTGGTGATGTATACTTAAATTTTTTGCAAAAACATTGCCAAATTTGGTGGAAGATGCTTGGCTACGCGCAGAAGTGTGTGGTATTTGCACGATGGCACGCCAGTCCATTTTAGTCTGGCTGTTCGAAATGTTTTGAACAGAAAATTTCCTCGACGATGGATTGGACGTGGCGGACCAGTACCATGGCCTGCTAGATCGCCCGACTTAAATCCGATGGACTTTTATTTTTGGGGGCATTTTAAATCGCTGGTTTACCGTGATCCAATTTCGAACAATTTTTGTGAAAAATACAAAACAATTGTTCAGTTATTGGGTGTTACCTAGTGGGCATTAAAAGTATGATTATTATTATTAGTATTCGCCGTCTTGTTTTGATCTGTTTATTATTGTTCACATTGATTTTCATAGAGACCAGACTCGATTTTTAGTTTTCGATACGTGATTGGGAAAAATTATGCGCTCAATTCGTTAAAAATATCAGATTTTTTCCTAACTTAAAGTACACAACTATTTTCCGTTATCGTATCTCGGACGTCTAACTGTTCGTTTTCCAATTTCATAAAATAATTACAAATTTTTTAAGCTTTTAACACAATCACTAATGAAATAAAAAACACTAAACTGTTTTTCACGTTTTCACATGTATTACGTCAACATGACGATCGTTTCGCTAAAACATTAGCTTCATCAGATGAGCGCACTGTAACACTGATGAAGCTAATGTTTTAGCGAAACGATCGTCATGTTGACGTAATACATGTGAAAACGTGAAAAACAGTTTAGTGTTTTTTATTTCATTAGTGATAATGGATTTTCACCAAGTAAAGGTCGAGTCTATCAACTATTTTAACACAATGTTACAAATGTTAATAAACCACTTTTAAATTTTATAAATTCTTACAAACGACAATAAAAGCTGCAATAACTTTGTTTCAAATTAAAAAACAAATGTAAACAAATCCTATTTAAACCCCTGCGGCCATGCTATGCTTGCGTTGTGTGGAAAGAGAAGGAATTATTTACATTTTCATAATTAGTGCTATAAAAAGCTTGGTAAAAACAATGCCATCAAAGTGGGAACACAAGTCGGGTATTACAGTTTTTTATATTATTTCTAATATTCGGAATTATAACATCAATTGACCCTGAAAAACAGCGATTCTCAAATGTTTCCTACCTTAACATTCAAATTTTAAACCTAGGTCAGTTTTTTCAAAGTGCCCCTAGAGAAAAAAGTCATATATGTTTTTTGTTTCTCTAGTCGGTCCCTATTACCAGTTTTTTTAATGACATGAAACTAATTACACACTTTATTTGGGCTCAAAATGTTCGTATTACTTCGCACTTGGCCACGTTTTTGGACTTGAATGTACACATTCACTGTTACTATTTGGAAAGGTCCTTACTATTATTATCACTGAGATACTGATCACCACAATTCTCTCAATAAAAATAAAGTAAAATTTATACACAAAATTGTATGTGATCGAAACGAGAACTTATTAAATTTTAATATCTGCCCATCCAACGAAATTACCTACTAAACTTTTATGACAACTTTATATATCTTATAAAATATTCTCCATTGTAGTAAAACAGAATTTATTTTACGGTCACTTAAAAAAATGTTTTCTATCAAGGTAAGACAAGCTCTAAAATTTACGATCCACATTTAAAAAACATACAATTCAAATCACGTAAGCTCGATACCGGCAGTAAAGGAAACGAAAATAGGGATGGCATATCACGGCAGGAATTAAAAGATACAAGGCTTTCCATTAACCGATAGCTGATAAAAAATTCGACGTACTTCTAGCCCGATATAAAACGTTGAACATTTTTATTGAGCGACTTAAAGTTTCAACAGTTCGATGAGTGGAAACGGGAAAGAGGACAAAGTTATACATAGAACGGAACACGAACATCTATTCAAGGTAGACCTTGATATGAAAGCCATAATTATTATCAATATTTATGTCACATGAATAACCTTAATTGAACTAGAAACTTCAGGTCTTTCTATTTATAGAGTAGTTTAACAAATACAATTTGTTATGTAACAACACATATATATTTTAAGAACTATAAGACGATATAAGCAGTTTCACCAAAATTGGAGATTAAATAAATTTTATGAAAGTCCGTAGCCATTGTTTTAAATGTTTGGTACTACCTGCGGAGATTGGATTTGAAATGCGAATATTTAACACATTTAAATATTTTGAAAATTATATATTTTAGTTTTATTTTATAGGTAAAAAAACAAGTTAATTTAAATATATCGCAGATAATGAACCATAGGGCGCGTGCAAAATCTGACAGCTAACGAGAGTGGAGGGCATATAACCTTCATGTTCCGTTTGCTTTTTTAACTTTCTTGTGCTATCAGCTATTGAAATAAACATTTTTAAGTTTAGTTTTCATTATATATAGACAATTACGTGTTTTATACAATAATATTTCCTTTGATTTGGCGAGATGTGCATTGTTTACCTATGTGTTTTCAATTATTTTCTTCGTATTTAAACAACGTATGGGATTGATCTTATTGTTATATATAGAACATATTTAGATTATTTAAAATTTAAATGCTGTTAATTATTCTGTTACCAGTTTACCACAAAAAGCCATCATATTGTATGGAATCTGGTTGTCAAAGTCTCACCGAATGCCAATTTAAGCTTTAAAAGTTATGTGATTATTACTTAACATTGGAATTTAATACTTATTATACAACATAAGTATTTAATAAATAGAAAGTAGTATACCAACCGCATGCACGAAAATAAAGTTATAGTTATTTCAGATTACCGATTTACACCAAAGAAGATAAGTTTGTGGTCAATTAAGAGTTCAAAGAGAAAAGTGGTTAAATGCTTTAAGGCTGCATAACCCATAAATTTATTTGTTAGTCAATCTAGATGAGTTACCTTACCTAGTTCAGCAGGTTTTCCCAAAAATAAAATTTATATAAAATTATTATCCATAAAGATTATCCGTTAAGATAATGTCTGGAACTATGGCCATATTTCATCTTTGACTCAGTAAGATCGGATCTCTCTAAGGCTCTTTTCGCTTTGCCCTTTTGATTGAGCACAAACTTTACTTCTTTTGGTGTAAATCGATGGCATTTTGAAATAATTAATAATTTTATTTTCGTGCATGCAGAAGGTATTTACTACTATGTATTTATTAAATATGTTATATAATAAACATTAAATTCTAATGTTAAGTAATAATCACATACCTTTAAAAGCTTAAATTGGCATTCGGTGAGACTTCGGCGACCAAATACCATAGAATATGACGGCTTTTTGTCTTAAACTGATGACAAAATAATTAACAGCATTTAAATCTTAAATAATCTAAATATGCTTCATATATAATAATAAGATCAATCCCATACATTGTTTAAATACGAAGAAAATAACTAAAAACACATAGGTAAACAATGCACATCTCGCCAAATCAAAGGAAATATTATTGTACAAAACACGTAATTGTATATATGTAATGAAAACTAAACTAAAAAAATGTTTATTTCAATAGCTGATAGCACAAGAAAGTTAAAAAAGCAAACGAAAACAGCGAATTTCACGATAATTAATTTGGAACATTGAGGTTATATGCCCTCCACTCTCGTTAGCTGTCAGATTTTGCACGCGCCCCATGTCAGAAGTCGAAAAATATCTTATGTCTATCACCGGCGACTCCACCATAAATTGAACAGTAATAGCGAAGTTGGAAAAAATATGAAATGTTATGTTTTAAGGTTGTTTACATCTTAATTTGTCACTTCCTTTTTTGATACCAGCTTTTATTCAACTTGTTTGTCATAGAGCAGGCACTGTAGAACATTTCGCTTGCAAAATTAGAGCGGTGCAATTTTTCCTCAGAATGTTTTATTGACCCTTTTACCAAGAGCCAGTAACACCCAAAAGTCTGTTTTGCATGTAAACTGACAGTAATTCTTAGAGGCCGATTCAGAAAGGTATCGAGGTACTCTGTCGAAAATTACAGTGTTCCTTATCAGCGTTTCCTTGTAGTGGATATTATTTGAAAGTCTACTTTTTATACAACTGAAAGGCATTTGTGAAATATGCTCACAATATTAAAATAGCTCAGCTCTGTCTATATATAACCAACCCTTCAATATTACCCCTCGTAGAGCACAAATCAAATTAACCCACGTAAGTCAAGGGCTGCAAATTTCTTTAGAATTAAAGAAACATTAATTGCTGCAAGATTAATGTTCCCTTTACAGACGTTAATTTCATAATCACAATCGCTTTACGACTGCAACAAAGAACATCCCATTCATTTAAAAATATGAATTTAGCGAAACTCAATAAAAATCCCCCGATTTAAAGATAGAATGTACGCAACGAAAATTTACTTTATATCCGTCCGAAGAAGCCCCGTCGAAGCCTTAGAGGACGGGTCAGGCAAATTGATTTCTATCCATATAACGAGAGAAAAGGCAACCTCTCATACTCGGGCTTGACAAATTTTGTTATATTAAAAATATTACTGTCTTCTTGTGCGTGAGAGTTGGATTATTTGAATGCGAGAAAAGCAGGCACAAAAGGAAGGAACAGGGAACAGCCCATGCCTTTTTTAGTCATTTATTCTGCACATGCCGGTATATTATTGTACTCTCCCGCACGACCTAAACATGTTTACATTTGTAATTTATTAGGATTAAATATAGAACTTATTCGAGCGTCTTCTCTTACTCCACATTTTAAATGAGATTTTCCAGATTTCGATCTAGATGAAATTTTTACTTGCTCGAGAATATGAATGAGCACCATTTTTAAATAGGATTTTCACTTCTTCGTTTTTTTAGTTTGTGCAATCAATTCTAAAATGCTGGTGGTGGCATTTTTATTCTTTCTATAGGTGCTTACAGTGTACGTAGTCCAGTCGTACTAATATAAAAATAGGGGGCAACTTTATTTGGATCTTCTTTTGCACGTCCAAAAAAGGCCCTCTTGTGAATTTTAAGTTACTGGCTTAAAATTGGAATCCTGTCACGGCAAAGCCGTGATTGGATTCCAATTTTGAGGGACGAAATGAGGCGGGGCAGGAACAACTTAAAGTAAAATATAAACAAAAAAAATCTTAACTCTTTTCATCGCTGGGCACAAATTAAAAATATATCAAAAATTAAATTTTCATGTGCCAATACTCGAGGAAAACATCTCTTTTCCTGTTGTCGATATACCAACACCGAAATGGGTTCTAAAGCTTCAGGCGCCTTTTGACCATTTATTTAACTACACCCTTTGTCGGTGTGTAGTTTAATCACCGTCTTTCCATCTATTATATCTCTCTCTTTTGTATCGTAAGTTATATTGCGTATATGTACAGGGTGGGCAACTAAGAATGGAGGTCGGCCATATCTCAGAAACCAAGCATCGCACAAGTTTAGGGAAAAAATTACCTTAAGTAAAGTGGTCATGAAAAATCGCTGGAAAATATTTTCGAGTTTCTAAAATGGCCGCTAGGGGGCGTAACAGCCACAGCAGAATAGAAAATCAGGTTTTTCTCAGTATTTTGCTCAATTAAGTGGTATTGAAAATACATGCATCGTAATCCTAGGACAATTTTGAATCTTTTTAGTTTTCCATTTTTTTTGTATCTTCAAGAATAAAGTGGTGGGGAGATGCCAAAAATACATTTTTTCAAATGTCGATTACTCCGATTAGCCTTAACGGAATTTAACAAACTTGGTCTCATTGGAAAGTGCTTTTCTTGGTCTATCGAGTGCATGTTGTGCTATTTCCATTTGATTATTACTGTCGCCGCTAGAGGCCGTTATTTGACATGACAACAAATATCGCGCTTTTTCTTAAAAAATTTAAATGGAATGGTATATTTATTTTTACACGGTAAAATAGAGAATTAAAAGCCTCAGATATCAGTGAAAACCGCAACTAGATAACTTTTCTCTAACGGAAGATATTAGCAAACAAAGTTGAAATTATGAATTATTATCAGATCTTGCCGACGGGATTTGCAAAGTAGCTGTTGAAAACAAGTAAGCTGTGAAAATGACACAATGAAGAAACAACATATATCAAACATATCGAGTAGAATATAATACATAATATAAAAATTAGTAATTAATAACAGACAACAATTCTAATAATAATAATAACAATATATTTATGTAGACAGTTATGAAAAGACTAATTTTACTTGACGAATGCAATATTTGCAAATTACGCGAGTCAAGTAAAATTACTGTTTCATAACGTTTTTATCTAATCCTGCTCTAAAATAGAAAAGAAATTGCAATTCATATTAAATTTTATTTTACGGTTTCAAACATTGTTACACCTACAGTGGTACAAATGAATTTTGTGTTTATCGCTGTACCTGAGCATTAGTAGGTATAGGTTGACATTTGTATTAACAAAGTTCAGTTGTCAATCTGCTCAATTTTTTTAAGCAAATTAAGTCAGAAATTGTTGATTTAGATGTGGATATTCCATCTGATATAAAAGAGTAGCAGTAAATTCAGTAATACTTACCTGGTAAATCAAAAAGCATATATGAGGAAGTATAATATACGAAATTTGAAAACTGGTGTCAACAAAAGTGAATAAAAAGATGTATGTGAAAAGATTCTCTTAGCGTATTTCGAAACGATGAAAAATTATAAAGCGTCACGATATGAATATTGAGTAGGAATCCAATATTAAAGAATTAAATGCCAAAAGAAACATTGACAAAAAATATACCATATTAATACCATTTTTAAAGAGAAGATCTTCAGGTTACTACGCTAAGAAATTTATTATTTTAACAGAAGAAAACTTTAAATGTTTTGTTAAAAATGCAGATGACGGAATGTTTCTATTTGCATTTTATTAATAAAGTGTTTTTTGTGCCTTAATGTCTTTTCTCTATATGATGGGTTTAAAAATAACAGTTTAATTAAAATTCATTACATCACTAGTTATGTAATGAAACTGACAGTTATGAAAATTGGGACGTTTCGTAACTTCAAAAATACATTTAAAATTTCGTAACGATGTCTTCGATACACGGTACACTTCCTTCGTACGAAAACCATGTGCCAGTCGAATAAAAACTTTTTTACTTGGATGACGTCTTTCAGGATATTGCACTGCATAGACTCTGGCAGCAAGAGTTGCATGTCTCATGCATTCGAACTAAATCGCTAACATGTCAAATGCTTCATTTGTAAGAATCATTATAATTTGATAAATTAATTCCAAAACGAAAACAAATTCAAATAAAAAACTAAATACTGCACAAAATAACAATAATGACAAGTTAAATATTTTGACATAATATGTTGTTTCTTCATTGTGTCATTTTCACAGCTTACTTGTTTTCAACAGCTACTTTGCAAATCCCGTCGGCAAGATCTGATAATAATTCATAATTTCAACTTTGTTTGCTAATATCTTCCGTTAGAGAAAAGCTATCTAGTTGCGGTTTTCACTGATATCTGAGGCTTTTAATTCTCTATTTTACCGTGTAAAAATAAATATATCATTCCATTTAAATTTTTTAAGAAAAAGCGCGATATTTGTTGTCATGTCAAATAACGGCCTCTAGCGGCGACAGTAATAATCAAATGGAAATAGCACAACATGCACTCGATAGACCAAGAAAAGCACTTTCCAATGAGACCAAGTTTGTTAAATTCCGTTAAGGCTAATCGGAGTAATCGACATTTGAAAAAATGTATTTTTGGCATCTCCCCACCACTTTATTCTTGAAGATACAAAAAAAATGGAAAACTAAAAAGATTCAAAATTGTCCTAGGATTACGATGCATGTATTTTCAATACCACTTAATTGAGCAAAATACTGAGAAAAACCTGATTTTCTATTCTGCTGTGGCTGTTACGCCCCCCAGCGGCCATTTTAGAAACTCGAAAATATTTTCCAGCGATTTTTCGTGGCCACTTTACTTACGTAATTTTTTTCCTAAATTTGTGCGATGCTTGGTTTCTGAGATATGGCCGACCTCCATTCTTAGTTGCCCACCCTGTACATGACAGACTCTTGATGGAATACCTACTCCAATTTAGGACGATGGTTTGTGAGCTTTATTACCAGACAAGAAGTAATTCTTACTCTGAACACAAGACAAATAAAATTCCTACCATCTGTAGGAAAAGTAGCACTTCTTCACTTAATACAAATACAATTTTCCTAATTAATGCATTAGGATGAGAATTGGCATTTCTATGTCAACTCAGCATGATTTTCGTTCCAAGATGTCAAATTAACTTGTAGAAACTATTGCATTCGCAATGTAAGACAGAAAGTTTTATTGCTTGTGAAGGAGTACTTTAACAAGTATATATGCAGCTGTATCAAACGAGAAATGTAAAAATAGAAAACCGCATGACATGATGGACGTAAACTCTCAAGAGCTCAAACGTACGTAACTTTATATGGATCCCAAGTTTGTATATTATTACAACATGTTGCAGTAACGTGGATTAATTAATTTGACGTAATATTGGTGCTTCACTAGAATTAGACGCTCACGCGGAGTTGTGAGGAACAGCCGACATACTTAATTAAAATTAAAAATTATGCATGTAATTATTCTACTTTCCCAATATTGTTTATAGTGTTTTTCTGGGGGAAAATGATAGGATGAGTGAAGTAAAACTAAGACCTGAATCACCTAAAAAGGAATTGTCTTACCATAGGAGTTTGCTGGAACTTGTAAACATTACAAGGACCTACAGCAAAAGTTTTGGAACAAATGCGAGTCCTAAAAGAACTTCCTTTCAATAAAATACGTCTTTCGCCGTTCTTAAATTTCTCTGATTGTCAGTGGCGGCCCGTCAGGGGTGGCAGGGTAGGCAGTGCCCACCCAATTATCTAAGAGTGCCAAGACCAAGCAGTAGTTAGTCATAAAATTTTGTTAATTAGTTTTAACATAAAAATTAAAAAGCGATTTTTATTTATAACATTTTTAATATTTTACTACATATTAAACCGCCTCCGCCAAGTTCACATAGGAATCCGCTTAATGTTAATACCGGGCCGCTTGATGCTAATGTTTTATGCGCATAACTAGGGTGGGCAGCGGACACTGAAATTGTGTCATACTATAGGCGATTTATATCTAGGGAGGGCATGCCACGCATAAAGAAAACTTAATAAACTTATGAATAATGAATATTGAATTTTGAATTATTGAATAGAATATGTTTACATTTGACAATATATCAAAATCAAACTGGAAAATGAAAAATAATTAATTAATAAATGTGTTAAAACTGATTAAATGATGAATTAATTAATGAATTAATGTCTTAATCTTATGAGAATACTGAGAATATCAAAGAGAATATTAATTGTGCACCTAATTTCCAATTTGATATTTGAAAAATAATAGAAAAAAAAAAAAGAAGTTAGTGTGACACTAATTATGATTATTATTATTATGAAAATAATATTATCTGTAAATTATGAAATGCAAATTCAAATAGATACCGAGCTTTGTAGTTTGTGGGTGGAATGTGGAAACTGCCTGCCTCATCCCTTCCCTCTATAATCGTAATTTCTCGCAAACATCGTTTTTGTGCATGTGCCCACCCACAGCTAATAGCCACAGACCACCACTGCTGATTGTATAGCTCGTATCGTAATAAAAAAAACAGATTATTCCCTATAAAATGCACCTAGCGTTTTAACATGATTGGCTAATTTGTAAAGCTGCAAATAAATATTTAAAAACTTCACCACGCTGCAATTTGCCTTTTAGATTCTACAAATATAGCATCTAGTGTACAACATTTTGTTTTTTCGTGTGCTCTATCCTACTCAAATCAACTTAAAAAGGCTTTGTTCAAAGTTAAACTTAACAGAGATTTCTGGAACTCGTGCTCGAAGCCAGCCAAACATCCACGACGTACAGCGCCGTGGTAAACGAAACGCGCCTGGTAGTTTATGTTTAATTCCGAACGGTACATTATGATATGCTCTCTTATTTATGTTACGTTGTAACTATCTTTTCGTGTGTTTATTCTCTACCGATTCTCTCAAACAATGATTTTTTTAATTTCTGTATACAATTTTGAATTATGTTCAAAATTTTGTATCGTCACTAAACGGACAAGACAAAAACGAAAACCAAATATGGGCCCATGTCAACAATCGGTTCGTGAGAAACAGCTCCGGTAATAGTGACTCAGTTTAAACCGATTCAGTGGTAATTTGTTATGCTCGAGGCCACAGAATTCCGGGTTTGAGTCCTGACTATGGCCTATACCATAGCGAGAATTCGAACCCACTAAACATCGATATGCTCAGTGGCGTTTTTAATTGTCAATTCGTCGGTTCAAGACAATGAAACAAGTTCATTCTTTCGCCAACGTCACGTTTAGTAGAAGTGCATTTTCTTAGTGGTACAAATTAATTCCCAAATTAGGACTACTAAGAGTAAACTTAACCCTATAACTCTAATTGCACCATAAGATGAAGTTTAAAAACACGTTGTTTTTAATATATTAGTGAAACAACAACAGAGAGCTAGACTTGCGGTTGAATGAGAAAATAGGGCTAGTCGCTGTTATCTTTTCTGAGTTCGAATCTCAGCCGCGGGAGATGGCAATGTCGCAGGGAATGGTTGTTGTGCTGTTGTCTATGTGTGGGTATCCTGGTGGAGTAAAATATTATTTTCATTATTAATAAATTTGACCAGAATGTTATTGAACGTTGTGTTAACAACAATGTTTAGAAAATAATCAATCAAATCTTTTCGATAATTTAATACAGGTTGAAACGATATTTTATTATAATTACTTACCACGAGAAACTTTACCCTGTTTACTCTGACTTTTTACTTTATGAAAGGATGACGTCACAACTATAAAAAATTACTGGTGTTTAGAGGTTAAGTTAATAATTGTAGTGAATTTATCGACCATACTTATATTGACCCCTCGTTTGTTCGCTAACAAAGCCGCGCTCTGAAAAGGGTATTTCAATTTTTGTCACACGAAAAACATTGAAAACACGAGTAAAAGCGGTGTTATTAGCACGAATTACTAACGGGCGAGAGGATGACGTATTTCCAGTGTCAGATGTTTTATTATCGGCAGTGTTTTCGTCCAAAATTCACACAATTTTCGGGTGAACCGCTGTCAGCTTTTTAGTCACCGGATACAAATAGACCGGACGAATTCGTGGCCCGTATCGAAATTGTAGGTGAATTTTTTTTGAAGTCATAAAATGGCCTGCCTACCTATTGTTGTACCTTGTTGTGTATCTTTCAAAGAAATTAAGAAACTATTCTAAAAATACGTAGGTACATAAATCTTTTTCCTTGTGTTTGGAAAGTCAACCTTATATAAACCGCTATTTATATCTGACATCCATAATAAATTTAATATTGGGCTGTATTTATATTATCCAAATTATTCACTTCGCAAATTTTAATCTAAATTATTTATTTATAATGTAAATATTTCCATAAATAAACCGAATACTTGTATCTGCCAATTCTGAGATTGCATTGTGATTAAGATGTATGTGAAGATCATTATTTATTATATTGCTATTATATTGCTTAACATGTTAAACACTCTCAAATTTAAATTAATGTCCGTGATAAATGTCGGTGCCTTTGGTATGTTTTTGTGTGTGGTTTCTTCCAATGATGTATCTTTGCACAAGATACATTTAAAAAGTTTTGAACTCAAAAACTTCATATTTGAAAATATTTGTTTTCTTAATTAAGTGTTGTTTGTATTTCACGTATATTGTAAATTCATTCATTAATGATATTTTCAGAGGATCTTTTTATAACAAAAAAGAAAATGATGGTTTTGAATTTTGAAAAATGTATATACGTACGTACACGCTAGACTCCCACAATTTTTTCATTAATTATACATCATAAAATATATAAAATCCAAATGGTGCGAGGCCCTTCCCCTTCGCGATCTGAACTAGATAAAAGGCTATTTAGGCGGGCCTTTTCACGGCACGCGCCCGGTACGGATCGAAGCGGGATAATGGCCGACGTTGCACCGTATCTATGGGGATGCTAATTACTAGAGGATTATCTACTAATTTTCTTAAAACATTGACATTTAATTCATTATCAAAGTTTAAGAAAAATAAATAATTTAATCATATACACGGTGTGTGAACAATTTAAATAAAATTTCCTTCTTTGTCGCTCGATTGGGTTGAAATTCGGTACTCGGGGAAACTCGACGACGTTGATCACAAATATGACGTCAGAATCGCAAAATTCAAAATGACGAGCGAATTTTGTCAATTATGGTCCCATCCCGCTCAAAATCGGTATGTGGGGTTTTCAAGGTAGCTGATGACAAATCTGAAATCGAAATTGAAAAATTCAAAATGGCGGCATGACTTAAAGGACAAATTTTGTCATTTATGGACGGGTTCATCTGAAACTCGGTATTTGTGGAAAACTGAAATCCCGAAGAATCGAAAATTGGAAAACTGAAAATTGAAAAACCATAAAACTAAAAATTGAAGAACTAAAAACTAAAAGCTAAAAAACTCAAAACTGACAAATTAAAAAGATTAAAAAGTGAAGAACGGAATCACTGAAAACCTGAAAATTGGAAAAAGTTTGAAAAACTGAAGAACCGAAATAAGAATGAGCAACTGAAAATCTGAAAATTGAAAAACTAAATATAGAAGAACTAATACAGAAAACTGGAAGATTGGAAAACTGAAAAACTAAAATACAAAAAGCTGGTAAATTGAAAAACTGAAAACTGAAAAACTAAATACAGAAAAACTTAAAACTGGAAAACTAAAATACAGGCAACTGGAAGATTGAAAATCTGAAAACTGAGAAACTGAAAACTGAAAACCAGAAAACTGAAAAATTAAAAAGTGAAAAACAAAAAATTAGAAAACTGAAAAACTGAAAAACAGAAAACTGAAAACCGACAAAATGAAAAACTGGAGGATTAAACAACTGAAAATTGGAAAAAAATTGAAAATCTCAAGAACTGAAAACCTGACAACTAAAGAACTGAACGACTAAAAGTTGAAAAAACTAAAAACAGAAACACTAAAATACAGAAAACAGGAAGACTGAAAAAGTGAAAACTGAAAAACTGGAAACTACAAAGTCAATATTGACTGCATAAGCAGTCAAACCCCTCCGGGAGCTAGGAAATGCGCAGCGTTTTCTAGTCGTAAAAAAGGTACAACATAAATTTTTCGGAGGGGTACGCTTGCCTCCCCGGGATGGACTTCTGGCTACAGAGCTATGTACTTTTTAGCTAGTAAGGAGGGTTTTTACATAAAAAACTTCACTGCACTTTATCATTTTTAATTTCCGTAGACAGTTCTTAGGCTATTATTTTCAGACGTAATTAAGAATTAATTAAGCTGGAGGAATACATACTTTCCATTTAGAATTGATCACGTGATGTCGGTCAATTTACTTCACAGTCAAAATCAAACAATAATTGACTTGGAAATAAAAAAAGTTAAATTTTAGACAAATTTGATTCATGAACAATTCAATAAATAATATTAGATAGCTAAATCACAGTTTGCTTAATACATCACGTGATTAATTTTTGCACCTTATCATTTTTAATTTCCGTAGCCAGCTCCCGGTCTATAAAGTTATACTACTAAACTAAAGTTAATACTTTAAAAGGGGAAGTTTTATTTTCCTATTTAATTAGTGCATTTTTGATAACAACGAATAAGATTAAGTATGAGATTGTTTTACAGTTAAAACTTTGCCTAATATCTTTCATTGAAAACTTACGTACGCCACTGGTGGATTTTTAAATATTTTACCGATACACAATCTCCTTCCACCTAATTCTTTTAAAAATCGTATTTTTAATAATGGAGCTGTGATATGAGAGTCATAAAAAATGAGACATATTGTATTGTGGTACAAATGTTAACATTTTTTTTCGTTCCCAAATGACAAAAAAGTTAAGAAATCAAACCAATAAATATAACATGAATCCACGACTATTTTTATTTCGCTCTATACTGCAATTTCAGAATAAAAATAGCGAAATAAAGAAGCACCAGTCCGGCAAGCAATTTTTGCACTTTACCTCAAAGGCGATGGCTTAAATAAAAGAGATACAGTATTAAAAAGGGTTTAAAACGATCTCACGTAATGGCTCAATAAACTGTAATTTTCGATTTATTGCTTCAGTGGAAAATTTATCGCATTGGGGGAATTCTATCTTTTATTGATTCGACAAAAGAAACACGAAAAGGTACCTGTTTAATACATTGGGAACACTATAAGAATATAAGGATTGTATAGTTTGTGCACTCTCTTACATCCACTGGTTTTGCAACATTTTACTATTACTTTGCAAACATTGTTAAACATGTGACAGACAGACTGACATAATTGAACGTCGTTAACTCTCGTAATTTCTACAATCTGAAATATGAAAATACGAACAAAACTTGGAGTGATTTCTTCAAGATGCAATACTTTCCTTCCGTAATCGAGGCAAAACATTTTTAGAACTTCGAAATTCGTTTCATAAATTTGTCTAGCTCTCCGAAATTTTAAATTGTATACATCCATCTCAAGTTTTATATTGCTCACGATTCTACGCTGCAACTTTTTGCAACATTACATTTTTATTCTGTGCAGTCAATCGTACTAACGCCGTAAAAGGCCAAGCCCATACTTTTGGCCAATCCATCACAGACATATCAAGACATCTGAACGGCCAATTTGTTCAACAAATGCGAGCCTCAGAAGAAAACTACAGAAATCCTAAAATCCTCTCCTAGATATTACACGGCTTGAAAGCCACAGGCGCGAGGCGGCTAGAAACGCCATCAATCCAAGAAAATTCGTTCTTACCTACTATTATTTTTAATTTCGACACTTCTAAACAAAAAAATAACAATTTCATGAAAACGACTTACGTTCGTTGCCTATAATTAATCCCTTATAATCCATAAATTTAAAGGCTTGTTTCTCGTAATTAGTCGCAAATTCTTATCTACTAAAAGTAGAAAACGTTAAAACTAAATTTGTACTGGAAAGAGTGACCGCAAAAAGGGCCTAAAATTCGCCGGTTTTTGCATAGTTGATAGCCGGCCAAGGTAAAGAGCCAAATAAATCCTATAGGGCTCAAATCAAACTTTGAGAAATTTTAAGGTAAGCATATTTTTTACTTTTTTGAAAAAATGCAAAAATCACCCCCATTTAATGGTAGAATTGCCAGGAAACAAATGCCGAACAATAAGTAATCAAATATTTTCAGAGAAGCTGAAAGTTAATATGATGTTGAAAGTTTCGCAGATTTACACGAAATTAGGCCATTAATGGGGGTAGGAAAATATCGAATCGGGTTTAAACAATGGCCACCAAAAATTATGAAATAAAATTTCAACATCATTCGGTTAATTGAACCTAAGTACCTAATATCGGCTTTGAAGCCGATTTAAAAATGAACAAATGACCAAATCGAAGGAAATTATCAGCCGACTTTAATATCAATAATGTATTGAAAGTTTAATAGACGATGAAACTTTATTTTACAATTTTTAGTGACCTCTTTTTTCGATGGCAATTTTTTTTTTAATTTCTTCCTTTTTAGTAGTGGCCTCTTTTTTTATCCACATTGATATTAGGGACAGTCGATAATCACATTTAGAAATACGAATTACATAAATAAATGACCTTTGAAAAACTACACACTGGCTTTAGTGAAATAGTAGGAAGACATTAGGCCCCTTAATTTATCAACGTTATCCGTTATACTGTGCATGCTCAGTCATTTAAAAATAGACACTTATACGTAAACGTGTTAGCGCTACGTATACCCAATAAGTTTAGGTATATTGTTACGCCCTGAGTTAAGGCACAGAATAATAAAACAATCAGAAGGGAAACTCTGAGCATTGCCCATATACAATTTAACTCCAGAATCGGCCATCTTGTTGGGGTTAAAATCAGGGGCGTATTATGTACTGTTGTAGTCAGGTCCGCACTTAGGTATTTGTAATTTAATTTTGTAGAATACACTTTTCAGCTTTTCTCAAGAAACTTATAAAATAATTGCCTCTGAATTTTCGAAAAGTTCCCTTTGTATGTTAGTGCTGAACTTCTTATTTTATCGTACTAATTTTGTAAAAAACAGTGGATCACACTAACGCCATGTTAAAAAACAAATTTTGACATCTTTACACAGCGTTTAAATATTAATAACTATTATGATACGAAGGGCGTGAATGACTTGCAATGTGAACTTTATAAGAACAGCCCATTTTATTAAAATGCATTATTTTACAGTAAATATATAAATTGTCATATATGTCAAACAATGCCATTTCAATTCAACAATTCTTTAATATAATCTGAAAGCATACGCATATGTCATTAAAAATTGTTTCTAAGTATTCTGTAGAGGAATTTTTAAATGCACCATATTACAATATTTTTCTACAAAACTGTTGAAGATTTTAACTCAATGTCATGGGACAATAAATATCTATTTTTATTCTATACGATTGACTTTATCCCTGTGTAATAATTACATGCATATTTTGTTTTATTAATAAATCTATATATTTTAATGCTAATGATTAATTAAATAGTAGTAAATATACCGTCCTGAAATATTCAATATAAAATTGTTTCTAAAATACAATACAATAACGAATATATACCCCATACTGAAATTAGGTCATATAAGAGGTGTGTATAAATTGTTTCATTATGCGTGTAAAGGAATATATGTATTCACTATGTTATATTATAATTTTAGTGCAAAACATTACTGGCGGGATTGATTAGGCACACAAAAATGTGAAGATGTACGAGATCGACGTGGAAACATTATAGTATACCTACCCCTGTGTATCCACGCTCGAACGAATTATAAGTGGATTAGACGATATGTCAATATTAATTTAAAATATTATTGAGTTATTTTAAATGAGAGTATTATACAAAACAAATGCAGTCAGGCATTGATCACAAAAACAGCAAAACAAACGAAATAAATAAATAATATCTGTCAACTTATGACCAATAGGTTATACGTAATGTTGCCAGATGAGTTTTTGAAATTACTATAAGGTACATGAAAATTATTAATTTTAGTATATAATTTTTTTCATGTAACCAACTATCTCATTTCTCAAGAAATTGAATTTGAAGACATTTGATTACTGCAAAATGTACCACATGAATATTAATGCTTTTGTGACAAAACTATACAATTATTTATTCCTAGTTCATCAGAAATTATTGTACATCTGGCAACACTGTATAGAGCACACGATTATCAGTTGTTTTACCCCAGGAACATGGCGAATTGGATGCGCGCCTAGAAATGCGCGAAACTTCCCCTTCCCTGAAAGATTCTATTCTGATTGTTTTATTATTCTGTGGTTAAGGCAAAGCCATTAATTCCAACCACGTAGTGTGGCCTATTTGCACTACTTGTTTACATTTTGACTAGTTGACAGTTCACCTAACCCTAATTTTTTACTCTGTCCTAACTGAAATGAATTTTCCAACTATTTGAGTTATGCTCATTTGAATGCCGTTCCACCTAGTCTTGTCTTCATAAGGTTTTGTCCAACAACTTCTGGCAATAAATGCAAGTCGTCCTCATCTTGCTTGATGATTTTCTACCCGTTGCAAGAGTGTTACTGTGTTTTATTAAAATTTCAAGAACCTGAATCTAACCTAAATATATTTTATATTTATAATTTTACCCCACACAAGACACAAAACTAGAATCAAAGCAAACTAAATGCGAAGTGGAACATAACCTTAACAAAGAATAGCAATAATGTAGGTTATGTTTCTTATGATTTTTTGGCGTGCTCGGGTGTCATCGGCTTGTATGGGTGCAATAATACCGCGTTTTTGGGTGTACGTGGGAATTCGTATCTTTACGTCTAACGTATCTCGTAACGCTAAGAAAATCAAAACTGCGCATGCGCAGGTGTCATAAGATACGTTTATTAACGTTTAATTAGTGTTTTACAGGTTTGCCCGGTAGAGAACATGACAGGGCTGCTGCTGACCCTCGAAAAACATATTCTAGATCCCTTAAACGATTTGGACATGCTAAACGACGAAGCAAAATGCACATACCCTCGATGCCTATGAAATGGAAATAAAAATTATAGATATCCACACTGAATTCTCAAACATTCGATCTGTACCACTTGCTACATGCCCTGATCGAGTCGTAATCACATCTGGTATTCGCCAAGCTTGGACCACTCTTACAATGGCTTCCTTCTTAAAACGAAAATGTAGTTGAGCAAAAGAGGTATCAATTTCTTTCAATTTAAAAATAGGCCTTGAATTCACTTCAATCATAGGCTCAAATATTTCCCCCAGAATTATGCCCCTAATTAAATTATGGCCTACTACTCCTTAGGCGTTTCTTCTTTGAATTATTTCTTCGATGTTGTCTAAGCCTGCCATAATAACATAAACTTTAAACAAAATCTTTCAAAATAAATAACAAGTGAGGTTACATCGTCACTTAACCTCAAGAAAGTACAATACTTTAAAAAATTCAAAACGTATCAAAACGTTAATACCGGAATCCCTTATTTTCGAGCTAATGTGCATGCTCAGTATAACGTTTTACATTAATTTAACGTATTAGCAAATTTAAGTGACCCAAAATCTCCCTTCTTACGTGACACATATACCGTAAATGACACACTGGCAAAGTTGCATCAAAGGGCCGTTAAAAAGGTATTTCTAAGTGGCAAAGTAACAAACGGCATAATACTAGATCTCCTATTACGTATCTATATATCCAGCTTACTCTTTAACGCTAGCGAAAATAAGGTCACAAGCCACCTTATGCACTCATTAGCACACAATTCAGTCATCTATTTAATACAGACGATCTGGTACAATGTGCGGCTAATTTTCCTTTTCTACTTCATTTCCGTCTTACTTTCAATTATACCACGGCACGGGAATTTTCTACTAAGAAGCCTCGTAAACTAGGGAACGTCCTGAGGGCGCGACACAGGATCCTTCACAGAAGCTAATATATCGAGTGGGTGCCGTGATGAGCAGTCCCTGGGGTGTCAAGACGGGAGGCTCCCGTGGTGGCCAAATATCGTTCGGACGGGGAAGATAAAGCAAAGTGCCTAGTTTATTTTAGGAGTTCAGTTTACGCATTGGCGAACGCTGTCGTTTGGTGGGTCACTTAGCTGTCCATTTAAATTAGGAAGATGTATTAGCACTATTGTTGAACTTGGAAGGATTTTCACTGATTAAAAAAATATGCTAGTTAAACTTACACATTCGTCGTCAGAACAGCAAAGTTAGAAATGCACAAAATGTATTTAAATTTCAGCTGTTAGTAATTTATCGTACGTAATATTACTAGTGGTTGCAAATTTATCGATATAGGATTTTTATTATTAATTTGGAAATTCAGTTTAAAGCGTTGCAACCAGAATAAATCATTACAGAGGTCGATGTGATAGAAAACACCCGGGGCCGCGTACTTGAATATTGCAAACGATATCTGTATACGAATATAGTTCCCCAGATTATGATCTTACCTCAAACGAAAATGGTCGATTGTTTACCTGGTTCACCATTACAAGCCCGCTGCCTGATTTGGTTTATTCATATAATTGCCGGCAGCATAGCTGTAGGTTAAATATTTATTTACTTTTATTGAAGTTATGGAGTTGCTCTTTAAACTAACATTATTTACTACAAATAAATTAAACAAACATTATTTATTATAAATGGCATCGCTGGTGCTTATGATTACGAACTATTCCTTTATCGGTTTTTTTAATGAATTTCATACTGACTTTGGATATCCTACATTTTTTTGGGAGCTGAGTTGCTTAGTAAGTTAAAGACTGTAAATTGGGAGTTGATTTAATCATGTCCACTGTCCAATTTACATGTATTTACATGAGTTGTATTACTTTCGGCAACATTTCTTAAGAAGACGTTATTGACAAAACTTCAAAGAACGTATCTTTATTATTAAAAGTATGTAATTTTTTATGTCTTCTTGCACCTTTTAAATGCAGTTTGGATTTCAGTCCCGGGAGCTGGAATTTTACATAGAGGTAGTTCATGATATGCTGATCAAGTATCCATGGTCACAAAAAATTTCAATGACGGTATCTCGAGATATGGGTCGATGAAAGTCGTAATTTCGTCAATGTTATACTTCAGTAAATAAACCGGAAATTGTGTAAAAGTTGGACAACAGCACCGATTTTAAAATTCCTTCTGCGCTGAGTCCTCGGACCATTCGTCACCATTAACATCTTTGCGGTCGAACAAAGTGGGGGAGTTATGGGAGTTATAAGCCCTAAAAGTGTCCCAAAAACTAAGCTTTGAAGAAAAAAATTTTGGCCTGCAAATTACTTCTCGGGGGTTTTCGGTAGCTGATCACGCATCTGAGGTCCAATTTGGGAAATTCAAAACAGCGGACCGGAAATCGAGCCACTCTTCAGAAAAAATGAGAATGGATATTTTGTCCTTGAAAATTTTAACTCTTGGGTTTCTGAGGTCACTGATGACAAATCCATGGTCTAATTTAGGAAGTTCAAAATGGCACATTGGATCTACCGTCAATTTCTCAAGAAAAGCTTGTACTATTTTCTTTTTTGGGCTGAAAGTAGGAACTCGGGGATTCTTGTGGTCCCTGATCCTCAGGAAAGACACGTTTCTCTTCTATTTTTTTGATTTTGAAAATAGAGTTTTTCCTGAGAAATTGCCTCTACTTCCGGCGCACCATTTTGGATTTCCCCCAAGCTGGACATCGGATTTGTGATCAGCGACCTCAAAAACTCCCGAGTACTCATTTTCAGCCCAAAAACGAAAAAAAATACACGAGTATTTCCTGAGAAATTGACTCCGGTCCGTCATTTTGAATGTACCAAATTAGATCTCGGATTCGTAATCAGCAACCTCGAAAACCCACGAAGTACAGATTTTCAAGTTGAAAATATCCATTCTTATTTTTTCTGGAAGATTCCCCGATTACCGGTCCGCTATTTTGAATTTCCCAAATTGGACCTCAGATTCGTGATCAGCGACGTCGAAAACCTCCGAGAGGACATTTCCAGGCCGAAATTATCATTCTTAAAGTTTTCTCTCAAGGCTTAATTTTTGGTGCATTTTTGGGTCTTATAACCCCCTAACTTCCCCACTTTGTCAGTCCGCAAAGATGTTAGTGGCGACAAATACTCCTGAGGGCTCAAGGAACACAACGCAGAAGCAATGTTTAAAATCGGTGCTGTCTCCCAAATTTTACACATATTCCGGCTTATTTACTGGAGTAAAGACCTTCTTCGGCCAATATCTCGAAATCTTGTCATTAAATTTTGTTGTGACCGTGGAGACTTTGGATCAGTACGTCATGAACTACCTCTATGCAAAATTTCAGCTCTCGGGAATGAAATACAAATAACATTAAAAAGTATGTGGACTTTACACTTCGCACACATTGCGGATATTAGGGGGGGCGGGGGGAAATTGCACCCATTGCCCCCGTCGTATCCACGTCTGATATTATTTGCCGCGTCTAGTAAAACGTCTGTGGTCTTACGGCACTAATTTACTCACTTCAAAGACCCAACAGTTTTAGAGAAATGCTTTAAAATGTATTAAAGCTTTTTTTGTGAAACAGTTACAGATATATAGAATCGGTTTCCATTTCACTAGATTAATTATTCAAGTCCCGCGGCACTGAGGTTTTTTATCCGTCTATGAGGCGCTGTAAGGATAACGTCAAAGCTAGTTAGATCGTTAAACTTAAGTATCACGTGTCTAGTAACGTAATATTATGTAATTGTAATTATCATTGAATACAATATCATAAGGACTATAATAATATTGTGCACTTATCAAAATTACAATTATACTAAATGGTGTATGCATAGAGAGCTAACCCATAAATGCACAATAGGTACGTACGTTATTTACGTTACACCGTCCATTTATCTTTGCCCGGGAGGCAGCGACAGATTTTTCACGTTAATATCTATAAAGCTAGATTTTTTTCCAATGGAGTTTAGATAGTATCTATAATGAAGGTGTAATTCTACCAAACTCTTAGTGGTGCATAAATGAGTAAAAAATTAAACATTTAACATTTCGTTTTTCGAACTGTCACGAATTGTCAAAAAAATGATGATTCGCCTTCGCTCCTGCCGGCCCCAATTTTCGATTTTCACCTCGTGATTCAAGTTGTACGGTCATTGCCGACCTTCTCCTCGCCATCGAGACATAGAACGGGTCTCCAATCGCCGTATTTGTTCAGTTCCTACGTTTGAAAAATTGACTTGCGGTCGTGCTAATCGGCGACTATTTTTAAGTGGTTTCCAGTCAACAGTTGAAATTGAAATGATTGACCCAAATATAGACTCGAATCGAAAGTAAATAATCTCAATTTATTTCCCCTTTGACAGCAAACAAATGGACCAATAATTTTTATCCACAAATTAGAATATGGCTATCAAGTTTTAACAGCAGTATAACGCTTAAGTAAATACAAACGTTTTGCAGACTAAAATTATTACCGATATCCTTACTTAACACAATTGAACAATATTTACTTAATTGAAACAGTCGACTAATTAACTCAATTAAAGTGTATTCAGTTAACGAAAAGAAAATACGTAAAGAACTAAAATTGAAGAGATCAATGGGCTTGTTCCATGATATTCTTTTTATATGGTTTTTATACTTTTTCATATAGTACTCGATATTCTCATTATACACTTAAAATTTCGTATTATTAACTTTTTCCGTTCTCGAGATATAAGGAGTTGAAATTAGTAATAGTTGCAAAAACCGAGCGCTCATTTGCGACGTCACTATACGCAAGTGACGTAAGAAAAGTGGTTTTCTGGGATCTTTCAAATTTAACCTGAAAAGTCGAAAAACATGGAATTTTCAAACACTGGTAGCTAAATAAATACGTCGAATGGAAGTTCGTTCTATGTCTCCTAATCCTAATCGTAAATTGCAGGCTCAAAATCAAAAATTCGTCCCGACAGGAGCGAGAGAAAATTGTAATTTTTTGACATTTCACCAAATTGTACTCCCCTACTGTCTTGTCAAGAAGTAAGCAAAACAAACAATACTTCGAAAACACTTACAATTATAACAAGTAAGAATCATCAAGTCTATTGAGATCGCCGAGTCTATGGGTATAGTGACGTAGCGCCTGGCCACGCCCCATTTTCGCGAGATGGAGATTTGTAACAGTTTTTAAGATACTAAACGTGCGAATAAGATTCTGATTTTTTGCAGATCCGTTAATTTATACTTGCACTTTCGATTTATGAAATTAAAAAAAAATGCCGAACAAGCCCATTCAACATGAACCCTCATTACAATGTCTATTCTTGTCGATGAAATAATATGGCACTTGTTTCTTTTTGTTTAAATAATATTTCCCTAAAATTTCGTTTTTGTGAATATTTTACAAGTCCTGTAAATCCCTAGCGCTTTGGGATAAGCTTCCCATGCGTCAGCTTTTCGGTTGCCAGAGCTTTTATTTTATCCCACGACGTTCTCGACGGTCTTGGCTAATTTCAGAACAAATCTCCTTCGTGTTTCACTCTACACTAGAGTTCGCTAAACATTTCCTTAATTAAGAAGACAACCATCCTTTCTAGTATGCAATTTCCTTTTAAGGCGTTCCATATTGCAGGGTCGTGCTATTAAATGCCGTTTCTAGATCTATAAACACCAAATGTAGATATAGGCGCAATCACGGTGGGGCGGGCGGTGCAATCCCAGAAGAAAGTAGGTGATCATTTTTCTCTCCAGAAATAAAAACATAAAATATAATGAAACGAGTAATCAAACATATTCTTTATAAGGTTTTGCAAACAGCGGAAAAACTATCTATGAGAACTAAAAGAAAAACTGTATGTTTATGTTTTAAACGTTTTTCGTCCTTATTCTGAGCTCATCAGAAAGGCATAAAGCCACTCATGCAAAACCAAGACAATATCCATGAATAAGTATGAGAATGTCAAATTGGACAAATTTATTTTAGAATTATAATTTGCTAGCATAACCAGAAGTCAGGTTATCGAAAGAATGCAAAGATTTCATTAATATTTTTAACGTACAGTTTTTCTTTTAGTTCTCATAGATAGTTTTTTTCCGCCGTTTGCAAAATCCTATAAAGAATATGTTCGATAAATATTTTCAATTTAAGATTTCAGCATTTACCGTTGTCAGTCATCAAATGTTGAAATCGATTTGTAATTTTACTTGGGAAAAAGTGTCTTTAAATGAATGGCGTCCAGGCTATTTACTCTTGAACTTTATTGCAGTCGGTATTCACAGTTATTCCACTTTTTGTTTTATATAGGTTTTTTATTACCCAGTTCTTTTAATTACGACCAAAGGGAATAAAAAAAAACAACAATAAATTCGACCAATTTTACTGTTAACTGAATATTAGAACGAACTCAGCAATCAGTTGAAAAATGGCAACACGCAGTTGAAAATGCTCATTCATTATAAAGAACCGAATATACATTCAAATGAAAAACATGTAATCTTTGTGCGGCCAACGGTGTTTCATTCTGTAAACGAAAGCATTATCCTGGAGCGCTGTTATCCTGCATCAAAACCAAAACAATACCATAAACGGTCTTTGCCGTGCATTCACGACATTATAAATTAAAAGCCGGGGTTGTCAACATTGACTTTTTCGAGTAAATAGTAAACAGAAGCAGACGTAAAGCAAACTTGCAAAATTTTATGTAGATAATTTATTAGATACAGCAATTTCAAGTAGTAAGGAATGTGTAGAGAAGACTTTTAGCGTATCCTACGGAAAGTATGAAATAATAACCAACAAACGACTTACACGATATTTTTAAGCTTTTGATTTTAGACTGCGGTGCATTTTGGGAATATATAGAGGATATTCCAACTCTATTTATACAGCGATTATCTCGACAACTATTAAGGATAATAAGTTGCTGTAAAATGCATTTTAAATGGCGCATTAATGTCCTTTAACTGAAATTAGCTGACATACTGACTATCGCTTAGAACTGAACTCTATCGGCATTTATCTATAGTTCTATTATAGCATATTTTTATATTATTGAATATTGTTAGAATTTTCAATTTTCATGTAGGTACCCATTCAGTAGTTGGTGTTATACTGTGAATGGAATAAGTGAAATAAACAACTGTTACCATTTGGTTTTGTAGATGTTGAAATAATGTGTAGAAGTTCTAATTTATCAGTGAGGTAAAATATCTAGGAGCAATTTCCACATTAAAATACCAGATAGGGAAGACTGGAAAAACGGTCCCTATAAGTCTAGGAAGATACGCCATAGCATTTCAGGTAGCCACAATACAGAGCTGTGGAAAGGAAATTATAAAGCAAACAACTATTAACCAGTCAATTGTCATATTCTACGATAGTCAAGCTGCGCTAGCAGCAATCGGCTCCATGCAAGTTGAATCGAGACTGGCATGGACTGCATAAATGCCCTTATAGAGACCTAAGAAGTCAGAATATAGTGACTGTGGCGTGGGTACCAGGACACAAGGAAATGAAAAGGCCAATGAGCTGGCCAAACAATGGGTGTCCAAGGCTCTAATAGGACCACGACTCTTCCAGAGTGTGGCCAGGCCATGCACACGAGCATCCATATCGCTAAATTTATTCTCTGGAACTGTAGAAAAGGTTTTCACGGTAGAGACAGGCCAGAGTTCAGTAGAGAACGATCGGCAAAATTTACGGAGGACCTATTATGCCAAAATATAGAGGCCATTAGAATAGTAGTGGATCTAATCGAACACTGCCGACTTAATAAGACATATACTGAATCTAATGGGCCTGGCAGATGCTAAAAGGCATAGGAAACATCAGTCCATGTACTGTACTTCTTTCTAGTCTAATTTGGAGGAACGTACAAAATTGAAAAAATGATGTGTTCATTATGTCTCTATTCTAAATCATTCACTGAAATTTGAATAATGTACATTTGACAGTTTTGAAGTTCTGCTAAGATATATTGAAAAATGTCCTACTTTTTAAAGAAATTTCGACTATACCAGTTTTAAATCTATTATAACTTGTAAAATATACCTACTATGTAAATAATATTTTAGATTACGATACAGCAAGGCATTTTTTGTACCGGTAAATTTTTTCATAATTTTTTATTCTAAAAGTTTGCAGCTATTCTCAAAAACGTGACCTCATGTTTATTTGGGTTTTTATCAATGTATTTAAAACAGTGTTGATAAAATAGTTAATTATATAAAATGTAAGCATTTTCAGAAAAAAAAACTGATATATACAAATATTAATTTAGTTATCAAGCGTAATAGACAATACCAGTGCAAGCTTGCTGTAATATTATCTATTGCGCTTGATAACTAAATTAATATTTGACATATACCAATTCTTTTTTCTGAAAATGCTTGCATTTTATATAATTAACTATTTTACCATGTTTTTTTTATATACATTGATACATAACCGAACAAACATCAGGTCATGTTTTTGAGAATAACTGCAAAATTTTAGAATAAAAAATTATGAAAAAATTTACTTGTAGAAAAAATGCCGTGCCTTATCGGTATCTAAAATATTATTTACATAGTAAGCATATTTTACAAGATATAATGGAATTAAAACTGGTATGGTCAAAATTTTCTTAAAAGGACATTTTTCAATATAACTCAAAACTGTCCATTTTACATTATTCAAATCAGTGAATGATTTAGAATAGACACATAATGAACAAATATTCTTTTTGTTTTTTTCCGCTCCTACGTTTCTGAGATATTCGCGGTTAAAGTGAGGGGGGCAATACATTTGAATCGTATATTACTTTATTGAAATAATACTTAAATGCTAGAGACAGTCTATCTTGTATTACGTGTGCTGCTAGATTTAGATCCATCGTCTGTCTAGACTCCTTGTACATTTTTTCTACTAGACTAAGTAGGCGTGTAATAAAGATTTTAGAGTACATAAATGTTTTACGAATCAGATCCTAATAGCTAAGTTTACGATCTTGAACTCTCCTGCATGTTCTTTAATCCCACTGCCTGATAGTGCTTCAAATAAATAATTTAAAATATAAATGCGAGCATAAGAGGGCGGGAAAGAAACCTGAAAAATTAATAAACGTCGGTTCTATCTAGAATGGAGATAATGTGTTGAATGAAACAAGGCTGCAGTTGAGAGATTTTTTGGTTTCAGACTGACGAGGACATATTTAAAACAGAAATGAAGTATGTCTAAAATTAAATTCTTGTTTGGCGTCTCTTTGAATTAGTAATTTCAGGTATTAAACATGTACTAAGACAATTCCCGAATGACTAGCCATTTCATTTGGAGTGTGATTAAATTAAGTATTTGCTTACTTTACATTCATGTTTTCTCTTAAATATAGTATTAGTGAAGGCGAACTAGCATTTAGCCGCTGTTGCTCCGCAAATTTTTTTAAACAGTGATTTTGTTGCTAATTCGTTAACTACCAAAATTGAGGTAAATTAAAAAATAAAATGTACTTTTAGATAACTTGACGAAAAATAATAACTTTTTACTCCTGTAAAATTTTCGAAAAAATACGTCTTTTCCGAGATATGGTGGTTCGAATTTTTACAAAAAGAGGGAGGAGGAATAAAAGGAGACGAGAAAAATCCACAAAAATTCCGTTGAATGTATTATTAAAATACAACACTTTTTTCTTTATGACTTTTCCTAAAGTGCACTTTTCCAAGTTTTTCCGGAAAAACATGAAAAAGAGACCCTTATTGAAAAATACAAAATCTCTTAAACCATGGAATTTAAAAATCTGGAAAAATTCAGACGTATAGGTTAAAGATATTCTTTAAAATTTATGTGTTGTAATTTTTTTATACAGTGGATATTTTCCGAGTTTTCAACAGTTTTTTACGATCAAAAACGTGAGTGTGATCGTAAAAAACTGTTGAAAACTCGGAAAATATACACGTTACAAAAAAACTACAAGAGAACAAAATTTTAAAAATCTTAAACTATACGTCTGCATTTTTCCAGATTTTTAAATTTTATAAGTAGTTTACATTTTCCATTTTCCGATAAGGGTCTTTTTTATGTTCTTCCTGAAAAATTTGGACACAGTGCAGTTTAGGAAGTCATGAAGGAAAAAAAGTCTTACATTTTAATAATGCATTCACCGGAATTTGTGGAGTTTTCTCGTCACTTTTTATTCTCCCTCCCCTCTTTTTGGAAAAAATTCGAACCGCCATATCCCGGAAAATACGAATTTCTTCAAAAATTTTACAAGAGTAAAAAGTTGTTATATTCCGTCAAATTACGTAAAAATACATTTTGTGTTTTAAATTTGCCTCAATTTTGGTAGTTACCAAATTAGCAACACAATCATTGTTTAAAAAAATTGCGGGGCAATACCAGCAAATTTTTTTTGCGGAATTTGATCTAGACATCAACACGAACAGAATCCAGTGAAAATCCATTAATTCAGTAAAATTTGTCCAGTTTAGGCAGATTTTCGTCTATTTCGCCTATACTACACTACATTGTATATTCTGCTAGGTATGAGCTCTATTCTCGACCAACGTGCTAGCGCTCATTCTCGTCGACAAAAATTAGATTTAATTGATTAGTTTTGCAAGGAACTGATTTTAATTATAGCCTTTTGAAAAGCGAAGATTGTATTCTACGATGCCATTTTCAAATTTATTTGAACTTGCATCAAGTTCTAAATTGCTATACGTCAGTTGGTAACTCTACCGGTCACAATCCATCATAATAGTCACTTAAATTTTTTCAAGCGTTTGTGTTCTACCAGAATAGAACTCTATTTAATTATTTAAATGATTTTTTTACACCGTTTTCGTCAATCATTTCTTTCATTCTCGATCTATTGGATAAATAATAATAAAGATAAAAATAAAAAAACAATGTTTTTGTTTAACACACTCTAACTCAAAAACTGAACAGTGAATTGATCTCAAATTTTACCCTGATATCAACACATAATTATTTTTAAAATGTGCTAATATGAAGTTCAAATTAGAATAGGTGTAGAAAATATGATTTTTTTTCTAAGGTTACGTCGATAAAACGTGGACATTTGCAGGGGAAAATACAGCAAGCGGGATATTTTTCAAAACAGACAGGGAAAAATGAAGATAATAGATGATAATAGATTTAAAACATTTTTACAAGGATCAGCAGTTTTCTAGAAAATTGTATTTGAAAAATTTGACTAATGAGCTAGTGTTATACCCACAGTACTTAAATATTTTTGCTGGTATAAAAACTAAAAATGCTATCCAAAAAGTTTTTGACCCCGGTTACCTCCAAAATCGTCCCAAAACCACCCTTAAAGTCTCTTTCCCTGCGCAGACATCAATCCAACTCTAATTTGGCGAATTTGCCATCCCCATAACTTAACGTGGTAATTCTAGAATCACCCCTACCCCTCGATTAAACCCCCATAGGGTGGGGAATTCTTGTTTCATTTTTGTAAAAAGTATTTACAATGTTTAAAAAGGGGGTTTGTTGGAGGAGCCTTTATCTTCCCTCCATCAAACCCCCTCTCTAAAAATGTTGAATACTTTTTACAAAAAAAAATATATTCCACGCCCTATACGGGTTCAATCGAGAGGTAGGAGTAATTAAGGTCATCCCCCTCCAGAATTACCACCTTAAGTTATGGGGAGGGCCAACTCACCAAAATGCAGGGTTGGATTGACGTCTGCGCCAGGAAAGAGACTTTAAGTGCGATTTGGGGGTGGCCGGAGTCAAATACTTTGTTGGACCCTGGAATCGGTTGCAGCACCCTCAAACACGGGGGAGGGAACTAGATTGGTCCAGTAGCAGAGATTTGTAATTTTCGAGCAAAATCCTAACTCCACTAATATGTTTAACAAAACTTACTAAAGCTCAGCCCTAATCTCAACTGGTTTAAAGTAGCCATGCTGCAAGATTGGCCGGTAGTTTTCCTTTCTTCAGTTTTTCTCCAATAATGTGCATGTCACAGAAAACATGTAAAAGGAATATTATAGAAGAGCAAATTATATACAAAGAAGATACACATCACCAAAATTGTCTCAGATGATATTTAAGGCTCGAAAGCAGCAGAAAACTATATAGTTTTTTTTCTAAAACTTATATAGCAACAACGTACATAAAACAGGTTTAAGAGATTTATTTTGTTACGAAAAGGGTTTTCTGGGACCCATAAATGACGCGTGGATTATTAATTGTATTTTAAATAAACGATAAGAATTGATAAATTTGATCCTGGTACCTACTATCGACATCGAGAAAACTCATTCCTTAATATTTAATGAGCAGGCGGTCCATTTCTTCACTCTTGGGGAACATCCATAAATTACGTAAGATGAATTTTGAGGTTTTTCTGCTCCCCCACCCAACCCCATGTAAGAAACTGTAAGATATAATTCTTACGTAAAATCCTTTTCAAATACCCACCGAACCCCATATAAGATTTTATAAGATATTAGCAGAGACCCACCCACCCTCAAATACCTTACGTAATTTATGGATCCTCCCTTGACGAGGTTCGGTATAAACTGATCTACCATTCAATCAGAGGCGTTGAACAAGCAATTATGATTCTTAGACGCCCTAGATCTCATGCCCTAGCAATAATTTATTGAGGTATATTTCACTTAATTCTCATACTTCCTCATATTTTGATCTTTGGGATCTACAGCTCTATATACCACGATCTGTATATAAAAACTCGAGAGGTCTTAATTTGCTTAAAACCATGATATTTTTCTAGCCTTGTATACTTATCTTTCATATAACAGACGTAAAAATTCATCACCACGCCCCACCCTTCACAATAAAAACGCGAAATCCCGCCGTTTTCCGGGTTAGCAATGAAATTGTCGTTTACGACACACTTGACCGGTTATATATTCATATTACGTTTTGATACATAAACCCCATAGGCCTGTAAAACTTTTCCCTGAACACAACTTTCTATCTCATCGTGGACAAATTTAACGCTCACCCCGTTCGACTTTTTGTTTCGTTTCTAATTAGTCTCTCCGAGTTGATTTATGCTTTATCCGAAGGGATGAAACGCCTGATATGTCTGATGGCATATGCTGCACTTTCTGACGGGAGTTCCGTCAGGCGAATGCGGGAAAAACACCTTCTATACGTGAAGTAATGTAATGGATTAAATCCAATTAGTTTTATAAATGGAAGGGAGAACTCAAAGACACTTTTAATGCCGCGAGTTAAATAGAAACGGATTAATTTGAAAGGCCTCGACCACCTCTATAAACGGCACCTTATTTAACTATAACGTTTACTGTCGGTAAACTGACCCTTTTACTTACTAATACTTTTCGAATAAAGTCTTAAATTAACATTCAGTTACGAAAGCGTAGAACGGACATGGAGCATTTTATTTTTATAATTCCCAGTTCAAAGTGGTTTAACTTTTCCAGTTTAACTGTAAAATTAGTTAATTTCCAGTTTAATCTGTAAATAGTCGTCAATCCCCGGTTTAAAACATTTTGTTAGATCCCAGTTTAAACTGCAGATTTTCTTAAATTCTCAGTTTAAACTGTAAATTATACAAAATTCCTCGCGTTTGACTTGCAAGAGTGACCGAAAAAGGACGTCAACATATCGTGCTGTTAGTATAGAGCACTTTTTCCTATATTTCTAGTGACATTAGACTACCTACCATTCTCCTATATATTTTGGCGTGATAATACTGAATCTGATGTCCAAATTAATTTCGACTTAATTTACTTCCACATCCACGTAGTGGATTGGAAGTATAGTAATCGCAAAAAAAAAATCTTTTTTTTTTCTTGAAATGGGTTTAGAATGTCATGAAACGTCGAGATTTTAAATTTGAGCGAAAAAAAAAAAATTCTGTCTGTCTGTCGGTGTCGGTCTGTCTGTAACTTTTTTTTTGTCCGCACGTTTTCTCCGGAACAGTTTAAGATATTGACTTCAAATTTTGTACACGTATATATTATAACGAGATCTGGAAATGGATTGTTTTTTGAAGGGTTGGGGGGTAAATAGGGGGAAATATGTAAAGCCAGCTGGTAAGAGTACAGAAACTTGTAATTTGATGTATCTACTACAAGCCAAGACCTCAAAATTTTTTATAATATTTTTCATCGCCCCACCCCCTCCAATTCATTATTAAAGGGGTTGATAAAATAAAATTGAGATATTTACTTGAAATTTGGTACACGTATGTATTATAACGACATCTGGAACTAGATTATATTTTGAGATGTTTCCGTTGAAGGGTTGGGGGTTAAATAGGGCGAAATAGGGGAAAATAAGTAAAGCAAGTTGATAGGAGTATAGTAACTTGAAATTCGGTGCATGTACTAGAAGCCAAAGCCTCAGATTTTTTAATGATATTTTTCAACCCCCGACCACCCCTACTCCTTTATTAAAGGGGTTGATAAAATAAAATTGAGATATTCATTTGAAATTTGATACACGTATGTATTATAACGATGTGGAACTAGATTATATTTTGAGATGATTCAGTTGAAGGGTTGGGGGTTAAATAGGGGTAATGGGGCAAAATAAGTAAAGCAAGCTGGTAAGAGTACAGAAACTTGAAATTCGGTGTATGCACTAGAAGCCAAGATATTAAAATATTTATATCCATTATTAAAGATAAAATAAATTTGAGATATTCACTTGAAATTTGGTACACGTATGTACCATAACGACATCTGGAACTATATTATATTTTGAGATGATTCCGTTGAAGGGTTGGAGGTTAAATAGGGGAAAATAAGTAAAGCAGGATGATAACAGTACAGAAACTTGAAATTCAGTGTATGTACTATCAACCAAGGCCTCAGATTTTTTCATAATATTTTTCAACCCCCCCAATACCTATTACATTATTAAAGAAGTTGATAAAATAAAATTGAGATATTCACTTGAAATTTGGTACACGTAGGTATTATAACGACATCTGGAACTTGATTATATTTTGAGATGATTGCGTTGACGGGTTGGAGGTTAAATAGGGGTAGATAGGGGAAAATAAGTAAAGCAAGCTGGTAAAACTACAGAAATTTGTGTCTTGGTGTATATACTAGAAGCGAAGGTCTCAGGGTTTTTATAATAGTTTCCACCCCCCACCATCACCACTCCCTTATTAAAATAGTTGATAAAATTAAATTTAGATTTTCAGTTGAAATTTGGTACACGTATGTATTATATCGATATCTGAAACTAAATTATATTTTGACATGATTGCGTTGAAGGAGTGGGGGTAAGTAAAGGTAAATAGGTAAAAAAGTAAAGCGAGCTGGTAAGAGTACAGAAACTTGATATTCGGTGTATGTACTAGAAGCCAAGGCTTCAGACTTTCTAATAATATTTTTCAACCCCTCACCACCCTTAATTCATTATTAAAGGGGTTGATAAAATAAAATTGAGATATTAACTTGAAATATGGTAGACGTAGGTATATATCATAACGACATCTGGAACTAGATTATATTTTTAGATGATTCCGTTGAAGTGTTGGGGGTTAAATAGGAGTATATAGGGGAAAATAAGTAAATCAAGCTGGTAAGAGTACAGAAATTTGGGATTTGGTGTATATACTAGAAACCAAGGCCTCAGATTTCTTTCTAATGTTTTTTAAACCCCGCCACCTCCGCTCCACTATTAATGGGATTGATAACGTAGAATTGAGATATTCACTTGAAAGTTAGGACAATTATTATGTATTGTAATGACATCAGATTGAAGGGGTGGGAGGTGACAGGTTGTGAATAGGGGAAAATAAGTAGGGTACACTAGAAACGTCATTTTTATCGTATATAGTGGAAACCAACGCCTCAAACTTTTCTATAACATCTGCCCCAAATATTAAAATTCTATGACCAATAACTT
The DNA here is from genome assembly GCA_963583905.1 of Stenurella melanura. Lineage (NCBI taxonomy): Eukaryota > Metazoa > Arthropoda > Insecta > Coleoptera > Cerambycidae > Stenurella > Stenurella melanura. The sequence goes on from OY757311.1 coordinate 12,647,994, forward strand.
CCACGTACTAGAGTGCAAATCTAGTAAAGATGTTTCCTTTAAAGTAACTTGAATGAAAAATCTGGATGTGGAAATAGTGATTCCTTAGGCAGCGGTTTTTTCTTAAATAGTAAAATCTTATACATTTAGCGATTGTAACTGAAGTTTATAAAGAATTCATACTATATTCCAAAACATTGTCTTCTATTACCTTAAATAAAGCAAGGAAATCTGGACACCTGGTAATATCAACGAAAGAAGATAAGAATCTACTGTCATTAAATGACCATTTAATAGGAAACGGATTAGCAAAATGTCTTTTAGCAGCTGGGTTAATTAAATAATTGATTACCTTTATTTTCTTTGGTGTTCATTTCTTAGATATAGGATGTTACTACTAACCTGAAACAAAAGAAATTATTTAAAAAAATCAGACAAAATATTTGTGAAATCAACAAACAAATAATAGTAATTTACGTTGTATGATTAAATAAATAAATAAATAAATAAGTAAGTCCAGTAGGTGATTTATTCACTACGAGTTATACGGAATATAAATGACTACTGTAATGAGACCTACCGGAAGTGTATCGTATAATATTTTATTTCATACTGTCTTATAATTCTTTTTAAAATGAATAAAAAGTTATAATTATTGAGATTTAAAAAACATTAAGTTCGTAATCTAACAATAGAATCACCCTAACGATGTTATAGCAATTGTTTCTCATAACAAATTTTGATTGTCTTTAGCTTGTCACTGTCAAATAAATAAAACCATAATTTTTGCATTGTTTTGTATTATGGAAATTTCGGAGGAAAATAAACTTTTCATGTGTTAAATAACTGCTAAAACCGTGTATTTACATATTTTATTTCTTATATTTTTAAGTGAAAAGTCAAAAGTCAAAACTAAAAATAATTGCTTACTATTGACAATAATATGACAGTGTTACTAAGTAACACTAGAGTATCTGATACCGTAATGTTCGATTTACCGCCTGTAAATGAGTCCGGGAAATGGTCATTTGCCGGACAGTATGAAATAAAAAATATAACAGTTGACCTCTGAATCACTATTCGCATTCTATAGGAGTGTTTCCCAGTGAGAAGCGATGCATTTTACAATCTATATTTACATACATGTCCGAAGACGATATACGCGCTGATCCTTCTAAATTTCTGACAGCTTTCCAACTATCGGATTCATTCTGCTTCGTTGGAACTTGAAACATAAGCAAATGGACGAGTCGTTGGAAAATTCACCCGAGTTTCATGTCCCAGCTTCGAGTACGCATATCGCAAGATATTTCTCTTTTGAGACGTCAGGTTCACTTCAGTGACTTTAAAGGCAGAATACGACAGGAACTCGTTTAAAAAGAATAATGAAACCACCAGTATTTTACACGCTTTTATTTCGGGACAAGTATGGTTAATCGATTTTTCGTCCACTTTCCGTATAGCCTTGAAATTTTGCACACACATCTATTCTCAATGACACTATAATATTATGATGCGGGAATTGCGCTATTCACCATCCTCCCCCAAAATAGTAAAAGAGAGAAAGGTGAAAAACAATGTTTTTCTTCAAACGTCAGAAAAACATGACATCTCTTAACCCATTTCATGATAATAAAGTTTGACATTTTAGACGACTGTGTGTTGCATTAGCAGCGAAGGACGCTGTGAGCGGCAGAAGTACGATAGTACTAGACGGAGAGCTGACTACGGAAATTAAAAATAATAAGTGCAGTGAAAATTTTTGTTTAAAAACCCTCCTTACTAGCTGAAAAGTACATTGCTCTGCAGCCAGAAGTCCATCCCGGGGATGGAAGCGTGGAAGGAAGCGAAGGAAGTTCTTAACTGTGCAAATAAATAAATAAACGCGATATAATTTTAGGATAAGAAATATCAGCCAAAAGTTCAAAACAAATTAAAAAGGTACACCCGTACAGGATTCGAACCGAGAAAGTGAAAGTCGTCGTTTAACGCGAAGTGCTTATACGATCGGGGTGGACTTGACATTTCAATTAGTCTCGTCGGAAAAAGCAAGACATGGAATTTTGAAATGTTCATATATAACTAAAGAAATACATGAGCAGGAAGGCTTCCTAATGTCGATATGGAAAGATCGAAATTGGCATTTCACGGCATTGTTAATTGCATGGGCGAAATCGAAAATTCGAGCCGACAGTGAACAAAAAATAGTATTATTTTACATTTCGCGATTTTTTTTTTGTTCCATTAATGTCACCGGTACGTCAATAACCGGAAAACGCAGAAGAATAGGGGAGATTTTAAATATAAAAACAAAATCGCCAGAATTGCACCTTGACCAATGTCAAATTTTAATAATTTGAATAACTTTACCGACTCGTAGCAACGTTTAATCCCCGACCTAGACTTCTGCAATAATTTTACGCTATTTCTACAATTAAAAACTATAACTACACAAAATTTCAGAGCTGCACTTAAAGATTTTATTTTGATTAAAAATTAAGGCGTTTGACCGCCCGCCCACGCTTCCCTCCCCGGGTTGGATTTCTGGCTGCAGAGCTGTACTTTTCAGCTAGTAAGGAGTATTTTTACATAAAAATTTTCACAGCACCTTATCATTTTTAATTTCCGTAGTCAGCTCTTAGACTATACGATTTATTCATAGCAACCTATATTTTGTTTAATACGTCGGCCATGTGATATTAATACAATGCGTTTTTTGGTAATGAAATTCAAGATCTTTTATCTTTCTTTTTTTTTATAGCTAATGGATGTTTGAAGAAAAATTAGCACGTTTTATTCGGAGCAACAGCCACTTGTGTCTCGTCTGTAATTGTCAAACCTACAGACTCGTCAAAAAAGTATCACTTTTACTATTTGACGAAAGGAAATGAAACATGTCTCGCGAAGGGAGAATTTGCAAATGCATCGGCACCGGCAGTCGAACTTTAAAACTGAATGAATTGATTCTATTTTTAGTTGAAAGAGTGAATCGGCTCGTATGTAATAGCAGCGAATACATTATGTCTCTGGTAATAGTTACCCCAGAGTATTATTCTGTAGAAAAACAATATCAGAGAAGAAATAACATGGGGATCCGGAGAGATATTATAAAATACGTATGAGTCTATGCAAATAAATATCAAAAGTTTTTGTATGTTTGGCTTTGTTGACATCGTGGTTAATATAAAATTATATTATGAAGAGTTCTCAAAGGACTTTTCCATTGTTGTTTTCTTTCATTTAATTTACATACGTACAGCATAAATTTTCAACTGGATGAACCATGGCCAGTTAATTGCTTTGGGATGCAAATAACTCTTGTGTGAGCACAATAATGTTTATGGTGTACACAACGATTCATTGTGGATTGGATTAACAGACGATTTTTAACCTAAAAATCAATCAGTTAACTTGTTTACTGATATCTTGTCACACACTCGATGTTACAGTTGGCCGTATTTAGATATCTTGTACATTTGGTATATCTTGTAACACTGACATTTTTCGTATTTAATATCATTAATGCTTTGAATTTTCTCCGTAATTTTCTTTCTAAATCGTAGTTGCCTAGTAAAATTGAGTTTATTATCTTAATAAACCGAGAGGTATTTAATCTTTGACAATAAGCTGTCAATTTACGTATTATATTACTCTTAGGCAACTTATCTCGAGAAAAAAAATGATAAATAAAATTTAAAATCACAAGTGATATTTGGGGAGAATATTTAACGAATAAATCAGTAAATATATACTTTTAATTTTAAGTTTTGGCTTCCAGATGATTTCTCAACATTTTTTTGTTTGTTTACGGACCTATTTTTTTCATATCCATCATAAGGTCACACAGAGATATATTTCCAAATTGACTCATCCGGTAAAAAACGAAGAATGTATTTGTATTTAACAAATGCAGCTGCAATGATTTACAAGTCCGCGGAATTTGCTACATTTTAAACGGAAGGTAGTGACTGACAATCAAGAAACAAAATAAAACGTTAAATCCGCACGTATTGTACCATATTTAGAATAACCTAAGTCGTCATAAGGTGGCCAACTGTAAGAGTATCTAAGTAGAACCATAACAAGACTATTACTATGAATTTTCACTCACCAATTTCAGTGGTTTGCAAAATAGCTAGATTTAAATTTACAAATTATTTAAATCTAGCTATTTTGCAAACCACTGAAATTATTGAGTAATAATTCATAGTAATAGTCTTGTTATGGCTCTGCTTAGGTACTCTTATAGTTTTTTTTGACATTGCTTTTTTTACTACAGCCTCTATATATTGAATATCATTATCACGTGTTGTATGTCAGTAGAAAAAGAATTTTCGACGAAAATTGGCCGAAGTACAGCCAGAAGTATTGAGGTTATAATTTTTTTACAAATAATATTGTATGACCATCTCCGAGCAATATTATTGCTCGTCGATAGTACCGTTGTAGTTTTTTCATTAACGTTCAGTACACAGTGTACCAGACTCTCAAACTGTGATATAATTCATATTTGGAATCTGATGTTATCGAAACGAGATTCAATATGGTTGCCACAATTGCACATTAACATAGCTTCCATGTAATTGTGATTTTCTAGAGAACTACAGAGGAGGTTTCAGAAAAATAAAAATATTTGCAAGTTTACGAGGAAAGGTCATTCGTGATAAAAACATCTGCTTTCTATGAGAAGTCTGAAAATGATTCTTTGAAAATGTGTCTACGGGGTGCTAAATATTTGCAAAAATGTCAAAGTAAAGTGTCTCTCACGGATTCTCAACCTTTCCTTAACGTAATTAGTAGTTGAAGTTACAAAATTAGGATACAATTTATTGCAAAGTATTATATCATATTATTTTCTTTCACTATCCAGCAATAGTCCATAAAAAGGGGTGTTGATTTGAGACTATTTTTACTGTTAGTTAGGAACCGAGCCGCCCGAGAAACGCTTCTAAAAAGAGGCCTATACCACTCGAGAACATAGAAAAACTGAAAATGGTTTCTCACAGAAAACCACCTGCCGCATTCGATTTTTGAGGTCGCGATGAAATTCGGAATTGCGAACACCCCCTAAATGTCAATTTTACCCTAAAATCGTAAAATCGAAAATACACGTTTTTTTTTACTTCTCAAGTCATATCTTCACAATTAAGAAAGTTATCGAGCTAATTTTTTTTGCAAAATGATCGTTGGTATCTGGTTATAATACTTGTGCTGTTAAATTGTTTTCTATGAAACCGTTTTGAAAAAAAAAAATAATTTATAAGACCTTGTCATTTGTGCGTAGTGAAATTTTGACTAATCGGGGAACGATTGTTGTTTTTTGAAATTTAAAAAGAACTCAGCGGCAAAGTTTCGCTGAAAACATCAAAATTGTTTTTAGTGAAAAAAGTGTGTCTTTAGTTTCAATGCAAAAAAAGTTATCGTAAGTTAAACCCAAAAGTTGTACGCGCGCTCTCCACTTCTCTTGCCGTATCTAAGGGTAATTGCACTACTGCTGTTATATATATACTTGACGTTGCATCGGATAGCACCATCACGTGTTAAAGTATTATCGGTTATAACCCAAGCAATGAAGTTGTAGATGGAGTTAGGAATAATTTGAAAAGCACATTCTTTTGTTATTTTTAGTTCTACTACTGATTTGCACAAGTTTATTTCTTGCTTTAAGAATTTAGCAAAATGGTAGACATTAGACTGCAACTTATGGGGTGATTTCCTCTGTATAGTATTATCTTCAGAATCAGAATTTTCACTAGACGATTCAAGTAATTTAACTACCTTTTCTGCCGAACACACGTAGTTTGATAGTTTTGCACCTCGTGAAATAATAAGTACCTTATCGTGAAATTTTGTTTTTATTTTATGTGATATATCATCACTACTGGGATATTTAGCATTCCATGTAATACCATGTACGTTTGCTTCAGCATGAAGTAGTGTCCTAATATCAGCAATAGTAAGTAACTGGTTTTTTACAAATAAAGATTCCTCGAGGTGGGGTAGAATGTTACATAATATATCATTAAATGTTAATACTTGAACATTTTTATTGCACGGTGTACATAAAAACTTTGTCATGCACAAACTGTGGTACTTAAAATCGTGTGCTATCATATCCACACAACTGTCTCCAAACCCTTGCATTCTGAGCAATATTTCAATATCATTAAGTTCTTTGGCTTTTTTCCAGATTTCATTTTGCCTATTAAATGAAACCACGGCTGCAAGTTTTCTGTTGCCTTTCTGGTCACGTTCTTTGCAACATATAAAACAAAAATTTGTTAATGTTGCCGTTGTTTCTGACCTTCTTATTTTTGGCAATCGTTCGTCTTCAGGTTGCGATCTCTTATTATAATAAATTCTTGTATATGATCTTCTACATTGAGCATGCCAGACAGGATTTTTTGAGAAAAAAGACACCCTCTCCTTAAGGTGACTTTTTAGGACAACCGATACTTTGTCTAATTTACGTGAGGCAGCGTATTCTAATGAACTAAATTGATCGTCGTTCACACTTTGTACAGTTTCGGAATTATCCCGTTGACACACTATACAAAGCCCGTAATTAAAATTTGTTGGAGACGTGGCTAAAAGATGAATATTTTTTTAAATAACAATGAAAATATACATATAAAAAGTAGGAACCTACCAAATTTCTCCATTTTGTATAGATACCAAAAGTATACTCAGTAGTATATAAAGTACCTAAATTATAATTGTCTATAGGCAAACACAAACAAGTTAAAAATAAATAAAAATGAATTTTAAATAAATCAATGTATTGAATAAACTCTCAAAATTATCTTATATGCACAACTAGCACTTAACACGCCTCAATACACAATAACCAATCACATAATGACCAGATACCAGCATATTTATTGTTTTCAACCAAAATGAACTTGTGCGCACATCCGACACTTGGACACACACGGGTGAAATCATAAATAATATGCGATAGGCCAGCGCGCAAATATTACAGTTGCCTTATCACCCGTTTTCTCGAAAACTAAGCAAAATTTAAAAAAAAACGTTTTAATAAAAAAACTTCTTTGTTTCATTGTCTACAACTTTGTCGCTTATAGTACCTAGCTATCTTTAATAATAAAAAAGTTAGCAAGCGACTACATTTTCTGCTGCAAATTACGTAAAGCTGCGTTATTTCATTTTTCTTTTATTAATAAAGCAATTAAATATTTTCAATTTTTTAACTTTGTTCATACCAATGTGATCAGAAATATTTGAATATTACCTGTTTAAAATTTTAGATTAATATAATCGCTAATAAAAAAGATACGGCAAGTTAAACATATGATATGAAGAAATCGCAGATTTTCGAAAAAAATCAAAAATTCTCAATTTCACTGATTTCGCAATCCCAAATTAATTCGCGACCTCAAAATTCGGATGCAGCAGGTCATTTTACACAAGTTTCAATATTCAGTTTTTGTATGTTCTCGAGTGGTATAGAAGGTGTAAGATACAGACGTCTCGGTTCCTAACTATGTGTATAGTAGTATACATTAGTATATGTAGAGCAAAGACGTCTGTCAGTTAAAAACACTCTTATTTTTACCTTAAAAAATATAAATTTAATGGACAAAACTTCTTAGGAAACCATATATTTCCTTATATATCAAATACCAAATATTTCCTTAACACTTGTTTTCTTCCTAACCCAAATTTGAAAATAAACAGTGGATTGAAAGTTGAACCTCTCTCAGTCTGCGTCTGCCACTCAAATAAATCTAAATTATCCACAATGTTGTTAGAACCCATCCCAATAATTTACCGAATTCAACTCCAATCTGGTTAAATAAAAATCCCGCTATTTTATTCAAACCTCAGATCGTCAATAATTAATAATCAAGTCACGATATCACGTAAGCAATTCAATCCTTGATAAATGATGTAATAAAACGCTGGGAGCACCAATAGGGATTATTGCGATTGAGGCTTCTACCGAATCCGCTGCTAAAACTAAGCTTGCGATCCGCGCGTCTCGTTTCTCTTTATAGTTCGCAGCTGCAGCGAATTGTCACTGCTATGATTGAAAAATCATTAAGCCAAGTGTATTTTCACACTCAAACACCGGAAAATTATCAATTGATTGACAAAAATTCTAAAATTTGGCATATAAGTAGCAAATAGGCTTCGATTTAAGGAAAAAATATTTTAAAAATCAAATCCTCAGAAGAGGTAGAGGTTGTAAGGGGTGGAAAGAATTACATCAATAGAAAAATTATGAAAGTTAACATTTTTTATTAATTCAGTCAGATGAATAAGGGGTTAAAATACAGTAAACAATTTATTTTCCTAACTAAAGAGGCAAAATTAACTAGTCTACCCACATGGTAAATAATCCAGCTCGCGAACTGTGCATTATGAACACTTTGAGCCTTCGCAGCAGAAAAAAGATGGTTGATCAGCTTCCTGTATCAAACAAAAAACGCATTATAATAATAAAGCTCGCATGTAATTTCTGCCATGCGAGAGTATCATAAAATCATATCATACAAAACAGATGGAATCAAATAAATTCATATAAATTAAATTCTATAAATACAGGATCAAATATAGAAATTATTTGTCACCTTACCTGTAGCCAAAGAAGTCATACCGAGAACCAATTCACTAGTAAAAACTTCACTGAGAGTTTAATAAAACAAAATCACACTCGCAAGTACTGATTAATTTATATAACATCTAATTTTCACAAAGCACAGGTTTAGACTGACATGGAGCATGCCGCTAGCGATCAACAGCGTCAGTTAGACGGGCTTTTGCACGTTCGACATGTATGGCTTCCAATACCTGAAAAGGATAATACTACTACTACTTTTTTCGTCGAATTTCTGCCAACTTTTGATGTAACTGGCCCCACTGTGTACCGCTATATTAGAGTAGCCAACAGATCAAAATATCACAAAATTCGAATTTTATCTAACATGTGATTTAATCTGATTAATGGAACAGAACTGACTTTAAAGAGAATTTAAAGTCAACTTTATATTAAAGTTCACTTTAATTAAAGGAACATTTTGTTCATATTTATGAAACTGGTTGTAAATGTTTTCCTTTATTACACTAAATCCTAAATTTACTTTTAAACTAAAATAATTCGGAAACGGTACGAATTATAACAAGAAACTCCGTTTGAAAATACTAACTCAGTGCAAGACATCGAAGAGGATCAACATAAAAATATCTCCCTTTTGACTGTGTCGCTGTCATTACGTTATTCAAGTCACTGTTTTCTCGACATCTATTTATCCGGGGAACGGAACAGATAATACGGATTTCATTGTTATTTTCGATTAAACGTCAAGCTCTAGGACGCGCTGATAAAACCCCCATGTAAAATTAGAACTTGTGTATCAGCGAGTAAACAATTTTGCCCGCTCCTTGCAAACACTCAGCACTAGCTAAGAACAAAACAAACACGATTTCAAACAAATAGCACAGAGAGGACTTCATGTCGCTCGGACCAGATGTTACATTTCTCCTTTCTCCTTTTTTGCGAAACAACTTTACGCAAGCTATTCGAAATCGTTTACGATTTCAAAAATTGTTTATTAGCTGTTGATGGATACGGATACTTCAGTGATTACTGATTATTTTCCGATTACACTTTGGAAATTTATAGCGTATTTGATTTATTAGAGACTGTAAAAATGTTCATTCCCAAGTTTAAACCTTTTAAAAATAAATATGCCGACTTTTGCCGAATTTGAAATGAAGGAGTTTCTAATATTTAGGCAACTGCTGCAACCAAACCGAACACGGATGATTTTATAAGACAACCACAATTATTTTTCCAACTTAATTGATCTGGTGCTATATTTTTATATTTTCATGTACGAGATTAGAGTTAGACTTTTGTTCCATTACCAACGCAACGAACACGAGTAATCATTAGTCATCACTAACAGTCGTCAAAAAACAATTTTTCACGCAGAGTATAATTTGTCCTGTCAACATGTATACTTATCCCTTAGACTCAACTCATTTTTCTGTAAAAAAATAATGAAAGTTTCCATATTAGTACACAGTTATAGCAGTACACATTAATTCAACATGAGCTGACAGATACAATTTTCACAGACAAATGGAATGTGTAATGTACACGTCTTGGCCTACAGGATATTTCCGGCAAACTGCAGTTTAATGCATTCTACCTGTTCACAGGATTATTCAAATGTTGTCTATACAGAGATGGGATTTTTCTAAGGTATACATAAAATGCAATAGAGTTTTACACTCTTGCAAACGCGAGGCGGCATCTATCTTGTCACCTCTGCCTCTAGCCGTCACATCAGTTTATAAAACGGAAATCGAAATGGAGAAATACGACAAGCGAGACTCGTTTTGTTAATACATAGACAGGAAAAATTGAAAATAATATATAATTTATCATCTTTTTACTTGGAGGTTAATGTCAAATTATTAGTAATGGAGGAAACTTGTGCCATTAAAATGAAAGTCTAAATAAAAGATATACAGATTCTTCATAAGTACGTGACGAACATGCCAGGATGACCAGTTTGTCAAAAAATGGCACTATTTATGGCTTGGTCTAATAAAATATGTGCCTCAAAATATATAATGTTATATTTTAAAAATTGACTTTTGTATTGTCATCATTTTTTGTAGTTTTCGGGTCTTAACTGACACAATTTTCGCACCAAAAAGGGTATTCAATGCTGTCCTTTTGTACGACGAATGCTCATTTTATTTCCACATCCACGTAGTGGATTGGAAGTATAGAAATCGTAAAAAAAAATAGTTTTTTTTTTCTTGAAATAGGTTTAGAAGGTTATGAAACGTAGAAATTTTAAATTTGAGCGAAAAAAATTTCTGTCGGTCTGTCTGTAACTTTTTTTTGTCCGCATATTTTCTCCGGAACGGTTTAAGATATTGACTTGAAATTCCGTGCACGTATATATCATAATGAAATCTGGAACTGGATTTTTGTTCGACTATATCCGGTGAAGGGTTGGTGGTAAATAGGGGGAAATAGGCAGAAATAAGTAAAGCTAGCTGGTAAGAGTACAGAAACTTGAAATTTGGTGTATGCACTAGAAGCCAAGGCCTCAATTTTTTATAATATTTGCCATCCCCACGCCCCCACTCTCCACTCCATTATTAAAGGGATTGATAACATAAAATTAAGATATTCACATGAAAGTTAGTACATGTATGTATTGTAATGACATCTGATTGAAATGATTCCACTGAAGGGGTGGGAGGTGGTAGGTTGTGAATAGGGAAAAATAAGTAAAGCAAGCTAGAAACTTCAATTTTAACGTATATTGTAAAAACCAACGCCTTAAATTTTTCTATGACATCTGGCCCAAATATTGTTAAAATTCCATAATCAATAATTTTCGCATACTAGAGTGCAAATATAGCAAGATGTTTCCTTTCAAGTGACTTGGATGAAAGATCTGGAAAGATGTGGAAATAGTTATTTCTTAGGCAGCGGTTTTTTCATTGTAACTCAATCATGATATACAGCAGCTAAGGCAAAAACTGTGTGTTTTACCAAAAAAATATAGTTCATTATAATTTGACACTCAGCAAAATCCATCGATGATGCAGGGAAAAGTCTGATGTTGGCATTGTATGGAACACCAGTCCGAAATATCCTACTTCAATAACAAAAATCAGTTAAGCTGGAGGTTCGTCTTGCTCAGCTTCCACCAACGTCTGGCAGCAGTTAACAAAACAGAAAACGAGTTCTTTTTCATTTTCAAGTGCAGGAATGGATTGAAACCAATTATTTGCATATTCTCACTTTGTGGGTGGGAATATAAAAACTGCACGTGATGCCACTAATGATGATGTCAAGACCTAAGATCAATTCACTGTTGAGAAACATATCAGGGAAATGAACAAGGACCTGAGAAAAATAATGGGGTTGTAGACGACTCGGTTTACAATGCTCATCTTGCCCAGGAATGTTATATACAAATCGTATATAGTCATTGACTTTAGAGGCGAAGAAATGGAAGCTATAAATTATCCCATTGCCGAATAATACTCTTCCTGGACAAAATAACAACTAGAAGAAAATAGCGGCAAGGAAGGACGAAACTTAAGATGAATTCATGGATAGTGATGACTAAATTTAGTAAAATAAATACATAAATATACATAACTGTCGCTAAAATTATGAAATGAAACTTTACCCTATCGGGCGTCGCGTCGTTCGTACAATTGGAGATTAGTAACTAATAAGATATCGAGGCCTCTGTAATAATGAACAAACAAGCTAATAAAAATAAAATTTAAAAAAATAGAAGATAATCTTAACCGCATTTGTGACAAATTTATGTCTGTTAGTTGATAAATATTAGGGACTATTGCCTAATTAACCAATTTTGTAATGTAACAATATTATATAATATAAATACATAAATTTAAAGAATTTAAATAATTAATAACTTTTTTATTTATTGGTCGATTTTGTTCAAAGACAATAGGGTTTTTCCTCTAGCTAACCCGAACTTACTGTCCAAATTCCAGTGCAATCCGACATTTTGTGCCTAAGTTATCGTGCTTACAAGAAACGTGACGGGCTGACAGACAGACTGTCCTGGTCTATAGGTTATAAGGTTGTTATTATACTCTTCGGAAATACAAAATGCAGAGACCTATATTGCATTCGATCGGCACATTTCTAAAACCGGTTAATATTGCTCGTAGAGAAACAATTTCCATATCACTATATTGGTGATTGAATTCTGAACAACTTTCAAAATGTCCGTCCGTTCGTCTGTATGTCCGTCTGTCTGTCTGTCCGTCCGTCACGTTTCTTGTAAGCACAATAACTTAAGAACGAAAAGTCCGATTGTATTGAAATTTGGACAGTAAGTTAGTGTTAGCTAGAGGAAGAAACCTATTGTTTTTGAGCAAGATCGGTCGATAAATAAAAAAAGTTATAAATTTTTTTAAATAAAAAAAATGTTTACATATTTTATTTTTTTTGTAATTAAACTAAAAATGTCTAAAACTAATATTATTTACAAAAAAAAAACTGCGAAGAGTATCCTATAGAATGTGCAACAATTATATAAAAAGTGCAGTAAATCGGCGAAGAGTATAACGGTTAGCTTGTTTTTTATTTACGCTGAAAATGCGGAGAGAATTCTATAGAATGTGCAACAATTATATAAAGTAAGTCGGAGAAGAGTATAATGGTTAATTTGCTATTTCATGGTTTTTAATTTCCTCTTTTTAAAAGCCCTCTAATTTTCTACAATTTGTTTTAATTACCTCTGGCACCCCGTGACTAGAAGGTAAAGTAATTCCGAGCACGTGTTTACATTTTTTTTTCTATGTTCAGGATCGTGGATTCTGCTATTAATGTTTTCCGGGCACCTTCCGTTACCATCCCGCATGAGATATTCGTGATATTCGCAGTGCAACAGATTTATTTGAAATCAATTTACGCCACCTTGTAACGTTTTACTTCTAGTCGGTTTATTCGTGTTTAATCAATTAGCACAAGCACCTAATAACCGAATAAATTATTTTGCTCAACAAAAGTCATCGCCGAAATTAATTGAAATATCCTTAAATTAAGCAATTAGGATCTCTGACTCAACAAACTGAAAATTGTTCATTACCTCGCTATCTCGCACAAAACCAGGAGGGCGCCGAAAAACTTTCCCGGCAAAGGAAAACTCGGTCTGCCTGATAATCCTTACGTTATTTGTATTGAAGTTCGGCGGAGAGACGTGCAATCTGTGTTGTCGAAGTTTGTTTTGCTTCCCCAGCAACAATTTGGAAATTCGCTTAGTTTACACACAGTTTTTGAAGTGAAAAATCCCGGTCTCTAATTAAACTTTTTGTGTGCTGCTGCAGCTACAACGCGATAATTAATGGGATTCCGTACGAACGCACCTTTACTCCATTTCAAATTAATGTGCTTGGGGACAGTTTAACTACCGCAATTTTCAACCGTAAAGGGACTGCTTTAAAGGTATCGAAGGATACAATCATTTATTTCCACCTGTTTTTATAAGGATGCCTCGAAGCACCCCGTCGACCTTTATCGTGGTTAGATAAATACAGGGTATAATTAGTTTCATGTCATTAAAAAAACTGGTGGTAGGGAGCGACAAGACAAACAAAAAACCTTATATAACATGGGGTCTAAAGCTCATAGTTTTGGAGAAAAAAAAAATAAACAAAAATTTCGCAAATTTTCAATAAAAATTTTTGAGAACTGCTGGAATATTGAGGTAGGTTTAGATCTAGATCCGACCTGAAGAAAACTATACTCTAACTCTCCCTTGTGCAATATTTTAGTTACTGTGGGTGTTTCGTTATGTACACACGTCCAACCCGCCGTTCGTTGTTTTTGTTATTTTTGAATTTCGCGTCATTGTGTATTTATAGTTAAGATTTATTGTTCAAGTTGTCAAATTCTTGATTACGTACAGACACAACTTACTTGTTCGTTCTTTTTGTATTCCTTTTTGGCTTTTGTACCAAGTTTTTATTTTATTTTTCTTTATTGACAATGTTAGTTGATAGTTTAGTGTTGAACGAAGTGCGTATGTCCTTAATTCGACGTACCGAACTGTGTATTGATGCAGATGCAAAGATTTTGAATCATTTAGGTAGATAGTAAGCTTTTAACCCAGGACACTCATTTATGTTACAAATGTTAATAAAAAACATTTAAATTTTCTAAATTATAAACAATCCAATATTTTGTTCCAAATTAAAAAACACACATGTAAAGAAATGCTCTGTTTAAACCTCTATGGCCATTATTTGCTTGCAATTGTGCACGAAGAGAGAACGAATTATTTACCTCTTTATAATTGCCTCAGTTCAGTTGAGGCGGTCCATTAAAGGCGGTCGATGATCCGAGGCCTTTGCTTTGACACCGCAGACCACCGCGTGTGCCGGCGAGCACTTTTTTATGACAATTTAAAAGTTGTATAATTGGAACTACAAGTCCATTGACCAAGAAAAACAGTGGTTCTCAATTGTTGTCTACCATCATATTAATAATGTTGACCTAGATCATTTTTTTTCAAAGTGCCTCTAGAGGGAAAAGTCAAGAGTTTTTTGTTTGTCTAGTCGGTCCCCATTACCAGTTTTTTTAATGACATGAAACTGATCACACCCTGTATAAGGAAAAACATCTGGTTACTTTAAGGTATGAAGTTAAAATTTATGGAATACAATTTCGTCATAATTTTTAGTTATCGTTTTTTAATCCTGTTTTTTTTTATATATTTTTTACGTTACGTTTATAAATTAGGTTCCCATATCATCAGAGGTCCTTCATAAATAGATTTGAAATTATTGAGGACAAACCACACAAGGAAACTTTTAAGAAAATCCACAAATAGAAATTTGCATTATATTTTTCTAATTGCTGCGGATATTTAAAGGTCCTTCAGCACAAAATAATCAGGGAAGGTAAAACAAAAATAAAGGTACTTTATTAGTGGTGATTTTTACAACTTTGCTTATAAAACACCCTGTAGAACACCAAATCAAGTCATTTTTGGTATACTTTAGTTCTACAAAAAGCAGGATTCAATCCCCAAATACCATTCCAAAATTCCAAAATTTTTGGTCCATTACACCTCTTGTTACATCTATGCTGGGACACACTGTATATTTAATAAAAATGTCCCATAAATATCGTCCTACTTACGGACCATCGTCCAAGTTTCTGAATTTTGGTCAAGTTTTCAAGTGAGTCGTCCTATTATGCTAGATTGGTTTTCAAACTTCGTGGTAATTTTTTCGCAATAAAATACCGTTTTGGCCTTGTATGTTTGAGTGAAATTCCACGTCTATAATAGATAAGAATTTTTTAAAAAGATTAGAGCAGAAAGAAATCAATAAACATGGGAATGTGGGTAGAAAATTCAATCATAAATCAAATATAATATCTATGACGTGTACATCGATTATTACATTCAGAATCGAGCTATAATTTATTTTGACGAATTAGATACGTATATACAGCTAATAATGTATTGCCTTTAGTTGAAAGGTGTTATATTTTATCGCTCTACGCGGTTCCCAATAAAAGTGATATACAAAACAGGTCTGACCTTTGCCACGCTTCAAGAAGTTTCATTTGCGTTGATACCACTGCTTTATTTAAATTCTGGTACTTTGAATAAAAATAAATAAATATATTTTCAATGTCAATGTAACTTCATAAAATACGTGGTTTTAATAAGAAGGAGGTCTAGCAACACTTTTAAAAGGAAAACATTTATCATGATATGCCAAGAGCCGTGTGATATACAAATCCATGAAACCCTACCTTCTTGGAGAAATCCCAAAGGAGGTGGTAAAAATTAAAATTTTAAGGGGGGGGCTGATAGTAAGCAACAATTGCTACCCTTTAAAAAAAATTGTGTTTAAAAGTAAAAAGTTTGGGTACCAAAGAGCAGGAAAAACTTCCAAGTATTTTCCAAGGCGGCCGCGGACGCTGATAACAGTTTGATTTGGGAAAAGAATTCCCCAAATCTTGGAGGGATGAGGAACCATTCAAATCATGATTTTTCTAATGTATTTTTAAGCAAAAATAAGTAATTTAGGTGTCCAAGGAAAAACCCTTATGTCTGCGAAGTGTTGTTCGTCGAAAACTGTAAAAATGCCACAATAATCCGTTCCACTTTGATAATTACCAATAGTCCCATTTTTTTTAATCAATAGGAAACTGCCTGATCAGATCGGCTTAATCATAATCAATCATGGATTATAATATGTCTACTGGGGAAACCACGTTAAGAAAATGCGTCAAGTAGACTGCCTCATAGGTGGCGCGGAAATGGGTGCATAATATACGTTTCCAACTTTTGAAATCGCGATATGTCATGATTGATGATTCGTAGGAAAAAAGTATTTTGTAGAAAATTGCATGGATCTATACACTTTGTATCACCTGTCTTTACAATAACACAAGAATAGCAGACAATGGTGAATTGCGCTTGTGGATGCTCACAAAAAAGATGTGCACCCTGAAAATCAACCGGATCATTTACGAGAAATATGCGAAAAACTAATATTTTTAACCTTTGACCTTGAATACAATTTTTAGCCCGCATTGGATAGATGGGAACTTTTAACATTTAATTTCTAATAGTGTATTCAAGGTATTTTGACTGAATTATATGGTTTTACGCGAAAAAAAACGTATATCTTGAACTATGACCAAACTGACGGACAGGCTGACATATGCCAGAAGTTCTAGTTCGTGTTTCAAGTTCGACTGAGTTAATTAATTCACAAAATTCATGTAACTATGAGTTTCCAAAAAAAGTCACCTTGCTCCCGGACTATAAGAGACAGTTGCACACAGTGTGAAGACAAAAGAAACACAAATTTACATTACATTAATTGTACACGGAATCTGGAAGGAATACAAACTTGTAATGAAAATAAAATTAAAATAAACAGAACAAGAGAGTGGAACGAGTTCCCAAAAGCCTTGCCCTTTTAAAACGATTTCACCAGTCGATCCAAGCCGTACACCCTTTCATTTTCTAAGCTGAAAGTGTGAAAAACCGACATCATTCGCCCTTAACCTTAGCGAGTCTGCGACTACAGCTATTCAAATGATTCAAAGGCGACGGCGTGTCCTCAAAAATGCACAAAAGAATGTCCCTTCACTCTTCCGCAGGCCATCGACCATTTGCGTGGGCATTTAGCCGCTGACTGATATGCGAGCTCTGTATCGAATGACTGGATGACTGAAAAGAGTGGTGTAAAGGGCTCTCTCTACAAGAACAGGCCTGCTGAGACCGGCATTATTCCGAGTAGGTCATCGAGTGCTGGTACTCCAATTATGACGGGAGATACTCTTGAGCAATTTCCGATGGATGCTTGAATTGTTAGCGAGTTAAATTGGTTTCGAGTGGATCTAAACTGATTAATTTTAGCTTTTGTGTTGGTCTCATCAATTTAAAGTCGAACAGAAAGTTTGAAACTGCAAAGTGCTACTTACCGCTTAACTTGAAAACTTAAAATGTAAAACGTTTTGAAATGACAGCTATACTTACATATAATTGACTAGACATATTAAATGCACATAAAAAAAGCCATAAATATCGATATCCCACAGAGCCGTACTTAAAATTTTTGTGCACAATAATAGTAGAAATTTAGAAGTATTGCCTTTTGTAAATAAATAGTTATCTGGTACAGTCATAATTTAAAAAAATTTACCCTGCTTTGCTTGTGTCAAAATAGTAATAATATCTTATATATTTGTGAAGTATTGACGAATTCGATATTTCATGATACACTAACAATATTAAGTTCAACTCTGTCGTGGGTAGGGTTTACATACCTGCTGTAAACCGTTACATCCTAAAATATTTTCGATAGGAGGGAGTCGGGTAACTATATCAAAATAATTTGTAATTATAATTCAAACAGGTGTGTCTCCGTTAATTTCTTATTTTAATCATGCCAGAACATAATGTTGTTCCATGCATTATGTAATACATTATATTTATGATTTAACATTTTCTACAAAAATAGAGCATGCCCCCGATCTCCCATCTATACGTAAGCGGCAAAGCTTTGAAGTTTTTTTTATGTGCATTAAATATATGTAAACTATAATAAATAAATTTCAAAAATCTTAGTTAAAGAATTTCTTCGACAAATAAAATTTTAGAAAACTTTCGGAACACAAAACGTATTTCAAAAAATGTCAACTGCCAACAATAATAATCCAGTAAACAAAAACAAAAACAGATTGTCCGTTTTCTAAACAATGCTTCTGATGCATTCAATGGTTGAGATCTATCTCGCTGTCATTTTTTCAAAATGGCGTCTCGAACCGGCGCATAATGTCAAATTAAATGTAGCCTTAATGTAAGTATTAATGTTTGGATACATCAAAGGTTGTGGACCCATTTTTTTTTACAAAGTTTCACGTCATTGAAACTGTCTATGTGCGCAATGTGCGGGACATTAGTATATGTAGTAGAGTGCTTTCTATGTCTATACTCGTCATGTAATTGGTCGAAGGGTGTGCGAGATCTCTTTCCAATAGACTTTTTAAGGTGGCCATTCCCTAGAAAGTGATATTCGATAGGAAAATATTTATTATTTTTGCCCATAACTTACTTAAATATATAAATTTAATACATTAAAATAATTAATAACTTTTTATTTATTGCTCGATTTTGTTCAAGAAATAGGGTTCTTTCTCTAGCTGTCTGTCCAAATTTCACTACAATTCGACTTTTCGTTCTTAAGTTATCGTGCTTACAAGAAACGTGACGGACGGACAGATGAACAGACAGACAGACGGACATTTTGAAAGTTGTTCAGAATTCGATTACCAACACAGTGATATGAATTTTTTTCACTAACTTCAATATGCTTAACTCTGTTTAACACCAAGTCGTTCATTAATTATTTTTATAAATCTGTACCACACGATACGCCAACACACTGTAACATTTTAATTGAATATGCTTATATGTATATGACAAAATATTCAAGAACGTTTTTTATTTTCAGGGTACTTTGCCCTGCCATCGATCTACTGCTTGGCCTGGATCTGCCTGGATGTTTTATTTTGCACCGCCTCAATAATGCATCTCTGCACTATCAGTGTGGACAGGTACCTTTCGCTGAGATACCCCATGAAGTTTGGCAGGAACAAATCGAGGCGGAGAGTAATACTGAAAATCGTTTTCGTCTGGTTGCTGTCGATAGCGATGAGCCTGCCTTTGAGCCTGATGTATTCAAAGGTAATAACATTCATTGAAATGAACTGTTTAAAAAAGAAATTATTAAGCGCCTTAAATCATAGAGCATATATAACATGAAGCCCATTATATCGACCAAAAAATTAATTATAGTAATAGTGTACAAATAGTTTAAGTTTTAGTTTTTAAGTTAACATTTTTCCTATTACAATTTTTTTTATATTACCCGCATGATTCGGCTTCGTCAGGAGTCGGGAAGGATGTCGTCTACTTTCTTCATATTACACGTGATAGAATGTAGCCGCCTAGTTTTGGGGATTAACACATTCATGCACACAAACAAATAAACTTACGTCATATGTATTTGTACAATACAGTCTGTGGTAACTGTTTTATAAACGCACCTAATAAGCGTCACTGCCAAGCCAAATATCCACTAGTGAGAATTCATAAAGAAGTTCGAGCTATAAAGGGCACAGCAGCTTGACAAAATTTCATCATAAACAAGGAAACAAGAGCAAAAGAATGACTCCTATTTCTTTAAAACGAGCGACACACACTACATTATGTACCATATTTTACTTATGACAAAGAAACCATCACCGTAGTAATAAATATACCTTTTTAGATGAAGTGGAACTGTTTAAACCATAAGAGGAGCTTATCGCTTACTGTTCGTATGTTTTTAGGTTCTCTTTAAGCTAAACCGTGCATACAAATAGATTGGAAATAAAATATAAAAATTCTTCCCTCTACACTCATGGACAAAATTATCGAATATTTTTTGTAATCACTATTGCTTGAATATGGTTTCAAATTGTCGTGTAAATTTATATACGTGCTGTTATTCATCTAGTAGGTGAATATATTCAAATGTTTTAAAATATATTGACGTTTAATTCATGTTAATGGCGTAGGTACATTTTCTAATGCGCATTTTGTCATTTGAAAATTCTTTACAGAATTCAAGAATTATAGTGAATTGGGTTATTTGTAGTGAATTAAAGTAAGTGTTAGTGGTTTTTATTTGTTCTTACCTCTACTTAAGAAAAAATTATGCCACCAGATAGATAATGCAGTGAAGCTGAAGCGGCACAAATTGTAACTCTATATGAGGGAAGTTATAGACAAAAAAATTCGCACGACGGCTTAGAAGAGGTCAATCTACAGTATCGAATATTTTAAAAAGGTATCAAGAGACTGGAAATTTTGTTCGAAGACCCGGCCAAAGGCCCAAAAGGTGCACAACAGCAATTGATGACCGTTTCTTGTACCTTAATTCTACCCGAAATCGTACACTGACATCCACACATCTCAGAAATGAGTTATTAAATGTAAGACAGGTGAATGTTAGTTCCAAAACGGTTAGACGAAGATTAAGAGAGGTAGGTTTAAAGCCAAAGCGCCACGTCTTTTCCAAAATCACAAAACTCGTCGATTACAATTTGCCAGAGCACATATTCAGTGGAATGTCGAGAATTACAAAAATGTTCTATTCACTGATGGGACTAGAACAGAGTTATGAAAGCCAGATGGACGATATCATGTATATAGAAGAGTTGGGGAACGATACACTAGTTGCAATCTCGTACAAACTGTTAGTTTTGTAGGTGGCGGCATTTGGGGAGTACGCACCGAACTCGTGGAAGTCGCTGGACGAATGACTAGTGACTGGTATATCGAAAACATTCTCCAATACCATGTTTTGAAATATGTGAGCCACATTGGATACGTTAGGTTCGTATTTATGCACGATAACACTCGATCCCACGCAGCTGGCACAGTGACTAATTACCTTGATGCAGTCCAGATTCAAAGATTAGATTGACCAACGTATAGTTCAGACTTGAATCCCATATAAAATATGTGGGATCAGCTAAGACTATACGACAAAGAAATCATGTTCCAAGTACCCTAGAAGAACTTCGAATTGCAGCACAATATAAAGGGAATGCAATTCCTCAAGAATACATTCAAAATCTAATTAGTAGTATGTCAAGAAGAATATAAGCAGCCATTAGAGGTTGGAATGCTCGTTATTAACCATGCCCTATTATTCTAATGAAAAGACTAATTTGCTTAACGTAGTAGCATTTAAGTTGAAACTAACTATTCTTAATTTTTATAACATTTTGTATTAATGTTTTTTAGCATTTTCTGCTAATGAAAACTTAATATTCTTTACTTAAAATGTGTGAAATAAACTATTTCTTTCTTGTGTAATGCGTTTCTTTCATTAAAATTTATACATACAAAATTGGGAAAATTTAAAATATTCGATAGTTTTGTCCATGAGTGTACATACGTAACTTATAAATATCAATTTATATACTAATGATACGTAGAAACGGTAATAATAAACGGCTACTTTGAATTAAATATGTGGAGCCTCAGAGTCTTCAACATTTCTTTGTCAGCTTTCTTCACAGAAACCCAACATCAAAAGCATGTCAATTTAATCAACCGGGTCCCAAACTATAATTGTTTGCTTATATTTTGGACACTGGAGAGTACAACTTGGTATAAACACACACACCATACATAGTAGACAATCCCCAAGTCCAAAGTCTAGGCTGCCCGAAAGAACGTGACACATTTGAAAAAACGCAGGTAACATCCATTACCCTCAAACTTTGCAAGTCTCGGAGCTGGGGTTCGAATCCAGTACATGATAGACAGTCTACGCGTGCTTGCCACTACCGACTTAGCTACCTCGCCGGTATAAAGGTACTAAGGTCGGCTTATTTTGGCCCGATCTGCACGTGGCTGCTTCATGTCCACTTACGAAACACGCTATATAACATTTTATATGCATTTCAGGATCAAGGATCTCTCATAATTGACGGAACCTGCCAAATTCCGGATCCCCTCTATAAATTTATAGGATCGATAATTTGCTTCTACATTCCTCTGCTGGTAATGCTCGTGACGTACGCCCTTACAGTGAGACTATTGGCCAATCAGAAGCAAAACTTAGGGACACCAGATTGGTCGAGCAATTGGATGGGACCGGCATCGACACCGCTGGGTAATTATTATCTTATTAAGATTCCTTTTCGGTTCCTCCTGGTATCCTATACAAAACATCGTAGCCTAATAACACAATAGAAAAAAAGAGTTTAAAATTCTGTTTTTCTGTTTTTTTTTATCTTTTAAAACTGATTACTCAAATTTATACAAAATATGGAAATATTTAGAAGCATACATATTATATTAAACGGCTTCAAACAGTATTTTTCTGTAGAAAATTAAATATTAACGATATTTCAATTTTTACTTGTAAAATTCAACTTTATCCCAAAAAACTATTCGTCCTATAAAGAAAATACCACGAGACCTATTTCTCCTCCTCAATATATTCTAAAAATATTTAAATATTTTTCAGTGGCAAAATACCCAATAAAAAATAAGAAAATTTGAATATGCCACAAATAAACAATTATAGACAATATTTTCTTCTTTCAAAAAAAATCTACTTGCATGATCTATATTTCTCGAGATATGTAAACGTTTTATTCATTATTATTTTTTTTTTTTCGCGTTAGCGATGCTGGACAGTTCTCCCGTGTCTCCGATATTCTCACGGGGGAAGCGCCAGCGAATTATCTACAACCACTCCTCACATCCCACAGGGTCAGTGGTTGTAGATTCCAGAATCGTGTGCCCTAAGTATTATTATTATTATTATTATTATTTAGAAACATACTTTAAAAACATCGTGTGCCATTTTCAAAATTTGAAAAAACATTTTAAACTTACAGATGCGCTCGTATTTACAACCAACGGCCTACGCATATACACATACTTTGACTTTACGCATACACGATTTCTGCAACTTCTTTGGCAGAATATTCCTTATTATAACAAAGTTTTACGAGAAGATGCTTACAACAGAAGGCATCGTAGGCGTTGGGCGATAGTATACATTGTTGAGGTTTTGCATTATTGAGTGCAGTTCACTCATCCGAAAAGCCGTAACTAGTTTTAAATGCAATCGCCCTACTAACTTCTAGGAGCTGTAGCGCTCGAGATAATACCCCTCAGATTTGATAGACTATCAGCAGCGCTGTTAACTTAGTTATACGTCTCTATAGCCACGCAATCCGCCTTAAATAGGTTTCTGTTTATGGTCAGGAAAACTGCCAATTTTGCGTTTACGAATGTTTTTTTCTCGTGTTCAGATTATTATTTTTAGTGGAATGTCCTGCCTCGAATAAAGGGCCTTGGTGGACGATACGTGATGCGCGAGTAATCCGGGTAAAGTCGTCGGAGTAGGGTTGTTTGCTCATGAACAGATCACTGGACGCTGTTGTCATACTGACGTTTGAAATTTCCAGCCGCAGAGTTCCTGGAATTCCAGTACATATTCACTTAACTTTAGTCGTTTCTCTGTATAAATGCAGAAGTTACGGGACATTAACATATACAACGGTGACCCTGGAAACCCAGTCACGTGGAAAAATTGCGATAGGAGATAAAACCCAAAATTGTAGAGGATTACACGAAATATCACACGTGGAATGTTTAATATGTCTTCACGCGATGAATTTTTATGCTGTAATGCGGCTCGGCGTGACGTTTTAGGATTGTTAAGCGCTGTCATCTAAAACTCTTATTTGTATAAAACTAGAAAGTCGATGGTCGAAATTTCGTTCTGGCACTTTTCACATTGTGATTTTTCGTAGCTGTAAAACCAAGATAAATTTATCTGCGACAGTATGAACATTACAGGTGGTTAGTACCCACAAAGCATCATTCGGTATTAGTCCAGGGAAAATAGCATTTGACATGGACATAATTAGTAAAAATCTGAATTTTTGCACAGCCCTTCTTTGAAGGGTCCCAAGCTCAAATCCACAAAAATCACAAACATTCCAACATAGCTTACCCAAGACATTGAAGGTCAAGATTTTTTTGCAAGTATCTCGCGTCCTATACATCGGATGCCCATGAGGTCAATGTATCAAAAACATGATTTTTCGTGAAAATCTTGCATCAAAATAGCATGAAAAATCTGAAAACCTCTAAAAAAAAATCGGTAAAGTTATTTACACAGAACTTCCCTCGTTATTTGTGCATGACAGTCACTCAAAAAAATTATTAATTACGAAATGACATTGGGAATAATAATCGGAATATAATTATTGGTATTATTACAAAGAAAACCTGATAACTTTTGGTCAAAAAAATATACAGAGTGTTCATCCAACAGCAAAAGTTCAATATACTAAATAACAGGTGCCAAATATGGAAGGCTTGCGCAAATACCTTTATAAATGTCCACCATGACTCAATTATTTCTTGGGATGCCATTATTCAATAAAAGTATATAATAGGATATGCCAAATATTATTGCCATCTGTCACATTTTCAATCCCACATTCACGTAATGGAGTGGAAGTATAGTAGTGATTAAAATATAGAACAAATTTTCAAAAATGTTTTCTGTCTATTCTAGTGTTAAATTTTTTTCCAAATTGGTGAAAATATGTTGCATTTTTTTTTCCGAAATAGGTTTAGAATGTTATGAAACGTGGAAATTTTAAATTTGAGCAAAAAATATTTCGTCTATTCTATAATGGTGATAAATAGATTACTAAAACATGTTTTCATTTTTTTTTATTTTTCTAAACCATTTTTAAATTTGTTTTAATAAATTTGGAATGCCATGGAAACGTGGAAATTTTAAATCTGAAAAAAAAATTCCATCTATTTGTGGTAAATTTTTTTCAAAAATTATTAAAATTTTTTTTATTTTTCTTTAAATAGATTTAGAACGCTATGAAACGTGGAAATTTTAAAATTTGAGAAAAAAAAAATTCATCTATTTTGGTGGTAAAAATTTTTTCAAAAATGTAGGTCAAAAATTTTCAAAATTTTTTTTTCTTTTAAATAGGTTTAGAATGCCATGAAACGTGGAAATTTTAAATTTGAACAAAGAAATTTTTTTTTTTAGCGGTAAAAATTTTTTGAAAAATGATTGAAAAAAATTTTCAAAAAATTTTTTTTTCCTGAAATAGGTTTAGCGCGTCATGAAACGTGGAAATTTTAAATTTGAGCAAAAAAAAATTTTTTTCTCTATTTATTCCGTTTAGACGGTCCACCCTGTATATTTTTCAGTGAAAATTCTACCAGTTCTTCGCTGACAGTAGGGTTAACTACCTACCAAATTTGACTGCTCTCCGTCAAGTAGTTTTTTAGTTAATGCACCAACAGACAGACAGACAGACTGACGGAATTGAAAAACCTATATTTTCGGAATCTACGTGTTCTGAAACGTCAGAATCCGAAAAAATCTCGGAGGGTGATTTTTTCTCGAATACAATACTTCCCTTCGGTATGCGAGGGAAGTAAAAGGTACAGGGTCAATTGACTTCATTTTTGTTGCAAAGAGTTCAGAAAGGCATTTAGAAAAAGCAGTACCTTTTATTTCTTGGCGGAAATGTTTGGTTTCATTTTTTTCCCCGATAATTGGCCATTATTAATTAAATTAATTGAAAAATTTGTTATCATACACAATATTCCATAAAATTACTCGGGGAGTTTTGGGGTCGCTGATCACCAAATCTGAAGTCCAATTTGGGTAATTCAAAATGGCGGACCAGAAATCGGGCCATTCTCCATAAGAAATGAGAATGGATATCGTGGCCTTGAAAATATGTGCTCGGGTTTCGAGGTCGCTGATTACGAATCCGAGGTCTGATTTGGTAAATTGGAAGTAGAGTCAATTTATCAGGAAAAACTCGTATTTTTTGTCTTTGGGCTGAAAATAAATACTCGGGGCTTCTTGAGGCCGCTAATTACGAATCAGGGGTCCAATTTACAAAATTCAAAATAGCGGTTAGCCTCTCCGGAAAACGTCGTATTTTTTACTTTTTTGGGATGGAAGTATGAAAAATATGAGTATTTGTGGAAACTATACTACTTCCGGTTCGCCATTTTGAAATCTCCCAAATTGGACATCAGATTTGTTATCAGCGATAAAGAGAACCCCCGAATTCCCCCTTTCAGACCAAAGAAGAATACGCGTTTTCCGGAGACATTGACTGTTATGCCGGTTCGCCATTTTGAATTTCGTAAATCAGACCTCTGATTCGCGATCAGCGATCTCAGAAACCCCCGAGTACTCATTTTCAGCTGAAAAACGAAAAAGATACGAGTTTTTCTTGATAAATTGATTCTACTTCCGGTCCGCCATTTTGAATTTACCAAATCAGACCTCGGATTCGTAATCAGCAACCTCGAAAAGCCCCGAGCACAGATTTGCAAGGCCAATATATCCATTCTCATTTCTTATGGAAAATGGCCCGATATCCGGTCCGCCATTTTGAATTTCCCAAATTGGACTTCAGATTGGGGATCAGCGGCCCCAAAAACCCCCGAGTAACCATTTTCGTCTAATTCTATAGCATATTGTGTATGATAACAAAATTAAATTGGCCATTATTATATTGGCCAATTATTGGCCCAAAAATTAAACCAAACATTTTCGCCAAAAAATAAAAGATACTGTTTTTCTACATGCCTGTCTGAACTCTTTGTAACAAAAATGAAGTCAATTGAACCTGTACCTTTTTTTTATATAGGTAAAATGCCAAAATGACTATAATTAGACAGCAATAAAGTTGTAGAGGATTCAATGGGCTTGTTCAGCATTTTTTTTTATTTCATAAATCGAAAGTGCAAGTATGAATTAATAGATCTGCAAAAAATTAGAATCTTATTCGCACGTTTAGTATCTTAAAAACTATTACAAATTTCCATCTCGCGAAAATGGGGCGTGGCCAGGCGCTACGTCACTATACGCATAGACTCGGCGATCTCAATAGACTTGATGCTCCTTACTTGTTATAATTATAAGTGTTTTCAAAGTATTGTTTGTTTTGTTTACTACTTGACAGTAGGGGAGTATAATTTGATGAAATGTCAAAAAATTACAATTTTCTATCGCTCCTGCCGGGACGAATTTTCGATTTTGACCATGCAATTTACGATTAGAATTGATCGCCGACCTTCTCCTTTCCTTAGAGACATAGAACGAACTTTCACTCGACGTATTTATTTAGTTACCAGCGTTTAAAAATTCCATGTTTTTCGACTTTTCAGGTTAAGTTTGAAAGGTCCCAGAAAGCCATTTTTCTTACGTCACTTACGTATAGTGACGTCACATATGAGCGCTCGGTTTTTGCAACTATTACCAATTTCAACTCCTTATATCTCGAGAATGGAAAAAGTTAATAATACGAAATTTTAAGTGTATAATGAGAATATCAAGTACTATATGAAAAAGTATAAAAAACATATAAAAAGAATATCATGGAACAAGCCCATTATCTACAAGATTGGTATTTTGTGCATTTTTTCCCAAAATCTGGCCCTTCTCGAAGATTGAAAAAACGGTTCGATGCAAGTTTCAAAATTTTTGTTCATCATGTTTTTTAAAGGTACATTTTCTTCAATTTTCCTTCAAAGTTATGCAATTGTGACGGCCTTATTGGATTTTCATTTTTCAGTTTTTTACTTCCCTCGCATACCGAAGGGAAGTATTGTATTCGAGAAAAAATCACCCTCCGAGATTTTTACGGATTCTGACATTTCAGATCACGGAGATTACGAAAATATAGGTTTTTCAATTCCGTCAGTCTGTCTGTCTGTCTGTCTGTCTGTTGGTGCATTTACTAAAAAACTACTTGACGGGGAGCAGTCAAATTTGGTAGGTAGTTGACGCTACTGTCAGCACAGAAATGGTAGAAATTTCACTGGAAAATATACAGGGTGGACCGTCTAAACGGAATAAATAGTGAAAAAAATTTTTTTTCGCTCAAATTTAAAATTTCCACGTTTCACGACGCGCTAATCCTATTTCGTGAAAAAAAATTTTTGAAAATTTTTTTTTGCTCAAATTTAAAATTTCCACGTTTCATGACACGCTAAACCTATTTCTGGAAAAAAAAAATTTTGAAAATTTTTTTCACCAACATTTTTGAAAAAATTTTTACCACTAAAAAAAAATTTTTCTTTGTTCAAATTTAAAATTTCCACGTTTCATGGCATTCTAAACCTATTTAAAAGAAAAAAATGTTTCAAAATTTTTTACCAACATTTTTGAAAAAATTTTTACCACTAAAATAGTTGGAATTTTTTTCTTAAAATTTTAAATTTCCACGTTTCATAGCGCTCTAAATCTATTTAAAAAAAAAATTGAAAATTTTAAAAAAATTTCGAAAAAAGTTTTACCACTAAAATGGAATTTGTTTTTCTTTGTTCAGATTTAAAATTTCCACGTTTCCATGGCATTCTAAAATTATTCAAACACATTTAAAAATGTTTTTGAAAAATTTTCAAAAAAATCTGAAAACATGTTTAGGTAATCTATTTATCACTGCTATAGAATAGACGAATTTTTTTTTTCAAATTTAAAATTTCCACGTTTCATGACATTTGAAACCTATTTCGTAAAAAAATATTTGCCACATCCTTTCACCATTTTGGAAAAAAATTTAACACTGGAATAGAGCGAAAAATTTTTTTTTGCTCAAATTTAAAATTTTCGCGTTTCGTGACATTCTAAACCTATTCAAAACATTTTTTTTATATTTTTTAACGACCACTATACTTCCACTCCATTACGTGAATGTGGAATTGAAAATGTGACAGATGGCAATAATATTTGGCATATGCACCTATTATATACTTTTATTGAATAATGGCATCCCAAGAAATAATTCAGTCATGGTGGACATTTGTAAAGGTATTTGCGCAAGCCTTCCATATTTGGCACCTGTTATTTAGTATTGAACTTTTGCTGTTGGATGAGCACTCTGTATATTTTTTTGACCAAAAGTTATCAGATTTTTTTGTAATAATAGCAATAACTATATTCCGATCTGTATTCTCAATGTCATTTCGTAATTAATAATTTTTTAGAGTGACCGCCATGCACAAATAACGAGGGAAGTTCTGTGTAAATAACTTTACCGATTTTTAATTTTTAACATAGGATTCAGTATCAACCGAAAATACCTAACTACTAAGTTTATTTCATTTGGTCCTAGGCATGGCGTCTTCGTCATATTCGTCTTATTCTCGAATAGAGTCTTTATGATTTATGTATACCTTATACTATTGAATTGACTAAATGAAATCAAATTCTTAAACCCACAGAGCTTTTTAAACTCAAACAACAAAAACAAGTTATAACAAACAATGAAAGTAACACATATATTTCCTTCTATCCAATTTCACTTCTTTTCCATTTCAACAATTTTTTTCCACGAGGAATTTGCAGGTAGCCATATTGAAAAATCTAACTTCTAATACTGACGATTCCAAAGTTCCCTACCGTTCCAATTTCTGGTCCATTATGTCTATCAACTTCCATTGAGAAAGATAAAATGATACGTTGATTAAAACACTGGAATATCCCAAATTTAAGAACTGATCCGACCACTTTCACATTTATTGATGATGTGAAGCTTCTTGAAAGTCTACCGAGAAGAAACCTTGCTAAAAACCGCCTCGGTAAGATACTCCTCCAAAGAAGGAAAGTATCAAAATCGGACCACCCTTTGAAGAGATACGAAGCCACAGACAGACACAAATGCGCGTCAAACTTATAACACTTCTCCTTTTGTGTACGATCTTATAAAACGTTACTTATTATTCTTTTATCCTGAAAAATTTCGAAACTTTCCAGACTGCTATAACTGTTTGTAAACACTGTAAACAGTCCTGGCAAAGTATATTTATTTGAACACCCATATGCTGAAATAATTGGTAACATCATTCATCGCGTCGCCAACACTTCGCATAAAGAGACTTCTGTTGTTCCTGGGCATATGTGTGAAAATGTAAAAGCTTACTAAAATACTGCGAACTGACGGAAAGTCTGGAAAATTAACTCCGTTTGATCCTATATAGGATAACGCGGAGGTGAATGATACCGAGGAGTGGGAAGATTAAATGGAAAGGGCGCAATCAAGCGCTAACTAAGGGCGGGTAGAAGTAAATGACGTTTTTTACGATAGTCGTTTGTTAGTTTTATCGGTGCCCATGATGGATGATAATTTATTTATGAAGGTACTTACAGAGGTGTACCGTTGTGTTTTGCGCGTTATCTTAAGTGAAAAGTGTAAGGTATTCTCTTGCGGCATAAAATTGTTAAGGTTTAATTGGGTATGCGAGGCAGGAAGCATCATTTTTAGGGGTTTCGTTTTCTTTATCAAATTCGTCGCGGTTAAATTTTACGGCGTTTAAAGAACATTCAGCAATCGACCTATTTTGTAATTGTTATTGTGGGATTGTTTCGATTTTGAAAAAAAATGAGCATAATTAGAATATTTAAAATTTAATTAATTATAATATTTTTAAATTCGAATACTGGAGGCATCTATTAGTTAGTGAGGGTCATAGTAAATGCGTGAGATACCAAATAGGTAGCTACCGATACGAAAGAGGCTTAAAGTATGACTTGACTGAATAGGAAAAATCAGCAATGTATAGCTACCAAGGACAGGTGTTTTTTATAACGTCTCCTATGTTAGGGATTTCAGGACTAGAGGCATTTTAGTTATTGGAATTAAAAACAGAAGCATTGAACTTTTTGCTAAACTATTTGAATTAAATCGAACCTGCCATTTGGTCTTGGTGCGAAGTGCCCCACATTGGGCGCCGATTTTAAAAATTATTTCTTAGGAGCATTATTATACTTTAGTGTACAAAGAGCGTAACGGTTTTGATGAGTTTAAAGAATCCCTGCGTCAATTTTATTCAAAAAATGATCCATATTCATACTGACAATTCATGGAGAGCAATACAAGAGCAATATAATAAAATGGCGATTAATAATAATCTGTTTTTGGCAAACTGACTAATTAAACAGAAAAAATAATTGTAAATAAATGAACACCACAGGATTACCAAAGAAATTTTTTAGCTAAAATTTGCTTATTATGAAGATATTTCTTCATTTGGAGCCTTTCTTCGTGCTACCCACTTCTAGTCTAGTCGCCTTGCTTAATATTAAGAGTTGTGAGAGACGAACAAAACAAATCTTAATACCCTCTAAATACACGAGAAAAAATGTAACTTCACAAAAATGTAGTTTAATAAAATGTTATACACTTGCGTGGACGATAGATTCAGTCAAGATATTAGGAAAGCATTACTATATATTGTTACAAATATAGAATAACAATTTTTGTATCGTCAGTATAACCGCGACACGTTTATACCGTATTGATTTATATATTATCTAAAATTGGAACAAATTAATACAGTAAAAACCAAAAGAAAAATACTGTTTGATAAATAATAGCAGCCGACAACTTCCAGCAAACAATTTAAAATTCATGATGCAAATTCGACATATTTCTTTACTTCTAATTAATGATGTCAGGGAGGCTGATTACAATTTTATGAATTGATAATTTCTCTGACATGCGATGTTATTGCTATATTGAAGATGGCTGGGTAGTACCTATACATATATTTTTTATTGTCCCTTTATAGTTTAAAATTTACCTGAACCGTAAACAGAACCGTTTTCAGAAAGAAGTACTGACAATTTTTTGGAAGGAATTTTTCTATACGGACAATTAGAATACAAGAGTGTGTACCTGAATATACCTGTTTGAAACAAAAATTTTAGGGAAAATGCTCACATTTTTAATTTTTTTAAATATTCAAATTTCACTTTTTTTTAATTCTGAAAACAGCATATCTTTCGATATTTCAGAAAGGCGGTGCACTTGGCGCAAACTCCTGAACGCCACCAGATCCGCTGGTGGGAAACCTTCCACACCCCAGCATGCTCATTCGGCGGCTTCCACGGACACAGAACTGACAACACTCGATACACACGACCTCTGGATACAGGAGTCAGAACCTAAACCGTGCACGATGTCCGCTCTGGGTCAGTTCGGCGCAGAGATGCTGAAACTGTCCAGAGGTTTGGAGGCGGCCTCGAATAGCTGTAATTCATCGCAAAAGAGCAACGTATCTACCGGAAGGAACACCTTCAAATTGGGGTAAGTGATATACCATTGAATTTTGGCAACACCTACCAATAACGAATTCAATTTTCTTTGTGATCATTACGTAACGTCTGATTAAGTGAAACATTTCTTAATTTTTCGTTACCGTTTTTTAAATGTATTTTTTTTTCGCCAGCTTTAGTGGCCAAATTACATGTAACTCTGCAAAATTAATGCAATTATGGCAGTCCTATTGGATTCACGATATTTAATGTTTAACTTCTGGTATCAGATTCAGTATCAGCTGAGAATGCCTTACTATCAATTTTGCACAAGTATATTCCCCGTTTATCTTTGTCATATTCCAAATACATAAATTCATTTTTTCAGCTATCACCTACTATACACATATGCGCTCTATGATATTTCAGTTATAGGGCTGCTTGTCCAGTTTCAGATGGCAATGGGGCTTTTGCAAAGCTCGGATCGATTTATAAAGATATGTTGAGCGGTTAAGATACAACTGCTACTGACAAAACCTTTTGAATAATTAAGATTGATCTTCCAACATTTAAATCGATTAACCTCTTAGTTACGCCTCGAGGTTTTCTATTTCATTTTTTCAATTACCTAACCATACAGTTACTTAGACAATTTATGTTAAAAATATAATAGTTTTTAAAAAACACATGTCAAGAATATAATATTTTGGAATTAAAATATTAAATAATGTGTATCGATATTATTAATAAAACGGGACTAAAATATATTATAACCTCAAACAGGAAGCATATACGAATATCTAACGCCATTAATTAATTTTTGGTCCGAAAACGATAAAATAAAATAGTATATGAATATTTAAATAACCACCAAAAATATAAATCAGTTTATTTATAACTAAACCAATTGATTTTATCACAATACATTAAAGTCCTTTCAAAACGCTGTCATATTTACATTATAGCGATAAAGCCACACCGCTATTATTTTCTAAATGCTTTTATTTCGATAGTAATGATGAAATGTTAATAACTGAATTCGGGAAAAATCAGCGCGCTGAACAGCGACCCATTGTTAGCCAGCCAAAGCACACTCTTTGAACATTTTAATAAAACACTGCATATTTGAAATAAATCGATTTAGCCTTTGTAACAGTGTTGGAAGTTAAATGGACGAAAGGGAAATAATCATGCAAAGGGGTTATAAAAATAAAATAAGTTTTCAAAGCGATATAGGCTGGCCCAGATAGTTTAAGAAAAAGTAGTGACGAAATTGAAACTTGTAGGCTCGTACTGCCGTATGCCCCTGATTTAAATTTGTATATATAAAATCCAAAAAATTTAATAGCTTCGTTATTATTAACCGCTGTTCTCTAAATTTATGTTGATTTGGAGGTAAAACGATGCAATATACGCCAGATACGGCAACTTACACTTCAAGTTTAGTTAGCAAGTTATTTTACTCCACGAAACCAATCCAGCCGATTGCGTTCCCCACCAGAGATTCCACTAGTAATTTTGATACATTTTTCTTTGACAGTTATTCGCATATAGAAATGATATGTATGCCCTGCAGCGGCCATCAGCAAGCAAGATTCCAGGATCGTTCCGTTCCCTTTCTTTCGCAAAGCAAATATTCCTGCCAATTCTCCGTAATTCGGTCAGAATATTCTACTGGAGAAATTGATGCCGTAAACCTCGCGGTCTCTCCCCTTTGCTCTTGATATATTCTTTTGGGAAATAAAAGCACACTTTAGAGAAACCCGGTCAGAATAAAATTATTATGCATGATGAAAATGAACGCTGAAGGTTTCTTTGTAAATATGTTATTTGCTTTCTGAGTTTTGTTTGTGTTTAATATTTTAAGCTCCAGATTTATACTAAGTTTCGTGTGGATATTTCTAATCTGAACTTGCTCAACAGCTTTGATTTAATTAGGGATTTTCAGCAGTGTGAAACATGACCCACTATATATTTGGATTTGGGCTTTGTTTCTGTGACTTAGCGATGGTTAAGAACTTATTTGTTCTGTGTCAAACTGTTTTTCTGAGATAGTCTCAGTTGGGCTTACAGTTGTACAGGGCGATCAATAATTCCCTCCAACTCTATATCGTGGGAACAAAGGGAGAAGTTAAAGGCATAAAACTGTTATAACAATGAATTCATCCGAGATCAAGAATAATTCTCCGATATGGGTAAGTATAGTTTTTAATCTCCCAACTCATAGAAACAGCAGGTTAAAAAAATTGAGATAAGATGAGACCTTTACGTTTTGAGGTCCCAGGAACACGAGTGTTTAGTATTTTCAGTGTCATTTTTATTGTGCAATGTATCCAAATGTTTTTACGTTTCTTATTGTGAATGTTTTCCTCCTCATCGAGGTTTTAGGTAGTCATGTTGAGTTCAGAAACTGTTTACTATATCTGCAATAAAACACTTTAGACATCTTAGTTTTGGAAACAGTTTAACTTTTTATTCTTTTAAAGCAACAGTACGTACTTTAGCAAGTACATTTTCCAAAGAATAAAACTTATCAAAACCTGAATTTGATAAACAAGCATTTTTATTTGTTTTCAACTAGTATTTAGGATTTTAGTCAAACATTCTTTATGAGATTTTGCAACCAGCAGAAAAAGTAATCCGTGAAAGATAAAAGAAAATCTATCTATGAAAATATTAATTTCCAATATTTGCATTCATTTGATAACCTATATTCTGACTATGCTAGAAATAAAAACTTCTAAAATGAATTTATTTACAAAACACCTATCTATTCAATAATAAATAAACAGGGTTCAGACTTTGCGAAGCGGAAAAAATTCCCTGAATTCTCCAGGTTTTCCATAACCGAAAATATTAATTTCTATATATCTTTTAGTGAAGTAATTTTTTATTGGACATGAAATAATTCTTTGAATTGAATTTGGATCAGTGTAAATTCTTAAAAACTCTATGGTTTTCCATATCAAGATGCAGAATTCCCTGATTCTTTATACAATTTATAAAATTCCCTGATATTGCCAGGTTTTTTTAAAGATTTAGTTCCCTGAGTTTTCCTGGTTCTCCAGGTTTTCCATAAGAGTCTGAACCCTGATAAATATAGTCAAAAAGACAATAAAGTGTCCGTCATTTTGTATTTTTCTATAAATATGTAAAATATATTGTCATGCAAACCATATACGTGCAAATTTCTCCAGTCAATACGGCATCTGGAAATGTGTGAAAGAAAAAAAATTCACGTATAACAACAAATCACGTTCACCTTTTAAAACATTCTGTTTCGTATTTCCTAAAATGTCAAGAGACGTATCACTCGATGCCCGCCATCGGGAAAATCTATTTTAAGATCCTTAACTGGGGGCCATTTTCGCGTTTTCCATTAGAGGAAGCATTTCCATTATTAATATCTTTAAATCCCTATAATTGCAGAATGGAGAGCGATTAAAATGTTGCTGAGGAGAACTCACGGTTTTTGACTTTTAAAAGATCGCTTCAAATTGTCGAGAGATTGCAATTTTAGCACGCCCTTAGTACAACGCCTATAAGGCTCATTGAGCATTAATACTTTGCCTTTTAACAAGGCATATACCACCATTTACAGCTTTTATCCAGTTTGAAACGCTTCGCAAATTAAAATAGAACAACGGAGTATGACTGCTTATATAATTCTGGTTGAATATTTAAAATTACTGATGCTTATAGTAATATACAGGGTGATTCACGTAGGCCATTCATTAGAAGTTTTTCAACTTACAGTTGGATTAGAAAATTTAAATTTGGTATACAGCCATAATCGATCATGCCCGTTCTACCTAAAATATTTTCAGTTCTCCAGCTATACAGGGTGTGCCAAAAATTGGTACCAACTTTCTTATTTTAAACGGAAATCTATATTTTTCTTTACATGGTTCGATTGGTCTTCTAATTCTGAGTTTAGAGAACCTAAGTTATGTTAACTTATCTATTACAATTTTTGACATATGTTCAATTTTTTGAAAAAAATTGCCGCTGTAGTAGTTTACGAACAAATTTGTATCTCGCAAACCTTTCAAAATTATGAAACCAAATTTGTGAAGCAATTAGCTGGAAGTCCAGGCTAACTTTGGATGTCCCATCGGTCAACATTGTTCTTGTTCGTTAATAATAATTTGTTGGTGTTGTGTGTAACTAAATAAGAATCCGTATTTTTCTTTAAAAATTATTACAACTGTCTTTTGTTTCCATGGCATACTTGATGAAGTAAGGAATCCCTCGGCAAGATAAGGTATTTCTTGATTTTTATTGAATAACTCGATATGGGGTGAAGTTAGGTATAGGGAATGCTTAAGTAACTCACCCTAAAATTCAATTTTATTTCGAATGGTGTGAAAAAAAATAGTAGGTGCCATTTGAAAAAATTGACTTTTTGACAATTTTTGATTGCGACATTTGAAAATCGACTGCGCCCATATGGTACAAAATGGGACCACCGATGGGACATCGAAAGTTAGCCTGGACTTCTAGCTAACTGCTTCACAAATTTGGTTTCATAATTTTGAAAGGTTTGCGAGATACAAATTTGTTCGTAAACTACTACAGCGGCAATTTTTTTTTAAAAATTGGACATATGTCAAAAATTGTAATAGATAAGTTAACATAACTTGGGTTCTCTAAACTCAGAATTAGAAGACCAATCGAACCATGTAAAGAAAAATATAGGTTTCCATTTAAAATAAGAAAGTTGGTACCAATTTTTGGCACACCCTGTATAATTGGAGGACTGAAAATATTTTAGATAGAACGGGCATGATCGGTTATGGCTGCATACCAAATTTCAAGTTTCTAATCCAACTGCAAGTTGAAAAACTTCTAATGAATGGCCTACGTGAATCACCCTGTATAGTTGACATATTTAATGCACATAAAAATAACCATAAAAACTGACCATAAATCTGTCTCGCTAGTATGAGTGATATCCCACAGAGCCGTACTTAAAATTTCTGTGCACAATAGCAGTAGAAATTTAGAAGCATTGTCTTTGTTAAATAAATAGTTATTTGGTACAGTGATAAATTTTAAAAAATGACTGCTTTGCTTGTGTCAAGATACGAATAATATTTTATGTAGCTGGGGAGCACTGACGAATTCGATATTCGATGAACACTGACAATTTAAGTTCGACTCTGTCGTGGGTAGGGTTTACATACCTGCCGGAAAGCGTTATATCCTAAAATATTTTCGGTAGGAGGGAGTCGGGTAGTAACACTTTCAGAGATATTCGCAAAGACAGTTTATTGACTTTTAACCCCCTGTAGAATTTCAATCTCCATTAATAACGTTAAGAACTATTGATATTTTGTTTAAAAATGTCGAGAATATACTTCGTACAAAAATGCAGCTGGGTGAAATTTTTTATTCAGATTGGGCGTGCATTAATCTAATTTGACTAGAGACTAGACTATTACAGTTTGATATATTTTTACCCTACACAATTTTATTCGAAATTCAACAAATACCGTACCTATTTTACGAATCTAGTGCCCCTAATTGCACATTGTTCTGACATTTATCGGGTATTTTAATTACTATATAAACGTTAATAATCCCAAATTATCGCCGATATACCCCGATAAAAGCTCATCAATCAATTCGAGCTTCCAACAGTGTTAACGCATAATTTCCATTTGCTTTCATCCCATCCAAAATTAGCGACATAGTAAGTAGTAATTACGCATGTAGCTGGAAAATCGAGTTCAACACACGGGACACATCCGATCAAATCAAACATGATAATTAAGTACAGACGTTATGTAAGTCTTAGATATAATCCACATAAAATAGATTACAAACTATATTTTTCTGCAGAAGGTTGTAACTTTCTACATTTTATCAGTCTACATTTGTCAGTCATTTAATCACTTTTTTACCAAATGTAGGTAAAGAGTTTTCATTTCTCATATTTTACATAAAAGTTGAAAACCAACTGAAACTGTTAAAAAATGTTCCAAAGAGAATAAACTAATGTTACATGCATTTTTTAATAGTTTCAGTTGCTTTTTCAAAGCGTGTTTTTTTACTCTACAAATAATTGCAAATAATTTCTTTATTACTTAAAAAAAAAAAGAAAGCTTGTCATAAAAATTTTGAAATCGAAATAAATAGAAAACAAAATTGCTAAAATTACAAAATAAAATTTCACCCAGTTGCCCATATAATTGGACCTTCTTACATATGGTTGTTGAAACCGGTATAAAAATGAGCAAATAAAGAAACCAACCGTATTTTCAATAGACTTCATTATCGATATTAGGTAAGAGGTGGTTCAAATTTTTTTTTAATAAAAAATATTTTTTACATTTTATTTTATAACTTCATTTGAAGGAGCTGCAATTTTTTCTTAATTTTTCTAATTGAAATCAAAGTTAACTATAAAAGCGGTTATATAAGGCAACTCTTTCAGATCCTACAGAATCTATGAGTAGCTTTGCTGACTCGATTCTCCCCGCGAGAGAAAATAAGCATAGAAACATTTGTTCCCCTTTAATGCGAAGCAGTCACTTTCCTGGCTGTATGTGAGACAAGTAAAATATAACGTTGCTATTGTCTCCTTTTTGTAAACAATGAAATATAAAGCTGGGAGCGTTGTAGATACATGCTTAAGCAAAAAATGTCGCTCGTCACAAAAAGTAAATTTTATGTTAACATAAACAAACATGGCCCTCTTGAAGAATGATTGAATACTGCTGAAAATGTGCCAGTTGCTGAAATGTAACAATGTTTCCCTAATTTTATTCGTCAAAAAGCGATTTAAACAAGATTTACTCAGAAATTATGATTTAGGAGCTTTCGATTTATTATTCACAGTATTATTGTTCATCCCGATAAAAATCTGTAATTATATCTCAATTGGTGTGGTACTCTTGTTCTAAAACAACTTTATCCAAAGTTTTTAAAATATTTAATTTCAAAGATCAAAGGTTTAATAAAAACAAATAAATAAAAAGATCTTCTTGTGAGTTTTTACAAGCTCTAATAACTTAGAGAGTAGACATTCGATAATATCAGAATCAGAATTCTTGACCTTTTTCCTTTTCTCAAAATTTTCAATATAGAAATAAATTTAAAAAAAAAAAACAAAAAAAAACAAGAAAAAACAAAAATCGAAAAGCAAAAAACTAAATAAAAGCCAAAACAAATAAGGTCCTAAATCCTTTTGATAACCTCGTCGATGGTGCACTTTTTGAAATTGTCAAATTCTAAAAATGTTTGTTCGCTATAAAGAAATTTTTAAAATTCCTTTTTAATTTTGATGCAAAAATCGTAATAAGCTACAACTTATAACCCTAATCCAGGCTTTTGAACAACCAATTTCAAAGAAGTCAATTTAGTGTAGGCGAGCTAGGTTTTACCCTCAGACTAACTGCAACCTCAGCAAAAAAAAATACACACATGTAGTTTACAATGTCTACAATTTACAATGTCTGGTTTAGTGTTTCTGTCCCTCCCGGGAATTAAGTCACTTTTTATCGTTCCCGTTCCCGGGAAATAACAGTCGGGATTTCCCGGACCCGTGAATATAAAAATATTAATATTTTTATATTCACGGGTCCGAAATTTAAATTTCGTGCTCCGAAATTTTACCGAGCGTGCGCGTCGAACGG
The DNA here is from genome assembly GCA_963583905.1 of Stenurella melanura. NCBI lineage: Eukaryota > Metazoa > Arthropoda > Insecta > Coleoptera > Cerambycidae > Stenurella > Stenurella melanura. The sequence goes on from OY757311.1 coordinate 12,688,307, forward strand.
CATTTATGTTTTATTTCGTTATTGTGTTATTTCCTGTAGTTAGTTATTCTCTGTAAGTGTTTATTTGTGGCATATTCAGATTTTCTTACTTTTTATTGGGTATTTTGCCACTGAAAAATATTTAAAAATTTGTAATGAAAAAACCTGCGCCAAACGTATCAGACAGAGGTTGGTTCTTGAACACTTGACCGTTTTAAAAAGTCTCACACCTGAAAATATATAAACTAGAACAATGTAATAAACTAAAAACTGAAAATGAAAGCTACAGGTAGTTAACGTTTCGGGAGAGGATCTACCAAAATTTGTGAACACGCGTGGGATAATAATCACAGGATTAAATGGGACTCGGCGAAGATTTTGGAAAAAGAGAGAAACGGAACAAAAAGAAAACTTAAAGAATCTGCGATTACTTTGTTAAACGAGGATAGATGCGTTTCGAATTATTCAATAGATTTTTGTACTAGTTGGTTGCCCATCCTTAGAGACGAAGTAAGAAAAATAAGATATATAATTTAATGTCTCACGTGACTATGGAAATACATAAACAAAGAACTCGTGGTTGACGGCCAAAAAAGTTTTGAGAACGGAAGTAGATTCTCTTTCGAAACGTTAACTACCTATAGCTTTCATTTTCAGTTTTTAATTTATTACATTGTTCTAGTTTATATATTTTTAGGTGTGAGACTTTTTGAAACAGTCAAGTGTTCAAGAACCAACCTCTGTCTGATCAGTTTGGCGCAGAGGTTTTTTCATTAAAAATTTTTAAATATTTTTCAGTGGCAAAATACCCAATAAAAAGTAAGAAAATCCTGTAGTTAGTGTTGTTGTGTCTTTTTAATTATAAATAAAGCAAAACAAAACTGATGGATTTATTTTTTCACCAAAGGAAAAGAAGAAAACAAACATTTAAAAAATGAATATTTGAATGATGTGACATTTTGAAACAAAAAAATTGTTTTTCAGGAAAATGTGAAAAATTTATTATTTCCCGGGATTCCCGGGAACGGCAAATTATATTTCCCGATTCCCGGGAATGAAAAAAAGTCGGGAAATCAGAAACTCTAGTCTGGTTACGATTTTTCGCGTCTTAAAGGAAAAGTTGAATTTATACAAAAAAAAAGTATTCAGGTAACAAAATGTACGCAATGAAATAACGGACAAAATGAAGCCCGGTAGAACTCAAATTGGCCCAGTGGTTCCCTAGCAAATTGTAAAAAAAAAAACCACTAAAATTGCACGTTTTTTCAAAAATTCATAACTCTGGTTCACATACATATCAAAGGCTGAAAGGGTGTAGCCGGATAGGCACTTGGAAAATACCCATAATGGAAATAACATGAAAGGGGCACCAAAATACTTCCCCTAAAAATTTCTTGCAGCTTACGTTATGAACCAAAAAATTTGAAAAAAATTAGGGAATGTAGAGATCTTCAAGGGGAACTGAGAAAAAACTATTGTGTCGCATTTGGCGCGTTTTATTTTTTAATTTCTGGAGAACGGATTCGATTTTTTGAGTGAAACAAAAAACAAAATGTTTCTAATGAACGCACCTTCGAGTATTCTCAGTTTCTAGCCAATTTTTACCATTTGTTGTTATTATAGTCCAAAATCACGTTGAGTTCTTTAATTATTTAAGTTCACTTTTCCAACGAAAATTTTTTTTTATATATTTTCCAGAATATGTGGTATTCTATTTTTGGTGTATACCTACATACGATGTATCTATAAGATTCACATAAATATATGTTAATAAACAAACACTTTTGATGAATTTTTAAATTTATATATGTAATCAGCGACCCCCAAAACCCCCCTAAAAAAATTTCAGTCATTTTGAATAATTATTCAGGAAGTTATTCAATTGTTAACTTAATTTGTTTATTTAACAATGTCGGAGGATCGACCGACAAAAAAAAAACTCTTAGCTTTTCGATTTATGGACCCAAGAAGATATTTCCAAAGTTTCAAAAAAATCGGTAAAGTATTAAACGTTCTTTGGGTTTTTTAAAAATTTCGTTACAGCGACTCCACTATCTATGCAGTTGTCATTATTACTGTAAAATAAATTGCTTTTGACTAAAGTTTAATTTGATCTTTTTCTAAAAACAACCCCTCTTTCCTTATTCATGCTGCGACAAGTTGCTAAAAAGAGGATCTTGTGCTTATTCTCAATAAACCAAGTATCAAGTATAACTCATACACTGTTATTCAATGTTCCATCCCACTCCATTATCCTCTTAAAGCCTTATGTTTTCATTTATTAAAGTTATAGATATGGTACACGGTAAACCACGTGTGATACCTCGTTGAAACAAAATACACACAAATATGGCAAAGTTCCTTTTTGTAATTAGATAATGATATTACCGTAACTCTAGTCTGCTCTGAATCCGTTTAGAATATGACCAATCAGTCGGGAGTTAGAAACATTGTTATTCGGCTTGCATATGCCACCAACTTAGGGTTTAACCGAATTTTCCGGGGATTACATACCTAAATTAGCTATAGACTACACCCTGACAGAGATCTTACATTTGGTTTATTTGCAGACGGTGGGTTTGCCACGAAAATATTTGTTTTGAAGTAGTAGGAATAATACGTGGTGGGTGAGCAAAATCAAAATTATTGCGTGAACATTTCAAATTTTTTGAATTAAATGAGTTAAACGATCCAACACATATTAATTACAGTATATAGTTTGATTCATGTGTGGACTAATAAGAATCCTTAATTAAAGAATGCACTGAGGGATACCTACATTATGATGCGGTGGAATCAAACTAAGCACAAATGAAATATATAAAAGAACTTTTTAAACAACGCTTTTATAAATGTACTAAAAAGTGGAGACATTTTTTTCTGATCTTATTTTTTTTATTTATATGGGATTATTAAAACTAAAAGTGTTGAGCGAGAAAAGATGTTATAGAAGTTGTTTTAATTGGCGCTCAACGCTTTCAGTTTTAATAATACATATAACTTTTTTTTAATTATACAATTTAAAAAAAACTGTTTTCCTTTTTTAGTATATTTATGAGTTGTTTTTAATTTTTTTTAAATATATTTATTCTATTTAACTCTTTTTAATTTATGTGATAAAGTATTGAATGTATTGTGACGAAAAATGTAATTTGTCATTTTTGGGCGTCCGCCATTTTGGGTTTTAGAACGATATCATATTTGACTCGCTCAACTCTTTCATTTGATACCCGTAATATCAAGGGGGTCGCGTAGAAAATAGCAATCCGCCATCTTGGGGCGCCCTCCATGCATGAAACACATAGGGCTGCTTCATCAAATTTGGATTAAATACACTGGAAACCAATTAATTACAATTTTATTTACCTACTTAGCTCACTCCTGAAAATATTAAAACTACGCCAAATTACAGCTTATTACTTCCTGTAACTCTAATAAATTGGTTGCCGCCTTGTAAATGGATAGCAACATTAGGCAACCCAGTTTTAACAATACAGCATCGCAGAGTATGTCATATTATTGCACCGTACATCATATGCTTTTCTCGTCTAAATTCAGTTTTTTTCAAATTAAATTATTGACTCATTAATACCTTAATATATTATGCAGCCACGAATATTTCTCCATTTGGCGGTTTTTCTATATTATTTCTATATTAAACACGAAATATAACAAAGATTGAGATAATGAAACAGAACAAACGCATAGACAAGATATTTTCCTTAATGACTTGATATAAATGCAAATGCCTTAGAATAAACAATTAAATTTTAAACCCCTTTTGAAACTTTGATACCGAGGCCCTACATAGGACTATATTGCCGGTGAATTCCACGAACACGTCTTGCCATACGGTATTAATTATTCACCGGAGTTTATTGGCGTTTCGCGTGCCAACAAATGCTGTGGGGCCGATCCAGGCACTGTTTGTTGCACGGCCTCTTCGTGCTGTTCACCCCCAATACAATGCACCTATTCTAGAAAGCGAGCGTGTACACAGTGCAAGCACACACTGCACCGAGTCCTTTGGTGTAATCGCAAATAGCGATCGATCGATCCCACGCCGATGGTGATTTCCACCACGTTACAGTTCATTTCCGTTGACATTTACACCTCTGCCCCAGCAATTTAACTATCATTTATTTTTGGCACAGGCCAATCAAAAAGATAATGTAAATGGAGGTTATTAGACCGATAAGAAAAAATCCGGTGGAGAATCACATTAAATAAAATCAATAAAATGATAAATTTAAAAAATATTGTAAAAATTGAACCGTTAAAAAAGTTGTAAATTATGACAAGAAATACATCCAATCGCCCGGTCAATCAATCTTGTCTTATATCGATTAATTTTTTTATTCTTACGTGTCTGGCATGAAACTCCCTGTAGGTACAATACAGTGATCTTAAGTTTAACGAAATAACATCAAGATCTGGTGTTCCTCGGGGATCTAATCTTGGACTCTTGTTATTCATAATATTTATAAATGACCTATGAACTTAAAAATAGCATCCTGTTGTACGCTGATGATTGCAAACTGCATTCAGCCATTAATAACTTGAGTGGCCCCGCCTTAACTTACAAGAAAGATTTCCAACAAATTAATACGTGGTGTGACAAAAATACTGCATGTAAACATTAATAAATGTTCTGTCTTTTAAAAGAAACTCGATCCAATTGCATTTACTTACATTTTAAATAATGTTAACCTACATAGGTATAGTCAATTTGAAAATCTTGGAGTTATCTTTAATAGCAAATTAACATGTTATTAAATAAATGATATCGTGACGAATTCTTACAGAAACGTAGGTTTTACAATTAGGACCATTAAAGAACTTGTGGATAATAACACCTTGATATTGATGTCTTAACGCATTTGCCAGGTCAAAATTAGGGACGCTTCCATAATCTGGAGTTCAGAATACGCCGTACATAAGGTTGGAACAGCGGAAAGAATTTTGAACACTTATCTTAGGTATAAGAATGACGGAATTTACCTGGAAACGTACCTTCTTTGAAAAATAATGGTTTTGTAATTGTTGCATCCACTTTTTTTTTAATTGTGTACCTGTGACTTAGCACCACTTAATTTTAACACACTGACTTACTTATTCAGAAGCTGAACTGTGATATTATAATCTGGAATGAATGATTTGCAAGTTCACTTCTTAATAATTCTCTGAAAATGATAAAATGGGAACGCATCAAACTAAAGTCACAGTTAAACTACGTTAACAAAAGTAACTCGAAAATTCTGCACACGGAAATGAATTTAACCTACTGAGAGGGTTGATAGCAATCGTTGTTAGTTCTCACCTAATATCTCCACATAATACAAATATTACCAAAGTTATGTAAACAAATTATACAACGATAACACTAAACTCGAGTATATAATATAATCTACTTGAACTTGAAGAGGGATTTGTTGATCTAACATCAACAAGGCTCACGTCCCTCTCTGTAAGTGCTTCTAAAACAAACGGTATCATATTGCAAAGAATATGTCCCCGCAGTAAAATATTAACGTGTAACTGCACTTACGCTACAAAAGAAGCTAACATTTCACATAGTTCTTTTTGTTTTAAAATGTTTATCATTTTTATGTTTAATCAATTAATAAAAAATAATTAGAATTATCCGTGTTCTTTAAACATGTTCAATTATAATTCTAAATATGCTCTAGCGACTTCTATGATAGCTTATGTAAACTGTAGTGCAGTGTTCCTCAAACTATTTTATCTCACGTACCCCGTTTTGCTGTGCAGTGATCATGCGTACCCCTTTCTAAAGAATATATATAATAAGAACTATTTTGAACAGGTTCGTACTGTACTTCGCAGTTTAGATTCGGGTTTTAATTAAGCTTCGAATGCCTATTAATTGTGAAATTTTATCTTTCATCTTCATATGTGTTACCTGTTTTATTCTGTTATACATATTTTTTGTAGGTTTCTACTATTTAAATATGTTAGTTGCTATTCGCGTACCCCCAGTTTGAGAAACTCTGCTATAGTGTATGGCCACAGATCAAATCAATCCCAATAACTTAAGAACGAAAACTTCGATTTTATTAAAACTTAAACTGTAAATCACTGTTACACAGAGGAAGAGCCCTACCAATTTTGAAAAAACATCGGTAGATAAATATGAAGGTTATGAACCATTTTAATAAAAAATATACACGTCAAGACTATTCTAATCGTTAATAATATTCTATAACCCCAAAAAATGACAAAAATACTACATGATACACTGTAATGAACGTTATGCCAATCCAGATGCTGTCATTGGGATATGATTAAAGTCACAAGCAATTACTCAAAACTTTAACTTATCAACGATTACAACACTTCTCATATACTTTTAAAGTAAAATTGCTCATAACCTTCATATTTATACATCGACTTTTTTCAAAACTGAAAGGGTTGTTCTTCTATGTAACACTGATAGTTATTCTGCTTACAAGAAGCACGGCGGATGGAGAGACGAACGGACAGACGGACAAACCGACAGAACAACGGACAGACGGACAAACCGACAGAAGAACTGACAGATGATGAACATTTTTAATTATTCAGAATTAAATGATTACTAGAATAATACGAAAAATTTTTATCTGCGATAGTTCAGGCAAAAGGGCGGTTTTAGAAAAAAAAATGCCATTCGGGATTTTTCAACGGAAAATGTACCTCTCAGTATGTACCTAAAATCCAACAACAGAAAATGTTTATGTTTAATTAAGAAGTAAATTTATGAAAAATGAGTTTTTGGCCTATATAAATTTATCTTTAGTTTTACGAAAATACGTCCGAAGAAGTTGTAGATATTAAAAATATCTACAAAATGATCTACAAAATCAACGCTGACATCAACAATAGCAATACAAATAACAATAATTGGCAGACACGTGCTGAAGAAAGGAAAGTTAAAAGGGGTTAGTTTTATGGACTGATATGCTTTTGTTCTGCAAAGTCAATTGGCTATTATAACTTTATACACGTCCACGGCAAGCCGAGATCATGATTTTGCGATCGTCCGCCTATGTAGGCCGGCGCGACCGTTCATATAACACTGCTTTTGCAAATTGTAAAAATCCTTATTTTTTATCAATAATATAATTGTTAAACTGCAATCCCTGTATATTTCAGCCTACCATGTTGCAAAATACAACATCAGGAATTGTTATAAAAAACATTATTTTCGTACCTTTGTAATGGAAAAAGTCCCAATAGTACAGGCAAATTAACAATTTAGGGTAACAAAAATTAATAAAAGGATCATCTATGGGATTTAAGTAGGTAATAACCTGGAGAATGAGATGATGTATACTTTGCACTTCCAAGTTCCGGGAAAATTCAAAAAAAATTAGGAAAAACTTTTTGATTTTCGATTTTTTTGCTCTAGCGGCCAAAATAATGAAAATAGAGAAAGAAGTTCCAAACAAAAGTTGTAGCTCGTCTTTACAAGTTATTGTCTTACTTAAGCCGTTTAGAAGATAAATCGAGTTTTCCACTTATAGTTTTAATCCGCTTCGAAATGCGTGAAAAATGAGAATTCTCCAGGAGTTTCGTACGACCGGGCTCATCAATCGATAATTCTTACTATTCAGAGCCCCTAAGAAAAAAAAAATGAAAATAACATAAAATGTAGAGAAAAGTCTCAGCTTTAATGTGGAACTAATCACAAAATTCATAAAAAAAATTATCAAAGAGAGAAAGTGTCAGAGGATGGCTTAGTGACCTTTTTACAGTTGCTCCACAGATTTATTCATATCTTTGCCTGGAGTCGTTAGAATGATAATTCATTTTGCTCATATATTCTTATATAATGATATATTAATCTAATTAACATTTTATTGCAATTACTTTTGTTGGAAAAATATGCCTTGCGATCAAAGTAGATGGTATATTTCTCATCGATCAATCACCTCCAAATTTTGGAATTCAATTCGCTATATCTAAAGTAATAATAATAGCAGTCTTAATTTTTGGATTATGAGTAAGTACAATAAAACATATTCTTTCGAATGACTTTAGAGTTTTTTAAATGCGCGCAGTACTTTTTGAATATGTCTACATTATTCATACACGTCCAGAAAATGCACAATTATACAGTAAAATATATACAACTTATTTGTTTCTTAACATTCTGCAATGAAATTTTCACGAAATATAGATTAAAGTGCGTGGAATCCATGCAGTGGCAAAAGCACCCATTGTAACGGGAGAAATAGGCAGGATGCATAAAACTCAAAGATGTGAATAAATCAACTGTAGAAAATTTACGAAGCCTTCTAACACTTTTTTCTCTATGATAAAAATTTGTATGAATTTTGTGATTAGTTCCACATTAAAGACTTTTCTCTACATTTTACGTTATTTTTATTTTTTTAGCGGTTCTGAATAGTAATAATTATCGATCGATATGTCCGGTCGTACGAAACTCCCAGAGAATTCTCATTTTCCGCGCATTTCGGAGCGGCTCAAAACTATAAGTGGAAAACTGGATTTATCTCCTAAACGGCTTAAGTAAGACAAAAATTTGTAAAGACCTATTTTGTAGAGAAACAGACGAGCTACAAATTTTGTTGAAAACTCTTTTCTGTATTTTCATTATTTTAGCCGTTAGAGCAAGAAAACCGAAAATCAAAAAGTTTTCCAATTTTTTTTTAATTTTCCCGGAACTTGGAAGTGCAAAGAATGCATAATTCCATTCTACAGGTTATTAACTACTTAAATCCCAGAGATGAGTCTTTTATTAATTTTTGCAAGGTATTTACAACATCTTGCCTTCATTGCCTGTACTACAAAGCGATATCATCAAAATTATTCATAAAACTCAATTTTGCAAGTAAGCACGTTTTTGTACTCAATTTTGCGGCTATAAATGATAGATCGAAAGTACAACTCTTTAGGGAAAAATTAAGTTCAACCATATTACGCTACGGCATGGCATCCCTAAGCTGTAGAAATTAATTTAAAAAAAAGTGTCTTTTTTTAATGTTTCTTTGGAAAAATTATACAAGCATACATTTCCAAAAAAAAGACTTATTCTACACTGCAAGACCTATAATCTATCAAAGTCTGTTAGATCTACTTTCATTATTTTCAAAGTAAAAAATTAATTAAGAAACAGCGGTTTTTAGTAGTTTTTTGCATTTTGTTAAAAAAACTATTTAGCCGATTTTAATGAGGTTGGTCACATTTTGTAGATATTTTTAATATCTACTATGCTGAGAGGTACATATTCCCGTTGAAACCCCCCGGTTGGCATTTTTTTAACAGAATTTTTCCGGCTCGCTTGCCTGGGCTAGAGCGATATTTATGATTTTAGAATTGTGTCGATCAAATTTTTGTTTTTTTTTATTTTCGAGAAGATACGGAAAATGTGCATGAGATTTTTTGTAGAGAATTTTATATGCTTTATTTTATATACTTACGGAACATAATTTCGATATGGCTAATTGTTAACGAGATATAAACAAAAACTGAATTTGAGCACAATTTTTTCAAAATGGCGGCTCGAGCGCGCCAGACGAAAATGGACACCTTTAATAGTACGCTTTAATAGACATTTTGTGCGAAATTTCCATACACCATCCAATAGTTCACTCATGTCAACCATGGGATTTGGTTGCTGTTGAACCAACCAACGCAACGCCGGAATATTTACACATAATAAATAAAATTAGTATAGTATAAAGTAGCGGATTCGTTCTCTATTATTGAAATAAATATTGATAAGATAAATTCAGAGAACAATTTGCGTGATTTCAATCGAGCCAATTTCATACTTCACACAATATCGATGTTTCCAATTTTTTTTAATCACTAAAATGTGTTCCTCTTTCAGATCCGGGGACAGAAGCGTCGAGAGCCTGGCGGACTCCCACTCGTCCCTACTAACATCGGAATCATCCCCTTGGCAATCGAAGAGGCGCAGAGCGTCAACGTTCCACGAAGGCGACAGCCGAGACGAATACCCATCGCCCAGGTGGCGTAAAAGAGGAGCCAGCTTCCACGAAACTCGCTCCGCAACATTGTTATCGGATGTTAAATCCGAACCCTCGGAAAGCTGCTCGTTCCCTTTACCGCCCCCGTGCACTTGCCCATATTTCGGGGAAAAACAATCGGATAAGTCCCCGTTGCCGACTCCTGTGGAGGTCAAGATCATCCCAAGCGACACATTGCAGGTCGCCGGAAAATTGTCGCTGGACGTAGAAAAGTCGGCGTCGCCGTCCGTGTCGCATATAAAGAAGTCTTCGCTGGTGAGGAGCCGGGGAAGCAGCGGCGATTCCTCGCCTAACAATATAGTTGTCACTTGGGAGTCCAGGAGAAGTCACCGTAGAGGTATAACTTTAAATTGTTTATTTGTATCCACCGTGAGCATAGGCGTGTGAGAGTTCTTTATTGTCAAGAGACCGTAATTGAACTAAATTCATTTTCCCCCCTCAGATTATTGGCCTTACAAACAAAGTGTTTTGGCCACGAACATATAACTACCTACGATGAGACAAAAATAAACCGAATTAGCGGATATAAAAAATTACTCATGTATACATAAATTTAGAAATACCAAGGTACTTCCGTTACCGAGACCTAATTATGTCTTATAATTTTAATAAAAATATTAAATTACTTAAAATAACAGCCCTAGCAAATTTTGTAAATAAAAAAAAAATAAAAAAATCTCTTGCACTACTCATTTATAAGAAAGAAAGGAATTCAAACAAGAGGAGGACTCACTTCTCGCCCAGGGGCCTTTCAGGGCATTTAATAAAACAAACAGGTGGGCCACGATTGGAAGGACTTAATAAACAAAGGGAATAAAACAAGGGTTTTGGATAAGATACCTAAATGTCAATGTTGGCGTCAAAAAAGAAAGAGACAAGTTATTTCATTAAATCAAGATTTAGACTTAAAAAATATGGTAACCATACTGGTGAAATAAAATCATTATCGTGCAACTATAAATTCAATTATTAGTGTTCTGATTGTCCTACTTAACACATTTGTTAAATAATGCGTTAAACTGAAATGTTTAAAATTGCCAACATTTTTTCAAACTGATTTAGTTATTGATCAACAAATTAATAGAATTTACCAAAGCATTTTCATTTGAGATTGATACTAATTTAATACACTGAACTGAACTTGTGGTAGGTACCTTGTGAAACATCTTGAAAATAATTGTTAATTATAAAGTAAACACTGCTTTTAGATGAATCAACCAATATATTATAAATACTCTACTATACAGTATTCACTATGTAATACTCTTGATAAAGGCCTAATAAGCCGAAACATGTGTAGAATATTTATAATATATTGGTTGATTCATCTAAAAGCAGTGTTTAATTTATAATTAACAATGATACTAATTTGTTAAAAAATTATAACTTTAACATTTCTGGTTATTTCTTAAACTACTAGTGAGATTTGTTTTGTGGTATTTCAGAAGTTTACTGATGAAACCACCATTTCAGTTTTTGATGCAAATCTTTGAATTTATATTACAGTTTGACAAAAATAGAAGCAACATCTATGCGAAGTTTCATTCGATTATTATACTCTTCGTTTTTATGTAGGTACTCTTTCAGGGGTCGATGATTGTACCTCAGGATCTAGGTTTTTTGAAGATGGGAAAAGTATTTTGTAAATATTTCGAAAAATAAATATTCTGACCAAAAATGTCAAAACATGTTTTTTAAAGTTTATCAAGTTTACGTTACTATTGCGTCTATTTTCGATAAAACTCAAGCGAGATACAGCGTTTTCAAGTTATTGCCTTTTTCACACAAATCAAAAAGTTAGTAGAAATTAGCGAAATATGGCTAAATGCTTTTAAATATATTCAGATCATGAAAATGTAATGCTGTTAATTAAAAATTACAGGGTGGCCACCTAAAACTGCTTTTCTAATCCTCTGGCTTTTCACTGATTCCCTGATTGATAAACCTCATTTTTCCCTGACTAATTTTTATAACTCAAAAACCAATTTCAATTATTTTTTAAATTTATAAATAAAAATTGTGCCGAACATAAAAATTTCTGTAATATATTATTATTTTTTTATAGAGAAATAACTTCGATTGACTCGCGTAAAATTCGCAAAGAATAGAAATTTTTTGACTGCAAGGAAGAATATATAAATGTAGGTATTAAAATAAAGGCATTTTCCCTGCTTATTTCTTAAAATTCTTCAAATTCCCTGATTTTACGTTCAAATTAGTACAAATTCCCTGATTTTCCTGACCAAAATGAAATTCCCTGACATTTTCCTGTTCTCTCGGTTTTCCAGAAAAGTGACCACCCTGAATTATATTGAAAGTAAAATAACAGCGCCTTCTTGATTGCTTCTTAAATGAGGAATATGATATAGATACTTTTAAAAAACACTATTTTTTGATTATTTTTCTCAGATATGATTTGATGAAACTAATATGGCCACTGGGGACGTAGGTTAAAATTATAATGAATTCACATCGAAAAATGTAATACTATTTAGTAATTATGTTGATATTTACTAGAACTAACCTAGACGGGCCTTTGTTCGACAATAAGGTCCCATACAGAACCTTCTATTATTGCAATCCACACCCCAACTGTTTGAATTTATAAATCTAAAGGTTCTTACGCCAAATTCATAATTTTAATTATTTAAATATTTAAAAACAAAATACGCCTTTTATCACAATAGATGTGATTAAGAAGCAACGAATTCGTGAAACACATGTAAACTCTTATGCGACCATATGGGAAAAATAATCAATAATTTAAAAAATCCTCAAATTTGGTGAATGCTTGGAATATCATAACCATGTGTACTGAAAGAAACCATTGCTGATACTTTAACAATAACCATCCGTCGTACTTTATTTGTATAGTTCACTACAATGCACTTAAAAAAAACTCTAAGCTTTGCTGCTTACGTATAGACGGGAGAGTGGGGCAGGCCCCATTGTTGTAGAAAATGGTAAATCATATTAACGAAAACACACCTGCTTGAATTATAATGTAAAATTATTTTGATATAGTTACCGACTCCCTTCTACCGAAATTATTTTAGGATGTAACGGTTTATAGCAGATACGTAAACCCTACTCACGACAGAGTTGAACTTAATATTGTCAGTGTATCATGGAATATCGAATTCGTCAATACTCCACAAAGATATTTCGATATGTTCCTATCTTAACACAAGCAAAACAGAGTAATTTTTTTATTTTATCACTGTGTCAACTAACTATTTATTTACCAATGAAAATATTTCTAAATTTCTGTTGCGCAAAAATTTTAAGGACGGCTCTGTGGGATATCCCTTATGCTAACGAGAGAGAGAGATTTATGGACGGTTTTTATGGCTTTTTTATGTGCATTAAATATGTGTAGTCAACTATACAGCAGACTATATACACTAATACCCACAATATATACATTCCAGGTTCCAGTTTCGGGAACACAAGGACAACCCTAATAAGCAACTCGGCACTCGGCAGCCAACGGACTCCTCTGCTGCTTCGTCGCTCTGCAACCTTGCGACAAAACGGCCACAGCGGGACGCTGATCGACAAGAGCAAGAACCCCTCCTCGCCCTGCCTGCTGCAGAGATACAACTACAACAGCACCGGCACCAACATGGCCAGGAGCATCCGGTCGCACCACAGCAGGAACTCCAGCGTCATATCGAGGAACTCCTCCAGGCACGGCAGGATCATCAGGCTGGAGCAGAAGGCTACCAAAGTGTTGGGTGTTGTGTTTTTTACGTTCGTGATTCTGTGGGCACCGTTCTTTATTCTCAATTTGCTTCCGGCGTTCTGTTCGGAGTGCGACAAGAATTTAGATAACTGGGTGGTGCAGTTGGTGACGTGGTTAGGTTATGCCAGTTCGATGGTGAACCCGATTTTCTACACGATATTTAATAAAGTGTTTCGGCAGGCCTTCAAGAAAGTGTTGACGTGCCGTTACAGGAAGACCACGTGGCGACCGCACAGGTGACAAGTGAAGGTGAAGAAGAACAAGGGTGCTCCCGTAGGTGTTAGTTTGTGAATTGCGGAAGATAGTTTGTGTTTAAGGGTACTAATTCGAAGATTTTATAATGTGAGAGTTAGTGATGTGAGTGTGTGTTTGTGAGCGAGTGGAAACTATCAATCTAGTAGTCCTCTAATAGTTGGAATTGTCACCACCGGAAAAGAAGCTGGATATCTAGTGGCGTATGTGTTTGTGAGTGAGTGAAAAACATCAACCTACTAATCCTGTAATAGTTGGAATTGGTACCAAAGGAAAAAAAGCTAGATATTTCGTTGATTTGATGTAAAATTGTATCAGAGATTATGTATATTTATCAATGGAATAAAAAAATATCGAATAATTTTTTCCTGAAGACGAACACACCAAACATTTTATATTCCAAAGACATTACGTTGAATTTTTTTCAAAACAAAATATAAAATAAACAATTAAATGATTGAAAAATACGAAGCACAAGCTGACACATATTTTCGGTATATAATATACAATAAAGAGAAGTTACTAATAAGCACCATGACATTGTTTTTACGGAAATTGCCATTTAATAATAATAATGAACGTCTTTATTTACAACCACAATCTTTGACACAGTACAAATACCTAATTTAATATCAATTTTTAAAAAACTGTGGCATAAAAGGGCGAAGTTCATTTTCTACAATAATGAGCTTTTATTACTATATTTTATTTAAAAATTAAATTTACAACAAAATGGCAAAAACAAAAGTTCAATTTTAAGGCGCTCTGGAGACTCTATATGACTAAATTTAGATTTCTAAAACTTGTCAAAGTAAATTAATGAATCCCTACAACCTACATTTTATTTTCTTGCCAAGCGATAATAATAGTTTGATGTGAAAATCATAGTTCACAAAAATATAATTCTTCAGATGACCAGAAATTAAGAAATGTCTTATGTTGTATTTACGGAATTTTAACTTACTGTTCATCTAACGACAGATTCCTCACGTCATTTTTGTTTATAGGATATCAATTATTACTAACATATTGCGATACTCAGCAAATTTGAGCGTAAGCCTAAGCCCTAAGTGGTCCCATTTTTCAGTTTCCTATTCTGACAGATACCAAAGTGTAATTCTTAAAAAGGAACTAAATTTTTAAAACAGAAATAGCTGCCAATTAAAATAGCAAGTTATAAAACATCCCATTGAAAATGTAACATATATTATTCAAAGAACAGCAATAATTATTCCCAAGCTGACAGTATTTTATCATTCAGAAAACAATTATATTGATTATGAGTTGCAATATTCATTTTCCTATTTACTTTTTTCAAAATAAGCAACGTGTGATTGACTACTTTTGTATCTTTTAGAGGATATTATACTTCATCATATCCATGAAAAAAATCTACTATAATAAACCCTGATGATAGTTGAAAATAAATGTTTGAAATGGTCAAATTGAACATAGTTGTAGTTTTCTATATAAAAAACCAGATCAACTATACATATAAATATGGTGACTTTCTAGGAATATACCTTGACCCTTTAAACTGAGCTCATCACGTGGGCTATACAGGGTGTAATTAGTTTCATGTCATATTATATAACATGGGATCTAAAGCTCATTGTTTTGGGGGGAAAAAATTAACAAAAATTTCCAAAATACTTAATAACATAGTTCGAGAACTGCTGGCATATTGGGGTAGGTTTTATTGCCTCGTGTCTTGTCGCACATGATACTCTGACATTCCTGCAAATAAGTATGCCGACAAAGCAGTTAAAAGCGACCGACAGAGGACACCGCCATATTTTTTGCTTCTTCGCGGCCAAATGATCTTATTTACGCAAGTAATAATTTCAGTTTGTGTCCTTACTTGATAAACAACATACACGCGACGCGACATACCCGTTCCTTGGTTTTGTCTGTTGCTTTTGTCCTTTTTGAATTTTGTGCCACTTATGTTAAGATTTATTTTATTGACTTATCGTTCAAGTCGTTAGTACTTCGTTACGTAAGACACTGCTTCTCGTTCGTGCTTTTTGTGTTACTTTTTGGATTTTGAACCAAGTTTTTCTTTTTGTTTTCTTTATTGATAACGTTAATTCACAGTTTAGTGTGGTGTTTTAAAACGCAGATTTCAGACATTATGGGAGATTACACTTATCCAGAGCTAGCGGATATGCACTTGGTGTATGGAGAAGGTGGTGGAAATGCAGCTGGTGCGGAAGAGCTTTAGAACAATTGCAACAGCGTATTTTAATATGCATAGAAACCATAAAAAATGATCCTAATTTACCAAATGTGTTGAACGGAGTGCGTATGTTCTTAGTTCGACGTGCCGAAATGTGTATACGTGGAGATGGATTACTGGGCGATACCTATTGGTTTTCGTAGAGACCAAAGACTCAATTTTTAGTTTGCGATACCCGATTGGGAAAAGTTATGATTCGTTAAAAAAATCAGAATTTCTCCTAACTTAAAATACACAACTATTTTCTGTTATCGTATCTGGGACGTCTAACTGTTCGTTTTCCAATTTCATAAAATAATAACTATTTTTTAAGCTTTTAACACAATGTTGCAAATGTTAAATTTTATAAATTCCTATAAACGACAATAAAAGCTACAATAACTGTGTTCCAAATTAAAAAACACATGTAAACAAAATCTATTTGGCCCTGGCCCTGCGGCCATGCTATGCTTGCGTTGTGCCGAAAGACAAGAAATTATTTACATTTTCATAATTAGTGCTATAAAAAGTTCGGTACAAGTAATCCCATCAAAGTGCCGCACTTCTTCCGACGGGAACACAAGTCGGGTATTACAGTTTTTTATTATTTCTAATATTCGGAACTATAACATCCATTGACCCTGAAAAACAGTCAGGGTTCAGACTTTGCGCAGCTGAAAAAATTCCCTGAATTTTACAGGTTTTCCATAACCAAAAATATAAATTTCCATATATATTTTAGTAAAATAATTTTTTACTCGACATAAAATTCCTTAAATTAAACTGAATCAGTGAAAATTGTTAAGAACTCTATGGTTTTCCATATCGAGATGCAGAATTCCCTGATTTTTGATACAATTTATAAAATTCCCTGATATTTCTGAGTTTTCCAGGTTCTCCAGGTTTTCCATATGAGTCTGAACCCTGACAGTGGTTCTCAAATGTTTCCTACCTTAATATTAAATTTTTAAACCTAGGTCAGTTTCTTCAAAGGGCCCCTAGAGAAAAAAAGTCAGATAGGTTTTTTGTTTGTCTAGTCGGTCCCTCAGTTTTTTTTAATGACATGAAACTAATTACACCCTGTATATACTGCTAAAACGATACCAAAAAAGCATATTCATTATTAGAAACCATATTATAAATACCTTTTAAGATACCACTCGCGGCTTATTATTTCCCAATAACATCTCGTATGAGGTATGGTTTGATAACTTGGGAGCATGCATCATAACCTGAAGGCATTTATAGTTTACAAAGATCTTTATTATGAATCGCGGATTTAATGATGTGAAACGTAAATTTGTTGAATTAAGAATTCTAACATTTCCGTCCCATTTCATATTTTGTTGTCTGATATTTTTATAAAAAATCAGATAAAAAAAATGGGGATATACATAAGTATAATACAAGGCCTATAGATATTGTAAAAGATTATAATGGACTGAAGTCAAGCGATGGCGATCTCAATCATCATAGCTCTATTTTTTTTGTAAACTCGTGGGGAGTGGAGTGGGTGAAACATCTCCTAGAGTTAAAATAAATAAACGAGAAATAAGAATTTCTTAAATAAAATTACTCTACACCAGAATTTCTCAATTTTAATGTTGACACCGATAACGTTTTTAAGTGACAGAAAGGAACACGTAGCACCACGTGAATTTTAACTATTTTAAATTGATTCTGGTATAGTTCACTCCAAATTTATAATGCACATAAAAAAACTCAAAGCTGCCGACCGAGCTAATATAAGGGGAGACCGGGGCATACTCTATTTTTTTACACTTTATTAAATAATAAAATGTAATGTATTATTTAATAGATAAAACATTATTACATTTTATGTAAAGTATGTTCTGGCATGATTATGTTAAAAAATAAACGAAAACACGCCTCTTTTAATTAAGATTTCTAACACTTGTGATACAGTTACGCGATTCACCCCCTAACTAGAAAGGCATACCCAGGGAATAGATAATCATAGCTGTACTTTGAATTGATCCGTCAATGTCACGAAGGACGGGCAATGCGTCCACCAAGGCATAAGATATTCCTATCTTGGCGCAAAGTAGAGTAAGATTTTTTAATTTATCAGAAACGTCATAAAGTTTCCACCGAAAACACGTTTATCGAATCTATTATTTTGTTCATTCTAATACCGAAAAATTTAAAGTTCGGCTCTGAAGTACTCATGTTAACAGGTAATGTGAAGACTAATATACGCCTGGCGTCGTCCTACTGTACCTGTGCGTATTGTAATGTACTGATTTTAAAGATGTATGTAATGTACTGAAACAATTTTATAGTTTGTATATATTTCCTTATAATATGGCAGCTATTTTATATACATATCAACAGAAGTCAACTAGCACTAATAAATTGAGTTAAGAGCCGACATATGCTTTTAAGTATTCGCCATATATACGAGAAAATGAAAATGGTGAGTTCGTCAGTTTGGAAAATTAATCAATGTTTTTTTTCACCATTTACATAATTTATGGATTAAGTATTAAGCACGGTAAGGGCACTTTACCAGTCAAAGAGATTGTTTGAGGACTGAAACCATGTCTCGAATATTATCTGATACTGGTAACCCTTATTGATCGCTATGTTCATAGCATTTTTTTGCACGATTGGAATAAATATGAACTTACTTTACCGTATAATGCCGAATTGAAAAAAATTACGTTTTGTTTTTAATTGTCAATAAATAGATATGATAAAATAGTTTATAATTTGTGGCCATGCCTTTGTTTAAAACACGCGCTGTATTTAGTTAGCCTGTGAAAAAATATTTTCTGCTTTTTCAATACTGTTTTATTTAACATTGAGCAATTCCAACATCGAAATCAATGAAATTGAACTTGGATATTGGATTTTGTAGAACGGTAAAAGCATATAAACACAGGTGGTGAATAAATAAAGAAGCTCAATCGTGCAAAAAGTGATTTATCGTATATATTCCACACAGGTTTAACGTTATAATTGTCTGAAATTAATGAGTGCAGAGTGCAGCCAAAGAAACTTTTTACATCGGAATTTTGGTTCGGCGTAATAATTCTCATGATTTCTTCTGTAATGTCTTTAAAACTTTGTAAATTAATTTGAAAAACTCACCGTGACGTCTTTCTATTTAGAAGCGGTTTCCACCTCTTATAGAGGAGTGAACAAAACACTAACCACTAGATTTAATGGAGAACCAAATTGCAGGAAGGTATAGAATTTTTCATGGATTGTGAATTTTCCAATATCAATTTGAAAATGGTGATTTTAGCACTAAAAAATTGGTACCTCCAAAGCGTATTTCGTAAATAAGTCCAAAACTATTACATAAAAAAGCGGTATACCGAGCTAACAATTTGGGTGTCATTCAACAGGTGACGCCATCATATTCAATAGGTGATATAGGACATAAATTCGATACAACCTAAATTGTGTTTCTTGACACGTCGTATTGACGTGCAAAATAAGTTAAGCAGGTATATTTAACCTATTAGGTTAGGGCGCCAGACACCTATTCAATATCGAGAATATTGAATCAACGTAGTCGATTACTTATTTCTCACCGTTCACACCTTTTATTTGCCTTCAAAATTCTGTTTGGTCAAAAATATAACTTAATATGATAAAATTGTTCAATATATTATAACACACATAATTTTATATGACAAGTTGTTTTGTTTGCGGCGCGTTTTTTCCGCATGATTCTGAATTTACGTGGGAAAGATATTTTTCTGTTAATATTATATATTGTCCCTTGAAATATTACAAAACCATTCCTTAAAAACATCAATTATTATAAATATATATAATATATAAATATAAATTGTGACAATTTAATTTCTCAATTTTCATTTTTGTATATTTTTCGTAATCCACTTTCTCTTAATTTAACATTTAATAATTATTAATACATTTAAGGATTATTTATGAATTAAAATATTTTCACAAACAAAATTTTCATTTTCATGGCGAGTTTTCGCCATTCCATAAATAGATATGGTTGCTCTCTGCCTATATTACTTAATAAGTGACATTACTTAGTTACCACCAATATTTTCGACCAAGTAATTAATAATTTCAACCAATAGGTTCAAATAACTTATTGGTTGAATAATGAAGTCATTTTGGCTTTTTGTTGGAAATTTAAGGACGTTTAGGATCCTTATTAGGTACCTAAGAAGTTTTGTTCAAGAAATACGGTTACCTATTTAGTCATTTCAATACATTTCACTTATGTTTTCTATTAGGGTCTAATGATAACTTAAGAGGTGTTTCAGAATCTCATGAGCCGCGAAATGCGCAAAAGGCAAAGTTTATTTTGCGTTATAAGTATTTTTTTTGAAGACACTGGAGGCTGCCTTGCTGGATACATAAGCAAGAGCTCGAGATAAATTATAAACAATAAATATAATATTTTTAAGAGTCGACAGGACCTGACCTGTACCTGATAGTATCATAGCGGCTTCCACCAAACGAATTTAAACATTACGTAATATCCACCAGTTTTGGTCGAATTTCCATTAGTCGCCGACATTTAAATTGTTAGCTGGGTAGTACAAGAACGAAGATTAGGATTATAAAATGACAATATTTATTTGTTTGCATTTCTGTATGATGAATAGTTCTAAAAATATGAGTCGAGATGTAATGTTTAAATATCAAAAGTCTCAAAAACGATCGGTCTGACATCAAAACGCGTATGATAAAGAATAAACATATACAAAATATATTTTCTCTATTCATATAGCTAACGAAATTATGTGCGAAAGAATAAGTTTTGTAAATTCTGTAACGTTTCCTGCTAGCATTGGCCACAAAATGAAAATTATTAGAATCCCTATTGGCTTTTGTTAAGTAATATGTATTGGTACTAACATGCTCCAGTTTTTGGAATTTTTAAAGAAATCATTTTAGAAAATATTATACTTTATATTAAAGGAAAATTTCGCTATTTTACTGGAAAAATTAAATTTTTGTTTAAAAAATATGACGGCTCAAATGTGGCGCTTGGACTTTTAGTGGCCAGAAAATATATTTAAATTTAAAATGTCTAGAAAAAATTTGATCCCCCACTTAAAATCTGTTTATGACAAAAACAAAAATTTGTAAAATTCATAACCGTAATATGATGGACAAAAAGATACCGAATTCTTAAACACATTAAAACAGCATCTCATTAAAGCTACAGTCAAAATATGTGTGCAGCTAACTTCATTAGTTCTCTTACATGGTGCGTGGTCAGAGTCTAGAAAAACGGTTCCCTCACATGTGTAATTACGGATGGTAAACAGTTTATCATTGTGATTCCATAATGCCAGTTACCGGGAATCAAGCAGCTGTACCAAGCAATTTGTTAAAATAATTAGCTGCACTTCTAAAATATTCTGCGGACCGGCTTGCGTTGCAGGAAAATCTGGTTATATTGTATTTCTGTTTATTCTGCATGTCATGGAAGCAGTTGTATTATGAACACTTTACATATTCAAGCCAAAGATAATGATAATAATACAGATATCTATGTTTCTGTAACGAAACATGCAAATATTTTTCTACTAACAAATTTCATTTTTTAATTTTATCTAATCTATAAAATAATACACAAATTACCGCAATTTCACCTCTAGAATAAGGTTCATAAGAGCCCACGTTAGACCCACTAGACAAATCTTATTTTCGCTTAAATAACAAAACTTCATCTCACGTTAAATCTCATGTACCTCTTTAAAAAACATAAGTTTATAGAGTCCCGGTGACTAATCCTCACTACTTTATCTCCCCCGTTTGGGGGGAAGGGGGGTTTAAAAGCCGCCATTTTTGTTTTTCGGTATTATTCTACAGTCTTGTAAAGACATTACAGAAGGTTTTAAATCTATTCATTCAGAAATTCGTGGTTTTGCCGTTTCTGCGGTTTCATTGACTATACTATAAGAAACGCTGGATATCTTGCATACTGACTCTCAAAAGGAACATTTAATCAAGTATTCTAATAACAGTTCGTGCTATTAGATGACGACTCATTGTGACTGCTTCGTATGTACTCTACTCGTCTAAATAAACATAAAAGACAATGCAATTTCTATATTTTTACAATACAAACATAATCATTAAAAGGACAATGCTGTAACAATAAAAATAAAAAGTATGTCGAATAAGTCTAATAATGTAAATTACAAAAAACATTCTAGTTACGACCTTCCCGGTATTCATTCCATTCAGTGTATATACTTTTGCCATAGAAAATATACCGCTATAACTCATTCATCAGGCATTGACAAAGTGCACTCGACATCTTTGCCTCCAGTAAGGCATTTATTTTCACGATTCAGTTAGTTTTTAATATTGGTAAGTAAATATATTCGTGGGGAAATATTGTGAAAACAAGTTTGAGCAAACAGTTTGATGCAATGCAATTTGACTTCAAATCCGGAAAAATATGTCAGTTGCTAAAATTTTGAGGGGCTGTTCTTAAAAGTACAAGTAATATATTCGAAAAGTGTACTTCCTAATCCCCTTGCTTTTATTCGTTTGTTTAACAAATAATCTTTAAAAGCAATGCTTTCCCAAAATATTTCTTCACGGAAAAATACGAACGGATTTTTTAAAAGTTTACAAAATTATATTTACTTCCTTTTCTTTTTTAGTGTCGTAAGTTATTAAATGTCCTTAAATGTTTTATCTCTGTACAGTTGAAATTAACCGATGTTCAAAAAGTTCAGGTTCGAGAAAAACAAATATTCGAAAAAAACATTTTAAGTCAAAAAATTACTTTTTAGATATATTTACAAGTACGCAGTAGGACTGATGCTACCAAGAAATTGATGTCAAAGAGAGGTGGGGCCGCAACCATTAAACTATTAAAATATATTTATTTTGTTTGTAGGATACATGCCAGATGGAATTTAATTCGTTTATCTTAATTTTGTCATTTAATAGTATATATAAAAAAAATTCCCCCGTTACCTGCATCTACATTCACTTACGAATCGGAACGTTGCGCGCCGGTGGTCCACAAAGACAAAAACCCTAAGAATAGATCAGCGTTGTTTTACGTTCTGTTTACTAGATAATAAGTATCCATAAAATAAATGAAAATAAATCATTTTGTTAAGAGGATCCGGATTATGTTTCAAGTATACATGGAAATCAAAACCAAAACCCTGCTGCAGATAATGCGTCAATAATTAAAATAGTGTGTTATGCGGGAAGATGAATACTTCACGATGCATTGGATGTCAGGGGAGGGAAGTTTGGAGGATAAGTGGGTTTTCGTGCGTCGTCTGATGTTCGCCCTTCACGTGAGTTCTAACTTAGTTACGCCACCGTCACCTGTCCGAAAGAATACAGATTTATTTATTTTTATAACCTCTGTTAAGGTTTACAGCACATATGTCGATGGCGTATATTCTGGCTTGGAGGATGGACGCGTATTTTTCAAAGCTGTGTCAATATTTGATGCCATTTCATATATTTCAGTAACAGTTTTGGACCCGTCAGAGATTATTAGCACTCCTTTCTACTGAAAGACAGGGGGATTTGATCACATGCATTTTCCGAGATTTCCACTGTGTAGGGCTTATGAAACTCTATGTTGTGAGCATACTATCCGTTTCCAGCTGCAAGAAAAGGATTTTCTTGTATCGGCTAGCGTACAAAGTAAGATCCCGAACGTCTTCAGAATTTGACGCAAATGTAACCAAAAATATTGCGTTTCTAAGTATTTTGATTTGTCCTAAAGAGGGAGCAAGGAATAAGTTCAACTCTTTAACCGAACTCGCTGCTCTTGAAGACTCACATTTGTCTGAATAAGTGAACTTATACGTGTGCTTTAGGATTTCTCTTATGCGGTTCCATTAAGCTCCTAAATGGGCGCTACATCTAGTTTATCCCAAATAAACTTTGTACCAAGCATGTCAGAGGCAGCTTTTGTATAATGAGTTCTTCAGCACAACCTAGATGTGACAGTGTTTAAGGGATTTTTTGCTTCTTTGTGATCTTCTACTGATGATCGGAAAGCCTTTGGTTCCCTGCTATTAAAACAGGGTTATCCTTTCGATGAGTCTTAACTTCTTTAGTCGAATTACTCTTCGGCTGAGCTGAATCGAATTTGTAAACTACCCTGAAGCTGCCTTTCTCCAAGTTTTCTGGGGACTGTGGTCTACTGAGAGTGTAAGCCGACTTACATAATTTTCTGAGGTTCCCTTCCTCTGATGACTTACCTAAGAGACCCAAAATTCTCTAATTCAACGCAGTCAGACTGTTGGGGAAATCTTAATTCTACGGGAATGGGAATAAGGGTTAGTTGAGTTTCCAATCATGTTCATGAAGAGAAAGATAACGCTTTTGGCAACTGGTGATTTCGACATAAATTGTTGATACCCTTTAAGATTTTCCTACAACTGATATCAGTCCACAGTTGCTCTTATTCAAACCTTGGAAGAATTTTGCCTCTCCTACATTATTTTAGTCAGTCACACTTTGTTGTATGGCGCGTTTCACAACACCACATCATTTTCAGTGCTTCCTTGTTTGACCTACACCCTGCCCTGGTCAAAACCCTACCTAACGAAGGATATCAACTGACAACACGACACAACAATGCCTATTAATGCAGTCCACACTGAGAGCCTAGCGATACGTATTGTATGATTTTCTTGAGTACGGCTCAAAGACCGATATGTATCGGTTCGCATTGGCATATATACATGAAATATATGTAAAATGTGTTTATAAATCTCATTCCATAAAACTAAAAACTTTATTATACTCTTCAAAATGAAGAGTATATCGTTTGATCAGTAAATTTCTAAAACCAGCAAAATCGCTTGTAGAGAAAAAAAATTTATATCGCTGTGTTAGCGATCGAATTTTGAACAATTTCCAAAATGTCCGTCGATCTGTCTGTCTGTTCGTCCGTCGCGTTTCTTGTAAGCACGATGACTTAAGAATGAAAAGTCCGATTGTATTGAGATTAGACAATAAGTTCGTGTTAGCTAGAGGAAGAACCCTCTGAACAAAATTGATCAGTAACGAAAAAGTCATTATTTAAATTTAAAAAAAAAATCAATATTTGTGTTTTGTAATTAAACAAAAACTGTATAAAACTAATATTATTTACAAAAAACTGCGAAGAGTATTCTATAGAACGCGCACCAATATATAAAATATATTATATTATATATTTCCTTGATTTACAGAATTTTGGAGTTATTAAGAATACATACAAAGTGACAGACAGACAAATGCACAGCATGCTTGTAGAGGAAGTGATACACAGATAGACAGATATCGTTGTGATAATAATGGCAATGGATTCGGGGAAGGTCAAGCAATTACAGTGAACATAAAGTAGCTTTGACCAATTTATAATAAATTGCTATCAGAAAAAGCCGACGGAAACCCTATTTATGTCATGTACCATCTGCTGCAGAAATATGCTTTTGGTGTTATTTATAAATATATCAAAACTTATCTTTTGCCGTATTGGAAGCAATTTGCTACCATGCATG
This sequence comes from Stenurella melanura, assembly GCA_963583905.1. Classification (NCBI taxonomy): domain Eukaryota; kingdom Metazoa; phylum Arthropoda; class Insecta; order Coleoptera; family Cerambycidae; genus Stenurella; species Stenurella melanura. Next base: position 12,714,026 of record OY757311.1, read on the forward strand.
CAATAACCAGTGTCAAAGGTACTTTGTGTGTACTGTACAATATTAGTCAACATTTCTAGTCGAAACAGATCCGTACTTTCGTATTTAGGTATAAGGAAAAGGCCTATACATTAAGTAATATTATATTGCACTGACTCTTGTGATAAAAACTTAGTGTTAAGTCAAAAGGTTCAACAGACCTTATGGGGAAAAAATGCTTCTACTGTAATATAAAACAAATGTGTATATGTTGTGTATAAAAATCGTTAGTGTATAGGATAAAATGTTAAAGGATTCCTAAAACGATGTGGTAAAATAAAAATAGAGAAATAAATTATTCTTAAACGTGGTGTTTTTGATTTCCTTCCTTCTAGGATAAGAGCACACAGCATAAGACGGAGAACTCCAAGAAAGGTAAACTTCTAATATCATATTTTATACTCAGAGTTGGGATTTCTCTAAGAATCCCTTCCGCATTCCCTTGAAATACGAAAATCTGGTGAGAAAGCTAAGACTTTGAAATTCACCGATCTAACCGGCCTTTAGCGCTTTTCAAATTAATTTGTAGAATTCAACACGCTCATATTTTATCGCAAGCCGATATAATTTATCATAAACCATTAAAATAAGTATCTGTCCGACCTGAGTATGTATATTCGAAAAATTGAGCACTTAATGCATAGAAATAATTTTTTAAGGCACACAACATCAATCAAATATTAGAATGGAAGCGGAAGACGATGTTCGTAAATTCCTGATAAGTTATAGAACTATTCGTTGGGAAAATTCTGGGAAAATCAATGATATATTAATCATACAGAAAAATCATATTAACGATGACCTTTAACGCACCTCGGGTCTTCAAAGAGCTGGGAATATAAACTTTTACAGCAATATATATTTTGCACAGTCTTGTTTTCATTAAACAAATCTGAGTAAATTTATTCAAAAAGCAACGGCCCTGAAGATTACTGTTGAAGAATAAAAAATAAGATAAACTTGCCAAGACACCGCTTAACCATGGTTGCGTTTAAAGTTCTTTAATAAATTTCCAAATTCAATTAAAGAAACAACGAATATTTATGCATATAAGGAGTAGAAAATTATTTATAAAAGCGTTTTATTCTTTGCCAAAGTACCATTATTATTTAGTTTTAAATTGGTATGTGTTACTGCTTCCTCAGTTTTGTTTTGTAGTTTTAGATTTGACAATGTTCTGTAAACTTGTTTGTATACATCCTGCCAAAAATAAAGTGTGATTTGATTCAGACTAATATTAACATTGGCTGAATATGATTCAACTTTTAAGTCAGTAAAAAGTAAGTTATAATTTTTACTTCGTCAACCGTGACATTGAATTTTATATATTGAATCAATATGGAATTATTTATATGGGTAAAAATAATTCGTTTTAAACGAATATACGTTTTCCGAGATTCAAACATCAATTGATTACTAGTGTCGGGGCTGTAAAAATATCGATATCTGATAGCAAATCAACGTCGACATCCAACGGTGACATAATAATAGAAAATACCTCAAAAAAATGCTGAATGGTTACAAGCACCGGGCTTAAGTTAAACAGTAGAAGTTGTAATCGGGCGTGGCTAACTCTGACTGTTTATTTGATCAACATTTTGTTCGAATATTGTCAGATGTCAAAATGAATAACTACTTTTCTATGCAAATTTGGCAAAATATATTATTAGCATATTCCCTATAAACAAACACAAAAATAGAAAACCTAAATTAAAGAACTTCCAAATTTAAATCTATAATAAATAAACTAAATTCAATATCATCCATTTTCCAATCTATAAAATATAAAGTATTAAAGCATTTATAACATATTAAAGGACGTGGAGCATCAGACTACAATTACTAATTAATAACATATCATTAGTTTCCAAGCGCTTTACGTATGTAGGGAATATGCTGATCAAGCATTTATCAATCATATAAATAGCCCAGAATGAATGGGCAGTGGCAGTACATTCGGGCAGTCCATCTGAGAACCTATCTTTCCCAACATGTTCCTTTGGTAAGAAAACATTATTTGCTGTTTATTTTATATTTGTGTTTGACTGCAACCATTTTTACTGTTGGGTTAATAAATATTATTTACTACTTAATTTGTGTTTGATAATTTCCAACTAGGAAAACCTCTCGCAGGCCAAGTGGTCACTTATTGTAATAGTCATAGATCCGCGATCGTGACAATATGGTAAAATTTGCTTATATCTGATGCCACTGAGATTAAATGGACAGTCAACATATTTTTAATTTTTCAAATAGGTATTAACTAAAACCGCTTTGCTATAAAATTATAATCAAAGATAATTTATACATTTTTTCAATACAGACAAATTTTTATGAATAGAGGAGATCCTTAAATCTGAGCTGCTTTTTTTAAGGAGGTGTTACGAGATGCCAGTGATTGATCCTGATTTTTCGAGCACGACGACGCAGCCGGAGTGCTCGAAATAGAGCAAGTGTTTTAAAATCCAGTTATCCACGAATATTTTACGCTAATTTTTTTTTATTGGTACACTTTAAAATCATAAATACTGGTACTATTACTACAAAAAATGGAAATATGAATTAAGAATGTAAAATGGTTGAATTCGTGGTGTGACATCAGAGGATACCTGTCAGTGTCAAATGAGGAATACAAAAATTAATTTTCAATCTGTCACTACAGAGTTGTTACTGATTGTATATTGCTTTAAAATGAGTTCTAACATCGATTACTTAAATAAAAAAGCAGATTCGCGGTTAATATCGCAAAAATTCCTGTCAGATCAATAATTAAAAAGTTGACATTTTAACTCGGGTTGTAGTTGTTGCCATGGTAACTTTAAAACGCGCGTTTTAAAACTTGGATTTAAACATTCTGAGGCGTACATTAAATAAGCAAAATAGGGTACCAATAAAAAAAAATTATAACAAAAGGTCTATCAGAAGTTAATTAACAAAAATTGTCAGACAGAAAGATTTTTTCAAAAATGTGTCATTATTTACCGCAAATTGCGAAAATTTCAAGCAGATGTTTTCAAAAGTAGAATCATTTTTTTAAGCTAAATTCAAATATTCAAAATCCATATTAACAAATTAATACTAGTCTGGCGGGCGTCACATGATTTTTACACGTTTTGTGCAACCATTTTCACCTTTTAAATTTGAGGTGTTCAATGGGGTACCTTTTTTGTCATTGGTCTATTAATACATCAATTGATTCACTAGTGATAGCTCAGTTGTCAGAGACAGAAACTGATAAAAACCGGTTACTAAATGTCCAATTTTTAAGATAAAAATCTAAAACTTTCACATATTACTCTTGAAGTAATGTATAAAACGATCCGATGGATAGGAATGCCAAATAATGTTTTTAATAAAAGTTATTAACGTTTATTTCACCCCTAGTTTCACGAATTTTGAAGCCTCGAACATTTTTTTTAATTTTCGTGAAATAAAGAGGGTTAATTTAATTTTTAAGGCAAAGCCCCTTGAAGAATCTTAAAGTACACATTTCAAGCTTTAAAAAACGCACCTATAGAAATCTAATAACGTGATTTAAACCAGAGTAGAGGTGTTTCAGAATCTCATGAGCCGCGAAATGCGCAAAAGGTAAAGTTTAATCTGAGTTATAAGTATGTTTTTGAAGACACTGGAGGCTGCCTTGCTGTATACATAAACAAGAGCTCGGGATAAATTGTAAACAATAAATATAATATTTTTAAGAAGTATGACTGAGTCAACAGGACGGATTATGTCTCTGCGCATATGAAGGTCACGGCTCATGAGGTTTTAAAACACCTCTAATAGGTGGTTAAAGTTATTATACATATCAAATTTTATCACTTTCTCAAGATTTTGAAATTTGTGTACATCTGCAAAAATTCATTTTTATATTTGAAAATATAATATTCCAATAGTCACATGTTTCTTCTTTCATTTAAGCTTTGTTGAGTTCAATTTCATTAATTAGTTCAAAAGTTACAACAAATTTAGTGCGCTCGAGACCGCGCAATCTTCGCGCGCCATAGTTATTAGCCAAAAATCGAAAATATTTTTCGATTCTTTTAAGGGTCTCCGGCACCTTAGAACTGTAAACTATTTTTAATCGTATTCTACACCAAAAGAAAAGCTTATCTTGAAAAATTCAGCCATATAACGTTTAGTGACGCCTTAAAACCCCCGACGACTGGGCTATGAAACTAACAATTGATTATTATTGTATTGTCATTGATAATACGTCATTGTGCCAAATGTTCAGGCTCTGGATACTCAGGAAGTGGATGGAAAACCACATCAGACCTTTCTCTATCAAATATGACAACTTTAAATCAATATGGCACTCGTACAGGTTAAACAAGATTGATATTTCTTAGCATGGGCCAACCACTTAATGTCGATGCAATATTAGGTGACGAACCCAGAAAAAACGATGCTTCAAAAGAATGTTTCATATACCTACATGTTCTATGTAAATGTCTTTGCAAATATACTGACAAAACTATGCTAAGAAATGTGTATAAAGTTTTAAATCCAACTAAATAAATAATAAAACTTTATGTCGACAATCAGCTAATTATAGACGTTACATCAACAGAATTAACAAAAACTTCTCAACTGTGGATTTACAACGCAAAATAACAAAACAGTTCCAGTTTACTTAGGGCCATATAAAAATATTATTTCGCCCTTTCTATTTCCGGTGTTTCCGGCATAAGACTAACATTAAGCGTAAAGGGTGAAATTGTGTTACAATAACGAATGGTACTATATATCACGAATTACGCAAACTGTGCTAAACATTTTAAATAATGCTAACCAAACATTTTACACAAAGCTAACATTGTATTGCATAAATTATAACATTACTCGCAAAGCAAATAGAGAATTCACCACCCGCCTAGGCATTTTGCGGTTCAAATAAAAGTTATTGACAAACTGAACCTTGTTTTGCGTTCCAATGTTTGTGTTGCAACGGTAAATTCTGGAAATGGGCGGCGTTGAAATGTACAGTGATTTAAAAGTGAACTGTAGACGTTGAAGGCATTTCCGCAAACTACCAAACCTTTCAACATCACATTTGAATCCTATTCCTCGACGGGAGTTTCGCCAACAAAGTTGGCATTATCTGGAGACAAGTAAAGCTGCGGTATAACTAAGACGAGGAGCGTCATTTTATTTATTTATTTAATCGTATTATTTATATTAATATCCCGGCGGAGTTTAGCTAATGCTATTCCACCTACTAAACTAACGACACGGTTGAACACATTCCACCGATCATGTAATTTCTACCCAAATTCCTCTTATTGCCTACTTTACTATCTACCTGTGTTGGCTCGACGCACGCGCACCGTGACTTGCTACCCACTAAAATGTTTGAGATGTCTCCCTTGTTACTAGTCATATTATTTTTCGTAAAATCGTCGCATAATAGTGACATTTCGATTGTCATTTGGATATCGAAATGACAGTCTTTAACGCACGCGTGTTTAAAAGCGATCTTTTATTTTAATAGTACAATCTTTTAAATTGGAGAATTGAACATTAGGTGAACATATTTTTATTTCATTCTGTAGAACTTGTAGAGTTGTATTATTATGAGAAGATGCTCGGGGCGGAGCTAACGTGCGCGAATATTTTTACCAGTGACAGCATCATCTGGGGTAGAAGGATATATAATAAATATAATCAAATTTTCGAGGTCGAGGAGCTGTGTAATGTAGAATACTAAAACTCGTTACACTCTGGTGTTTTCGATGAAGACATTCTTCACTGAAAGTAAGGTTATATCACTTAATTCAATAAAAAACGGCGAACACAACAAGTATACTGCAGCACTGATCCTGTGACTGCAGATTGACGGTGCCACTGGCTTCGACGCAATTCGTTCTCATTGGCCTAAAACAATATAGGAACACAAACTCGTTTCTGCGCATTATTTTTTGCAAGCATCTTCTCATAATAATACTACTCTATATGTGAAGAAGATAATGCCTGTAGAAGTGGGAATGGTAGCGGAATTTCCTTTCTCTCCGAGAATTTTCCTTGCTATCGCCTGCTTATTTTGTATTGAATTTTCTATATAGCCTTCTGCTACAGAAGTCGAACGCCAACCTCCGTGCCTCATGAGCATCGATATATTGGCTCTTGCATCCGCAAGGAAGGAAACAGAATATCGTTTAAAGCAGTGCCCAGTGTACTCACTAACACTGGGGAGTCCAAGGAATTCGGTAATCTTTTTAGGTATAAAACCAATGGTATTTATACCTAATGCTTGCCTGAGACATTTTGAATTTCTGTATGTGATGAGAAATTGGTTAGGATCAATACCAGACGGACGTAAGATTGCATATTTGCGAACAATTTGTAAAAAATTCACTCCTTATATATCTCCCTCTGGTATTGTAAATAATCTCGGAACATTGGTTTTTGTATCGGGTATTGTGACTTTAATAAACGAGGTAACAATTTCAATGTTCTCTGTACGTAAATAAGTTATTTCTTCTCTTCTAGGGGCTCCAGATACAGCAACGATCAACACTACTTTCATTGATAAGTATTCTTCATCATCTGCCTCTTTCATAAACCTGTCAACCTCTTCCTTGGAAAATATTCTGGACTTTTTGGGTCTATACCCACTTAATTTTTTTTTTTTTTTGAGGAATGCCATAACATTAGGATATGTACTGATATCCACATTTTTATTTAGATAAATTGTAGTTTGCAACATAGAATAACTACTCCATAAAGTAGAAATATACCTTATTTTCTGCACGCCAAACATCAAATTTTTTGTACATAATCTGGTACATCCTCCTCGATTTTGGCGGAATTAACGTGCATAAAGCAGCTTCCGCTTAATTTTCTATATCTGAATTTTCGGATTCTGCCGTAAAATTGCACATTATGTACAAGCAACGACCTAGTAGTCAACTTGTCTGCGGTGATTTAAATTTTATGGTGTAAGGAAGTGAACGACATAATTTTTGTTTCTTTTACTAAAATAAATATTAAATGTCGATTTTACGAAAAATATTACTGTGGCGAAGTGTTTTAGTCGACGTGTAAAACTCGGCCCGCGTCATGTCGCGTGCCTGAACACCACTATTTCACAACTTGTATTGAAAATAGCTATTTACTTTTTGTAATTCCTAAGTTTTCGAAAGCATCCAGCTGTATATTATTTGTTACATTTCTAATTAACCTTAAGTTATTGACATCTATTCTCTGCAATAAAATCATGTTGAGCAACTCTAGACTTTTCAGTCTTCCATATTTGAGATGGGCCATATGCACATTTAATCTTGTTATAATTGGGCGTATCGTTTGTCCAACATATTTTAAATTACAATCCTCTCAAGGATGTAAAAAAATTGAAATCGCTAGCGTTACGCAAAGTATGGTAAAATTTGGTGAATTTTTTAACTAAGAGGCGTAATTAATCGTGTATTACTTAAAATAGATTATATATAAGCGTTAGTCGATCCAAGTCAAGATACGCATAACACAAACATATGTTACAATTTCCACAACTTAACTTTATATTGTTGTGTGTTATCCTGTACCTGGGATACAATCCCGATGGATAGTTGCGAGTAAATAAACATCAAATAAATAAACAATAAGTGATGTATTTACAATATGAATGAATTTTGAATATCACATATTTAATTAACGAAATTCTCCTCGACTAAAGGTTCAGTGGAAATACGTATTCATCCCGGGACGATGCCAGATTGGTTGACGGGATATGCGTCGAGTGTCAGAATTTTGCGGAAACTATTTTGGTGTCAAGTATTATTTAATCAATCAAATTAATAACACTAATATACGATTCAAATGTATTGACCCCTCACTTTATCCGCTAATATCTCAGAAACGGAGGAGCAGAAAAAATCAAAAAAATTATGTGTTCATTATGTCTCTATTCTAAATCATTCACTGAAATTTGAATAATATACGTTGGGTAGTTTTCAAGTTCTGCTAAGGTATATTGAAAAATGTCTTACATTTTAAGGAAATTTTGGCCATACCAGTTTTAAATTCATTATATTTTGGAAAATATGACTACTATGTTAATAATATTTTAGGTACCGATAGATAAAGCACGGCATTCTTTGTACGAGGAAATTTTTTCATAATTTTTTAATCTAAAATTTTATAGTTATTCTCAAAAACGTGACCTCATGCTTATTCGGTTATTTATTAAGGGATTTAAAACATTTTTCATAAAATTGTTAGTTACATAAAATGTAAGTATTAAAAAAAAGGAATTGTTATACCGAGTGAGTCACGAATTGCGCTCGCCCCGATATTTCCTAAAATATTTGGAATAGAAAATTGAAATTTGGAGGCCTTATTACACGACTAAAATGCCATCTTTTCAATAAAAAATCAAGTTTGGTGCACATCCGGTTTGACCGGAAATGCCCACAACTTTCGATTTTTAAATGGAACACCCTATACATTTTTACATTTTTGGGATCTAGAGGAAATTTTGAATACAATACATCCATTTTGGTCACTTTTTGATAAACATTAAAAATTTTATTAAAAAATCTTTTTCTGAACCCAGAGTGCTGTGGTGCTCAAAATATATTTTAGTTTGTGTGCTACGTTACTATAAAAATAAAAAGAGCAATATGATTGCATTACTTAATTCTCTAGAGGCGTTTAAAATTTTTAAATGTGATTTTTACCCACTAACTCGGTTTTTTTAAATGGGAATTTAATCGTTCACCAACATTTTTAAATACCTCATTTTCATACGAATCTAATGATACCAAAATTTTGAAAATCCGCTCAGAAATATTTGAGATTTCAGCCAAAATACAATGCAACCAAGCTTTTAGAAACATGAGGCTAATAGATAATAGATTAGTGGGCTTTGGAAACTAAAATGGCACATTTCTGTGTAAATCTGGTAACCTAATAACATTGGAAAAATCATAGTAGCCATTGAATGTAATAAAACAATATCAGCTGTCAGACAGATACAAAATAAAGCGTTGCGGAAATCTCTTTGAGTAAAAATTAAGGAAAATGAATAATTTTAGTAGAAATGAAAAAGTCGATATGTTACTGATATATGGAGAGCGTCTCAAAAATTCAACTGCAGAGTGGAACAAGAATTAAGAAACGAACCCAATCAACAAGATGACCATGAAACATTTATTGTAAGTGAGGACAAAGAAATTGATGTAATAGGATTTGTGATGGTACACCCAACAACATCAACAAGGGAATTGTCAATGGAATGCGACATTAGTCAGTCTTCGGTTTGCAGAATTTTAAAGAAACATAAGTTTCGGTCTTGTAAATACCAAATACACCAACATCTTTATGGAGATGATAACGACAGGAGGCTAGTACATTGCAACTGCCTCTTAAATGTAGTACAACAAAACCCAGGTTTTCCTTTTCATATTTTATATTCAGATGAAAGTAGATTTACGAACCAAGGTATGTTTAACAGAAATAATACTAGGTACTGGGCTCAAGAAAATCTGAGGTTGGTAGGGCGGGGGAATATTCAGGAAAGATTTGGGTTTAACTGTTGGCTTGGAGTACTTGGAGATCGAATAATTGGACCCATATTTTTTGATGGAACACTTACTGGCGAACGATATTTATTCTTTTTACAAAACCAGACAGCAGAATTTCTTGACTTACTTCCTCTTGCCTATTTACAAAATCTGTTTTTCCAACAAGATGGTGCTCCCCCACATAATTCCAGAAGAGTGATGGAATATTTAAACGACTTGCATGGTGAACGCCTTATCGCAAATCAAGGTCATATCAGGTGGCCTCCTAGGTCACCTGACTGAACACCCCTCGACTATTATGTATGGGGCACTCTCAAAAACAAAGTTTATAAAACTTCTTCAAATACCCGTAAAGAGCTGCAAAATAAAGTTGTACGGGCTCTTAATGAAATAACGCCGGCTGAATTGCGTAGAGCCATTCAAGCAACTGTACGCAGAGCCGAATTGTGTATAGAAAAAAATGGTGGACATTTTGAACAATATCTACAAATGTCAATTTATGGTTTAATTATATTAATTATTTTAAAGATACCTACTGTTACCTAGTTTAAGTCTAATTGTTCAAACGGAATTGATTTTTATTTATTTATAGGCCCGATATTTATGTTCATTTGAATAAAACTCTGAAAACCGAACTGATGTCGCATTCTATTGCAAATGCCCTTGTGGATGTAATTGTGTTTACCTCCACATACCTATGCTAAACTTAATTGTAACGTTCTTTGCGCTCACAATTATTAAATGTTTGATAGCTCAAGATTGCCTATAACTAGACGAGTCTGTCTGACAGCTGATATTGTTTTATTACATTCAATGACTACTATGGTTTTTCCAATGTTATTAGGTTACCAGATTTACACAGAAATGTGCCATTTTAGTTTCCAAAGCCCACTAATCTATTATCCATTAGCCGCATGTTTCTAAAAGCTTGGTTGCATTGTATTTTGGCTGAAATCTCAAATATTTCTGAGCGGATTTTCAAAATTTTGGTATCATTAGATTCGTATGAACATGAGTAAATTAAGTAATGCAATCATATTGCTCTTTTTATTTTTATAGTAACGTAGCACACAAACTAAAATATATTTTGGGCACCACAGCACTCTGGATTCAGAAATAGATTTTTTAATAAAATTTTTAATGTTTATCAAAAGTGACCAAAATGGATATATTGTATTCAAAATTTCCTCTAGATTCCAAAAATGTAAAAATATATAGGGTGTTCTATTTAAAAATCGAAAGTTGTGGGCATTTCCGGTCAAACCGGATGTGCACCAAACTTGATTTTTTATTGAAAAGATGGCATTTTAGTCGTGTAATAAGGCCTCCAAATTTCAATTTTTTATTCCAAATATTTTAGGAAATATCGGGGCGAGCGTAATTCGTGACTCACCCGGTATATCAAATATTAACTTAGTTATCAAGCGCAATAGATAACATTACCTCAAGTTTGCAATAATATTATCTATTGCGCTTGATAACTAAATTAACATTTGATATATCAATTATTTTTTCTGAAAATGCTTACATTTTATATAATGAACTATTTTATCAATTTTTTTTTAAATACATTGATAAATAACCATATAAACATGATGTCACGTTTTTTAAAATAACTGCAATATTTTAGAATAAAAAATTATGAGCAAATTTCCTCTTACAAAAAATGCCTTGCTCTATCGGTATTTAAAATATTATTTACATAGTAGGTATATTTTCCAAGATATAATGGACTTAAAACTGGTATGGTCAAAATTTCCTTAAAAAGTAGGACATTTATCAATATAACTTATCTTAGTGAGAGGTCAATACATTTGAATCGTATATTAGTGGTAAATGATTTAGTTAATTAAATGATGACAACAAACTTTTTACAATCATGAAAATTTCTAATTAAAATCTTCAGATCAGATTTTTTTTTAAATAAAAGATGCAAGATCGACATGAGGTAATATTTCTCGATGTAACTTGAAATAATATACTCTAAATCCGCAGTAAATGCAAATCCGTCATTCTTTATATATTCTGTGGAAGTATTAATGAGCGTGCCTTTTCCGCTGAAAGATATTCACTCACGATTTGTATACCCAGGAATGGAACTTATTATAAATCCCCTTTGGCGTCGGAGCTTTTCATAATCCCGAGGTGGCGTTTGATAGATGGTGCGAATATTGGGGGGTGTAGAAGTAATCCAGCAAACTGAAAGATAGATACTTATTTGTCTGAAATCAATGACTTTTCAAAAGTATCTTAAATAGGCTATGAATACAAAAAGATACGCGATTCTTTTGATAACACTATTACAGATTAGTAAAAATATAATTTACTATAGATCAAAATTTTCGTTAAGAAGATTTTTTTTCTTTCCTTTTCAAAGGCTCAATTCAGGTCAGAGTGAAAAAGATAAAGTAAATTTTTCGAAACGTGGCCATTCGGCATTTACTCCAAAAAAGAATTTTTATTTCATTCGACATGTGCATCCACAGTTACAAATTTTTTTATCCTAATTAGCAAGGGGGTCGTAATAGTCCGATATTAAACATTATTTTAGATTAATGTGTGTGCTTGTTAGATAGTTGAAAATTAATAAAGAAATGGCGTCAACAAACTTTCTAAACGGCTATTACTCATGTTGGGCTATGAAATATGTACGTCCTTTTATCCGAAATGCAACACGCTTTATTACGGAAGTTACAGAATTGCGGACACTTGCAAGAAGAGCTCAAACTTTCAATGACATATCTGTATACATGGGGGAGCTAATTTTGGGCTAAGGCCCATGAGTGGGCTGGCACGAGAGAGACTTGGTGAGATTTCAGGACTAAGAGGCCCGCTGGTATTAAGTAACGAGAAATAAATATTACATGCACACGAAACAGCTATTCTGACGACTGTATATCATTACTGTACGTAATTATTTAGTTTTATGTGATATATATGATGCTATTAAAATGGGCTAGTATAAAGACTTATTTGCTTATTTTACTTACACTAAACCAGTTATACTGCAACGTGTTTATGCCACAAGTTAGACACTTACCTGAAAAAAATGAAAAACATTATTAGAGCATTAGAAACATTAAAGCAAAATTGCTTATCTGTTAGTGTACTGCCAAAAAAACATATTCATTGCAAGATTTTGGAAAATATATGTGAAAGTTATTTCTTTATTTATGTTGCGATGACATAAACAAAAATGGTTTAAAAATGTGTTATGCCATGAAAAATGTTTTGGGGTCTACAGGTGGCTTGTGATTTTTTTCAGATTTTCAATAATCTACAAAAATCGTAAGGTTATTAAAAAATCCCGCGGGTAGAAGCATACCTAACAATTAGTATAATATTTCTCTAAAACAATCCATTTCTTATGTAGATAACCTTTATCTGAGTTAAACAAACAATTTTTGGAAAGAACGTGTGTCCTTATTTCTGATTGGAAAATTTGAAAGCCATGTTCATGCAGGGAAAAATTTTAATTTCGTCAGATTTTAAATGTCCCGGTTCCTTTTTATTTTGTGTGCCGATGGACTTGAGACGGACCTGGGCGAATTTCACTTGTTTGGGAATTTTCGTGTACCTTTGTAAACTGTGCTCATAAGGCAAACAGCTGGTTTCTTAGCTGATACACACCTTCTTCGTAAGTATCTCAGGCCAAATTCGAATCTCAACAAATCAAAAAATCTTACTCTCAGCAGATTTAAGTTCATTTTATTAACCAGCTTAAAAAATGTTGAGGAGAAGGTTCTCAATTCGGCCCCTATGTATGTCTTTTTTATATACAGTGGTTTGAGTTCAGACGAGGAAAAACTTATATTCGTAAGATTACGAGGAAAAGTTTTTCTTTATAAAAGCGCCCATTTTTTGCAAAGTCTGAAACTACAATACTATTTAAAAAGAATTGTGGTAAATATTTACCAAAATGTGAAATATTACAAAAAATTAAGAAGCTTTATTTTCAAAAATATGATGATAATAATAATAATAAAACTTTATTGGTGTGTTATACACAAAGTATTTACACAAGTCAGATTATTGTTAAGGAAAGTAAAACAACTAGACTAGATAAATACATGATTAAGTGTAAACTAAAAAAGGCAAAACTAGGTTAAAGCATTAGAAAGATTAAAATAAAATTTGAGGACAGTTTCTAAAATTTTAACAAATAACTATTGACAAATACCAACAGTCAGGTTATGTAGTAATTACCAGTTATTAAAATCGGCCTCCATGAATTACTCAACTGAATAAAATGCATTTCTGAGCCAAAATTTCTTTACGGAGATTTTGAACTTGTTCAAGTTAAGTTGCTTCACCTGCATTGGTAGAACATTGTACAACACTATACCTTAATAATTTGTTCCAGTGTGTGTTTTATTTAACCTTAAAAAGTTGATATTTATTTTATCCCGGTTTCGTGTTGGGTAACTATGAGTTTGGCCGTGGGTAGTGAATTTGTCGTCATTCCTTTTACATAAGAGTGATTGCAAGATGATGTAAGAATACCTAACGTAATAAATTCAGGTTTGCAGTCATCTCTGTATTTTAGCTCAGCAATTATTCTGATGGCCTTTCTTTGCATACCATAAACTGCTTTGCTAGCTGAAGAGTGCCCCCAAATCAAAATAGCGTAAGAGATAACAGAATGTATCAGGCCATGCCATGATACGCAGTAAGTAATGTTCTCTGGGAGACATTGCGTAATAGATATATATTTTTGCTTAATTTCCTACATATATAATTTACATGTGTTTCCCAAGTTAAATTTTTATCAAGATAGACTCCCAAGAATATTACATCATTACTAAGCGATAAATCATTGTTGTCCAAATTTATTAGAGTGAAAACAACTTTTTCAGTTTTGGAATCGTTTTGCGTCAACTGATTAACTATGAACCAATCTTGCACTGAATTCTGTTTCGAACTTATTTCAGATATTAAGTCTTTAACATTTTTAAATGATATTGACTAAAACAAAGCTTGCATCCAGGGCAATGCTTAGCAGATCATTTATATAAATCCAGAATAGTGTCGGTCCTAGCACAGATCCCTGAGGTACACCATATTTTGTTGGTAGAAAATTTGAGTTTGTGTTTTGCAATGATACATATTGGAAACGATTAGTTAAATAGAAAATTATTGAGTGGGCGGTATTGTTGCTAAAACCATAACACCTTAATTTATTGACTAGTATTTTATGTGAGACACAGTCAAAGGCTTTTGTGAGATCTAACAATTGTGAAAATGTAAGCAAGCCCTCTTCAAAGCCGTTTCAATTAAAGAATTAATACCTAATGTTGTGGAATGCTTTGTTCTAAAGCCGAATTGATGCGAATTGAATAAATTATTTGTTTCAAAATGGGTAGTGATTTGGTTCTTTAATATAATTTCCAGGGTTTCTGCGAAAAAAGGAATGATGACAATTGGCCGATAAATGAAGGATCATCCCTATAACCTTTTTTTATGGATTGGTATAACTTAATATTGAGAAACGGTATCTATAAAAACTGCTATAGATTAAAAATTAGTCAATTATGAAATTTTGATTTACCACGAATTTATTGCAAAAGAGCAGAAATATTTTACAGTAAGAAGTCAAAATGTTTTCAAAATATTCGCAAGCGAAGGCACTTCAGGCGTCGAAGGCTGGCGTGTTTTTGTATCTCCTACGAAATTTCGAATAAACTCTTTTAAAACTGTGAAAAATCGTACGAATTGTGTAGAATTAAAGCGAGGACAATTCTACATTAATTGATATAAATTAACATGAGTATCTGGTTATTTCATATAGTTGACATTTGTTGAAGATATATTGGTTGAATCACCTAAAAGCATATATAAACAACTTGAAAAGCGGAGGCAAACATCTGGCAGTATAATATGAACTGTGCATCATAAACTCATCGTCGGTGAATAACAAGCTGGTTTCTAAGAAGAGTAAAACAACGACTGCAAGTGGTGTGGGAATCCTACAGAACAGAGGGGAAACTGCCAACATATATACACGGACGAAAAAGATCAATTCTATTAGTAGGGCTATGGCGAAATTTCATTTAAATTTTTTTAACGTGGTTCAATTTTCTACATTTTGTATGTATAAATCAACATATGCAAGATGTAGATTTATAATACCAAATGTTTGTAAAAATCTTGTACACATGTTGAAATACTACTAAAGTTCTGATATTGACAAAAATTGGCTACATCTGATGCACAAATACGACACAGCAACTAATGTTTGATAAAACAAAAGGGCCACTACCCAAAAACTGACAGTTCTAAAGAACGATAATATATCGAGTTCAATCATTCAAACGATTTTATTGATTCAACTTGGGTAAACTAGGAATATTTTATATTCCCTTCGAGCACACATATAAATAGAAGAAACGGTTTAAAAGAGTAAACTTTAAAACTTAGTTCGGAGGTTCCTTGGCTATGAAATTTCCTCGGAATTTGTATAGAGAAACGAAACAGTGTCATAAATTCCCTTTGGTATGTGAGCCATTCATAATCCTCGCGCGGCATTTGATACAGATGGAGCGAGCACGGGAGACGTATCAAGTCTCCGGATGTCATCTCACAAAGCCAAAGGTGTTACGCCAGGCAATATCAGCCGGTAATTCCATCTAAGCCGCACATCTCCGGCGCATTGGACCTTTTGCTTCAGCCTAACTCCATCACAATACGGACAATCGTTTGCTGATTAAATAAGGACAGACAAATTGGATTAATAATTCAGAATGAAATGGAACAGAACGGGAGGATGGAAAATTAATTTAACGTGTAAAAAAATCCTATCGAACGATGCTTTTTTATGGAAATCGTTCCAGAGAAATCAGTTTATTCAATCTCAGTTGAATTCACTTGAATATTTGATAGAAAGCTGGAAATGTATACGAATAAAGAATTATTATTAAGACAATTGTCTCTGCATTACTTCCATACAAGTTAGTCTACGGATTTTTTATGTGTAATTTGGGTACTAGATTTCCCAACATTATTATTTAAACTAGAACTAGAATATAAAACTAGAATAATGTAAATTCTCTGGAAACTTCCATAAAGCGGAAACAATAAGATACAGACGTTGTTCCTTTCTCGCACCAGATGTATTATAATTTTTAAAGTAACTATATCCTTTGAAGTAGTTTCTTCCGGGTTTTGCCGCGGTCGTCGAACTTGACTTGACGTTTCGCTGATCATGCTGTCAGCTTCTTCAGAAGGGTTCCAAAGACTGTCTTTGGAACCCTTCTGAAGAAGCTGACAGCATGATCAGCGAAACGTCAAGTCAAGTTCGACGACCGCGGCAAAACCCGGAAGAAACTACTTCATTGGACAACGGCCGTGAAAACCTGCATTGCAACTATATCCTTACTATCATAGGCGTTATTGTCTATAATATAATGTGTGAAAATAATATTTTAACGGTTGTGTATCCCTAGAGGCTTTGAAATAGCCTTATGTGGGAACTACACACGTAGGATCAATTTGATTTGAAAAAATTCCAGTGCCATGGCCGGGAATCGAATCCGAGTATCCTGAGTGAGAGTCAAGCGTGCTAGCCTCTTGCATTTTGTCTACTAAAGAGACATTGTTACATAAATTGGTATCTGAAGGTTATCATGGTCGCAGATTGCAATCATGAGATCGAAACTCAAAAATCCAAAATGGCGGCATCAATATGGCGGACAAGATTTATCATTTATCAACGAATTCGAATGAAAATCGATATTTGAATGTAATCAATCTTGCAGATTAGAAATTTGCGAAGCTAAAAAATTCAAAATGGCGGAGTCAACACGACGGACCAGTTTTATCATTTATCGTCTGATTCGACTGAAAATCGATATCAGAAGGCAATATAGGTCGTCGATTACAAATTTGAGATCGAAATTTAAAAATTCAAAATGGCGGCGTCAACATGGGGCACCAGCTGTCATTTATCATCTGATTTGATTGAAAATTGATATATGAAGATAATCAACGTCGACTGAAAGTCGATAACTGATTATTATCGAGGAACAGATTATAAATATGCAATCGAAACTCGAAAGTTTACAGTGGCGACGTCAATATGGCAAACTTTATATGTCTTATACAAAGGCACTCACAATTAATTGACATTAATTCCACACACTCAACTATTTGCTACAATAAAAAGCTTTCATAAAACACTTTGATTTTTAAGAGCTGAAATTATTTCAATTATTTCTCTCCCAAATGTCGAATGCTTGCTGAAACAAAGAAACAATTGTATATAAAATAATCTGATACTACAGATTCATTACAAAAGACAAAACGAATAAAACAAGCCATTCCTAACATGTATCCATTAGTTAATGTTGGTAATCTTGGAAAATGATTTAAATAAAATAATCTGATATCCGCAAGCTACGGCTTAGATTTCCGAGATCTTTTGAATTGGCGAGTACTTGAAAAATTACTTTGAATTGACATTATTCATCAAGTTGAAATATGTATATTTTGCGGTACATGTGCAATTTGTTCGTTCAATATTACCCTAGGAAAAAGATTGCAATTGTGCCAGTTTCACATGCAGTATGCACGTATAAATAAGGGAGGTATTTTAAATATAAAGAGGAATATTCTGGTATAAGAACCAGACAATAGGTTATATTTGCATTATAATCTCAGCGAAGAGGGCCTAACAAATGGGTTGCTTTGCAAAATATAGGGGGATTTTTAAAGTTGGAAGTTTGGCACTGTTAAATAATCTGCAAAACGTAATCGATAATGGTGCCAAAACATAGCACCAAACGTCGCTAATATTTGCACTAAATAAACATATGTGCATTAATGGAAGTCTTTATTGAAAAGAAAAATATATTTTTATATGAAATAAACGTCTGTCGCTCAATTTATCTAGATATTTACAAAATAGTAGTACTTAATAATTTACGAGAAACCCCCTAGACCTGGATTTGATGTATGAATTTGCTGATGATAACTGATTACGAGAGAGATCCAACACCGACAGATTGCAGCTACAGAGACAAGGGCAGAGATCGTTAGAAATTGAACCGAAGCTTGGACGAAACTGCAATAGAAAAAATAACAGTAGTCACATAGCTCTGAAAAATTGGAAAAATCGCAAAGAAGGTTTTGGCATTCGTCAAGAAACGGATTCCTGCGCAGCCCCGGAATTTAGGTAATGGAGTCCAAAGTCAACAGGGGTCAGCTTTCACCATATTGTATTGCGTACTGTCAATTTTTTTATTCATGCAAAAACTCATTCAAAAAGGTGCATATTGGGTTATATGCGGTCAGTATATTGGTAACAGCTGGATATATTATAACCATTCCCAAACCTTTTTACACATATACCCATATCTTATCGGTGATTGCTAATCCTTTTGCGTAGTCGATTGTTACCATATTCTCTCGTCGTTCCCTGGGGTTGCAAACGCGCGCCCTCGAGGCGTATCCCTTTCGTCATGTGTGGTTATGCAACTTAAGTCGTATTATGCATAGTTGACTTTGGACAGAGTGAAATATTTATTTTACTTATGTATATTGCATTTCTAAAAAATAAATACCAAAATATTACCGAATATTAGTCTCGCGTTTAACTATCTACTTCAAGTTCTTTCACCTGAAATTCTGCGTAGCAAGAGGTACACGAACTTAAAGAATCTCATACGGATCTTATACGACTGAGGGTTCTGAAAGCTGGTTTCTCGCAGGGTTTAGGGGGTTATATATTTCTTTCCGATTTACAGGTGGCACCTTTGGTGTGACCCTGATCCCTAAGACGTAGTTTTTACAAACACTAAAACTCTTGAACATAACACCCGACGCGCGTATCGCTTACCATGTTATCATCATCGAGGGATGATGAAAACAGTGTTAATTTTAAGACGATATGCAAAAGTGCATTATAGATCTACGAGATATGATAGAGAGCAGTTAGTAGCAATCTACGGTAAGCAAATATTTTCCTTTTCCTTTGAGTCTTTCTACAAGTTGCAGCGAATTTTCTGAGAGTGGAAAGATTCGCTCACCGTTGCAAAAGGAACTTCTGGCGACTTTCAAATTAAAAAGTATTGACGTGTCCTTGAGACGCGTAGCGAAGCCCATCCAAAACGTCGCATGCCTGTTGGAAGTAGTTGGTATTTTACAAGGAAGTAAATTTCAGGTATTATTATACTCTTCGCAAATCACTCCAATCAACGAATGCTCAAATGGGGGGTGTAGAGAAGAGGATATGGTGGGGAACAGAATTATTAACATCAGGGCTCTGGTTGGAGTGGTTAGGAGGTACACATACCAAAAGTTACCAAACCTACAAGGTGAGCGGGGTGCAGGGGGCACGTAGAAGGTCATTTGGCATTTCGAAATATATAAGTGAAAAAAAGTGACATTTTACATGTCCCGCTATGCCCCGCTCACCACGTAAGTTCGGGTACTTTCAGTTTGTTTACTTCCTAAATACTCCAAACACCCGAAGTAAGAAATTTCGTTCCCTACCATGTCCTCTACACCCTGTTCATGTGTTCATTGACTGGACTAAATACAAAACGAAGAGTATATTGCATTTGTCACGTTTCTTGTAAGCACGATAACTTAAGAACGAAAAGTTTGATTGTACTGTTTAAAATCTCGACGTTTCATGACATTCTAAACGTATTTGAAGAAAAAAAATTGATTTGTTTTAAAGATTACTATACTTCTAATCCACTACGTGCATGTGGAAGTAATTAACCTTTTAAGTCAATACGAAACCCACTTAACTTATGGAAATACAAGAACAAAATTCGATAACTACCATACAAAGTCAAAATCAATCACTCGATATATTCCGCAAGTTATCGGATATCTTCTACAGGCCAAACTCTAGTTATTTCGAGGCAATTTTCTGTGAAGTTTATTATCCCACACATACGCAAAAGAAAATAATGCAATGTTTTTTCGTATACAATTCGACCAACAGTTTCTTGATTGGATGCCAGGCATTGACAAAATACCAGTGTCACCGGTTTGAAACAGTAGTACTGACGTAACCTTTTTGAACTCTTTCAGTTGTCTCACTTCCCTTTATGATCTTTCTCAACTCTAATTGTTGTTATTTTTATATCATCTGAATTATAACCCTAATTACGGAAATTTCGTTAAATGCTGGTTATAAATGACTCAATTCAAATTAAAACAAATTGCAAATTATTTTGCTTATTTATTTTCACGCCACATTAAAACGTTTTATTTCTCTTCAAAACAAGCTTTACTTTCTTCTCGCGCGTTTTATTTTTAATGAGATACCTTAGAAAAATAATAGCTAAAAATAAAGTAAAATAATAATATTGAAATAGACATACAAAAACGGTTTATATATTTCTTTAAAAATATCTTAATTGAAAATGGCAGTTACGTTAATCAATGATTGAAAACGCGATGTTAAAGGAAGCTCATCTCCCTAAATATATAATGTATTTATGTACACTAATTAAATAATTACTAGACCCCTAGCTTTTAGCTTGCAAAGTTTGAAGTTTATCAACAGAAGGCTGTCACCGACTCCTTATAAAATTCCATTAGGAAACACTTTACGACAAAGTTCCATTGAGCTATTCTATTTACGTTCTGATAAGGAATCCCCTCTGTCCGTTCGGTGTAGACGTATCGTGTATACAAGGTTTCTCATGCTTCCTACAATGAGTAACATGCATGAATTTTAGAAATGCAATAATTTATTATTTTCTCGTTATATATGTTATATAAGTTGAGAAAGTAATGAGAAAAGGTATAAAAAAATGTGTAGCCTAAATAAACGACTTTGAAATTCAAAATTTTATGGGAACATATCCACGTGATTGAAAACATCACGCCATTGGTCTGACGTCATTCGGCATAATGTCTATCTGCCAAGGGGTTAAATCGTAAATTGTTTTGTAAATGTGTATTGATATTTTGATAAAAGAAATCATTCATTTATTTATTTATTTTAATTATTAAGTGGTAAAAATGACGGACAGTGGGTTTTTACGGGGCCAGAGTGACAATTTGCCCGTTGCTGACGTGTTTATGATGACAAACTTTTTTGCTACTAATACTGATTTTATTAGTGCAGAAATTGGAGGTACTAAAGCAACAAGGTATGTGTCATTCATTATTCTAAACATTAATTCAATTGTGCCCATTTTTATCCTTTTATTGTAGTTAACTATAACAAATTATTTATGTGCCTAACCTCAAAATACGTAAACAAGGCAATGTTTTAATGTTATATTAATTAATATTTTTCATCTTAGAATGCTTTACTTTTTTATATAATAAATACCTCCCGTCACTTACTAAGTACGTACTTTTAGGTAGGTACATTAATAGTAAAAATAACTGTTGACATACATAGGTATATATAAATATATAACTGGATAATATGTAGAACGTCGAGAAGTTACATTATTCCCACCGTTCTTATACATTTTTACATTTTAATTTAAGGTTCCTATTAACAGAAGTTAGTAAACTTTTGTATTCCTATAAATAGGAAAGTGACCAAATTCACCATGATATGTAAACAAATTATCACAATAATATTAGGATTAGGTACATATTTTCATAATATTATTATAAAATAATTAGTTTTAATGGGTAAATTTAATCAAAATGATCCTGGCAGCAATATAATCTTGAGGATGACGATAATTCTGCATTTCGGTCGCCTCGTCTCATAGCTCTGCACCATTTCTTCCTAACTTTATCGCGTCTAGGCACATTAAAAAATAACTTTTCTGGAGTTTTTATTGTAGTATTTGTACATTTGGGCACAATACAATATTTATAGCTACTTTTCTTTGTATTTTCCATAACACAACATAAATAATGTGTACATTCGCAATCACAATACGTTTTCCGTCGGTGCGATGTGCCCGATGACGTCACACACAAGTAGCGCGGAAACTTCTCCATTTAAACGCAGTTAAATTGACAGCTGCAGCAAATAATTTTTTTAGCCTTTAATTAGAACATAAAACAAAAATAAAATACTGGAACAATAATGTTTTTTAGTGATCTATTCATTTGTGATGTTTAAAAAAATTATGCATTTTGCTCATTGTGGTAAAATGGTGAAATATTTATTATTGCCACCTACACTGTATTTTTAATAACAAATTTAACTTAAAAACAGTAATGATTCTTACAGGGTTCGAAATCGATCTCCGTCGAAGACGGTCGTGTTGTGTTTGACGCTTCCGAAAAACGGCAAAAAGAACCGGTTAATACTACATTAAGCTCAATAAAATTTGAATTATCGGTGGATTAAAAAATTCTGTGTAAAATGAAGCGTAACAATAGAAGAAAAAAAGCACGCAACAATTTGTAACTGTAAAATATTTGTTAATAATAGTGTAAAGAACTCACGGGTCTAGCATATGGGCCATTACGTCTGCATGTGACCGTCCCTTCAAGATAGACGCCTCTCAAGTGAATTGTGTATTTATAAGATAAGATAAACATATCAGGTGTGGGCGAGAAGATAAGTAGTAGTTTTTAATTTATTAGTGTACTTAGAAGAAGAATAAATAAGAAGATGAAGACAGATGAAAACTTAAAAGAAACATGGAAACTAAAAAGAAGCATCTTGCAAACGCCTACACTTCCCATCCGATGATAATCTACTTTTCCCACCCCATGCGTCATGTGGTTCTCGCTGCTGACAACAAGCATGTCCAATGTCCAACACAGCGTATGCAGCCGGTCCGGCGGTATATAAAACATCCAAGATTTGGTTCCTGCAAGCGGTTTGGCCGTCCGTTGGGCGTATTCCGCGGACGACGGAGCTGCGTGTTGGAACGAACCTCCAGACTAGATGCTGGAATCGGCAGCAACGCTCACGTTATGGTGGCAAATCAATTAATCAATCAAAACGGTAATGCTGCCCTTCTCATAAAGAAGGTTGAATCTGACAATTGGGTCAAAAAATGGTTAAGACATTATTAAGTACTGTTTCATCATTTTACATCAATAGTACTAGAAATAAAAGTCGTAAGTCAGTATTTACCGATGCTATTCGCTTATAAAATTTGTCATAAGTTGCTGCTAATCCCAATAAAATTCGTCGTATGTGACTTATGCTAAGAGGAATTGTCGTATATTACAAATTAACTGTCAGATACAGCTATTCCATTTAGCACTGGAGCATTAAAAGAGTACAGTGATCCCACTAAAATTCGTCGTATGTGACTTATGCTAAGAAGAATTGTCGTATATTACAATTAAACCGTAGAGGAAGTTTCTTTAGATTAATTAAAAATATTATGAATTAACATGTTTTAGAGTTTAGTATTTCGTTACTTAACTCGTGCTTTGTTTTTTGACAGTGTCATAAATTATTTTGACAGATATGATGATTTTTCTTAGTACCTATAACAAAAATCGGCAAGGAAAAAAGTCGTACCTGCATTTCCCTAGCAATGTGGCCTTAATATTATACAAAACTTTTCAAAAGAATAGCTTTCCTATGTATTTACTTTATACTACACCCGCATAGCAAGCACCGGTAGTTTTAGATAAGAAAAACAGCTTCTTCATAAAAACACGTTTTTCTCGA
This sequence comes from Stenurella melanura, assembly GCA_963583905.1. Taxonomy (NCBI): domain Eukaryota; kingdom Metazoa; phylum Arthropoda; class Insecta; order Coleoptera; family Cerambycidae; genus Stenurella; species Stenurella melanura. The sequence goes on from OY757311.1 coordinate 12,738,137, forward strand.
AACAATAAAAACAGATACTACCTTCTTGATTAGGAGGGCAGAATGGTTCTTACAAAAACATGTAATACATATCTAGCAAATAAAAAGACAATTTTGAATCAAACATATAATTTCCTATTCTGTATGTGTGGCGTGTTTATTTTGTTTATTTTCATAATAATTAAATATGAAAACCCAATTAACTGCTGGCAACATAAAGCATTTTTCCCAATAAAATAAACCATTTTTATATAATTTTAAATCAAACCTAACAAAGTTATGGCATAAAACTGCCTTGTGCCGTGTGCATCACAAATGCACACACCGTGATGAAGTGAGTTTTATTTCATTTTAAAATGTCAATATACGTAAAACCTACTTTTATCGGAAATCTACTACATTTGCGAAACGCACTGACAATTACGTAAAAGCGAATATATTACAACTACAGAAAACGCAAAAAGGGATGCTAAATTTGGTGGTAATAACTTGGGTAAAACAGAAATAATAGAGGACATTTTTGAAAGTATACTTAAATTTACCGATTGTGAAAAATCCTCGGAAAAGTCTGGAAATGGAAGAAGATGAAGTCTCGGATGAAGATGATTTTGAAAATCAAACAGATGACGAAATACAAATTATTGAAATATCTGACACAGAAATTGACGTTTTGTCTGAATTTGATGATTTAAATTTAAAAGATTACGGAGAAAAAATATCATCCCAACACTATCTTTAAAAGTAACACTTAATAACAATAAAACTAGAGTTATTAGAAAATCAAGTCTGTTTTTTTTTTATTCTAAAAAACAGGGAAGACTTTCAAGTGACAGGCTCTTGAGAGTAAGAGCTATGACCAAAACTGTAGGTCGTAGTAAAAAATAAAACCTCGAAAAACAGCAGATAAAAGAAAAAACAACTAAAAAAGTAACACTCAAAAACCAATAATAAAGAGAGTGATACAAGTCATGATGAAACAAGTGAAGAATATATAAGTGAGAGTGAAACTCTTTCAGAAGATTATTCAGACAGAGGAACCTTTGAAAGAACACGGAACAGAAAGAGTCGATATTACAAATGAAAAATATTTCCCAGTTTACTACGACAATCAGTGGTATATAGGAAGAACTCTAGAAATTAGAGAAAACACATGTAAAATACAATTTTTGAGAGAGGACTTGGAAAATTTTATGTGGCCCAGGAAAGACGATATACAGGAATCTAAAACAAAATGTTAATAGACATATTTCCTCATGAAAGCTTATGATTGCTAGTCAGTGTTAAAAAAAAATACAAGGTAAGATATATTGTCATACTTGCATAAAAATCTTTCCGCGCTGACAGAGTCAACTCTGGCTCTCAAGCGAGATGAAATTCCCGAGCGCTGGTGACAAATACAGATAGCTGGCGTTAATGTCAAATGACACTAAAATAGTGCTATATATTCTTCAATCCTAACTTCAGCACTATCTGTCTTGGCGGGCACGTAGGTTCTTAAGATTGGTCCTTCTTGATAGGTTTAAAATCTGTCAACATAATTAGTAAAACAATTTCCGATCTGTCGCAATGTAAATTTCCTGCATTTACTGGACTACTTCCGTAGTTAACTAATTGCTAATGCAGTTTATGAACATGATGATTGATGCAGCAATGGGACCATTGAAAGTAATTTTCTAATATGATGACAGAACTTTATATTCAATTGCGTCGTATTTAAAGTGATAAAAATATGAATACATATTTAATACCAAGAGCTTCGCAAGGAAAATCCATTAAATTATGCTCTAAACGAATTAGTGATAACCTAACCCTCCAAAACTTATCAACGTATCAAAATGGATTTAACTTTATTCGTTCATTTTAACGACTCTGATACAAGAACCACTCAACCTAATTAATATGCCGCTTTGGGGATATTACCAAGATCTAGGCAAAGTGACGTAACGTAACGTTTAATAGATCTACTTTGAATGAATATATGCTACTATGTAGCGCAAAATTAGTGTGCGCTCATTTACATGACGACTGTATTAATAGGGTACATGCGAGTGTTAATTTTTCACCCACATGTGTTTTTATCAGATGGTTTATGTTGAAAAATGTCCAACTATACTGACTATAACACATTCAGTAATAATTAATAAAGTAGCTAACTATTATACTCATCGCAGTTTTTTCGTAATATTAGTTTTAGCCATTTTTTGTTTAATTACAAAACATAAAAAATAGATTCAAAATTTTTTAAATAATTAATAACTTATTTATTTATCAATTATTTAATAGGGTTTTTTCTTTAGCTAACACCAATTTACTGTCCTTGGAAATTGCCGTAGTTTAAAAAATGATCATTTTCAAAAAAGGAACGTGAGTTTAAAAGTGTTGAAAAGTGCATCCAAGTAATTAAAAAAAATTTGCGGATCGATTTCCTGTCACCTTCATATTTCATTCCGTCATGCAATGAAATATTTCAAACAAATTTGGTTTCAAATACCACAAGTACCAATGAACGTAAACCATATAAAAAAAATGGTCTTAAAACATAAGTCTTGACGATCATTTTACATAAAAGAACGTTTAAAAAGCTTTGATAGAAACTAAGAAATCAATGTTTAAAGATGGCCACTTTTGGCAATTTTTCGAATTTTAATCGCCCGTCGTTCAAAAATGGTGCATTTCGGAAAAAACGACAAGACACAAAAAGTGTTTATTTTGGCCCAATTAACCTAACGAATGTATTTGGAAAACGATTTATTCCTTTTTTTATTTTGCAACTAGGTACAGTTTATTAATAAAAAATTTCCTGCCATCGGAATCAAAAAGTTTAATAAAATTTTTTGTTGACAATAAAATATCAAATTGATTCCAAAAGGTTTTAACCTGTCGAAACTTCGAGATCACTTAGGTTGCTTTTCCGAGCATCTTTTTGAGGGTATACCGCTCAGCTATTACTATTTATGCATATCTAGTTCTCTTTGAAATGAAAAATGTATCATATTGATATACAATATGATCGTACTTTGACTTGGTCCAGTTCATTTTTCTTGAAAATTACGTTAAACCATTTTTGTACACATAAATTGCTCTCTATCAAAATACACGCCAAAAGTAATTTACAATTTTTTCTTTCTTCGACATTTTCAATTTATGAAGAAAACTGATCCCATGTCATTCACAATATTACCAACAAAAACGTATTAAAAGAGGTAGCCAGGTAAGTAGTATAAACAGATCTTCATGACTTCCCCCACTCTACCAATTTTGTCATCGTAGCATAAAATACTTGATCGTAAACATTCAAAACGTCAGTCAAGAATGGATAACGGTTACTAATTGTTTTAAGGTAATGTTTGCTAGCACAATCTTTTTTTTTCAAAACAGGTAACAGTCTCCAAAATTAATATTATGAGAATTATCTGATGTGAATGTTTGAATGCAGACACCTGATGCAATAAACTGCAATATTAGAAAGACAACCATTTTATTTAAGTAATTCAATGATTCATGTCAAAAATTACTTATTATTGTTATTTATCATTTATGTCATTGAATATTATCAACTTCTGCAAATCACCAAAACTTCACTTGTACAAATATAAACCGGTTTGCAGATTATTGTCAGGTAGGGTTTTTTTAAAAAGGCATTCAAAGTTTGATAGATTGCGCCGCGAAGGTAATTAATCACGTTGGCGTTCAATTTCTAATTAAACACGTTTATACCGAAGTTGCTCCCTATTTCACATTTCGGTTTAGTGAAATATCGACAGCATAAGAAAGAAGTGGAGAAGGAATCCAGAAATAATTTTTAAAGTGATAATTTATTTGTTCTGTTTTCGTGCCTTCATGTCGAAGCGTCGTTTTTCTTCGCACGCAAAAAACCCTGAAATAAAGGAAGGTACATAAAAAATGAGAGAGGTAGTTTAATGCTTCCAAGCGTGACGGCTATTTATGCAAATCACAGCGGTATGAATAATTTTTTCCCAATGAAGCATGTATAATGTGTCTTTATCGTACCATCATCATAAATATTTGAGTAGTCTATTCTCTTTAAATCCGACTTATACAACCATATGATAGCAATCAAACACTCACTCACTCCTACATTACACGAAAGTTAAATTCTCTAGACAAAAATAAAAGAGAGAAAGAAAAATATTGTGCTTTGTTAAGAAATTTTAAAATATCGAAATAATTCTCAATGTTGATCTGTTTTTTATAGATACACACAACTGTCAGACATAATGCGAACGCGGTGAACACTTAATTGCGAAGAAATTATTCCAATTGGCGATTAACGCTTGTCCGTTAAAGACAATGTCATGCGCTAATAGTAGGTAACGCGGGAGATGTATACAGCCAATGTTCGTCCTAACAACGGTAGTGGTGTGTACTTGCGTTTTGCCTGAGAAGAAAAACGTATTTTGCCAGTTTCGACTTGTTAAATAAAAATTATCAAGAAATAAATTATTAAAAGAAAGAAAAAAGTTAAAAAATAGAAACTATTAGATAAAATGCTCAAACCTGTCCATATCTTGAAGAAGACAGTATCTCAATCCATAGTAGAAGCTTCTCCTGACGGTTGTAACGCGACGCCCAGCGTGACCACTTAAACAAATCTATTTTATGATTGACCAGACTGTACTAAAATCTACTAGCTCGGTTTTAAAATTGTGCTAAAAATCTACGTTACACCAATTTTGTGACTCTTATTATATTCGTTAAATAAATTAATTTCAAAATAAAACAATATTCATTGACATCAACGTCCTCTACCACAGAGCGAATTCTACCCACTATTATAAAATTACCGTGGCGCCGTTAGTAGTGTTGATGATAGTTGTCATTAAAAGAATTCTGAGGAAACATTCGAGATGGAGCCAACGTCGACCCACTTCTTTCCTTTCTCTAAGGTGTCTACAAGGATAAATTAGTCATACAATCTGAAAACACGTTGTAAAACACCGCCTTCGCTTTATTATTAATTCAGTGCTTAAGATTTTTTATACAATTATGATATTGTGGCCATATAAATATCAATTCTCCACTAAGTTTAGAGAAATGTCGAAAGATGTCTCGAATAATAAATATCTAGTAATACTATAAAGATTTTTCTTCTACTAAAAATCACTGTAAAAATGTCAAAAAGGTGAAAGAAAATAATTTCTAGCAAATGTGGTTACGCTGAACATGAATACAAGCTTATACTCGCCGCGCGCCTGAAATCGTAATATATAAAATCGGCTCCTACCAGTGCGGGCGAAAGTCAACAAGACACATCGTGTCCATGTTTGTATTTGGTTGGCCCAATCTATATAATAACCGTGATGACAAAAATTGACGGGTATAGACCAATAAGTGAGAGCACCTCTGTGAAATAGACGACGTTTTGCTAGAGTTTATTGACATCTTCGGAACTAATTGCGTGTTGTACAACACCGCCTTCGCTTTATTATTAATTAAATGCTTAAGATTTTTAATATAATTATGATATTGTGGCCATATAAATCTCAATTCTTCACAAAGTTTAGAGAACTGTCGAAAGATGTCTCGAATAAAAAATATCTAGTAATACTATAAAGATTTTTCTTCTACTAAAAATCACTGCAAAATGTTAAAAATGTGAAAAAAGTAGATTTCTAGCAAATGTGGTAACGCTGAACATGAATACAAGCTTATACTCGCCGCGCGCCTGAAACCGTATTATCTAAAATCGGCTCCTGCCAGTGCGGGCGAGTCAACTAGACACATTGCGTCCGTGTTTGTATTTGGTTAGCCCAATGTACATAATAACCGTGATGGCAAAAGTTGACGGGTATAGACCAATAAATGAGAGCATAACTCTGTGAAATAGTCGACGTTCTGCTAGAGTTTATTGGCATCTTCAGGACTAATTACATGTTTTTTGCTTGTCCAGGGTTTATGTCGTATTTGTGTGCATTTATCAACATACTATTTAAATTTGAAATCCGGATAGGAAAAAACACACAAATAAATTGTCCAGAGGATGCTAATAAATTCTGATGAAACGTCGACTATTCGAACAGTTGTTTTCTTTACACATTGGTCATACCCGTCAAACTTTGTCATAAGGATTAAAACACAGAAAATTTACGATTGTTTCAATTATTGACGAATCCCGAAAACAATTATGTACCGTATTGAGATATTGACCATCTCAATATCTTTATATGTACTTTGGAGACACTTTCAACAAACAGCTGAGGGATAAATCGTGCCCTCTGATCTGTATACTATGGAACAATATCAACTAAAACAATGCAGGGGTAATTATTCAAAGTTGTTACAAGACGGGCAAGAGGCGTGAATAATTACTTGAATACAACACATTGTAACTACTATGCTATGTTTAGGCAGTAGTGAACCTCTACCACAAATAAATATACGTATTCAAATGATATTCATGGATAAATCACGTGATTGAAATTATGAATTTTCTTGTTTTATAAGTAAAGTTAAGAATATTAAGTATATGTTTAGTTTAAAAATACATATTTTTAGATTTCTTACATGTTATATTTTACATATTAGAAAATCATAATCTTCACATTTTGAATGCTTTTCCGATTTTTACATCCGCCATCTATTATTCAGAAATTTTCGGGTTTGGACTCCATATTCGTAGCGACCCCAAAAACCCGAGGTAAAAAAATTCAGGCAAAAATATTAAATAGAAAAATGTGTGACTTAAAGTGGAACTCTGGTCTGTAGGGATGGTTTCCAACCTTTTGAGGGATAAGTTATATTATATTTTTTGGCATGTTGTCTATCAATCTACATTTATATATTTGGTAGTACAAAATATAAGGCTATGGTTTTTCACATTGTTTTGTACTAACGCTCGTTATTTGATTTTGGGAGTGAAATTAACCCCCTCGTAGGGGTGAGTGTGGATTTAACTTGCTCATATTTCTTCCTAATGCTCAAAATTTTACATTAAAATGTTTTCTCAAAGCATTTACCAATCGTTCCATCTCATTATAAAGCTTTGCCTTATCCTATTTCACTCAATATTAGATGTTTTGGCGTTTTACTAAAATATTACCTGGCAAATCGGTTTTTGGGCTGCGGATTCGAATCATCATCATCATCATAAAATACACAAATATATCTCTGGTACAGATTTCTTTTTGTGTGTGGCTGTTTCATTTATTATATATAGATAATTTACACCATGCCATTCATATATACATATAAACATAAAGTAGTAAACGAATATTCAAATTTATTTCGAAAATCAAAAAAATTCTAAAAATTGTCTCTCGGCGTCCATTACATTGCTGGTGTTATAAACTATTTCTTTCTCGGTCTTTTTTTATGATTTTCCAATTGACTTTAGATAAACGTCAACTTATTACATATATGAATTAATTTATTTCTTAAATTGACAGAAACTATGCCTCTTCACCAAAAAATCTTGGGAGATATCAAAGGCATGCACCGTCGATTTTCAATATATAATTCACACGTTTCATAGCACTGTAAATACGTTAACATACAAACGCTCATGCATGTAATTATAATATCTGAAGCGTTATAATGTGATGATCGAATTTCTGATTTGGGGAAATTCCAACAATTATGCAGTAGTTTGCCGGTAAACGCGTATATTAATTTTAGTTTCAGACGTGAAATGCAACCTAAACAATCGAAAATAACACAAAACATGTAAATGCTATTTATGAAGATAGGATTTGTTATAAAAGTTCAATTATTTATCGTCTTTGTTATAACTGGTTATCGGGATCGAATCCCGGCCATAGCACTGGAATTTTCTCGGAAGCAATAATTCCACTACAGTCGGAACTGTTAATTAAATGTTTTAATAATCGAATATTTCTCGTATGTTAGGCATTCTTGTATTAAAAATATCTATTTTGTAAAGAATTATATAGATCTGAGAGAGAAAATAACACCTTTGTTCGCACAGGGCGTAAATAGAACTGACGAATGCGAACGTGGACACAGATTAGGAATATGAAACGCACTGTAATTCAAAATTTCAGACCAATCGGTTGTGCCATTTGAAAAGATCCTGAGAAATAAGAGAGCTGCATCACTGCAATTGTGCTCGACTTGAGAGCCAAACTACTTAGTTCAATGCTGATGTGCGTGGAGTGTGCTGATAATTATTGAGTCGTAGCGGTATAAACTTGACACCCTTCACTTCGTAGCATTATGACATGTATGGTGCAGTAAAAGTGAAGGTATGTGCTACTGTAATGGGATGTACATGCAAATGTTCCGTACGTTGTGGTGCAGTGAATTCCTAAGGCACAGCTTTAACCTACCAATATGATAGTCTTAAGCCTAGAGAAGAGGTATTAAACCCTCCTCCACTTAGCACAGAGATCCAGATGGGTTATATAGGCTACAAAACTCAAGAAACTCGGATCCCCACGGAGCAGGAATGGAACATATGATGACAGCATATGGTAGAAGACCTACTACTGAACAGGATGTCGGATATGACACAAAAAACTACATTTAACAAACATTTCAATACCACTGTTGGAGATATATTAGGCTCCATCTCCTTTAAATGAGTCACATAAGGGCTCTAATTTAAAAAAAGGGACTCTAGAACCTTCCTTTGCAAGTTACCTTCCATTTTCGCATGCCTTGGTATTCACATTGAGACAATATTGTTTTTGATCAATGTTTCGTTGGAAGACGGTTGGGGTGTAATAACAAGTATCAAATTTTTCGAATCATAAAGAACAAATGGATAATAATAAAAAGAAACAAGTTACTGTATAATGTCCTCGTTTAGGCAGATAATTTGGGACAGTTTTCTGTGAATCTTATTTTCTCCAAGGTTCCCACAGATAAATGCAAAAGTAGACTTTACTGCTATTATTAGTTTATTAATTATCACCGATGGCCTTAGTTACACAAGTTAGATCCAGGATAATGCGTCACATTGGTGAATTGATCAACAAATATATAGATACGGTCGCGTATTCCAGAGTTCTAAAACTACTTCAGACCCGCCAGCACCACTTAATTATCAATTTAATAACTATGTCGACATTTTAGCAAACAAATAATTAAAAGTAGGGCGTCGCGTCGCAGTCAATATTTTACACCACAAGTTTAAACAATATTTCACGTATATAAATCTTGATTTTATAAAACCCCGGTGAACAAATACAGAACGTACTTTATACTGTTCATTTTATCAAAAAGTATACGGTATAAAGAGCATGAGGGTATGTGGAAATTTAAAAGGATGCCAATATTGAGCCCAATGCGCCCAAAAGTGTACTACCTTATGTTTTTTAGCATGCTGATTACAAATATGACCTTCAATTTGCGAAAATTGAGCGGTTTCAGAGATAGAGAGAGAAAACGATTTAGAAACACTTTATGCATTACAAGGGGAAAGTGACTCCCTCAAGCGGAATGTCACCTATATAGACAACAAATACCCAGATGATGCAAAGCTTGATACCTTTTTTATAGCGGAACTAATTCCCGCCGCGCTTTACGGAGTAATAAGGGGCATGGGCTTGCCTGCAGAGCAGGTTTCTGTAGCGCGCTTGATCATGGGTGATTACAGCAGACCTCAAAAAAAGCACTTTTTTGAAATACTTGAAAAATTCATAATAAGTAAGGCCAAAACTGATGTCATATTCGATTTCAGCGCCCCGAAATAAATGGGAATACAATGATTTAGTTTACTAAGCATGACTTTTTTCCATTTATAAGCCAGTGTAATGATGCATTGAAGCGGCTTCGCAAACTAATATCTTAGAAATAGCTCCATTTTGGGGATTACGGCTAATAATAATAATAATAATAATAACAACAATAATAATAATACTTTATTCACCACTAAGATACAAAAATGTAAATATGGCAAGTCAATTTTGTAGTACAATATAAATAAAAGAATAATTACTACAATATAAATATAAATGGAATAATGTATATAACAGAACGAAGCTACTCGAAGATTTAGCCTGTTAGTAATCATTAATAAAAAAGGGTGCTGCACTGTGGACTATAATAACGACATTAACCTAAATAAACAACGATCATTTCTTTGCTACTAATGGCACACGTTTCTGTTATCTTCAGTCACTAGCTCCACGGAATATGGGGAATGGCTGCCATGCAGTCAGCTCTGACGTAATGGTATAAGAACTGCAGACTAGAGGCGGCATATTTACATTTTCTACAATAATCAATTTATTTTCTATCGAGATGAGTATTACATAGTAAGTAATACCACCCCCGCTCTTTGAATTTGTTATTGTAAGAAATATTACCCTCCGCTTTTCGAAATTTTAATCGAGATAAATATTGTATTCTAAGGAATACCACCCCTCGCTTTGCGAACGTTTCGAACATTACTGCGTAAAGCGGCAAATTATTTGATCATGCCCTGATTTGAGACGGAAATTTTAGGTACTGAACTATCCCATCATTTATACGTTCTCTGGAATTCCAGCCGTCTTCCTAACTAACAAAAAAATACTCTGAAATTCCCAATATGCAAAATCTGTGAAATAAATCCGCGTATTGAAGTTTAATATCAAAATAGGACCGAGAGGGGATTAATTTGAACAATGCCAAAAGCAATAAATGAATTTACGGTATTCTGAACGGGGACTTATCGACTGTTGAGCGCTTCGCTGGACGAATATAAATTTTAGATGAAAAACTCACGGTGGCCAACAAAATATCAACAAGGCAAAGCAAGTATATCGCTTAATAGTTGTTGACGCAACAAGAAGTAAAATTGATACTTTTTACTGTTCCGTGCCAAAACTGGCAAAACAGGACTTACAGAATCACCTCGGCGTCTGTCTGTTCGTCCGTCCGTCCCTCACAGGCAATTTTCTCAGAAGCTGTTCAGACGTAGAAAGTTAACATTTGGCACAGTTTTAGGAAGTTGTGTTATGTGGAGAGTTCAATGAGTAAAATTTTGTTTTTCTAAGAATGATGAGCTCCCGTAACGTTTATTAACAAAATAATAATAATTATTAATTGTATTCTTCTCTCTTTCGTGCATTTTCTTTAACAGTTTCAGTTGGTTTTCGAAAGTGCGTTTCTCCATTTTTTTAAATTATTTATTTATTTTAGTAGGGGAGCCCTTAACCAAAATTTCGTGTAATCGCGGCATGGCTAAAACCATGAAAAGTGTTTAGTTCCAATTAAAATAAACAACTTTTTTTCCTTGCAGCCAAGTCCCAAAGTGTCGCGATAGGGGAGAAAATTAATAATTTTCAGCCGCTTTAATTCCTCCGCAAAATTCACTGTAAATAAAGGTAAAAAAATGCCGATTATTTTTCGTTCGTATCGAGTCGAATTTTCGATTTTGACCCTGCAATTTACGATGTCGATACATCGCTGATCTTCCTCTTACGATAGAGACATAGAACGAGCTTCCACTCGAAATATTTATTCAGTTACGAATGTTTGAAAATTCCATGTTTTTCAACTTTCTAGGTTAAATTTCAACATTTTCTGTTCTGAGTAGGTCATTTTTCTTTCACTCTTGCCGAGCTGAATGTCCTATTTTCCTGGTACGATTTGGTATCATAATAAAGCGCCAATATTCCTCCTTCCATAAAGACATCGCGCGCCCTCATACTCGACGTATCTATTTAGACATGAATTTTTGAATCAATGTTTTTCAATTTTCGCGAGAAACGCCATTTTCCTTTCGTTCGTGTCAGACAGATTTCCGGTTCCACCATTGTGACTTGGTGTCGGAATAAAACCTCTTTCTATGGAGATCTAAAATGACCTTCCATTTCACGTATTCACTTAGTTATGAACGTTGTTGTGTTTTCATATTTTCAAATTACCGGCCGGGTAAGGCAGGTTCCTGAAAATCCCTTACGTTTACACCATATACAGGATGTGAAAAATTACCGAAAATTGCATTAAAATAATTTCCTTATTTGTCATCCGATTCAACTGAAAATCTGTATGGGGGGGGGGCTATTGAAGTAGCAGGTTACGAATATGAAATATCGAAATTGGGAAATTCAAAATGGTGGCACGATTAGCCGGACACATTTTATCATTTATCGATAAAAGAATTCACTCCATCAGCAACGCCCGACATGTCAGTAGTAACGGAACTTTTTCTTCAGGGAGTGATAAACTATTGAAAAATAATAGAAATCTTCATGCCGCAATGAGGCTAAAATCCTAGTCGAGGGCTCCCCTACTATTTTCTTCTTTTTGATTTTGTCCCTATTAGATTACTGTCTGTTCGATAAAATTCCTTACCCATAAGTGACAAAACTTATTCGTCATCCTGAAGCCGCTATTTTGAATTCTTGAATTTCGACTAAATATTTATATCTGCGACCTCCAAAAGTCCCAGATACCAATTTTCAGACAAATAAGGCCATGAATTACAAAACTTATCCGTCATATTGACGTCGCCATTTTGATTTCTTGAATTTCGACTAAATACTTATAATTTGCAACCTCAACAACCATCATATACCGATCTTCAGTAGAATCAGACAATAAATGATATTACTTGTCCGCCATATTGAGTTTTTGAGTTTCGATCACATATTTATGATCTGCGACCTTCAAAATCCCTACACACCAATAGTTTCTGAGCAGAATCGGATATTAAATGACAAAAAACTACCGGCATTCTTGGATTTTTTTAAAAGAAATGTCTATTTGTATAGTCATATGAACCGTAAACACATGAAAAATTTCAAGTCAATACGTCATCTGAGAGTAGGTGAGAATTGAACTGCAAGATTCTCTTACATATAAAGTTACAGGTAAACCTAATAAAAATGTGTTAAAGAGGCACCATTTGAGAGTTGCAGCTTATGCAATTGCATTTTCTGCTGTATTATTCTTTCTTTAAAATGCTAGGCATAATTGCACACATATAAACTAATCAACTTGCTGACGTAAGTCACACAAAAAATATCAGAAAATCCGTTGCAGCTAGGGCGCATCAATCATCACGTGTCACTAACAGCAACCCATGTTGTAGTAGGCCGGCTACCTACGGAGCGGGCACTACACGATAACCGGAACCGTAAAAAATATGTACTGACGTGAACAATAGAAATTTACTCCGATCCGGTAACTTTTTACACGGCCTTTGGAGTGAATAGTCCTGTGATGTCGTTATTGTTTCAAATTTAATTTTCTCGAACACGTACAAAAAAGGTGCCGGGATAAGCAAAAAATAAGATCGGGGGAGTGCCCACTAACCCAATTACATGGGTTGGGACGGACGTTTCTTATGAAAAAGAAAACAAAAACGTAATGAATGTAAAATGGACGAGAATTTTCAGTAGACAAGTCATATACTTATTAACTATATACTATGAGTTTCGTTCCCAATTTGACGCCAAGGAAAGCCTGTCTCTCTATCCTTTAAGAGGATTTGGTATTGTGCGCATGTCTTGGTGGGCGGAACATCGACGCGAGAATGTGACAGTTCAACTAAATATAGAAGATGAGTGGTCACAATCTAATTAGAGAAATTGTGCACTATAGGCATTATATCAGTGGTTCCAAGTTCCAATTCCAGACATTAATATTATAAGCGCTTGTGTGTTCTAAGATTGTGAAGTTGTTTTGTGTATTTTATTGTTTATCAAAATAGGGATTTGTATTTACATGGTGTAAACCTATATCCACAAAAATGAAACGGTGTTTTTTGTGTAAAAGCCAGCCGAAACAGGACCCTAACCTGTCATATCATCGGTAATAAATTTTATTTAATAATCTAAAATCTAGTTACATGTGCTAATCGTGAAATGTTTTTAGTTTTCCCAAGAATATTTTTGTTTTATCTTTGCATAAAGTGCGTTGTTTTTTGGGGTTAAAAATTCTCAAAATTTTAACATTGAAGATTTTTTCACCAAGTTTTACTGAAAAAGGTTGACTTTTTAGAAAAAATATCAAGAACAATTTTTTTTTACTCAAAAAATAAGATGTCGTCCCAAGAACTAAAGAAAAAAAATATTTACCATTTCTTTCAATGTCAAATTGTTTTTTAACAATCTTGCCTTTTTACGGCTGAATCACCCATAAAACATAAAAATATAAATTGTGCCACTCATATTCGTAAAGTAGAATTTTTAGCTGAACATCGAAACTTCCATTAGTACCCTATATAAGACGCCGCTGTGAAACTAGCAGCCAAAGATAGCAGCTTAAATCTACGAAAACACCCGAAGACGCATAGACGTTCGTCACAATCATAACTAGGGACATTACTAAATAAAACATTTAATCGCCGTACTACCAGTTAAGACTTCATAATTAGGTTGTACTAAGCAATGTCTGTAAAATGGCGCCAACTCACTTGGATCCATAGGGTAGAGACTAGCCTTTTAACATGTAAAACTTAATAACTTCACAACCTGTGGAATGTACAAAATTTCCATTTAGGACAGGCTGTATAAAGTCATTTCAAATGCGTCTGTAATGTGGCGTCAATTTGTCCTGAGTCCACGGGGTTGCAACAACCCTTTCAATAAATAAAAATTAATAACTTCGCAACCAGTCCGATGTACACAATTTTCATTTAGGACGCGGTGTATAACGACATTTCAAATGCGTCTGTAAAATGGGGTCAATTTGTCTTGGGTCCACGGGGTTCAAACAACCCTTTAAATAAATAAAAATTAATAACTTCGCAACCACTCCGATGTACATAATTTCCGTTTAGGACAGGGTGTATAAAGTCATTTCAAATGCGTCCCTAAAGTGGCGTCAATTTGTCTTGGGTCCACGGGGTTGAAACAACCCTATAAATAAATAAAAATTAATAACTTCGCAACCACTCCGATGTACATAATTTCCGTTTAGGACAGTGTGTTTAATGTCATTTCAAATATGTCTGTATAATGGCGTCAATTTGTCTTGGGTCCACGGGGTTAAAACAACCCTATAAATAAATAAAAATTAATAACTTAGCAACCACTCCGATGTACATAATTTCCGTTTAGGACAGGTTGTATAATGTCATTTTAAATACGTCTGTAAAGTGGCGTCAATTTGTCTTTGGTCCACGGGGTTGAAACAACCCTTTAAATAAATAAAAATTAATAACTTTGCAACCAGTCCGATGTACATAATTTCCGTTTAGGACAGGGTGTATAAAGTCATTTCAAATACGTCCCTAAAGTGGCGTCAATTTGTCTTGGGTCCACGGGGTTGAAACAACCCTATAAATAAATAAAAATTAATAACTTCGCAACCACTCCGATGTACATAATTTCCGTTTAGGACAGTGTGTTTAATGTCATTTCAAATATGTCTGTATAATGGCGTCAATTTGTCTTGGGACCACGGGGTCGAAACAACCCTTTAAATAAATAAAAATTAATAACTTTGCAACCAGTCCGATGTACATAATTTCCGTTTGCAACAGGGTGTATAACATCATTTCAAATACGTCTGTATCGTGACGTCAATTTGTCTTGGGTCCACGGGGTTGAAACAACCCTTTAAATAAATAAAAATTAATAAATTCGCAACCAGTCCGATGTACATAATTTCCGTTTAGGACAGGGTGTATAAAGTCATTCCAAATACGTCCCTAAAGTGGCGTCAATTTGTCTTGGGTCCACGGGGTTGAAACAACCCTATAAATAAATAAAAATTAATAACTACGCAACCACTCCGATATACATAACTTCCGTTTAGGACAGGATGTTTAATGTCATTTCAAATATATCTGTATAGTGGCGTCAATTTGTCTTGGGTCCACGGGGTTGAAACAACCCTTTAAATAAATAAAAATTAATAAAATCGCAACCAGTCCGATGTACATAATTTCCGTTTAGGACAGGGTCTATAAAGTCATTTCAAATGCGTCTGTAAAGTGGCGTCAATTTGTCTTGGGTCCACGGGGTTGAAACAACCCTATAAATAAATAAAAATTAATAACTTCGCAACCACTCCAATGTACATAATTTCCGTTTAGGACAGGATATATAAAGTCATTTCAAATGCGTCTCTAAAGTGGCGTCAATTTGTCTTGGGTCCAAGGGGTTGAAACAACCCTTTAAATAAATAAAAATTAATAAATTCGCAACCAGTCCGACGTACATAATTTCCGTTTAGGACAGGGTGTATAAAGTCATTCCAAATACGTCCCTAAAGTGGCGTCAATTTGTCTTGGGTCCACGGGGTAGAAACAACCCTATAAATAAATAAAAATTAATAACATCGCAACCACTCCGATGTACATAATTTCCGTTTAGGACAGTGTGTTTAATGTCATTTCAAATATGTCTGTATAATGGCGTCAATTTGTCTTGGGTCCACGGGGTTGAAACAACCCTTTAAATAAATAAAAATTAATAAATTCGCAACCAGACCGATGTACATAATTTCCGTTTAGGACAGGGTGTATAAAGTCATTCCAAATACGTCCCTAAAGTGGCGTCAATTTGTCTTAGGTCCACGGGGTTGAAACAACCCTATAAATAAATAAAAATTAATAACTACGCAACCACTCCGATGTACATAACTTCCGTTTAGGACAGGATGTTCAATGTCATTTCAAATATGTCTGTATAGTGGCGTCAATTTGTCTTGGGTCCACGGGGTTGAAACAACCCTTTAAATAAATAAAAGTTAATAAATTCGCAACCAGTCCGATGTACATAATTTCCGTTTAGGACAGGGTGTATAAAGTCATTCCAAATACGTCCCTAAAGTGGCGTCAATTTGTCTTGGGTCCACGGGGTTGAAACAACCCTATAAATAAATAAAAATTAATAACTACGCAACCACTCCGATGTACAAAACTTCCGTTTAGGACAGGATGTTTAATGTCATTTCAAATATGTCTGTATAGTGGCGTCAATTTGTCTTGGGTCCACGGGGTTGAAACAACCCTATAAATAAATAAAAATTAATAACTTCGCAACCACTCCGATGTACATAATTTCCGTTTAGGACAGGTTGTACAATGTCATTCTAAATACGTCTGTATCGTGGGGTCAATTTGTCTTTGGTCCACGGGGTTGAAACAACCCTTTAAATCAATAAAAATTAATAACTTTGCAACCAGTCCGATGTACATAATTTTCGTTTAGGACAGGGTGTATAAAGTCATTTCAAATGCGCCTCTAAAGTGGCGTCAATTTGTCTTGGGTCCACGGGGTTGAAACAACCCTATAAATAAATAAAAATTAATAACTTCGCAACCACTCCGATGTACATAATTTCCGTTTGCAACAGGGTGTATAATGTCATTTCAAATACGTCTGTAAAGTGGCGTCAATTTGTCTTTGGTCCACGGGGTTGAAACAACCCTTTAAATAAGTAAAAATTAATAACTTCGCAACCAGTCCGATGTACATAATTTCCGTTTAATACAGGTTGTATAAAGTCATTTCAAATGCGTCTGTAAAGTGGCGTCAATTTGTCTTGGGTCCACGGGGTTGAAACAACCCTATAAATAAATAAAAATTAATAACTTCGCAACCACTCCGATGTACATAATTTCCGTTTAGGACAGGATATATAAAGTCATTTCAAATGCGTCTCTAAAGTGGCGTCAATTTGTCTTGGGTCCACGGGGTTGAAACAACCCTTTAAATAAATAAAAATTAATAACTTTGCAACCAGTCCGATGTACACAATTTCCGTGTAGGACCGGTTGTATAAAGTCATTTCAAATGCATCTGTAAAGTGGCGTCAATTTGTCTTGGGTCCACGGGGTTGAAACAACCCTTTAAATAAATAAAAATTAATAACTTCGCAACCAGTCCGATGTACATAATTTCCGTTTAAGACAGGTTGTATAAAGTCATTTCAAATGCATCTGTAAAGTGGCGTCAATTTGTCTTGGGTCCACGGGGTTGAAACAACCCTATAAATAAATAAAAATTAACAACTTCGCAACCACTCCGATGTACATAATTTCCATTTAGGACAGGGTGTATAAAGTCATTTCAAATGCGTCTCTAAAGTGGCGTCAATTTGTCTTGGGTCCACGGGGTTGAAACAACCCTTTAAATAAATAAAAATTAATAACTTCGCAACCAGTCCGATGTACATAATTTCCGTTTAGGACAGGGTGTATAAAGTCATTTCAAATGCGCCTCTAAAGTGGCGTCAATTTGTCTTGGGTCCACGGGGTTGAAACAACCCTATAAATAAATAAAAATTAATAACTTCGCAACCACTCCGATGTACATAATTTCCGTTTGCAACAGGGTGTATAATGTCATTTCAAATACGTCTGTAAAGTGGCGTCAATTTGTCTTTGGTCCACGGGGTTGAAACAACCCTTTAAATAAGTAAAAATTAATAACTTCGCAACCAGTCCGATGTACATAATTTCCGTTTAAGACAGGTTGTATAAAGTCATTTCAAATGCGTCTGTAAAGTGGCGTCAATTTGTCTTGGGTCCACGGGGTTGAAACAACCCTATAAATAAATAAAAATTAATAACTTCGCAACCACTCCAATGTACATAATTTCCGTTTAGGACAGGATATATAAAGTCATTTCAAATGCGTCTCTAAAGTGGCGTCAATTTGTCTTGGGTCCAAGGGGTTGAAACAACCCTTTAAATAAATAAAAATTAATAAATTCGCAACCAGTCCGACGTACATAATTTCCGTTTAGGACAGGGTGTATAAAGTCATTCCAAATACGTCCCTAAAGTGGCGTCAATTTGTCTTGGGTCCACGGGGTAGAAACAACCCTATAAATAAATAAAAATTAATAACATCGCAACCACTCCGATGTACATAATTTCCGTTTAGGACAGTGTGTTTAATGTCATTTCAAATATGTCTGTATAATGGCGTCAATTTGTCTTGGGTCCACGGGGTTGAAACAACCCTTTAAATAAATAAAAATTAATAAATTCGCAACCAGACCGATGTACATAATTTCCGTTTAGGACAGGGTGTATAAAGTCATTCCAAATACGTCCCTAAAGTGGCGTCAATTTGTCTTAGGTCCACGGGGTTGAAACAACCCTATAAATAAATAAAAATTAATAACTACGCAACCACTCCGATGTACATAACTTCCGTTTAGGACAGGATGTTCAATGTCATTTCAAATATGTCTGTATAGTGGCGTCAATTTGTCTTGGGTCCACGGGGTTGAAACAACCCTTTAAATAAATAAAAATTAATAAATTCGCAACCAGTCCGATGTACATAATTTCCGTTTAGGACAGGGTGTATAAAGTCATTCCAAATACGTCCCTAAAGTGGCGTCAATTTGTCTTGGGTCCACGGGGTTGAAACAACCCTATAAATAAATAAAAATTAATAACTACGCAACCACTCCGATGTACAAAACTTCCGTTTAGGACAGGATGTTTAATGTCATTTCAAATATGTCTGTATAGTGGCGTCAATTTGTCTTGGGTCCACGGGGTTGAAACAACCCTATAAATAAATAAAAATTAATAACTTCGCAACCACTCCGATGTACATAATTTCCGTTTAGGACAGGTTGTACAATGTCATTCTAAATACGTCTGTATCGTGGGGTCAATTTGTCTTTGGTCCACGGGGTTGAAACAACCCTTTAAATCAATAAAAATTAATAACTTTGCAACCAGTCCGATGTACATAATTTCCGTTTAGGACAGGGTGTATAAAGTCATTTCAAATGCGCCTCTAAAGTGGCGTCAATTTGTCTTGGGTCCACGGGGTTGAAACAACCCTATAAATAAATAAAAATTAATAACTTCGCAACCACTCCGATGTACATAATTTCCGTTTGCAACAGGGTGTATAATGTCATTTCAAATACGTCTGTAAAGTGGCGTCAATTTGTCTTTGGTCCACGGGGTTGAAACAACCCTTTAAATAAGTAAAAATTAATAACTTCGCAACCAGTCCGATGTACATAATTTCCGTTTAATACAGGTTGTATAAAGTCATTTCAAATGCGTCTGTAAAGTGGCGTCAATTTGTCTTGGGTCCACGGGGTTGAAACAACCCTATAAATAAATAAAAATTAATAACTTCGCAACCACTCCGATGTACATAATTTCCGTTTAGGACAGGATATATAAAGTCATTTCAAATGCGTCTCTAAAGTGGCGTCAATTTGTCTTGGGTCCACGGGGTTGAAACAACCCTTTAAATAAATAAAAATTAATAACTTTGCAACCAGTCCGATGTACACAATTTCCGTGTAGGACCGGTTGTATAAAGTCATTTCAAATGCATCTGTAAAGTGGCGTCAATTTGTCTTGGGTCCACGGGGTTGAAACAACCCTTTAAATAAATAAAAATTAATAACTTCGCAACCAGTCCGATGTACATAATTTCCGTTTAAGACAGGTTGTATAAAGTCATTTCAAATGCATCTGTAAAGTGGCGTCAATTTGTCTTGGGTCCACGGGGTTGAAACAACCCTATAAATAAATAAAAATTAACAACTTCGCAACCACTCCGATGTACATAATTTCCATTTAGGACAGGGTGTATAAAGTCATTTCAAATGCGTCTCTAAAGTGGCGTCAATTTGTCTTGGGTCCACGGGGTTGAAACAACCCTTTAAATAAATAAAAATTAATAACTTCGCAACCAGTCCGATGTACATAATTTCCGTTTAGGACCGGATGTATATTGTCATTTCAAATATGTCTGTACAGTGGCGTCAATTTGTCTTGGGTCCACGGGGTTGAAACAACCCTTTAAATAAATAAAAATTAATAACTTTGCAACCAATCCGATGTACATAATTTCCGTTTAGGACAGGGTGTATAAAGTCATTTCAAATGCGTCTCTAAAGTGGCGTCAATTTGTCTTGGGTCCACGGGGTTGAAACACCCCTATAAATAAATAAAAATTAATAACTTCGCAACCAGTCCGATGTACACAATTTCCATTTAGGACCGGGTGTATAATATCATTTCAAAAATGTCTGTACAGTGGCGTCAATTTGTCTTGGCTCCACGGGGTTGAAACAACCCTTTAAATAAATAAAAATTAATAACTTCGCAACCAGTTCGATGTACATAATTTCCGTCTATTACCGGGTGTATAATGTCATTTCAAATATGTTTGTACAGTGGTGTCTATTTGTCTTTGGTCCACGGGGATGAAACAACCCTTTAAATATATAAAAATTAATAATTTCGCAACCAGTCCCAAGACAAATTGACGCCACTTTAGAGACGCATTTGAAATGACTATATACCCTGTCCTAAATGGAAATTATGTACATCGCAGTGGTAGCGAAGTTATTAATTTTTATTTATTTACAGAGTCGTTTCAACCCCGTGGACCCAAGACAAATTGACGCCACTTTAGAGACGCATTTGAAATGACTTTATATACCCTGTCCTAAACGCAAATTATGTACATCGGAGTGGTTGCGAAGTTATTAATTTTTATTTATTTAAAGGGTTGTTTCAACCCCGTGGACCCAAGACAAATTGACGCCACTTTAGAGACGCATTTGAAATGACTTTATATATCCTGTCCTAAATGGAAATTATGTACGTCGGGGTGGTTGCGAAGTTATTAATTTTTACTTATTTATAGGGTTGTTTCAACCCCGTGGACTAAAGACAAATTGACGCCACTTTAGAGACGCATTTGAAATGACTTTATATACCCTGTCCTAAACGGAAATTATGTACATCGGAGTGGTTGCGAAGTTATTAATTTTTATTTATTTAAAGGGTTGTTTCAACCCCGTGGACCCAAGACAAATTGACGCCACTTTAGAGACGCATTTGAAATGACTTTATATATCCTGTCCTAAATGGAAATTATGTACGTCGGGGTGGTTGCGAAGTTATTAATTTTTACTTATTTATAGGGTTGTTTCAACCCCGTGGACTAAAGACAAATTGACGCCACTTTAGAGACGCATTTGAAATGACTTTATATACCCTGTCCTAAACGGAAATTATGTACATCGGAGTGGTTGCGAAGTTATTAATTTTTATTTATTTAAAGGGTTGTTTCAACCCCGTGGACCCATGACAAATTGACGCCACTTTAGAGACGCATTTGAAAGACATTGTACACCCTGTTGCAAATGGAAATTATGTACATCGGAGTGGTTGCGAAGTTATTAATTTTTATTTGTTTAAAGGGTTGTTTCAACCCCGTGGACCCAAGACAAATTGACGCCACTTTAGAGACGCATTTGAAATGACTTTATATACCCTGTCCTAAACGGAAATTTTGTACATCGGAGTGGTTGCGAAGTTATTAATTTTTAATTATTTATACGGTTGTTTCAACCCCGTGGACCCAAGACAAATTGACGCCACTTTACAGACGCATTTGAAATGACTTTATACAACCTGTCTTAAACGGAAATTATGTACATCGGACTGGTTGCGAACTTATTAATTTTTATTTATTTATAGGGTTGTTTCAACCCCGTGGACCCAAGACAAATTGACGCCACTTTAGAGACGCATTTGAAATGACTTTATATATCCTGTCCTAAACGGAAATTATGTACATCGGAGAGGTTGCGAAGTTATTAATTTTTATTTATTTATAGGGTTGTTTCAACCCCGTGGACCCAAGACAAATTGACGCCACTTTACAGACGCATTTGAAATGACTTTATACAACCTGTCTTAAACGGAAATTATGTACATCGGACTGGTTGCGATGTTATTAATTTTTATTTATTTAAAGGGTTGTTTCAACCCCGTGGACCAAAGACAAATTGACGCCACTTTACATACGTATTTGAAATGACATTATACACCCTGTCCTAAACGGAAATTATGTACATCGGAGTGGTTACGAAGTTATTAATTTTTATTTATTTAAAGGGTTGTTTCAACCCCGTGGACCCAAGACAAATTGACGCCACTTTACAGATGCATTTGAGATGACTTTATACAACCTGTCTTAAACGGAAATTATGTACATCGGACTGGTTGCGAACTTATTAATTTTTATTTATTTATAGGGTCGTTTCAACCCCGTGGACCCAAGACAAATTGACGCCACTTTAGAGACGCATTTGAAATGACTTTATATATCCTGTCCTAAACGGAAATTATGTACATCGGAGAGGTTGCGAAGTTATTAATTTTTATTAATTTATAGGGTTGTTTCAACCCCGTGGACCCAAGACAAATTGACGCCACTTTACAGACGCATTTGAAATGACTTTATACAACCTGTCTTAAACGGAAATTATGTACATCGGACTGGTTGCGAAGTTATTAATTTTTATTTATTTAAAGGGTTGTTTCAACCCCGTGGACCAAAGACAAATTGACGCCACTTTACATACGTATTTGAAATGACATTATACACCCTGTCCTAAACGGAAATTATGTACATCGGAGTGGTTACGAAGTTATTAATTTTTATTTATTTATAGGGTTGTTTCAACCCCGTGGACCCAAGACAAATAGACGCCACTTTACAGATGCATTTGAAATAACTTTATACAACCTGTCTTAAACGGAAATTATGTACATCGGACTGGTTGCGAAGTTATTAATTTTTATTTATTTAAAGGGTTGTTTCAACCCCGTGGACCCAAGACAAATTGACGCCACTTTACAGATGCATTTGAAATGACTTTATACAACCTGTCTTAAACGGAAATTATGTACATCGGACTGGTTGCGAAGTTATTAATTTTTATTTATTTAAAGGGTCGTTTCAACCCCGTGGACCCAAGACAAATTGACGCCACTTTAGAGACGCATTTGAAAAGACTTTATAACCCTGTCCTAAACGGAAATTTTGTACATCGGAGTGGTTGCGAAGTTATTAATTTTTAATTATTTATACGGTTGTTTCAACCCCGTGGACCCAAGACAAATTGACGCCACTTTACAGATGCATTTGAAATGACTTTATACAACCTGTCTTAAACGGAAATTATGTACATCGGACTGGTTGCGAACTTATTAATTTTTATTTATTTATAGGGTTGTTTCAACCCCGTGGACCCAAGACAAATTGACGCCACTTTAGAGACGCATTTGAAATGACTTTATATATCCTGTCCTAAACGGAAATTATGTACATCGGAGAGGTTGCGAAGTTATTAATTTTTATTTATTTATAGGGTTGTTTCAACCCCGTGGACCCAAGACAAATTGACGCCACTTTACAGACGTATTTGAAATGACTTTATACAACCTGTCTTAAACGGAAATTATGTACATCGGACTGGTTGCGAAGTTATTAATTTTTATTTCTTTTAAAGGGTTGTTTCAACCCCGTGGACCAAAGACAAATTGACGCCACTTTACAGACGTATTTAAAATGACATTATACACCCTGTTGCAAACGGAAATTATGTACATCGGACTGGTTGCGAAGTTATTAATTTTTATTTATTTAAAGGGTTGTTTCAACCCCGTGGACCCAAGACAAATTGACGCCACTTTAGAGACGCATTTGAAATGACTTTATACACCCTGTCCTAAATGGAAATTCTGTACATCGGAGTGGTTGCGAAGTTGTTAATTTTTATTTATTTATAGGGTTGTTTCAACCCCGTGGACCAAAGACAAATTGACGCCACTTTACATACGTATTTGAAATGACATTATACACCCTGTCCTAAACGGAAATTATGTACATTGGAGTGGTTACGAAGTTATTAGTTTTTATTTACTTATAGGGTTGTTTCAACCCCGTGGACACAAGACAAATTGACGCCACTTTACAGACGCATTTGAAATGACTTTATATATCCTGTCCTAAACGGAAATTATGTACATCGGACTGGTTGCGAAGTTATTAATTTTTATTTATTTAAAGGGTTGTTTCAACCCCGTGGACCAAAGACAAATTGACGCCACTTTACAGACGTATTTGAAATGACATTATACACCCTGTCCTAAACGGAAATTATGTACATCGGAGTGGTTACGAAGTTATTAGTTTTTATTTACTTATAGGGTTGTTTCAACCCCGTGGACCCAAGACAAATTGACGCCACTTTACAGACGCATTTAAAATGACTTTATACAACCTGTCTTAAACGGAAATTATGTACATCGGACTGGTTGCGAAGTTATTAATTTTTATTTATTTAAAGGGTTGTTTCAACCCCGTGGACCAAAGACAAATTGACGCCACTTTACAGACGTATTTAAAAAGACATTATACACCCTGTTGCAAACGGAAATTATGTACATCGGACTGGTTGCGAAGTTATTAATTTTTATTTATTTAAAGGGTTGTTTCAACCCCGTGGACCCAAGACAAATTGACGCCACTTTAGAGACGCATTTGAAATGACTTTATACACCCTGTCCTAAATGGAAATTATGTACATCGGAGTGGTTGCGAAGTTGTTAATTTTTATTTATTTATAGGGTTGTTTCAACCCCGTGGACCAAAGACAAATTGACGCCACTTTACAGACGTATTTGAAATGACATTATACACCCTGTCCTAAACGGAAATTATGTACATTGGAGTGGTTACGAAGTTATTAGTTTTTATTTACTTATAGGGTTGTTTCAACCCCGTGGACCCAAGACAAATTGACGCCACTTTACAGACGCATTTGAAATGACTTTATACAACCTGTCCTAAATGAAAATTTTGTACATCCCACTGGTTGTGAAGTTATTAATTTTTATATATTAAAAGGGTAGTCTCTACCCGATGGATCCAGGAAAAGTTGACGCCATTGACCTAATTAGGAACTCTTAACTGGTTGTACGGCGATTAATTGTTTTATTTAGTAATGTCCCTAGTTATGATTGTGACGAACGTCTATGCGTCTTCGGGTATTTTCGTAGATTTAAGCTGCTATCTTTGGCTGCTAGTTTCACAGCGGCATATAAGACCCACTTTTTTGCTAATTCCACTGGACTATAAGTTTTTCTAATTACTGCTTAGGTATTCATTTATTGATTAAATAATTTAAATACCAAGAAACGAAAGCTTCCTAATAGCATGTGAATCATTCCAAAAGGGTGGTATATATTTTACCATAGTATACGAAATCTCCGTTTTCTACGGTTGCCGGTAGATTTCTTTGTTTTGGGACCACTGACCTGTTACAGCGCGCGCTTCCTTCTTCATCAGATCGTATCGTCAGAGTCCTCCATAGAGATAGAAAACTATCTCGTTCTCTAGCCTCAAATCCGTACATAGTGGCTTATGGAGTATTACCAGTATATAGTTAATAAGTATATGAGACAAGTACACGATTGTCTGAACGTTTTCGAAGATATGGCATCCTTCAATTAAATATAATCTGTTAGAATTTTTTATTGGACAAACGTAAAGCACGGCCCATTATACAATAAATTTTAATTAAATGCCAATGATTATAAAGGTTGATAAAAAATAAATTACCTCTCTTCAAGGCCATATTCCTCTCATTAGTTTACCTCAACATGAATTTTTATATGGTACGGGGGTATGCAAACATGTATGTGTAATTTATTTTTCATTCATATTGAGGTCATTTAATAAATGGCTTTTACTACAATACCGCTCAACAATATATTTCTAGAAATAAAAAAAGTACCTCGATCACATATAAATCTCATATGCGACACTCCTTTGATCTAGCAGAAATTCCGCCGATGACCTCGGACTTTTACTGTGGATTTGACACGTCAAGATTAAATAGGCTCGTGATGATTCGGATAATCCGATTCGGAATTTTAGTACCTGACTGAAGTAGGTAACAGAGGATTTTAATCGTATAATTATAATATCTGCATCATATAATACACTTATCTACATCGCACAATTCCTTACATTACCTATTTGTATCATTTATAACGCTTATTTTAAAATAATAGTGAAATTAGTGCGTCTTACGAAAATTCAATCTTTTATTGCAACTAAACTGTTTATGCGTATGAGTCTCGGCTCTTTAACCTGGATATATCTCTGCTAGTGTTGCACAAAGTATCTCTGTCCTTTTCAGTGTCGCATATGGGATTTATATGTGCCTCGATGCAACATTATTCTGTAAATATTTCAGCACCCTCTCGTTCTTTATTTTTTCTTGGATGATAAATAATAGTACGGGAGCCAGCGACAGACAATTGTGCTCATTTCCCTACACTTGATATCTTCTATTTTTGTTGTTTATGATGGATAAATTTTACTAGTGACAGTTTGCCAACGCACGGGTACAACAAGGAGTGACAGGAATTTTTAAAAACCTGCAAAATTTTCGAATCCGTGACTCATTTTGCTACGAATAAAACTTTGTAAAAAGATTATTTAAAATTAACAGTCTGCCAGTCGGCATGCACGACGTCATGCGTCTCCCACCCTTATCATTTTGACAAATTTTATAAAAAATTGAGTAATTTCGCTACATATAAAATATTGTTATTTTTCATCTATAATGACAATTAATAACAGTCTGCCGAGATTCCCGTACGACAAAAGCCGTCTGTCAAGCCGAGAGAGCTGCGACATTTTATGTACGCTCAGATGCGCGTGGTACAATACTTTCCGTCTTTAATCACCTGGCAGACTGTTTTAGTTGCATCCGATTATTAGCAGACTAGAATTTTCATTCATGTTGATTAATAATTAACTTATTGTGAGAGTTTCAGTTGTAGCATTATCAGTCTTAACATTTTATTTATAGAAAAATTTACAGAATACACCAACCAGTATTCGGCTTTTTGTCCGTCACTTCAACCGCGAATTTGAAAAAAAACATCGGCTAAAAACTCAATTAAATCATAAATAAGAAAGTTACGATGCCAGAACAAATTTTTTTCATGTTTTTTACAGAAATTTTTCAATTCTTGTAAAAAGCATTTGAGGTTCCTCCACTCCGCGGTTTGGCGGACGAACAGCCGAACACTGGTTAGAACTAACGTCTAGTGAGCGTAGCTTCTAGGTAGCTTTGAATATTTAGATACAGCTGTAACGGTTTTCGGCGTCCCCAAGCCGTACAGCGCAGTTTGATCTACGCATTAGTCTGTTACTGCTGTCAGTAGACGCTTCATGTCAATATATCGAGATTAAAATTTCCAACTGTTTACAAAATGTTATCATGCATATTTTGCACTAAAAAAAGCGGAGTGTTAACAGAGTTCAATGCTCAAACGTTAGATAAAGCGCAGATTATTCTTTTAGCAAGAAAAGAAAACCACTTGCAGTATAGTGATATAAACATACCCACGGAATTGAACGAAATTCAAAAATATCACGTTCAATGCTTTAAGCAAATTTTAATTACTATCTATTCATTGTTTTCAAATAAATTATATTTTAAATTGAATGTGATGCATAATTATTTGAAGTGCTGCTAGTGCTCTAGCATTTTCAATGAAATGAAAATTATTGATAGAGATATACTTTTAATCACTCGAATTCCAATTCAGTTGTTGATTAATTTTTTTGTCATTCTCTCTACATATAAAATGTTAAGACTGATAATGCTACAACTGAAACTCTCACAAGAAGTTAATTATTAATCAACATGAATGAAAATTCTAGGCTGCTAATTATCGGATGCAACTAAAACAGTCTTGCCAGGTGATTAAAGATGGAGCGTATTGTACACGCGCATCCGAGCCTACATAGAGCGTCGCAGCTTTCTCGGCTTGGCAGACGGCTTCTGTTGTACGGGAATCTTGGCAGACTATTATTAATTGTCATTATCGATGGAAAATAACAATATTTTAGAATTTCAGATGTATCGAAATTATTCAATTTTTTTATAAAATTTATTAAAATGATAAGGGAGGCAGACGCATGGCGTCGTGCATGCCGACTGGCAGGCTGTTAATTTTGCTTTCTATTAATTATAAATAATCTTTTTGCAAAGTTTTATTCGTAGCAAAATCAGTCACAGATTCAAAAAATTTTCGACTTTCCTGGAACTCACTGTCGTACTTTTCGGTTGGCAGACTGTTATTTTTCGTAAGCGTACTAACGGTAGCATTGAAATAAGTCGATGACAATCGTAGCGAAGATCAGTCCAGAAAACTGTCGCTGTCTCCCGGAGTGTAACCACAACACTAATTTAACACTACTATCGTAATCGCCGTACATTATTTAACCTCCGTCTAAAACTTGATTCTTATAGCTTTTATAGTTTTCGAGATAGCATGAGTTATATTCGAAAAATTTTAAATATCGTGCATCGCCGAAAAGATGTGTAAAATTAACACAGGGAATGAACGCAAACTTAAATCGCACTAGGCCCTCCGAAATGAATTCGGCGTAATATAGACCTAATTTTAAAAGTATGTCCAAAAGTTGCATAGCAATGGGGAAATAAGCTGACTATGATATTAGTACTTCTTTCTATCTTTCCACGAATTAACTACTAACTAACTTAAATATTTATTTTATATTCGTCTCATAGTGACTTCGGTCTATCAAGCATACCTAAATTACCCAATGCCTGGGTACATGGGTGCAATAATAAGCAAAATATCCGGACATACTCACCAACCAGGTCCGCGACACAAAACCAATTAAAACGGAATGAGGACGCAAATGAAAGGGACGTGATCCACTCACCTGCAAGAAAAGGACAAAGGCATTATATTAATTAACCAGTACAGGTCACATATAGCGCATTTATCTTGTTGACTCGCAATATAATCAACAGTGACGATTTACAGGAGCAATGCGGAAAGTTAAAGCCTGGACAATCGTGTTTTCATTAAATTAACAACGGGAAGTACATTTATAAAACATTTTTATTGTTATTTTATTAGTCGAAAAACCTACCCCAGCATGTTTCGAAGTGATATTTTGCAAAACAAAATGAAATATTATATAAAATAATACATATTCTAGAGAAATTAGATAAAAATATGGCAAATCTCTACAAAAATTCCCAGCAAGTCAAACTATTGTACCTATAGGCTATGATTTCATAGTGCCATATAATGTGTGAAAAAATTCTCATCGATGTGGCAACTGCTAAAAACTTCAGAGGGTCAAAGACAAAAAAAAAACGTTTTTCGTGAATATATCGTCATCTATTGTAGGGTATGAATATTTCTCATAGGAGTTACGCTTTTCATGTACTACGGTTTACAAAGTACCAACCTTCATATTTCTGTGAGATAACGTACTCCTGTCCTTGGAGGTCGACCACTAAACGCGTTTATTCAACGTGTCTTCAAAAGGCTTAGGCACCATGTTTCTTTTTCTTAAGTATTACAAATTTAAAAAAATAGTAAGTTTCGTCTTCAATAATCTTGGTTGGCTTAATATCCACAATTTTTGTGTCCCTCTCTTCAATTTGCATGCCTTCCGCTAAGAAATTTGCAGGATGTATATTTTCATAGTTGCTGTTGACATTGTTCTCTTCTATTGTATCGACTGCTGCATGGAGACAAGACTGACAACGGTAATTACCACACACTGTCGAACAATGCAAACCAATTTTCCTGCAGCTACTAGTAGGTGAGCCCTCGCCCAAAATTTAATGTAATCACGGCATGGCCAAATTCATGAAAAGTGTTTAGTTCCAATCAAAATAAACAACCTTTTTCCTTGCAGCAAAGTCCCAAAGTGTCGCGAAAGGGGCGTAAATTCATTTTCAGTCGATTTCATTCCGTGTAAAATTCACTAGACGTCAAAAAATACCCATTTTTTTTTTCGTTCGTGCCGAGCTGGATTTTGGATTCTAACCCTGCAATTTATGATGTCGATATATCGCCGATCTCCCTATTTCGATACAGACATAGAGCGAGCTTCCACTCGAAATATTTATTTAGTTACGAACCTTCGAAAATTCCATGTCTTTCAACTTTTTAGGTTAAGTTCTCTGAGAGATCCAAATACGCCATTTTTCTTTCACTCTTGCCGAGACGAATTTCCGATTTTGCTGGTATATTTTGGTATGAGGATAAAGCGACAATCTTCCTCTTTCCATAGAGATGTCGCGAACCTTCATACACGACGTATTTATTTAGTTATACATTTTTGAAGAATCCATGTTTTTCAATTTTTACGAGAAAGTCCATATTTGCCGTACGATTCAGCTGAAAATCGGTATGGCCCCTCCTGGCCTTGGACATCGCCGATTACGAATATGGCATCAGAATTGAAAAATTCAAATTGGCGGCGCCAAAATGGCAGATTATTTTATCAAGGTCCGATTCCACTGAAAATCGGTATGTGAGGTTATTGAAGTAGAAGTAGAAATCGAAGTTGGGAAATTCAAAATGGCGGCACGATTAGCTGGACACATGATATTATTTATTGTCCGATTTGTCTGAAAATTGTCAGTTACTATTTTTCCTAGGTTCTCTGGCATTAAAAGCATGTAATTACGTGGGAAACTGACGTGCCCTGATGGCAAGATTCTCCAAGTGTCAGAAAATAAGAAATTATCCCCCACTAGATGCGCGGGCAAGGTGGGAAATGTCAGTTCCTACATTGTCTAACATTCTCTTTAATCTCTTTAATCGAAAAACAAGGAACTGACGTGCCACGATAGAAAAAAAATGGACCATTTATTTTTACATGTTCGATGAACGAATTCGCCCTTTTAACAGACATGTCAGTAGTAACGGAACTTTTTCTTCAGGGAGTGATAAACTTTTGAAAAAGGTTAAAATCCTGGTCGAGGGCTCTCCTACTATACAGTTTGATCTAGTAATTACAGAAAATTATATTCAGCAACCACCTGGTAGCAGCGCTGGAATCGACTCAAAAATGTGCCTGCTCAATCCATTCCCAGTCTACAGGATTTAGTTTATCACTCAACCATTTTTGTACTTGGTGGTATCTCCGACACTAACGTTGTTTTTTAGGACTAGATGTTGACGGAAGAGTAGATCATTTTATCATCTTATTAGGACGCAATAAACAAAACAATAACAAAACTATCTGAATGTGTCTAATGATATATTATTTGGTGTAGCGCCATACATTGTCACAAGAAAGAGTATTCCAACAGCAAAAAGTAATCGACGCAACATTCATTTTGAAAACCTTCGCAGAATATCTTAAGTGAAAGGAGTAACGTTTTTCTGATATTTTGTCGTGTCGCACCCAGTGTATAGGAGCCGAAGCTTCTTGTTTTTTAATGGGCTTGTTCAGCATTTTTTTTTTATTTCATAAATCGAAAGTGCAAGTATAAATTAATGGATCTGCAAAAAATTAGAATCTTATTCGCACGTTTAGTATCTTAAAAACTATTACAAATCTCCATCTCACGAAAATGGGGCGTGGCCAGGCGCTACGTCACTATACGCATAGACTCAGCGATCTCAGTAGACTTGATGCTCCTTACTTGTTATAATTATAAGTGTTTTCAAAGTATTGTTTGTTTTGTTTCCTACTTGACAGTAGGGGAGTACAATTTGGTGAAATGTCAAATAATTACAATTTTCTATCGCTCCTGCCGGGACGAATTTTCGATTTTGACCATGCAATTTACGATTAGAATTGATCGCCGACCTTCTCCTTTCCTTGGAGACATAGAACGAACTTTCACTCGACGTATTTATTTAGTTACCAGCGTTTAAAAATTCCATGTTTTTCGACTTTTCAGGTTAAATTTGAAAGATCCCAGAAGCCATTTTTCTTACGTCACTTACGTATAGTGACGTCACATATGAGCCCTCGGTTTTTGCAACTATTACCAATTTCAACTCCTTATATCTCGAGAACGGAAAAAGTTAATAATACGAAATTTTAAGTGTATAATAAGAATATCGAGTACTATATGAAAAAGTATAAAAACCATATAAAAAGAATATCATGGAACAAGCCCATTTCCTTCTAAGAAGGTCATAGTTTGCCATTTTGGAAAGGTATTTCGCTTTTCTTCCTACTGTGTCGGCGTCAAATTGAAGCTACGCTAAGGGACACTACTGATTAAGTAACAGGTCCCTGTATTATTGAATTGTATACTGGGTGTCTCTTGTATAAGTATGAATACATTGCACGATGATATGTTGGCTCAAAAGTAAATAGAAATAGAAATACACAATGTTTTCGGCGTGGATACTACAACTGTAAACAGAGACGAACGAAACAAGGAAATTGTGTTCACCTGTTGTGTCATTGATGCGGCTTTACAGTGTTGTCATCTTTCACTTAAAAACAATAAAACATTTTTACTGTTACCTTCTTTAATCGGTTTTAAATTGAAAACACTAAATGAAATTTAATTTTAATTTGTACTTGAAGCCATTGTGGCGATTTTTCACATACATCACAATTCGTTTGAAGTAAACGGTTTCATCATTTTAAATGTTTCATTGCTTACGCAATAATCTCCCGAGAATATTAAACTACGAAGCAGTAGAACCACTGCAAGACGACCATAATGACAAATTTCTGTCTAACTGCAAAAAGTATGTTTAAAATGAATCATTATTTGTTTGCTTATGATTGTATTGAAACATACTCTTTATAGGATTTTGCAAACAGCAGAGAAAATTACTATCTATAACTAAAAGAAAAACTTTGTGTAAAAATATTAATGAAATCTTTGCATTATTTCGATAACCTGGATTCTGGTTATGCTAGCAAATTAAAATCCTGAAATGAATTTGTCTAATTTCTTATTTGACAATTCTCATTCTAACACTAGCATCCACACAGTCCCCTACGGCCATGCAGATTATACTAGTATCTACATACCCCCTATGATTATGAAGATTCAGTTAAAAATGAGAACAAAGGCCTAAAATTAATTTATTTATCTACCTTGTCTTAAAAAAAATTTCATTCTAATGGATTACATTTTCATGAAATCTATTATTCTGTTTCTTGGAAATGGTTAGCTTTTGAAAGGTTTTTCGCCCTTATTCTGGAGCTCATCAGAAAGACATAAACCACTCATAAAGACGCTTCTTGCAAAACCAAGACAATTTCTATGAATAAGTGTGAAATAATTATGTTTGCATAGAGTATATAGGCTCCAATACTAGTTAGCTAATAGATAGGTGAGGTTTTTATCAGTCAATGTCAAAGGCCGCAAGGGCGAAAAACACATGAAAAGTCTGTTCGAGCTGCTAATGTCTACAAAGGCGTAATTTTAATGAGACACATATGTCAGGTTGCACTTATTGACGTTTTTTGCTTCTTGCAGATGCAACAAATATAATAACACGGGAGATGCAGGTCGCAGGATGACCTTGAGCTTGGTCCAATTTGGCCAGCGTTACTAACTTAGTGAATATTATAAGTACTACTATCTGCTCTAAAGATGTCGTATTTTTAGAAAATATTTAGTTTAAGAAAATACCGCAAATATTTTATAAGACTTTTTTTACTTCCTTTGAGCCAATATATTATCATGCAAAATATTTTGGTCACTCTGTATATACGTTGTGACGCACAGGTTGTCTGAAAGAAAACTGACATGTTAAAGCTTTAACTCTGGCTAGGAAATGCAAAAAGCTTCACCCCCAGTTAGCAGTTCCCTGCGTTAATTTATAAAAATGTACTGCAGAGATTTGCATACTGTTTCAGTGCAATCATAAAAACCAATATATTATTTAAATTGGTTGAAAATAAATTACTATTTTACATACATATTGTAGTAGCGTTTCAAATCATTATTAAATATGAATAATTCATGTATTTGCAGGTAAATACAATAACTAATTCATCATCGATGCATCCCATTGTTCCGACTTACGAGTGTAGGAGAATGAAAGCAGCGAATTTTGGCTACTATTATTTTACATATCCATTCACAATATGCATATTCTATAAATGATTTTCATGGAATGTAAATTGGTGCACATGAAAATATAATGTTTGTTACACTGCACTGGAGCGGATAAAGGAGCAGATCTCCTTTATTTAAGGTAAAAATATTTTTCGCAGTAGAACGATTTAGCCCCCCTCTAACCCTAATCCAAAATCACCTTACCTCTCCACTGACACACTTAGAAATCACAAGTTTTATCCACTTCCTTTTCTGCCAAGGCATACATCAGCTTGCCGCAAGAAACTTCTTTTATGAACCGTTCCACAGGTAAATATCCATTTACAGTGGAAGGCAAGGAAGAGCCCCGAGAAAACATTTGAGACACACTGTATAGCGATCCGCCCAGGTAAAGGCAAATATAAAGTACAATCTGCAAAAAATAAAAAAGAGGTCTAGGAGAACATTTTGGGTGCTCTGTATATCAAGCAGACCCCCAACTACTTTGACCTGAGAGACATTTTTGTATTCGCAAATAAGTTCAATATATGGACCACGTGACAACTGCCAGTCAAAACTTTCCTGCTGTGGGTCCCGCCCTATGTTTAATACACTTTCAATTTTAAGAAAAATAATTGGGTTTAACAATTAATAAGGATTTTCTAAATTCGTGTTTGAGTTAATAAATTAATTTAAAAAAAATTCAGTTAATAATTAAGTTAGTAAAGTTAATGCTGGTTTATTTTTTTCTTCGACTGATTTCTTACGCTTTTCTAAGTTTTTCACTTCACACAAAAATTTATTATTTATTTACAGTTTCCAAGAACAGTTTTAGTTGGAGTTTTATTACTCTTATAGGTCATATTCCTTTATAAACACATGTCGCCCATTTGACACTAAACACTTTCTTTACCAATAAGCACTTGAAAGGGTCTTTGGGTATCGGTCTGTTTCCGTCGACGACCAGTGTACACGTGTTTACTTTATTTTTGGTACTATTAGACAACACTCCCAATAATATTCAATTATTAATTCGATATGTACTTTGTTCTTTTATTATGGCATTGCACTTTACACAGAATTTCTTGACCAACCGGTGGCTTGAATTTTATTGAACTAAACGGGGTTTTATTCGATTTTATAGCGCTTCTTAGGGAGCGTCTTACAATACGTCTATTCGCTAGTCAACTCGAGCTGTGGGGAACCCACACGTTAATGACAAAAAATCCTTTTTGCTCCATCATTAATTGTTTAAAATAAGTCAAAATGTAAATGTCATTTTTGCAAAAATGTTATATTTTGTATTATTTTTGTAAACAGGTTTCAAAATAGCATGAATCTTTACAGAACAAACTGAAATTAACTAGACATTGGTTAACTTTTCCTTTTAAGAGTGTCGTTAAAAAAAAAAATATGTAAAAAAATACCAATTTATCTTCGTTCCATAAAATTTGCCTATGCGTGTATCTATGTTGGAATGATTATACCAGTGCCTGTCATGGCCATGATTTCGTAAAAGAATGGCTTCTATTAACGCGTCACTTGAGTTAACGAAACACGGTAAGATTTGAGAACATACTCATTGTTAGACAATACAAAGGATGAAAAATCTCCTTCACAGTTATTGGCATATTGATGTATGAAGTTAGATGTTAAACTGCTGTAAACAAATGCGCAATTTCTCATACATGAAAGGATCGAACACACGCGCTTTTCACTTTAAGTGACTAGCCTATGTTTTAGCGCTTTGACTCTTTTGAACACATTCAAGAAAAGCGGGTATAAAAGGTGACAATAAATCAAACGTTTCTTTGGAGACGTACTACAGTGAGGCCTATTATATTTTAAAATAAGCTAGGAGAATTTATTTCGCTGTTCTATTTTAATTTTTGTAAATACGAAAACGAAGAGCATATCATTTCGAAAACCGCGAATATCTCGAGGTGATAACTTTTTTATGTCATTATTGTATTATACTCCACTTGGAGATGAAGAGCAGTACTAAAAGCTCATTATAAACGCAAATTCGCAAAAAATATCGTCATAAAGTACGAGGTCGTCAATATAATATATAATCAGAGTTCTGGAATGTTATTTGGATGACATAAAAATCCTCGGGTTGGCTCTGTCAGAGCAAGAAGATTCTTATGCAAGTGACACAATATACTTTACCTTGTACTTTCTTTAGGAAATTCCGTAATATCCAAAGATAATGTGATCAGTTTATTATAAAGACTCATCCGAAAAGGAGGTATTGGGGGATGAAACACTGAACTAACATTATCTTATTCCGACCACGGTATGTTACATAATTGAGTTTATGATTAGACATTGTTCAGTATAGATGCTGCAAATGTGGAATTATGTTGAAGTTACTCCGTTTCATAGAGAATGTACAACAAGGTAAGTAGATTTTATTCTTAAACAAAATCACCAACATTTAGATTTTAGTACTTTTTATAGGGGTATGATTTTTAATCAAACGAGAATTGTAATTTTCTGAATATCTACAAATTCTTACAGCTGTATAGTTTCATTCATCTTGATTCATGTTTTGTCGTTTTAAGAACTATAATTGCCTATTACTACTTTATCATTTTAAGGGAGAAAAAGCTGCTACCATCTGCTACTTTAATCATGATTTTACTTTTTAGTTACTTATGACATACCGCGGAGAAGTCTCTTTTAGATATGGTCAATGGAATCTGACAAAGAGAAAAAAAAATAGTAGGTGTATACTAGACGTAAGTGATATAGCGACATCAAAAGCAAGCCGATAAAGCAGTTCAAGCTGACAAAGCGACCGACAAAGGAAACCGTCGCTCTTTTTGCTTCCTCATATCACTATATGTATTTCGTTTACTATACTTGCATGTCCTTAATCGTGTTGGCGTACAACATTGTAGAGTTACTTTAGAACAGGCAATAATGGGCAACATTTAAAAAAATCGAATATCAGTGAAAGATGGCGAAAAAGTTTGTAGGATTAAGGTCAAATTTTTTAAAACTAATGATTCCTGGTTGGATGGGGAAATTAATTTTAGTGGACTGGAAGAGTTGATAAAGGACCAGCAATCAACCATCAACTTCCGAAACACCTGGCCTGCCAAAACATTGTTTGTGATGATAGTGATAATGGCT
The DNA here is from genome assembly GCA_963583905.1 of Stenurella melanura. Lineage (NCBI taxonomy): Eukaryota > Metazoa > Arthropoda > Insecta > Coleoptera > Cerambycidae > Stenurella > Stenurella melanura. Next base: position 12,775,799 of record OY757311.1, read on the forward strand.
AATTTTTTTGCTTGCTTACTTTTTTTTATTACCACTGATATATGTTTGTGTATAGTGCAATTAATTTTAAATACAAGTTAAAATATCTCTGAATATCATTTCAAGAACAATCTAAAATTATAACCTTAAACATTTTGCACCAAAAACAGAAAACAGATCATTGAAATAATTTCATCATCCTAGAAATATAACACTGACAAGTTCTAAAATTATGTCCGGTTCGATTCCCAGTTCTATTAGATGGCAATGTCGGAGGGAATAGTTGTGTGTGTACATGTCTTCAACAACATAACATCCTTCTGGACAGCTCTGCCTTTGGATTTAGGGATTGTCTCATACAAATGGTGTGTTCTATATTATGTTTACGTTAAATCATCCCTATGCAACTCTACTATGATATTTTACAGCCAGTAACAAACTAAAATATTTCCATGCAAACATAAATTATTACCCAGCTCCCGGCACGAGTGTCACATTCAAAGAAACTGCAAGATTTGTCTTATAACACGTATACTAATGGAAAACGTGACGCTGTTAAAGATAATTCCAGGGAAGCTCAGAAAAGATGACTTATTCGCGTAATCCAGTTTTGGACAAGTAACGTATGATTTCCGAGGCCGCCTAGGTCCTTGTGTATATAAAATATGGCCGTTGACTGTTTCTCCAGATTTATGACACTGAAATTTAACGGGGGATCTCTTTAGAAATGTTTTGAAAGTTATTTGTTCATAATTCCGGTTGCCTTTATCTTACTTTCTTTATCCAGAAGATGAATAATGAGGTTCTGGCCCCATTAGTTACGTCTATAAATTATTTTCTTTCCTGTTGTAGTCTGACGATGTTTGTTAAAAGATAACATTTACAGAAATACTAGTGAAAAATGTGTGTCACTCGCTTTATATAAATACAGAGGGTGTCTTGTAAAAATAATGCACTCTTAAACGATCCATTCTCAGAAAATCTTCGATACAGGAGACCACAAGTTTCGAAAATAAATTATTTGCATTATATGATGCACATTCATCAGCAATAAGCGATAGCGAACTTGATCGTAGGTACAGTTTTGTGAAGAAATGTCGAATACAGCCATCAATGTTCCCTAGTTGCTGATGAATATCAACAAACTTTTCCTCAGATGAGAAAAATCTTCATATGTTTAGAGGACACATCCAGGAACCACAAAAGTGAGAGATAGAAGGCAATATTTATTTGAATTTGAAAATATAATCAATAATGGAAGCTATGAGAAATGAATAAGATGAACATAGATTTCCATCTATATGATTGATATTTATGACTCGTCATATTAAGAGTTAAGTAAATAATAAAACACATAACAATGGGTTCTACAAAAAATGCATAAAAACAAACTTGTTACAATTGTAAAAAAAAACACAAATAAATATATATTTCGGAAACTACAAATTTCACAACTAAAAATTTTGTCGGAACAAGTATCATTCCAACACACTGTTATGGAATAATACCGTACGGCTTTCGACAAATCAGAAGCCGTTAAGTCACATTTAGTGGTTCGGATGCTATGGTTACGTCGAACAAAATATATTTATGTCTAGCTTCGCATTTGAGGTTTTGAAGTTTTTCTGTATAATTTCTTAAATCTTTTTAGTGAAAATATCTATATGTTTGGAATGTCATATTCTATACTCGCGAACCGACTACAAACTTCGCTCGGGTGGAATTGGATCAAATTCCATAAGATGTAGTCCAAAATTATAAAGATTTCCATAACAAAAAATGTAATCTGAGATTTTCCTTCAGTAACTGTTAGTGGAGGGATCATACATCACAAAACCACAAAAATCAGTTCTGGGGGTACCGCGCAAACCCCCAAAAAACCACCCCTTTGGTGAAAAATGCCTTATTTTACTGATAACTCGTTAACCGTTGAAGATATAAAAATATTGCTCACCATAGAAAAAAGCTTGACTAATTGCCTAAAAAAAAGTCCTCTTGAAATTTTCTTGTGTATGCCATGGTTTACGAGAAAATCGATATTGAAAAAAAATGCAAAATTTGAGTTTTTAATGCGCACGAATTTTCGTTTATTTGAAATTTTCTGTGCGCGGCATATAGAAAAAACTGAATTGCTCGAAAACCAAACATGCTAGGAAGAAAAATCAAAATATGTTTTAAAGGGTACATAATATACTCTTTGTGTTTCCATTTTTGATGATTATTGATATATATTAGTATATAAAAACAAGCTAACCGTTATACTCTTCACCGATTTACTGTACTTTTTATATAATTGTTGCACATTCTATAGGATACGCTTCGCAGTTTTTTGTAAATAATATTAGTTTTAGACATTTTTAGTTTAATTACAAAACATAAAAAAAAAATATGTAAAAACTATTTTTTTTATTTCAAAAAATGTAGGTAAGTATAACTTTTTTATTTATCGATCGATTTTGCTCAGAAACGATAGGGTTCTTTCTCTAGCTGACACTAACTTACTGTCCAAATTTCAATACAATCGGATTTTTCGTTCTTAAGTTATCGTGCTTACAAGAAACGTGACGGACGGACGGACGGACGGACGGACATTTTGAAAGTTGTTCAGAATTCGATCACCAACACAGAGATATGAATTTTTTTTCTCTATGAGCACTATTACCGGTTTTAGAAACGTTTTGTATTTGCGAAGAGTAGAATCACAATACAATATAGTTACCTCTTGATTTTTTGCACTTTTAACTATTCACATGCCTATAAAAAATAACTGACTTTAATATAAGTTGTAAATGCATTATTTTTTAGTTCAAGGTAGTACTTCAATGCAAAAAAAGTTAGGAATAAAAATATTCACATTTAGAAATTTTCCAGCATGTTGAAGTTAAGAAATAAAAAAAAGACCCAAACATATTTAGCTCAAAATTTTTTTTTTAATTTACATGTCATATAACTATTGTTTCTAATCATTTAATAGTTAAAACATTGGATTAAAACAATATCATCAAAAAATTGAACATGCAGTCTTTTTGGATTTTTTTTTTGGCTAACTAAAAACAATTTTTTTAACATTCGAAATAAGCTTACTTCTCTGGTACCATGTGTATATCTAGTAACATAAAATGACGAAGTTCGTTCTGTGTGACAGTTGATACCGAAACAGTGATATGATCTGCTTACACCGCCGTAACGTCACGTGGAACATAATTTGGTAAATCGTTAATGTAATTGAAAATAATAGGGGGCCTAATATTGAGCCTTGAGGAACACCAAGAGTTACTTCATTGACACTCGATTTAAATTCATTATACTGTACTTCTAATTTTCGATTCTCCATATAGTAGCTTATTTAACTTAGAAGAAATCCGCATTCTCATATCTCAATGATTTTTAATTTTTTGGATGGTACATTAATGTTCACAGAATCGAAAGCTCTTAATAAATCGAAAAACAGAGATGCAACATATTTTTAATCTCGAGATTGAAATACTCGTCCTGGATGGACAGCCCTAATAAAAACTACTTCACCCACTCTTGTAGGAAATCCTAATTTATTAATTATATGTTCAAAATGATCTGTGCAGTTTCTTTTAGCAAAAAGAATTAAAAGTACTCTGAGCTCACGTAAGAGTCCCGAGACAGTAAACAAGTGTTTGAAATTACCGGCCATTTATATTTTCGATTGTATGGAGGGCGAGCCACAAAATTCAATGTATCTGAAACGGCAAAATGAGACAGGAAGTCGTCCGTACTCGGGGCGGATGCAAAACTAAAGAATAGCTTTTAAGCACTATAATGTAAGACTGCTGTCAAGATTTACGTGAAAGCTTACCAGTCTGGAAATGGTGCGGGTTTCATCTACAGCAAACAAACAAATGATATTGCTTGATAAAAGCACGCCGATTTGAAAACGATATTATATTGAGTTCAAAGAACGATAGAGAACGACTGACTATGAATAAGATTAGGAAGACGAATAAAGTTAATATCGGCACCATTTAAAAAAACCGCTTATACCATACAATTTTTTGACTGAGTTTCACATGATATTCTAATTGAAAAATTACTAAAATATAAAATTAACGTTAATAGTATAAAATATTGAAATCTTTTTTATATTACTGTAATCAGATTGTTAAATTTAACAACATAACATCAAGTAAAGAAATATTAAAGACAGGTGTGCCCCAGAGCTCCATATTAGGACCCTTACCCTGACTCTTACTCCATATTATAGATTAAATAAGTCTCAAAATGGACCAAATTATTTAGCAATTCAAATGTTCAATAAATTACCATCAAACATAAAAAACAACGATAACCTTAAAAATGTTCGAATGGCAATTAAAAAATTTCTCGTTGAAAAGGCATTCTATCACTACATGGAATTTTTGGACTATGATTTTTTGACATTGAATGTACCTAGTATTAGTATTCGTTTGTAAAAATTTGTTATATATACACTGTGTTTTACGTTTGATTACACGTTTCATTTGTTGTTTATATTCTCCTTAATTTGTGTTATGTAATTGTTATCATTACCTGACTTGTGGACTTGTGTACTTACACACTTTTGTACATTAACACAAATTTATTATTATTATTATTATTGTCTAAAAGTCGGTTTGTTAATTATTACTATATATTTAGAAATAACGACAAATTGAATCAACCTAAGGTTTGTTTTTAAACCTTAGGTTGATTGTGCAAGTTAAACATGCCAACAAATCTTATACTCCTTGAGTAGGTGGGATGCAGTAAAATATTTTACTCATACGGGAAAATCGATTATATTAAGCAATCTTTAGGACAGAAACGTTGGAAAGACCAACAGCTCCAAAATAGTGAAAGAAAAATATCATCTTTATAAGGTAATGTACACACAGAGAAGGATAGAGATGGAGATGTGAGAGAGATAGAGAGATTGCGATAGAGAGTGGGAGATAGGAAAGGGGCGGTAGGATGAGAGGGTAGGGAGAGGTAAATAGCGATAGGGAGTTGTTTTCTTTACCATTTTTCTATGTATTTTGACATCCTAAATACGAATCTGATATCCAAATTGCTTGATCTCATCTCAATCTTTCTTCAATTAGAAAAAATACACTTCTTCGCGATTTAGTAAAATCCGAGGCAGATTCGTTCGATTGCACGTGTTTACTTTCTTTTAGTTGTATTCCATTTTCAAGTTGTTTATATTCGCCATAATCAAATACCAAAAAATATGAGCTATATGAAATAGCCAGACTTACGCTAATTTATATCAACTAACGTAGAATTATCCACGCTTTAATTCAGACCCAACTTCGCGCGATTTCCCACAATTTTAACCGAGTTTATTTGAGATTTCCTAGGAGCCACTTAAACGCGCCTGTCTTCGTCGCCGACCGAACTCGTTATCTAGACAGATTAGTTTCTAGTGTATCAAAATGCAAACAAAATTGAGGATCTGAGTTCCGATATAGAGCATTTTTTTCTGTAGCTGCCCAACAAGGTTAAAATATTTAGCACTTAAGGTTTTTATTTTATGAATGTTTCGTGGAGGGAATTGGAACCTTCAGTGTAACGTTTCTTTGACTGAACAACTTTTGAAGCATTTTCATTGGTTAACGAACAACGGGGATTATTTCGGACTATCGACTAATCAATACAATTCTGCATATTTTGAAATAATGCACCATTATGTAAATGTTTTCTTAAAAACTACCAGCAGTAGGTATTTGATATGTCCTCATGCTTGTAATAAGGATTCTCCAATCTGCGGATCTTAAACAAGATGTTTTGTGTAATGATAAATCTTTTTAAATTTTCAGCTAGTATTAAATTGTGTATCACACAATTATTGAACAATTCAGTAAATTATGTAGATAAAATAATATTAAATTGAAATAGTATCTCGGCGATTTTTCTGTTCCCATAAATCGCTTTTATAGAGACAAGGTTATTAAACATTCATAACGAGTAGTATATATAACTGTTAAGTTCAGTTTAAATGGTGCAATTCTGGCCGGCAATAAAATGTACTTTTCTGAGGCAAGTCACGAAACAAATTTTTCAAGACTCGCAATAAATTAATCTCGTACTTCCCGAATGCATCCATTCTTGTATCTTTCATCGAATAACTCCGCGGTCAGTCGGCGGTCCTTTCAGGCTTCAATTATTTACTCGGACAGATAAATTGCTCAATACTTTGCGTCTAAGAGGAAACTTCCAATTTATGTTATGGCCGGTTCGGACCTTTCCAACTTCCCAGCCCATTCTTGCCCGACCGAAGACCACATCAAATAAAACCTTACTTCAGAAGCTATAATTTGCTCTATATTTTATTGGCCACATCGTAACGAAAAACCTCCCGCAGACACTGACGACTCAATAATGAGGCTTTCATTGGACATTGAGTGTTTATTCTGTTTCTTTGATCTGTATTTATTAACTCCGATATATCTATTTAGTTGATAATTTCGGGATGGGATTTGTGACCCTTACAGATTTACAATTTTTGTCGGATATAAAATAAAATACATACAGAAAGATAAATTTCATATATAATATGAGACCACAAATTATAGGCACGCTACAATTTGCTCTGAAATTATACGGTGAGTTCGGATAGTAAAGAACAAATTAAATAAATGAATTAGATAGCTGAAATCTTCACCTTTAAACTGTTTCTTACTTTGCTTTAATTCGACGACTATTAATGAAATTATGACATTAACTGTCTGACAGCGCACGCAGTTTCGCGATTCAATGGCTGAATATAATGCTCTGCTACACATAGAGTAAGATCCCAGAGCCGCCAGACCTGCGTCATTTTAGCAATGCTAATATTTTGACAATAAAGAGTGTGATATGTGGTTGGTTGAAAAGTGTATCGATTTGGTGACAGACGCGTGTTTCGTGGACCCTACAAGATCTCGAGATAAATCCGGATAAAACGGCAACAAAACGTCGCGGTAAATGCGAGCAAATGCGGTAAAATATGGCAAGAAATGGTCAACTTTGAATGGCGATATCTCGGTCACCTATTACATAAAAAAATTTCTTTGTGATCTCTGATGAATTATTCTCTCGGGCCTCTTTCTCATAACTCACCCGCCATAAATAGCTCTTTTATCGCGAGATAGGGCACTTCCACCGTAAATTGATATTTACCTGTGGAACGGTTAATAAAAAAAAAAGAATAAAAGGTTCCCTGCGGCGAGCGTCTTGGCAGACAAACGAAGTGAACGCAAGCGGGCAGAAGGACGTGCACACTGCTAGGTTCAGACCCGGAAGACTTGGAGGAAGAATAAATAGGGAGATGATGATAGATGGAAACTTAAAAGTACGAAAACTAAAAAGAAGCATATCACAAACACCTACACTTCCCATCCTACATTCCTACCCCATACGTCATGTGACTCTCGCTACTGACAACAAGCATGTCTTATGTCCAACCAAGCGTATGCCGCCGGTCCGGCGGTATATAAAACATCCGAGATTTGGTTCCGACACGCGGTTTGGCCGTCCGTTGGGCGTGTTCGGCGGACGACCAAGCTGAGTGTTGGAACGAACCTCCATGGATGCCCAGCATCGGCAGCAATGCCCACCTTACGCTGGCAAATCAATTAAATCAATCAATCAATCAACATACTTGGATGGGAATTTCATTTTCTAAATAAATACACCAAGCTATCAAGAATCCATAAACTTGGTGTATGTACTAGAAGCTAAGGTCTCAATTTTTTTGGCATCAAAATAAATATTTGAACGTCCAGGAAAATAATGATACCTAGTCTGTAATTCGATCAGTCTTATTGTAAATGTTTCGTACAGACTATACTTACTCTTATTTGGTTCCAATCAAGAAAGGAAACTCCGACCCACGTTTTTCAGTGCGTGATTTATAAGCAGAGGAAATCATAAGGAGCTCACTTTGCTTTCCATGTAGAAAACTAATATTATTATGTACTCAGTATAATATAAAAGGTAGTCTACGTTTTTCATGCGACAGTACTACAGTATTCATAGCACAACAAACGTCGATTGAACCGTTTATTGAAGGTAATATGTCTTGTGGATAAAATACGCCGTTTACTATTATATTCATGTCACGCACATATGTTTGCATTCATCGTACAGGCACTGGTGCTTAAGATGCGACATAGTGCCGGGGCGTCATCATAATGTAATATGAGCTAATTTTCTTTGCCCGCCCTCCATGCCACGATGCATAAGTGACAGTTATTTACATGTATGGGGACTTATTTGGCGTGTTAAACGGATAAAATTCTGTCTCTGGCAGTCAAAAAATAGTTCTCTTTTTCTTAATAGAGTGTAATATTAACTAAGGCGCACGAAATATTGAGCTGGAAATGTCTGATAAACATATTATATTTAATAAAGCTTCCTAAGTGTGGTGCAACTTTTTAAAATTTGGAAATTATTGGTTTCATATGTATTTAACGATTTACAACTTTTAGTGAAGGCAAACAAGCATAAATTATGGCGAAATAGGAACTGGAAAGGAATTGTCAGATTTTTTTAGCTTAATTTGAACATCATAGAGGGCCTGTAAACCAATTCTTTTAGCACGGTCATTCTATAGTACAGGCAAATTAACAATTTAGGATAACAAAAATTAATAAAAGGATCATCTCTGGGATTTAAGTAGGTAATAACCTGGAGAATGAGATGATGCATTCTTTGCACTTCGAAGTTCCGGGAAAATAAAAAAAAAAATGGAAAAACTTTTTGATTTTTCGTTTTCTTGCTCTAGCGGCCAAATAATGAAAATAGGGAAAGAAGTTCGCAAGAAAAGTTGTAGCTCGTCCTTTTCTCTGCAAAAAAGGTTTTTACAGATTTTTGTCTTACTTAAGCCGTTTAGAAGATAAATCGAGTTTTCCACTTATAGTTTTAAGCCGCTTCGAAATGCGCGAAAAATGAGAATTCTCCAGGAGTTTCATACGACCGGGCTCATCGATCGATAATTCTTATTCAGAGCCCTTAAAAAAAATGAAAATAACATAAAATGTAGAGAAAAGTCTCAGCTTTAATGTGGAACTAATCACAAAATTCATAAAAAATTGTATCAAAAAGAGAAAGTGTCAGAAGATGGCTTAGTGAACTTTGTACAGTTGATCCACGGATTTATTCATACCTTTGCCGGGAGTCGTTAGAATGATAATTCACTTTGCTTATATATTCTTACTTATATAATGATATATTAACCCAACTAACATTTTATTGCAATTACTTTTGTTGGAAAAATATGCCTTGCGATCAAAGTAGAGGGTATATTTCTCATCGATCAATCACCTCCAAATTTTGGAGTTCAATTTGCTATATCTTAAGTAATAATAATAGCACAGTCTTAATTTTTTGATTATAAGTACAATAAAACATATTCTTTCGGATGACTTTAGAGTTTTTTAAATGCGCGCAGTGCTTTTGGAATTTGTCTACATTATTCATACACGTTCAGAAAATGCACAACTATACAGTAAAACATATACAATTTATTTGTTTCTTAACATTCATAAATGAAATTTTCACGAAATATAGATTAAAGTGCGTGGAATCGAATCCATGCAGTGAAAAAGCACCCATTGTTACGGGAGAAATAGGCAGGATGCATAAAACTCAAAGATGTGAATAAATCAACTGCATAAAGTTTAACATTTGTATGAATTTTGTGATTAGTTCCACATTAAACTGAGACTTTTCTCTACATTTTACGTTGGTTTAATTTTTTTTGGGGGCTCTGAATAGTAATAATTATCGATCGATATGTCCGGTCGTACGAAACTCCCAGAGAATTCTCATTTTCCGCGCATTTCGGAGCGGCTCTAAACTATAAGTGGAAAACTGGATTTACCTCCTAAACGGCTTAAGTAAGACAAAAATTGGTAAAGACCTATTTTGTAGAGAAAGAGGCGAGCTACACATTGTGTTGAAAACTTTTTTCCGTATTTTTATTATTTTAGCCGTTAGACCAAAAAAAAAACCAAAATAAAAAAGTTCCTCCAAATTTGTTTGAATTTTTCCGGAACTTGGAAGTGCAAAGAATGGATCATTCCATTCTGCAGGTTATTAACTACTTAAATCCCAGAGATGATTCTTTTATTAATTTTTGCGAGGTTTTTACAACATTTTGCCTTCATCGTAATATGAACAATTTTTCCCTACATTTTCCTATTAGTGAAAAGTAGAATAATGCGTCACAGGAGAGTGTTAATCATTTGAAAGAATGGACAATAAAATATCATTCATCATAATACGAAGTTTGGTGCTTAGGTTTTTTAAACATATTCGGTTTACATGTTCTACTTTTTATTTTTCAGAAACTCATAAATAGCGTTTATTATTTTTTATAATTTCTCTGAAGAGGAAATTTTCCCATTTTCCCATTTTCCCATTACTATTTTGCGTCAAGCTGAAGTTATCCCACTTTTGAACTTCGTTAAACTTTAGAATATTATCAATATAATTATATGCAAATGCAACTTCCTGGAACTGTAAAAGCTCTATAACAATAGAAACAAATGAAAATATATTACCAGAAAATACTAGTAAATATTCAAACTTTTACAAAATACTAAATAAGTATTTTGTAAAAGTTTGAATATTTACTAGTATTTTCTGGTAATATATTTTCATTTGTTTCTATTGTTATAGAGCTTTTACAGTTCCAGGAAGTTGCATTTGCATATAATTATATTGATAATTATCCCTTTACGGGGAATTTCCTATAATCTAATTTTAATTTTTAATATCCTGTTCTGGTAATCCTTTGATAGTTATAACACGAGTATTTGCTTACATATTTCAGTTGATTGTGAACTTTAGAAAAAGCCGCACCGAAGAGGCATAGATGCCGAAACACGTGTCTGTGGATGTTCTAAAGTTTTGTGTTACTGCTATATCGGTAAGTGCTTTTGTTTTGATTATCTTTGGGTTTCATTGAGCAGGATAATTTAAATTAAAAATAACATTATGATAACAGTTGTACTGTTCATAATGGGCATATTCTTTGTTATAATTGATATAAGAAAGATATATGTTTTAAACTTATTTGTGATAAGTATTTTGTAAAAGTTTGAATATTTACTAGTATTTTCTGGTAATATATTTTCATTTGTTTCTATTGTTTAGAATATTAAGTTAGTCAACATTATTGTGTTACCAAAAAATAAAATCAGAATAACAATCTAGTCAGTAGACGATCCCAAAATGTAGCTTATTTATCCGGTCTGGGTAGGATTAAAAATTCAAATTATCCACCTCATCCTTTTATTTTACGATGCAAGAGCCTTATGCTTGAATGCGGAACTTCTTGCTGAAACGGACAAATAAACATAATTTCCTCACAAAAGGTACCGCCTCTGTCGTTTGTCTAAAGCATGTCAGACACTGTCCTGCCACCGTTGAACCTGCATAGTACATCGTCCCAACAAATTCCTATACTTCCATTCTCACATAAAACAGATATGGTTTCTTGTCTTGTTTAACAGTTATAAGTTTTAATTTTGCTCTAATAGATTCATAAAAATGTATTTGTACCTAATTCACTGAATAAGGTGTGAAGAGCATGATGAACTTTCTGGTACTTTGCAACATTTACTTTTGGGATCGAATTGATTAATGTGTGTATCCCTGGATAGGTTAACGGACTATTGAAAACTTTCTTATTTTTCATTTCTCGTAAAGTTATGCTTGTCTTGGGAAGTCATAAGCATTTATTAACCTTATTGTAAACTATATAGGGTATTCAAAAAATTAGAAAATATGAAATCGATCTTAAGCAAATTAATTTCGTTGGAAAATGTTTTTAACAACATATTTTCTTAACTGGAAAAAAGGTTAAAGACGAAGAAGTTTACTTACAAAATAAGAAAACTCTCTTCCATAAAAAAATTACATTTTATTCAGTAAAAAAATGTTTATTCTATTATATTGATAACTATTCAACGTTGAGTCCTCCTACCAGTACACATTTTTCTAATCTTTTTGATACACAGACGAGATATTATCCTCATTTCTGGTTGCAATTTTTAGCTTTAACAAATTTGTGTTGCCTTCCAGATCGTTATTTGCGTACAATTTTTGCTTCAAATACCCCCATAAGAAGTAATAGGATCTTATTGAAACGATATTGTTCTTGTAAATTCTAAATTTTTATTATGTAGTTCATCTAGAATAAAAACATTTAAAATTTCTTAATAAGTATTTTGATTCTTTTCATCCATCAACTAAAAACTGTGCTGCATTGTGCCGCACCAAACGTATACTTTTTAAAATTCTTAATGCAAATTTGAAAATTAGGATTTTCTTGATTCCAGTACATACAATTTTGAGAGGAAACCACCCCATGCTAAAATGTTCTCATCCACTGCTAGACAAAAGTCCACACGACGAATTATTTTCACCTTGGAAGTGTATGAATAAATTTTGGTTTAATCGTGCGCTTGGCGCCTAAAATTCTATGAAAATGAGATTTGCTAATACCTAAGATTCTTCATGTTTTCCTTAACGACTATCTTGAGTTTTATTGTATCAATTCTAAAACTACAAGCAGCACAAATCTTGCAGCTTTCTTTGTATTTTTATATTATTTACATCTCCTGTGATATTAAAATGAACTAATTCACGCACTGCTCTACGAGTCTCTTTAGCATGTGGATACTTCATTGTGGATATGTGAATACTGCACCGAAATCTTCAACAGAGTACTTCTAAGAAGCATTTGGAGGCAGAAACAATTTCCACCTTGAAGCGAAACATTAATTCCACTTTAACTTTATCTAAAACCAATACTGGAGTTAAATTTAGAAATAATTGACTTTCATTAATTTCTCTAAATGGGAAAATGAATTGTTTATGAGAGCTTGTGGCCAACATATTGCAGAAGCTAAATTGGGGTCGTCATGTTATTTTTCAAACATCTATATATTTCTTTAGTCTATTATTTATTTAGGGAAGTTTTTTATCGTGAGTATTTATTTCTGGATAATCAAAAACATAAATAAATGAAATTACGGACAAAGACATCTAATTTTATTTCCACTTCCACATAGTGGAGTGGAACTACAGTAATCATAAAAAAATTCAAACATTCTTTTTTTGTTGAAATAAGTTTAGAATGTCACGTAACGTCGATTTAAATTTGAGCGAAAAAAAAAGTGTGTCAGTCTGTAACCTTTTTGTGCGCACGTTTTAACATTGGAAATGTTTATGTTTTCGTATATGGGGTAGAGTTACCAGTTTTTGTTCAAGGTCAAAAGACAGCGGTGTCCCGGCACAGTAGAGAGAAGACCAGTAGGCTCACTTACTCTTGAGATTAATTGTAATCGATTTTATTTTTTATGAATCCACTGCGCATCCGATATTTGTACGCTCATCTACATATACACTGCTCGAGCTAGAAAATGCTAATAAACTGGCCAACACTTACAATGACACTAAATTATTTTTGTTCGAAGATATCCTTGGCATATGATTTATTTTGCGATTGAATTTAATGTTTACTGATTAATCAATAAGTAGCGAATTAAAATTTGACCTGCCATTACTTAAATTTATTACATAACATCCGCGTCTGACCTCACAGATTGAAAATGTATGACATTATATTATTCAAGCAAAAATTTGTAAAGGGCTGTCGAAAAGGCCGCGCTACTATCGATTAGGCTGCTGCGGTTGCCAATTACATTACCTACCGTGTCGAGAGATTACCTATAAGTTGCACAGCGATGCTGACGGTAGAACACAAAAGTGTACAGCTTGCTACAAATAAGTGCCTGCTTGCAAATAAATTATGTGTTAGAATTGCAACTAACTGATATAGGTTGCCTGTTGTACAAATTGAGTGACAATAATAATATCTCTTTATTTCAAAGTACTATCTATGCAACGGCTGATATAAGCAAATGTAATATGTGTTGCATATATCACAGGGAGTCAAGTTACCAGTTTTCATTTAAGGTGGAAATACAGCGGTGTCGCGGTGGAGTGAGACTACGTATATGCAACGGCTGATATACGCAAATTGAAGATGGGTTGCATATATCACAGGGGGTTAAGTTACCAGTTTTCATTTAAGGCGGAAATATAGCGGTGTAGTGAATCGTGCTATTTCCGGACGAGGCGAAGCCTAATCCGGAAAGAGTTGAAGAACTTTATGTTTTATGTATGGTGTTCATTTCCAATGTCCCGATGATTGCAAGGATTGCGAAATCTGTGAATTTTTTCTGCAACAGTTTATGATATTATTAAAGGGGTTGATAAAATAAAATTGAGATGGTCAGTTGAAATTTGGTACACGTATGTATTACAGCGACATCTGGAACTATATTATATTATTTTGACATGATTCCGTTAAAGGGTTGGGGGTTAAATAGGGGTAAGTAGGGGAAGTATGCTGGTAAGAGTACAAAAATGCGGAATTTAGTGTATATACTAGAAGGCCTCAGATTGTCTATATTGTAACGTATTTAGTTCTTTTCAAATCAAAGATAAATTGCAGAAAACGATTTATTAATAATGCCAGTCCAGTTTCATCTCGGCACGAAGGAATGTTTATACTTGATACTGATGCGAGCAATACTGCTATTGGATCCGCCTTATCTCAAATTCAGGATGGAGAAGAGAAAGTTATTGAATATTTTAGCAAAGTCGTATCAAAATCAGAGAAAAATTATTGTGCGACAAGAAGACTTGCGATTGTCAAATCTGTAGGTGATTTTCAAATATTTATATGGACGAGAGTTCCTTATACGGTCTACGCAACGCTGACTTGGCTAATGTAAATGAGAAACCCAGAAGGACAAGTTGCGAGATGGTGAGAGAAATTGCAACACTACGGAAGGAGTGTGAAACATCGACCTGGAAGGTTGCATAACAACGTTGATGCCCTTTCAAGACGACCTTGAGATGAGTGTAAACACTGTTCGAAAATAAACCTTAGAGAAAAAAACGTAGATGTTCTGAGGGTTATAATTGAAGCGGAAGCACAATGAACCCCGGCCCTATCTAGGCAAGACCAACGAGAAGATCCTGATTTAGGCCCAATCCTCAAATATAAGGAGCATGGAATAGCTAGACCAGAATGGGAGGCAATTTCCGAGAGGGGACCAAACTTTAAAGCATTATGGGATGAATAGAATTCACTACAAGTAGAAGATGGTCTACTGAAGAGCTTGGCAAAGGGTAAATGGAAAACATGTGACGAGGCAATTGGTGATTTCTAAGATGAAAATGACAACAACTTTAACTATAAACTGTCATAATAATCCCCATTGTCATTCCCTCCTTTCTTTATTGTACCTGCTCGTCTATTTAACTTGAACACTTTATACTTATTCTGATTTCCACGTAACAATATTCATAATTTCGTATCTTCCTAGCACTGTATAACTGGTTTCAGGTAACTGTAAAAACAGGGAAAAAAGATTTTACTCTTTTCTTCCATTTTCGTTTGAAACTTCAGTCACATGGAGTGAAACATACTGTATACGTATTCCGAACTGCCTGTTATAATCACTTTTGTGCAACCGTTGTCGAATTATCCGTCTGATACAGCTCCCGTATTTACATCACATCCCACGCTGGCTTAATTCGAATTCCTCAAGGAACGCCATGTCATAATCTAATAGATCGAACGTACAGCAGCTCTGTGTCTGTAATTACGCCACACATGTGTTACCAGCTCCATACAGCTTCCGAGGTATTGATTAAACATGTCATGTATGTGCTTCGATACAATAACAATAACCGATTCTTGGGACGTGTCATCTTCGATGGCAAACCAATTCGCCAAAGTATACAATAAGTTACCAGCACTGTATTTACGGGTAACTTACTCTCGTCTCTACAAAAATAAATAAAATAGATATTGGTACAGAAGCCAGCGTGCAATTATCTGACACATTTGTAGTAGCTAAAGAGATTATTAATCCTGTTTCTTAGAGCATGGCAGACAAAAAAGTGATGAGAAATTTTCGTGGTGCAAACTTCACTATATATAGTATACAGACTGTCTATTTTACGAGGGCCACACCAAATATCTCGCTTAATATCTATTGTAGAAGAATAAAGTTTTAGAAACAGTTATCACATTTTTTGTGAGCTATATTTCAGTAAAAAGAAATTTGAAATCCATAGCTTACTTTAGAGATATATTACAAAAACCTGAAAAATAGGAAAACCACAAACGGTTATAGCTTCCTTATTTGAGGAGATACGAAAAAAGTTAAAGGAATGAAAGTTGACGGCAAAGACAATAAGAATAATAACGTGTAACAAAAAAATCGAAAAATGCAGTTGGCTTTGACATACGCTATTGTGCAAAAATGAAAAATACATATCTCAAAGTAGGCCATGACACCATTAAAAATTGGTAAAGACCTATTTTGTAGAGAAAGAGGCGAGCTACACATTGTGTTGAAAACTTTTTTCCGTATTTTCATTATTTTAGCCGTTAGACCAAAAAAAAACGAAAATAAAAAAGTTCCTCCAAATTTGTTTGAATTTTTCCGGAACTTGGAAGTGCAAAGAATGGATCATTCCATTCTGCAGGTTATTAACTACTTAAATCCCAGAGATGATTCTTTTATTAATTTTTGCGAGGTTTTTACAACATTTTGCCTTCATCGTAATATGAACAATTTTTCCCTACATTTTCCTATTAGTGAAAAGTAGAATAATGCGTCACAGGAGAGTGTTAATCATTTGAAAGAATGGACAATAAAATATCATTCATCATAATACGAAGTTTGGTGCTTAGGTTTTTTAAACATATTCGGTTTACATGTTCTACTTTTTATTTTTCAGAAACTCATAAATAGCGTTTATTATTTTTTATAATTTCTCTGACATTATATTATTCAAGCAAAAATTTGTAAAGGGCTGTCGAAAAGGCCGCGCTACTATCGATTAGGCTGCTGCGGTTGCCAATTACATTACCTACCGTGTCGAGAGATTACCTATAAGTTGCACAGCGATGCTGACGGTAGAACACAAAAGTGTACAGCTTGCTACAAATAAGTGCCTGCTTGCAAATAAATTATGTGTTAGAATTGCAACTAACTGATATAGGTTGCCTGTTGTACAAATTGAGTGACAATAATAATATCTCTTTATTTCAAAGTACTATCTATGCAACGGCTGATATAAGCAAATGTAATATGTGTTGCATATATCACAGGGAGTCAAGTTACCAGTTTTCATTTAAGGTGGAAATACAGCGGTGTCGCGGTGGAGTGAGACTACGTATATGCAACGGCTGATATACGCAAATTGAAGATGGGTTGCATATATCACAGGGGGTTAAGTTACCAGTTTTCATTTAAGGCGGAAATATAGCGGTGTAGTGAATCGTGCTATTTCCGGACGAGGCGAAGCCTAATCCGGAAAGAGTTGAAGAACTTTATGTTTTATGTATGGTGTTCATTTCCAATGTCCCGATGATTGCAAGGATTGCGAAATCTGTGAATTTTTTCTGCAACAGTTTATGATATTATTAAAGGGGTTGATAAAATAAAATTGAGATGGTCAGTTGAAATTTGGTACACGTATGTATTACAGCGACATCTGGAACTATATTATATTATTTTGACATGATTCCGTTGAAGGGTTGGGGGTTAAATAGGGGTAAGTAGGGGAAGTATGCTGGTAAGAGTACAAAAATGCGGAATTTAGTGTATATACTAGAAGGCCTCAGATTGTCTATATTGTAACGTATTTAGTTCTTTTCAAATCAAAGATAAATTGCAGAAAACGATTTATTAATAATGCCAGTCCAGTTTCATCTCGGCACGAAGGAATGTTTATACTTGATACTGATGCGAGCAATACTGCTATTGGATCCGCCTTATCTCAAATTCAGGATGGAGAAGAGAAAGTTATTGAATATTTTAGCAAAGTCGTATCAAAATCAGAGAAAAATTATTGTGCGACAAGAATAGAATTACTTGCGATTGTCAAATCTGTAGGTGATTTTCAAATATTTATATGGACGAGAGTTCCTTATACGGTCTACGCAACGCTGACTTGGCTAATGTAAATGAGAAACCCAGAAGGACAAGTTGCGAGATGGTGAGAGAAATTGCAACACTACGGAAGGAGTGTGAAACATCGACCTGGAAGGTTGCATAACAACGTTGATGCCCTTTCAAGACGACCTTGAGATGAGTGTAAACACTGTTCGAAAATAAACCTTAGAGAAAAAAACGTAGATGTTCTGAGGGTTATAATTGAAGCGGAAGCACAATGAACCCCGGCCCTATCTAGGCAAGACCAACGAGAAGATCCTGATTTAGGCCCAATCCTCAAATATAAGGAGCATGGAATAGCTAGACCAGAATGGGAGGCAATTTCCGAGAGGGGACCAAACTTTAAAGCATTATGGGATGAATAGAATTCACTACAAGTAGAAGATGGTCTACTGAAGAGCTTGGCAAAGGGTAAATGGAAAACATGTGACGAGGCAATTGGTGATTTCTAAGATGAAAATGACAACAACTTTAACTATAAACTGTCATAATAATCCCCATTGTCATTCCCTCCTTTCTTTATTGTACCTGCTCGTCTATTTAACTTGAACACTTTATACTTATTCTGATTTCCACGTAACAATATTCATAATTTCGTATCTTCCTAGCACTGTATAACTGGTTTCAGGTAACTGTAAAAACAGGGAAAAAAGATTTTACTCTTTTCTTCCATTTTCGTTTGAAACTTCAGTCACATGGAGTGAAACATACTGTATACGTATTCCGAACTGCCTGTTATAATCACTTTTGTGCAACCGTTGTCGAATTATCCGTCTGATACAGCTCCCGTATTTACATCACATCCCACGCTGGCTTAATTCGAATTCCTCAAGGAACGCCATGTCATAATCTAATAGATCGAACGTACGCCACACATGTGTTACCAGCTCCATACAGCTTCCGAGGTATTGATTAAACATGTCATGTATGTGCTTCGATACAATAACAATAACCGATTCTTGGGACGTGTCATCTTCGATGGCAAACCAATTCGCCAAAGTATACAATAAGTTACCAGCACTGTATTTACGGGTAACTTACTCTCGTCTCTACAAAAATAAATAAAATAGATATTGGTACAGAAGCCAGCGTGCAATTATCTGACACATTTGTAGTAGCTAAAGAGATTATTAATCCTGTTTCTTAGAGCATGGCAGACAAAAAAGTGATGAGAAATTTTCGTGGTGCAAACTTCACTATATATAGTATACAGACTGTCTATTTTACGAGGGCCACACCAAATATCTCGCTTAATATCTATTGTAGAAGAATAAAGTTTTAGAAACAGTTATCCCATTTTTTGTGAGCTATATTTCAGTAAAAAGAAATTTGAAATCCATTGCTTACTTTACGAGATATATTACAAAAACCTGAAAAATAGGAAAACCACAAACGGTTATAGCTTCCTTATTTGAGGAGATACGAAAAAAGTTAAAGGAATGAAAGTTGACGGCAAAGACAATAAGAATAATAACGTGTAACAAAAAAATCGAAAAATGCAGTTGGCTTTGACATACGCTATTGTGCAAAAATGAAAAATACATATCTCAAAGTAGGCCATGACACCATTAATTCCGTTATTTTTTTCTCATTCCAACGATATAAAACATGTCACAGAAATTTTAACCGATAGTGTCAATATTTAATACCACAATTCATATAATTGAATCGTAACAATCAGCTGTGCCATAATTAGTGAAAAACAATGTATACAGTTATTAATAAATTTGACAGATTGTCACTGTTGTATGTTGTATGTTGCGTTGTCGAGTTCTAAGACAAATTTTATATCAGTAATTATGGTGTACACCAATAATAACAAATTCGATATGATTAGCATTTATTGTCAGTGCAATTTTGAAACTGAGATGGCAGTCACGGTTTACGGAGATAGATTTCCAGATGCTCCGCAGCCAAATCGAACTATGTTTAGGAAGTAAGTTCAAAATCTAAAAACGCACGGTTCATTTTCAAAAAAAGTTGTAAGGCGAGCGCATGTTGCGGATAATGTAAGAAAAGTGAATAGAGTAATGAATTATGTAACCAAAATGAGGAAACCTCTTTGAGACAAATTCAGAGAAACTGTCGCATAAAAAAAGACAATGCAAGAAAAATATTGAAAAAAAAAACGGATTTCGATGCTACAAAATGAGGAAAGTTCAACATTTAAATGAGGGAGATAAGCCAAGGAGAGTAAGATTTTGTAGATGGTTATTAAATAAGAAAAGGAATGACGCGCTGATATGTAGCAAAATTCTTTGGTCGGACGAATCAAATTTTTCTAATAATGGATTTTTCAATAGAAATATGCATTATAAGTGGACACGAGAAAATACACATTGGTGCAGAGAGACTGCTTTCCAAGAAAGATTTTCTACGAATGTTTGGTTGGGTCTTTTAGGGACTAAAGTAATTGGACTTTATTTTTATGATGGCAAATTAACCGCTCGTAGATACCTTAATTTCCTGCAAAACGAATTTCAAGATTTTCTTTATGAATTAACAGTGGCAGAAAGATTAAATTATTCATATTTTCAACAAGATGGGGCTCCACCTCACACTGCTGTAATATGTACAAATTATTTAAATCAAGTTATGCCAGATAGCTGGATAGGCACCTATGGACCCATTCTATGACCAGCTCGATCATCAGATATTACTCCCTTGGATTTTTTCGTCTGGGGTTACATTAAAGACAAGGTATTTCAAACTGCCCCTGAAAATATTGAGGACATCAAAACCAGAATTCGAAACGCATGTGAGGCAATTACTCCTGAAATGCTCCAAAACGTAATGCGTGACGTGTCTCGTAGAGCACGTTTATGTGTCAGAATGCATGGTGCACAATTTGAGCATTTGTAGTTAGAAAAATAAATACACACAATTTCTTTTCAATATAGTAGTAGGTAGTACTGTTATACATAGTTTTTCGTTTTTTTCTTTGGATGTTCGTTTTGTACTTGTATTTTTATTTATGAGATATTTATTGGTTTGTATTAAATTGTAATAAATAATTACGGAATTATAATTATTATAAAGTGAATTTTTCCTATTATGGCACAGCTGATTGTTACGATTCAATTATATGAATTGTGGTATTCGTAAAATATTAAATATTGACACTATCGGTTAAAATTTCTGTGACATGTTTTATATCGTTGGAATGAGAAAAAAATAACGGAATTAATGGCGTCATGGCCTACTTTGAGATATGTATTTTTCATTTTTGCACAATAGCGTATGTCAAAGCCAACTGCATTTTTCGATTTTTTTGTTACACGTTATTATTCTTATTGTCTTTGCCGTCAACTTTCATTCCTTTAACTTTTTTCGTATCTCCTCAAATAAGGAAGCTATAACCGTTTGTGGTTTTCCTATTTTTCAGGTTTTTGTAATATATCTCATAAAGTAGGCTATGGATTTCAAATTTCTTTTTACTGAAATATAACTCACAAAAAATGGGATAACTGTTTCTAAAACTTTATTCTTGTACAATAGATATTAAGCGAGATATTTGGTGTGGCCCTCGTAAAACTCGGAGTAAAGTCGGCATCTCCTTTATGGGACATACATAGGCGGCGGAGGTAGAAATGTAAAAATGCTTTGAATACTAAATAGTTATTTTTTAATTGTTAAAGAAAGGGATTTCCATAATACCTTTATTCAATAGAAGTGGTTAATGAAAAAATATGTTTATCACATTTGATATGTCACATAAATGATATATTAAGGCTACGTCTATTGTCTAATGACCTACCTCATTCTATCTTCTAGCGACAAAGTTATGTATTCTTAGGCGGAAGTTGCATAGATGGTATATAATCCTTCCGAAGGGGCGTAAAGCAGTGACTGTCTTGTTTATTAAATGCTAGATACTATGAACTTTGCAGTATCATGATGTTAGGCAGGTAGAAAATGTCTACTATTCTATAAAGCAAATTTTAAAGAGGGACTCGTCTCTTGGCATTGGTAATTAGTATCAGTAGCGGAAATAGGTCGACGTTAAATAAACAAATGTCAAGAAAGCTTTGTCTATGAACTTTAAATAACCAATATTTCATTCGTCACTATCCAAGTTTTCAGAATTGAATCGGTATTTACATTAATAATAATTGGATTGATAGGTGGTAATATATAATATTCATTTTGCTTTTTTATCACATGAGATACACACTTCCTCCATATATTGCTTTTGCCAATTTCGTCTACTATTATGTTTATATTCTTTAAGACAGACTGACCTAATTGTAGGGATTGATTATTTTGACGTAGTCTTGTTTTTACATCAGCCCACACCATTTCAATGGGGTTGAAAACGCATTAATATGGAGGCAGACGTAAAATAGTATGATCGTGTGCTTCAAAATTTTTTTCAACGGCATATTCATTTTTAAAATTTTGCTCTCCAATCAGTTCAAATAAAGTCTTTTTTTGGGTTTTTTTTCTGGTATTTCCAAGCCTTTACCTTTCATAAATTCAAAGATATCGTCTTTTCTTGTGTTGGTCTTCGGAATTTTTGTGTGTTGCCGCGAATGGTAAGATGCATTGGCCATAACAATTACAGAATTTGGTGGGATATTTGGTAACAGCTTAATCTTTAAATAAACAAAAGCAAAAAGTTGCATTCGTGCAGACTTCTATGGGGGTTATGCCCGACATCAATATTTATCGTTTAAAGTTGGTTTGAAGTCGATCAAATTTTCGAAAAAAAAGTTATTTACTAATTAACTAATTATGCTAATTGTTTAAACAATCAAAAAGCATTGAAGATATCGGGCCAAAAAAAATATGGTGTATTCTCTGGTATAAAAGGTATGTTTCTTGAAAAAAACAATATTCTGACCTCATTAGTTTCGAAGTAATCAATTTGTTAATTAAGAAATTTCTTTTGGCTATAACAAATGAACGAGTTGACAAAATGAGTAGTGCCTGGAGCCAAACGACGCGTATTGAAAATATCTTTCGATTGAATCGAGTTTTTTTCGGATCCGTCGAACCGTTTTCATTTTATTAAATAAAAACAAAAACAATTTTGTTTAAACAATTATTTGACCATGAAGCTCACGGTTTAGGGAAAATATTCATAAGAAAATTTTGTTCAGCGGAATTTTTCCTATAACAATCTATTGTTAACTCAAATGGTATACAAGATTTGTAAAATCGTCTCTTTTTTGCCCCAGACAGACTCGCCTATTAAAATAGATACCGATTTTCATATGAATCAGACCATAAATTACAAAACTCATCCGCCATTTTGAATTATTTAATTTGACCCAGATAATTTTAATGTGCAACCTCAATAACCCTCAGATATCTATTATCAGTCGAATCAGACGATAACTGACAAAACCAATCCGCCATGTTGACACCACCATTTTGAACTTTTGAGCATTGATCACATATTCGTAATCTGCAACCTCAAGAATTCCCAGATACCAATTTTTAGTAGAATCGGATATTAAATGACAATGGACTGACCGCCATCTTTGAAACTCCATCTTGGATTTTTTTATAAAAATATCAAATTCTATTGTCAGGTGAATGATATACATATGCCAAATTTACAAGCCAATATGACTTCTGGATGTGGGTTAAAAATGAGTTGTAAGATTCCAATGCAATGTTACTTAACAAGCTAACAGGCGCGTATTAAAAATATACACGGTGCTATAGCAATAGCAATGTACCGGCTCGGTGGCGCAATGCTAAGGCGTTTGGCTTGCGACCACGGGGTCCCGGGTTCGAATCCTGGCCAGGGTATGGATGTTTAGTGGCGTTTTTAACGTGTTGCCGAGATGGTAGCAGTGGACTGGACCGCTGTTGGGTGGCACAACATGTCTAGTCGCTGTTATCTATCCTGAGTTCGAGTCTCAGCTGCGATAGATGGCAATATCGCAGGGAATGGTTGTTGTGTTGATGTCTATGTGTGTGTGTCCTGGTTGAGTGGTGGAATAGCATTAGCTAAACTCCGCCAGGACGTTAATATAAATAAGAGGATTAAATAAAATAAATAAATAAATGTAAGGTACTATTTAAAATAGCAAGGTAGGTGGTATTTCTGGTTAAACCGGAAGTGTATTTTTTGGTTTGGTTTGATAAATAAATGTATTTTTATGTTAAATATCATGTATCATAATTTTAAATTTAAAAAATTGGGGTGTACCTGGTCTTGTGGGCACCCGGTACAGCACATTAAGTCTCCTATAAAGTTCGTGTTTTCTCTTTGAAACTTGTTAACGACAATTTTAGTGGATTTATTCCTGAATTTTCTCAACCTAACTTCGCCAGTCTGTCTACCACACGCTGCATTTTCCAGATTTGTGCCACATGAAATAACAGCTGAACATTTAAACCAAATGGGCTGCGGCTAACGGTAGGAATGCATTCTTGGTAATGACGGAAAGTCTGCTCCCGCCGCGACGAAATCTGGCACGTCGTGTACACGGTCTGGCCCACTAAAATGTAAGCCAGCACTTGACTTTCCAATTTTGTTCAAATTGCAGCTTCCCATAGACAATCTGTGGTTTTATATATTCAGCGCTGCTGAAGCGGCTGTCGCTGCACCGGAACGACTAGTGGCTGGTGACGAGGCCGCAAATTAAAATTCACTGCGAAGTTAAGCTTAGCAGGACAGAAAAGTCGATGATGTCGCCAACCCGATCGAAAATACTTTATTTTTCCTCAGGAATTTTCCGATCAAAGTATTTGTTCGGAATGCTATTTAAATTGTAGGACTATTTTAATCATACGCAATATAGACGGAGCGCCCATGACAAAAAATGTACCCCATCGAATACTTCTTTAAATATTGAAAATGGTTGCAAAACATGGAAAAATCATGTTAAGCCCGCCGGACTAGTAAAAATTTGTTAATTGTTATTTTTTATGAATTTTTGAATTTAGCGAAAAAAACGATTCTGCACCTGCTTAAAATTTTGGCAATTTGTGATAAATAATGAACTATCTCTGCCCTTAGTACAGGCAAATTAGCCATTTAGGGTAACAAAAATTAATAAAAGGATCATCTCTGGGATTTAAATAGGTAATAACCTGGAGAATGAGATGATGCATTTTTTGCATTTCCAAGTTCCGGGAAAATTCCAAAAAATTTGGAAAACCTTTTTGATTTTCGGGTTTTTTGCTCTAGCGCCAAAATAATGAAAATAGAGAAAAAAGTTCCCAACAAAAATTGTAACTCGTCTCTTTCTCTACAAAAAAGGTTTTCACAAATATTTGTCTTACTTAAGCCGTTTAGAAGATAAATCGGGTTTTCCACTTACAGTTTTAAGCCGCTTCGAAATTGCGCGAAAAATTAGAATTCTCCGGGAGTTTCGTACGACCGGGCTCATCGAACGATAATTCTTACTATTCAGATCCCCTAAAAAAATGAAAATAACATAAAATGTAGAGAAAAGTCTCAGCTTTAATGTGGAACGAATCACAAAATTCACTAAAAAATATATCATAGGGAAAAAATGTCAGAAGGTGGCTTAGTAAACTTTGTACAGTTGATTCACAGATTTATTCATATCGTTGCCGGGAGTCGTTAGAATGATAATTAATTTTGGTTATATATTCTTATGTAATGATATATTAATCCAATTAACATTTTATTGCAATTACTTTTGTTGGAAAAATATGTATTGCGATCTAAGTAGAGGGTATATTTCTCATCGACCAATCACCTCCAAATTTTGGAGTTGAATTCGCTATAGCTTAATTATAATAATAGTACAGTCTTAATTTTTGGATTATAGGTACAATAAAACATATTCTTTCGAGTGACTTAAGAGTTTTTTAAATGCATGCAGTACTTTTTGAATTTGTCTCCATTATTCATACACGTTCAGAAAATGCACAATCATACAGTAAAACATATACAACTTATTTGTTTCTTAACATTCTTCAATGAAATTTTCACAAAATATAGGCTAAAGCGCGTGGAATCGAATCCATGCAGTGAAAACGCACCCATTGTCACCGGAGAAATAGGCAGGATGCATAAAACTCAAAGATATGAATAAATCAACTGTATAAAGTTTACTAAGCCATCTGCTAAAACTATTTTCTCTATTTGTATGAATTTTGTGATTAGTTCCACCTTAATGCTGAGACTTTTCTCTACATTTCATGTTGTTTTCATTTTTTTAGCGGCTCTGAATAGTAAGAATTATCGATCGATTGTCCGGTCGTACGAAACTCCCAGATAATTCTCATTTTCCGCGCATTTCTGAGCGGCTCAAAACTATAAGTGGAAAACTGGATTTATCTCTTAAACGGCTAAGACAAAAATTTGTAGAGACCTTTTTTGTAGAGAAAGAGACGAGCTACAAATTTGGTTGAAATTTTTTTTCTGTACTTTCATTAATTTAGCCGCTAGAGCAAAAAAACAGTTTTTCCAAATTTTTTTAATTTTCCCGGAATTTAGAAGTGCAAAGAATGCATCATTCCATTCTACAGGTTATTACCTACTTAAATCCCGGAGATGATCCTTTATTAATTTTTGTGAGGTTCTTACAAAATGTTGCCTTCATTTCCTGTACTACCTGTAACAAGCAGAGAAATTGTTACAATAATTTCCACTCTAAAAAACAACACATCCTCAGGTCCGGACGAAGTATGTGTTTACTACTGTTTTCAAAAAATTCCACACCCATTTAATAGATCCGTTGTGTCACATTATAAATCTGTGTTTTCCAAGAGGTTATATTCCTGAAGTCGGGAGACAAGAAACTTGCCACTAATTACAGGCCGATAAGTAATATTAGCAATTTTGCAAAGGTTTTCGAGAAAGCATTGAAGAATAGACTACAATTTTTCTAGAAAAACATCAGACATTATCCAAGAGCCAATAGAGAGCTTTTAGAGAAAATATGTCTACGAAAATTAAAGTTTAATAGCATAAAACTGCCATGTACCGAGTGCATCATAAATGCACACAGCGTGATAAAGTGAATTATATTTCATTTTAAAATGTTATTGCATTCGACCATGACCGAGTGTCAATATTAGAGTCCAGTGTATGGCGGTACTTTTATATGTTTTTTACTAACGCGGTTTTATTATCTCCTTTAATTGGACGATACCGCCGAAATTGTGAAACATTGCTTTGACAAAATCCCCTTTTACCTAGGTATGCTGTGGCAATTCTTGGCAATTACGTCAACATTGAATGAAGGGAAAGGGTAGACCATCCGAGATCGCAGATACGCAGTTTCGCAAAACGTAGTGTAAATATATCCATATGTAGGTACATATGCATCTACAAATCTAGAGTGAAATATACAGAGTCGGCGGTATACAAAAATGTGCTTCTCAGGTTGCCGTATACTTGTGGATTCTCGATTTCCCGGAACTGCAATTTGATGGAACATACCTTTATTGTAGTAATTACAACAAAACTATTTCTTGGACATCTAAAACAAATATATATTTCCTCTTATAGACAAAATTATTTTAAACAATATTAGACCAGGTTACCGTCTCATAACATGGATTCTCATAGTCTCCTGAACTGAATACAAGAAAAAAACTGCATCCAAAATGTATTCCAAACTCATACGGCCATACCTCCTGCTCTATTTAATTTTCAGTAAGAAATCCACCCAGCGAAAATTCTGTCTTTTTTCGACATCCTGTATATAACTACTAGTTGTTTTAATACATAATCAATAGCAAATTCCTTATAAAAAGCATTAAGTTATATTAAATATACTGCTTAATGTGACGAAGTGTCACTTTTTTGGTCCTTCGACCGATCAATCATACTGGTCGGTGCTATTTCTCCCTAGCCTGGCACTAGAACTGGGAAGTAATTAAGACTCGTTAATCAACAGTGCTGCCTCACAGATACTGAAGTTTTTCACTCACTTCCTCGTCAGCTGTGATTGCGCCAAGTGTAATTATTTGTTGCTAGTTCAGTGACTCGAAAGAATTCTGAATTTTATAAACGACTCGTTAAGCAACTTGGGATGTTTCGCACTGGATGCAATTTTCTACCTACCTCGCCACAGATTTTGAATGTTTTAATTACTGTTATTCCTTGTTGGTTTGACGCTAAAACAGGACGAATTTTGCACATAAGGATTTTTTTACAAATTCGAGATCCGACGGGTTTATTTGTACCATCCACACTTAAAGTTTGTACTTGAAATTATCGACATTTCTTCTCTAACTTCTCACGACATCGGCCTAGATATCTCGATGCAGAAAGGCTTGGTCGTATAACCATTTACAATAGGTGTAGAGGGCTGCAAGGGACATTTTTAGCCCTTAAAAAATATTTGCTATACAGGGCCTGACGAAGTTGTCGAGACACTTGTTGATTTCTAGCAAAAACAAAGTCAAAATTAAAAAATAGCCTTTATTTAATGTATGGCGATGAGGAGGACAAAATCTACTAACTTAAAATATTCCCAATTTGATAATGATCTCTTCATGACAGTTGGTATATACAGGGCGTAATTAATTTCACGTCATTAACGACTCGATATTGTTTGAGAACTGCTGGCATAATGGGGTAGGCTCTATTAGTTGTATTCCCAAGCAATATTTTACTTTATGTCACTAGGATAAGAAAGTACACATGACCTACCCGTTCGCTATTTTCGTATGTTGCTTTTGTTCCTTTTGAATTTTGTGGCACTTAAGATTTATTTTATTGGCGTTCAAGTCATTAAGTACTTGATTACGTACAGACACTACTTACTTGTTAGTTCTTTTCGTGTTGCTTTTTGGATGGTGGACCAAGTTTTTATTTTTTTCTTCTTTATTTAAACGTTAGTTGATAGTTTAGTTTGGTAATTTACCAAATGTGTTGAACGGAGTGCGTATGTCCTTATTTCGACGTGCCGAAATTGTTGGAAATGGAGGTAATCTCGAACAATTTTTTTGACAAATTCAAAATAATTGTTGTTACTGGGTGTTCTTTGGTGGGCAATAAAGGTATTATTGTTATTATTATTCTTATTCGCTGTTTTGTTCTGATCTGTTTATTATTGCTTACATTAGGTTTGTTCATTTGTGTTGCTAGAATGAGATCAACTGATTTTAAAAAATCACATTTTAGCAGGTTATTTTGACAAATGACAGCATTTTCAATCAAAACAATTCAAAACACAAACGAACACGTGAAAGGTGGTATGTTGCAGGATTTCGAATTTTGTAGGGTTATACAATATTGCACCTACCGCTAATTCATAATTAATCACCTTGTAAAAAAATATATATCTATTAATATTAATAATTTAAGTAGGCACAGGTACCTAATTAATTATATTTTACTCAATATTACAAATTTCACTCGCCCTCGGTTTTCAGAAGGTAATGATCATCTTGCACAACCCTTTACGATGGCATTTAAAATAACATCTCCCTGTTCCTTGGACATTTTTAATAAATAAATACATATAATTTATTTTACTTGCCGTTTATTGTTTGTTTACCAAGGATTGAGAGGTTATATTTCCTGCTCTGATTTTATTGCTCGGACTCCTGCGCTCGAGCAAGAAATCAGTGATTTATTTGATCTCAAGCAAGTTGCTCGACACAAATGAACAAAACCAGATCATATGATCTGACACAAATGAACGACATATTTATGATTTAGTTGCTCAGATCTGCTTCCAGCAACACACATGAACAAACCTATTGATTTCCATAGAGACCAAGGACTTGATTTTTAGTTTTCGATACCTGATTGAAAAAAATTGTGGGCGCAATTTGTTAAAGAAATTAGATTTGTCCTAACTTACAACACACATAACTATTTACTGTTTCGTATCTCGGACGCCTAACTGATTGTTTTCCAATTTCGTGAAATAATTACTTTTTTAAGCTATTAACATAGAACACATATTTTATGTTACAAATATTAATAAATCATATTTAAATTTTATAAATTAAAATTATTATTAACACAGAACACATATTTTATGTTACAAATGTTAATAAATCATATTTAAATTTTATAAATTAAAAGCTCTTATAATAAATAACCTAGCTTAAATTTATATCACTAAAAGCATAGATCGCTTAGATTTACGGTGACTATTTCACTCATCAACATGGTAAGTATATGAAAGGCAATTTTTTGAGATCGATACATAAAAACAACTAGATCGATATTTGATAGCATTAGCATACAGTTTTATCATTGTAAAACGCGTTGCAACTATTGACATATGTCATGTTTTATTTTGTGAAATACTTTCCACAAATACTACTTGTGCGTTTATTTGATCTATACATTTTTATGTTAAAAAATAAAGAGAGCGGTCTCGTGAGCACCCTGCATCTCACTCACCCATAGGGTCTCTTTTAAGATGGTTAGAGGATTCTTTGAGACAAACGCACGTATGAAAAAAAAATTAATAATGGTGAAACAAACAACCAAATATGTAATTACTTATTCCACTTAAAATGTTTCAGCAAGAACCTATCCTAGATTCAATTCAATCAAAAAAAGTATGTGTTAACTCCTAGGAGTATATTATATAACGACTTGTTGAATTTAATATATTGCCAAGTTTCAAATAATGCAGATTACAATGCAATAACATTAAAACAACTTCAAAGGTATAAAAGCAATATATTTGACATTTACGCCTTCCACTCTTATTTCTCTAACACAAATAAATATTTACATTGCACTATGCATGCGACGTGTATTCTAAATATTTCCCTAGTTGAGAATGGAATATTAGTTTTCTGGTTTCCAAGATATAGAACTATTTAAATATATCTTTATTCTCTTCTGGGGTCGTCCATGTATGTACTATTAATATTAAATGTTCATATAAAAATTCAACCAATCATGCCAAACCGTATCTCCAAGACATGATCTGTTATAATAACTGTCACATGTCACGACGAAAGGAATACAATTTATAATTATTACAAAGCGAGTGACAAAAAATCGCTAGGACAAGAAATGTATTTAAAAAGTGAGCTTATATAAGAAGAGAAGGAGACTAATAGAGTGGTTGCTAGATTGTGTTATATTTCCTACTTCCAGGTGGTGGCTTAATGCATCATACAGGCAGTTCCCAACACTGTCGATATATTGTATCAGTAATTCGTGTGTTTTCGTTTCAACGTCCTGTTATTAGTGTGTGTAGTTTGTTTTTCAAGACATATATTATCTTGTAAGAAACTTTTGTTATTAACTGGACGGATGTCCAGGGTAAAGAGCGATTTATGATGGAATGGCAAGTAAAAAAGAGGCCTGAGAATTGAGAAATTCAAAATGGCAGACCGGAAATCGGGCCATTCTCCAGAAAAAAAAAATGAGAATGGATATCTTGGCCTTAAAAATCTGTACTTTGGGGTTTTCGGGGTCGCCGATTACGAATTCGAGGCCTAACTTGGTAAATTCAAAATGGCGGGCCGGACGTAGAGTCAGTTTCTCAGTAAAAACTAGTATTTTTCTCGACTTTGGGCTGAAAATGAGTACTCAGGGCTTTTTCAGGTCACTGATCACGAAATTCAAAATGGCGGACCGGAAGAATAGTCAATTTGTCCGGAAGAACTCGTATTCTTTTGTTCTTTGGACTGAAAGTGGGAACTCGGGGGTTTTCGTTATCGCTGATAACGAATCTGTTGTCCAACTAGGAAAAATTCAAAATGGCGGACTGAAAGTAGCATATTTTTCAGGAAAAACTCGTATCTTTCATATTTTTAGCACAAAAAAGAAAATATTACGAGTTTTTCTGGAGAAATTGATGTTCTTCCGGCCCGCCATTTTGAATTTCGTAAATTGGACACCTGATTCGTAATCAGTGACCTCAAATACCCTCAAGTACTCGTTTTCAGCCCAATAACGAAAATAATACGAGTTTTTCCTGAGAAATTGACTCTACGTCCGGTTCGCCATTTTGAATTTTCCAAATTAGGCCTCGAATTCGTAATCGGCGACCTCAAAAACCCCCGAGTACAGAATTTCAAGACCAAGTTATCCATTTTCATTTTTTCTGGAAAATGGACCGATTTCCGATCCGCCATTTTGAATTTTCCAAATTGGACTTCAGATTCATGATCATGGACCCCAAGAACCTCCGAGTAACCATTTTCGTCTAATTGTATGGCATATTGTGTACGATAACAATATTTCAATTAATTTATTTAAATTGGCCATTTCCGCAAAAAAATAAAAGGTACTGTTTTTTCTAAATGTCTTTCTGAACTTTTTGCAACAAAAATGAAGTCAACTGACCCTGTACTGTTACTTTTGGAGATTTTCATGTTAAAATGATGCGACTAAAAGTCAGACACGTATATTTTCTATTTAATATATCAATTCGTTCACTCTCCTATATTTACCCTATTTCCCGCAATATTTTTGTTGTAGATAGATTATAATAAAATTACCTACAGAAATACAGGGCTTTAATGTTTCAATATTCAATGCAAGATTAAAAATAAAAAAATAAAAAACTTATTTCCGTGTGACTTGGTCCGGATGCGTTGCCCGATTATACTGCTCATTTATTTTGTTCCGCTGCTTTTCCGCACTAATTTTGTATCACTGCACTCACAATTTCACCACCCATGTAAGTCCTAAAGTCACAACCAACCAAGTTTGTTGTGTAAATAGTTTGGGGGTGCTTTAGTTTTACTGTTTATAAAGAAACTAATAATTCAGTAGCCAGAGGCATGGTGGTGGAATTAGTTCAGAACTTGAATCAGGAAAAATGAAACGGAGGTCCACTTTTACCTTTGCAAGCAATCCATGAGGTGAATCGTAAAATTACATGTGGAAGATATTTAGAAAGTAAAGAGTGGCCGCATAATTCGCCTGTTTTTGCATAATAGATAGCGGGTCAAGGAAAAGAGCAAAATAAATCCTGTAGGGCTCAAATGAAACTTTTAAGGTGAGCATATTTTATACTTTTTTTTTAATGCAAAAATCACCCCTATTTAAGGGTAGAAAACATTTAAAAAAAGCCAGTATATAGTGAATATTTAAAAAACAAAACAACTGTTGTTACTCAGAATTTATATTGTATGAATTTTTACGGATTATATATTATTCTGCAGCGTAAGAGTTGAGGAAATTGTCCTACAACCCTCCACATCTTGTAATAATTAAAATTCAAACCCCAGAAAAAGAAAGAATTATTAACTCCTACCCACATGATACAATCGTCATGGGATTTTCACTAGAATTATTGTTATGACTAGTCGAACCCATATCTACAGGGAAATTGTTGTTTTATTTTTTTAATATTCCTTATATACTGCCTTTTTAAATATGTTCTACCCTTAACCTTACAGTGGTCGCGCAAGGTGTAGGAGACCGGCGTAACGATTACTCTGTGATATTTCAAATAATCGGATAAACTCATCCGTTTCCGTTGGTGTACCTTTCATAAAATTTCTCATCTATACATTGCTGTAGTTATTATTATGTGATGCAAACACACACACGGTGTCTTAGACCGGGTACGACTACTAGTGAGATAAAATTTCTGTCATTTGTTTTGGGTTATTCATTGAAAAATATATATTTCGGTAAGTATTTATCTTCTATTATCCTAACTTTATATAAATATTGACTATAACAAAGAGCAAGAAAGGTTATTGAGACTGTTCGGAGAAGTGCCCAGTGGAGAAGACTGTGACGACGAAGAAGAAACGGGAAGGAAAACAATATTGATGAAAGATCAGAAGATAGCGATACAGAACAGGAATTTGATGAAAATGAAGGTGAGGAAATGAATGGAAGTGCACCATATTTTATGGGAAGAGATAAAAAACGAAATGGAGCAAACATTGTCCACCCAAACATGTAGGAACAAGGAAAGAAAATTAAAAATATTTTCATGATTTTTATAACCTACATGCTTTTTTTTAGAACGAACCCAAAGAATTTTATGTACAAAAATAGATTCCCTTATGTTTCTAGAAGACACGGAAGATGGAAGTGAGGGATACAACTTATAATATGCACTCCGAAAGTAAGTCAGTGGCGTAGTTGATTTTATAGTTCTTGTAGTTAATCTATCTCATCGCACAGTGGTACCGTTGACATAAAAATGCGACAATATTATTTTCGGCAACTTTTTGTTGCAAATGAGAAAATGTATTAAATTTAGGTAAGAATTATTATAATAACATTTAAAAGTATATATTTGTGGTATTTTCGTGAAAATAATAAATTTCTGTTGAATAAATTAATTTTATGTTTAAATAAGGTAGGTAATTGCGAAAAAATAAAACCTAATTATACTATTTTATACTAAAGAATCATACATACAACAATATTTATTAACTGCCACTATTATTGTTACCCTCGATATCATAGTTATCGCTGCTAATATCAGGGACACTTTCAGCGTTTTCTCTATTAGGTGCTATTTCTAATGACAAAGCATATGCCGCTTTATTTTTCCTTTAACCGTTCTGAATTATTTGCCACGAAATGGCCGCGAATACGGTTCTTGCCTCCCACTTTGACATGAATTTCGAATAAAATAATTTCAGTGAATTTTTGAGGCTCAATTCTTGACGTAAAGTCATATTTGAAATGTTTCTTTTTGCTAGTAAAAAACTAAGCTGTTTATTAACTATATCGGACACATTCTTTTTCCCTCTTGTCGGTAAGGCGTCCAATAACTCTTTTCTAGTACACCTGATACCTTAAAAGAATGTTATGTTTTAATCCTATTTTTAGAAATAAAAGAATTATGCGACGTTTTACTTATCTCTGATTTATAAACAATAGAGCAAAATCGAGCAAACAATTTTATAACACCCTGTTTCACAAACATATACTGCAACTGAATAACTTATAATCTGAAAGTACTATGGGTACTTTTGTTTATAACTATGTAAAGTTAAATACAATAAAAATGGAAATGTTCTTCATACATATACAAGGTGTAATCAGTTTCACGTCATTAAAAAAGCTGGTAATGGGGACCGATTAGACAAACAAAGAACCTTTATGACTTTTCCCTTTAGGGGCACTTTGAAAAAAACTGACCTAGGCAGGGTTCAGACTTTGCGAAGCTGAAAAAATTCATTGAATTTTCCAGGTTTTCCATAAACAAAAATATTAATTTTCGTATATTTTTTAGTAAAGTAATTTTTTATTCGCCATAAAATAATTCCTTAAATTGAATCAGTGAAAATTTTTAAGAACTCTATGATTTTCCATATCGAGAAGCAGAATTCCCTGATTTTTTATACAATTTATAAAATTCCCTGATATTTCCAGGTTTATTTTAAAGTTTTTAAATTCCCTGAGTTTTCCAGGTTCTCCAGGTTTTCCATACGAGTGCTAACCCCGCTAGGTCAACTTTTTTAATATTTTTTTAATATTAATGTAGAAAATAAATGAGAACCACTGCTTTTCTTGGTCAATGAACTTGTAGTTACCAATTATACATCTTTTAAATTGTCATAAAAAAAGTGCAAAGGCCTTGGATTATCGACCGCCTTTGATGGACCGCCTCAACCGAACTGAGACAATTATAAAGAGGTAAATAATTCGTTATCTTTTCCTGCACAAGTGCAAGCAAAT
This sequence comes from Stenurella melanura, assembly GCA_963583905.1. NCBI lineage: Eukaryota > Metazoa > Arthropoda > Insecta > Coleoptera > Cerambycidae > Stenurella > Stenurella melanura. The sequence goes on from OY757311.1 coordinate 12,811,328, forward strand.
ATTGGCCGTAGAAGTTTAAACAGAGCATTTCTTTACATATGTGTCTTTTAATTTGGAACAAAATATTGGATTAATGTTTATAATTTAGAATATTTAAATGTGATTTATTAACGTGTGTAACATAAATGAGTGTCCTGGGTTAAAAGCTTACCACCTAAGTAAATTATTCGAATTCTGCATCTGCATCAATACACAGTTCTCTACGTCGAATTAAGGACATACGTACTCCGTTCAACACTAAACAATAAACTATCAACTAACGTTGTCAATAAAGAAAAATAAAAGAAAAACTTAGTCGAAAATCCAAAACGGTACCCAAAAAGAACGAACAAGTAAGTTGTGTTTGTACGTAATCAAGAATTTAACGACTTGAACGGTAAAGTCAATAAAATAAATCTTCACTACAAATACACAGCGACCCGAAATTCAAAAATAACAAAAACAACGAACGGCGGTTGGACGTGTGTACATAACGAAACACCCACAGAAACTGAAATATTGCACAAGGGAGAGTCAGAGTATAGTTTTCTTCAGATCAGATCTACTAAACACTCAGAAAACGTCGACGTCTTTCATCTTATTTACCGCACCGCTAAAGACCGCCGACATTTTATAGCTATCTATACAAATATTGAGACACGCGCGACGATCTAAACCTACCTCAATATTCCAGTAGTTCTCAAAATATTTTATTGAAAATTTGCGAAATTTTTGTTTATTTTTTTTTCTCCAAAACTATGAGCTTAAGACCCCATGTTATATAAGGTTTTCTTGTTTGTCTTGTAGTTCCCTACCACCAGTTTTTTTTAATGACGACACTAATTACGCCCTGTATGTTTTATATATCGCATATTTTTACTAATATAAAACAGAAAAGAAAATTTCACAAATGATAAAAATACTTATTTACCTGAATAACGGTCCTTCACAATAAAATTTATTAGAAGTTACTTGATTACTAAAATAATAGTTCACAAACTTTAAACTTTAACTTTAAAGTGCACACAACATACGTCTATTTACAATAACGTTAGCAAATCGACCTCTTTATAATACGCCTGTAACGCGCAAGCAAATGAAAAAATCGGTTAATTTCTTGGAAGGATTGTACGGGGGGGGGGGGGGGGGGTGTAAACAGTAAATGTAGTAAATACCCACTGAAATAAATATCTAGTTTCACTCTTTTTGTCGCGATTTACAAGGCAACAGTGCCACTGTGCACCGCTGAGGTAGTGTCGTTGCTTAGCGAGAATATTATATTATAATATTACAATTGTATGAAGCAATAATTGTTATTTTACAGAAAACTCCTTTCAAATGGTACGCCCATGCGTGCGATTCTGTGTGACTTTGAGTCGATCTGATTCGGAAATTAAAAGATGATGACGTGAACGACAACATTCGTGGTTTGAACTGTATTATAGATATTTTATGTATTATTACTGCCGAAAACTAACTGTTTAACTATGAATTTACCTATTTCCGCCATATAACGAGATGATTTACTCATCACACGTCAAAGTATGTCTGCGGTGTTATTGCCATCAGTTCTGTTTCGTGACATTATCAAATAGACTACAGAGAAAGCTCTTGATATTCCACAGATCCCCATTTGATACATGCAGGTATCAACAGATCGACAATTTCGACAAATACTAATAATCTCAATGGCGGAAATGACGCTCTGCATTACAAATTCAATTAAAATTATCCTCCGCTTCGTTATCGTCTCTCCACACATACAAGCGGCCATAATTACTCGTGTTGTTGGATATAAATTACGCACGACACCCAATCAATAGGTAATTTATCAAAAACTTTCTTGACATAAATATAACTCATTAAATTATCAAATAAATTCATAAACTTTCGCCCGTGCCGACACCCTCTTAACTTTCTGACATTAATAAATGCATAGGACCCCGGGGTATTTCGGCAAGTGTTCAGAATATCCTATGTAAACGGCCCGCTCGATTTCCTGCCTCTAGTACTGGGCTAGATAAGGAAATTGGAAGCTATTTTTTATTATTTCTTTTTCGAGGATAAGATTCTGTAGATAAAACAGAGATTAGCGTCAAAGCTGGGAAGGTACGTTACTGAGAGGATCGATTCCAACTTTAGGTGGGTTTAATAAGAATAAGATGATTTTTGAAAGTAAGTCACACGTCTAAAAATATATTTTCGACACCCAGAGTAATACTACATCAAATCTAAAAAATTTCTGGTCACTAATGATTCAGTGATTCCACTACCACTAATATTCCACATCATAATTCACTTAACACCACTTTACCGTCTTAGGCCCATCACAATTTTATGTAACTTTAGTTAAGATCTTTGGACTTTTCTATTAATAATAGTTTATACTTTCAAACTAGAAATGTTAATACCAAAACAGTACATAGAAGAGCCGCCAAACAGTTCCAAAAGTATGTAAAGCTGGATATATAAGTGAGGTTTTTGATCTTGTAAGTTAGGTTAGACTTTTCGAAGGCCTGAGACAGACTTGCTCGTGATTTACTGCTACGTAAGCTGGATTCTATCGCGTTGATTTTAATAAATAAACTGAGCTGTACTTTGCCGGTAGAACATAGACATAGTGTCATGGACACAGGTCTGTTGACCATTCAAACCTCGGAAAGCCCTCAGGGTCCGATTCTAGGGCCCCTAATATTCATACTTTTTATTAACGACATTGTGGTAAATTTAGATGTAAATTATCCCTTCTTTCGCGAAGTTAGATGTGAACACATGACAACTTTAAGCAGGTCTCCCATCTCAATATCGGCATTGTTGCTTACTGCAGTTTTTTTTCGAGTTTCTGACACTGGAGCATGCAAAAGTTGCAAAAAAAGCGAAAGTCACAAAAGTAATGCGAATCCAGTGCAAGACATCTCCTTCCTCCTCTTTTCGAGGGTGAATAACACAATGATTTTGATATTTTTTTTAAATATTTTTTCCTACCCCTCTCGAATTACCCCTAAACCGAAAAAAATCACCCCTTTCATCGATTTTTTCGCATTAGGCTTGCGAGAGCTTGCCGCATCTGGTTATTCCCTTTTTCGAATGCGGGGGAAAACGATGGCGACAAAATTGGAATCCCTACCCTTCTTTAATTATCCCTAAATTGACAAACCACTCCCTTTTCAACTTTACTGTATTATTAGGCTTGTGAGGTCTTGCCAGGTCGTTTTCTTTTTTTTTTTTCGTGAATATGGATCAAATTACTCACCAACACAAAATTTAAGATTTCTTAAAACTAATATTATTCACACAAAAAACGTGCAAAGGGTATCCTATAGAATGTGCAACAATTATATAAAAAAGTTCAATAAATCGGCGACGAGTCTAGTTTTTATAGTCTAGTTTTTATTTTCAGGGCCTCGTCTTTAGCATGCGTTTATATCCAGTCTATAGGATATATGAAGTAAACATTCTAAAAATGGTACCCAACAATAGAGATGAGACAGGCCGAACGAAATTTTGATTCACACTTTCACTTGCAATAATGTTTGTTTTGTTCAAATTTTCACGCACATTTCCATAAAAAAGAAAATATCTGATATTGAAATAGAAGCGTAAACGAAAAGCTAAACTCAAAATATTTACATAGAATAAAATTATTATAGTGGTACACATCTGACTCTTAGTTACTACAACGTAATAATCTCAATAACTAAATTCTATCCATGAAGTTCCTTCAAAGGCCAGCAATAATAAGCATATAAATTATATCAACAGTGCATTGTTTTAGCTATCATAACCCAAACAAAACTATTCATATCGACACGTTCGGCAATCCCTTCGATGCCATACGTCCGTGACCTCCATCGATGCAACATTATTTTTATATTTTAACTGCAGTGCCGAAAATATTGTCTTATCCTGTTTCCTGAAGTGTGTATAAAACCAAAAGTATAAGCAACGGACGACTGTGGTTTACAACATTTATATTTATTAGTTAAATGTTTATCCTTGACCTTGGTTTATTGTTTCAAAACGGGTGGGCCGAGAGATTTGTTGGCTCACTCCATGTCAATTCAATTTTACACAGATCTCCGCTGTACCGTCGGCTAGCCAGCAGACCTGTCGCATGCCGCTTCATTTATACTTAGTATATTCAATAATAAAAATATTAAAATGTGAAGTACTGAAATTTGCATAAGATGAATGAATATTAAACTAATTACCCAATTAGCCATCTTATCACACGTTTAAAAATCATTTTAAGGAATAAAAATGAAAAATTTTGAAACAAACCTTATTAAATATAAAAAAGATAAAAGGTTTTCATTTGCGTAATTGCTACAATGTTTGTCTAATCATGAATACTAAGCACATTAAAGTATCAATGAATTAAACATGATCCACAATAATGAACATTTCCCCAATTGGCATATAACTACGGCCGGAATCGGAATAATGCAAATATTAGCATTGTGGCTGAACAGACTAATGATTGAGATCAGTTGAATTATTTAGAAGAGTCCTTAGTCCTTACGAATAAGTTTAGTACAATAAAGTTGCTAGGAAACGTTTGAGTGGAGGCAGCTGTCTGTAAAATACCGATGTTAATTATATAACAGTACGGTACAGATCCTTTATCCTCGTTCGAAATATTCCTTTCACCAGAATTTATATATACTGTATTATTGGAATTACTCGTTGACGACGAATGTCTAACTTATTGGCAAGAATAATATAGTGTCGAACAGTACACATGAAAATAGATTCAGATTTATAATGGCAATATTAGCGGATGTCTATATGTACGGCGATTTATAAACGTGAAAAATCGAAAATAGTATTAAAAAACCTTTAATATTTCTGAATACTATTTATTTTTATAGTATGCAGCTATTTTTAAATCTAAAAGAAGCATTGACTTATATAAATTAGTTATTTGGTAATTTTACATTCAAACGTCAGCAAAGAGGGGTAAATAAACTAGTTTGAGGATAGTTTGTAAACTTGGCGCTTAACGTGGGGCTCAATCACTACTTTGTGGTTAAGTTTCTAACAACGTAATTGGTAGAAGATGAAGTATAGTATAGTAATTTACTTGGACTGCATGATGCCATCATTTTGATTATTGTTTTTACATAAAACGAAATAACAGATTTCTTCCTTTTTTTCTGATTAGTGCGATTTCTCACCTGAGGTGACAAATTAATTGACTTTTTCTGCCAAAATAAGAACAAAAACTGATGAAATTTGACATTCACATGCATTTAGGTGTTCGCGGAACCGTTTCAAACGCTATTTCTTAGTGTTTCTTTTCAGTGTGATCTCCGGTCCGATTATAAGTATTCTCCGCTTATACAGTGTATTTTGCTCCAACTACAATGGTTATCGGAGCTGTGACATAGTTAATTTCGAAGACTACTTGATCGAGTCATTTTCTTCCAGGCCGGAGATCTGGATTCAAATCTGGGTTGAACTTTGTCTGAAGGAAAAATTAATCCCAGTGTATTCAGATAATGGATTGTACATGTTTGTCTCTAAATGTATTGCTGCTCCACACAGTCAGTTTAGACAGGGCTTCTTATAACCTGTGATGTTTAAAGTTTTACATGTTAAAAAAAATAGAAGTTAATGGTATCATCTGTTACAAATATGTAATTACAAACAATAACTCATCCACCAATTTATCATCATAAAACAATCATTGAGAAATTCTTGGCCAGCATTGGCTAAGTCTCGAAAATAGATAAATAATAGGTGGTGTACTATCATATGCACGTCAACTGCATTAACTATGGTAAAGCTAGTGTAACATCAAACCCACACATATATTAAGTGCCGTTACAGTAGCGCTAACATATTTATTTATAGGATCTAATTTATTAGGTTACCTGTACGTACAACTAATGATTATGCTGCACTAAAAGCATGAACTTTATCGATATTTTTAGTCGGAGCTTATATTGAACACACTTCAAAGGATATCTCGTTAGGGATCCACTTCTGTTCCTCTACCTCTTTCGGTTAAATTTCGTAAAGGTATCACGTATTTATGACCAACTTCAAGCGAGTACGTCCCCCGCGAGACGATTTCCCAGGTGGATGTGAACATTGTTCAACAATTTTGAAAACATACTTGACACTCTTAAGTAACTAAAACAACAATAAGTAACACGTAAAATCGATATATTTATATATAACTGTACACAAGTGGCGGATCGTGGATATTTTATCTGTGTGAGGTTTACCGACCAGTTTCTGCATTGTATGGAATTATGATTTTCTTTTGAATTCTGAAGTTAAAATAATCCCCCACCTTCTAACGGACTGTATATTAGCGTATACGTAGAAGTTATGCAAGATTAGGAGAGCATTACGTAGTAGATATACTATCCTTCGGAACGAAAGTCCCTGGTCTATTAAATGTTAAGCAAGTAGAGGTTCGGCAAAATTTCCAAGTGGGAGTAGCTCGTTTCCCGACGTCGCTGATTGACCTAAAGCATGGACATACATCGCCATAAAAAATGTTTAAAACACAAAATTATTTAAGCCGCGAATAATTACAAAGACCTGTACGCCTTATTTGTTTAGCGAAATGTATCTGAAAATATTCTCAATATCGAACTTTTAAATGAATGATTGCCTTTAAATATTATTCGGCTTATAGCACAGCGTTTGATGGTTTTTCGCTCAGAATTCTTTGGGATAAAACCGATGGACTGAAATTTGGATAGTAAGTAGGGAATCGCTGAAGGAACAAAAGTTATATAGCGCCGATGTGCACTTTTACCCTGGAGGGGTAAATTGTAAATCAATAATTTTACAAACAGTTTTTATTCTAGTTCTCATATATAGTTTTTTCTGCTGTCATATGAGATGATTTTCGAAATAAAATTTGGTAATTTTAATAATGTCCAGTGTTTATATATGGGTGACTGACATAAAACTAAGCTGAGCTAAAAAATTAGGATAGCGGTACTTATTACCATCCTGCATATTAATAACTTAAATAAATAGTGGAAATATAAAAATGTCGGATTTAATTTCACAAATTCCCTTATGATCAATGACAATGTCCTAAAAAAGAATTCTTGGGTTGAGCCCGCAGTCGCGGTAATTAATTTTTCCACCAACTCTCGGTTCATTAGTCAAGAATGAAAAGTGGCATGTCTGTTTAGAAATATTATCCGCCGGCGTGAGACAGAGAGGTTGGGCAGAATAGAGGACGTATTCAGACCACGATTTCGATAAAAGTGTTGGAGGAAAACTACTCAGGGCAAGGGCATTTATTCTTGATTGGAAATCCTCGATTGAATTTCCTTTCTATTCACTTGTTGCAGCTTTTCCGAATAGTTTTGCACATGAATGACAACGTGGATGTGGATAAGTGATACTCTCATGAGCCGTCTTGAATAAAACTATCCTATAATCCAGGCGCTACGTTCAAAAATTCATATCAGCTTCATAATAAGATGAAATTCTCTACAAGCGTTGGTTTAACAGTTGTAAATGAGCCGTGTTACACTTAAGTCCATGCAACCCCACCTCCTTGGAGAAAGATCACGAACGGAGGGGGTAAAAATGTACACTTTTAGGGGACTCCAACAGCCAAAAACAGGGCCTCACGGGTCCTTTAAAAAATTGTTTGAATCATTATAGTCTAGGAGATAGCTACATATATGGGGCCTGGGATATAACCTGTTGGCTGTTATGTTTTAGCAAATATTGTTCTTAGTATTTTATCTTATGTGGGTCACACCTCCCCCTGCTCGTTTTGGCGCTAGCCCCGCCCCAGAGAACATTTTTGTTGAAAAGCACCAGGTTTGGCCCGTTTTTTCAAAAGACCAACATTTGGCCACGAGATGGCCAAAATCGCAAATGTTCTCTCGGGGCTCTTCCTGCACTTCCACTGTAAATGGCTATTTACCTGTGGAACGGTTAATAAACAAAGGCTTTTTGCGGCGAGCTAATGTACGTTTTGGCAGACAAATGAAGTAGACGCATTGACGCAGAGCGTTGGAACGAAAACAGATTTCTGGGAAACATGAAACCATACATGAATGCAAGCGTTTAGAAGGAGGTGCACACTGCTAGACTCAGAAACAGAAGGCTCATAGGAAGAATAAGCAAGGAGATGATGACAGGTGGAAACTTAAAAGAAACACCTACACTTCTCATCCTCTATTCCTACCCCATGCGTCATGTAGTTCTCGCTGCTGGAAACAAGCAAGTTCCATATGCAATCCAGAGTATGCAGCCAGTCCCGCAGTATATTAAAACATTCAGATTGGATGTCCGGGAGTGGCAGCAATGCCTACCTTAAACTGGCAAATCAATCAATGAATCAAGATATATTCTTCGTAAATCACCAAATATAAACTTATTTCTCCTTCCTAATCACATTCCCATTAGTTTGATTTGTTAACACAATGTGACAGGCGGATCAAGTCCACGTAGACTCCAAGTATTCGTTTTTATGCTGTGCCAATTGATATCGTATGAACTTTACCCTTGTTTTAAAAAAATATGACGGAAAATAATAAACATTTATCCCCATCTCGCAACCCTAAAATTATATTACGCTGGCGCTATACATTATACGACATTTAGACTGTTTTTAACAATTTAGATTCATTTCGGGATTGTCTGCGAGAATCTAATTCATCTATCGTTTCCCTTTCTCAGCAAAAATTCACTTAACTTCTCTAACAAAAGAACGTAAAATATTTATTTTTTAATTAACCAAAACGAAATTAATAAATGGTCGCCCCCTGTGCAATTCGCCTTTTTATTACGAACTCTATTCGGAGCAAAGCACGGTAACAAAGCATTTATGTAACTGCGGTCGAAATGAAGTATTTCCCTGCTCGACCGGTGGAATCTTTTGTGTCCTCTCGTTAATGTAAAGGTTCAAGAGTACTTATAATTACTGGAATAGCCCGAAATGAATAGTCTCACGTAATATATCATTTTAACATTTTGATGCCTATTCAAATCACAGCTTACGAAGGACGTGTAGGTTAAGTTAAAGGTTAAAAGTTAGGACACATTTCGTAAAACGTCGTCAGAAAAACAGAAGCAAACAAAAAATAAACATTTTTCTGTAGTTATTGCAAGAATAGCACGACTCATTAGACGAGGATTAAAAAGGTTCTCAATTTAACAGTAAAAAAAGCATTTTAATTTGCACAATCTGGATATAGAAAGATTATGATTTTATCCTGTTTGGGGTATCACCGGGAATATATTCCTAAGTTTTGGACCTCGAAAACCTTGTGCTACTTTTTTTTTATAAACAATTAAAGTTTTTTTTACCGCGTTCTTCGAGCTTAAAATGTGAGTAACTCCGGTTCTAAAGTCGGATCGGGCAAACTAAAAACCAATTTCTTCGTAATAAAATTGCCAATAAATCCTCATCGGTTTCAAGTTTCTGAAGTACGTACATAACCTACAAAACTGAAAAAACCTGAAAAGTTGGTGTCAAAATATTGAACCCATTGGCCAAAATTGCATTTGTTATAAAAAATTTGAAATGTCCGCCATTTTATGCCATTAAGTCCAAAATGAAAAATATTTTTTCAAAATGTAGATCTCCACGCCAGCTATCGAATGCAATTAAAAAGAAATTTTTTTGGTTACTTTTTTACATTTTTTTATGATCTGGTAAAGAATTTTGGGTCCTTTAATTTAAAAAACAGAAAGTTAATTCTTGTTAACGTGAACTCGAGATATTTAACTTTTTGCATTTTGGCCAATTGTTAATTAACAAATGCATATTTTGAGCTAAAATTTTGAAACCTATCCATTTCATGTGATAAATTCAAAAAAAATTTAAGTTTTATAGAAACTTATTTACAAGCATTATAATGTAATGTAAGTAGGTATTGTTAATTGAGCTTAAAAGTGATTTTTTTTATTTTTTCATAAAACTTAGTTGCTGAGGACTTTTTTTTAAATGTATTATTTTTTCCCTAGCAATACGATGAGAAACTTACTTTTTTGTTAATAATTAAAATTAGTGTTTTTTATTTCCAAATTCATATTGTTGCGTTTATTCACCTTTTAGTAAACACCCTGTATGAATCCGTGGGTTCTAAATAATTTCAACAAGAGATAATCACCACTAACACTTTATTTAACAATTTACTGACTATACAATACTTCAAAATACACTTTGTTTACTTTCTATTTAACCTCATTTTTTTTTCGCTTTTCAACTTGTTCACTTTTAGAAATTGCCTTCTTAATAAACTTCCTCTTCCGAGCTGGTAATCGCGCCTTATATCCTCCGAATTTGACTCTCTAGATCCATCTAGAAGCAATCAAGAATCTTCTCTTACCACATTCCAGAAAAGTCCATTTCTTTCTGCTAGCTTCCAGTCACAATTAGTAGGCATAGGCGTATCATCTCCAGTTCCAAGGGGGTGTAATTCATAACAATATGTACACATGTACCAACGATTGCTAACGAATATACCTGTATAAACAATTTTTTTTACTATTTTCCTATATAAATACTTAGATTAAATTTATATTGCCTTCTAAATATGTTTTAAGTTTTATTTAAAAAAGTAAATAGTAAATATTGTAATATAAAATATTTATTATTATTATTATTAACAAAAAACTAAGTTGATGATTGCATTGCGAGGGAAAAAACAATATATTTTTAAAAAATCCTCTGTATGTTGAAAAATACGGAAGTTATTACATTTTGCAACTAAGCACTAAGAACAAATTTTAAATAAAAAAAAAAATACAAAAAACTAAGTTTCTCATCGTATTGCTCGAGAAAAAAAAACATATTAAAAAAAAGTCCTCCGAATTTTAAGAAACAAAGAAATTATTGCATTTTGCAACTAAGCCCTAATGAATAGGTTTCAAAATAATACAATCCAAATTTTAGCTCAAAATATGCATGTTAATTAACAATTGGCCAAAATGCAAAAAGTTAAATATCTCGAGTTCACGTTAACAAAAATGAACTTTCTTTTTTTTTAATTAAAGGACCCAAAATTCTTTACCAATCTGACAAAAAAATTTAATTTTTTTTTCAAAATGGCCAAAAAATGCAGTTGTTATTTGAGTTGGAAAAAAAGTAACCAAAACTTTTTTTAATTGCATTCGAAAGCTGGCGTCGAGATCTACATTTTAAAAAAATATATTTTAGGGTTAATGGTACAAAATGGCGGGCATTTCAAATTTTGGATAACAAATTCAATTTTGGCCAATGGGTTCAATATTTTGACACCAACTTTTCAGGGTCTTTTTATTACATCAAAAAATATATTTTCTGAAAGTTTGATGTAAATTGGTCTAGTTGACGGTCTTGGGCACTAAAATGAAAAAAATACTGTTTTTTTCTCGTTTTTTCAGTTTTGTAGATTATGTACGTACTTCGGAGACTTGAAACGAGTATTTATTGGCAATTTTATTACGAAGAGACTGGTTTTTAGTTTTCCCGATCCTACTTATAGAACCGGAGTTATTCACATTTTAAGCTCGAAAAACGCGGTAAAAAACTTTAATTGTTTATAAAAAAAAAGTAGCACAAGGTTTTCGAGGTCCAAAACTTAGGAATATACTCCCGGTGATACCCCAAACAGGATAAAATCATAATCTTGCTGTATACAGACTATACCTATCTCTTCATTTTTTTGGCCTTTTCTTACAGCACTAATTCAGAGCATTTAAAAACAGAAAGTATTTCTGTACAGATTATATTTGTAGCATTTTTGGCAGACATTGACAAGGGAATGCTTTGTCGTGCCAATAGCAAGTAGTTAATATTTAGGATAAGAGGGATTACTCCATTTTAAAGGAAACAAAAACGGCAGCTACTGGAAGCGGCTAGAACCTCCTCACTCGGTGGATCTTTGAAACAATTGAAATTAAATGCGACAGTAAAGCTGTATAGTTGTTGAATAGGAGCGTCACGAGTTTCACGGCGCAATGGCTCCGCACATCTACATTGACCGTGCTACGCGAAAAGCGATCGTATGTTTCACATTTGCTTTGTTTTTACATTTTTTTCACGAAAATCAAATCGAAAGCGTGCAAGTGTGATATATCGTTGAAATCGTAATTTTAACTGATTTTCAATGATTCGATTACAAATTGTAAGTAATTATTAAGTATTAAATAAACAACTCGTGCCAAAACGGCACAAAACGTAATCAGCTCTCTATCAAAACCTTTTCAGATATTCTGGAGCACTAAAGAAACCCTGATGCAAAGTTTCATCCAAATCTGTTTAGTAGTTTCGCTGTTATCGTGGTAACACACATACACACGCACACACAGACACTTTTCAAAAACCACTTTCTTGGGTTCCTGAAACCGTAAACGTATAGATTTGTCTCAATTTTCGATTTTGGACCAATTTTAATAACCTCCAACAATTTTGTGGGGGGGGGGGGGCTAAAACCATTCAATTGGATCAAAATCTGACCAACCGGCCGAAGCCCTATTTTACTGACGCATACTACGCTGGGTGTGTACTTTATACTCGATATCAGCAGGTCAGCGTTCATATTTGCTCTTAAAAATAATTTTTCATTGGTTAATTGTGCAAGAAATTTAATTACAGCTTTTTGAAACGGGACGATTCCACTATAAAAACATTTCGGACTGATTTCAACCTTTGCTAAATTCTCTCCAGGTTTAACAGGTCCACTTGTTTTTTTTTATCGCTTCGTCCACTATCAGAATACAACCCTATCAACGATTTAACACAGTTTTCGCGGATCATTTCTCTCGTTCTCGGCCCCTGGATAAACAATCATAATAATTATAAATAAAAAATATGAAAACATTTTTTCGTGCAACTCGCTCTAACTTTAAAACGGAACAATTATTTAGTATAAAGTTTTTACCATATTATTGCTAATGCACTCAGGAAAACCAACCAAAAATAAAGATGACAAACAAAATATTTCAATAACATGTTAGAACCTCGTCGGGTCTTTGAATTTTACGTCGCACTTCAATAGCTAATCAGATGTTAAAATATGCAGAAGATGGCCCTGAAAAAATGAGAAAATTACACTTTCACAGACCATTTCTTTTGATATATAGCTTTTATGGGGTTTTAAATGAATATCGGTGGGGCCATAAGAAAGACCCCTTTGTAGATAAAAGGCGTAGATAAAGCTAAATTTATTTGAAATGCGATTTGCATATTTTTCTTAAGTATACAAAACTTCTCGAATATCCCCTGCGGCTACCTTATTACCAAGTATCTACACATAGGTGGCGTACAATTTTTTAAATCAATATGACAATACTTTTCTCCACGGTGAAAATAATTTCATTTATTAATTAACAATGCATGATGAAGTAATTTGTATATTTTGTGTAGAGCTACAATTTCAACACTGGGACACGCCCAATTCATAAGTTCGGATTGTTATTGGTGATTTATGGGTTGATGATTGCATTTATCAAAAAGTGCAGTATTCTATTTAAACACTTTTTAAGCTAAGTAAACATAATAACCAATCAGTAAAACTAACGAACGTTCAGGAAAATTCTAGATATTCCTTGTAAAAAAATATAGCCATTCAAATACTATTTATTATGAAAAAAAATTGAGACAAAAGATATTTGGTTGATGTCAAGTTTACATAGAGCACTTATAGAGATACAGCACCCACCAATATTGAAAATTTTATCTTCAATATAATGGAAATATTTGGATAAAACATTTTTTCTCTCTCACTTTAGGAGGATGCATTTTTGGACCAAGGAACGTTGGGTTATACGGGCCCAATATGAATTCAGGAATCACAGGTTCCCGTCCGGGAACTCAATTCTGGGACACCCTGTATATTTATTTTCGCGATCTGCGACCGATAAGTGTTTTACTCGTAATATCTTATTTACTTAAATTTCACATTTCACCTTTAGTAAGTAATTAAAAATCGTATACATAGTATACAAAACTATTCAAAGCAACGCCACTCTAAGACAATTCATACTGACGGGACGACAATTAAATTTTATGGCCTTTGTCGGTTTACCTGTACACTAACCAAAAAATAATTGGGACATATTTAATTTTCATGTATTTTCTTGTATTCTAAAAATGTGATTACTACATAGAATGAATAAAATATTGCCAAGGTGAAAGAATGATCTATTAATGTGCACATTTCAATTCTAAAACGGCTACGGAACCCTACTGTGCGCTACCAACACGCTTTTGACCAGTTTTTAAAAATATTGTTGTTATTTTATTTCGGTGATTTAGTCCGCAAAAATGTTGTTTGGCACTAATTTTTGAACCTCAGCTATATGCGCGATTGTAATGCGTATTAAACGCACAGTCGAATTTAAAATAACATTATGGCGCGTTTATAATTGCTTGGTATTTAGACAGGATGTTATAATTCCTACTAACTACCTGGATTTAATCACTTTTATCAGGTACATGCTCCAACAATAACTGTGAATGCGTGAAAGCAGAAGTGTTGTTCGCCAATGTGTACCTCGTGTCTTAAGAAAACAGTATAGAAGTCTTTGATGGCGATTTTGAAGATTGTGATATAACGAAATACAAATGAAACTTTCCTACACTGTAAAAGTTCTATAAAATAGCGAAAAAAGAAATAAATACATTTTCAGACAATGATAGTAAGTAATTATTCCAACTCTTACAGATAAGTATAAAAACATACATTTTCAGCAACTACTGTGCCGGCTATATGCCAAGATGAATATTAGATTACAAGAAGGATTATATGCACGTTAAAAATATCACAATAGTGTAATCTTAGTTTAAACTATGGTCAATATGTTTTGAAATTTATTATATGTAACTTATTTCTGGTATTTTTTTTGCCATAATTGTTTTTGATTTCATTGAACAGAATAGTTTAAATGAAGTATCTAAAGTGTCCGTAATAGGCAACGGAATATCGTTAATTTCGAAACACCACAAACAATCAAAACCATTTTTACCAGTCCGGCACACTGCAGAAATTAATTGAGGTATTAATTAATAATCAGTTTCCGCTACTGTAACTACAACCAAATCAGTTCTGTTAATAAACAGGTACTACCATTCGCCACGGAATTCAATTTGCATCGGCCGGCTAGTGTAAAGACTGAATCAAATAAATTCAAACGGGATAACCGGCTCTCACATCTGTATTTTTTTTTATTTCATCAATTGGTTGTAAATTAATACAAATTGAGTTTTAATGAAGTTGGTGGGTCATCGAAAAAAATCTTTGTACGTGTTATTTACAAAGTGCGATTAAAAAAAAAAACTAATGGTACGTTTTAGTCAAATTAATTAACACCACTGCGGTATTTACTTTTGTTCAAACGGCTGCCTTGTGTACGCATTGTGGCGAATATTTGAGTTTCTTTCGCATCAGGGCATGGGTTTTAAATAAACTATAACATACTTACTAGATCAGAGGAATCGAAACATTCCCGAAAATACTTCCATATTTTATTTATTGTGGTGATTGGGGCACATCAGTAATTCTGTACAGTGCGGGGCAAAAGTGCACTGCGCCATTATAGACCGGATTCATAATTTAGCTATGTGTGGATATTTTATCTCAAAACAATCATTTACAAATACGTACGTACAATATACAAAATATTTATTTCGATCCATAGTAAATTATTTTGGTATAATTCTTCTCACCTATATAGTGGGTTGAATAAACTCCACCTTTTGCTCTGAATGAGGGGCAAATGGACTCATTCGCGTATGTAATTTGAAATAAGAAAAGCGCGTTGGCACCTTTATCTCCCTGTGAAATATTACAGAATGACCATTTTTTTTTCTCTTCTTCAATTCTTTGGGACTTCCTGCCACGTGTATTTTTTTCTTTTTAAGCGGTGCTCGGGGAATCTACAAAATATCACAATATACAATAACATACTGGTTAATGTTACTGGTAAATAACCTCTACGCCTGTGACTATTACGTCAAAAGATCAGTTAGAGGTTGAGTATTTTAAATAAATAACACAAATAAGTATAAAAACTTGAAATTAAATATTTCGCCGACGTTTCGGAAATCTAATTTGTTTCCTTTTTCATGGATTTCTTGAAAAATATTTTTTGCTGTTTATGATAAATACACAGCTCTAAGAATGTTTCTTATATTCGATATCCATAGATACTTACTATTTACATAGAACTGTTGATATAGTTAACAGTTTTTTTAGTTTTTATACAATGTTAAGTTTGTGAAGTTCTTCTTTTAACATTGGCAACCAAGTTGTACAGACATCTATGGAACAATTCTACACGTATCTATCCGCATTCAATAATATTATCGCGGATTTTTTAATTCTTCTTTTTTGCTATCCTGCCTCTTTTGTTAAAATTTTTGCCGAGTCCCAGTTTATTCTATGTCCGTTATAATTTTGATATTCGCCCAATCTTACACTAAATGGTCTGGATGACTCACCCATAGTAATGTTTGTTGCACTCGCACGGAATACTATAAATGCAGCTTTTTGAATTTTGCTCGTGGTTCCTCGGTTTCGTCAGAATAGATCTTAAAGTGTTGTTTGTTTGAAATACCGTCCTAATATCAAATCTATCACTGATGCGGCGCAACTTTTCGGATAAACCGCATCCATAAGGAATTAACGCTGTGTAACGTTTTTCAGGTTTTTCTCGTACCTGATTGTTATTTTCAATATTTATGAAGGTTTTATCGACAAAACCCCCAGTGTATTGGTTATTTATAAGAACATCTTTTATAAACCGCTTCTCATTGTTTAGTATTTCATCATTAGAAGAAATGATTTTGGCCCTATCATACAAACATTTTACAACACTCCTCTTAACGTGATCGACCGATTTGAGTTGAAATTTAAATATCTGTTGGTATGTGTTAGTTTTCTATAAACACTTGTTTCAATTGTACCATTTACTTTTAATTAAAACATCTAAAAATTGTAATTAATTTCCAGTTTCCTTTTCTAAAGTGAATTCAATAGAAGGTTCTTTTTTATTTAAATATTCCAAAAAACTATCTAGTAACTCAATACCGTGAGGCCAGATTGCAAAGTTATCATCTACGTATCTCCACCAGATAACCGGTTTGTATGCACAATTTTGAACATGTCTAGTCTCAAAATCCTCCATAAACATATTGCTTAAAATCGGTGACAATGGAGAACTTATTGCCATACCGAAATCCTGCTGATGGAAATCATTTTCCAATTGAAAATAACTTGTTTTTATACACATAGTTAAAAGTTCCATTATGGTATTTACACTCAATTTAGTTCTAGCTTCCAAATTATTTTCAACAATTTGTCTTTGATTATTTTTAAAGTTTTGTCGGCTGGGACGTTAGTGGACAGACTAACTACGTCAAAACTAACCATCAGATATGTATTATGAATATTGTTTTCACAAACTTTTTCGATAAAATGTTTACTATTTTTTATATACGAGTCAGTATGTCCAGATAATGTATTAACAATTTTAAGCAAGAATTTTGCCAAATTGTGGCATGGCGAATTAATGGAATTAACAATTGGTCTTAATGGG
The DNA here is from genome assembly GCA_963583905.1 of Stenurella melanura. Taxonomy (NCBI): domain Eukaryota; kingdom Metazoa; phylum Arthropoda; class Insecta; order Coleoptera; family Cerambycidae; genus Stenurella; species Stenurella melanura. The sequence goes on from OY757311.1 coordinate 12,828,824, forward strand.
ATATTCTGTTTTTGTATTTTTGGTAAGCCATAAAAAACAGTAACATACTGGTTAATTGCGATGTTTTTTAGATTCCCCGAGCACAACTTGAAAAAAAAAATACATGTGGCAGGAAGTTCCAAAGAATTGAAGAAGGGGAAAACATTAAGATAATTCCACAAATAACATTTAGACAATATGGCCATATTATTGTTTAAAAAATAATAATTACACTGTACGTTACCATTATAGCTTAAAATACGCGACGAAGTCTATGATATATTTCTACTGCAAGTCATTTTAATCGTGCCGCGCAGGTCGCTCCCCTCCCCCGTGTCACATAGTGTGATATATGCCCTTGTATACAACAGGCACAGGCTAGCGCAGTACAGAATCGGTTTCGTTTCCTAAATGGCAAATGGTGCAATTAAGATTTAAACTTCTTATCAATTTCATATGATTAAAATTAAAACAAAACGTCTACAGTATTAAATTAATAATTATTTCTTTTAAGGTTTCTCTATTTGATATAAATAATTAATTATTGAAGTATTAAGTATGGTTCAAAGTTAATTGTCAATGTTTAGGAAAAACTAAAGCCAGCCCTGCCCCTCCTCGGCACTTTCTTAATTCAAATTCAAAAATTTAAAAATTTTTATTCTTAAAGACAAAAACAAATAGATGTACATAGTCCATTAATTATAAAGATTTTCATAACAAAAAATGTTATGAGATTTTTCTTCAGTAACTGTTAGTGGAGGGATTATACATTCGGTGAAAAAAAGCCTTATTTTACTGATAACTCGTTAACCGTTGAGGATATAAAAATTTTGCTCATCATAAAAAAGAAAGCTGGACTAACTGCCTAAAAAAAAGTGCTCTTGTAATTTTCTTGTATATGCCATGGTTTTCGAGAAAATCGACATTGAAAAAAATTGAAAAATTTGTATTTTTAATGTGCACGAATTTTCGTTTATTTGAAATTTTTTGCGCGCGGCCTATGCAAAAAATTGAATTGCTCGAAAACCAAACATGCTAGGAAGAAAAATCAAAGTGGGATTTAAAGGGGATATAAAATACTCTGTTGTGTTTCCATTTTTGATGGCTATTGATATCTATTAGTATGTAAAAATAACAATATGATATAGTTACCTCTTGATTGAGAAAAGGTTAGGAATAAAAATATTCACATTTACAAATTTACCAGCATGTTGAAGTTAGCCAAATTTTGGCCAATTTTTTATTGTTTCCTAAAAATAAAAAAAGACCTAAAGATCTTGAAAATTTAGCTCAAAAACTATTGTTTCTAATCATTTAATAGTTAAAAAAATTTATTAAAAAAATATCAAAAAATTGAATATGCAGCCTTTTTTGGCTAACTTTAACATGCTGCTAAATTTGTAAATGTGAATATTTTTATTCTTAACTTCTTCTGGATTGAAGTACTACCTTGAACTAAAATATGATGCATTTATAACTTATATTATAGTCAGTTATTTTCTGTGGGCTTGTGAATAGTTAGATGCATAAAAAATCAAGAGATAACTATATTATATTGTTATTTTTATATACTAATAAATATCAATAGCCCTCAAAGATGGCAACACAAGAGAGTATCTTATATCCCCTTTAAAAACCATTTTGATTTTCTTCCTAGCTTGTTTGGTTTTCGAGCAATTCAATTTTTTCTATACGCCGCGCGCAAAAAATTTCAGTTAAATAAAATTCGCGGGCATTAAAAATACAAATTTTGCAATTTTTGTCAATATCGATTTTCTCGAAAACCATGGCATATACAAGAAAATTACAAGAGGACTTCTTTTTAGACAATTAGTCAAGCTTTCTTTTTTATGATGAGCAATTTTTTTATATCTTCAACGGTTAACGAGTTATCAGCAAAATAAGGCTTTTTTTCATTGATGGAGTGGTTTTTTTGGGGGGGTTGCGCAGCACCCCCAGAACTGATTTTTGTGGTTTTGTGATGTTTGATCCTCGCACTAACAGTTACGGAAGGAAAATCTCAGATAACATTTTTTTGCGAGCTTCCGATGTATTTTTTACTTTACCGACTGGACAAACAGTACAAAAATGTAAATAGATTACCTAACCTATGCACATTTATATGTCACGGAAAATAAATTAAACAAAGTAGAGTAACATATCAACTGAAATATTCCATAATATAACTAGCCGAAACGCCGCGCCAATATCTTTTGACACGTTTTTTGAACCCATTGTATAGATGAGAAGAACTCCACTATAAGTTATTATATTTTACACATAAATGAGGGACGACGCAAGGTACTTCCTAAAGTGTTAATTACTCGACGTATAATTCACATTTCTGTAAAGGTTATAACTTTTATCGCCTGTGCTAAACGCCTTATTTAGAATATCAGTTATAATTACCTAATAAATTCCAAAATTGATTCGAAAGACGATTTTATATTCAAATTTAATAAACGACTGTCGCCCGTGCCTGCCAAGTAATACTATTTATAGTCAATTAACTGATGCCTAATATTAAACAGCAGAAGTTGGAGACCGTCTCGCATAAATACCTTGGAAGCTGCTACTCCAAACTTTAGAAAATTAATTTTAGATACCTACCTTTTTGATTTAATTACTCGGGAGATATTTTCTTGTGGATATTCCAGGTATTTTCGTAGAACCCTAACCGTCTAGTGAGCAGTAGCCTACTTCGAATTGTTAATTATCTTTCTAAGAACTGATTTGCTTTGACTGTTCTAGAATAGAAACTACAGTAAACATTTACTTTTCGCGGATTTACTGAACTTTTTATATAATTATTGCACATTCCGTAGGATACTCTTCGCAGCATTTTCGTAAATAATGTAAGTTTTAAACATTTTTAATTTTATTTTTCAATTACAAAATATACAAAACAAGATTTTTTCTTTAATTTAAATAGGTAATTTTTTTATTTACCGAGAAATTTTATCCAATGGAACTCTTCCTCTACACTGATTAAAGCGAACTTAAGTTATCTACTTAACAGTTTTACTTTGTTACTATTAATAATTGTAGACCTTTTTAAAAAGTGCTCAAAATAATGTTATGCATTATACCCCCTTTGTTACGCCAATGAGTACTAGAAGCTGAAAATTAAGTGGCAATAGTTATGCAACCAGTAATGCATCTTTTCTGGAAGTCTGTAGATGGCTCTAGAGTTCTATATTATTCTGGAATTGGAATCTCTGGATGGATCTAGAGGCAATTTTGGGATATATAAGGCGAAACCGACGGCAGAGAAGGAGAAAGTTTTTACTAAACTGAAGTTGGTAGTGATAAGAGGTTAAATCCGAAGTGTAAATATAAACATTGCAAAAGTTAATTAGAAATATTGTGTAATCAGTAAACTATTTAATAGTGTTAGTGGTTAGCCCTTGTTAACATTATTTGAAACCCACGGATTCATACAGGGTGTTTCCCAAAAGGGGTGGAAACTCGTAACAATAATATTTCCTGAAAGAACACACTCCTCACTCCTACTATAAGTATTTTTTAGGTAACTATGTCACTTTCTTTTACAAAACCGCATTTTAATCGATATTTGACCCTCTCTTTCAATTTATCAGAAATTTTGAGAGCAAATTGGATCACGACTGCGTATTCAGCGTATCCAAATACATACATAGGAATATGGTGTTCATTCATCCTACACGACAGATATTATTTTGTATTTGTAGCTTAACTACGGCTTGAACACCTATTTATTACAAAATCGAAAACTGTTAAATCACGGTAAGTAGATTAACGCATAATAAATAAACCAAAAGACAACTAGTACAACCGCTGTGGCCGATATATAGAATGCAGGTTTGTAAATGGGCCGTAGCACACAACGAGGCGGTACAGTGATCCGTCTTCATTACTTTAACAAATTCGACATGACCCCATCTCACAGCCATTGTGCATCGTTGACTTCGTACAGTGCAATGGATAACTAATAGTAACATATATAATGGCTGAAGTTGGTGTCGTATGTACATGTTATATATAGGAAGCTAATAGAGAAGGTGCTGCTGTCAGTATTTGTACCAAAATGAAACAGAAAGATTGATAAGGCAGCTATATCTTTTCAAGTTACATCTAAGATCCTGATGTATACAAGTTGCAGTGTATAAAAGTAGGTTAAATATTAATATCAATTTTCCTAATATAATTTTCAATGCAAAACGACTGCAACTCGAATCGCAATTAGTACTTGGATGGGAGTCGGGGAAATACAGCGTTCTCGCTCCACCCTCCAACGGCTTGTATATCAGCGCATACGTAGAAGGTATGCAATTTTAGGCGGGATATATCATCCTTCGGAGGGGATGTAAAGTAGTCGGACCCTTGTTTATTAAATGTCAGGCAAGTAAAAAAATCCCTACCTTTTGATAGAGAAGAGGTTCGGCAAAATTTTTAGGTTGGGGGGTAGCTCGTTTCCTGGCGTCGGTGATTGGTCTTAGTAGCGAACATAGCCGACATTAAATGAGTGAGTAAAACAAATGAGGGATCTGCATGTATCACCCACATCGACTGGTGTAGTAGTGGAGTCTAGGAGTGGGGATTTTGTCGAAAAAAGTCGAAACCGTGCTAAAGTGACGACACCTATGAGACCCCGTTTTCGAGGGTACTAAAAAAATGTAACCCCATTTTACAGTTTTCTTATACCAACGATCGGCATTGGGTGTTTCTATGGAAAATGTTGATAACGTTTCCCCTATTGACAAGGAAAGGGTGATGACAAGGAAGGAGTGTGGCCACCTTAACGGGTTGATTCCACCCTGTTAGGGGATGGAAAATTGATTCCGTTTCTCTTTCCGATTTAAATTCCCCCCCCCCCCCCCCGTTTTTGAGGATGCCTATAAAGAAAAATTCACTGATTTCCCAATCCTTACAACCATCGGGACATTGTAAATGATAACACCATACATAAGACATAAACTTATTCCGGACGAGGCAAAGCCTCGACTCTTAATGTCGGCGGCCTTTCATAAAACTCGTAACTCCCGCCCCATATACGAACATTAACATTTCCAATGTTAAAAAGGAAAACATTATTACTGCCGTCAAATCAAACCTGAATTTGTGAAAAAAATCATTTATCGTCACAAAATTAAAGAAAGAAAATTCAGCAGGCATAGGAGTTGGAACCCGGGACCTCTCGCACCGTAAGCGAGAACATTACCTATGCGCCAACCGTACAGCTGATGATAAACACTAGGGCAAGAAATAAATAGTGAGGCAAATGATATCACGCTTCTTTATTCGTCCGCCGCAGCAGCACTAATGCATCCCAGCTCGATGCTACAAGATTTGCTCTCTGCGTTGAACAGGCGGTACAACATCGATCGGAGCTGACCGACTGCACCGCATCCCACATAGTGTCTAACACTATCTACTCCCTTAAACAGGCAATAATCACCGCTTTTCAGATCACAAAGTGTGACATGAGGAGGACGGGTCACATTTTCGTGACATCACATTATTTCAAAAATGAAAATTATTACATTCAAAATTTCCTATTACATATATTTTCTTTCTTTGGAAAATACATTGGTTTGAAGTAAAAGCACTTGAGATCGTGAAGGTGATAAAATATGTAAGTAATATATTTTTTTTATTTATAGCTAAAACGTTAATCGGTTTCATGAATAGAATGTTTTTTATTAATTTTAAGTGCACATATGTATAATACCTATGGTAAGTATTTAAAAAAAAACACGAAAACGTAATTAATGGACGGCTCCTAGTCAAACTAACTAAATTTAACTCAACTATAGTTTTTAGTGGCTACTATCACACCTTGCATTTTCATTTTCGTTGGCAATCTTGCTTGTATTACTGCCACTATTTACATATGCGGTTTTTTCAAATCTGGGATAAGTAAATTCAGTCACATGCTTCAACTATTCATCTTGTAGGATATATTCTCCATTTGGTACATCCTCTACCTGTGCATGTCTCTCGAATTTATAATCGCGGATTAAACTGAGATTGGGTCGTTAAGGCACACCTTGCCTCTCTTCCTTTATATAGTTACTAAGGGCACTATCTGAACTTATACCCTGATTTATAGTCAACTAGTTTGGAACACCATAAACCAACGAACATTTATTTGCCACATTTATACACCTGTCAAGTAAAAAATTATTTAATCGCTACAAGCACATTTTCCGTCCACATTTTTGCAATCTAAATCCTTGAAATAAAGTAAATTAATATTTTCCTATTCTTCCGTGAGACCAAAAAATGAAATAGAAATTATTCATTTATAAACACTGAGAGAAAATGAGCAATAAATAGTCGAAAAATAGAAAAAATGTGTGGTGGAGGAGCGGGAAATAGTTGATAGGGTTAACAGTGGCTTCGGCTATTATAAAATTCAATTTCTTTTTTAAAAATTACATGAAAAGATTGTCGCTACAACATGGTACTACTTAAATTAAATCTGACCTGCAAAATCTTAAAACAATTCCTATTAAGGTGGCTATTTCAAAGAAAATCTTTAAATTTAAATCTAACTATGGCCACCTTAAACTTTATTCCCCTTAAACCTCAGTTCTTCAAGTCAGTTCTTGACGTGTTTATCAAATTATTTCAAACAGAACATATCTTTATTACAAAATCCAATGAAATTGTTTTCTGGGTCACTGATTACGAGTACAATAGATATTTTGACCAAAATTGGACACATTTCGAGATACTGGTCATTTCTGGGTATTTTTTTGACGTTTTTATCAAATTATTTCAAATATAGCATAGGTACCTTTATTTCAAAATTCAACAGATTTATATGTGTTGTGGGTCACTGTTTTTAGACTTTCGAATGATGCTATAGGGTTGGTTATTATGAAATGAAATATCTTGATATTTTGTAATTTCCCGTTTATTTTTCAGATCTGACGTATAAACATTGGCTTGCAACGTCAGGATTAAGCTTATATGGACACAAATTTGTAAAACAATTTTAGATCATGTCTACTTAAGGCCGATAACTTAAAAAAAACTTCTCATTCAAAATAACAGAAATTTTTCGACAAAAAAAAAACAGGTTGCAAGTAAAAAAAATCGGTAAAGGTATTTACACAGAACTTCCCTCGTTATTTGTGCATGGCAGTCACTCTAAAAAATTATTAATTACGAAATGACATTGAGAATAATAATCGGAATATAGTTATTGCTATTATTACAAAGAAAACCTGATAACTTTCGGTCAAATAAATCCAACAGCAAAAGTTCAATACTAAATAACAGGTGCTAAATATGGAAGCCTTGCGCAAGAACCTTTACAAATGTCCACCTGACTGAATTATTTCTTGGGATGACCAACCTGTACATTTTTCAATAAAAGCATAATAGGTGCATATGCCAAATATTGTTGCCATCTGTCACATTTTCAATCCCACATTCACTAACGGAGTGGAAGTATAGTGGTGGTTAAAAAATGTCCTTTTTTTTTGGAAATTTTTCAAAAATGTTGGTAAAGAAATTATCAAAAATTTTTTCTTCTGAAATAGATTTAGAATGTCATGAAACGTAGAAATTCTAAATTTTAGCAAAAAGGAAAGTTTCCTTCTATTCTATAGTTTTGGTAAAAATAGTTTACAAAATTATATATTTTTTTAATAGGTTTAGAATGCCATGAAACGTGATAATTTTAAATTTGAGCAAATAAAAAAAATCCATTTTAGTGGTAAAAAAATTTTCCATGGTAAAAAAATGTTGCAATTTTTTTTTTTTTCGAAATAGGTTTGTAATGTCATTAAACGTGGAAATTTTAAATTTGTGCAAAAAAATTTTTTCGTCTATTCTATAGTAGTGATAAATAGATTAATCATGTTTTCAAAAAATTTTTAAAATTTTTCAAAAATATTTTTAAATTTGTTTGAATAGTTTAGAATGCCATGGAAACGTGGAAATTTTAAATTTGAACGAAGAAAAAAAAAATTCCGTCTATTTTAGTGGCAAAATTTTTCAAAAATGTTGGTAAAAAAAAAATAAAAATAAATAGGTTTAGAATGCCATGAAACGTGGAAATTTTAAATTTGAACAAAGATAAAAAAAAATTTCGTCCATTTTAGTAAAAAAAATTTCAAAAATGTTGGTAATTTTTTTTTCTGAAACAGGTTTAGCGTGCCATGATACGTGGAAATTTTAAATTTGAGCAAAAAAAATGTTTCACTATTTATTTCGTTTAGACGGTCCACCCTGTATATTTTCCAGTGAAAGTTTAACCATTTCTTCGCTGGCAGTAGGGTCAACTACCTACCAAATTTGACTGCTCTCCGTCAAGTAGTTTTTTTAATTAATGCACCAACAGACAGACAGACAGACAGGCTGACGGTATTGAAAAAACTAATATTTTCGTAATCTACGTGATCTGAAACGTCAGAATTCGAAAAAATCTCGAAGAGCGTTTTTATCTTCGGTATGCGAGGGAAGTAAAAATAGCTGACAAGAAAAAGTAGTATAAAATTTCATTTATAGTCGTAAAAAGTTATTAAAAAAGTTATTAGGCAAATCCACTCTCGTTCAACTGATTTCCTAAAAACGTATTTTTTTCCACTACAATAATTTAGTTTCAGTTAGTCACAAAAAGTAACTTTACCAATCAGTTTATCATCAGAAAATGTTAGTACGACAGTAAGAGAAATTCCACAGCAAGCTATGATTTATTTCAGATCTAGGATGCGCATATTAAATCAATTTCTACAAAGTTCGCAGGTCAGCTGGCACTGTGTAGGTGTGAGGATTACCTACAAGCTCAGCATTAAGATAGGCACAAATCGGGTTATCTGTAATTGAGAATGGCGGTAGTGACACCGTAGCAGTATATTATACGTTTTAAAACATTTATATTTAAATTAGTTTGGAGTCCCTAAAAACGCGGTATGTGTTTCAGAAAAAGACCAGGTATTTTTCCGAATTATTTAAATATGGTAGCGCAGAGCCGGTCTTCCATATTTGAAAATATTATAAAAACAACTGAATTCCAAGAAATAATTGAAAGCACGCATGACTATATTAAAATATGATATTGTTACGTATTTTCCACCTTTTAGGAAACACCCTGTATGAATCCATGGGTTCTAAATAATTTCAACAAGAGATAAACCACTAACACTTTATTTAACAATTTACTGACTATACAATACTTCAAATTCACTTTGTTTACTTGATATCTAACCTCAGTTTTCACTTTTCAACTTGTTCACTTTTATAAACTGCCTTCTTAATAAAACTTCTCTTCCCGCGCTGGTAATCGCGCCTTATATACTCCGAATTTGACTCTCTAGATCCATCTAGAAGCAATCAGGAATCTTCTCTTACCACATTCCAGAAAAGTCCATTTCTTTCTGCTAGCTTCCAGTCACAATTAGTAGGCATAGGAGTATCATCTCCAGTTCCAAGGGGGTGTAATTCATAACAATATTTATTATGATATAACTGCAACTTTATTTTTTGAAAGTTAGATTAGAGAAATGATATCCTCCAGAATCGATGCATTTCCTCCACGAGTTGCTGGACTTTTCCGATCAGGCACTGCAGTAGATCTTGACTAGTAACCTCAACCTCCGCCACAATTGCTTGTTTGAGTTCTTGAAGCCTAGTCAGCTGTCTCGTCATGTTTTGATTTTTGACAAAGTCCGAAGTAAAAATGGGCTTCGTCAGGTATGAGAAAATGATCCACCATATCAGTCTTCTATGGCTAAGCCAAACACAGCGATATAGAATTCCGCAAGCGTTTCATCGTCTCTTTCCAAAAGTTTTTGTACAATGTGAATCTTGTAAGGATAAAATTTTATCTTCAACCTTTCCGTATACTTGTAAAACATCGCAGATCTAGTTCAAAAGCTTCTTTCACTCTCTCTACGTTTTCGTACAGCTCGTAAGACTCGACGTTTCATATCTAACAGCACTACTTGTTTCATGAAATTTTCATACCCAATTCAATATCTTTTCCGATCCGGCACATGCTGATACCAGCAAACATTAAAGTGGAGTCTAAGCAGACGCCGTGTTGCACACAAAGAATTTGTTTGGTGGTGGAAACGAACCGCAATAACGGGTGGCCGCACAGACCAGCGATCTATTATAACTCACATATTAAATGGCATAGTTTCCTCTATCTACTGCCATGCAGGAATGTCCTGCGTACTTGGTGCGAGAACCTATTGAAATTTTAAATGTGGCAGTCAGCTCGACATCACCCTGTATAATAGATCCACTAATAAATCTTATTCTTGTTGACATTTATTGCACAATTAATAAGTGTGCCAGAGCTAATTGTTTTTGAAATGGAAGAATAATACCTTAGAAACAGCACATAGATTTTGAACATGTATTATTATATGAATTACCATGAAATATTAGGAATATATTGTATAATAGACCCACCAATAAATTTTATTCTTATAGTTATTTATTCTACTAGTATGTAATTATGCACTAGTCACGCAAGAAAAAGTTTGCCATGAGAACGCTAGGTCAAGTGGATAATTTTCTTAAATAACTAATGTGCAATTACACATCAAATACTTTCTTTTAATGAAATTTTATTTGAATATTTTTTTAATTTAACAATTCATTTGATAAATTAATTTTTATATTTGTAAACATTGTAATTGGCAAGGTCGTGAAAGGTTTCTATGGTGTTGATTGTTATTTATTATTTACTAGTTTATACAGATAAACAAAAAATAAAGGCAAAAAATAATTAGTGGTGAAAAATTGATGAAAATTGGTATGTCTCGAAGAAATTAGAAAAGATGAAAATCGAGTCTGTTTAAACTTACTACCTAAGAAATCCCAAGCATTTTATGAAAAGGAATTCAGCGAAAGTGACGATTAGAAAACGCAGAGGTCTTACTGGTGTAAATGATGTGAAGTATAAATGCTGGCTTATTTTCTTAGCGTACAGAAAAAGTGTTCAGCTTATTCAGTGTGGGAAAAGTATACAATACTGAAGGGAACTTTAAAGATTTATGAAAATACAGATATTTCTAAATATGGAAAACTGATTGCTAATTTAAAAAGTGAGTTGAGAACTGACAAACCAAATAAAGCTATTTTTATATTCTCTCATTAGTGTGTAATACATCACATTCTATATGGAAAATCACCATATTCTATGCCTGTGTTGGACAAATGGTGTTTATTATAATGTATGCCAAAGCCAACTGTTTTTGCATTTTTCAGTTAACTAATGAAAAAATTAGACCTTAGAAACAGCATATAGATTTTGAGTGTATATTAACATCATACGAATAGCATAAAATATTAGGAATATGCTAGGTACAGGCCGATAGTCATTTCTCTCCAATTCCCTAAATTAAACGAACATTTCAAACACCGTGTTGTTCATTTTCATTAGAAATTAGTGTCACAGGTCTGAAAACGCCGGAGACCTAAATTTATGATGGAATTCGAAACGACCCATGGAAATTATTTAAAATGAAATATTATTTCGCTTTATATGGAGTTCGAAGTCGCTTCGCTAGGTACGTCCAGAGTGCAAATTAGACAATCTCATTAATCCAATTTAAAAAAGTCTTCAATTAGTTGAGATAAACCGCCTTTTTGACACCCGTCTGGAGTCAACCAGATAGTCACGCAAGGCGCCCGCGCCCGTGACAATTAAAAGGCTGGGCAAACTGGGACCAGAACAGCTTAATAAAATACAAATGGACTTTGCTCGTCTACAGATAAATCAAATAGTCACTGGGCTATAGGTCACTTCACAAGTCGTAGAAATAAAACATATTTGCACGTTTTTAAGTTGACCATTTTCTAACAGAAACTGAAAATTTTCTGAATTAAAAAATCCATTCATTCAAGGAGAACATCATTTCAAAAAGAATTTAAATCATATCTAAATCACCAAAAAGTTGCTCTTGTTACAACCGAGTGAAATTTAGAATATCTACGCGGTACATGTCTATAGATATTGAGTTCGATAGTGAATGAATAAAGCTTTAAAATTGACCTATATTCTACTAACGGAATATGCAAAATATCTTTGCGTATAGGCGATGCTTGTACGTGTTCTCAACTTTATTTATATCTATATAGCATGTGCTTCAACTTCCAAGAGTTTTACAAAAAAACATCATGGAAGTTTCAGACGTTAAAATCACATTTAGTAATACTAAACATTCAATAAAATTGCTCTTTTACATACGTTGATATACATGACACATATTTACAGTGGACAAGAAGTATACTATGAAACCTAAGGAACGATTTTTTACAAGTGTAAAAAGATAATGTACCTATACAGTTAATTTTACAGAAATATGCACCCATTTCTGAATAAGAAAATAAATCTGCAACCACAATTTTGAATCCTCAGTAAACAATACATGTATGTTTCAAAACTGACGAAACGGCAATGTAATATTAGAGCGATTCTAGAAGTAAACAAGCTTGTACAGGGTTATAATTTTAACAACTGTTCATGTCAAATATCGTAGCATATCAAAGCGTACACACATATCTCTGAGAACGGTCCACGTATAAACGATAATAATGCATCTAGATATTACAAGGCCCAATCTGCAGAGAGATTGTGAGTATAGATGTAAAGATAGGCCCAATGTAGACGATCGTTCCTTGGTAGTATCACACCTAGGGAAAATTTGACTAACTATGAATGGGGTAAATTAACTCGTGAATATAATCAATTAAAATGACAACCCTCAGATTAGTATAAACAGGGTAACAATACCAAAATGATGGGCTGTTACCCAAACATTTTCCCTCACTTGGACAGGCTATAAAAGCAGTTCGCTAACAACAATAATTTTATGTTTGGAGTTTGGTCTTGTATAGTGTCAATTTAGCTACACATTTCGTATTCACCCTGTACAACTGACCAAATAATGGAACGATATATATCATTAAATAGTTTCTCATTTTCACACAAAACGGATAGTACCATTTTTAAATTTGACCAGACTAAATTCCAGCTTCATACCTGGATCTATTAGAGAATACAAAATTTCGGTATAGGTATATCTACAGTAACGTAGGTAGCATATACAAAACCTTGCTTTGTCTTTATTTTTGGATTCAGATCTCAAGTTATTACTCTTGCTACTTCATCGTAGATATCATTTATTCCGAAGAATTACAATACCTCATTGTATGCAAAACAAGAACTCGATACAATAGCTGTAATTGCAGAGCTCCATTCTATTACTCAACTATTGTTATACCGCTGGTAGCGAAATTAGTTTTCATGAAACTACATGGCAACATTGTCACAAAATTATATTTCGGCTTACCGACAGAGTGATAACAAGATACCGCGGAATGTTTCATTAAAGCAGCAACTGAACTCGGCATATAAATATCCTTTTTAATTTTAACCCCTTCTTTATACAGGTTATCTCAGAAGTGTGGGGAAATGCTTCACGAGCGCATAGTAAATCAATAGATTCGAAAACGCTTTATCGGTATCGGACACGGGTAACTATTTTAAAAATCCTTTTAGAAATTTAAAAATGTCACCTGTGTGAATTTTTTGTTCGTCAGTAAATTACCTAATTAAATTATATGATTACATCATATTTGAAATTCTTTTTGGTGGGTACCATTTCCCTTAGATTTAATAAATCAAGCATCTTTGGTGGCATTCTCATGCATTTATACATATTTTAAGTTAGCCATGGAAGATCTAATATGCCATATTGAAAGAAGAATGTGTGAGTTGTGTCACAGTTAAATATTAATTACCTGTCACTCAAGCAAAAAATCGTAATAATTCAATATACAAGTGTAGAAAAAAACTGAGTTTTTGTTGATTTACGGTGAATTTAAGGGTAATGCTAGAAAAGCGTACAAAGTGTAATTCCAAAGGTTTGCTGATAGACGAAGTCCCAACCATAAAACAATTAAATTCTTAGTTGATAATCTTAAAATGTATGATACTTTTACTAAACCGAAGAGAAATAGAAGATCTGCGAGAAATGAAAATAATGTAAATGATGTTATAGCTGTAGTTTAATGAGAATCCACACACATCAACAAGAGCAATCGGCGCCAGAACACATATTTCTTCTACTATAGCTAGACGAATCCTCAAACATAAAAGATATCACGATTATAAAATTATTCTTGTACAACTTCACCAAGGTGATTATCAACGGCGACTGAATTTTGTAGCAAAAATGTCAGTACTGAAAGAAATAAGCAGAAATTTACCTTATAAAACTTTTGGAAGCGACGAAGCGATATTTATTGAAAGCGACAGTGTTAATGGACATAACATGCACTATTGGAGTGACAGAAATCCTCGATGGATGCGGCAAAGAAATTTTCAGATAAAATATAAAGTTAACGTGTGGATAGGTATCCTTGGAGGTAGATTAACAGAGCCATTTTTTCGTTGAAACTAACTTAAACAGCGTAATGTGTCTAGACTTTTTACAAAATGACTTACCTACTCATTCAGAAGAAGTTCGCCTGCAAAACAGAAGATATGTGTGGTTCCATTAAGATGGCACTCCTCCACATAAAGCCAACATCATTTCTGATTATTTAAACACGACGTTTGGGAATCTGTGGATAGGTAATTCTGGACTATTGCGATGGCCAGCTAGATAGCCAGATTTAAATCCGCTGGATTTCTTTTTTGGTGTTGCCTTCAGACATTTGTTTATGAAATCCAACCGCTTAACGCAGAAATTTTGAAATATAGAATAAGGAACGGATGTAATTCTATTCGACGGCATTCTCTGTCACGTAAAGTTAATGGTCAATTATTAAAGAGATCGAGTTACTGTGTTCACGTTAACGGACAAAATGTTGAACAATATTTGTTATGCACAAGTGTAATGTCGAGACTTTTACTTCCCTCTCATGCCAAAGAGAAGTATTGTATTCGAGAAAAAATCACCCTATGATATTTCTTTGGATTTTCACGTCTCAGATCATGTAGATTAGGTAAATATAGGTTTTTCAATCCGGTTAGTCTGTATGTCTGTCGGTCTGTCTGCTAGTGCAATAACTAAAAATCGGTAAAGGTATTTACACAGAACTTCCCTCTTTATTTGTGCATGGCGGTCACCCTAAAAAATTCATAATTACTTAATGACATTGAAAATAATAATCGGAACATAGTTATCACTATTATTACAAAGAGAATCTGATAAGTTTTGGTCAAAAAAATATACAGAGTGCTCATCCAACAGCAAAAGTTCAATACTAAATGACAGGTGCCAAATATGGAAGGCTTGCGCAAATACCTTTACAAATCTCCACCATGACTGAATTATTTCTTGGGATGACCATCCTGTACATTCTTCAATAAAAGTATAATAGGTGCATATGCCAAATATTATTGCCATTTGTCACGTTTTCAATTCCACATTCACATAGTGGAGTGGAAGTATAGTGGTGGTTAAAAAATTTCATTTTTGTGAAATTTTTCAAAAATGTTGGTAAAAAATTTTTCAAAATATGTTTCTTCTAAAATAGGTTTAGAATGTCATGAAACGTGGGCAATTTTAAATTTGAGCAAAAAGGAAAGTTTCCTCCTATTCTATAGTAGTGGTAAAAAAAGATTACAAATTTAATTTTTTTTTAAAACAGGTGCAGAATGCCATGAAATGTGAAAATTTTAAATTTGAGCAAAAAAAATTCCATCTATTTTAGTGGTAAAATTATTTTCAAAAATGGTAAAAAAAAATAATTTTTTTTTTCTGAAATATGTTTAGAAAGCCATGAAACGTGAAAATTTTAAATTTGAGCAAAAAAAAAATTTTTTTCATCTATTCTAGTGGTAAATTATTTTTTTCAAAAATGGTAAAAAAATTCTGCCTTTTTTTATTAGGTTCAAAACGCTAAGAAACATGGAAATTTTAAATTTAAACAAAAAAAACTACCAACTATTTTAGTGATACAATTTTTTTCAAAAATGGTGAAAACATTTTCTATTTTTTTTATAGGTTTAGAAACGTCCAAATTTTTAATTCGAACAAAGAAAAAAAAATTCCATCTATTTTAGTGGTAAAAATGTTTTCAAAAATGTTGGTAAAAAAAATTTTTTCAAAAATGTTGGTGAAAAAAATTTTATTTTTTTTTTCTGAAATGGGTTTAGAGTGTCATAAAACGTGGAAATTTTAAATTTGAGCAAAACATTTTTTTTCCATTATTTATTCCCTTTAGACGGTCCACCCTGTATATTCTCCAGTGAAAGTTTAACCATTTCTTCGCTGGCAGTAGCGTCAACTACCTACCAAATTTGACTACTCTCTGTCAAGCAGTTTTTTAGTTAATGCATCGACAGACAGACAAACAGACAGACAGACAGACGGACGGACGGAATTGAAAAACCTATATTTTCGTAATCTACGTGATCTGAAACAAAATCCGAAAAAATCTCGGATGGTGATTTTTTCTCGAATACAATACTTCCCTTCGGTATGCGAGAGAAGCAAAAAACTACTTGGCAGAGAACAGTCAAATTTGGACTGTCTAAAGGGAATAGATAACGAAACAACATTTTTTCCGCTGAAATTTAAAATGTCCACGTTTAGCATAACATTATTATTTACAATCGTTTCAGTTATTTTAAAAGAAAATTCAATTAGCATCGGAAAGTGTTTTGCTTTTTTTTTTTTTTTATATATATATATAAAACCAAGAAGAATGTCGAACATGATGTAATAACATAAATTGAAGCGAATTAAAATCTCTATAAGAACACATTGACGTAGTTCATGAACAGGGCGAGGTAAAAAAATATTCAAGGAAATTAAATTTCCTTTCATAACAATTCTTCCAAGAAATGCTTTTCCCAATCACTCTGTATGTAAAATATCTACAAATTGATGTGACCAAAATAGTCGTCGCTTAAATAGTAAGAAAGTTACAAGTTTGGGAAGCTTTAAGTGGATCACCTTGTATCTGCCATTGCAAAGATCAGTCATAAACAATAACTTTACCAACTTTCCATTCCCTGAAGTATAAATTTACAGAATAATAGATCATTTAGAGTGTACTTAGGCATTTCAAAAATCAGTCCATACGTTCCCTCTTTAACCGCAAATATCAAGCACACAGCGTTAAATATAGAGCCTTAATAAATTTTTTATCAAATTTTAACAAGGTTTGGCGACCAGAGTATTAGCGAAATTTAACGGCAAATCCCAAAGAATTTGCATAATTAACACCGATTTTGCGACGGAAAATTTGCGAACACTTAATCCGTTGGAAAAAAAGTAATAACGGATAATCCCAGCGACAGCTATTACATGAATATAAATATACAATAATTGGATGTGTCATTTTTATCCTAGCTACTAAATTTTTTACACGTTTCATGTAGGCGTTGGGACGGCTGATATAAATTTTATAGAGAGTTTTTTAAAATCCCAACGCACTTAGCTATTTTTAACTTGTTAAGGTGGCCATATTTATGTGCTAAATTGTGGGTAAAATCACATGATTTCAAAGCGAGCTATTTTAAAAAGTATAGGTCATATTTATAAAAGTTGCACATAAACGGAAACTAGAAACTTTAACTTAGGAAACGTGTGCTTTTATATTGTTAAAAAGTAATATTTTCATAGATAAAAAAAAATGCTTAACATGTACCTTAGAAATGATGTCAGCTCGCCACTTCAATAATTATTTTGCACTAGTTAAAATCAAAAATAGGGAAAACCAATACAGACAAGTCCTAACTTAAACATTCACCCATATTATGAAACAAGAAAAAGTCTCATTAGACCCTTCATGTACTAGAAAGCTCGAATTAAATTTTGCGGTGCACTTTTCACATGTTTACTGATATTCTGACATATTTATTTTTTATAGAATGGAATTTTATAAGATTTCTTCAGCTAAAAGTTGTTGTCTTAGTTCGGTTACTGTCTCATAGATGACGCAACAGAAAAAGGGAATTATCTGAATTTTATATTTTTATATAGGGTGGACAAAAAAATCAATAAAATGGATCCAATATAAATCGATATAATCGTTAATAATCATTATTCCCCACAGTTATTTTTTTAAAACATCTGCTCTAAAAAAGTCAAATTTCACATTTATTCTTGGTTTTAAACATTTATTAAGTTTTAAAGGTTTGTAGCTGTTCTGCATTTACAAATGTGAGATTTGAAAATGTATAGGCTCTTTAGGAAACTTCCGATGTTTAATAATACCTACAATAATGACATACTGTTTATGTTTTCGTGCACTAACGTAAATTTCTTTGTTTTGGATGAATTACGGTAAAAATATATTATTTTTACATGGACAAAAAACGGTTGTTTGTTTATACTTATATTGAATGCAACCGCTATTAGGATAAATTGTTTTGGTAAATGTTCGAGAAGTAAAGAAATCTGATGAGCTAAAAACCTTGTGTGGTAGAGTCGTGAGATCCCATTTCTTTACTGACTTAATGTTACCGAAGGTAACTAACTATACTTGTTGTATTCGTGAAACAAGCATTCGCTCCGGCATTTATTCGATTTTTCATATTTCAGATTATATCGATTACAAGAATTAATATATTTCAATTATGTCGATCTGTTAGCGCTATATTTATAAAACTATTTTATGAAAAAACATGACCTTTCGTTATAATAACTGACAAGAATCAAACCAAATAATACTTTATACACAGGGTGGACACCAAAACTTAAAAGAAATGTGACAGGGAAGCATAATGAGTATACGTAAGTGGAATATAGTTGACGCTCTTTAAGAAAGAGAACCTGTTATAACTTTAAAATTAGATAAAGTATACAATGTGGTAAAAGAAGAAAATAATAATCTCCAGAATAATTAATAAGTAAAAAGTGCCAAATATATTATACAATATTATATTATCTGTACATATTTACAGAATATCTTACTAGGATACAAAGTATATATGACGTACTAGGTAGGTACTGATAATATTAATGAAATTGTAATAACAGTATCACTAATATCACACAAGAAAATAAGCAAGGACCGCTTTATCAATGCGAGGATAACAAAGTTATCCTATAGTTAAAGCACAGTTTGTAATAATACGGTAGGGTCACTTCCTCTGACAGTGATAGCCTCACTCCTGCTATCGACGCGTGAACTAACTCGGTAGGGGAAGTGTCCTACTATATTATTAAACTATTATTTCACTATAGAATGACACTACTTATCCACGCATTGATAAATCGGCCCTCACACATCTTCAGTACAGAACAGAAGGTTTTATTGTTCAGTGACAAGCATGATTTCACAGATGACAGATTGATCGACGAAAACAACAATATGCTCAATCGTATCTTCTTTTTTTTATGTTTTGTCAAAAGTGATGGGTTATAATAATTATTTAGAATATATGGCATATTGTGCGAAAGTGCAGAATAATTCAAATTTCTTACGAGTTGTGGTACGAGCGTTATTACAATAAACTCTGTACAAAAGCATGTTTTTGAGGTAGCCGTAGAACAAGTAGTTGAAGCTCTGTGCATCTAACTGACGTCAGTCATCCATAATATAGGTCAACATTGTACTGTTCTCAGTCACATGGTTTTCGTTACATAAAAATTCAAATTTCATATATTTAAGAATCCTCTTTTGTGACTTTTTTTTATTATAGTGTAAAACTTAACTTTATTTTTTCCCGATTTGAATCAAATTTTACTCAAAGATACAACATGTTAGGATCTACTTATGACTATATGTACTAAAAAATGAAAAAAGCATATTAAGCATCTTTTATTCGTAAATTTTACTAATGTAACCTGAACTGTCAGGTAATTGAGAAGTAGTTTGTAAATTTATTTTTGCTTTTTGTGTATTCTGAAAATTCTACAATCAATATCTTAAATTTCATGAAACTTTGGATTTAATCATTTTGTGTAGTTCTAAACAATTTTCATTTAATTTTTTTTTTTTAGTTTTTTCAGTTTATTATTTACAAATTTTGTTCAAATTGGATAAAGTTTAAAAAGTTTATAAGGTGGTATAATACTATTATGGCAAAATAATTAAACCATTTTTAAAATTTATGCATCTTCCCTATTAAAGTATGTGCACCTTGTTTACATTATATAATTTATGAAATTTTCATAATATTTATTATTCAAATAAATTTACAAATACTATATAGTGTAGTAACTTGTATTGTGTCTTCCCGTAGCCATTTTGTGCAGGTTGTTTGAAACATACTTAAATTAAGCTTAAGGCCATTCCCTAGAAAGAGACCTCCAATAGGGAAATATTTATTATTTTTGGCCATAACTTTTTTTTCTTAGTACGTATATTTATTAAAATTATAAGAGCACCTAAAAGAACCATAACAAGACTGTTACTATGAATTTTCACTCAATAATTTCCGCGGTTTGCAAAATAGCTAGATTTAAATTTAAGAATTATGTCAATCTCCCTATTTCGTAGTTTTGAATCTAGCTATTTTGCAAACCACTGAAATTATTGAGTGAATATTCATAGTAATAGTCTTGTTATAGTTTTACTTAGGTACTCTTATAGTTTTTTAAAATATATGTACTAAGATATAAAAGTTATGAGCAAAAATAATAGATATATATCCCTATCGGATGTCGCTTTCTAGGGAATGGCCACCTTAAATGAAGTACTAAGATGTGTTATGTCTTCATTTTATTATCTTAATTTTTTACCTTGAAATTATGGTCAAATGTCAATATTATACTGATTTTTTGCGTTTATCTTTATCTATTGTACAGGCTATGAACATATTAGTTTGTAAAAATTAAAGTGGCCTGAAAGAGTTTCTATCTTAGTACTATCCCATAAAGGCGACCGATATTTTTTTAGGGAGTTTTCAATAGAGATGTTTGAAAAAATTACACTGTCATCCGCTTTTCATGAGTATATATTTCACGAATTAGGAGCAGGATTTATTTCAAATTTAGGCGGTACGTGCAGACTGAAAATGTGATTGCATTGAAGTAGTGAACTTTGATATCGTTCATTACAGTGTGGCGTTACTTTAAGGAAAATTTGAAGAAAAAATATTATCGACTTTTTTATAGAAATTCTTATTTTAGATTTGTATTCACTACCATCAAAAACCCATTTTCACCAAATTTGAACAAAATATATACTGGCTTCTCAATAGGTGGCCAAATAAAGGGACATGGGATGGGGAAATCATTTTTGGCCATAACATTCTTTCGTACTACGTACATTTAAAAAAAAAACAGAAGAATATTACTATGACTTTTCATTCTCTTCACTCAACTGGTTATTTTTATATTTAGGTAATATTATAGTTCTTTTTTAAATATACGTTACCAAGTAAAAAAGTTATTGCCAAAAATAATAAATATTTATGTATGGAATGTCCCTCTCTTGACCATCGCCATCTTATTAGATTTCATACAAATAATTGCTCTAAACCGTAGTCCAATGAATATGTTTGAAATACTTTGGGGTTTCTTTCAGTATATATTTTTTTACATTTTAAATTTTTTTAATGATTTCCAAGGGGATTTTCTAAGGAAAAAAAACTTTATTTATACAGGGCGGTCGTTCTAAAAAATTATTAACTACGAAACGACATATGAGAATAATAATCGGAATGTAGGTATCACTATTATTACAAAGGAAACCTGATAACTTTTGGCCAAGAAAATATACAGAGTGCTCATCCGACAGCAAAAAATCAATATTAAATAAAAGGTGACAATTCTGTTAACTATATGCCAAATATTATTGCCATCTGTCACATTTTTAGTTGTACATGCACGTAGTGGAGTGGAAAATTGTCAGTTTCTCTTTTTTTACAATGACATGAAACGTGGAAATTTTAAATTTGAGCGAAAACATTTTTTTTTCATTATCTATTCCCTTTAGACGGTCCACCCTGTATATTTTTGTTCGAGTCTTATTACAGTAGATATTATAAATAAATTGTAATATAATAGATATATGTAATAATATAATAATTATAAATGCCAATATTTCACATGAAAGCTCTTCTGCAGTAAAATAATGAGAAATATATTTCGACTAGAGATGGGCGGTCCGAGCAGACCCGTTCCAAGTGAACGAATCCGAAGGTGGAACGGGTCGGACCGAATCCACGATGTCGATCGAACCGGGTCCGCGGTCCGGTCCATTGATCCGTTATGGTATGTAAGTCCTGGTACTGTTCTGAGCTGAGCTCCTGAACTCCGGACCCTGGACTCTGACTGACTGCTTGGATAGATTTGATGAAGTTTGAGTTGATTGTCGTCGCTCCATAAATAGAGTAAATACCCCACGTGCACACTTAGGAAGTGCCTGCGTCGTGATTTCAGGATTTTATTTACTGTTTATCCAAACCCATTCGTATTACTGCAAAATTATTTTATTATATGATTTATCGAGATGTAGTATAATTATACAATAATTAATAATAAGAATATTCGGTGAGTCACACTCACATTACAGTCACACATCACGATGAGGAAATTTTGAAGTGGATCCAATCGAACGAATCCAGTTGAACGGGTCCACTAGCGGAACGGATCCAAACGGACCGAATCCACTAAAGGAACCGGACCGCCCATCTCTAATTTCGACCCAAGGGTTTCGATATGGAAGGAGGGAAAGGGGATCGGCATGCGGTTAAAAGCAGGTAGATAGATGTTTTTGTTGTTTACATTATTTCGATTTGGAACACTTGTTATTTGGATTGCTCAAGCGAAGTAATGTTTACAACTGGATTAGTTTATAGGATTCTTTATTGAATTTTCACGAATAAACATCTATAGTAAATGATTCGTCCGCTACCCGCTAGGTACCACCACTTAACGGATGGTTAACGACTACACTTTTCTATGACGTTGTCGAGGTTGTTCTCTTTTGCGAACATGGCGCCCTTAAGACATTTATAATTGTTTACCTGCAACTATGACATCAACTGATATGGAGGCACTCACCTGCAACAAAAATTATAATTAGCTATGGATATAATTTAGCGCAAAAGGGAAAACAGTCAGGCCGATCATTAATACAGCAAAAATAAATTTCAATCATGGGTGGATAAAATTGTACAGTCATGTACAGTCCAAATTACGAATGTTGTCGTTCATGTCATCAATTTATGTACTTCTCAAAGACCTGAGATTTTTCTATCAGAGTTCAACTTAATATTGACAGCGTATCAGGGAATATAGAATTCGTCAATGCTCCACAAATATATAAGATATTATTGCTATCTTGATACCAGCAAAACAGAGTAATTTTTTAAAATGTATCACCAAATAAGTAATTATTTACCAAGACAATACAATAATTGTTAATTATAAATTAAACACTGCTTTTAGATGAATCAATCAATATATTACAAATACTCTACATATGTTTCGGCTTATTAGGCCTTTATCAAAAGTATTACATAGTGAATACTAAAGTTTCCGACGTGCTTATTCTAATTTATACCTAAAAGTCTTAATCTATTTATGACCTAATCCATTTAAGACTTAATTTAACATCCTTAATTATGTGAATGTTTGGAGTGGACATAAACTGATAATGTGAATCAATGGGTAGTTCTTATCAATTTGTTTATTATAGGGGTATTCAAGAAATTTTGTTGGTCGTTCGTGGTACAAGGGTTGTACTTGAAAGATTTTTTGATTTCTAGTTGTTCTAGCAGATCTAAGCGTTTACCTTTTCTTTCTGAATGAAGTAAATTTATGTTTTCAGTATCTATGAAATGATTGTTTTCATTACAGTGTGTTGACATTCCTGTATTTTTATTGTTATTTAAGATAGACTTTTTATGTTCTTTTACCCTGCTCACAACGCTTCTACCATTCTGACCGATATAGACAGCATTGCAATCTTTACAATTAATTTTATATGCACAAGATTTATCCATTCTATTTAGTTTTTCTTTGTTATTAACCAAAATGTTTCCTATATTTGTTTTGTTGAGATTCCTAAATTATTTAATTTTCTAGAAATTTTGTTACTATATTTCGGAACATAATTAATAAAACTATATTTTGTAGGTTTGTTAGGTACAGTGAAACATTCTTTTTGAAGCATTTTGCATTGTTTGTTTTTGACCATGTTATCTATTAGTGACTCGTTGTAACCGTTATTTCTTGCAATTTGTTTAACTATGTTTAATTCTCTATCAAAATCACTTTGATCTAAAGGAAAATTCGTGAGCCTATGTAATAGACTATGAAAGGGTAAAATCTTAATTTGCCATGATTGCTGCGAATTACAATGTATTACTGTATCTGTAGTAGTTGTAGTAGTAGGTTTGCGGTAAATGCTAAATTTCAACTGATTGTTATGTTTTTTGATATTAATATCTAGAAAGTTTAATTGACTATTTTGCTCCGATTCCATTGTGAACTGAATTTTACTATTAAAAGAATTTAAGAAATTAAGGTAATTACTTAGGTTTCATTCTGTACCGGTCCATATACAAAAAATATCGTCTACATATCGAGTCCAATAAAACACATGTGTATTTAAACTGTTATTGCTATTAAAAATTAAATTTTCTAAGTTTGACATAAATGTTTCAGCTAACAAAGGAGAAATTGGTGAACACATTGGTAGCCCGTCTTTTTGTCTAAAGAATTCACCATTAAACTGAAAATAGTTCTGTTCAATACAAACTCTCGAATGATTTTTTGACTCTGTTTTTTCGTTTTCACTGATTTGTGAATTATCTATTAAATTACTTAAAATTAATTTTAGTTCTGTGAGCGGGACTGAGGTGAACAGACTTTTAAAGTCAAAGGAGATTAATTTTGCGTTATTTGGTATTAATTTTTTTGTATTTTCAATAAATTCAAAAGAATTTTTTATGGAATATTTAGATTTTAAATTTATTAATGTTGGTAAAATGTAATTTAGTTTTTTACTCAATTTATAACATGGAGCATTGATGTAAGACACTATGGGGCGTATAGGGTTATTTACTAAGTGAATTTTCGGAAGACCATAAAGAATGGGGGCTGAAGGGTTCATAATTTTCATTACTTTGAATAACAGTATTACATTTCTATAATACAATTTCAGATTGAAATTTATTGGCAGGGTTTTTATTGATTTTTTCACTATTTAAGATTGTTTTGTATTTTTTTATTATATTCTGACCTTGTTAAAATTATTATGGTGTTACCCCTATCCGCTTTACAGAGAACCAAATCATGATTCACCAGTTTTTGTTTAATGCTTTTTAACAGGTTTATTTCTCCTTTGTTAGTATTACATTTTGTCGAGTTAAATATATTAGCTAGACTCTGTCTTTCCAATTCCGACATTTTATCCACTGAGAATGTAGCTAGCTTTGTATTAACGGCAAGAAGTTCAAAATCTTTTTTACATCATGTGGGGAATATTTTAACCTTTTTGAAGGAGGTTTAATTCTTGGTCCGAAAAACTAACATTGGTTAAGTTACTTACTCTGGCAAAACATGTGAAATTATCCTCAGTTTGAGGAGAATTCCTAGCTACTGCGATATTATTACTTTTTTCCCGTTTTAAACTATTAATTTTGGCTAATTGTCTCTGCTGTAGAACATGCACTATTTCTTGATTCCCTTATTTGATGGTCTAAATATTCGAAGTAATTTTCTTTATGGAGTAATTCTGTGTGTATCAGTTTTAAATGTAGGTCTATGTTGTCTCTTCTGGAAAACCAGTATTTCTCCTCCAATCGTAGCCAAGTCTTGTAAGACAATACTTCTAAATTTCTACTGTTATTGTGCACAAAAAATTTAAATAAGGCTCTGTGGGATATCATTCTTGCTAACGAGACAGAGATTTATGATCGGTTTTTATGGTTTAGGTTTGGTAGTTTTGAAAAATTCGCTGTTGTCAGAACATTTTTCGAGATCACTCAAGAACGGCAAAAAATAGGAGGTCAAACATTATACAAATAGTAATGTAATTTGATAACCTGCCTAACGATACACCACGCATCACATTTGGTTCTGGGGGCACATTTTCTATGATCCTGCTACATCCTAATAGCAGAAAATGTAATTCATCTTCGATTCATAAAATATGTAGATATCTTGCAACGTAAAATTGTGGGAACTTTGCATAGAAACAATAAACAACTGTCAAGAAATTATCAACCTTTGTAGTATTACTCCCGACATTTCCATACAAATGCGGATTTAATCGCTTCCGTACCTACGCACAAAGGAAAAAACGCTAAAAAAGTACAAAAGAACGATCACAGTTAAAAACCCATCTGCGTTTCAATCATACCTCCATATTTAATGTAGCGCTAAATCAGTCATTTCGATCTTCCAGCAGACGTTTAATTTTACATTATAAAATTTCCATCTCCTAGTAGTACACGGAAGACGTAACGCCCCAGACAAAATTAATCCAATGCGATAACTTCCGATGCATGAACCAAAAGTCACTTCATTTCAGGCTATTAGTTATGTCACTTACAGGTGTATAATAGGAGTGAATGAGATTAATCTGGCATCCCAAGATTCAAGCAAACTTACATTTCGGATATAGCAAGTTGTGTGGTGTGTGTTAATCGATACTTTGGCGAATTTCGAAGGAGTAGCAATGCGGTGTTTCAGAATACAAATAATACTTTACAAGTATTGCTCCTTGGTGCATTGTGTTCTTTGTCAGCTTTGTATTCATTCTTATCTATTACAGAATGACCCCACAGTGAACCGTTTTCAAGAACTAGGTGGACAAAATTCTTATTGATTCTTAATTCAAAAAGTAAGGTAAAATAGTGTATTGTTCCGTAGTTTTTTCATCATTCTATAGTATTTATCATGGGCGTCGTTATTAAATTTGTAAAAGGGGGGGGGGTAACATTTTTTTAAGAATTCTTTGGCTTACTGGCGTTGCAGGCAGTGTTCTGGTCAGATTAAAAGTAGAAATAACGAGAAAAAAAACAGTGGTAAGTATGAAGTAAATTATTAAAAAAAAAAAAGAAAAAGCTGACAGTCGATTACGACTGTCAGCTTTTGTACAATGCACTTTGTCTCTCTCTCTTCGCAAATACAAAACGAAGAAAGAGTATATTGCATTTGATCGGTATATTTCTAAAACCGGTAATATCGCTAGCAGAGAAAAAATCTTCATATCACTGTGTTGTGATCGAATTCTGAACAATTCCCAAAATGCCCGTCATTTGTATGTCCGTCCGTCACGTTTGTGGTAAGCATGATAACTTAAGAATGAAAAATCCGTTCTATTGAGATTTTGACAGTAAGTTCATGTTAGCTAGAGGATAAACCCTATTGTTTTCGAACGAATTGATCAATAAACAAGAAAGTTATTAATTATTTAAATTTTAAAAATTGTTATTTTTGTATCTAGCGTGCGAAATACTACTTTGGTGATCGAGAACGAAAGTTCGAATCGTTCGAGGTTAGCAAAGAATTTAGCAGACGAGATGCAAGCCATATTTTTTCTACGGCTTTAATTTGATTAAATTAAAACCATAAAAGGATATCTTGTATTATATTTATAATTAATTTATAGAAACATAGCAACAGATCTGTCTCAGGTGTAAACCATGGAAACCAATGTGTTTGACAACAAATATTTTTCATATCTTGTAGTGGTTACACAATTAACGTTGATATTGTAAATAATAAATATTTTTGAACCACATATTTGTTTAATTTTTGTGTATACATTAAAAATTATAAAAAATAGGCAATAATTGTATGTGATGTGCAAAATACTTTGCACCCTAATGCGCAAACTATTTTGTGCACGGTGTCACGGTAACGCAAACAAAATAATGTCAATAAAAAAATGTCTCATTTTAGACCTTTTTGACAGTTGCAGAAAAATAGTTATTTATTACACAAGGGAAAAAAGTATTAGATTTTAGCTCGAGGTTGTGCTTGTTAAAACACCGAGAGTTAAAATCTAATATTTTTACCCATGTATAATACACTAATTTTTCTGTGACGGGAAAAACGATTGATTGAACACGCAGCTTGGTCGTTCGTCGAACACGCTCAACGGACGGCCAAACCGCGTGCCAGAACCAAATCTCGGATATTTTATATACCGCCAGATCGGCTACATACTCCAGGTTGGACATTGGGCATGCTTGTTGTCAGCAGCGAGAGCCGCATGACGCATGGGGTGGGAATACAGAATGGGAAGTGTAGGTGTTTGTGAGATGCTTCTCTTAAGTTTCCATGCTTCCATTAAGTTTCCATCTGTCATCATCGGCTGGGGTGTGCAGGTGTCTGCGCGATGCTTCTTTTCAGCTTCCGTGCTTCTTTTAAGTTTCCATCTATCGTCATCTCCTTATATTTCTTCTTCTAAATTTTCTGTTTCTTCTGTTTCTGAACCTGGCAGCTTCTTTATTTATATTTTTTGTTTTTATTTATTAACCGTTCCACAGGTAAATATCCATTTACGGTGGAGTTGCTGGGAAGGGCCCTATCTCGCGGTAACCATATTTTTTGCGCGTTATGAGAAAAAAGGTCCAAAGGGATAGTTTGCTCACCCTGTAGGTATGTCGTTTCTTTGAAACAATCGGTTTCAGTTTACAGTAATTATTTTCAACTGCCCTCCTCCAATTTCATTACTATTTTTTTCCCTGTTGTTTAATAAACTGTCCTGTGACAAGGATTAATAAATCAATAGATAAGTATCTTTTCAATTTTAATTTCTAATTTTTCAATTTAAAGAAAGAAATAGACTTCATTAATGAGCTAAACTAAATTAAAAGTAAAGTAAACAAAAACTAATCTGTTTCATTCACATCCACATCTGGCTGGCTGTTGCTTATTTTATATCACCCACTTGAAAAGGGGACCGCATCCACCCAGGTATAAATTTTACGGTCAAGCAGTACACTTTCTCGGGTTGTTTACATACACTCTTTTGTGTTGATTTATTCAACCAACATAATTTAATCAAATATCAACTATATGAAATAGCCAGACTCGTGCTAATTTATATCAATCAATGCAGAATTGTTTACGCTTTAATTCAATACAATTTCGACGTCCTGTTGCCGCATTATCCTGATTTATCTCGAGATCTTGTAAGAGACACGAAACACGCGTCTGTCACCGAATTCGACACACTTTGAACTCCTGTGACGGGAAAAACGATGATATATATTGAAAAAACATTACAATATATTAAAGTCAGAAAAGCTTTAAGTTTTAAACTGGTATGTTGTTGTACTTATAGCGACATTGGACCTGCGTTGCTAAGGAAACCTTTAAAGTAATCAAATATCTGTCAATTTAATTCTATGATCGGGTTTAAAAACTTAGTTAGCGAAGTTATTTATTAGATATTTAGAATATTCAAAGTTCGAAAATGGACATTTCTGATTCTGAGGTTTCTCTTACACCACCGGAATTAGTAGAAGCAGCGAAAGTAAGAAATGGAAGGTGAAAAAGACATGCAGTCCTTTTTTGGAGATGGTGTTGGTGTTACTGGCTTATTTTTCGGAATTGGCGCAACAACAAAAGCCATCAACAGTGTGGTCGGATTATTCAATGATTACAAGTACGTTACAATCCAATAATAATGTAAACATTTCAAAATATTGCAAACTAATTACATTTTTTAAACAAAATGGGAAAGGTTACATGCCCAAGAAATCTGCGATTTTTATTAGTACACATATTAATGATTTTTTAAATAATGCTCCTCATGAAGTTTATTTAAGGGCCAAGGTTGTTGTTGTATCTGGGATTGCAGGAGCTTGTCGAATTTGTGAAATCAGCCAGGTAACATTAGATGATATTGATGATTCTGGAACGTTATTGTGCGCAAAGAATGATGTAAACAGGAGATTTGTAGTTAGTGAAAAATATGTTAAATTTTACAGAATGTGCATAGCCCTTCGTTCAGTAGCAGCAAAGGATTTCCGCCTGGTTTATGCATATCGCAATGGAAAATGTATCAATCAGGTTGTTGGTAAAAATCAATTTTTTAAGATGCCTGAAACAGCAGCCAATTATCTACTACTTGAAAATGCTAAGTGATATACAGGTCATGTATTTCGAGGATCGTCTGCTACACTTTTAGTTGAATCCGGAGAAGACTTGATGACACTTAAGAAACATGGTTGGAAGTTATCAACGGTCGCTGAAGGGCATGTTGATGAACTGGTGGCGCATACGACAGAAATATTTAATTAAGTGTTTAGAACGTGTGGCAGTGCATTAGCTGAATAACACCCAATTGCGACCAGGACCATCAACGGCAGTTGTGTCAATGGCAGAAAATATTATTTCAACTCATAGTAGAGTGCTCGCGTTGACAAAAGTCGCTTAGTTTTCGATCCCGTTGGCACTTTTATAGTAAAATGTATGACCTTGTCAGATATGTTACTTATGCCCTGTGGATTACGAATCCACTTGTCGTCAAAGAATCGTCATGAATATAAGGGCGCAAATCAAAATTTTCTAATTAACTACACCACGCGATAGAGTCAATCCTGAAGCGTATTTTATCCAAAAATCATTAAATTCTCTGTAGAATTTCTATTTTTAAAATAAATAAGAAAACGAACTTTTGCATAGGCTTATATGGCAGTAAAAATCAAAAATCCTCATTTTCTCTGTTCGACTACGGCTGAAAATTAATTATTTTTCGTCTACTTTTCCATTCCCACGACGATATCTCCCAAACTATTATATTTATCAAAAAAATATATTCTTTATAAAATATTTGCCATATATTCCAGATTACAATGGTTTTTAAATCAGATTTTTTGAGAATTTAATAAGAAAAATATTTAATAATGTGTAGCGTGATATCAATTTTCGAAGCGTATCAGCGGCATGCGTTCGTTGCAAATTCTCGCTCTCCCACTCTTTAAAACTGTTTCAACACACCCCACTTCGCACCCGCTCTGGCCTACCGTTGGATAGATTGGCACATGTAGCTCTCGTGGTTCATAATATTTTGAAATTTATATCTTGAAAATGATTATTACTACGAAATAAATATAAGTAGTATATTTGTAGAATATTAATTCAGTGTTACATGGACTTAAATAAAAATTATGTCCTGCCTAAAATTATTGTGTAATTGATTAACACATTATAAAAAACTCCCTATATTTCACTGTTTGCAAGATACTTTCAGCTGGTATGTATTTTAAATTTTCTACCATATAGGTAACTGATGTATATGCTTTTTAGAAGAAATTAAAATGAAAAGTACTACTGATAGCACAAGTTCTGAAAGTGAGATTGAGAAAAATATAATTGAATGTAAACCAGATTCGTAACATATTAGCTTAATTTGTATGAAACCGGGCCCTGTAATCAAAGGTTTTGAGAAATCGTTTGCAACATTTACTGATTGTTTAGAAATCTATGAAAAAATAAGTAACCAAGGAGAAGATGATCTATATCCCAGCATTACGTCATTCAAAAAAACAAACAATTTTGACTGGTTTGGCACCGAAATTGCTATTCTAGTTTTACTAGCCAAAGAAATATAGAACATTTAAGAACATAAATAGAGAAAGAAATTGAAAAGAGTTCAGATGGATCCAATGCCTGTCCATCAACTTTTTCCTATGTGTATTTTCGTAAAATAATTTTTTTAAATAGAGAAATGTGCTTTTGTCAGAAGTACAACAATAAAGTTTTCTCAAATAATGACCACGGAACCAGAAAGAAAAGTAAGACTACTAGCCCACCAGAATCCCATAATTTTCGAAAAAAATTGTGCTAACGATTTAATACCTATAGAAATTGAATGTCATATTTCATGTTTCTTAAGTCGCTATATAAAATGCAGCGGTCTATCTAAGAATAAAAATAAAAGTGGAAAACGGACAGACAACGAACGGAGGGAGTTCTACTAAAATATGTAAAATTCTTGAGAAACGGTTTTTAAAGCAATTTATGATGAGAAGTATATAGAATGGATAGATATAGGTCTAAAAGAGAGATCAGTAGACTACTTATAAATACATTTACCGGCAAAGGATTCAAAATTGTTAAATCTACAAAGAGAAACGAAAAATATGTTAATTCAGAAAACGAGGCATGAAACTTTGCATTTTCTATTGTGACTTTGGAAATATTAAACATGATATTTAGTTTCTATAGCATTTAAATCGTTAGCACAAATTCTTTAGAAAATTATGGGATTTTGGTGGGCTAATAGTCTTATTTTTCTTTCTGTGTTCCTGGTCATTACTTGAGAAAGCTATTTTATTGAAAAAAAAAATCATTTTACGCAAGGACACGCCTGAAGAAGATATTGGACATGCACTCCATCCACCTGAACTGTTTTTATTTTTTTTCTCTTTCTTTATTTTTCTCCTTCAATGTTCCATATTTCTTTTGCCAGTAAAACTAGAACAGCAATTTCGGTGCCAAACCAAGCAGCCAAAATGATTTGTTTTTCGAAATCGCATAGTTCTAGAATATACATCATCTTCTCTTTGGTTAGGTACTTATTTTTTCACGGAGTTTTAAACAATCAATAAATATTGCAAACGATTTATCAAAACCTTTGTTTACAGGGCCCGGTTTCATACAATTTAAGCATAATATTTTACGAATCTATTTTTCTTTGAATTTTATTTTTGTCTCAATCTCACTTTCCGAACTTGCGCTATCAGTAGTACTTTCCATTTTCATTTCTTCTTCAGTTACCTATATGGTAGAAAATTTAAAATACACACCAGCTGAAAGTTTCTTGCAAACAGTGAACTATAGGGAGTTTTTTATAATGTGTTAATCTATTACACAATAATTTTAGGTAGGCCATAATTTTTATGTAAGTCCATGTAACACTGAATTAATATTCGACAAATATACTGACATTTATTTCGTAGTAATAATCATTTTCAAGATATAAATTTCAAAATATTATGAACCACGAGAGCTAATATGCGCCAATCTACCTAACGGTAGGCCAGAGCGGGTGCGAAGTGGGGTGTGTTGAAACAGTTTTAAAGAGTGGGAGAGCGAGAATCTTTAACGAACGCATGCCGCTGATAAGCTTCGAAAATTGATATCATGCTACACATTATTAAATATCATGGTTATTAAATTCTCAAAAAATCTGATTTAAAAACCATTGTAATCTGGAATATATGGCAAATATTTTATAAAGAATGTATTTTTTTGATAAATATAATAGTTTGGGAGATATCGTCGTGGGAATGGAAAAGTAGACGAAAATTAATTAATTTTCAGCCGTAGTCGAACAGAGAAAATGAGGATTTTTGATTTTTACTGCCATATAAGCCTATGTAAAAGTTCGTTTCTTTATTTATTTTAAAAATAGAAATTCTACAGAGAATATAATGATTTTTGGATAAAATACGCTTCATGATTGACTCTATCGCGTGGTGTGGTTAGTTAGAAAATTTTGATTTGTGCCCTTATATTCGTGACGATTTTTTGACGACAAGTGGATTCATAATCTACAGGACATAAGTAACATATCTGGTAAGGTCATATATTTTACTCTAAAAGTGCCAACGGGGGGAAAGATAGAAATTAATTTGCACTCTACTATCAAGAAAATTCCACTGTAACAGACATTCCCAATCGTTCGAGGAACATGTCTTTCATGCAATGCACATTTAACAACTGCATAAAGTTGGCACTCAGAGTTAGCACCCCAGATTCACACTAGGTCTGAAACGGCAACGTAAAGAGCGGCCGCGCCGCTGCTGGCGGGGATTATCTTATTTCAAGGAGTAGAAGCGGCAGCTCGTTGCCGGACCGAATTTTCCGATGTAAAAAAAATGTCCAGCACTGAAATGCACATGCAAAGAGCTGCCGCGATTCGGGTTGTGGCAATCATCATGATTCAGTGTAAACTAACCGCACTCCAATTTTCAGCGCGGCAGCTCCATGCCAAGTCGAGTTTTCCGGGGGAAAGAGTTATACGACCGCGGAAGGGAAGGGCCACGAGCTGACGCGATTTTCTCTGTGTGGATGCTTTTCTCTTAACAATAGGTACCTTTTGACCTATTTTCAGCACGGCAGCTCAATGCCAAGTCAAGTTTTCCGGGGAAAAAGAGTTTCGGCCAGCGGAAGGGAAGGGCCAAGAGTTGCCGCGATTGTCTCTTGACAGCTCTTGGCCTTCCTTCCATGGTCGGAAAGCTCTTTTCCCCGGAAAACTCGACTTGGCATTGGGCTGCCGCGCTGAAAGTTGGTCAAAGGGTTCCTGTGGGTAAAAGAAAAGCATTCACAGAGAAAATCGCGGCAGCTCTGGGCTCCTCCTTACATAGACGGAAAACTCTTTTCCCCTGGGAGCTCGACTTGGCATTGAGCTGCCGCGCTGAAAGTGGGTCAAAGGGTACCTATTGTTAAATGAGAAGCATCCACAAAAGAAAATCGCGGCAGCTCGTGGCCCTTCCCTTCCACGGTCGGAGAACTCTTTTTCCTCCCGGAAAATTCGACTTGGCATTGAGCTGCCGCGTTGAAAGTTGGTCAAAAGGTTCTTATTGGTAAAACAAAAGCATCCACAGCGAGAAAATCGCGGCAGCTCGTGGCCCTTCCCTTCCACGGTCGGAGAACTCTTTTTCCTCCCGGAAAACCTGACTTGGCATTGAACTGGCGCGGTAAAAATAGGTCAAAAGGTGCCTATCGGTAATAGAAAAGCATCCACAGAGAGAAAACCGCGGCAGCTTTTAGCTCTTCCCTTCCACTTTCCCCCGGAAAACTCGACTTGGCATGGAGCTACCGCGCTAAAAATTGGAGTGCGGTTAGTTTACACTGAATCATGATGATTGCCACAACCCGAGTCGCGGCAGCTCTTTGCATATGCATTTCAGAGCCGGAAAATGTTCTTACATCGGAAAATTCGGTCCGTCAATGAGCTGCCGCTTTCCACTCCCGACAGGTCTTTTCTATCCCTTGAAACAAGACAATACCCGCCGGCGGCGGCGCGGCCGCTCTTTACGTTGCAGTTTCAGACTTGTGTGAATCTGGGGTGCTAACTTTGGGTGCCAACTTTATGTTCATTACTTTTAACATTAAGGAAATATAAGTTTTGATAATAAAATATTCTAAATTTACATATCTCCGTGTTCTCATGTGTAGATATCCGGGAAAAAAGTATTAATATTTTCCCGGGGTAAAAGCAATTTAATAAAAAGTGACATTTTCTTACCAGTCAAGAGAGATAGAATGTCAAACATTATTCCCGTCACAGAAAAATACTTATTTATTATACAACGGAAAAAGTATTAGATTTTAGCTCGAGGTTGTGTTTGTCAAAACACCGAGAGTTAAAATCTAATATTTTTACCCGTGTATAATAATTTATTTTTTTCTGTGACGGGAAGACGATGATTTAATATTGAAAAAACATATTATTACACTATATTAAAGTCAGTAAAACTTTGAAGTATTAAACTGGTAGGCTGTTGTACTTGTAGCGACATTGGATCTGCGTTGCTAAGGAAACCTTTAAAGTTATCACGTATCTGTCAATTTAATTCTGTGATTGGTTTTAAAAATTTGCGAACTTAGTTAGCGAAGTTATTTACTGCATTTTTTGAATATTCAAAGTTCAAAAACCGACATTTCTGATTCAGAGTATTCTCTTACACCACCGAAATTAGTAGAAGCAGCGAAAGTAGCATCACTAAAATTATTTCCAGCTAAATGTTATGTGTACATATCCGGGAAAAAAATATTCATTTTTTTCCGGGGAAAAAGTAATTTAACAAAGTGACAGTTTGTTACCTGTTAAGAGAGATAAAATGTCAAACTTTTCTCCCGTCACAGAAAAAATATATTTTTTTAATATTTTGTAATTAAGCAAAACCTGAATAGCACAAATATTATTTACAAAAAAAACTGAGAATATCCTATAGAAATTTTCGATTAAAATAGGCATATTAGTCGGCACGTTATTGCATACATATTATCGGTTTCCAGACGGGTGAAAAAGCATTAAATATCCCGAACAGGGACTCGTGATTTCAACTAAAATACCCCCAACCTTAATTATGCGCCAGCCGAAACTTTTGATTCGCCTTAAATGTTTCTGCGGCCTGTATTTCAACTAGTAACTTTATTTATTAATGAGGTATTCTGTCTGACAGAGGGCTGGAAGTAAACTTCTTCGAGGATTAAATTAGCGAGGTCCCCTTGGACGCTGGCAGGGAAATAATTAAGGTAACGCCAAAGGAAGTTAGCGAGGGTAAAGGAATTCTTTGGTGAAATACATGCCTATACTGTGATTTTATAATATTATAAGCATTTCTTAATAAAACGTGTTTTTTATAAGTATAAGAAATTAACGATTGTCTGTCTGCCTTTCAACTTTTAAAGAGGTCTCATTTTTTGATCGCATGTAATGATTACACAGGCCTGCATGAAATTTCTGATGACGTGATTTTTGTTTGTTAAGCTCAGTTTTTAAATAGAAATAACTAATTAAGTACCATTGGGCTCCATCACCCACAGATTTTTTTTTCCCAAAAAAAGAAAAAAATATTAAAAACATCTTATACATTTTAAAACAAATTTAGTGCTTGAATTTCTATTCTTCTATTAATTTTCTAAAAATGATTTTATGTGGTACTTTTCAAGAAATTTATTAAGTAGGCTCTCATTACCTGAGGTAAATCCTTTTATTAAATGTATTAATTGCCATATTTATGGTAATTTGAATAAAATTTCCGGGAATTTTGACCTGCTGAGTCCTTTAACTTTATTAGTACTGGGAAAAAGAAGGGTTTTAAGTTTATGACTCCAAACAAAATTTATATTATAATGTCATTGGGTTCATTCTTGCTCTAAGTTTTGATCACTAAACAAGTAAAATTTATTTTTTGTTTAGTCTTGTGCGTGGTATTTGATATACATTGCTTAAAAATATGTCTAGCCGGCGCGGCGTTGCAAAAACAAACCAGATGATTTTTGTTATATTTGTGGATATTTCGTCTTGAAAAAGTGTAAGAGACCAATTGGTGAATTTGTGAAAAATGCATATTATGCTTATTTCAAAATCAAATTAAGAGATCAAGATAAAGATTGGGCACCGCACGTTGTTTGCAAGGTATGTGAAGAAGGTTTAAGACATTGGACCAAAGGAAATAGAAAAAGCCTTCCTTTTGGAATGCCGATGGTTTGGAGAGAACCGCAAAATCATCATGATGATTGCTACTTTTGTCTTTGTGATATTAAGGGGCATAATAGAAAAACTTTGAAACATATTTTGTACCCAAACAATATTAAATCAGCTATCAGACCAGTTCCTCACAGTGATGATGTACCTATACCCCCCGAAGTACTAAAAGATGATAGTGAAAACTCCTCAACTTCCGGCTCCGTACAGGATCGTGATTTTGAACCATCAACCTCAGGTCAAAACCAACCTCAACTTTTTTCACAAGCCGAACTGAATGATTTGGTAAGAGATTTGGGACTTTCCAAAGACATGTCTGAAGTACTGGGGTCTAGGTTGAAACAAAAAAATTTGCTTGCCCCAGAAACTACCTTCTCTTGGTATAGAAATCGTGAGGCTGAATTTGTAAAATATTTTGCACAAAACGGACCACTTGTGTACTGCCAAGCAATTTCTGATCTAATTACTTGCCTCGGAGCTCCTGAATACACATCTGACTGGAGACTTTTCATCGACTCTTCAAAAAGGAGCCTTAAAGCTGTTCTTTTACATAATGGCAATGTTTTTGCTTCTGTTCCTGTCGGCCATTCAGTTCATTTAAAGGAAAACTATGAAAATTTAGAGGAATTACTTTTAAGAATACAATATAAAGATCACAACTGGGAATTGTGTGGAGATCTAAAAATTTTAGGCCTTCTCTTGGGTCAGCAGTCTGGATTTACTAAATTTCCATGTTTCCTGTGCGAAAGGGGATAGCAGGAACCGAGAACAGCATTGGATAAAAAGAGACTGGCCACAAAGAAAGACTTTAACACCTGGAACCAAAAATGTAATTCGCGAAAGTCTTATTGACCCTAAAAAAGTTTTACTTCCACCACTTCACATAAAACTTGGACTTATGAAACAATTTGTTAAGGCATTAAACAAAGAATGAAATTGTTTTAAATATTTGTGTAACACATTTACGGCTCTGTCAGAGGCAAAATTAAAGGAGGAAATCTTTGTAGGGCCGCAGATTAGGAGCTTGATGAAAGATAGAGAATTTGAAAATGTAATGGAAGATAAAGAAAAACATGCATGGAATGCCTTTAAAGAAGTTGTACATACATTTCTAGGGAATTATAAAGACACAAACTATGTTGAGATCGTTGAAAATATGCTGGAAAAATTCAGGATTCTTGGTTGCAATATGAGCATAAAAAATTCACTTTTTACATTCTCATTTGGACTATTTCCCGGAAAATCTTGGGGACGTGAGTGAAGAGCAAGGTGAAAGATTTCATCAAGATATTAAAGAGATGGAAAAAAGATACCAGGGGCGCTGGAACACAAAAATGATGGCCGATTACTGTTGGACATTGAGGAGAGATCTTCTTTAGCTGAATATGACGAAAAAACAACAAAAAGAAGCCTTTCTGAAAAAAGAAAACGGTTTTTTAAGAAGCGTAAAGAATAAACAACTATTCCAAATAGTTTCAATGTCTATATCTTGTATGTTTTTGCATTTTTCTCTTTAATATATTATAAAACTAGCTTATAAATGAAATAAATCGTGTTTTTCTAAATTTCTTGATTTTGCTGGTTTGAAAAATAACCTTACGTGATACAAAAAAACTGAAAGCAGATTTGAAATCAGTGCTACCCAATTACCAAAAAACAGTTAAAATTTTTAAGTCAACTTTGAAAATGTTATCAAATGACCAGCCTATAAGGGTGCATTAATTATTAGTCTAATTCATAAGTTCAGTATCAACTCTTGAAACAGCTCCTAAAAATATGAGAGATTGCTCATTGGATTCGGAATGACGTCTAGAAAAATGTATTAAAATGTTTTATTAGCACATAAAAAGTTGCAAAAGTTATAAACAAATTAAGATGAAAAAAATGGCATTTAGTTTTTCAGAAAGAAATATCCAATAAAGAAGTCCTAACTTCCGGAACTCTATCTCTATTATTTATAATTTTAATTTAACGCTAAAAATAGGACCCCGCGCGACCGCTGCAGGATGCGCGCGCCGCCTCAAAGGAGAGTACATCATATAAAATAATTTTTTTATACATACTATTAAATATCAATTAAAAAATTGAAAAAAATATAGTGTATCCTTAACACTCAAAGAATAAGGTCCCGTTGGAAAAAAATGTTAAAGTTTATTTTTCAACAAGTTAGGCCATTGTTAACTAACGAAATTTTATGGGACCTCCGTTGTCATTGGAGACAATTTTTTTTTTTTTTTTTTTTTTAATAATCGGACTATAACATTTTCGCTTCTTGGAGCCCTTCTCATACATATACTTAACAAGACCACGCTATAAAAGATTTTAAAAATTGTTTCTTTTGTTTATTATCATTTTTTAAAGTAAACAAAAAATTAAAAACCAAAGTAAAGTCGTAAAAAAAAATTTCTTCATATTCGTTATCATATTACTGTTTTTGCATTGAAGAAAGACATTCATTGACGTAAAAAAAAATACGCCATTTCTTTATAAACTGTTTCTAAACAAATTGACTAGTTTTATATTTAAAAAAATATGTTTTCTTAAAAACATTATCTTATGTTCATAATCGCTTTTTTAAATTATCTATCATTTGAATAATTAGTTAAGAAATTATATTTTTCTTAAAAATCATAATTGACAATCAATAAAGTAACAAAAAAAGATTATTATCGACAATTCCATTGCTTATTAACTTAACAATTTGTTATAAACAGATTCTGACAACGCAATTTTTTTTTCTAAATCTTAAAAATTATAAAAACAGCCATATACAACAACATATCGAAAAAGAAATTTTATAGCGTTTTTCAATATTACACGATACAGAAGCTGAAACGGCCACTTGAATTGACCTTCACGGCAACTTTGTTAAGTGATAAAATATCTGAAAGTTGCAATTATTTATTTAAAAATTAATACAAGACATTTAATGTTTATAAACAAATGCGCATAATAACTGATTAATAATAGTTACAAACTTGGAAGTCAACTCATTTAAAGATTAATTAATCCTATATAAAAACGACCTGAATGTCTATTGTGATATCTCTAATAGTCTAAAAGTAATATCAGTTTTTTAGTTGACAAATCAAGAGGCCGCTTCAACTTCTCTATCGCGTAATATTGAAAAACCCTATAAAAAATACAAGAAAAAAATGTTCAATATGTTGTTGCATATGGCTGTTTTTGTAATTTTTTTAAGATTTAGAAAAAAAATATTAGGATTGTCATAATTTGTTTATAACAAATTGTTAAGTTAATAAATAATGAAATTGTTATTAAAACATTTTTTCTGTTACTTTATTGAGGACTACCAATTATGATTTTTAAGAAAAAAATCATTTCTTAACTAATTATTCAAATGATGGATAATTAAAAAACGATTATAGGCAATAAGATATTTTCAAGAATAACATTTTTTTATAATCATAAATTCTCAAAACAAAATTAAAAAAAAATATATATATATAGAACTAGTCAATTTATACACAATATGGAGTAAAAAAATGTTTTAATGTTAATAAATGCCTTTCTTCAATGTAAAATAGTAATATGATAACGAATATAAAAAAACCATTTTTTACAACTTTACTTTGGTTTTTAATTTCTTATTTACTTCTTGCAAATAAATGAATACTACAAGGATTACTGAAGAAACTGTTAGCTAAAATTAGCTTATAAGGAAGATCTCTCTTCGTTTGGAGCATTTCATCGCACTACCACTACTAGCTTAGTCGCCCTGCTTAATATTAAGAGTTATAAGCGTCGAACAAAACAAATCTTAATAAACATCGTTGGAATAATTAATTTTCAAATCAATAATCAACAACTGCAGTTTTGTTAATTCAAAAAATTATTCCTTGCCTTATTCCCCTTTTTTATTTGCAATTATTATTACATTTTACAAATTAAAATAAAACATGTTATCACTCAATAAATCAATTAAATTATTTATTTCAGATCATTTTCATTTAATATCGTTCTGAAATTCATATTCTTGTACATTTAACATCGTATTTAAATTATCACAAAGGTGTAACAAAAAATTGAAATGGGCTATTTTGCTTATTTTTTGAAATTTTTTCTAATATCATATAGAAATTTCAGAAAAAATATATACAGACTGTCTATTTTACGAGGGCCACACCAAATATCTCGCTTAATATCTATTGTAGAAGAATAAAGTTTTAGAAACAGTTATCCCATTTTTTGTGAGCTATATTTCAGTAAAAAGAAATTTGAAATCCATAGCCTACTTTATGAGATATATTACAAAAACCTGAAAAATAGGAAAACCACAAACGGTTATAGCTTCCTTATTTGAGGAGATACGAAAAAAGTTAAAGGAATGAAAGTTGACGGCAAAGACAATAAGAATAATAACGTGTAACAAAAAAATCGAAAAATGCAGTTGGCTTTGACATACGCTATTGTGCAAAAATGAAAAATACATATCTCAAAGTAGGCCATGACGCCATTAATTCCGTTATTTTTTTCTCATTCCCACGATATAAAACATATCACAGAAATTTTAACCGATAGTGTCAATATTTAATATTTTACGAATACCACAATTCATATAATTGAATCGTAACAATCAGCTGTGCCATAATTAGTGAAAAACGATGTATACAGTTATTAATAAATTTGACAGATTGTCACTGTTGTATGTTGTATGTTGCGTTGTCGAGTTCTAAGACAAATTTTATATCAGTAATTATGGTGTACACCAATAATAACAAATTCGATATGATTAGCATTTATTGTCAGTGCAATTTTGACGCTGAGATGGCAGTCACGGTTTACGGAGATAGATTTCCAGATGCTCCGCAGCCAAATCGAACTATGTTTAGGAAGTTAGTTCAAAATCTAAAAACGCACGGTTCATTTTCAAAAAAAGTAGTAAGGCGAGCGCATGTTGCGGATAATGTAAGAAAAGTGAATAGAGTACTTAATGAATTATGTTAACCAAAAT
Organism: Stenurella melanura; assembly: GCA_963583905.1. NCBI lineage: Eukaryota > Metazoa > Arthropoda > Insecta > Coleoptera > Cerambycidae > Stenurella > Stenurella melanura. The sequence continues at coordinate 12,870,834 of OY757311.1, forward strand.
GAGGAAACCTCTTTGAGACAAATTCAGAGAAACTGTCGCATAAAAAAAGACAGTGCAAGAAAAATATTGAAAAAAAAAACGGATTTCGATGCTACAAAATGAGGAAAGTTCAACATTTAAATGAGGGAGATAAGCCAAGGAGAGTAAGATTTTGTAGATGGTTATTAAATAAGAAAAGGAATGACGCGCTGATATGTAGCAAAATTCTTTGGTCGGACGAATCAAATTTTTCTAATAATGGATTTTTCAATAGAAATATGCATTATAAGTGGACACGAGGAAATACACATTGGTGCAGAGAGACTGCTTTCCAAGAAAGATTTTCTACGAATGTTTGGTTGGGTCTTTTAGAGACTAAAGTAATTGGACCTTATTTTTATGATGGCAAATTAACCGCTCGTAGATACCTTAATTTCCTGCAAAACGAATTTCAAGATTTTCTTTATGAATTAACAGTGGCAGAAAGATTAAATTATTCATATTTTCAACAAGATGGGGCTCCACCTCACACTGCTGTAATATGTACAAATTATTTAAATCAAGTTATGCCAGATAGCTGGATAGGCACCTATGGACCCATTCTATGGCCAGCTCGATCACCAGATATTACTCCCATGGATTTTTTTCGTCTGGGTTACATTAAAGACAAGGTATTTCAAACTGCCCCTGAAAATATTGAGGACATCAAAACCAGAATTCGAAACACATGTGAGGCAATTACTCCTGAAATGCTCCAAAATGTAATGCGTGACGTGTCTCGTAGAGCACGTTTATGTGTCAGAATGCATGGTGCACAATTTGAGCATTTGTAGTTAGAAAAATAAATACACACAATTTCTTTTCAATATAGTAGTAGGTAGTACTGTTATACATAGTTTTTAGTTTTTTTCTTTGGATGTTCGTTTTGTACTTGTATTTTTATTTATGAGATATTTATTGGTTTGTATTAAATTGTAATAAATAATTACAGAATTATAATTATTATAAAGTGAATTTTTACTATTATGGCACAGCTGATTGTTACGATTCAATTATATGAATTGTGGTATTCGTAAAATATTAAATATTGACACTATCGGTTAAAATTTCTGTGACATGTTCTATATCGTTGGAATGAGAAAAAAATAACGGAATTAATGGCGTCATGGCCTACTTTGAGATATGTATTTTTCATTTTTGCACAATAGCGTATGTCAAAGCCAACTGCATTTTTCGATTTTTTTGTTACACGTTATTATTCTTATTGTCTTTGCCGTCAACTTTCATTCCTTTAACTGTTTTCGTATCTCCTCAAATAAGGAAGCTATAACCGTTTGTGGTTTTCCTATTTTTCAGGTTTTTGTAATATATCTCATAAAGTAGGCTATGGATTTCAAATTTCTTTTTACTGAAATATAGCTCACAAAAAATGGGATAACTGTTTCTAAAACTTTATTCTTCTACAATACATATTAAGCGAGATATTTGGTGTGGCCCTCGTAAAATAGACAGTCTGTATAGGGTCATGTTTTCTAGAAGTAGAAACGTAAATTTTAATGAATCCGGATCTGGATTTTTTTTCATGTCTTATATTTGTTTGTGAAGGATCCTTACTGTATTAACTGTACCAAATATGAATCCATTATTCCATTCCCTGTCAAAGTAATAACAAAAAGTAGTGTCTGCCAAAAATTACAAAACACCCTGTAACTTCGTAGTGAAGGCCCAATGAGAAATTTCTATGTGAAGTTTTGATTACCACTGATGTTCTCTACCTCCTATTAAGCTATGTCCCTCTCATGATGCAACACCCTGTATATACGCAAATAAATTTTACTTTTGCGGCAAGAAAAAACAAGTAAATTCATTTATTTTTTACAAAGTAATTACTTTCTAGCACAAGAGTATTTGCTTTATATGAAAAATGTATTTATTTATTGGTTTATGGTTTATAAAACAAGGGATAAAATGTTTATGTATCTATGCAACTCAAGTTAAGTTAACTTACAATAAAACATCTCAACTGTTGCGGAGAGTATAACAAATATACGCTTGGTAGACAATATATATTTTAAGGAAAACCCAATAGTACACTTGAGATACAATTCACGAATAAGCCCATTATTATGGCCTCCCGCGGCACTCATTTCATTTCGGGATCATTATAGCCTTTAACTTCCTTCATCCTTTCGTAAATAACAAGATATATAATCATTGTTATGGGCATTCATTATTCTCATTGGACTACCTTTCCGGAACAACGTACTAAGTAATTGGTGGTTCCAAGGGTAAACATTCGCATTGCTAGCACGGAAACGGGAACAGTTTTAACAATTTTGTTTTGTACTTGAGAGACACTAGGCAGAATTGAAAGCCATCACCTTACTCTGTTAAGATAAACGAATTCATACCCTGACGGTCGACAGTGTGGACAAAACTATCTATGTTAAAAACAATGTTGCTGACGCACGAAAATGTTGATATTTCTTTCTATGCAGTAATCGAGTCTTTTATGAAGCGTAAAAGTGTAGGGCATGTACCGAAGCAGGCAAAAAATTCTACAAGAGATCAGATCCTTATACTAGTATGTGACACATTGACAATAGTTGACTTATTTCATTACTAATTTTAATTTTTTGTTCTTTCTTAAGCCTTCGCCAGACTATGCAATTCAGTTGCCGCGAGTCGGTTGCTGCAACAAAATCTCGCAGTTTTTATTATCACACTATACGATTCTGTCTCTGCGACCGAATTGCACAAATTATAGTAGGGGAGCCCAATAGGGGATTTTGGGATTTACTCAAGCGCGGCAGATTAACATATAGGGAATACCTTGCCCTGTTGAGTACCTCCACCATATCTAAGCCATCTATATAGGGCCGCGCGTGTAGGGCAGCCGATCAGAATAGTAAAAAAAAATTCATAGTTGGAAATACTCGAGCGCGTCAGATTAAGGTGTGATGGGTTAATTACATGCTGAAAAGTGTGCGTTTCAATAATCTGACGATTTCAGCGTGACGCAAGGGAGTGGGAGGGTCATAAACTTGCAAAAAAAAAACCGTCACCTCGACATTCTCGAGCGCGGTCGAATTTTTTTTGTTTTGGAGGAAATAATTCAAGAATAATGGGAAAAATATAATCTGCCGATTTCCACAAGCCAAAGTAACAAAAATCGGCAATACAGTTTAGCGCGTGCACCGCAGTGAAGCACGTATTCCCCACTTCGCGCATCTCTCTCCCTTTCACTATTTCTCTGTCTCTCACTCTCTCGCACCGTCCCCACATGCCAGCCATCACGCCATTGGTGATTAATTACCAGAAGTATACGAAGATGTAGTCATAACACCAGATATTCTAGGGGATACTCCAGATTCAGGTACATTTCAATACTTTAATAACACGTATTTCATTGAATAAAAAATATATTGTCAAGTATTATAACGATTTCTTGTTACAGATATGCAAGCTGTGGATGAAATTGATGATCAAATCGAACCAGACTTGCTGTATGATGATAATTCCACGGATGAAGATAAAAAAAAATTAACATGTTTATTTTGTTTTATTAATTTTTTGTGAATTCTGTAAAGTTATTACCAATCAATAAAATTATCAAAAAGTTTAAAAATATCGTTATTTATTAACCTCGGCCATATTTTTTTTACCTGTTATTTATTTATCATTTGTAATTTTATCAGAGAAAGAAATTACCGAAAGTATATATTATACATATATTATATGTGTTTATATGTATTATAATTAAAATAAATAGATTTACGTGTGCAGAAAATAAAATAAAAAACTTTCTTTACAAATTTCAACAAAATTTGTATTTTTTTTTATTTGCATGCTATTTTCCGTGCATTTTATTGTCACATTCAGTGGTTTAAAAATAATCATAAAAATATTTTTTTTTCAAACCGTCATATTAAGGAAATACCACCAAATAATCGTCAGATTATTGATCAGCACGATGAAGACATCAAGCTAAACCATCTGTATGAAAATTTGACGCGCTCGAGTATTTCAAAATGGCGATTTTTCTTTGCATTTTCAAAAAGCCGCCACGAGCTTGCGTAACATCCGAATCGTCAGTCTTTTGAATGGGAGCTTCGTTCGGGTTCACTTAACCTCCCCTCTGAATATCTGACGCGCTCCAGTAAATTATTATTTTTTCCATTTTTAACACTTCCGTACGGTCGCCCCCACCAACCATGCAAACCGGCAGATTAACATACCTCCGTCTTCGGAGACACGTGGGGCATATACACTATCAATATCTGACGCGCTCGAGTATTTCCATGTAATTGTTTTTTTATACATTTTTGAAAGCCTGTAGACGCTTTCCCCACCGGTGAAAGGGTATGCATCATATTACCTTTTTTTCTTTCTACCATCTAATCTTCAAAATCAAATAGTTCCCTACGACGCTCCAGTAAATCCCCATTTAGCATCGTGGGCTCCCCTATTATTAGAACATGTCCTAATTTTCCGCGACTTAGTGATTTTTGCAGGAACATTGGTATTGCCAACATATATCTTTCTATTGGCATCGTGTAGATGCTTGACTAAAAGCTAACATCACATCTCCTCAGTCAACTATACAACTTCACTGTGCATGAGTTATTGTGTTTTGTGTAGTAGATTATTTATTTATCGATTTTCACTTATCTTCTTACAAAAATGATTAAAACCAGGTTTATTAATTATTGTAGTAATTTTAGGTATTAACTAATAACGTTGGCTAAAGATTGCAGTAACTGGATTGCATAGTCCCCGAAAGGCTTTACATGTTCTATATTGGTTAAATATTACTAGAATTTCGTTGTTATGACTTTTATAACGGCACTAGTGCTGTTAAGAGTAACTTAACGCAATTCGTTGCCGTGCAGTGTATGATGAAATGAAAATACCAAAAACTAGTTTTGTAAATAATAAAGTGTACTTTACATTTAAAACATTTTCTTTAGAGTGCCATGCTTCACATGGTATTCGTAAAAATTATTTCAAGGTAAGGAAAAAAGCAAGCTACGCCTCAATGAGAACTTTTACTTTATTATAATACAAATACAAGTATCTCAGAAAAAATCAACCTTGTTCAATATTTCCCCTATTATATCTAATATTCGTTCAATTTTATAAACTTACTCTATGTATGATAATGATTATTTCTTCGTTATCGATGTGCCATATTGTTACTTATTCTATGTCTTGGTTATTTGTTTTATTTATTGTGTATTTTTTATAATTTATCTAAGACAACCGCTATTTTGTTGTTTTTTTGCTATATTTTGCATTTATTTTACGTGTTAAAGCATAATTTGTGTATATATGACCAATAACGATCTATCTATCTATCTATCCATCCATTCCTCGATCAAAAGCAATGTGAATGTAATTAGTTTGCGTAAGGATAACTACGTAACGTAGGCGATACCAACATATATCCGAGTCGGCAGAGCCATGTTAATGCGAACTATGCGGTTTCCTTCGATCCAAGCGTAGGTATAAGCTACACACTAACATATCCACAATCATTACGATGAAATTATGGATATTTGAATTTTGCGGCATCGACAATAACATGCTTCAAAATTCGGGATACTTTATTTTAATCAATGATTTGTTTGGACGTGAATTTACAGCAGCCAGGCGTTTTTGCATTCTTAAATCCTGCTGTCAGTTGAATTGCGCGATTAGAATTGAATAGGGTGAGTAAATATGAGCAGTATGTACGTCTATAAGATATTATTTTTTGCATCCTTCATTTATACAGGGTGATTTACCACAACGTGCGGAAAAGTAAGTTGTCCCCACCGAAAGGAGTTAAAAAACTGAAAAATTAAAAAAATATGACAAAAGAAATAACCTTATTTTTTGTAGAAATGCGCCGCCTATGACTTTAACCAATCTGACGTAACGCGGTGCAACCATATCACTTCCCCTCCTGCTTTATCAGACTTGGGACTGTCACTGACAGCGAAGCTGGCAGGGTTAGAAGTGACTTTAATCACACAACAAAAACAGCAAAAATTAAAATCATTTTTGTAGAACACAGCACACCAGAAAACTTAAAAAAGTAACGAAAAGTCAAAAAAAAATGTTCGAATGTTTGACCATTGGCACTCAATGCACTGTTGTAAGCACAGATATTTCGTGTATGCGATCACATTTGTCTCTTTGATCAAGAATTATATTCGAGGCATTGTCAATGGCTTGTTGTAACTGTTCTAGGGAGTCTATTGACTTAGTGTACACCAAACTCTTCATGTAACCCCACAAAAAAATCCATACGGGTGATATCTGGGCTCCTTGTTCTTTCATTTGGTACACGCCTGCCGGGAAATTTTCTCTCATATTCTCGTACAGCAGCTGCAAGATTTTCATTCACTGCACTATAAGTTAAAATAATATCGCAGTATTCGTGCGATGTAAACGTTGGCATATTGATCGATATTGATCTACGAATACAATTTTCAAAACGTAAAAATCCAAACAGAAGCCGGAAAGAAACTGACCATACGTAAACAATTTCTGATCGCTTGAAAAATACACGAAGCTGCTCACGCGTAAATACGCATAAACAATTGGAGCATTAAGGGGAACCAAATTTCATGGTTCGGTACCGTATCATTATAAGTTTTAACGCAAAAAATGTACTAAATTATTTCTGATCACTCTAAAATTTTTCAGGGAGTTTCCCACATAGAAAACTAGTACACCATTTTATTTTCCGCGTGTTGTGGTAAATCAACCTGTATAAGAAAATATAATAGCCCAAAGTTTAGGTGGCTTTCATGCAGGTCGTCGTATTATGGCCTTGAGTTATTATTATCGGTTTGTAGATGATAACTATTCACAAAATTAATTTGTGATGACCAGAGCTCCGGAATTATATCTCGGTGACGTGTAAATCAGGGTTGGCTCTACCAGCGCGGAAAGATTTTTATGCAAGTATGACACAATATATCTTACCTGGTACTTTTTTTAGGGAATTCCACTATATCTGAATTAAAATTACGTTGACTGTCACGTATCAGTAGGGCCACTAGCACCCATATCCTCTTGTGAAGAAATAAGTCTACTAACATTTGTTTTAGATGTCCAAGAATGTGTTTTGTTGCAACTACTACAATAAAGATCTGTTCCGTCAAACTGCAGTGCTGGAAAATCGCGAATCTACAAGTATACTGCAGCTTGAGAGGCACTAGATATTTTTTTATACCGCCGATTCTCTATAATTTCACTCTAAATTATAATCGCTGAAAGCGCGTCAAAACAAACACATATGTGTGATTGCCTCGTGACCGCGACGTGTTCCATCGCCACTGGTTGCATTTTTCAGGCGATTGCCTAACGCTGTCTTGACTTCACGTGAACAGCACATGTGTTTGTATTGACGCGGCCTCAGCTCTCGGTGAATATACTTTAGGTTTGTAGATACATATGTACATACACATGGCTAGATTTACACTACTGTTTACAAAACTGGGTAACAGCGACCTCAGTTTACTCATTCCCTTTATTATGTTGACGTAAATGCCAAGAATTGCCACAGTATACCTAGGTAAAAGAGGATTTTGTCAAAGCAATGTTTCATAATTTAGGCGGCGTCGTCTAATTAAAAGAGATAATAAAAGCGCATTGATAAAAAACATACAAAATGACACTCGGTGAGGGTCGAATGCAATAACATTTTAAAATGAAATAAAATTCACATTATCACATTGTGATGGCAGTTCGATGCCATTAATACTTAACTTTGTTTGTTATGTTGTTATGTATGATTTAATATCATATAAAAATGGTTTTATTGGAAAAAATATTTCATGTTGCCAGCAGTTATTGTTTTTTCTCCCTAATTCTTTGGGACTTCCTGCCACATGTATTTGTTTCTTTTTAAGCGGTGCTCGGGGAATTTACAAAATATTACAATTAACCAGTATGTTACTGGTAAATAACCTCTACGCATGTGATTTTTACGTTAAAGGATCAGTTAGAGGTTGCTTTTTAATAAATAACACAAATAAGTATAAAAACTTGAAATTAAATATTTCGCCGAGTTTCGGAAATCTAATCTGTTTCCTTTTTCAAGGCTTTTTTGAAAAATCTTTTTTGCTGTGAATGATACTTACTATCTACATAGAACTGTTGATATAGTTAACAGTTTCTTTAATTTTTGAACAATGTTAAGTTTGTAAAGTTCTTCTTTTAACATTGGCAACCAGGTTGTACAGACATCTACGGAACAATTGGACACGCATCTATCCTCATTCAATAATATTATCGCTGGTTATTTAATTTTTCTTTTTTTGCTATCTGCCTTTTTTGTTAAAATTTTTGCCGAGTCCCAGTTTATTCTATGTCCGTTCTCCTAAGCATGTTCGCAGTAATATACTGGTTAATTGTGATATTTTGTAGATCCCGAAAAAGAAAAAAATACATGTGGCAGGAAATCCCAAAAAATTAGGGAAAAAAAATTAAGACAATGTCACAAATAACATTTAGATAGTTAATTGGGTTTTATATTTAATTATTACGAAAATAAACAAAATAAACATGCGACACATATTAAGCAAAACAGGAAAGTATGTGTTTGATTCAAAATTGTCTTTTTATTTGCTAGATATGTATTACATGTTTTTATAAGAACCATTCTCGTTTTTAGGTTAAATGTACCAAAAATAATTCACCAATTCGTCGTTTTTCTGATTGTTTCAGAGTGTTTACAATATAATATTGTCTATATGAAAGCCGTCTCTGGCGCCGGGGTAAAATTCTCAAGCCTTGGTGATGACGTACCTCTCAAAAATTAGAAGAAAAATGAAATAAATATAATAAGATCATCAGAAAGTACGGCATGTTAGAAAGGGTGGCCAGAAAAGTCAAAGATGTAAAATCATGGAGTTAGGTATAGCACGTGATCGTTACAAACTTTTCTTCAGATTGAGAACATTTATTTACATATTTTGACGATAGAAACTATTTCCAGATTAAAAATCTTGTAAAAAATATACGAGTTTCGCGTCCAAAACGAGGTACGATTTCGAGCTTGTTTCGTATCTATTTTGTACTAAAAAAATCTCGAAAGAAAATATTTCAAAAATTTTAGGAAACAAAACTGAGGCTTATGAAATTTACTCGAAAATTTTGAAGTTTTTAACATACGAAATTATTATTATTATTATTTCCTTTCTCTCGCATTGAGCGGTACTTTATCTCATGCACATCGGCCTGACGGCAAGATGTGCAATAAGTGAGTCATATCTAAGCGAGAAACTTGCGGACGATGCTACAAGTGTTCAAGATCACTGATTTTTGAATATCCCTCACGACACTAGGGTTTATAGTTAATGCAGTCAAGCTGTCTTTTAAATTGTTTGGAATAACTCCAGTGGACGAGATGATTTTGGGCACCACTCGGACGTTATCTTGCTGCCACTGTTGCTGGATTTCAATGGCAAGATCCATGTACTTTGTAACTTTTGCTGCGTAAGTGTCACGGAGATTATTAGTGTTAGGTACCGCAACATCTATGATAATGGTCTTTTTCTTATTTTTGTCGACCCAAATAATATCAGGTCGATTTGCGGTAACAGTTCTATCCGTGAGTACAGTTCTATCCCAGTACAATCGATGATCTTCGCTTTCAAGTACACTTTGCGGGCTATATCGGTAATATGGCACGCGTTCCGTATTCAGTCCGATTCTTGTTACCAATTGCTGATGAATAATTTTTGCAACACAATTATTCAGTTTCCGGAAACAGGTCTCCGTGGCTCAGCCAGTAGTTCGACGCAGTCTTGTCGATATAATCCAAGCCGAGGTCACTAGGATGCCTGCCGTGGAGCTGTTTTTGTATCCACTGCTCATGTAGGGATCTTATGTGGGTCGCTTTACTTGTGAGTTCAGAGGGGGCAGCTTCACTTAGGCACAGAGGGGTGAAGTTTTGATCAGCTGCACATACCGCAGTATAAAGAGGGGCTGAATCTTTCTTACTTAAGAAGTATTGTTGGAGATCATGTGTGAGCTTATTATGGAGGAATGTCAGATTAATTAAGCCACGGCCACCCTCTTCTCGGGGAATTGTTAATCTCTCAACTGCTGACTTGGGGGTGGAGGGCGCGATGTTTCGTGAGAATTGTTCTCGTCTTTCTCTCCATTTCTGCTATATCAGTGTTCGTCCATTTAATCACGCCAAAAGTATATGTAATGACAGGTATGGCATATGTATTTATAGCGTTGATAAGGTTCTTGCCACTAAGTTTGGTTTTTAAGAGGCTTTGTAGTCTTTCGATGTACTTCGCCATAGTCCTCTGTTTAATTGCCTTCTGTTCTGTACGAGTAGATTGTAACATGCCGAGGTATTTGTATGTTTCGTCATCTTCCATTGCTTCTATGATATTGCCATCCATTATTATTATTATTATTATTTTGTTAAAAATCAGTCACACTTCTCTGTGGCTCCGATTCTCACCGAGGGGAGCTGGTAGTACCGGCACCCACTCCCCACCCCGTGGGGTAAGTGTCTACTGGGTCCGGGAATCGTGTGCCCTGAGTAGACGTAGCGAACCGAGGATGACGGCCTTCTGCATCCTACCGGCTAAGATCTCTGCCGAGTTTCGGCATGCCGGTGTGATCTTCAGTTCCGAAAGCAGCGTGTGCCTCGTTCCACTAGGGCTCCTATGATCAGTACCACCAACTTAACATTATGGTCTGGGTAAAGTCTGCGGAGTTCGAAGAGCAAATCTCGATATTTTATCCGTTTTTCCTCCTCCTTCAAGACAATGTTGTTTTCCGCGGGAGCCCAGAACTCCACAATAAACATTGTCTTGAGTTGGTGATCGAGGAGTACTACGTCAGGCTAGTTGGCTTGTATTTGCCTGCCGGTGGGAAACGAGTAGTTCCAATAAATTCGACACTTCTCATTCCCCACAACGGACTCGATATCCCCCGGAGCATAAGGCAGCACTGGTGTCTCGTCTATCCCATACGAGTGCCTTAAATGGTAATAAAGCACTCGTAATGCTCCGCCGTGCCTTTGGATATTATTATTATTATGTCAAGTGGCCTAATTGAAAAATCCTATTATATTCAATAGAGGTCTTAATAATACATTTGTTTGAAATTTTATTGCAAACAATCGACTTATTGCTTTTAACGATACGAATACTGCACTGGAGGTAACACAGAACGGACAAAAAAACGATTTACAATTTAAGTTGTTTAAATAAAAATGTTCCCGTCCAAAACTCAATCATACCTCTTTATATTCGTGCTTCAGCAAAACGATTTCCGTACCTAAATACTAATAAAAATATATTTTTGAACCACTATCGCAGTTCCCATTATTTTCTATGCATCCTCTATACCATATAAAAGTGCTGGCTGTCTAGGAAACCAACATTCATTGCACCTCACTCAAGCGTATGAACCAAAAGAGATAATTAGCTATAGTCGACCTGAGTCTCTTTTTGGCGATAATAATACGCCACCATGAACACTAAATCTTCCTATAAAAAGTTCCCTATCATAAGAAGCGTTGACTCTTGAAAATAGGTTAATGATGTTTACGGCTGATATTTAATGAAATGGAACAAGGACTAAGGACACGTGAAGTAGCGCCGAGAAATGCCTCCAACACGTGAATTGCTAAAACAGCTTTTAGTTTAATAGGCTGAGAAAATTTCTATATAAACTATATACTCAAAAATAACTGAGGTGGACCCATCTCAAAAAGTAGGGCAAATTCAAACAAATCTGGATCGACTGCAGTGTACTTTGAGTGTGTGGATAACAAGTAACAAGTCTTATAGGCTTGAATATCTATCGATTCAAATCTGTATGGAGTGTGAATATTATACACAGAGCGTTGAAAGAAATAATGGTATAAATATAAAACATTAGGGAAGCAGCCCCCTATCTGTACATATTTTTGATTTCCATTTTATTATTTCAGTTATAGTAATCGATATTATTTTACAGCACCAAAGCTGCAGTCTAGGATAAGGATGATATGTTGTTTTCAATTCAATATGTTTCTCACAATAACAAACGTCTCATTTCTAACAAACTTTTTCCTAAAGTTTCATCCTTATTTTTTAGGTACTTTCCAGTTTTTAATTTTTTTAATGTTTTGAATCTTTAACGTGACTTTAAAAGAATTGACACATATGTAGAAAGTATGCAAATTTAGGCAAGAATTGTGTATTCTTCGGAAGGGATGTAAAGCAGTCGGTCGGTCGTCTACTAACCGAGGAAATTTAGCACAAATATAGACCAAACTATCGAAAATCCGTACAGTAAGACGGATCATGATGCGGTTTTTTGAATTCGATTCCTTGATACATTTATTCAATGAGCTTGTTCGGCATTTTTTTTTTATTTCATAAATCGAAAGTGCAAGTATAAATTAATAGATCTGCAAAAAATCAGAATCTTATTCGCACGTTTAGTATCTTAAAAACTATTACAAATCTCCATCTCGCGAAAATGGGGCGTGGCCAGGCGGCTACGTCACTATACGCATAGACTCGGAGATTTCAATAGACTTGATACTCCTCATTTGTTATAATTATAAGTGTTTTCGAAGTATTGTTTGTTTTGCTTACTACTTGACAGTAGGGGAGTACAATTTTGTAAAATGTCAAAAAATTACAATTTTCTCTCGCTCCTGCCGGGACGAATTTTCGATTTTGACCCTGCAATTTACGATTAGAATTCATCGCTGACCTTCTCCTTTCCGTAGACACATAGGACGAACTTCCACTCGATGTATTTATTTAGTTACCAGCGTTACCATCTTTTTCGACTTTTCAGGTTAAATTTAAAAGGTCCCAGAAAGCCATTTTTCTTACGTCACTTGCGTATAGTGACGTCACAAATGAGCGCTCGGTTTTTGCAACTATTACTAATTTCAACTCCTTATATCTCGAGAACAGAAAAAGTTAATAAAACGAAATTTTAAGGGTATAATGAGAATATCGAGTACTATATAAAAAAGTATAAAAACCATGTAAAAATAATATCATGGAACAAGCCCATATAAATGGGAAATTGCACTTGTGCATCGAGAAAATGCATTTTTTCGCGTGCAGATTTTGAGATATTTAAAAAAATCTTTACTCGGTCATCCATGGTGGAAATTAGCCCAATTTTGTTACTCGGGGGTTTCTGGGGTCGCTGATCACGAAGCTGAAGTCCAATTTCGGAAATTAAAAATGGCGGACCGAAAACCAGGGCATTTTCCAGAATAACTGAGAATGAATACCTTGGCCTTGAAAATCTGTACTCGGGGGTCTTCGAGGTCGCTGATTACGAATCCGAAATTTAATTTGGTAAATTCAAAATGGCAGACCGTTGAATTTCTCAGGAAAAACCACTTTTTTCGTTTTGGGCTGAAAATGAGTACTCGGACGTTCTTGAGGCCGCTGATCACGAATCAGAGGTCCAATTTACGAAATTCAAAATGGCGAACCGGAAGAACAGTAAATTTCTCCGGAAAACCTCGTATTCTTTTCTTTTTTGGGCTGAAAGTGGGAACTCGGGGTGTTTTTGTTATGGCTGATGGCGAATCTGATATACAATTAGGGAAAATTAAAAATGGCGGACCGGAAGTAGTATGTTTTTCAGGAAAAACTCATATTTTTTATATTTTCATTTTGAATTTACCAAATTATACCTCGGACTTGGAACCAGCGACCTCGGAAACCTTCGAGTTCAGATTTTCAAGGCCAAGATATCCATTTTCATATTTTCTGGAAAATGACCCGATTTCCGGTCTGCCATTTTGAATTTCCCAAATTGGACTTCAGAGCAGTTTTTTCCATTAGTTTAATATTCAGTTTCTTTAAATTCTTGTATTTTTTCAAACCTAAAGTACAACTTCTTAAAAACGTCCTTTTACATTTATTAGTAGAAAGTAGAACTTTCAATCACTGTTTGCCTGTCCATAAGTATTCTAAGAAATGGAAGAATGGAATAATAAAAATGGAAATTATGTTGAAAAATAAGCATGTTTACGTGTCAAACGGACAGTACACATCATCCGATCTATCTCTAAACCTTTTCAGTTCGTGTACGGTACCATTATCACCCTTGTACCAAATTTCATAAAAACTGATTCACTAGTTCCAGCGCTATTGTGTCCGCATAATATATAAAGTGTTTACGAAGTCAATTGAAACTAGTCAGTGTCAAAGCACAGGACCGTGCGCACTTAAATTGATATTTTGTCCTATGTATTTAACAATGGTATCGAGAATCGAATAGTAGTTGTGCAGACGAGTCCGAGACTGGCAATGTAATCAGCCTGAATGAACCATCTTCGACTGCACTGGTTTAAAGATAATAAAACGGACAGGCCGACTAGCATAAAAAAACTTGTAAATCGTTTCTCAGCAGTCAACGTGATTTGAGGACGGGTGGCGACGATTGGCTGGGACCCGGGTATTCCTCAGTCCGATTGTTCGGTCGGTGATTGAGTTATATCAGTTATTAGTCAACGTGGGCTCGATATATCACCTAGTTCTTTATAACATTTCTCCAGTGCAGTGCGAAAAATGGTTTTCAGAACAGCTTTTACCAAATATTCCGCCTAATTCGGAATTGTATTAGATAATGCTTCTTATCACCCGCGAGTATTAAGTAAAATACCAAACACCAGTACAAGGAGGACATCCTAAAATTCATGAGAGAAAAAAATATGGAAATTCCTGTAAAAGTTCCAATAAAGCGCGAATTACTGAAAAGAATAAAAGAACAGAATTTCAAAAGGGAATATGTTATTGATAACTTATCCAATATACACGGCCATACACGTTTGCGGTTACCTCCGTACTATTGCATATTTAATCCTATCGAGATAGTTTGAGCAACTTTAAAAGATCGTTTGCGAAAATGTAATGACTCCCCAAGTTTAAGCCGGTAGTAGTTGATCATATACGAGAAGTAATAAATGATCTCGACAATACTGATTTACAGAAAAATTGCGGTAAGCATGTAATTAAAAAAGAAAATCAATATCCAACACTACCCCCCTTTGCGCCGATTATAATTCAACCGAATAATGATTCCTCTTCAGAAAGTGAAGATTCGGACGCGTCGACTTTTAGCATTTAACTTTTTTAATACATATTTTCAGAACAAAATGTTTAACTATTATATTAGGTATGAAGTTTACTTTTTTATTGTTACATTTCTTGGAATATATTTTATTTAGTTGACAAGAAATTTTAATTTAAGTTACTTTATTCTAGAGACACATTTTAATTTTGTTTTTATTTATATTTTATCTATACAAATATTTATTTTTGTTGTGCTAATTCTTTGCTTTGGTTAAGAAACTTAAATTTTATTTTACTATATAACATCCTTGCCCCTCGCCTATCTAACCTGTCCCATCCCCTCATCCCGGCAAGGATATGTTCATACCTTCTCGTTGGTCCTTCCTGAGCAATAACATATTTCGATTTAGTATGGGATAACTTTAAAACTAAGCCCAATCAATTTAAATATTTAGATTTTATATCTAAAACTGATATAATACTTAAAAAATATTGGATAAATGAACAAAAATGGTCTATCTAATAAACAAAAAATAATAAAAATTAATACATTTTCTTATGACAAGCATTTCTAATTACCTCCGCACATATATAATAAAGAGTTGCCGACTGTTTTTGCCGGCTTTTAGTTTTTATACGATTTCAATTGTGCTCGTATATACTTTACATTGATAAATAACCGAATAAACATCAGGTCACGATTTTGAGAATAACTACAAAATTTTGAAAAAAATTATGAAAAAATTTTCGCGTACAAAAAATTCTGTGCTTTATCGGCATCTAAAATATTATTTACATAGTAGGCATATTATGGATTTAAAACTGGTATGGTCAAAATTTCCTTAAAAAGTAGGACATTTTCAATATAACTTAACACAACTTTAAAACTGTCCAATGTACATTATTTAAATTTCAGTGAATGATTTAGAATACACATGATGAACACATATTTTTTTTAAATTTTTTGTTCCTCCGTTTCTGAGATATTCGCGGTTAAAGTGAGGGGTCAATACATTTGAATCGTATATTAGTATATTATATTTTTTCGACCTAAAAAAAGTGCACACACCCTATTGCAGTAACCTCTTCATTTCTATGTACGGGGAGATTAAAATAAATAATTTAATATCGACAACTGATAAACATTAAATGTTTGCAATTATTTGAGCAATAATCCTCAATTTAGCAATACTACGACATTTTCTCGAATTAGTTTCTCTCCAGCACCTTTATATGCATATATACTAAACCAATTAATAAAACGCAAACCAACGTTCCAGCTGCGATAGTAGCGACGATAATCCCTTTACTAGTAATATTATTAACCATGGGGTTAATTTAAGGTTCTGTGTTAAAATGAGTAGTTTGCCTTTATCGGTAGGCTATTAAAAGCCGAGGCCGTTTAAAGGTGGCAGAGCAATTCCCCAACAGACTGTTATTCGCTGCCATTTCAACACTTTTTGGTAATTGGTTCTGGCTCTATCGCATTCGTATCCTATGTTTACGTAATTATTACTTTTTATCAAAGAATAGCACGCGAAACGCTCCGGGAGTATGAAACCTCCATCGAATTTTATTTACATTCTTTCTATATTTGTCATAAAATATAAAAATCGGAGTTTTAGAGAGACATAACCTGGTAGGAAATACCTTTTTACACAATGAAGAAAATAAAAGAAATGTATTATTATTATTTACAATACACACATCTCAACCAGTTTTCAGTTTAATGAAAATGCTGTAGAGAACGACTTTTGTAGAACTTTTCTAGGACGAAACATATTCTTTATAGGATTTTGCAAACAGCAGAAAAAAGACATCTATGAGAACTAAGATAAAACTATTTGTAAAATTATTGATTTACAATCTTTGCATTCTTTCGATAACCTGAATTCTGGTTATGCTGGCGATTAAAATCCTAAAATCAATTTGTCTTTCTTATTGGACAATTCTCATTCTAACACTAGTTTCTACACAGTCCCCTACGGCTATGGAGAATAAACCAGTACCCAAATAACCCCCTACGGCTATGAAGATTCAGTTAAAATGAGAGCAAAGGCCTAAAATGAATTTATTTACATAACTCGTCTTTTGGAAAAATTACATCTTCATGAAATCTATCATTCTGTTTTTTTGGAAATGCTTAGCCTTGAAACGTGATAATTAAATTAAAGAGATCATTTTCGTGTGGAATTTCATTGTCTTTCATTTTCATAATAACCTCAATTGGCCTCCGAACTATAAAAGGCGCGATATTCGCAAAAAAAAACAAAAACGTGTTTTATGAACTTTGACCTTGAATAATTTTTTATGCCATGTGATCTCGTTCTCGATTTTTAATATTTTCTTTAAAACACCAAAATAAATCGATTTAAAATTTAAAAAATAAGGACATATTTTGTTAAATCAGAAAAGTCTAATTTCACTGGGTTATATCTGTTAGACAAATAAGGACGAACGAAATATCAAACTTTCAGAAAGACCGATAGTAAAAAGCAGTATTTCCTAAAGTCTAACAACTGTTTTGGAAAAGTTGGTGTAAATTTGTAACGCTCACGTTTTGAGACACTATAATTTAATTTGTAAATCTCAATTATGTGTGCCAAAGCGATACAGCGTGCGATCATTCCTTTTTATTTAAATTTAAATTATAAGATATTGATCTTAAGCATTATACGCATTTAAATTTTATCGGCTAGTCATGACAAATGCTTGACCAATAGCGTGGTAGCTTGTACGACCAAATTTAGCCAATAGTAAGCGGGCATATTCCTACGCCAAGTCGTCAACAAGAAGAAGGGGCCTAGCAACGTCTGTGAGAAGACACGATTTAGTTGTGGTTTAAGCAAGAAAATTTAAAGTTTTATTATGGTGACGATTACTTGTTTGAGTGTTTCAGCTACGTTTTATGTTAAATTATTGTGCATCAGAGTAATGTGTAAATCACAAAGTGCAAATATTTAATAGTCAATTAAATCTGTATTAAATAGCAGCATTAGTTGCTTTGATGCCATCCATGATAATTTGTGATTTTAAGTACCTGGTTTGTAGTTTGTACGTTCATTTATCGAGTATCATCAGACCACTGACGTTCATGTGTCCAGGAATAAAAGTGTAAGTTTTTTATTTTATGTACTAGTTGTGGTAGCCCAAGGCTACGCGCGTGGAGAAACAATATTTTTAGTGTCGTTAAAGAACTAGTTTCGTGATTATTTTTCCTTCCTTAGTGAGATCGGTAGACAATTTAACCGCTTTCATGTTAGTCGTAGACATTGGCATATTGACTAGATTTGTTGACAATTTCGATGCTCCAATAGGCATACATAGTGGCTTAATTAGTGTGCAATCACTAGCAACATTTAATGCTATCCTGGAACAACAGAAAAACCGTTACGCGTCGACAGCTTTCTGTATATCTCCCCAATTAGGCCATTCGGTTGTGAAACCTTTTGATGGTTCAAATTTAGAGTGCCATATCTTTATGTAATTAGTTTTAACTGGTTTATTCCTAGTTAGAATACTATTTGTTTTACAATTCCTAGTAATTTTAGTGAGCAAGTTATAAGTTTTCTTAGAACGGTCATTGAGCTCAGGCCTGATGATACAAACTATGGTATCGATTTACTTCTGTAATACTATTTATGACTAGAGTATTTTGTTTGTTTTTTTTTGTAACTTCGAATGTTAATAGATTATTTGTTTTAGTGGTTGTTTAATTTCATTAAGCTAGAATTCATTTAAACTGGTAGCCCGGTGTTTCCTTATTTTGCCGGGTCAATTTATAGTTTAAAGTGCGCAGAAATTGTTGTATTAATTGTTTTCCAGTAACTAAAAATAAGGTGGTGTCCAACTATCGTTTTTTGTTGAGCCTTGTACAGATGTGTATTTATTTGTTGGTAATTTCGTGTTATTAAGTATTTGCCAAGGTAAGTGATAACCAATATTAAGCCAAGCTATCAAGGATAATCTGCCCCCTGAGGATGCTTTATTTTGAATTATAATTATGATTGCCGATTTAATATAACTAAAAGGTAAGGTTATACACTACATGTTTGATTGCCTTATAAAAAAAAATTTCCAAGTACCTTAGCAAAGTTACAGATTGTAACGATTGGTCAATAATTAAAAATTTCAAATTTGTCACGCTATTTAACAACGGACAACTTTCGAGCTTCTCCACAAAACAGAAAGGTGATCAGATTTTTTTATTATAACTAGATCTAAATATACCATTTACTATAAAACATTATTTATGTTGCACAATTTAAGAAAATAAATGCCACAAAATTATATCAAGGCTTTGTATAATATTTATATAACTTTCCTTAATTTTGTTAATTACATGTATTTTTATCGAAAATTCTTATAAATCTAAACCAATACTTCTGCATGATCCTCACGATCTCTTATTTGTCTATCTCGTGGTTAAGCAATATTCAATTCACGTCAGTCTAGCAGATCAATATCTGAGATTATTGTAGCACTAAAAATTATTTTGCTAACGACCAATTTAATTAAGCCATATTAAGTCTGCTGATATATACCACCTATTTGATCAAATGACAGAAACAAAGCGAATAGCGAATTAAGAACGGACTCGCTCTCTTCCAACAACCTTCACATATAAGAAATGTCTTAGCACATACACCTGCAGGAATAGTTTGACACAACTATTCAAGCAAAATAGACTGCGGCAGCAAGACCTTACGATCAAAATTAATTAAGCAGTATAGATTCTAGAATGAGATATGCTGCCTACTTCATTAACTCCGGCAGAATCCTAGCTATTTCATATCAGTGATGTTGTAAACACTTCATTACACGACAGAAGTGTAAACAGTTCCACACAGAGATATAAAAGGTAATTTCAAAGTATGATGATTACACACCCACTTACAAACTGAAAGCTAGTTAGCAGAGCTACCGAAGTTGAAAATTTAAGATTTAAACTAGATAAACGACTCAATACGTGCTATATGGGTTTATACATCATTAGTTGAACAGTTTAAGATCTCCGATATTACAATCTTTTATTCAAATCCTTTGAACTTCTCCCTCAGGTCAAGTCATTAACACTGATAACATGATGTTATTTTAGAAAGAACTCCCATGGCAAGAAAGGTACCCCATTGAACACCTCTTTAAAAGTGCACTTCGTAACACCTCCTTGATTTTCGTTTTAAAATAAATTTTAAGATCTCTCCTGTCAATTACAACTTGTCTGGCTGACAATCTTTGTTAATTGATTCAGACTTAATTTTGAATGCGCAGCATCAATGCATCAGGATCAATCACTGGCATCTCATAACACCTCCTTAAAAAAAACAACTGAAGCTTAAGACCTCCTCTATGCATAAAAATTTGTCTGGCAATTGTTCACAATGTCAGACTTCATTTTTAAGCGCCGTGACAACGTTTTTTTTAATGGTCCCATCAAAGCACCACCTTAATTATTTTCTGCAATTAAGTTTGAAATCTCTTTCATGCACACAAATTGATCTGTCAGCGAAACAATGTTTTTCACTTTTTTAACTTCATTTTTCAAACGCCGCGACCACATTTTCTTAATGCCTGATGGTGAAGAACATTTCTCCAATAACAGACAAATTTTTATGAATAGAGATCTTAAACTTCAGTTGCTTTTTTTTTCTAAGGTGTTATGAGATGCCGGTGATTGACCCTGATGCATTGATGCTGTGCATTCAAAATTACGTCTGACAAATTAATTAACAAAAATTGTCGGCCAGAGACAAGTTGTAATAGATTTGAAAGATCATAAACTGAAGTATAATACAAAAATCAAGGAGGTGTTATGAAGTGTACTTTCATAAGAAAAATCGGTAAAGGTATTTACACAAAACTTCCCTCTTTATTCATACAGGAAGACGACTCTAAGAAAATTATTAATTAAGAAATTACATAATATGAGCATTATAACTGCAATTTAGTTAGCCCTATTATTACAGAGACAACCTGATAACTGTTTTCCACCATCTACTCTATAATGGTGAGGGGAATTTTTTTATTTTTTTGTTGAAATAGGTTTAGAATGTAATGAAACTTGGGAATTTTAAAATTGAAAACAATTTTTTTCCATCATCTATTCCACCGTAGTGGTTAATTTTCAAAACATATTTTTTTTAAATATGTTTAGAATGTCATGAAACGTGGAAATTGTAATTTGAGGAATGAATATTGTTATGAATTACACCCCCTTGGAAAAGGAGATGGTACGCCTATGCCTAGTGATTGTGACTGGAAGCCAAGAGAATAAAACGGACTTTTCTGGAATGTTGTTGAAGATTCTTGATTACTTCTAGATGGATCTAGAGATTCCAATTCGGAGTATATAAGGCGCGATTACCAGCGCGGAAGGGGAAGTTTATTTTAGAAGCGACACGTTCGGTGAAAAGTGAGGTTAACTATTAAGTAAACAAGTATTGTACAGTCAGTAAATTGTTAAATAAAGTGTTAGTAGTGTTTATCTCTTGTTGAAATTATTTAGAACCCACGGATTCATACAGGGTGTTCCTAAAAGGTGGAAAATCCGTAACATTTTGGTGTCGGAAGCGGAATTTTGACAAGAGGATTTTTCGGGAGTGTTGAGAAGACTGGGACAGTATTCTCGGAGTTAGTGCTAACACAGGAAGGACTAATTTACTGGACATTGTTCGAGGTTTATTTTCGAACAGGAAAAATAGTGTTTAAGTGCATTTTTGAGACATTTTTGGAACATTTTGTTGGACATTAGAGGTTAAGTGACAAAGACTCTAGATAAGACTTTTTCGTGCTGTTTCGAGATTTTTGGACAGTTTATTACCGATATTGACGTGATTATTAAATTTTGTTGATAATTATATGCCGATAACAACCAGAAGCATGGCATCCGAAAAACAAATGCAGGACTTTATGGCACAAATGCAAAATATGTTGATAGACCAAGAACAAAAACGTCAAGAAGAATTAAGAAAAATTTTTGAGGATCAAGAACGAAGACGTCAAGAGGAGAAACAAGAAGAGGAGAAACGACGTCAAGAGGAGAAACAAGAAGAGGAGAAACGACGTCAAGAGGATAAACAAGAACAAGAGAAACGACATCAAGAAGAAAGAGACGAACTAAGGAAAATTATAGAAGGCCAACAGAGTGCCATATTTGCCGTCACCGAAGAACTCAAAAATAAGGTAGCGGAAGAAGTCAGTGAAGTCAAAGAAAAAGTAGATCGGGTTGAAGGAAAAACAGATAAGGTCGAGGAAAAAGTAAACAAGTTCGAAGAAGAAGTCAAAGGAGAGATTGACCAGCTTAAAAGACAGTTGAGGGAAAGAGGAAACCAGCAAGTGGTATCATCAGGCCAGCAATTAAAAATTCCCTCCTTTGATGGTCAAAGTTCCTGGATGACTTACAAGACACAGTTTGAGGCAGCAGCGAGTGCAAACAACTGGAATGGTGAAGAGAAGGCTAAGGCATTAATCGTAGCTTTAAGAGGCCAAGCATTGGAATTGCTCCAGACAATTCCGGTAGACCAACAACGGAATTTTAGAGTTTTAGAAGCCGCCTTAGATCTACGATATGGCGATCAACACCTTGCTCAAGTATACCAGACCCAGCTGAAAGTGCGCGTTCAGAAAGCTGGAGAGAGTCTGCAAGAATTTGAAGCTGCGGTGGAAAGACTGGCACACTTAGCATACCCTAATGCACCAAAAGAATTTAAAGAGCAATTGGCAGTGGGGGCATTCCTAGACGGGATAAGGGACGAAGAGATCAGACGAGTCCTCAGGCTATCCCGACATAAAAGTAGTAGTGAAGCCTTGGTGCGTGCACTCGAGGTGGAAGCTGTCCTTCAGGATACCCCGAGTCCAAGAGTACAAGCTATGAGTCTCGAAAGATCGCAGTCGGAAAAGGAGAACCAGAACGCTATGTTGACCGACATACATAAGATGTTCAATCAGTTAATGGCTCAAGTGGATACTGCAGAAAGACAAGGCAAGCCAAGCGGAGGTATTAAATGCTACAACTGCGGCAGGATGGGACATATCAAACGAGACTGTCGATATCGGAACTCGAGGAAAGTGACTGCTAGAAAGATTGACGAGACTCAGAATAAAAGTAGTGGAAGGCCAAGTGGACGGCGTATGAAATGCTACAGGTGCGGGGAACTAGGACATATCCAGCTTGAATGTCCACAGAGGAGCTTGGAGAGAGTGAAAGCCGGAGATGCTGTGAAGCCAAGGGGAAAACTAGAGGAAGCCGGTACCAGAGAGGCTGTGACAGATAACGAACGTGGTGCCCCTAGAGAAGTGAAGATTTCCCAGCTTCGGAGCATTACAGAAAGGCCACCACTACAAGGATATAACGATAAAACGAAACCTGAGAGAAATGCAACTATTTCATCCGGAAGAAGGTACAAGGAAGGTTGCAAGCACAACTACTGGGAGAAACTGCAGGTCACGGGAGCAGTCAACACTGTCAAGGTGGAGGTGCCGGATGATAAGGCAGATGAAGCGCTCAGACAGGAACAATTGAACGATGTGGAAATTGGGCCTATATTGAGAGCCAAAGAAAGGGGAACTCGTCCAAAATGGAAGGATGTTTCGGGCAAAAGAGTGGGACTGAAGGCACTATGGGCGCAGTGGGACTCACTGAAAGTCAGGAATGGGCTGTTGCGGAGAGCATGGGAAAGCCCGGATGGAAAAAAGGTGGTTATGCGTCTAGTGATTCCCAGGTGTCGAGTAGCGAAGGTGCTTCAGGAAGTGCACAATGGGACATCCGATGGACACTTCGGTGTGAACAAGACCCTGAAGAAAATACGAGAACGATTTTATTGGATAAGAAGTCGTCAGGATGTGGAGGCTTGGTGTCGCAAATGCAAGATTTGTGCAGCCAGTAAGGGACCACAGACTGGAAGTAAGGGTGAAAAGAAGCAGTTCAGCGCCGGAGCTCCTTTCAAGAGGTTGGCTAACAATATAGCGGAGCCATCACCAGCCAGTGACAGAATGAAGGCTCGATATGACCGTAAGGGTAGTTCAGAAGGGTTCAAGGCAGGAGACCTGGTTTGGCTGTACAACCCACAGTGGAAGAAAGGCAGGTCACCGAAACTTCAACCGCCTTGGGACGGACCGTACACTGTTATTACCCGAATTAATGACGTCGTCTATCGGATTCAGCAAAGCAAAAAGTCCAAGATGAAGATCGTGCATTTGGACAGACTGGCGAAGTACATCAATGATTCTGAGTTGCCTGATCGGGACGATCAGGCTTAAGGAGGGGGCAGTGTTATGAATTACACCCCCTTGGAAAAGGAGATGGTACGCCTATGCCTAGTGATTGTGACTGGAAGCCAAGAGAATAAAACGGACTTTTCTGGAATGTTGTTGAAGATTCTTGATTACTTCTAGATGGATCTAGAGATTCCAATTCGGAGTATATAAGGCGCGATTACCAGCGCGGAAGGGGAAGTTTATTTTAGAAGCGACACGTTCGGTGAAAAGTGAGGTTAACTATTAAGTAAACAAGTATTGTACAGTCAGTAAATTGTTAAATAAAGTGTTAGTAGTGTTTATCTCTTGTTGAAATTATTTAGAACCCACGGATTCATACAGGGTGTTCCTAAAAGGTGGAAAATCCGTAACAATATTTTTTTCCATGATCTATTTTATAGTACTTAGGTGGTGGTAAAAAAATGTAAAAACTGTTTTTTTTATTTTCAAAACAGTTTTTTTTAAATATGTTTACAATGTCATAAAACGTAGAAACTTAAATTTAAGCAAAAAAAATGTTTCCATCCATTTTATACAAAATTTCAAGATTTCAAATTTTATTTTAAATTTTCAAACATATGTATTTTTTTTACTAGGTTTAGAATGTCACGAATTGTGGAAATTTTAAACTTGAGCGAAATTTTTTTCCATTATCTATTCCCTTTTACCTATTACCTATTCCTTGTATATTTTCCAGTGAAAGTCTAACCATTTCTTTGGTGGCAGTGGCGTCAGCTACATACCAAATTTGACTGTTCTCCGTCAAGCAGTTTTTTAGTCAATGCACCGACAGACAGAGACTGACGTAATTGAAAAACTTATATTTTCGTAATCTACATGATCTGAAACGTGAAAATCCAAAAAAATCTCGGAGGGAGATTTTTTCTCGAATACAATACTTCCCTTCGGTATGCGAGGGAAGTAAAATTTAATTTATAACAAAAAGTGTCGAAAGTTAAATAATAAAAATTTAATTTAATTTTTTTTTCAGTTAAATTCAAAAATTCATAAAAAATAACAATTAACAAATTTTTACTAGTCTGGCGGGCATAACACGATTTTTACATGTTTTGCAACCATTTTCACCTTTTAAATTTGAGGTGTTCGATGGGGTACCTTTTTTGTTATGGGAGCTCAGTCTATTTGTTCGATTGGATAATGTTTGTTAACATTCACTCGTCCGTAGTGAACGCACTCATTGAACTATAGTCCTTTCCCAATCCATGTCACGTACTATTTACTATTCGTATTACATTTTAACATTGAAAATATTTAAGCAATCGATAGTGCAATGCTAGATGTTAGGAAAATACGTAGAATCTAATAGGAGAACCGCAGAAGCTATATGCGGTATTTGCTATATGAGTCCTGTGTATAGGAAGGTATAAATGTTTAATGTGTAACAAATGTTCGGGCGTGACCACTGGATCATTGGTAAGTTGGGCTTTTTGCGTCGGATAAAAGTGGTCAACCTGCAAATCTACAATTTTATGGGATGGCTCATTATCTGCAGCAGGTTTTTCTTTTTTTCCCCTATGTGTTTGAAATATAACTTCTCAAATTACCCAGCTAATAATTGGTATATCAGGAATTATCTCAATTTTCTTATGAAAAGCGTAGCAAGGTTAACGCATATACTATTGTAAATATACATTAGTATCAGCTCTATCATAAACCTGTCATCAGGTCCCCTGGTCTAAGATCGACGAGGATATTATATGTACAAATATATGCCCGTAATAAGACTCTACAATGAAATACGTTATAAGTTCCTAGAATAAGATACGTATTGTCAAAACAGCTAAATGAAATAAAAATGTTAAAATGGAAATCGAATGGATAAAAGTGGTCCGGAAGTTCCACGATTGCGGGGGTGGTAATGCCATATTGCCTATTTTTATAAGACTCTGTCGATGTTTAAGTTCACTATATGTGAATTTAACGCGAAAACTAAGTTTTCCGGGACACTAAAGCCCGATATTTTCTCTTAAATATAAATATACTTTATCCAGCAAATAACAATTCGACAAATAAGACAACCAGAACTTGTTATCCATATAGGATATCTTGCATCCGTACTTTCAAGTAAAGATAGAAGTAATCCCCTACTACTGCTTACCTGTTTACTACAATTGAGTCATTTTCAATACTTTCATACTTCATAGTTTGTCATTGTCTACATATATCCTAGTGTTTAGAATAACTTTTATTGTGTGATTTTGTGTCTGCATATTTTTAAATGGTATATATAAAATAAAATGTAAGAGAAATGGAGTTGCTAAAATTAACAATTATAATTAAATCTAAAGAACTGTGTGTTTGATGTGATATATTTTTGGACAAATTAAGAAAATAAATTACATATAGCAGTTATAACATTTTTTTAATATGCTTCCCGCTGTGGTTTTGTGAAAGTCTGTAAAGTCGCCCATACTTATAATAAAGTCACCACTAGCCAAACCTTATCTAAAGTCTTGTTAAACAGAAACCCAAACAAACTTTTGAAAACTTAAGTTAAAAAATAGAACAACACAGCCAATCAGAACGCAAGCTCGTAGGCGTGGCTTCGTTAATCCGGTAGATAAATGCATTATTTAGTCGGTCTAAGCGCCGAATAATTTATCCTGGGAATAAGCATAATATTAATCTGACTGATATCACTATTTGGAGGTGAAAATACCGATTATTTGCTTACCTTCGGGATAAGACTTATTCAGCAGAATAAATGCCACTATCTATAGATTAAAATACGGGGTTATTTCGTGTGTAGAGGTCGCAAGTCAATATATGGTTTTCAAAGGCGAGCAAAAAGGAAAATATATAAAAATTTATTTGTAAATGATAGCGAGTGTTATTAACATGTAAATTTTAATAAAAACGTGTTATTTTTCAATTTATATTTTATTTAAGATTCTAGTTCGTAGTATATGATCCAATACTCCTACGCAGAACAATATATTGTCATAGACTAACCGTCGTGTGATTATTGATTTATCTTATGTTTTCCACCAGCAGCTGTTCATTAATTGAAAAACGATACTCTCGACAAAAGCATTTCCATGAGAGAGTATTAAAATTAATAGTATCACACTGTAAAGTTGTTTGAACTTTCTTTCATTTTTGAGCCAAGTACTATAAAATTTGTCAAGTCTTTCATTATTTTTATAATCTTTGAAATCCCCCAATCTGACAAACTGTTTGAAGTGGTAACTCGCATTTTCTCACTCCATCAATTAATTTCTCGAACAGAGTCGGCTTGGAAAAATTTGAACAAAATAAAAATAAAAGTTTAATTATTTTTGTACTGTCGTATTTTTTCTAAAATCTAGTTGTGTACATCTAACTTTAATTTTTGTGACTGTTAGCTAGTTGTCAAAACTGTGCTAAAACTAATATGCCCCAATAAGCGATTTAGTTAAAGCTGGAGTTACTGCTAAAGTAGAAGATGGATGGTCAATGAGACAAATTGCACTACGTTATGATATTAACAAAAATTCTGTGTTTAACATTTTAAAAAAGTGGAGAATAAACGGCATGATTACTGTATGAGCACCAGCGTACTTTCACATACAGACTAAAACACATTGCTTGCATTTCATAATTTAATTTTCTGCGAAAAATAAAACAAAGAATACAAGCACAGATAGTCACAAGTGCTTTATTGCTGCGGAATTACCTTCAACAAGCTTGCTGTGGTCTCAAGTCGTATCACCGGCAGTCTTTATATTGTAATATATTCGTGTATATTTCGAATGTATAGATTTTAAATATTTTTAAATTATTTCATATTACATAATGAAGTACCATTGTTTTAAGGTATGAATTATCAAATAGTTAAAAAGAATAAAACTGATTTTAATGGTTAATGGTACTATTAGTAGAAATCCTGGATCAGGACGACGAAGGATATCAACTCAACAGCAAGATTTGCAATTTGTAAATAAGTTAGTAGAAAATCCATTTCACTTAGTAATTCAGGATGCTGAAGAAACGGATTTTTCTGCGTCGAGTAGTACTGGTCACCAGCGAGTAGGAGAATCGGAAGTACGCTGTCATCCGGCAGCAGAGAAATACATGCTTAAAGCTGAACATAAAGAAGCTCGACTGGGATTTGCGCTTGAATTTTTGAGTGCATGATGTAAATTATTGGAACAATGTAATCTTTACACATGAACAAACTTTCCAGTCTACACACAGCGGTCGTATTCGTGTTTACCGATCTCCGAATACTCGATTCGATGAGAAGTATATATCTGACAATGACAAAAGTGGTAGAATTTCCGTCAACATGTGGGCTTGGATATCGGCACGTGGTCCTGGTGTTTTGTGGCATATTGAGGAACGATTTAATAGTGAAACATATATTAAAATTTTAGATAATATTATGCTCCCTTCTGTGTCATAATTATTGGCTAATAATGAATTCATATTTCAACAAGATAATTGCTCATACCGTGGCTAACTGGTTTCAAGATAACAACATTAATGTTCTTAACTGGCCCAGTCATAGTCCAGATCTTAACCCTGTGGAAGTCGTATGGGCACTACTCGTAAGAAATATCCAAAAACGAAATGTGAGACCACGGAATGCCCAAGAATTACTGGAAGTAGTAAATAATGCTGCTTTGGCAATAACTATAGCATTACAATATAAAATATAATAAAAGTGTTAACTGTTTTATTTCGGCCACTCATTACATATTCAAATAGAGACAGATTTACATCAGAAAAAATATTTGTTTGTGCTCACGCAGGAGGAAATCAAAATATGTTATAAATGAAGACTGAGATTACTCGATTTTATCCAAATTCCTTGGATTCACCAACTATTCAAGGTGTCCAAGATCGCATTCCCTGATTTTTCCAGTTATCCAGATTCTTCAGGTAGGTGGGAAACTTGTGTTAGCAGCTAATCGAAGGACGTGAATCTTTTTTATTAAAAGTTTGAATACCTAGGCAACTTCTGAGAAAAAAAATTATCATATTAAACAGCTATAATTTTGTCAGAAACATCCGACTAAAACGTCCCTTAAAAAATTGAAATTTTTGCAAAATCACCGAGAAAATCAATCAAATTTTCCCCAAAACGGTGACTCCTAAATACGTAGAGCAAAAAGCTAGACGGTAAAAAAAGAAATCGTCATATTGTGTTTAGCTGTAACAGTATACTTAAAGAAACTACATCAACTTTTTCTGCGCCTTAAAATAAAATCTATTTTATTTTTTTTACAATAATTCAAAACAAGTTTTTTTTTACCGAGTTTTAGTGACTGTAGAAGACTCGGCAATTAAGACAAATGAACACAATAATTAATTCTATGCCAAAGATAACTAAATAAAATTTGCCACAACAAAAATTTGTAGTATTTTTTTTACCTCAAATTATTCTTAAGGAAAATAATATATAACAAGATTATTATTTGAAAAGCTACAAAAAAGTTTTAAAGATATAAATTTGTAATTTCGATTTTCATAAGAACATATTTTTCTAACGACCTCGTTATACGAGTATATCAGAATTCAACTGCTTGAATATGAGGACAATCATGTGTTATACATAGTCTTTAAATATAAATAAAAATTATTGAGGGAATTATCCTTCAAGAATAACATTTTGGGACTATCTAGTTATCGGCTAGATACCATCAATATGGCATATCCAGAGAACCATATGAGCGGGCAGTATTCCAATATTAATAGTACAAATGATTAGTCTAGCATCTTCATAAAATGAGTAATGCTTAACCCTCTGTAGTTTCTTATTAAAAAAAACCGCTGCCTAAGGAATCACTACTTCCACATCCAGATTCCTTATCCAAGTCGTTTTAAAGGAAACATCTTGACTATATTTGCACTCTAGTATGTGGAAATTATTGGTCATAGAATTTTAATAATATTTGGGGCAGATGTCATAGAAAAGTTTGAGGAGTTGGTTTCTACCATATACGTTAAAAATGAAGTTTTTAGTTCACCCTACTTATTTTCTACTATTCACCTCCCACCCCTTCAATGGAGGCATCTCAATCAGATGTCACTACAATACATACGTGTACTAATCTCAAGTGAATATCTCAATTTGATGTTATCAATCCCATTAATAATGAAGCGGAGGTGGAGGAGTTTGAAAAATATTAGAAAGAAATCTGAGGCCTTGGTTTCTAGTATATACACCGAATCCCAAATTTCTGTACTCTTATCACCTTGATTTACTTATTTTCCCCTAGTCACTCCTATTAACCCTAACCCTTCTACGGAATCATCCCAAAATATAATCTAGTTCCAGATGACGTTATAATACATACGTCTACCAAATTACAAGTGAATATCTCAATTTTATTTTATCAACCCCTTTAATAATGTAGTAAGGGTAGTGGAAGGGTTGAAACATATTGCTAAAAAATTTGAGGTCTTGGCTTCTAGGACATACACCGAATTTCAAGTTGCAATACTCTTACCAGCTTGCTTTACTTATTTTTCCCTATTTACCTCTACTTACCCCCACTCCTTCAACGCAATCATGTCAAAATATAATCTAGTTTCAGATATAATTATAATATATAAATGTACCAAATTTCAAGTGAAAATTTAAAATTAATTTTATCAACTCTTAATAAGGGAGTGAGGGTGGTGGGGAGAAATAGAAAATAAATTTCAAATGAATATCTCAATTTTATTTTATCAACCCTTGTAATAATGAAGTAGGGGTGGTGGGGGTTGAAAAATATTATAAATAATCTGAGACCTTGGCTTCTAGTATATACACCGAATTTAAAGTTTCTGTAGTCTTACCAGCTTGCTTTACTTATTTTCCCCTATTTACCCCTATTTAACCCCCAACCCTTCAACGGAATCATCTCAAATTATAATCTAGTTCCAGATGTCGTTATAATAGATACGTGTACCAAATTTCAAATGAATATCTCAATTTTATTTAATCAACCCTTTTCATATTGGAGTAGGGGTGGTGGGGGTTGAAAAATATTATAAAAAAAATCTGACGCTTTGGCTTCTAGTACATACACCGAATTTCAAGTTTCTGTGGTCTTACCAGCTTGCTTTACTTATTTTCCCCTATTTACCCCTATTTAACCCCCAACTCTTCAACGGAATCATCTCAAATTATAATCTAGTTCCAGATGTCGTCATAATACATACGTGTACCAAACTTCAAATGAATATCTCAATTTTATTTAATCAACCCTTTTCATATTGGAGTAGGGGTGGGGGGGTTGAAAAATATTATAAAAAAATCTGACTCCTTGGCTTCTAGTACGTATACCGAATTTCAAGTTTCTGTACTCTTACCAACTTGTTTTACTTATATTCCCCTATTTACCCCAAATTAACCCCCAACCCTTCAACGGAATCATCTCAAAATATAATCTAATTTCAGACGTCGTTATAATACATACGTGTACGAAATTTCAAATGAAAATCTCAACTTTATTTTATCAACCCCATTCATGGGGTAGGGGTGGTGGGGGGTTGAAAGATGTTATAAAAAAATCTTAGGCCTTAACTTCTAGTACATACAAATTTCAAGTGTCTGTTCTCTTACAAGCTTGCTTTACTTATTTTTCCATATTTTCCCCTATTTAACCCCCCAACCCTTCACCGGATTTCCTCAAAAAACAATCCAGTTCCAGATCTCGTTATAATATATACGTGTACAAAATTTCAAGTCAATATCTCAAACCGTTCCGGAGAAAACGTGCGGACAAAAAAAGTTACAGACAGACCGACAGACAGACAGAAATTTTTTTTTCGCTCAAATTTAAAATCTCGACGTTTCATGACATTCTAAACCTATTTCACGAATAAAAATTTTTGAAAATTTTTTTGCGATTACTATACTTCCAATCCACTACGTGGATGTGGAAGTAAAATTATATCGGGTCTCTGCAACATTTCACCGTTTATATGATAATTATACTCGATAGGGTTATGCCTTAAAAAAAGGGAACATGTTACATTTAGATATGTTGAGAGGCAAGAGAATTAAATAAGCAGCAGTCATTATGTTTACGTTATTCTCAAGTTTCTTGGAACCTTGTTCGCTTTCTATTACACAATGCAAGTCACCGGCGTAGAAGAACTACAAACGTAACTGGGACCAGTACTGATCCCTGGTGAACGCCGGATGTGGCCAGGACATGAGACGACCTGTAATCTCGGCACTCCGCATGCCAATTCTCTAGACATGAACAGAAAAATTTAACTGTACCACTGACAACCCAAATTTATCCAATTTCTCTAATATAATACTACGCTCCAGGCAATCGAATGCCTTGGAAAAATCTATATGAATGATATCAATTTGCTTGTTTGCATCTAATTCTTTAGAAATCAATTGTGTAATGCACGCAAGGTTACTTTCAGCAGATCCAGAAACAAACCCATGTTGATTATATACATAGTGTCTAAATGTTATTTGTGGCATTATCTTAATTTCTTCTTTTCAATTCTTTGGAACTTCCTGCAACATGTATTTTTTCTTTTTAAGCGGTGCTCGGAAAATCTACAAAACCAGTATGTTACTGGTAAAAAACCTCTGCGCATGTTACTTTTACGTCAAAGGATCAGTTAGAGGTTGCTTTTTTTTAAAATTAATGGCACAAATAAATATAAAAACTTGAAATTAAATATTTCGACGTTTCAGAAATCTAATCTGTTTCCTTTTTCAAGCCTTTTTAAAAAAATCTTTTTTGCTGTGTATGATAAATACATAGCTCTAAGAATGTTTGTTATATTCAATATCCATAGATACTTACTATTTACATAGAACTGTTGGTATAGTTAACAGTTTTTAATTTTTAATTTTTATACAACGTTAAGTTTGTGAAGTTCTTCTTTTTACATTGGCAACCAAGTTGTACAGACATCTACGGAACAATTCGACACGCATCTATCCTCATTCAATAATATTATCGCCGATATTTTCCTTTTTTTGCTATACGCCTCTTTTGTTAAAATTTTTGCCTAGTTCCAGTTTATTCTATGTCCGTTCTACCAAGCCTGTTCGCAGATCTTGGACCTTGAATTTCATTTTTTCTGATATAATTTTGATATTCGCCCAATCTTAGACTAAACGATCTGGGTGACTCACCCACGTAATGTTTGTTGCACTCACACGGAATGCTATAAATTTAGTTATTTGAATTTTGCTCGTGGTTCTTTGGTTTCGTCTTTGTCAGAATAGATCTTAAAGTGTTGTTTGTTTCAAATACCGTCCTAATAACAAATCTATCACCGATGCGGCGCAACTTTTCGGATAATCCGCATACATAAGGAATTAACGCTGTGTAACGTTTTTCAGGTCTTTATCGTACCTGATTGTTATTTTCAATATTTATGAAGGTATTATCGACAAAACCTTCAGGGTATTGGTTATTTATAAGAACTTCTTTTACAAACCGCTTTTCATTTTTAAGTATTTCATCATTAGAAGAAATGATTTTCGCCCTATCATACAAACATTTTTATAACACCCCTTGTGCATCGACTGATTTGAGTTGAAATTTAAATATCTGTTGGTATGTGTTGGTTTTCTGTAAACACTTGTTTCAATTGTATCATTTACTTTTTTAATTAAAACATCTAAAAATGGTAATTCATTTCTAGTTTCCTTTTATAAAGTGAATTTAATAGAAGGTTCTTTATTGTTTAAATTTTCTAAAAAACCATCTAGTAACTGAATACCGTGAGGCCGGATTGCAAAGAAATCATCTACGTATCTCCACCAGATGACCGGTTTGTATGCACAATTTTGACCATGTCTAGTCTCAAAATCCTCCATAAATATATTGCTTAAAATCGGTGACAATGGAGAACCCATTGCCATACCGAAATACTGCTGATAGAAATCATTTTCCAATTCAAAATAAGTTGTTTTTATACACATAGTTAAAAGTTCCATTATGGCATTTACACTCAATTTAGTTCTAGCTTCCAAATTATTTTCGTTAACAATCTGTCTTTGATTATTTTTATAGTTTTGTCTACTGGGACGTTATTGAACAAACTACGTCAAAACTAACCACCAGATGTGTATTATGAATATTATTTTCATAAACTTTTTCGATAAAATGTTTACTATTTTTTATATACGAGTCAGTATTTCCAGATAATGGATTAATAATTTTAACGAGAATTTTTCCAAATTGTGGCATGGCGAATTAATGGAACTAACAATTGGTCTTAATGGGACATTCTAAAATACCCTGAGGGTTTTGTCGATAAAACATTCATAAATATTGAAAATAACAATCAGGTACGACAAAAACCTGAAAAACGTTACACAGCGTTATGTATGCGGATTATCCGAAAAGTTGTGCCGTATCGGTGATAGATTTGGTATTAGCACGATGTTTTAAACAAACATCACTTTAAGATCTATTCTAACAAAGACGAGACCGAAGAACCACGCACAAAATTCAAAAACTATATTTATAGTATCACGTGTGAGTGCAACAAACAATACGTGGGTGAGTCATCCAGACAGTTTAGTGTAAGATTGGGCGAACATCAAAATCATATCAGAAAAAATGAAATTCAAAGGTCCAAAATCTGCGAACACGCTTGGGAGAACGGACATAGAATAATCTATCTATCAACAGTTCTATGCAAATAGTAAGTATCTATGGGTATTGAATATAACAAACATTCTTAGAGCTGTGTATTTATCATACACAGCAAAAAATCCTTGAAAAAGGAAACAGATTAGATTTCTGAAACATCGGCGAAATATTTAATTTTAAGTTTTTATACTTATTTGTGTTGTTTATTTAAAAAAAGCAACCTCTAACTGGTCATTTGACGTAAAAAGTCACAGGCGTAGAGGTTATTGACCAGCAACATACTGGTTAATTATGATATTTTGTAGATTCCCCGAGTACCGCTTAAAAATAAAAAAATACATGTGCCAGGAAGTCCCAAAGAATTGAAAAGAAAAAACTGATTATCTACAATTTGCCATTGTATATGACTGGAAAATTACGTAGGGAATTAAATCACCTTTCAATATTGTGTTGAACCCTAAACTACAAAATCATGTTTCGCTCAACTAGGCACCAATCTGGACGGGTCTAGTCTCAAATTCAAGAAAATTTCATAAGCTTCAATACATTTAACATTGTTTCGCAAAATTGTTAGGTTTCAGAATATTAAAAAAAACATTTGTAACATCTTTCTCCCTACCCCAAAAATTTTGCCTAGACTCAATTCTGGATGACTTTTGACATATTTATTAGACCCCAGACAGCAGTTTCTTTGAATAAAAATTTCAGATCGCATCAATTCTCAAGCCAGAATCTACTCACTAAATGTAATTTCTTTAAAGGAAATCAAAAACAAAAAATATTCAGTCCAGAACGTGGTATCTCTAGACGATGAAAGGAACCAAATCCTTTCAGACGATTTCCAGCAATTTTAAGGTCTTTATAAATGTGTTGCTGTCACATATCTAATAAATCCCAGGCAAGGAAATTGAAAACAGTTAATTTGCAATTCACGTTTATCAAGAAATTGCCAACGGCACGCTATAAAAATTAAATTGAAATTGCAACATAATGCCCTCAAATTATTTCCCACATAATATATTTCGCATTATTATAAGTTTATATGGACTCGTAATGGTAATTTTACGTCGCTCTATTAAAATATTCAAATAAGTCTTTTAGTTCCATGTCGATAAAACAGCGCGATATTATTTTATGTGCTGGTGTATTACAAGTAGTAAATGCACATACAAGAGGCGGAAGAAAACGCCGTTTAGGGGAAAAAATTACACCTTTGATAATGTGCTTATAGCCAAACGCAAAAGCTTTAATCTTATGAACGAAAAAGAACTTTAGCTACACGCAATCTTAAAAACAAAAAATCATCTGACAATATAATACCGTCACTATTGTACCTCATACTTTAATTTGCGTTTGTACTCTCTTCATGTCTCAAATAGTGTGAAATGTCCAAAAGTATCAACACTTATCAATTTTCTAAACTTTCAAAACTTGCGTCAATACAACTCTGTTTTTAATAATAACCATAGACTTTTAGGCTTGACTATATGTAAGGCACATTACGTTGTGGAAAAATCAATTGAATTATTGGTTTCAGAAGATATACATCGTCCTGCTCTTATTGTTAACTTCGAAACTCAGTTTGTGAATCCGAATGTCATGTTTCCAATGAAATCTACTAATTCTTTCAACTTTCGAAAAGCAAATTTTCCTCTCCTGTATGAGCAACTACTGCACCTTAACTGGTCGTTCTTAAATGACTATAATGATGTTAAAATCTGTGTTGACTTACTTTACAAGAAATTAACTGAAGTTTTTAATGAGAACATACCGAAGGTCAAAACTCCAAAAAATAAAAGACAGTTTCTCCGTTGGTTTAAGGGTGAAATTGTAAATATAAAGCTGAAGCATAAGAAATTGATATTATTTAAACGCCATGGTAATAATGAATCGTTAACGGAATTTCGTAGAGTTAGATCACAAATCAAGTCGGATATTAAAATTGCATTTCAAATTTATACAAATCGAATTGAAAATAATATCACATCTGAACCCAATAAATTCTGGGCTTACATCAATGGAAAAAAGGGAAAACTAGCATACCTAAAGACATGACTTATAACAATGAACCTCTGGAGACCCCTAATAATATCGTCGATGCATTTGCTAACTTTTTCGAGCAATCTTACTTCCTTAACATCTCGGACGCCCCAGTAACCAAGTCTAATAATCTTTCGTTTGACTGTTTGGACATTAAACGCTTTTCCGAGGCTGAAGTTTGGATGGCGTTAAAAAGAATTAAACCTAAACTTACTGCGGGCCCAGATAGAATTCCAGCATCTCTACTGAAAGACTGCCAGCATTTTTGCATATCTTCTCTGCATAATTTTTAATTTATGTCTTAGGAAATGCTATTTTCCTGATATTTGGAAATACTCCAAAGTGTGTCCTGTGTATAAAAAAGGTGAAAGAAATGATGTTACCAATTTTAAACTGATAACTATCATATGTAACTTTGGTAAAGCTTTCGAAATCCTACTACATGATACATTTATGCACATATTCAACTGAAAATATCTACGCAACAACACGGTTTTATGAAAGGTCGCTCCACCGTAACGAACTTAATCTGCGCTACTCAGTACATTGCTGAATCATTTGATTCTCACATACAGTCTATACTGACTTTTCTAAGGCATTTGACAAACTGAACCATAGGAAACTTCTCTGTAAACTTGACAAATTCGGATTATCTGACGGTTTACTTCAATTTCTTGAGAGTTACTTGACTGATAGAGTTCAATTCGTATCTTATAATGGATATAAATCTGTTGAATACCGAGTCACGTCAGGAGTACCCCAAGGAACAATACTTGGACCCCTTTTCTTTAATATTTTTATTAACGACATCAGTGATCACTTAGACGTATATTTCTTAATATATGCCGATAACGTCAAGATGTTGCATAGGATTAATGATTTTAATGACTGCGAAAAACTTCAAAACAACTTAACTAAGATATCGGCTTAGTGCGATGAAAATAATCTTCACCTAAATGTTGACAAGTGCAATGTTATGAGTTATACAACCAAGGAGTCACCAATTATATATAATTATAATGTTAATGGCGACACGCTGAACAGATCATCTACGTTCAAGGATCTAGGTGTAACTTTTGATAATAAATTAACTAACTAACCATATTGATGCTGTAATTTCGCATGCATACAGAATGTTAGGCTTCATTTTGCGTAGCAGCCATGATTTTAATTATGCGAGAACCTTAAAGATGCTTTATTTTGCTTTCTCTCGATACAAGCTGGAGTATGCTTTACTTGTCTGGCAATCTGGGTATAATCCTCATAACGATAAATTGGAAAATAGTCAGCGCCGCTTCCTGAAATTTTTAAACTGGAAAACTGAAGGTACATATCCAGCAATTGGAGCTTCTCAAAATCAATTGAAAAATTTGATATTACCAGTCTTTCCGAAAGGCGTGAGTCGTTTGCTTTGCGTTTTCTTTTCTTCTGTGTTCTCAAAATATTAGAAAAAATTATTTACGACCGCATCATTCATAGTAAAAAATTAAATAGTTATCTAGTATCAACATGGACTTACATTAAACAAATCAACAGAAACGACATTGCACATTTCGTTAAATATATTTATAAAGGGTCAGACATTAGACTGTTGGTATACAAGGATGTCTTTTAAATAAAAGCAATAGAGGAATGAAGTGAATTTCAATCGCATGTCTATGATGCAACCTTGGGTATTACCCAAGGCACAATATTAGGCTCTATATTATTTTTTTCTATTTGTATAAACAATTTAGAAAATTATATTCAACATGCCCTTACCACAATGTATGCAGATGATATTAGCTGTGACGCGGAAGGAAACTTATTGTGAAGATTATGTTACACTAGACCATATACATATGACATTGAATATACTAACTTGGAGACATTCAAATCCTGTACGAGTTTTTGCTTATCAGAAGAAAAATTGTTAAGACTAATTTTCAGCCTAAATAATAGAGTGCATTCCTCGCCCGGGAGTCCATCATAACGACAAATGGAACCCGTCCAAGGCCTAAAATTAAGGGGAAAAAATTCGGAATGCAGTTGTCATTATTGCTATGAAGAATACCTGATCACTTCCGGTTAAAAAAATATAAAATAGACAACAAATAAAAAGTGGAAATAGCAGAAAAATAATAATCAGAAATGAAAAATCAATCAAAAATATCAATTTCTAATCTAATTTCAAGTTATCCCTAAGTTTTTTCTGTTTTTATTTTTGCATGGAGTTATCCAGCGACAAGTAATATAAACATTTAGAGGATTGTGTATAATACGATAAAGAAACATTACAATGTCTTTAAGTAAACTTTATAATAAAATTATGAGGGCGGAACTTCAGTTATTGCTGTTTTAATTATACTAAAACGTGCTAGACTAATTAAGATTGTATTAATGAAGTTGTTACTTGAAGCTGCTGGAGTGACAACTATTGGAGTTTTACACTGGAAAAACGACGCCACTGCACATTTCACATAAATCCTTTTAATTAGTTAGATAAACATTACAATGAATATTATCTCATTTATATTCAAAAAGATGTTGACTTTGTTACTTTATATGCAAGTCTGGAGAACTGCATAATTTTCTGCGGACGCGAATAAAATATATATAGATTTTGTTAAAAATATGACTCCTCGCGGCAGATATTTAGTACGGGAAAGGGAACGAATTAT
Source organism: Stenurella melanura (assembly GCA_963583905.1). Classification (NCBI taxonomy): domain Eukaryota; kingdom Metazoa; phylum Arthropoda; class Insecta; order Coleoptera; family Cerambycidae; genus Stenurella; species Stenurella melanura. Next base: position 12,910,410 of record OY757311.1, read on the forward strand.
CACATTTTTCCTGCTTATGATGACTACTTCTAAAAGTGTCAAAACCCGATCACACATCGTATACTAAAAATACACCACACATAATAGACATAAAACCAACATAATAAGTTGTTGACCTACTAGCACGGTAGCTCAGGCGGCTAATAGGCCAGTCACCACGGACGATAATGAAAAGTTAGACAAAAATTGGGAAGCAATTTTTTTTTCAGACTATTTCACTATATGGTAGAAAGTAGAAAACAACTGTTTGCAATGTTCCGGTCATCGTAGTTTTTTGTTAACAATGTTCCGAAAAGGGTACAAAAACCAGTTTCATTATTTTTTCACCTTCTCCAATATTGTCCCAAAGATTAAAGACTCGCAATATTTCATACATTTTGTGCTTTAATACTGGCCTATATAGCGTCAGTAGCAAGCGCGCTTGGTCAAACTGCCTATAGTGTACTAGGTTGGATCCCTAAATGTGTAACCCCTTGCCGGACAGCCTGGGTTTTGGATTTGGGGTTGTCTACAATGTGTTTTGTGTATTTTTTTGACAGTTTTGAACAACAAAAATTCACTAGTATAAATTATCGTCCGTCCAAACTGTATTCAAAATCAATTTTTGAGATTTTTTTCACTCATCGAATCTTTTTATACATTACTTCAAGAGTAATGTGTGAAAGTTTCAGATTTTTGTCTTAAACGTTGTGGAAATGGTAGGGCTGCTACTATGCCTACATACATTCATACTTATATTTGAATATATGATAATCCAATAACCACATGTTTCTTGTTTCATTTAAGCTTTGTTGAGTTCAATTTCATTAATTAGTTCAAAAGTTACAACTAATTTAATGTATCGCGTCCGAGACAAGAGACAAAACGAAGAGTATATTGCATTCGATCGGCACAACCAGTAATATCGTTCGTAGGGAAAAAAAATTTACATCGCTGTGTTGGTGATCGAATTCTGAACAAACAAGAATAAGAATGTGACAACCGATGACAGCCAAACATAACCCCCCTTTCGACTAATGACAACATCATAAACAAAAAAAATCTATTAAAGTAACCAAGCACACTCGTCGAATTACTACACGGTTTGAACTGTACTTTCGATGAAACGTTGAGAATACGCTTTTATGGATTTATATAATTCGTATGCGGAATTAAACACACGGATTCCGCAAGGGCGCGGTTTATTCCATGTGAACTTGATAATTGGGTCCATGGTGCTTGGTCAACTTCATAGCGGTGCTTTAAGAAACATATCTTTGCTATGCCGCGTCTTGTCGGTAAATACAGGCTAAAATCGCGTAAATGGAGCAAATGCCCAAGCTCTGCCTCTACACATATCAAGGTAGATCGACGCGTTGATAAAGGCCATCTTGGTAGCCACAATAAGTTTATCGGTTTCCATCCATCCGGCTAGCGGTAAAAGTACGATAAACCTGTTTTAAAACACACCTTCCTATGTAGTGTGTTCAAACATGTTTGAAATTCATGTCATCGCTTTGTTTAAATCCACCGAGATTTTTATGTTATGGTGCCGGGGGGTTTCTCCATTAGACATTCAGTGCCAGAAGGAAAAAACAGTATAATGAAACAGTTAAGTAAAGTATAATTATGCTGCAAAGACGATGACCGCAATAAGACAGCACATAGAGAATAATGTATAGCTCAGTTCTTTCACGAGCATAGAATCAAACGCAGGTTCCCTTTTTACCTTTACAAACAGTCCATGAGGTGACTCGCAAAATTAAATGTGGTAGATGTTTATGATGCATAATAAAGACCATTTATTATAATTATTATGTAAATTTTCTTTTAGCGTGCTTCTAATGCATTGGATATTTATACGCGGACGATGCAATGGATTTGTAAGGAACAGGACGCCCCAAACACTACTGTGGTAAAATATGGACCCAGAAAGAAAAATAACACTGAACACTTGGTGGAGGCAAGGAAGATGGATGTGGGGGATACACTATATAATATGTACTCCGAAAGTAGGTCTGTGGCGTAGTTCATTTTGTAGTTTTTGTAGTTAATCTATCCGACCCCTAAATTATTGTTGTCGCTTGGCGAGAATATTATATTATAATATTAAAATTTTAGGAAGTAATAACTGTTATTTTACAGAAAACTGCTTTCAAATGGTACGCCCATGCGTGCCTTTCTGTGTGACCTTGAGCTGATTTGATTCGGAAATTAAAAGATGATGACGTGAACGACAAGATTTGAAGTATACATCCCGGTTAATGACGAATACTGGAGTGCACTTCGAATCTAAGTAAATTTTCATTCGCATATGCGTGGAAGAGTGACATGCATTTATCTTTGTCTGATGTCTTATTGACTTCGCTTTAACAATTTAGTTGCACCATATTTTATTTGTTATTGACGACATTCTATAAAAATAGTGTGCCCATTTTAAGTCTCAAATTGCCAGCATTATATCAGTTACTTGATATTATTCCACCTTGTAGAATAAAAGCTTTCTAGCTTATAGATTTCCGCATTACAAAGTCACCCACTCATAGTGGAGTAATCCTCCAAAAGGATTATTTTTAGCATAATGCTAAGCAGAAGGCGACTTTGACTTTTAATCTCGGCTAGAACTAAATAGAATGCCTACCTATCCGTATATTCTAAATCCTGCAAAATACAAGAATGAAGCAAAGACGATTTATTTAGTTTTATTTTTCTATTGGCCTCGCTAACCTTCCCAATAATACGAAATATAATCATGTCTCCTTTCTTCCCTTAACTAAATAATTACGAACATAAAACGTTAGTCGAACAACATAATATGATCATTAATATTGACAAGGGAACATTTTCCTATCGAAATAAAAAACATATATTTAAAAATGAATTATTATTTGTTTGCTTATAATTGTATTGAAACATATTCTTTATAAGATTTTCCAAACAGCAGAAAAAAATAACTATCTATAACTAAAAGAAAAACTATCCGTAAAAATATTAATGAAATCTTTGCATTCTTTCGATAACCTGAGTTCTGGTTATGCTAGCAAATTTAAAATCCTAAAATGAATTTGTCGAATGTATCGAAAAAATGCAAAGATTTTATTAATATTTTTACGGATAGTTTTTCTTTTAGTTATAGATAGTTATTTTTTCTGTTTGCAAAATCCTATAAAGAATATGTTTCAATAAAAAACATATACTTGAAAATTAGTATCTAACAGGTCTAATACACAAATATTACAAATTCAAGAGACGGAGAGTATTGATTAATTTACTATGCTTCAATGCAATTGCCTGAAATATCCCCATCTACCTCAATGCATTAAACTTTATTGAATAAATAGCAATAATGAAATTAAATAATATGGGATCCAAAACCAGTGACGAGGAGTGAAGAAGCAAATAAATTCACCATCGAAAAACTAAAAATAGAAATACTCGCCGCAAAGTCTATGCATGGACAATTCTTCCATGACTATGACAGCAGTGCCAGTTGTCTAGTTTTGTAATTAAAATTGTCCAAACTTGGCGGCAATTGCGCAATAGCACGAACTGGTTTGTTTGAGTACGTGTTAAAATAAAACGTAATAAGTTGTGTTTTTTAATTTCGCCCAAAGTCGGTGTAATTTAATATTCAACCGGATTTTCTATAATTTTTACGGGAGATTAAAAAACATAGTGGCGCCCATTAGCTTTCTTTTGTTAGTGTTTCTATTAACTTTTGTTAGTAAAACGGAGGATACAGTAAGGACTTAGTGGCAGCTTTCAAAAACTGTACATTTTTATCTGTCAATTAGCTGTCAGATTATTCCCACTCTTTGAGTTGAGACCTCTAAGCCGTGGCGAATTTTTTGAAGCAAGGTAAATTAAAGTTACAGAGGCCTCTACAAGAAGTTGAGTGATTCGAACTTCAAGAGGGTTACGGAAAATGTATTAATAGGATCAAGGACCAAACACTAAATACCAGGTACCACCTGAGGATGATCTTCAAACAGCCTGTTGAAAACAAGTGCAGGATATGCGACCTGGCAGAGGAACATGTCAGTCAAGTGGTGGCGGGATATAGTACTTTGACATCATTGGAATACACTCACCGACAAAACAGAGTAGCGAGTTATCTGTACTAGGTTACTAGTGTACGCAATACGATATGCCAGTACCACAAAAGTACTGAGTATAGCACTGAAAAAGCTGTGATGTCGCAATTATGCGAGATGTGCGTATTATAACTGGTGAATTAACCAGACATAGTTGTACATAATAAAAAGGAGAAATACTGTTTGCTAATCGATGCGTCCATCTCGAATAACGTCAACGTGTAGCTCAAGGAAACTGAAAAGTTGAGCAAATACAAAGACCTCAAAATAGAAGTAAGCAACATGTTAAATGCAAAGACCATAGGAGCCTCGGAACTGTTAAGAAGGGCAATGATCACGACTGCCTGATCAACCGTGCGCGCAAGATCTGGACTTTGAGCCGGTGGAGAAGAGAAATCACCAACGGTGACAAAATTGCTCAAAAATCTGTAATGGACTCAGGGATCAGTAAAAATTCTTCCTTAAAGACTAGTGCGCTATTTCGATAAATATGAGGATTTGCAGGGGTAAATACAGCAAGCGGGAAAAGTTTTTATCTTTTGAAATAAATACCAAGTACATTGAGAAGAAATAAAGATAAAGGCAACTTTTTGACTTGACACTTTTTATTCCTAGAGGCAGAAGTTTTCAAGAAATTCGCACGTGAAAAAATGTGAGTAGTGGAACTAATGTGACACGAATAGCACTTGAATACGGAACGTGCCCTCTTGGTTTTACCAACAATTTATCTTTGTTGCCTGGACTACAGACCCTGTCTAGAAATCTTCGGTTAGCACATAAATGCGCAGCAAAATTGGTATGGTAATTTCTGGAATCCAATTACTTCTAATGCTCCAAATATCTTGTTTCAAGTGAGGCTCGACCGCCAGAGTGATATGGATGCGTCTCAGGATGACATTTATTAAGTATAGTGAAAAACAATTACCAATAGACAGAGCGTCGCCTAGCAAGAACACCTGCAGAAAATTAATTCACTTGCTTCACGAAAAATAGCTTGATTTATTATAAAACATCTAGCAGCCCAAGAAACGATGATTGGATTATTCATATATCTTTGCAGGATGGTGACGTAAATTCGCGAGTCTGTTTCTTAAATGAAACATTTATCTGAAATTTTGCTGTATGCACTCTATACTTGTTAGCCATTGAGTTAGAGGGTCATGCAGTACAAATTTACGGTGGTATTGCCAGATCCGTCCTATTTAAAACTCGGTGCACAAACAGGTCTTATTTATTATCTGAGGCTGAGTAAGGCAAACAAACGCAAAGAATTACAGTAAACTGTGCATATGCATATTCAAATGAAACAAAAAAAATTACCTCTAAATAATACAATTTTATCACTTAAATCACTACAAGTTGCACGGAAAACATTATTGGACGGAAATATGGCGAAGCGGTGTTACTTTGATCACGTGACGACTTCCACTTTCCTTCTAACTCAATAGATATAACGCGTACGGTTTTAGTTGGCGGAAATGTAATAATAATAATAATAATAATAATAATAATAATAATAATCTTTATTGAAAACAGGACAACCTAATACATGTCTTCGACACATTCCACGTAATAAAACAATTTATAACGACATTCTTACATTTAAAAGCACTAACAAAATAGAAAAACTAGTCAAAAGTATGAAAAAGAAAGAGAATAAAATAATAAAAATAATAATGTATATGGATGCCATATTATTAACTTTTAATATGTTCCAATAACTTTTGTTTAAATGCAATCAACTTGGTACTTTCTTTGACTTTATTTGGTAATATATTATATTCTCGACAACCATCAGTTTATTTAATTCGATATTAACACACTTAACAAATATTAAAGCTGATGAAGTTTTCCATTCGACTCGTATTTGTATTTTTTATGTAATTTTGAAAAGTTATTTTCATACCATTTTTAAGGAAAAATTATTAAAATAATCTAAATTCATAAAATAAATATTCTATATCATGGGCTTTATGTATACAATCCGTCAACGGTAACATGCTGCGAAATATGTAGATTCTGGTCATAAAAAGAAGCTTAAGAAACCAATACATATTTTTTTTAAAAGCAATTTTCCACTACTTTATCACTGTTTACTTGAAACTGATTGGAGATTTTTTTTAATAATTGTGTAGGCGTCCATATACAACCGTTGAAATTAAATTTTAATACCCCTATGCTGATATTTTATTTGATAACGGCTTTACTTTAGAAAAAATTAATATTTGCTTTAGAAAAAGACGACTGGCAGGTATTGCGCGAATTAATTTATAAGTTACTATATTATATCTATTGAAAAGTGACCTAAGGAAGTCGAAGAATCATGGTGGGTGTGAATCTAGCTGGTGAACGCTAATAGCCAGAAACCAGTCCGTAGATGGTATCATGCAATCCCCCCCGACAGACATCTTGAATATAGTCGCGTCATTTTAGCATGAAATATCTGAAAATCTCTAAAAAGAAGTACAGGGTCAATTGACTTCATTTTTGTTGCAAAAAGTACAGACAAGCATTTAGAAAAAACGGTACCTTTTATTTTTTGGCGGAAATGTTTGGTTTAATTTTTTTCCGATAATTGGCCAATATTAATGGCCAATTTAATTAAATTAACTGAATAATTTTTTATCATACACAATATGCTATAAAATTAGAAGAAAATGGTTGCTCGGTGGTTTTGGGCTGATCACTAATCTAAAGTCCAGTTTTGGAAATTCAATATGGCGAACCGGAAATCGGGCCATTTTCCATAAGAAATGAGAATGGATATCTTGACCTTAAAAATCTGTGCTCGGGGGTTTTCGAGGTCGCTGATTACGAATCCGAGGTTTGATTTGGTAAATTCAAAATTGCGGGCAGGAAGTTAATCAGGAAAAACTCGTACTTTTTACGTTTTTAGGCTGAAAATGAGTACTCGGGGGGTTTTTGAGGTCGCTGATTACGAATCGGAGGTCCAATTTACGAAATTCAAAATAGCGGACCGGAAGAACAGTCAATTTCTTTGGAAAACCTCGAATTTTTTACTTTTTGGGCTGAAAGTATGATACGAGTATTTTCCTGAAAAATATACTACTTCCGGCCCGCCATTTTGAATTCTCCAAAACTGGATATCAGATTCGTTATCAGCAATAACGTGAACCCCCGAGTTCCAACTTTCAGCCCAAAAAAGAAAAGAATACGAGTTTTCCGGAGAAATGGACTGTTATTCCGATCTGCCATTTTGAATTTACCAAATCAGGCCTCGTTTTCGTAATTAGCAACTTCGAAAACCCCCGAGCACAGATTTTCAAGGCCAAGATATCGATTCTCATTTCTGATGGAAAATTGCCCGATTTCCGGTCCGCCATTTTGAATTTCCCAAATTGGACTTTAGATTGGCGATCAGCGACGCCAAAAACCCCTGAGTAACCATTTTCGTCTAATTCTATGGCATATTGTGTATAGTAACAAATTTTTCAATTAATTTTATTAAATTGGCCGTTAATATTGGCCAATTATTGGCCCAAAAATTAAACCAAACATTTCCGCCAAAAAATAAAAGGTACTGTTTTTTGTAAATGCCTTTCCTCTTTGCAACAAAGATGAAATCAACTGACCCTGTACCTTTCTTTAAGAGATAAAATGCCAAAATTACGCGACTAATATACCAAAATTCTTATCCTTTCGATATCAGTCTGTTATTAATTCCAAAGCTGTGGGCCTTCAAATTTTCCCTAGCTTATATTAGTGCTAGAGTTTAACTTGACTTCACTTAAGTATTGTGTAAATTTACTTTGAAAGACTGCGCCACAACTTATGGCAGGCAAATGTTTTGCATTTTCCTAGGGTATGCTTTTCCCTTTAAGAAGGTGCACTTGGTGATCTGAGTCACAAGCAGGGCCAGATAGAAATGTATACAGCTTTATTAAAGATGAAAATCAGATGCGTAAATTACAAACAAGAACGGAGCCAAAATTGATCCTTGCGGTGCATCATATATGACAGATCTATCATTTGATACGTTGTCATTTATAACTACACACTGCCATCATTGAGAAATGATTTTATAAACTAGGTTGCTGTTGCATCAAATCTGTTGCTATTTGAATTTAGAACAAACCAATTTATGGTGCATGGTATCAAATGCTTTGCTGTAATCAAGTAAGAGCAATGTGGTGAACTTTCCTTTATCCAAACCTTCAATAATATACGGTTTTTACTAGGGCACTAGTAGTATTACAGTTCTCACGAAGTCCGGATTGGTTAGTAAGTATGTTATTACTTAACCAAAGGCTGAATACTATTTATAGTTAAGCAACTCTTCCCTTGTAAATTGACCCACGTTTGACAAATAAGACGGCCATTATGCCTATCCCATTCCCACCACGTGTTATTTATGCCGCCACCACTGCCAAAGTTAACCAAAGTTAACGAAATTCGATAAAATCCAGAAAACTGTGATTGCTTGAAGACAACGGAATGTCCTTTTCAAATAAGCGACGTAAATCGTTTGTAGAGATCCAGTTGGGGCGTGTGCGTTATGTTCCCTTCGGATCGTGCGTTGGTCAATAGAGGGCAAATAGCCAATCGCTAATATTAAATTGCGACCTTAACATAATAAAAGAATTTCTGTCAAAATACGTTCCGACCATAAAACCGTAAGGAGCAATCAGGTCGTTGCCGGCGACAAATTTAATAAAATAAAACTGGGAGAGCGGTCTCGACCTGTCTCTTGGAGCCAATTAGAGAAGTTTTTTAGTTGATTAATTTTTGAATTTTTTAGCGCACTGAGCTGCTAGAAACAAACAAGAAAAGGACGGCCTCAATGCAAAAGTAATAAAAAGCTTATACTTTGAGTGGTGATATATTACGTACAGGGTGATCTTCTTTAAGTGTTACATTTGTAATGAAGCAAAATTTTCTAGGGAAATTGCACTCCAAATTCATGATTTATTTTAGTAGTTAAAATATAGGGTATTAATATTATATTCTATACTTTATTTGAAAGGCACAACTTGGTATTTTATTGCTTCGGAAATAAGCATTAATTCTAGGTAGAAATATCCGTTAAGCGCAGCAAGTGACCCACCACCGCATGGCTTGGTTCCTTGTAATCGGTCACTTGGCCAAGCCAGCGGAATACTCATTGCGAAACCGCTAGATGGAGCTAGCGCCCCACTACCGACCAGATTTGACTCCCTTTATCCGAGCTCTCCGCCAAGCCAGTGAATTATTGAATTCCGTCAGATCCATTCACTTGGATCTGTTTAAGGGATTCAGGAGGATCGCCGCACTGCCGCAGTACCGAGGAACACCGCCGTCACCGCCTAACAAGGATTGTACCGTACCGACCGCAGTTTTGCTTGCTGCACCGACTCATACCCCGCCGCATTACCGTTGTTGCCTATCGTATTTTTAACCGTTGATAACCGCCCTCTTGCTTCACTTAACTAACCGTTACCGTCACCCCGCTTTTGTTCTGTTTCTGTATTAGTTTAACCTGTAATTAATATTAGGTAGCTAGCATTGTACCTAATAGGCATAATAAATATTTGTATATAGCTAATTTGAACTTTGCCTTTTGCTTTGGTTGTGTGTGAAGTCCACTATCCCTATAGACCCCTGGAGATACCGTGTCTCCTCTGAGGCTATCCCAGCCCTACTGAAACAGGCTGTGTCAAGAGGCTACTGTGGGTCCTTTACCCCACTTGAAATAATTGTAAAGGTGGCGCCCGAGCTACTGTACCGTGCCGAAAGCTCGAGTGTCAAAGTGTGACGCACGAATAAAACATCACACATTTTATTTCGATGTAGGGCATAAAGAAATCACAGCAGTAGATTCGTTGTTCATGTATTCGACTATCAAAGACAAATAAAATACTAACCAAAATAACAGGGTGGTCAAAATTGATTTTTCAATTTAATACTTCTTTAATTGAATTTTCTCAATTTCACACTGTATTTTTCGACGACGTGATGTAGAAATGAAAAATACATTTTTTCTATGTACGTCCCTAAGGCTATTTGTAACCATTTTCAATTTATTGACCAATGAGTAAAAAATTGAAGAATAAACTTAAAAAATAGAAGTTCCTTAAAATAATTCAACAGAGAAAATTATAATAAGTGCTCTACATGTTGCCTATTTTGATTCAGACACGTCTCCATGCGCTTTCTAATTCAGGGCAATTCAATCCATTGAAGTGGGAAGAAAGTATTTCAACAGTTATAACCAGAAAATAACATGAAAATTTTCCAATAATAAATACTGCATTAATCAGAAGATAAATAGAAAGATGTATATCGATACTCTTGGCAGGATTACACTGTCTATAATACAATATTGTGGTTATGTTATGGAACCCAGTAAAAACGAGGAAATCAGAAAAAAGCAAGATGATTTTGAACGTACAATAAATTTAGAATTTTTAATCTTCCAAAAGGATGTATCCCACTTACCATGTGTGTCATGCTGTAACGTGCCGAATGTTCAAAAGCATCTTTCGTTACATTTCTAATATTCATTAGAAAAATTATTATTAATTGTCGAAAATTTTATTCTCTTATGCTCTCGTACTATTTCACTCCAGTACTGTGGCGAATGGGAGATGTCAGCAGTTATGCCTATGCCTCACAATAAGATGGCGCACATTATCATCGTGAAATAAATATCCAAATTAATTAAACAGAAACACCGCGCCGAGTTAATATCTTTCTTTTTCGTTAAGAGTTCTCCATCGAGATGGACGTAACTGAAATTTTGTTAAACCTCTAAAGGGGATATTAAGATGGAAAGACCTCGTGGACGCATGGGGTGAGAGTTCAAATAATTATATATCATCAAATACCATCTAACGTTTAAAATATTGTTTCAGGTTTTTCTATAAAACAACACATTTCCTTTCAACGTCAAAGTAATTTCAACGTTACACTTTTCTGGCCCAAGAAAAATTATCTGCGTTCAACTTTTCTTAATAATTATTTTTCTTAACAACAAAATTTAAAAACCACGTTTTTCTTGATAGTAGCAAAATTCTACAATACTACGTTTCTCTTTGTCACGGAATTTTTCGACACATCTTTAAGATTTTTCTACTAGGCAGATAATAATCATGTGAAGTCAAGCTTTTGATACTACGTTTTGCATTAACGTTTTATGAATACGAAAACCTACAGGGCGAAGAGATTTCCTTAATTTTGTCTTGGTGACAAATTATTTTTGTTCGAGCACGTTTCTACGATTTCATAACCTCAAAATGGAATTAAGGCGGCAACGTGCAAACCATTCCAAGTGAGCAAAATGGAGGTCCTCAAACATAAACTACATAACGTCTAAATCTATAATCGTCGTAGAGCAGGAGTGTACTTAGGAATTTCTCTCATTAGGATTTTGAAACGAAAGATAAGTACTTTTGATTATTACACCATGTAAAACGGAGTATTTTCACGTGTTAGTTTGGGTTATAAAAGCCAATTCGATTAAAATTACAGTACTTAAAGATTCAAGCGAGATCTTTGGTTAGATCATGTTTTTTTTAATTCGTAATATATTAATTCATAGTTACCTTTTATCTTGATTCATTTTTGTAAATATTTCGTCGTGGTATCGTATAGGCATTTTTCTTTGGTTATATATGGTAAGAGTCGTGGTTTGTTGTAACGAATGTATATATGGAGTTTATGAATTTTGAGCTAATTTACGAGACGTTTCTTTTGTAATATATTTGTTCTCTCATAAAAGTCTCAAGTTTACCTTAAGGTTAGGTAATGGTAAAGCCACGGGGCATTTCGTTGCAATATATTTATTTTGTCTCTCGTAAATGCCTCAAGTTTACCTTGCAGTAAACAAATTGTAATATAGTGTATCCTGTAATATAGTATTATTGTATATATTTTTCCGTTTGATACTTTGCTACACAGTATCGCTGATTCTGTGATAGCCTCATTCTCTTTTGTAATATAGTTCTATTGTATATATGTATTATGTGTCTTTTGTTTATATTAGGCTTCCTTTTTATTGGTTACACTGGTTATGGCGCCCAAGCCTTGAACTCACTGCCCTATTTGCTCTCCGTATCTTTACTGTGCTAACCAGGTTAAAACAGTGACGCAACCACGTCGCTTCTAGGATGGCCCACACGTGAATAACTTGGCCAATATTTTAACACCGCCACAATACATTTCTGATTTACTTAATTTATACTTAATTAGGCACTGACTTGTTTTTACTTTTTACAAATTAAATGTTAAATCAACATATAGCCACATTACTTCAAGTCCTTCGTTGAACTCGTCTTTTTTTAAACACCTCGTGCGATTTTGTGATTTGGATTGGTAACTGATTTTTAAGGAACTCCTCGTAATACTTAACGTCTGTTAGGGCTCCCATTATAACGCAGAAGCTAACGAGTTCAAATCTAAAAGTGTTAATATTCAGGCGTATACCAGAAAAAATGCATCAATGGTGAGACATGGCGAAAAGTGGTAAAGAAGAAAGGTAAGTATAACTTGTTCGTTCTCGTCTACTCCAGGACTAAGAGTTATAACGAATCACTCTGAGAGTGGAAAGAAATCGTCAAACATTGTAAAATGCATGATCAGTGTCCTTATATACTTTGTTTTTTCAGACGCAAGTTAGCAAAATCATCCACAGTGGCTTTCATAATTCACCATTCATTATTGGTAAATTAAAAATATACAACTTAACATTTCCTGACTGCGCCGTTTTTACGTTCAAATTACTAAAGGTACAAATTTAATTCAATTCCAAAACTCTATTTGATTTACCTAACAATTTATATAGATTTCTTAACTTAATTTAAACTTTGCAGATCGGAGGTTTTACGTGTAGACAAGACTGCATCGAGTTTTTCAATGAAGACATAAACTTCGTAAGTCTTGTAAAGAAACTAGGACTAGAGCAACGTTTGTCTTATCTAGCCCATACCACAACTCAAATATAACTTAGCAAGACTATTCAATGTACATCTTGTATAAAGGCGGAATAACAATTTACATGATGCCAATAGCCTCCGCGCTGGTTTTGGAACATTATTTGATCCCCACCGGTATGATAGGTATAGCACTGGCATATTGTGTAATAGACTTCTGAAAGATTATCTCGTCGGTCCAGAGGCACTGAATCTCAATCCAGTACTGGACGGCGTGGCTCGTCTCTCAAAGAGATAACCCTTTTGGAATTCACACAAATTCAACAGCGGGACATCAAATATTGATCGTAAGTAAATACGGCTGATGCTATTGCTTTGTTGTTCTGTACTGAAAAACAATATGGAGCAAACTTTTGAAACGTCTTTAAATTCAGCTGTAAAGAGAATTTAAAGGCCAACTTTCTTATTAAAAATAATTACTGTCGAGTATCAATTACTATATTATGCAATATGTACAAATCTATGCTCATTTTGCATAAAAGAGTAGAAAAGTTTGTAATTCATACGAGTGCAAAATGAGTAATTTTGTGCGAGTTGTATACAATACTTTTTCTACGACAACATATTAATTAATATAGATTTACAGCAAACAACTAGGAAATTATCCGTTACCTACAGAAATATTGACATAAACAAACTGATCGACACTTACTGTCGAAAAAAGAGGGTAAATGTTCAAATTATACAATTCTTAAACGTTAATCGAAAATTAAAAAGAACTTTAAAAAGTATTCCCGTAACTATCACCGGAAAAAGAGGCAAAATAATAGAATTTTATAATCTTTAAATGTTGGCCGCGTAAAGATAACTGCGAGGTAATTTTAGAGTCTCAGAAATATCTGGCAAAGTTTAAAAGATATTTTTTTAAACACTCAAGAACGTGATTCAAAGCGACAAGTTCGCCTGGAATCTGAAATGCACTGCTTAACAGGATGGGTTACCGCGGATTATCGGTTTAGATTTCAAATAACTTCGTCGGAGCAGCAAAAACATCAACTACTTAAACGTTTATAACTAAATAAATACTTCGGATGGAGGGTTGCATGATGTCTGTATGGAAAAGCGGAAATCAGCATTTTGTCGGCATCGTATATTGCAATGACATTTTTTGACAATTCGCGAAATCGATTTTGCTACATTATCGGCATTCCGTTATAATTTCTCTATTGCAATCATCCTAGGCGATAGAGATATCCGCTTTTTGTACATTTACAATCGGAAAACCACGACGAAATATATATCCAGAGATGCGAAATATCTTCCCGCCTTGGTCGATATGGACGGGAGTTTGCAGTTGCTTCAGAACCGCAAAAAGTAAGAGGTACAATCCCTTCAAATTAAAGTGGCCCGATCATGAAATATATCGCATTTGTTACCTAGTAACCGATGCGAAATGAAATTCTGTACAAAATTTTGTTTACGACTGACTTTACGCTCGTTAAATGAATATGTTTCGATGATGTCGTAACAAATAGTAAATATGATTAAATAAAAAAATAAAAACGAACTTTATGTTAAACATTTTTTGTTTATAGGTGATTTTAAATATCGCCCTGTATTGCACATTTTCTAAAGAATAAACCGGAAATTTGTCAACAAAATGTATTCTAAATCGGTAGGTAGGTGATTGGCACATTAAAAGCGTTTAAATTTCTAGAACAAGCGTATAAATCGCGAATATAAATATTTAATCTCAGTTCCAACAAATAACATCGTTATAGAGCGCCAGGGAAATATGGCATATATTTTAGACCGGGGCGATTCACATAAATATCGACTTCGCTTTCATATAGGTTTTTTTATGAATTTAGGAAGCTCCAATAAATATTGTAGCATTTCTGGGAAATATTTTATATCTTGCCGTTTTAAGAGAACAGTATAATTTTATGACAAAAGGGACAATTTTTTCGTCTTATACGGAACCAAACAATAAACATGTTTGCATTGATAAGAGCTTCTCCATCATGTATATTTGCATATTAAGTGATTTTTCAGTCATAAATCTTAAATACTTCGATGTTTTTATTCTTTTAGGCGTCGCGGTATGTATCGTAGGCAATTTATCAACAATAATAATAAAGAACCAAACAACATTTTTTTTGTAGTAAATGTGAATGTTTTGAATTAGCGAACAAGGTGTTAAAGGATAGACGAGTTTTTATTTTATTATTTTGCCTATACTTGTAATGAAACATATTCTTTACAGGATTTTGCAAACAGCAGAAAAAACGATCTATGAGAACTAAAATAAAAACTATTTGTAAAATTATTGATTTACAATCTTTGTATTCTTTCGATAACCTGATTCTGCTTATGCTAGCAATTAAAATCCTAAATTGAATTTGTCTTTCTTATTGGACAATTGTCATTCTAACAGTAGTTTCTACACAGTATCAACATAACCCCCTACGGCCATGAAGATTCAGTTAAAATGAGAACAAAGGCCTAAAATGAATTTATTTACATACCTCGTCATTTGGAAAATTTAAAAATAAAGAATATGATATAGGAGTAATTCCAACTCATGTATGTACATGTGTAGTTTGTTTGATCGCTCAATCATTATGCCAAGGGTATGGTCGAGGTGAATCTGTATTGCTTATAGTCTGTTTGGAAAACATAGAATAATACATCAATCAGAGAAAGACTGATCATGGAAGAACTACTATTTCTCTACACATTTATGAAAATTATACGGAAGTACTTCCAGTTCATAGAGGCGAAAAGGAAAATAAAAAGAAAAGGAAAAGAAAAATGAAAGAAAAGGAAAAGAAAAAGAAAAGGAAAACGAAAAAGAAAAAGAAAAAGGAAAGGAAAAAGAAAAAGAAAAAGGAAGAAAAGAAAACGAAAACGAAAAATAAAAAGAAAAGGAAAGGGAAAAGGAAAAGGGAAAGGAGAAGGAAAAGGAAAAGGAAAGAGAAAAAGAAAAAGAAAAAGAAAAAGAAAAAGAAAAAGAAAAAAGAAAAAAGAAAAAGAAAAAAGAAAAAGAAAAAGGAAACTGAAAAGAAAAAGAAAAAGGAAAAGGAAAAGGAAAAGGAAAAGGAAAAGGAAAAAGAAAAGGAAAAGGAAAAGGAAAAGGAAAAGGAAAAGGAAAAGGAAAAGGAAAAGGAAAAGGAAAAGAAAAATAAAAAGAAAAGAAAAAGACCGAGAAAAGAAAATAAAAAAGAAAAGAAAAGAAACGGGAATGAAAAAGATGCGAACATGTAGGAACTCGACAACTGTATTAACATCAGTACAGTACCTGTCATTATTAATGTAGGAAAAGCTGATAGTTCATCAGAAAATTCAAAGGAAGAATTTTAAAACACTTTGGTATTTTATGTGGTTATACAACACTACATTGGATTTTATACATATTATTATTATAGATGCCGTGTTCTTCAATTCATCCATTCTATAATTCACTAATTTAAAATATGTATAAAGTGAATGTACAAATAAGTGATAAAACAAACATTTTTGACCGTCTGTTAATCTGAAATAACAGATTACCGTCATGAATTACTCGATAATGGTGGCGTAGCTAATATTTTCACAAAATAAATAAGTGAAAAATTCATTTTCTTGGTGCCTAGCTTGTGTACTAAGAACTTTCAAAATAAATCTATTTCTATATGAACTAAGCGTCTGTTGCTTAATTTATCTAATTATTTCCATAATAATAATAATTAAACAAGACAGCCACCCTTGTTGACATTGGCTGCTCATTGACCAACAACCTCCAAAAAACATACATGGGAAAGATCGATAAATATCAGAATTTGGCAGTAGAGATCCAACACATCTGGGAGTTAAACCACGTTCGGATAATACCCATCATAATATCAGTAACGGGAATAGTAAGAAAATAACTGAGTAAACACCTAGACCAATTAGATCTTCCAAAAGGTCTCATCAAAACAATTCAGAAAGCGGCTATTCTACAAACTTACCATATTTTGCGCAAGTTCATAAGTGCATGATAGAACAAGATGAATTTCTTCTCTGTTTTGCTGAAAAGACCAACATATACCGGTAAAAGAACCGAGAAAATTACGAGTACATAATTATTATTAGTATTTATAATCTGAGAGCAAGTGCAACATGTTCGGTCTGGTAGAGGAAGGAGGTCGTATACTATTGTACATAATAAGGAGAGCCTGTTACTGTTAATAACATGTTCGACTGAAAAGTGGCTAAGTTATTCAGTTCTATATGGAAATATCGTGTCTAAGCGCCTTAAACATTAAAAGTTATTGATACCTATGTTAAAGGAAGCTTAAGTATGTCATTTGATAGTGTCTAAAGAATGATGTTTTAATGGAAAATTGTATGTATTGTCCTATTAGTCTAAATGTCGTCTTGAAAATATTGCGTCGAATTTGTGAAAAGTGAGCGTCAATGTGGAAGATGCAATTCCCTTGTTTCGTGTTCTGTTTTCTAGCTCAAAATGGCGCACCAGTAGCATCGTTTCGTGTCGTCCCTTCGAATGTTCCACAAGAAAGCAGGTACCAACCACTTAGTGTTTAACTTTTAGTAACTTTTTCGTAAGTTGTCGTTCCTGATCTTAAACATTGGGTAACTTCCAAACAGCAAAGTATTTTGTATTGCTATGTTGATAATAACATGAACAAATTATTTGTTTATCTGGCATTACCATGTTAATAATACCCCGAGAGCTAGCGTCACAGAAATTTGTACTATTTGTAAATGGACAGAATATGTCTTAATAGGTTGTCGATGAGCCACTGAATACCCGCCCATCGGTCTGCCGGGCTGGGACCGCTGCGTTTGGCGGCGAGGGGCGGTTTAGTCAATGACCTGACAGCGGTACTGTTACAAATGTCAAAAAAGCCGTTTTTGATTATCTCGTACCGAGCCAAATTCCCGGTTTTGCCGTCGCAATTTACGACACCGACATAATACCAATCTTTCTTTTTCTGTAGAGTTATCACACGATCCTCCACCCGACGTATTTATTTAGTTTTTAACGTTTCAAAAATTGATGTCTTTGAAGTTTTGCGTTCTCCGAGATAATAGTCAATTTTAAGTTTTGGATCCGCCGTAGCCCAACGTGCTAAGCGGCGACTACTTTTAAGTGGATTCCCGACTTCGAATCCTGCCCAGGGCTACTTTTTATTTATTTATTTTTTTATTTTTGGCAGATATATTTGATTCTATAATTGCTCATAGCTTATTTCTATGCGACTAACGTGTTAAAATTATAAATTTTTGTAATTTTTTCTGATTTTTCGGTGATACATAGGGAAATAATCTTTAAATAATCTTTCTAGTCCTCCATTCATCAGTAGGTTCGGTAGTGTAACGGCTAGAAGTCCTGATTCCCAAACAGGTGATCCGGGTTCAAACCACGTACCCGGAAGTTTTTTTTACCTTTTTACGTTTCCGGTCATAATTTGATGCTCAAATATTAACCTATATATCACATGAGTAATATTTTTAAATTTTCGTATTTGCTTAATTAAAGAGGGTTTCTCGGAGCTTCATTCAGCTTCAAAATTATTTTGTTGGAAATCGATGCAAAAAATTGTGCGAGAAAATTTATAATTCAAATTCGGATTTAATCAATCGATAGAAGCCGAACCTACAAAAACTTGATGCATTTTTGTTAAAGAAAACATACAGGGTTCGTCAAAATGAAAAAAAAATTAAAACATTTGATCTTTATGGTCGACTGAAATTCGGTATGTGAGGATTATCGATGTCGCAGATTACAAATATAAGATCGGAACTTAAAAGTTCAAAATGGCGGCGTCAACATGGCATGCCAATTTTTATCTTTTATCAAATGACTCAGCTAAAGATCGGTATTTGAATGCAATCAAGGTCGCCGATCACAAATTTTCGATCGAAATTTAACAATTCGAAATGGTGGCGTCAACATGGCTGTCAAATTTTATAATTTACGGCCCGATTCGATTGAAAATTGATATCTGAAGATCATTATGATCGCAGAATGCAAACATGAGACTGAAACCAAAATATTCAAAATGGCGGCGACATCATGACGGATCAGTTTTATCATTTGTCGTCTAATTCGACTGAAAATTGGTATCTGAAGGTAATCAGGGTCGCAGATTAAAATTAAATGATCGGAAGTGAATAACTCAAAATGGCGGCATACATCATGGGGCACTAGCTATGCCATTTATCATTTGATTCGATGGAAAATTGCTATCTGAAGATAATCAAGGTCACATTACAGACATGAGATCGAAATCCAAAAATTTAATATTGCTTCCAAATTTTATCATTCATGGTCCGATTCGAATGAAGATTGGTATCTGAAAGTAGTCATGGTTGTAGTTTATAAATATGAAATCGAATCTCAACAATTCTAAATGGATACGCCAATTTGGCTGACACGCACAATTTTTTGTATCAATTTTCAACAAAATTATTTTGAAGCTGAATGAAGCTCCGAGAAACCCTCTTTAATTAAGCAAATACGAAATTTAAAAAAAATTACTCATGTGATATATAGGTAATATTTGAGTATCAAGTTATAACCGGAAATGTAAAAAAAAAAATCCGGGTGCGTGGTTTGAACCCGGATCACCTGTTTGGAAATCAGGATTTCTAGCCGTTACACCACCGAACCTACTGAACGATGGAAGACTAGAAAGATTATTTAAAGATTAATTACCTATTTATCACCAAAAAATCAGGAAAAATGACAAAAATTTGTAATTTTACCACGTTAGTCGCCTAGAAGTAAGCTAAGAGCAATTACAGAATCAAAAATATCTGCAAAAAATTTAAAAAAAGAAAATAAAAAAGTAGCCCTCGACGGGATTCGAAGTCGGGAATCCACTTAGAAGTAGTCGCCGCTTAGCACGTTCGGCTATGGCGGATCCCAAACTTAAAATTGACCATAATATCAGAGAAGCCAAAACTTCAAAAACATCAATTTTTGAAACGTTAAGAACTAAATAAATACGTCGGGTGGAGGATCGTGTGATACCTCTACGGAAAAAGAAAGATTGGTATATTGTCGGTATCGTAAATTGCGACGGCAAAACCGGAAATTCGGCTCGGCACGAGATAATCAAAAACGGCCTTTTTGACATTTGTAACAGCACCGCTGTCAGGTCATTGACTAAACCGCCCCTCGCCGCCAAACGCAGCGCTCCCAGCCCGGCAGACTGATGGGCGGGTATTCAGTGGCTCATCGACAACCTATTAAGACATATTCTGTCCATTTACAAATAGTACATGCTTTGTGACGCTAGCTCTCGGTCTATAACCAGATGCCCTCTCGGCACTTTTGAGCCTAACTATCAAGCTCGTTAATTGTTAAACCATTTTTATTAACTTTACGCATAACTATCAACTTCGTTCAAATGTTACATATTTTTGTGGGTTACCTGTTAAGTGTTTATCTGTGTACGTTTTGAAATAAAACGTAATAAATTGTTATTGTTAATTAAGTTGTTTTTTTCTTTTGCCTAAAGCAGTAAAGCTAGAGTAATATCATCTTCAACCGGTTTTTCTATAGTTTTTGCGGGAGATTCATCAAAAAACATAGTGGCGCCCATTAGTTTTCTTGTCAGTATGTCTATTAATCTGTATTGATGAAGTTGAGGATGCAGTAAATACTTGGTGACAGGTTATTCCCACTCTTATAGTTGAGATCTCTAAGGCGTGGCGAATTTTATTAAGCAATTATCTTTCCTATTAAGGTAAATAAAATGTTACAGTACAGCTCACCTACATATAACAGAAAGAAAGCTTTTATTGCTATCTTTCAATTACAACTAGACATTAGATGGAATAAATCACCTATTGTCTGGCCTATATCTTCAACGCACAGAAAGTTTTTACAGAAACATTCCAATGCGTCGATCAACGAGGTAAAAACCAACTCGTTTTTCCTAAATTCTAATCTGAAGGACCCGAACTTCGAAACCAAACAAAAGTAATCCCCAAACTGTTATATGAACTTGCCTAATTTAATGAAAATCAATTTAGCCGCGAGGCGGCGGTCCTTATTTTATTGACATTTAAAATTGGCTACGACATCACGGTGGATGTCTTGTGAACACTCGACACTTTCCAAATAAATAGCGGGAGTGCAAAAGGTGTAAGCTCTACGAAGCCCTCGCTTTAAAACTACTAGGGGTTGTGGGCGTATAGGTAAAGTATTATATCAGCAACATCGGTGAAATAATTACATTAAAATATGTTTATATTACCTTTGAGGTATTGGGTCTGTTTACATGAATATTAAGCGAATATTCATGTGCAAAGTTCATGAGGTAAAGCAAAGTTATACTTAATTTTTATTGTAGAAAATGTTCCGGTCTATATGGTTCAACAAGGAGGTAGATAAAAGTTATAAGCATTTAGTTGTAAAAAATAACATATGGAAAGAAATAGGAGACAAAATGGAAAAAAAACGTCCTCTGATCCATGCAGAATGGAAACGCTCACATCGACGAATAAAATGAAACTAGACGAACTGCCATTTTTAGCACACTATTTGGGATCAAAATCGCCATCCTTGTCGGTCGACAGAGAGTCGGTTCTCCGCGACCGACTGTTGGAGGAAACAAAAATGCTTTCAGCAGCGATTTTTATATTTACACTGACATCAATATCAATAGTCGATGATAAGGTTCAATTAACCGGATGGACAAGATGAAAATTATCTCAACTTCTTTTCATGACGCTTAATTGTTTTTGTGTGAATCAAAACAGTTATTTTTAAAATCGGGTAAACACATTAGAGTACAGGCAAATTAACAAAACAAACAAACAAAAATTAATAAAAGGATCATCTCTGGGATTTAAGTAGGTAATAAAGTGGAGAATGAGATGATGTATTATTCTTTGCACTTCCAAGTTCCGGGAAAATTCAAAAAAATTTGGAAAAACCTTCTGATTTTCGGTTTTTTTGCTCTAGCGACCAAAATAATAAAAATAGAGAAAGAAGTTCGGAAAAAAAGTTGTAGCTCGTCTTTTTCTCTACAAAAAAGGTCCTTAGAAATGTTTGTCTTACTTAAGCCGTTTAGAAGATAAATCGAGTTTTCCACTTATATTTTTGATCCGCTACGAAATGCGTGAAAAATGAGAATTCTCCAGGAGTTTCGTACGACCGGGCTCATCGATCGATAATTCTTACTATTCAGAGCCCCTACAAAAATTAAAATAACATAAAATGTAGAGAAAAGTCTCAGCTTTAATGTGGAACTAATCACAAAATTCATAAAAAAAATTATCAATGAGAAAACGTGTCAGAAGAAGGCTTAGTGAACTTTTTACAGTTGATCCACAGATTTATTCATATATTTGCCGGGAGTCGTTAAAATAATAATTCATTTTGCTTATATATTCTTATATAATGATATATTAATCCAATTAACATTTTATTGCAATTACTTTTATTGGAGAAATAAGCCTTGTGATCAAAGTAGAGGGTATATTTCTCATCGATCAATCACCTCCAAATTTTGGAGTTCAATTCGCTATATCTTAAGTAATAATAATAGCACAGTCTTAATTTTTGGATTATAAGTACAATAAAACATATTCTTTCGAATGACTTTAGAGTTTTTTAAATGCGCGCAGAACTTTTTGAATTTGTCTACATTATTCATACACGTTCAGAAAATGCACAATTATACAGTAAAACATATACAACTTATTTGTTTCTTAACACTCTTCAACGAAATTTTCACGAAATATAGATTAAAGTGCTTGGAATCGAATCCATGCAGTGAAGAAGCACCCATTGTTACGGGAGAAATAGGCAGGATGCATAAAATTTAAAGATGTAAATAAATCAACTGTATAAAGTTTACTAAGCCATCTTCTAACACTCTTTTCCCTATGATAAAAATTTGTATGAATTTTGTGATTAGTTCCACATTAAAGCTGAGAATTTTCTCTACATATCACGTTATTTTCATATTTTTGGCGGCTCTGAATAGTAATAATTATCGATCGATATGTCCGGTCGTACGAAATCCCCAGAAAATTCTCATTTTCCGCGCATTTCGGAGTGGCTCAAAACTATAAGTCGAAAACTGGATTTATCTCCTAAACGGCTTAAGTAAGACAAAAATTTGTAGACATATTTTGTAGAGAAACAGACGAGCTACAAATTTTATTGAAAACTTTTTTCTGTATTTTCATCATTTTAACCGTTAAAGCAAAAAAAAACGAAAATCAAAAAGTTTTTCCAAATTTTTTTGAATTTCCCCGGAACTTGGAGATGCAAAGAATACATCATTCCATTCTACAGATTATTAACTACTTAAATCCCAGAGATGATTCTTTTATTAATTTTTGCAAGGGTTTTACAACATTTTGCCTTCATTCCCTGTACTATTACTTATGACAATTATTATTTGGATTTGTGAGGCGCAGTTTTTAATAAATGGCGGAGGATTTGTCGGTATTCTAATAAATGGCGGAGGATCTGGGGATTTTGAAAAGGAATTTGTATCCGCTCATGGCTAGAAATAGCAGATTCGACCATTTTTTTCTCATATTCTCGGTTCTAATAATCGCATGGCAAAGAGAAAACAAATTGTTCGCAATAAAGTTTGAAACAAAACTAGACCCAAGATGCCGATTTACAATCTTCCAGCAAAACCTTAAAAGTGACCCTTTTTGCACAATTCTCAATTACTTTTCAATTATTTAGTCAGATTTTCCTCAAATATTCTATATATTATGTATAGAGTAAATCCAGTTAAGACTAAGAAGGAAAACAGGCGAGTCGACAACCTCTCGGGCCGCAACATGCAAGAAATCAATTATTTGAATATATCAAGAATACAGCAGCAGCCTCGTCTCAGGTGGTACAAATTTCAATCGAAAGCCTGCAAACTCTAGAGAAACTAGATGACTCGGTTCAAGATTCGCTGTATTTTGTCGAGATATTTATGATTCATAAAATTGCACAATACGTCGTATCGATTCCACCATTTTGAATTGTATTCTGCAGCTTTTATTACGTAATAAGGGAAATAATTTTCGTGTCCGTTTTCAGATTTACACTCCCATTGTTGGTTAGTTTCTAAAAATGCTTCCTCTACTTCGGAAAATATTTCGTGAAATTGAACCGTATTTCTTGTTATGTTATGTTACGTTATGTTATGGTATGTTATGTTATTTTATGTTGTTTATTTTCATTGCAAGTTCGGCAATGAAAACTTTAACTGACTGAAATATAGTACTATACAGTGTGTTAATATTATGATCGTCCTTAATTTATTAGATGACACGTTTCACCAAGGCACAGATATTACATAGTGAATACTGTACTCAGTATTCACTATGTAATACTCTTGATAAAGGCCTAATAAGCCGAAACATATGTAGAGTATTTATAATATATTGATTGATTCATCTAAAAGCAGTGTTTAATTTATTAACAATTATTTTCAAGATGTTTCACAAGGTACCTACCACAAGTTCAGTTCAGTGTAGAAAAAAAAATTGTATAATTACGCAGCTCGAGCTCAGAATGTTCTAATAGTCGGGGAAATTTAGCACAAAAATAGATGAAACTATCGAAAACCTGTGCAGTAAGACGGATCAAACTACGGTTTTTTACATTCGATTCCTTGATGCATTTATTCAATTTGTTACTTATTTTAATCCTATACAATGGATGTACATGTCAAATAGATATTAAATAGCATAGAAAAAAAGTAATATGAATATAGGATATTAGTTTAGTTGATGTATGCAACACAACTAAACTGCGTCATAATAAGAAAAAAAAAAGAAAAAAATATAACAAACTAGTGTACGACATAAATACAAACATATAGGTATATACATATACATATATAGATAGATATCACATGAATGACTAAAATGATGTCAATCTATAGTATCATTTAAATATTCAGTAACTGTATAATAACATTTATTGACAAGCAGGTTCTTTAATATTTTTTTAAACGAATTATAATTTCGATTTTTGTAGCGTTCAGGAAGCTTATTAAATAATTTTACTCCCGCATATGAAGGCGAAAATTCATACTTAGATGTATTATGATTCACAGTGCATAGTTCATTCCTTTTCCTCGTATTATAATTGTGATGCTGGCAGTTTGTTTCATACAAGTGAATATTTTTTTTTGTATGTAGTAGAATTTTAAAAATGTAAAATTGCACTTGTGCATCGAAGAAATGCATTTTTTCGCGTGCAGTTTTTGAGGTAATTAAGAAAAATCATTATTAGCCCAATTTTGTTACTCGAGGAATTTTGGGGTCGCTGTTCACGAATCTGAAGTCCGTTTTGGGAAATCCAAAGATATCGCTGATTGCGAATCCGAGGTCTAATTTGGTAAATTCAAAATGGCGGACCGGAAGCAGTCAATATTGTTTTCGCTTTTGGGCTGAAAATGAGTACTAGTAGGTTTTCGAGGTCGCTGATCACGAATCAGAGGTCTAATTTACGGAATTTAAAATGGCGGACCGGAAAAACGGTCAATCTCTCCGGAAAACCTCGTATTCTTTTCCTTTTTGGGGTGAACGGGGGTTATCTTTATCTCTGATAACGATTCTAATATCCAATATGGAAATATTCAAAATGGCGAACCGAAAGTAATATATTCTTCAGGAAAAACCAGTATTTTTCATACTTTCAGCCCAAATGAGGAAAAATACGAGGTTATACTGAGGATCTGGCTCTACTTCCGGTGCACCATTTTGAATTTTCTCTAATTGAACATCGGATTCGTTATCAGCGACCACGAAGGTGTTCGAGTTCCCATTTTCAGCCCAGAAACGAAAAAAATACGAGTTTTTTCCTAAGAAATTGACTCTACTTCCGGTCCTCCACTTTGAACTCACCAAATGAGACCTCGGATTCATAATCAGCGCCTTGAAAACAGATTTTTTTAAGGCCAAGATATGGGAAATTACCCGATTTCCGGTCCGCCATTTTGAATTTCCCAAATTGGGACTTCAGATTCATGATCACCGACCCCAAAAACCCTCGAGTAACAAAATTGGGCAAATTTACACCACGGAGTACCGAATAATGATATTTTTTTAATTGCCTCAAAAACTGCACACGAATAAATGCATTTTTTTCGACGCACAAGTGCAATTTCCCACTTATATAAGATTAAAATAGGTAACAAATTGAATAAATGCATGAAGAAATCGAATGCAAAAAACCTTATTTTGATCCGACTTACTGCACATTTTTCGACAGTGCAATGCTATATTTCTCGATCATAAAGTCAAGGGGCTTATATGAGATCTGGTACAAAAAATGTACTTTCGCTCGTTGACCCCGAATCATGGCAATTTTGCCCCACGTCAAAGCCGCTAAAAAATTGCAAAAGTTACAGCTTTTTGTAACAACTCCTAGTAACAGACTGATTCAACTGTAGACATAAGATGTTTTAGCTTTCGAAAATTAAACTGTTTTTCCAACAAAAGTTAGCAAATTGATGGGAAATAATGTTACACTTATCTTGAAAATCTGCTGGATTTTCTTCGTGACATTCTAGAGTGACACCATCTGCATATATTATCAGACAATTTGTATAAACATATGATAGGTCACTAATAAGCAATAAAAATATGAGAGGACCTAGCACAGATTCCTGCGGCACACCAAGTCGGATATCTTAATCAGAAAAAATGATTCCAATTCTAATTGACATTTTCATGTACTTGGGATTATCCACAATAGGTATCTACTAAAACCTATAAGCATATCCTTTCCTTGCACTGGATGATTACTTATTTTCAACGCATTTATATATACAGGGTATGATCCCTTAGGTCACTTTATGAAGAAAATATGTCCGCAACGACTTAAATTTTTTGCTAATAGTATTGATTTTCCTTAATCATTATTTTTTAATATTTCAGAAATAACTGTAGATCTTATTTTCAATTTTGGTACGTGTTAATCGGATACGAAGCCACATATTCTACTTAGAAAAGTTATTTTATAGCTGTACCAAACATGGCGCCCCTGCAAACATGTCTTCTGATATTTTTTACCAAAAAAGTAGTACGCCACTGGCATTTCTCTTTCTGATTAGCCTGATCAGTTCTACATGAAAACTGTCTCTTACGTTTTTCTCTTCAGAAGCACAGTTCTTGATTAAAACAATTAAATTCAAATTTAAACTAATTTATTATTATTAACACTGATAAGCTTTGTTTTATAAAAATTGTTGGAAATAGCCACCTTCACTTAATAGGCATGTTTCCTTCCTTCTTAGCATTGAATTTCGCTCTCTTTCAAATATTCCCAGCGTATTCCGTATAGTTTTATACGAGGCAACTATTCGTTCTATTAAATCTTCTAAAGTGTTAAATTGGAGTTTTATTTAAGAAGACCCCACAAAAAGAAATTGAAACTATTGAAATCGGGGAATCTTGCTGGCCATTGCCGAGGTCCTCCTCGACCATGTACGTAATGCATTGTCGCCATTTCCGCATTCGTAAAATTCATCATATTTACTGAGATATTCGAATAAAAACAGCGAAAAATTAAAATAAATTCAATGAAACAGTAAAAATCGAAGAAATAATACGATGAGATTGTTTTGAACACCAACAACTTAATTTGTGTCAACAAAAATTGTTCTGAAAATGATGTTTGTAAAAACGTCATTTATTCCAAGATAACTACATTTATGTGTTCAAAAATTATTATTATTAGTCAATACTGCTAAATGAAGCAATTTGAATTTAATTGTTTCAATCAACCGAGAAAAACGCAAGAAACCGTTTCCATGTAGAACTGACCAGGCTAATCGGGAAACATGTCAGTGGCGTACCACTTTTTTTGGTAAAATTTATAAGGGACATGTTCGGAGGTACGCCACTGGTGGAGCGATAAAATAACTTTTCTAACAAAAATATGTGATTTGATATCCTATTAACACAGAAAATAATATCTAAAGTACTCTTTGAGATATTAAAAAATATCGATTCAAATAAAATCATAGCATAAAATTTAAGCCTTTGCAGACATATGTTCATATGAACTTTTCTTCATAAAATGACCCTGAAATATTGGCATATCATTAAGGAACACCCTGTATATTCGTTAGCAACATCAGTAATACTTTTAAATAACAAAGATAACCCGTCTGCCTACCATAGTCAAAGCCATATTTTGCATATTTGTACCAACAAAAAATGCAACCTCTCGTTTCCAGAAGTGACGCACTGTTATCGAATATTATAGCCTAAAAAAGTTGGCTGATCTCGTTAGGGTAAATCGCTCAACGGAAAAAGTCTACTGCCTGGATAATGCCTCTTGTAAACTCATTTCATTGTGAGAATATGGAAAGGCATTACGATGAAAACCTTGTTAAAAATAAAAAATTCGAGTACCATCTTACGTCAGGACACTTAGCCAACTTCCACAGAGTTTCTTGAATACAATAGTTTCGAATACATACTTGCAACTAAGTTTAAAAAAAAACAACGAATTGACGGGAATAAGATTGAATTTATTGCGAGAATTATGTACAACTGTGTGCAGAAGGCAGTGTCTAGCGTGTAATCGTTAAAGAAAGGTGCAGAATAGTTCACTGTCCTCAGAAAACTACGAATAACCCAAGAATGCATTTCTAAAACAAAAGTACGACAAAACTGATCTACATATATTACTGTAAGAAATGTACTGAAAAGCGCATAATTCTTTATAAATTCCTTCTGTGGGGTTTCTGGATAGTTACTTTTTTATTTTGAATAGCATCCTGTATATTTTTTGACCTCACCTGATGGTTTCAATTATCTTTACAACAGTAAATGTTTTATGTAATTAATAATAATAACAATAATCATAATTTATTCGTCAGAAAGTTACACCGTAGTCTCATTGACATGTCAAATATAATACAAATATGATATAAATATAAATAGAAATGAAAAACATTTTGAGTACATACATTTAAGATAGATGTTAGTATATACTCGTAATATGGTCAAGCCCCTTAGATGACAACATTAATGACACTATAAACGTATATGTACATACATACAACATAAATTAAAGCTATGTACAACAAACAAATACAAAATAAAATGAAAAGAAACGTGTGTCACCATAAGGTTAATAAATAATAAGTAAATAAGATAAAATGTAGCAGACTTGTTACAAAATTGTGATATAGTCATAGTGTAAGTACAAGAAAATGCTTAATTACATATATTAATCTAAGTTTGCATTAATTTAAACTCTGATGGATGATAGTAAGCATTTGCCAAAAGATGGAGTTTTAATTTTGTTTTAAATTGTGCTAAGAGACGAGTCTTTAATACTAGTTGGGAAAGCATTAAACAAACTGATTCCAAAGTTATTACGCTTTGTATATGCTAATCTTTGTAGGGGGGGGGTCTGTATTTTGTCTCGATTCCGAGTATTGTAATCGTGCGTTTCACCATTCTTGGTATATTCGCTTGAATGTAACTTTATATGTACCAAGTAACAGTATATTATTTCAGATGGTAGATACATTATCTTGAATTTGATGAACCATGGTTTACAGCTTTCAAGTTGATTCACACCTGCCAAGGTTCTTATGGCTCTCTTTTGTACAATGAAGAAGTTTTGAATGTGCTTAGATGTACCCCAGTTAATCAGTCCATATGTCATTGCACTATGAAACAGTGCATGATGACATGAGTGCAGCGTCTAGATTCACCTTGTCTTTAATTTGTCTGATGGCGTATATTTTTTTTTATAGTTTTGAAATTAAACTACTGATGTAGTGCCGGTCCAATCTATTATCCAAAGTAAGGCCTAATAATTTTACAGTTTCAGAGGCATTATTTTTCGTGGAGAAGAGCAAAGTATTTGTCTTATTTGTGTTTTGGCATAATTTATTTGCATTAAACCAGTCAGATGTTTTATTGATGACGTCCTTTTTGGAATCAGCAATAGTACTTGTGACTCGCAAAAGTGGTATCATCCGCAAAAAGAACAGTGTAGATTGACATGACATTAGGTAAGTCATTTACATATATTAGAAATAGTAGCGGCCCCAGCACACTGCTGCCCTGCGGGACGCCGTGTTGAACTGGGAGCATGTTGCTGATTGTGTCATTAAATTCCAGCTTATTTAGTAGGATATCTTTAAACACGCAGTCAAATGCCTTACTCAGATCAAGGAAGAGTCCCAGCGTGGAATTCGCATTTTCAAAGCCTTTACTGATACAGTTAACCAGTTGCAGCACTGCCATTGACGTATTTTTACCATTCTTGAACCCAAATTGCCAGTCTACGAATATATTATTAGATTCGAAGTAGCTTATTATTCCTACAGCTATAATTTGTTCACGTATTTTAGCTAATATTGGAAGTAGTGCTATGGGCCTGTAATTGGATAAGTCCACAGCATCACCTGATTTTAATATTGGGATAATTTAAGCCTTTTTTAGTTTTGATGGAAATGTGCCTGTCTCAAGAATAAAATTAATAATGTAGTTTAGTGGAGCAGATAGAGCTAGTATATTTTCTATATACATGTCTACAGTATGGTTGTATAGGTCCGTAGCTTGAGAGTTCTTCAAGGACCTTATTACATTTTGTTCCTCCAATTCCTCGGCAGGATAAGGATAATAATTTCTTAGTGACAAGCACGATTGGTCAGGCTGTCTATCGTGGACTGAGTTCGATCCCCATCTCCGACACTGGCAATGTCATTGAGTAATGGATGTCCGCGTTTTCTCAAATGCGTAACCCTAGAGTTTGGATTTGGGGGGTCGTCTACTATTGTGTGGTGCATTTAATAGCTCAAAAGCTAGAGTAGCAAAAAAGCAAAATTAAGGATTTTATTACACATAGAAAAGCACTATTTACATTTTCTTAAATTGATATTTAATAAGATATTTAATAAAAAGCACGCCAAACTCACTGTCACTCCCATTCTTCCATGCCTTGCGTTTTTATTGGTAAAATATATGGTGTTACCAATACGATTGCAAAGTTTTACTCAGCAATGTATTTTTATGTCATTGGAAATTACTTTTCCTGCACTACAAGAAAAATCCAAGAGTTAATCTCGACCGAGTTATTTCTTGCGATGAAAGCGACTAAAAACATTCTGCAAATTCCTGTCACCGATTAAACATAATTAGAAATGCTTTCAGCATTACGAATCTTCGCGCTAAATTAATTTCTCGATTCGCGTTCTCTAATCGCTTTCCGACATCTACAACATCACTTTACCGATAACACTCTAATATTTATTTTTTAATTTAGTCGGGTGTTAAATTTAAAAAAAACACACCCACAACGAAAACGATGAAAATCGCGAATCATAACATATCGTTAAAATCTAACAATCTTATGTGAAAAAAATGTAGAGACCCATGCCCGTTGAGGGTGATCCAGATACAACGTTATCATCATTCCGGATTTTTTAGTGGGCTCTGGTAAAAAGTTGTGCAATTAAAATAGTCCAGTCAACAGGGGGTTTCACTCTAATTTGAGTCTTCATTTACATGTATTTCCGGAAAAGCTCGGTGAAAACGCACTTTACAGAAAAGTTGGAAATAAAAAAAGTCTTATATTTCGATGATACATTCACGATGATGAATTTTTTCAGATTTTTGTTTTAACTTTTACATTTCCCCTCACCCACTTTTATATTCCAGTCACTTTAGAAGAAAATTTGGTTTCTGATCTAACAAAATCCTTCATTTTTCTTTTCCCTTTTAATCGATTTATTTTGGTGTTTCCATAAAAATGTTAAAAATCGAGAACGAGATCACTGTGGCATAAAAAAATTTTCAAGGTCAAAGTTCACAAAAACTGTTTCTTGGGAATATTGCGTTTTCTATGGCTCGGAGGCCAATTGACGTTTATTATGAAAATGAAAGATAATGAAATTTCGCACGAAAATGACCTCTTTCATCTTCTATGTACAACGAACGGTTTAGGCAAAAATGTGCTTCGAAGTTTCCGCGCAAGGAAGTTTTATTTTCCAATTACGTGAACACCAAGTACAACATGTTATTAAAATTCTGTTTCCGTGAGTTTTTGTTAACAACGAATAAGATTATGAGATTTTTTACAGTTAAAACGTTTCCTAATCTCTTTTTGGAAAATTAAGTACATGTTTCTTCATAACGACGGACGCCACTGGTGGATTTTAAAATGTTTTACCGTGATACAATCTCCTGATGGATAAGTACCTTCCACCCAATTTTTATAAAAATCACATTGTAAATAAGAGTGCTGTGATATAGGCGTCTTGAAGAGGGACACATACTGTACAATAGTTAACATACATATGTTTTTATATTATATATCGATCAGCTGATAAATACTATACATAGAACAAGCACTTATTCTATGCATGGACTATATGAAATGGAGCATATTACGCCTGCGCAGAAACTTTGAAGCACATTTTTGCCTAAACCGTTCGTTGTACGTAAAAAATGGAAGAGATCATTTTTGTGCGGAATGTCATTATCTTTCATTTTCCTAATAACCTCAGTTGGCCTCCGAGTCATAAAAAGCGCGATATTCTTAAAAAGCAGATTTTTGTGAAGTATTGAATAATTTTTTATGCCAGAGTGATCTCGTTCTCAATTTTTAATATTTTCTTTAAAACACCAGAATCAATCGATTTAAAAAAATAGAAGGATATATTTTGTTAGATCAGAAAAGTCTAATTTTACTGAGCTATTTTAGGAATTTTCGAATAGAATTATCTCGAAAAATATGCGTTTTTAGCAGAAATTCACAAGAGTAAACACGTCTTATTTTGTGCCAAAAAAGGTAAATATGGGAAGCATGTTGAAGAAAAAGTTGGGGGGGGGGGTGGCACAAGTTGATTATTTTTACCTAAAGAATATGCCTGAATATTTTGGGATCTTTCTGAAGTAGAAAAAAAATTAAAATCTAGGGGAATTCTTGGTCGAAATTATTTTTGTCCAATAAATTCTGAAAACCGGCAGCCGTGTTCTTTGAACAAAAATAAGCAACTCACCCCCCCCCCCCCAACCGTTTCTTCAAAGTGAATCCTTTTCCCGTAAAAAAATTACAAAAAGAATTATTTTTTTTGTTTGGTATTTTTTCCGGGAGAAGGAAACACTTTGAAAAAAAAACACCAAGAGACAAAAGATGCTTATTTTTCTCCAAAAAAAAATGAGCTTGAATATTTTCAGAATTTTTATGGAACATTTAAGCAAACCTTCGCAGATGTTCACAGTTTCAATCGCCTCTAGATAAAAAAATCGAATTCGGTCGGACTGGTGATCACAGAGAATTTTAATCAGGGGGCCCGGGAGAACATTTTCCCCAAGTTTCAGAACAATCGACCGAAACCCATTTTTACTATAAAAAACTACCGGGTCCTTTTATTTTCCATAAATAATGTTAATTTATTGAAAAAAAAATTTTTTGAATAAGAATAAGGAGTACTAACCAAACCATGTAGTTTCTCTCTAAAATCATGAAATAAAAATTTTAACATTGGAAATGTTTATGTTCGTATATGGGGGTCGAGTTACCACTTTTCGTTCAAGATCAAAAGACAGCGGTGTCGCGGTCGAGTGAGACTGTCGTGTATGCAACGGCTGATATATGCAAATGTAATATGGGTTGTATATATGACAGGGGGTCAAGTTATCAGTTTTCATTTAAGATCGAAATGCAGCGGTGTCGCAATCCAGAGTGGATGATAGCTAAAAGTTTATGTTTTATGTATGGTGTTATCATTTCCAATGTCCCGATGGTCGCAAGAATTTCGAAATCTGTGATTTTTTTGCAAAACGTCATATTTTGCAAAATATTACACATATGATAAAACGGACAGCGAGAGTCTATTTGGTAAACATTGAAATGTATGCAAAAAAAATTGAGCAATCTAACTGAAGAATTCGTACAGTCGTGTAATTCTGAATACAGAACTCAAAATTTGCAAAAATTCGCCAGTTTTTGCTATGTAAAAACAGTGTTTATTATTCAAGCACAATGGAACCAATTTTCTTTAAAAGGAAAATGAGCTTGGGAAGGTTCAAATCGGACGATTAGAATGGAAATTATAAAAAAGGCTTATAGACAATTATTAATTTTGCGGTAATTTTGCAGTAACAAATTTAGCGGTATGTGAGTTACATCAAGGGTATTTTTCCCGTAATGTGACTAGTTTTTTACTATTCTTACAAAAAAATCGGCGAGCAACAACACTTAATTTGTTGTTTTGCCTAAAATAACTGGTCTAACCATCCGTTAACATGCTTTCATGAAGCAACTGACTACAATCTATACGCAATCAATCGGAACAAAAAAAAAGTAGGCTGGTAAAACGCCTTCTCGACTTCATCGAAAAGTTAAAAAAAAAAGGACAGTCTGATACGCCACATCATATGAATATTAAGTCGGAAATATCCGCCCAACGTACTCACCTGAACAACAAGAATCCCAGAGCAGTGACTGCGGCCCTACGGACGTCATCGTTCACGTCGGAAACCTGAAAAAAAAAATACGAAAATGAAAATAAAGAATAATGTTTATAGAGAAAATATACATCAAATACATATATACAATTCCTGGAGGAGAAAATATCGACAAGGACGCGTTTCAACTGCCCCAAAGGAAATACATCAACACAAGCGAATATTAAGATATTTCGACGTGTGAAGATTTTTATTATATATTATGTATCTATATGATATATGATACCAGACGGTTCAGTCTACTGCTAAATAGCATATTTTTTAGGATGTGTTATTTATTTCACAGAAATAAAATGTATACTGGGCTTGAACAAATTTGTGGGAATATTGAACAGCCTATGTTCTTACGCTCCAAACGGTAATGGGTGCATTCAGCCGACTCAACAGTTGCGCAACTGTTGAGTAGCGATGGACTGAATACCACTGCTACCAGCCGGTTACTCAACTGTTGAGTGGTAGCGGTAGCCATTTTTTGTAGCGGTTTTCAAGAGCGCTCACTTGTTGAGAACGTAATTTAGTGTTTGAAAATGGCATGTTATACCGCGGATTATGAATATATTTTTGAATGAATAAGATAACAAATGATAATAACTCGTGCAGTTTAGAATGACATTTGTAAAATCTATGAGTACCGAATACCTACTTAATACTTATGTCAAATATTCCTCTAGACATGCGAAAATGATCTTTAAATTGATCATCAAAATACTGTGGCACGACAACCTCAACATAGTCCTCATTCCTTGTAACCAGTCGTCCTATATAACCTTATTCACCACCTCTAATAAGGGCTGACCTAACTCTTCAGCCACATTTACGATAAAATTAAAATCGAACCCTTCAGCTTCAACAAGCAAAAAGATATTAAGATCATCCATTTCGATTCAAAGTGTATAATACATAAAAATAACCAATGGATATATATTTTTTTTATTTTATAGATTAGAAAATAACTAAATGATGAGAGCTCCAAACAGATGCTACTTCAACGGTAATATATTTGCTATTCAGTGGGTTCTGGGTTCCACGTCGCTCCAAATGAACGGTGATCTGTGCTATCTCAACAGTTGAGTCGGCTGAATGCACCCAATGCTGCATATAGTAGAGCAGGATTCCGAGCGTAGCACGCTTATTTAAGGAGAAATTTTTTTCGAAGTAGAAAGATATGGGACCTAGACCAGCTGATATAGAAATAAATAATATATTCTCGGTTGACGACCTCTTCCCTTGGTCGAGACCAAACTTGTGAGTATTTTAATATCAGAGATCACATTTTTTTATACCGCGCGCCTACAAGTAAAAACACGTATTACTCGCAAACTGCTACACTTAGGTGAATGATTCTAGCTTTTATTAATAGAGTTTATTCCATATAATAACTTTACATTAGAAAAGTGTCGTAATTCGACTTATCACATTTTGAAAAACGAAATATTTTTTGCAATAATTGATTAAAATGCTCATGTACGGCTTTCACACAGGCATAACTTTTTATTTCACGATATCGGTTTCAAATTTCTTATATTGTCGCATTTTGGCATTTTACTTCTAAGATTACAAGTACAGGGACAATTGACTTGATTCTTGTTGCAAGGAGTTCAGAAAGATATTTAGAAAAAAACGGTACCTTTTATTTTTTGGGGGAAATGTTTGGTTTTAATTTATTTCCAATAATTGGTCAATTTTAATGACCAAAAAAACTCGTATTTTTCTCGGTTTATTGTCGACAATGAGCACTCGAAGGTTTTTGAGGTCGCTCATCACGAGTCCAAGGTCCAATTTACGAAATTCAAAATGGCGGACCGGAAGAACAGTCAATTTCTCTCGAAAAACTTCTATTCTGTTCTTTTTTGGGCTGAAAGTGGCAACTCGGTGGTTTTCGTGGTCGCTGATAACGAATCCGATGTCCAATTAGAGAAGATTCAAAATGACCGGAAGTAGAGACAAATTCTCAGGAAAACTCCGTATTTTTTCTTCTTTGGGCTGAAAGTACGAAAAATACGAGTTCTTCCTGCAAAATATACTACTTTCAATCCGCCAGTTTGAATTTTCCTTAATTGGATATCAGATTCGTTATCAGCGATAACGAAAATCTCCGTGTTCCCTCTTCAGCCCAAGAAAGAAAATAACACGACTTTTTCCTGAGAAATTGACAACTTCTGGTCCGCCATTTTGAACTTACCAAATTGGACTTCAGAATCGTGATCAGCGACCCCAAAAACCCCCGGGTAATCATGTTTGTCTAATGTTATGGCATATTGTGTATGATAACAATTGTTTCAACTAATTTAATTAAATTGGATATTAAAATTGGCCAATTATTGGAAAAAAAAATGAAATCAAACATTTCCGCCAAAAAATAAATGTACCGTTTTTTATAAATATCTTTCTGAACTATTTGCAATAAAAATAAAGTCAATTGACTTTGTACTTTTAATTAAGTAAAATGCCAAAATGACGCGACTAATGCGCTACTTGACTAATGCGACACGCGCGTGTTCAAATATCTATATATAGCCCTTATTTGTGAAACGCGACAATGTTATATGACAGAAATGTTCCTTAAACATCAGGAAATATGTTGGTATAAAGAAATTTTAAAATCGATATCAATTATTGCAAAATATATTTCGTTTTTCAAAATGCAATAAGTCGAATTACGACACTTTTCTAATGTAGTTATTTTATGGAATAAACTCTATCAATCAAAGCTAGAATCATTCACCCAAGTGTAGCAGTTTCCGAGTAATATGTGTCTAGGTCTTATATCTTTCTACTCCGAAAAATTTTTTTGGACGATTTCAACCCAAATCCCGCTCCGCTAATACAGCTAAAATAACTATTTGGAAAATTAACTCAATAATTAAAAACGTACAAAACAAGTAGGACACATTTTTAACATAAATGCATTTGCCAATTATTTCGGTCAATCTTATAATGAGTCTTCATTAGATATCGAGGAACATCACTTTGAGACCGATATACCTAACAATAACCCTATTGTTAGCATAAACTCTTTCAGTGAAGATGAGGTTATTCGGGCTCTAAAACGAATTAAACCCAAAATGACGACCGGTCCTGATTCCATTCCAGCTTTTTTATTAAAGGATTGCGCTATCATCTTTGCATATCCTCTAACTCTAATTTTTAACTTAATCTTAAAAAACTGCCTATTTCCTG
Source organism: Stenurella melanura (assembly GCA_963583905.1). NCBI lineage: Eukaryota > Metazoa > Arthropoda > Insecta > Coleoptera > Cerambycidae > Stenurella > Stenurella melanura. The sequence goes on from OY757311.1 coordinate 12,948,007, forward strand.
ACCTATGGAAATATTCCAAAGTATGTCCCATCTTCAAAAAGGGAAACAAACTAGATATTGAGAACTTCAGACCAATCTCTGTAATTTGTAACTTCTGTAAAGTCTTAGAAATATTACTTCATGATAGAATATATCATTCGATTAACACCAAAATCTCTATTAATCAACATGGATTTATGAAAGGGCGTTCAACAACAACAAATTTATTCTGTGTAACTCAATATATTTCTGAATCCCTAGATGAACGTGGGCAGGTAGATGTCATATATACCGATTTCTCCAAAGCGTTTGATAGACTTGATCACCAGTTGTTACTTAATAAATTAGAAAAAATCGGCTTCTCATATTCTTTGCTCCTTTTGTTTAAATCTTATTTAATGAATAGGAGTCAGTACGTTGCATTAAATGGGTTCAAATCGATCGAATTTGCTGCCACATCTGGAGTTCCCCAGGGATCTATTCTGGGGCCCTTGTTTTTTAACATATTTATTAATGACATAGTGAACGAAATTAATTTGCCTTACCTTTTATATGCCGACGATCTAAAAATTTTCACAGTAATTGATGAAATCGATGACTGTTTTCAACTTCAGACTTCTCTTGACAAAATAAACACCTGGTGTACAGTAAATAAATTATTCATGAATCCTAGTAAATGTAACGTAATGTCCTTTTCTTTAAAAACATCACCTTTTATTTTTGATTACAGGTTAGATAATGTCATACTTCAAAGACCTATAACATTTCGCGACCTCGGCGTAACTTTTGATAGTAAATTATCCTTCACTGATCATATCGATACCATTGTGTCCGAAGCCTCCAAAGCCCTTGGATTCATCGTTCGTACTAGTCGAGAGTTCACTAATACTGATACTCTGAAAATTCTTTATCAATCCTTCGTCAGATCGAAACTTGAGTACGCATCACTAATTTGGAGTTCCAGTTATGATGTTCACAAGAATAACTTGGAGGCAGTTCAACGTAGATTTCTTAAATTACTGTGGTTCAAATCCGACGGTACCTATCCAGTGATTGGTTTTCCGCACAGTAACTTGCTTGAAAGATATTCTATGACTACTCTTGAGGTTAGGCGTACGTACTTTTCTCAAGTATTTTTGTTTAAATTACTACACAATGATTTTGACGCACCCGAAATAATTAGTAAGCTTAATTTTCACGTTCCCAGATTAACCTCTCGTAATCACCAAGTGTTCTATTTACCTACGCCGCGTACCAACGTACTAAATAATTCACCTTTATATACGATTTGCAGTACTTCTAACAAATTATGTAACGACTTCGATATTTTTAATTGCAGCCTTAGTGACATAAAACAAAATGTTCTAAATTAAATAACCAGTGAGTGTCTTTGTTTTTCTTAATTTGCTTTGAATCACATATGTGTATATATGTATATATAGTTTTTATATTTAAACATTTCCCATGTTATTTTTTTCTCTTTCTTCGTATCATTAGTTATTCATAGTTCGTACATTTAAGTAATTTTTTTTCTTCATTTTACTTTCTTTCTATGTTGTTGTATATTATGTAATTAATGCTTTGTATGCCTTTATTCCTGTTCTGTAATTGGGTATCTTACCTGTTGAACAGTGTATGCAATAAATAAATAAATAAATAAATAAATAATAACATAATAATATTTATTTCGCATAACTTACAATACTACATTTCACTTGCAAATGAGTTCACTATTATAGCTATTCTATCTATGAAATATAAATATTTTTACAGAAATTAAGAACACAAAACAATCTAGAAATTTCTCAATCTCTCTTCATAGAACCATTCAGGCAAATCTCGCACATTCTAATAAAAGAACCACTACACTTATTTTGACTCATTCTAGTCTGCGAGTGGTTTAGTTTAGTCTAATTTTCCGTGCAAATTCAATATTTTTTCATTCAAAATTTTTCAATAATTTGCAAACTCTTACAGTTTTCACTGACATTATGGGCAGTATCAGTACTAGTGCTGATATTTTTCGTCTATGCCCCTTATTATTTCATTACGAATTACCCATTTATTAATTGGCGTAAGCTTAATTCGACTTGTTTGGTGTAAACGTATGCAGTAGTTAGCTATTGCTATTCAATTAACACGAAAACTTTCATGGATATTTATCCTCTTGCCAATTATTATACTCTTCGCAAATACAAAACGAAGAGTATATTGCATTCGATCGGCACATTTCTAAAACCGGTAATATTGCACGTAGAGAAAAAAATTTGATATCACGGTGTTGGTGACCGAATTCTGAACAACTTTCAAAATGTCCGTCCGTCCGTCTATATATCCGTCTGTCTGTCCATCCGTCACGTCGAGTTCCATTTAATCCTGTGACTATTATCCCACGCGTGTTTACAAATTTTGGATTTTTCAAATTCTCCCCTTCTAGCGTAATTTTTATGTTCACCAAGTCTTACGTTGAAAGGTCTAGATGATTCACCTAGGTAATGTTTTCCGCACTCACACGGAACACTATAAATGCAATTTTTTCAATTTTGATCAATATTTAGAGGTTTGGTTTTTGATAAAACCGATCTTAGCGTGGAGCCCGTTTGAGAAACCGTTCGTACGGAAAACCTATTCCCAATTTTTCGTAATTTATCTGATAAACCATGTATATATGAAATAACTGCCAGTGACCTAAATACCTCAGGTTGTGATAGTATATTCTCTCTACTATCAATGTTCAATAACTGACTATCAACAAAACTCTCAGGATATTGATTATTTAATAAGACAGTTTTTATAAATTGCTTTTCGCTTCCTAATATTACATCATTTGAAGAAATAATTTTGGCCCTGTCATACAAACACTTAACAACACCTTTCTTAACACAAATATATTGATTTGAACTGAAATTTAAGTATCTGTTTGTGTGTGTTTGCTTTCTATACACACTGGTTTGGTATGTGTTATCTAATTGTTTAATTAAAATATCTAAGAAAGGTAATAATTCATTATTATTTTCTATTTCTATTGTAAATTTAATTGAAGGTTCTTTTTCGTTAATCTGATTCAAACAATTACTTAAACATTCTTTACTATAAGGCCATCTAGCAAAAATGTCATCCACATATCTCCACCATACAATGGGTTTATAAGCTAGATTATTAATATTACTTTCCTTAAAATTTTCTATGATAATGTTACTTAATATTGGAGATAATGAAGAAAGAACCCATGGCCATCCCAAAGTCTTGTTGATATAAGTCGTTATTTAATTGAAAGTATGTTGTTTTAATGCAAAGTGTAAGTAATTCCATTATAGTTTCAATGCTTAACATAGTTCTATTCGCCAAATTCCCATCTTGTTTTTAATTATTATTAATGTTTTATCTACAGGAACATTTGTAAATAGGCTTACTACATCAAAACTGACCATTAGATGATTATTATTAAAACGATTTTCTGTCAGCTTTTCCAAAAAATGTTTGCTTTTTTAATATAAGACTCGGAGGAACCTGATAATGGATTTAGGATTTTAAATAAATATTTTGAGAATTTGCTACATGGAAAACTAATTGAACTCACAATTGGTCTTAAGGGAATGTCTGGTTTATGAATTTTTGGCAAACCATAGAAATGAGGAGGTTTGCTGTAATGTGGAGTTCAATAACTGTAAATTCGTTTTTGTGTTTAAATAAGACTATATATTTCGTTTTCTATTAAACATTAAACACTTGTTATGATAACCACATTAATGTTATACTCATATACCATATTTTTCTGCTTACAATAAATTGTAAAATAATGAATCGCATAATTCTATTCTTTTTATTACCAACTATAAGAGAAGTTTTGATTTATTCTTCAATGTGAATTTTAAAGTATTGTTCTAGTTTCGCTTTGCCTCATTTGTCCATAAACAACCAGATACGAACAAACAATATACATATGGATTAGATCATTCTTTGTCATTGCATACAGAAAGTATGAAAGGTTTTCATTTGCTTAATAGCATAATATTTCTCTAATCATCAATGGTAAGCAAAAAATATGATGTAAAAAATCATTATACCTTGTTAATTATAAATGAAAGGTTTACATTTTTTATCCATTATCATTAACTATTAACCATGCCATGCAATCGATCGATAGAATTCCTTGAAAATAGCATTATTTTACGTATTTAGCGTATAATATTAATGCTAGACATTTGTAATTCTTGCAGACATATGCCGCTACCTTTTCATGTAGTAATATAAAGACTGATGTTCAATCATTGGAACATCTGGCATATTGCGCGATGGATTCGTTTCACACCATCTACATACCATCTCATCATACTCCGTCTAGGCTATGATATTGTTGTGTTTCCGCCCCTAGGAAACACCATGTATGAGTCTGTGGGTTCTAAATAATTTTAACAAGAGGTAAACCACTAACACTGTATGTAATAATTTACTGATTATACAAAACTTCTTATTTAACCAAAATAACTTTTACACTTTGTTTACTTTATATTTAACCTCACTTTTTCGCTTTTCAACTTCTTCACTTTTTTTAAAACTTCTCTTTAATAAACTTCTTCCCGCCGTAGAATCTCGCCTTATATACCCTGAAATTGCCTTTAGAGTTATCTAGAACATAATCAAGAATCATCTACCACACTCTAGAAAACTCTACCTCTTTCTACAAGTTTCCAGTGACTATTAGGCATACGCGTATCAATCTCCAGTTTCAAGGGGGTGTAATACATAACAATATTGTTGACACCAACTGCTTTGTCAGTTTTTACTTTTTATATATGTGCCTTCACTTTTGATCGTAGTCCTACTGTTCGCCACCCTCTGCCATAGGATGGTCAAAAAGTTTCTCACAAAACCTAAAAAATCTGATCTGTCAGCGTACCGGTAGGGCGTTGTGTTTCTTACCCTTAATCACAATTACTGTTCGGAGAAGAGCGTTGGTGCGTTCTCCTTGTTGCTAGTATGACAATTCCACAGGACATTTCGACCTTCGTCATATAGTAGAGTAGGTAGACCTCATATATTATTATGAAAAACTGGACCATCAATTATGAAGAACAAGCGGTTTTCTGTTTGCCCTCGACATATCTGCAGCGCAACAAGAAGGTGCAAATGAGCAACTGGTGATCTGAACCATAGTCAGCACTAGGTAGAATTTTATAAAGCTTTATTGAAGTTCTCGATCGAGTTCCTTTCAAAATATGATCAATATGATTCCGAAATCTACCATCAGAAGACGTCCAAATGTAAATGCACCATACGTGCAGATCTGAATTAGAATCTTCATTTATTTCGTTCTCAGAGGCAAAAATTACCAACCACAGCGGACCATCTTCCACTGGTGAACTGGTAAAATCACAAAACACTAGTAATGTCCTTGTTTGATATAGTGTGAAGTAAAGTTTCTAGATCTTCGTAGAAAGCTTCCACCTCCTCCTCTTCAACAATAGCTGTCGGTGCATATACTGTGTCAATTCACTATTGCTGTCTTGGCACTGGCCCCTAGGGAGATTATCCTATCATTGACAGCTCTATATTCGATGACTAATAGAGTTATTTCTTTAGAGATCCAAATTCCAACTCCATTCTGGCTGATGTTAGTCTTGTTCTCGTCATGGATTTAAAATATCCCGAGGTCCATATTGTTGCGTGCTTATACCTCCTAGTAAACACCAACGGAAATTATAAGACAAAGACAATACCAGACACTTCTCTGAGCTGATGGCTGAACTTCCACAGTACAGGCTTCTAAACAGCAGTGTCGCGCCCAGTTATAAGAGTCCTCTTACATTCCAGTTTGCAAGTCGGATTTCCTGCCGAACTTTCAACTACCCATCAGCAGACAATTTCGCCCAAGGTGGTCAACTCCCTGTGCCCAATAGCGAATTTGATACAATCTAGACCTGGAAAGACATCAGTTGTCAGTCGACACGTGAAGCTTGTCCGAAGGCATATATCCACTGGTGCTCGTAAGTAAAATTAACTACAGTGAAAACTACATAATGTGAAATATTCTCTGCAACACGTATTAGAATTATCATCGCAAAAAATTCAAACACCAATACATCTTTTTCCAGTACAAAATTACTCTTCCGTTATTTTTCTCACGATGCTCCTCGACAGGGCAAACACTTCATTTCTCCTCAGATTCAGTCATCTTTCATTCGATTGTCTTTTATGTGATATATGCGCAAAGTTTTCTAATTTAACACCAACTCGAAATGTTTCCTATTCTCCTTCGTAAAATATCATAGGAGCATATGTTTCATCTGTTTCAGACAAAGTTGAAACTTTCAAATCGAATGTACAAGCCTCATATAAATAAGAACTTATCCCTGCTATAAAAATTAGGTTTTCCAGGATTTATGACGCTGGAGAGAAATTCAATGATTTTCCTGTTTTATATGTTGATGTAAACTGGTACAAATTTGCGGCTTACATAATGCTGAAGGCATTTACCATCCAATTATTAGCATCGTGAAATATTTAATTTTATTGCACCCATGGGGTTACTGTATAGTGAATAATATACACAAGCAAACGATGCCGGTGCATTACCTGATGAATAATTCTGGAGTATTAACAAAATTCTGACATCACTAACTTCACAAACCACTGAAACTATTTGTGACTAACTTTCAGAATATACCGACTTTTAATTTTTATTCACTATCATACAGAAATAATTAAAGTGTCTTACATGTCAAAAGTTGAAAAGCATGATTTTTTTGTAAAAATCGAAGTAACCCATGCAAAATAAACTATAAAAATATAAATTAAGTGGGTAGTTTTAATAAATATTGTCTTTTTATTGAGTAACGACAGATAACAATAGGGTGCCATGGAAAACAAATTTCAAAGTCAGACATCAAATCTTTAAATACGCATATACTCAGAGTATATTGTTATTGTAATTATAAAATTGATCAATAATATTATCAAGTATTAGTTTATTAGTTTGAAGTTAAATTTATGGATACTCTAAATGTAGTAGAAAAAATTGAACTTGCGCGTTAGAGAAGATAATGACAGAACTTTGGGAGAGGTATGTGAGATATTTAATAATAGGCACCCGAATAGGCACTAAAAGTACCGTTTCTAAAATAAACTAAATTTTTAATGAGTGTGGCACTGTGAGAAGGCGTATTATAAGAACGGATAACGTACAAAGGCCCAACTACGAGTAGAACGTTTTAAATTATTTTAACAACAATCCAAACGCCAGTGTAAGAGTAGCTAGCTTAGATTTGAATTTACCTAGAGAAAATATTCGCCGATGCCTTAAAAAGAATAAGGTAAAACCACTCAAACCCAACTTTTACATACGTTGGAACCTGGTGATGGTGAAACACGGATGGAATCTTGCTCGTGGGCCCAAGGAGAGTATCTTAATAACAGAATTTTTTTGAAAACTACCTTATTCAGCGATGAGGCAACTTTTACCAAAAATGGGGTGGTATCGTCACAAAATTGTAGGTTTTGGGCTACAAAAAACCCAGAGTGGGTAATTAATTGTAAGACAATATTCCCAAAAAGTTAATGTTTGGTGTGGGCTACTCAATGACTCAATCATTGGTCCTTTCTTTTTTGAAGGTAATATGAATAGCATGCAGAAAGAGTAAATCTACACTTTCAATTAGATGGCAGCACTGTCCCTAATGCCAAAGTGGTTACCAGATGACTTAATGCTAACTTTCCTAATCGATGGATAGGTCGAGGTAGCCCGTTAATTGGATGGCCACCCCGATCCCCGGACTTAACACCGATGGATTTCTTTTTATGGGGTTTAATAGAATCAAAAGTTTACAGGTCACGCTCAAGTAATAGAGAAGATTTGTGTGCAAGAATAAGACAAGCTTGTGCAGAAGTTACCTGGCAACAAGTACAGAATATCATAAAGAATATTAAAAAACGATTCGACAAGTGCATCGAGATAAACGGCGGCCTTGTAGAGGCTACAAAAATTTAAGATGAATTGTATTATCGTGTTTTAGTTTTAGTGTTATGTTGTAATGTGTTGTTATTTTGTTTATTAAATACCTAATTATTATTACTTTCAATTGTTCACGTTTTTAAGTAAAATATAATTAAGTTTGTTTAAAAGACAATATTTATTAAAACTATCCACTTAATTTATCTTTCTATTGTTTATTTTTTATGGGCTACTTCGATTTTAGAATTTATGATTAGAAAAAAACATGTAAAAGTTATTATAAAATAATATTACCTACATTAATTTGTCATAAATCTGTCATTGTTTAATATTTCTTGACGAAATTTTGGATTTACCCATTTGAGATGTTTCTGAATCCAGTGGTATAGTTAGATTTTATAAAAATAAGTCGCTAATCAAATTTGTCCATTTTTTACATTGAAAAAATATCATAGTAGGCCTTGACAATTGAAATTTATCTCTAAATTTTTGTCATAAAGTAGAGCTTTCGATGGCCTATCATTTAATAAAAGCGTTAAAATCAGATAATAGAAAAACTTTTTACAAGGTGTTTCCATTCAAAAGGGTCACACTGTATGTCAAATAATGACATATGACCGTTACTTTTAGAATGACTATAAAAAACATGTGAGTAGTAGGTGTTTTTATTTTTTATCAGCTTTCGGTACCATGTATCATTTTTAATTACACACATCCATCCTCGGCCAGCGCAACTTTTTTAAGCAGCTTACCCTTTGTGACATCTCAAATAAAAGGTAATTTTAAAAGTCTATTGGGCTGAGAAAATAGAATTTATCTTGAAACAACATGAAAACAATTCAATTTTTTTCTATGCCCTGTAATAGACTTTGCTTTGATGTATCACAAAATCAGGTTGCTATTTTATAAATTGGAGAGGTTAGGGAAGGGGTCCTGTAAAACCAAAAATTATAAATTACTGCAAAAATTGCATCATCAAAATTAAAAACAGACGTCCAAGTATTTTTTAAACAATAAGTATACTAAAAGCAATAGTCATGTTGCACTACCTTATACACGTTATATATCAAAATGTATTTAAAGTGTTATACGGTAATACAAAACTTGTCGGTACAAAAAGATCAAAATTTATAAAACCTTTTGTTATTTACAATTTTCTCACATGTTTTAAACATTTTTATACCAATAATTGAAAGTGGCGCAGCTGGTAGTAATGAAACAACATATCAGAAACGTCATGTCCTTAATATTTAAATGACGCTATTATTTTTACCACATCATTCCTCCAATGATAAAAACTCATATTTCAGACATTCTTAATTAGTTAATTGACCCCTTTTATTGATTTTCCTTCAACCTGAATGTCACAAAATATATATTTTGGATTTAAATTTAACTGAACGTAAAATTCATCAGAAACTGTTCTTTCACACATTTTTTTAAAGGTTCCTCCTTTGACTAATTCATTACAAAGGAAACTAATTGACATCAAGTGTAGTATGTAGCTTAAATATTAGTCTATGATAAAACTATTTACAACATTTAATGACATTAAACAATTCAAATCGAAAAACTACGAACATTTTAAAAATATATGATAAAAACGTTTCAGACCAGATTGTGACTGTAATGGTTTTCATCCATTACCATTTGAAACAGATGCTCATCTTTAATTTACGCACCCTTAAAAAATATTACGCATAGGTATATATCCCATTGCGTGTGATATTCTCCTGGAGCAAAATGATTTTATAACGTCAATAAAGTTGGAACCTCGCGCTCATATATGCGAACGGGAATTTAAAAAACCTCTTCAAGCTTTTATGTCATATAGGAGGGAATCCACGTTGAGTAAATATATGTTAATAACTTCAGATAACTTGTTTCTCTTTCCCGAAAAATGCTAAATCAAAAATACGGACGCATTTCCCAAGGAAATTCTAGAATAGTTTTTTACATTGATGAGGGTCCTTCGTTCATCTATAATTTATTATCTTACGCAATCTACCGAGATTAGAAATTCAATGGAAATGAAGATAATGTCAATGCAAAAACAGCAAAAACCATGTTGTGTCTACTTTTGTTTACTTTTATATGATTTCTTTGGAAATACGTTTATTATACAGGGTGTTTGGTGCATCGTGTGCCAAATTGAAATGGCCGACAGAAAGGGTTATCTGCTATCCTTTCAGGCCCCTTAACACTTCCCATGCCCTGCGGAATTTTTCATATCGACCTTTTATCTTTTTAATGAAAAAAACCCAAATTCTACATTTAAATTCAAATTATAAAAAAAAGTATTAGGCGTAGACTGCGAATTTCATTTTTATTTTGATGTGTATTGTTGAAGGGTTCTTTTAAATCCAAAATTACTGGCATTAGTCATCTAGTTGTTTTTTTATTCACTCGCAAACTTTCGGAATAGGTAAAATTAAAATTTAAACTTAGACTTTACATGGCTATAAAAAAAAACTCAGAGCAACCGGAATCTTCCAACTCCCTCAAAAATTCTCTAGTCTATCCTCTTGCTAGTGATGTGCCACATGTCATAAAAATCTTTTAATAACTTCGTGAATTCGCTAAATTAATGAATCGGGTCACATAAGGCTAATATTCAAAATTCCGAATAAAAAATTATTTTTGCTTAAATTAGGCATGGGAAACAGGTAAAATCTGTTATCTCACTCTTGCGAAGTAAAATCTATCTTCTGTGTCTTTCTGTTCATTGGTTTTCTTGAAATAAAGAAACAATTACATTTTTATCATTTATTAAAAAAATTTAAAAATCTTGCTCAAAGTGTTGGTCTCTGTTGCGAATGCAGGCCCGACATCTGCTTCGTATTTCGACAGTTGTTGTATGAAGTCGTATTTCCTCCCTAATTGTACCGAAAGCCGTTTATATGCGTTGGACAAGTTCCTCCCTAGTCGCAACCTCCGTCGCGTACACAAGCTCTTTGGCACGTCCCCAGACATAAAAATCCAACGGAGTTAGGTCTGGGGAACGTGGAGGCCATTGAATAGGGCCATCCCGCCCAATCCACGCATTTGGGAACACATTGTCTAGATATTCTCTTACAATCAATCGCCAGTGCGCGGGAAAGCCGTCATTTTGAAAAACTCTAGGCCTATGCGTAGATTGGGCGGGATGGCCCTATTCAATGGCCTCCACGTTCCCCAGGCCTAACTCCGTTGGATTTTATGTCCAAACACCCTGTATATCCCAAATTACAGATAGATATAGAAATATTATAGATAATACGCACATATACAATGAAATCGATCTGACACTGCAGACATTTTATTTATAGTTCGATTTTGACTGTCTTTTTATAATAGTGGTCCGAAAACTTGTACTTTGAAACATATTTGTCTTGCAAAAATCAAGGGCTACTGCGACATCTCTTGAGGGCCCAAACCACAAGAATGGGCTTGTTCCATGATATTCTTTTTATATGGTTTTTATACTTTTTCATATAGTACTCAATATTCTCATTATACACTTAAAATTTCGTATTATTAACTTTTTTCGTTCTCGAGATATAAGGAGTTGAAATTAGTAATAGTTGCAAAAACCGAGCACTCATTTGTGATGTCACTATACGCAAGTGACGTAAGAAAAATGGCTTTCTGGGACCTTTCAAATTTAACCTGAAAAGTCGAAAAACATGGAATTTTTAAACGCTGGTAACTAAATAAATACGTCGAGTGGAAGTTCGTTCTATGTGTCTACGGAAAGGAGAAGGTCGGCGATGAATTATAACCGTAAATTGTAGGGTCGAAATCGAAAATTCGTTCTGGCAGGAGAGAGAAAATTGTAATTTTTTGACATTTCACTAAATTGTACTCCCCTACTGTCAAGTAGTAAGCAAAACAAACAATATTTAGAAAACACTTATAATTATAACCAATAAGGAGCATCAAGTCTATTGAGATCGCCGAGTCTATGCGTATAGTGACGTAGCGCCTGGCCACGCCCCATTTTCGCGAGATGGAAATTTGTAATAGTTTTTAAGATACTAAACGTGCGAATAAGATTCTGATTTTTTGCAGATCCATTAATTTATACTTGCACTTTCGATTTATGAAATAAAAAAAAATGCCGAACAAGCCCATTGTTTTTAGCGATTTTGAATGACGCCACTGGATTCTCTAAAATAAGTCTGTACCAAATTTTGTAAAAATATGACATTTTAAAAACTGTGAGGTTAATTCAGTGATTGATTGATTAGCCAGCTCACGGTAGGCATTGCTACCACTTTCGGATATCCAATTTGCATACTTTTTATGCCGCCGCACCGGCCGCACGCTCTGGATTGAATTTAGGACATGCTTGTGCCAGCAACGAGAGCCAAATGTCGCATGGTATAGGTGTTGGGGAGATTCTTCTTTCAAGTTTTCATCTATCATCATCTCCGTGCTTATCCTTCTTTTCAATCTTCTGTTTTTGAAGCTAGCTGTATGTACACTCTGGATATTTCTTTATTGTATTCCTTCTTTTGAGTTCTTCGTTCTGTAATAGGAAGATGTTTCAGGTGTCATTATTTGCTGTATTGTTGCTTGGTATATGTTGTTGCTTTTCTGTGGTCTTTATCTTAATTGTTGTTCGTATTTACTGTGTGCTCATGGGTGACTTCTTCAGCATCGTTTTCCCCGTCGCTGTTGTTGAACAGTGAAGTAATTACCCTGTTGATTGATTTCCATTTTTTTATGGTATTTACTTTTTATATTCCTCTTTTTATAGTAGGAAAATGTACCAAGTGTTATTTGGTGCTTGGTTGTATCCTTTACGTACTTCCAGTTTCTGTGTCTTTAGTTTTCCATATATTTTATGGGCACTGTTGCTATTTGTTGTTCTCTTTGCCTTAATATTTTTAACCCTCTCCCTCATTTTTTATTCACCAGGATATGGTATATTCTAACTAGTTGGTGTTTGCGTTGCTCCATGTATCACGCAGATTTGGCTCTTGCTTCATGTATTTCTTACTGTCCTATCGAAGAGCTGTGTGTTAAATTTTTAGCAGGCTTCCATTTACATTTGATGACTGTGTGTGAAGTAGTTTTCTAGCGATGGTGTTATCTGTATGCGCTTGATTGTCTTTTCCTGTGTGAGCATTGAAGTCGCCTGGCATTATAATAGTTATTTTTCTGTTATTAATCTAGTTTCTTGGATGATCTGCCTGAATACTCGCCCTATCCGCTTGCGTCCAGATGTGGTTTCAGGTTCTCCCGTATGTCCTGTATGAGTGTGTCCATTTCGTATGCTTTCCAAGACCTATATTAGTTGAATTTAACAAACTTTTATTAACTATACCACAGTAAAGTAATTTACAGTGACGAGAGAATATTTGATCTGACATTGTTACAGTTTAATTGCCGTTCACTTTATACACCGTTTCTTGTTAGACCTTTTGGTTTCCAGAATTTATATAGACCCTAATGCTGGGTTTTTATTTCCTATTAAATCTATCAGGATGCACTTTCTTTTATTTACTTGCCTTCTGTTTAGCATAATTTTAATTTTAAGAAATTTAATTCGGTTTAAGAATTAATAAGGATTAGTAAATTAATATAAAGTGATATTTCCCCCGTGTGTACATTGACAGCTTCTCTTTACGTTATGTTGCCTTGATTTTTAGGTCATTAGTCTATTTTCTTCCATTGGTTTCCCACGCTATGTTTAATCGCTGCATTCACCGTTTCACCCTTCTTAGAAATCAGCTTGTTGTTATCCACTGAAGATAAGTTTATGATGCTCAGTTTATATTATATTGCCAAATGTTTTCGCTCCATTTACAACATAGATTCTTAAGTGGTGCTACTTTCAACCAACTTAATCAAAATAACCAGTCTCATGCTAATTTATATCAATGAATGTAGAATTATCCACGCCTTAATCAACACAATCTCGTACGATTTCCCAAAGTTTTAACAGAGTTTATTCATAATTTCGTAGGAGCAACAAAAAGCACGTCTGCCGTCGATGCCATCCGAAACCTAACTCAAAAACTATATTATTCCAAGAGCCCGTGGCACCCAGAAGTCTTTTGCATGTAAACTGATAGTCATTCTTATAGGTCGATTCAGAAAGGTATCGAGATACTCTGTTGAAAAGTATAAAGTGTTAAAAGTCTATTTTTTATACAAACCCTAACTGATTTATAAAATATCTTCAAATGAGGAAACACATATTCATAAAATTGAAAAAATATTATTTTTCATCACATATGTTGAATAAATAAACGAAGAAACCGATCGAGCAGGCGCTTGATTTAGCGTAAGAGGAAAATAAATCCGACAAGATGACACCAAGTGGTTGGATATGCCATAATTTAAATTATTTTTTTCGGCTTTTACATGGAATCACTCCTGCATAGCAAGTAGGCAATTTTATCGAAATTCTTATATTTCCTCACTTGAAGATATTTTACAAATGCCTATCAGTTGGGGTTGGAAACGCTGATAGAGAACACTGTAAATTATTAACAGGATATCTCGATACCTTTCTGAATCGGCCTATAAGATCAGGATCTTAGCGGGTAAACGAGACACGCTGACCCCAACATTTTTTGATTCTGTTCAAAACCAGTTTTTGGTTCTTATTTGATCGACTACCTTATATGTTCTGATTTTACCGGGCTATGGGGAAAAAATCCCAATGGCCCGTCTGTGTTGAACATATTTATATGCATAACACGGTTCGCTTTGGGAAAAAATCTCGTTTGTAAGTTTATTAAGTTAATTAAGTAATAACTGAGTTTGATGCCTTTGATTCAGCATCGATCGCACCCATAAAAGGATTTTTCTTTTTGCGTGTGATTGTGTTATTGAGGGACTTAATTAGTTTCCATATTTTTGTTGTTCAAGTCTGGAGATCGTTATAAAGTTTTTAGCTAGAAGATAATAAGTTTAATTACTTTTTATTAGCTTCGGTGAAGTACGCTTACATGCAAACAAAGAAGTTTTAAAGGTGCTTCGATAGGAGCAATGAAATTATTCTCTCACTAGATGTGGGCGTATGCGTCATTAAGGGTGTGAATCAAAAGTATCAGAGGTAAGTGGAATTTTGTTTGGTGGGTTTATTACAATTATGTTCTATAAATAAATTATTTGAATTGAAATTGAATTCAGAAAAACTGAATACATTACGCGGGATACGGCTAAACCTAATGGTGTGGGTGTTAAGTGGCATTTTGGAAGTCATTGTTATAAGAGTTTTGTGAGTTAATTAACTCCGTCAAACATAAATCACGGTGAAATAGACTGCTGGCATATAGCATTCTCTCAGTTTTAGGTAATTGATTCCTGAAATATTTTAAGTCAAAAGGCACAAGGTGTTCCATTTGAAATGCATTTTACTCATCAATATTTTACCAAAAATTAAAAATTATTAGCATATATTAAAAATACATAAATCAAGAATCAATTAAAAAAAAAGTTTTATCTACACCAATTGGGAGCCGAGATATGACAATTCTTGGATTTTAGTCGTTTATTAACAAATGAAGTGAAATAGTTACTTGAAGTTAGCACCAGAAATTTCAAAATATTTAAAACTATTAATTGACTATGTTAAAATATTTTTAATCACATAAGTTGTTGCAATATTAACGAATTTAATTTCTTTAATAGCATGCACAGCCTACTCCCGCAGTATAGAACGTTATTTTTATCTAACAGCAAAAATAAAGAAAAACTGATTGCTCTGTTAGCTGAAGAGTTGCGAAACTGTAAGATTGGCGTGACGATATGCAAGGAAGTTGCGGATGCTGAAATAATTGGCACTGGAATCAGCAAGAAAACAGAAAATAATAACGTCATCACTGTTGATGAAGATATCAATTTATTAGTAATATTGACGCAAGTCGCATCATTCATAAGAGAAAATATTTATTTTCTTAAACCGAGGATGGGCAAAGTTGGTGACAAACATTATTCCCAAAAGAGTTTTAAGTATTTAAATTTCAATAATTGTATGTTGTTCCTACACGCGTTTTGTGGATGTGACACAACAGCATTCAGCTATGGTAAAAAAAGAATTATTGACATTCTTTTAAAATATCCACATTTACAAAAACACTTTGAAGTGTTTTACGACAAAGTTGCCTCAAAAACAAGCTCATTCTCTGAGGGATAAAGTTAAAGGAACGTACGGTTCTTGCAATTTATCACACCTCCCTCCCACCAAGGAAGCAGCAAATGAACACTGCTTAAGGGTTTATTTGCAAGTTCATCAGTGGTTGGCTTTTCGGTCTTCTTACCTATTTCCGATGTCTCAATCTCGAAAACGAAACGAGATACAGAGCTGCGGTTTGCTCCATTCGATTTCTCTCACCTTCCTACGAACCCCTGAATTTTAAGATTCTTGCGGGCACTTTCATTTTCTTGGAAAATTATAAAAAAATTTATGCGATTTCAATATCTCTTCGCATAAACCGCTCTAACATTTTCTATACAAAATTGACCTCCTTCTTTGTGCTTGATCGATTGGAAATTAAATATTCCAATTCGATGATGTGGGGCACGATATGTTCCGGTAATTTTTAAGTGAGATAGCGACTGCCAAAGTGAGAGGTCCGTTTCGACAATGAGAGCTGACTTCTCGCTGTTCTATCAGCGCGCAGGTTGACCATTATTTTTGAATAAACTAATAAATAAGTAAAGTAATAAGTAAATATTGGATTTTAGAATAATAGTTTTAAATATTATGAAATGTTTATTGCTAATTTCAAGTAACTATTTCACTTAATTTGTTTATAAATGACTAAAATGCGAGACATGTCATATCTCGGCTCCCAATGAGCAACATGCATGAATTTTAGAAATGCAATAATTTATTATTTTTTCGTTATATATGTTATATAAGTTGAGAAAGTAATGAAGAAAAGGTATAAAAAAAATGTGTAGCCTAAATAAACGACTTTGAAATTCAAAATTTTATGGGAACATTTCCACGTGACTGAAAACACCACGCTATTGGTCTGACGTCATTCGGCATAATATCTAATGGTTGTCTATCTGCCAACGGGTTAAATCATAAATTGTTTTGTTTTGTAAATGTGTACTGATATTTTCATAAAAGAAATCATTCATTTATTTATTTATTTTAATTATTAAGTGGTAAAAATGACGGACAGTGGGTTTTTACGGGGCCAGAGTGACAATTTGCCCATTGTTGATGTGTTTATGATAAACTTTTTTGCTACTAATACTGATTTTATTAGTGCAGAAATTGGAGTACTAAAGCAACAAGGTATGTGTCATTCATTATTCTAAGCATTAATTCAATTGTGCCCATTTTTATCCTTTTACTGTAGTTAAATATAACAAATTATTTATGTACCTAACCTCAAAATAGGTAAACAAGGCAATGTTTTAAAGTTATATTAATTAATATTTTTCATCTTAGAATGCTTTACTTTTTTATATAATAAATACCTCCCGTCACTTACTAAGTACGTACTTTTAGGTAGGTAGGTACATTAATAGTAAAAATAACTTGACATACATAGGTATATATAAATATATAACTGGATAACATGTAGAACGTCGAGAAGTTACATTATTCCCACCGTTCTTATACATTTATACATGTTAATTCAAGGTTCCTATTAACAGAAGTTAGTAAACTTTTGTATTCCTATAAATAGGAAAGTGACCAAATTCACCATGATATGTAAACAAATTATCACAATAATATTAGGGTTAGGTACATATTTTCATAATATTATTATAAAATAATTAGTTTTAATGGGTAAATTTACATCAAAATGATCCTGGCAGCAATATAATCTTGAGGATGACGATAATTCTGCATTTCGGTCGTCGCGTCTCATAGCTCTGCGCAATATCTCTTCTTAACTTTATCGCGTCTAGGCACATTAAAAAATAACTTTTCTGGAGTTTTTATTGTAGTATTTGTACATTAGGGCACAATACAATATTTATAGCTACTTTTCTTTGTATTTTCCATAACACAACATAAATAATGTGTACACATTCGCAATCACAATACGTTTTCCGTCGGTGCGATGTGCCCGATGACGTCACACCGAAGTAGCGCGGAAACTTCTCCATTTAAACGTAGTTCAATTGACAGCTGCAGTAAATAATTTTTTTAACCTTTAATTAGAACATAAAACAAAAATAAAATACTGGAAAAAATAATGTTTTTTAAAGATCTATTCATCTGTGATGTTTAAAAAAATTATGCATTTTGCTCATTGGCGTAGATAAAACTTTTTTTAATTGTTTCTTGATTTATGTATTTTTAATGTGTGATGTATTAATTTATAAACCGTATGCGCGGCTTAATAGAAAAGGATATTAAGTTCTGTTATAAGTTGTCAGTTGTAATGTTATTGAACCAAGTAAAACGATCCATTTGAAAAAAATATCCAATTTACTATAAAAGTAAAATCAGACAAAAATCCCATGAAAATATAATATTAAAACCATTAAAAGGACTTCTAAACACCATTGGCCTAATATTAAATCGAAATCTACCTAAAAAATTATTTTACTAAAAATGACCAAAATATTGACTTTTATCTCGAGGACGACGGTCAATCGCCTTTGCGCTCCGTCGCTCCAATTTTCAAAAGTACTCCAAAAATTGAAATTTCAAGTTGCATGGAGCGGAGAACCGCTCCGCCCGACGAACTTTTCGGAAGTACCCCGAAATTGGCTTTTCGAAAGTACAACGAAATTGGTGTTTTACAAGTAACAATCCTCAGTCAGGATGTAGCGAGTAGCTATTTTAAACGTCAAAATTTAGGAAAAAAATCAATGGGGCGGTTTTTCCGATAAAAACCGAAATCCTCATTTAATATTCCTCAAAGGGTTGGAGCATAATCCTCATACAAAACCCCAAAAACGTACAGAAAAATAGTCAAAGAATTCAAAGTCGGAGGGTCGATTCCGACGAACACAAAATATTTTTATTCCGGCTCAGGCGGACAACGCCATACTAATCGCTTGAAGGCGAGTCGACGGAAAAAAAGTATATTTGTGTTCGATGCCGTTAGTACGTTTATAGAAGCAGGAAAACCATCGGACACATATAGATAGCTTCTTTAAGCATCTTGATAATAATTTCGATAATATTAGTGCCAAATTCAAAGTGAATAATTTTCAAAAAGTTTTGCATACATTTTACAAATATTACTAATTCGGAGTCTGAATCTTTTTGTACAGTCGATTGTCATAGTTCTCTCGACGCTGGATAAGTTGCACTCCTACGGGAGGTAACGGCTTGCCGAGTGGTGGTGCTCTTTGATGTTTGCCTTATACACATTAGCTAAGTATTGAATATTTATAATTTTTACATTTTATGAATTATTTCAATAAATGAGAATACATTTTAAATTCGATTTCTTATTGATCCACTAATTATAAGATTTGTGACCGACGGGCGATTCTGTGGCGTGAGTCGGACAATTACTTTCCGCGGATCACCTTTGATCCCGCCAAGTCTGTGTACTTGTCCGAATACTCATAGAATCCATCGACGGTCTTAATTATTAAGAAGTGTTTCTGAGATAGTGCTAATTATAAGCTATATTCATTAAAAGTGCACTGACCAACATATTGCTCTTTTTATTTTTATAGTAACGTAGCACACAAACTAAAATATATTTTGGGCACCACAGCACTCTGGATTCAGAAATAGATTTTTTAATAAAATTTTTAATGTTTATCAAAAAGTGACCAAAATGGATGTATTGTATTCAAAATTTCCTCTAGATTCCAAAAATGTAAAAATGTATAGGGTGTTCCATTTAAAAATCGAAAGTTGTGGGCATTTCCGGTCAAACCGGATGTGCACCAAACTTGATTTTTTATTGAAAAGATGGCATTTTAGTCGTGTAATAAGGCCTCCAAATTTCAATTTTCTATTCCAAATATTTTAGGAAATATCGGGGCGAGCGCAATTCGTGACTCACCCGGTATGTAGTACCAGTGAAGCAATAAATATAATAATTTTCATGTATTTTCATTATTATTGATTATTAACACCGAGCAAGGTGTAGCACATGACATAAGGTATGTTAATAATTTTTAATTTTGGGTAAAATATTGAGGAGTAAAACGCATTTGTTAAAAAAAAATTTAAACAAATTCAAAAAACATGTTTTTCAAAAATGCAAAATATATTTTTTTTGGCGCCGCTGAAAAGTACATAACATAAGCTACAATCTGAAAAAGAAAGTTAGTTGTACGACTTGATGCCCAAAAACGGCCAACTGTTCAATTTTTGATTTTGTTATTGTTTTTGAGCCGTTATTATAAACATTTCGACTTGAAATTTGGTACCATAATTTATAACCATTAGTGGCACATTCTTCTAAAATTTGGTTAAATTTAATACATTATTGTTTAAGTTATTACCAATTGTCTGGAAGTGGCCACCCACAATTGTTTTTATGTTTTGCAATTTAACCAATTGACCAAGAGAGTTCGGATACATCTAGTTTTCTTCGCAATTTCATCGTGAACAATTTGTTTCTCTTTCATTATTACGATAAGAATCATAGAACCAGAGTTATTGAAGAAAAAGTGCGAAAAAACGCAATTTTGAACATTCATTTGTTTAAACAAAAGCTTTCCACCACACGGATTTAATCCAAAACTTTTTCCTAAACATCTTGTAATGTCTACAACAAATTCCAGTAATAAAATTGCTATAGTAAGACAGTTCCTTATTAGGTGATTTATACTCTTAGTTCTTTTCCACTAAACGGTAAAGATTTTTTACGGTAAAAAGCTTACACTATTAACCATTATATGACGAACAAATATGCGAATATCACGTCAAATAGAGATGTTAAAAAATCCATTACAATATGACTCGACAAACACTTTACAAATACTTTATAAGAGTCCAGACTTTTAACAACCCTAAAAATATGAGTGATACGACGCGACATCGTGTGCCGTACAAGTGATGTCTTTTTTTAAATTCCTCCAAGCAATTATTCGACGCGAAATTTCAGCCAATATTGATTTGAATAAATAACGCTATACCAATAATTTGTGGATTATAGATATAAATAAAATACACTGTTATGTTCTTTGCCACCATGTATTCACAAAATGTGTTTCATACAATAGAGGATAATAGTAAACAGAGAATTTCACTCATCTGGCGCCCTACGCTTTGTTTATTAAAATAATAATTATTATTAACATTATTATCTTTTTAGTGCATTTTTCTATACTGTTTCAGGTAGTTTTTAAAAGAGCGTTTTTAATTTTATTTTTTTTATCGCGTCTGTATACTAAATACGACGTAGCTACTAAAAATCTTTTTTATTCGCGTTTGACAATTGAAACTTCAATCATTTTACCGTCATACTGGGAGACAGTTTTGGTGAAATTTTCCATAAAACTGCTCAATGAAATTAGGGATTTGCATTTTTTATCCACCAGTAAAAAAATTTAAAGTTTCATGGACAGTATAAATATTAATAACTGGAAACTTGAAAAACTCTTTTAATAATTTATTTAAAAACATCCCTTTTAAAATATAAACACTTTATAAACTGACTACAAACTTGATGAAGAGGAGTAATTAAAAAAGCAAATGAGTTCCTAACGACTTCTAACCCAAGTTACTTTTTTAGGATTAAATATAAGAATTCGGTACTTTTTATTCATAATATCATTAACTTCAAAGTAGTATTAGCATAAGTAGGACGTCAGAATCTATAAGAATATATCAGCCAAAATGTATACTAAAATTACTTTAACTGCCAAGGCAACGATTACCTAGAAAGATGATTGGCAGAATACAAAAGGAGAAGTTAAAACTAGTCTACTGTAATATATGAATTGTGCATCTACTTGTACGTATTTAAACAATAAAACATTCATTGCTTGAAAACTACAGTGAAAAAGTTACATTTTATCTCAATTGTAAAGAATTATGCTCCAAATTGGTCTTCTAAAGGTGACAGCGAGAAGAATTAATATAATAACTCAGTTTTAGAGCAATGATTAATACAGTGTTCCTGTTTTTAAACGTTGCTAATAAAATGCAAAATTGTTTTAAGAAACACAAGACCTTTTACACAATGTTGTGTAAATTTGCCAAAACAATATCAAAAAGATAAAAATAGCTAAGAAAATTATATTTGTTTTCATCATCGCTGTACCATAATTTTACACGAAATAAGAGCTTCCTAAAGTTAGCATCATAGCTTGGCGCTAAAAAAATTACCTAAATTCAAATGTCAATAAAAGAGAATTCCCTAATTTCAAAAATATATAGTGAGTTCACGACAGCACGTTAAAGCTGGGGAAATTTTCTTGCAGATGCTACTTTTTCAAGTTTTTATAACATTTATAAAGTTCGAGCACGCCTTCCAACACAGCAATCGTCGTAACTAGAGCCATTGTTATCAGTTTTCCAGAATTTCGAATTCTGGATATGAAAATCGTGTTCAGTTACCTTAAAGGCTACAATGTTTAAACTATTTTTAAACTTATTTCTATACGTTTTGCGTAATTTATCATTTTAAGTCAATCATTTTGAACCTGCTATTTTAAATTTTAAAATTTAGGTATCATATTCGTATACAGCGACCTCAAACATCTCCGAGTACAAATTTTCGCGACAAAATTAATCACATTTAAAAAAATATTTTTGGAATTCTCTTTTTAGTTCAAAAAAATCTAAAAGAGCGCAAATGTTTTTAAAAATAAACATTAAACTACTTTACATATAAGATATATCTCACAATGTACGATACAGGTCGATAAAAATAGATCAATTAGGTTCAGATCTGGTCAGAAAACAGGTCAAAAGTTTAGATGCTGTTACATTAACTTTTTCTCTGTAGCCAGGAGAATATTACACATATATTCATATCAGTGAACCACTTATAATAAATATATGTATATCATCGATTTGACTTAGCAAGTCCAATTTAATTATCGGTTGACTCATTAATCAAACTGGATTGAACCCTTATAATCCCTTTTTTAAATAAAAATAATCATAATTTTTTTCAAGACATTGAGTTAAATCTACTTAACCAAGCTACTTTTATACGAATTATACAAGCGAATCCTATATGTAATTTTATTTAAAAAAACAAACTTTCTACTTACAGCAACGTGGAGCAGCTTCCTGATCGCCTGGTTGTGTCCTGTTCCACAGTAAGCCATAGCCACGGTATACATGCCCGATCTACGAAGTATGGGGTCTTTGTCGGAAGTCAGCTGTTGGATGAGAGGATCGGCCTCTTCGAGACGACCGTACATGGTGAACGCGATGCCGACGGCGAGACCGCGTAAAATTTTTTCGTGCTGACTTTCCTGAGCATACTGAAACAAAAAAATACAGGTAAAAAAAATAATCATTAAAAGGGCAACAAACATACGAAATTATAAGTTATTCATTACAATATACTGGGTGCTAGATAAATTCAAGCGAATAGTAGAGGAAATAGTCCAATCAAATTAATACATTTTTTGGCTCTATAATGTAAAAATTCTTCCTCAGTGTAAAATCAAAAAGTTGTCACGCCCTATTTGGCATTAACATCTGGGGTAAGCAGGGAGTTAATTTACGGAGACACCCGGTATATGTGATTTAAAAAAAAAACATTCCGTCATTATTCGTGATAAAATCGACAAGAGCGACCATGGGTTAAACAAGTCGGTACTAATCAGCTTGTGGTTAACATATCAGGCAATAGATGGCGAACCTGGTAACATAAAATAGAATTTCATGTTAATCATTGTAAAATGAGTGATTCTCTTTTATAGTGCTAAACACATTAAAATGCATTGATTTCAGCATTAATCCGAAAAGTACAAATGTTTACTCCATATGTCAGTTTTCGCAAAGTCCGAATGCCGATAATAAAGATCTCAGTAAGAAAACTTAAGGGTTGACAACGTGAATCAAACCTCCTACCAAAAATGTTGAATTAGTGTAAAGTGCGCACATGAATTAGTTTTTTCATATTAACCGAAGTTATAAATAACACAGGACGGAGTGAATCTTCCTTTTTCTATTCCGAAAATTCATTAGACACTTGTTTTCAGTGTACTTAAGTCAAAGGCCACGTTGAGGCAAATCGATCTTGGTATCGGAGTTTAAGACTATAATTTCACCAGTTATTTGATAATTTTACATTCTCAATTTATCGATTCTTAAATCGGAGATATTTCAACAAGTATTTAACGTCCAGATAATCTGGGTAAGTTGTATTTTCACTTCTTTTTAGTTCACAACCATGTGTACATTTTGAGGTTAGCTTTACACTAATTTACATGTTTTTTATCGTAGACGGTTTTGGAGAGGATTTATTTTTGGGCAACGAAAGTAGTAGTTCCCTAGATTTTTGGTATGGTTTGATAGCCACGTGGGCAACCCCAAATAATTTTAACTCTGGTACAAGTTTTTCTGAAGCGAAGTATACCGAGCTGTGTTTTCCTGGAGAATGTTCTGGCATAACACCAGACCCCAGATCCCGAGCACCTGAGATCTACGATTCTTCACGTGGGTTAAGAAAAAGATAAGTTATTTTTGTACAATTTTTAAATTAGTGTGCTCATCCTGTAGTTCAGTAATCTTTTTATATTTTATATTTAATCATTTAGTAGTTAACATTTTGCTTATCGTTCTTTTATTTTGATATAGTGACTCCTTCAGAGAGATACTGTAGGGTGTAGATTACATTTGTGGCCTAGAGCTATTTTTTTTTGTTTGTAGGGACTGGTGAATGCACCCGCCCGGGGCATAGTTCACCCCAGTCGTTAAAACCTATTGTATAGTTTAAATTTTTTTCCTCTATTATAAATATTTTTCTTACTAGTGTGCTATTGTACATATTTTTTTGTTAATACTTAATAGTTCTCAAATTTGTCCATGTAAAAATTAATCGTTGTAATAAAATATTTTTACCTTGCAGCCTTCTTTTTCTACTTATTTATCCTCTCACACTCACCAAAATAGGATTTGTAAGACATAGGACCTTTTAATCTTTAAAGTGTGTGCGATCTTCACTTTTAGATCGTAACAAAGTTGACCTTGTAGAGCGGTGACATTGGATAACAATTTCTAGTTATAATCTCGATATACACAGCAGTAATAAAAACCAGTTTGGTTTTCGTAAAGGACGGTTAACATCGAGTTGTATAAACAAATTTTTAAATTTACTTCATGATAAATTGGACAACAGCGAGAAAACCAAAGGTATCTTCCTAGATCTTAGTAAGGCGTTTGACTTGGTCTCCCATAAAATTCTTTTGGATAACATGGCCAAATACGGGGTTAGAGGAATAGGATTAAACTGGTTTTATAGCTATCTAGAAAATCCGCCGCATCTGGTAAGCATCAATAAACATCAATCAGAAACGCTTCACACCGCAGTTGGTGTACCTCAAGGGTCTATATTACGTCCCTTATTATTCATAATCTATATAAATGATTTAAATGCCTAAAACATGTTTTGTTTGCTGATGACACATCGGTAGTAGTAGCGGGCAAAATTCTCAACAATGCTGTTCATAGGAGCAATGCAGAATTGCAAATAATATACAGATGACTAATCAATAATACTTTTAGTAAATACCAACAAATCTGTATTCACTAATTTCAAGAACACGTTGATGTCATCCGATAGGAGCCTCTATGTAAAAATATCACATAAGTCACTTACACAAGTAGAACTGACAACAACAGACAACTGAGAGATGCTGTAAGCCTTGATGTTCTGAAAATATACTATTTCTCTAATTTTCATTCATTTCTTAGCTACGAACTTACTGCTTGAGGGTTTTCAAATGAGAGCATGAGGGTTTTTAAACTACAAAAGAAAGCGATCAGATATATGTACGGTATAAATTCACACGATAGCTGTAAAGAGCATTTTAGAAAGTCAAATATTCTTACACTGCCCTCCATATTTATTATGTATATTCTTATATATGCCAACAATGAACATTTTCAAACTCTAAATGAATTTCATTGGTATAAAAGAAATAATGATGTTTTAGAAATACCTCAACATAGAACTACGCTATACGAGCATTGCCCAAAATATTTAGCCATTAAGGCTTATAATAAGCTACTCAACTAAAATTGTTAACTTCCAATATTTTTAAGAAACGCCTCAAAAAACTACTAATTTCAAAAGCGTATTACTCGATTGGCGAATTTCTGAGTGACACATTCTGATGTAATAAATCTTTTAACCCCATATATTATATTTTATTTTGTTTTATTTACTTCATTTGTTTATGCAATAAATAAATGACAGTACTTAATGTTATATTTATTTATATGAACATTACATTGTATATGTGTGTACATACATTTTACTTTATTTTTATTTACCAATTGTACATCATTTTTTAAATGTTTATGTATCTTGAATTTTTGACGTCCTGTATTATTGTATAATAATCCACTAGACCAATAAATATTATTATTATTATTATTATTACTTCAACATATACTACTACATTAAACAACAAGTTTAGAAAAGCAAAAATGAGTTTGGTAAAACTGCTTTTCTTGCGAAATTTGTTCATACTATTTTTTCGCATTTTGTGTTAGTAGGTAATTATAATAATAAAGTAAAGATATAAAAGCATTACAAAGTAAAGCATTTGAATAATTTCATAGTAGGCACTTGCCTAGGATTTCCGTAACCTAGTGACTGACACGACCTTGTTTATTTATATAATAACAGTTATGTATAATTTTTGTGAGTCGAATTGTTTCTAAGTGATATATTAATTATAAAAATGAGTCTTGCTACTGAAAACAATTTAAAAAATTGTTCTGAAGACATTTTAAATGCCGCTCGAGATTTTTGCTAATCTTTTTTAAGGTTCATTTATTTTTCATTGATATATGTATCAGACATCATTGCTTTTCATCTTATACTGGAATAAAGGTGTAATAAAAATAATGTGTCTACTGAGCAATATATTACCTACTAAATATTGCAAGTTACATAAAGGTATACATTTACAGACAATGACATAAATTCGATCTAGATAAATTTGTACGCCACAGTCCACTCCACATGAAGAGGGTGGTTTCCTGCCCCGACCATCTGCATTTGTCATCCCTGATGGGCTCCACGTTCCAAATACTATTAATGCCTAGATACGAGACACGGGTCTGGCTAGAAATATAGGCAATATAATATAATACACGTCTGATCCAAATTATTATCGGCTGTCCGATTGCTAGAAATTCGAATTAATAATACATAGACGTGGAGTTGTGGAAAAGTGACGGTGTATGATTAATTAAATAGTGGCAACGTCTGAGTTTTATGTTATTGTTCCGTATTTCCACCTTTTAGGAAACATCCTGTATGAATCCGTGGGTAAATAATTTTAACAAGGGGTAAACCACTAACACTTTATTTAATAATTTACTGACTATACAATACTTCAAAATAACCTTTACACTTTGTTTACTTGATATTTAACCTCACTTTTTCGGTATTAATTTCACTTTAATAAACTTCCTCTCCTGCGCCGGTAATCGCGCCTTATATACTCTGAAATTGCCTCTAGATCCATCCAGAATCTTCTCCCACCACACTCTAGAAAACTCTATCTGTTTCTACAAGTTTTCAGTCACTATTAGGCATTAGGTGTATCAATCTCCAGTTCCAAGGGGGTGTAATACATAACATTATTTTATAGTCAGGATCATGACATGGCAGTAACTTCTCATTTGCGTCGTGTTCTTTGTATGACGCCTTATTTGTATATTAGGCATTACTGAAGCAAATTAAAAACACCCAAAAGAACTGTATTTTGATGGATCGTCTTCGAAAGAAAGTTACCTAACACTAGTAATTACAGCGAGACATCCACGGCGCTGGAGCTCCTCGGCAATTGAAAAGCTGGAACATGCGGCAAAATTTTTGATGATGGAGGGAGTCACCGAGGTCAAATTTTTGGAAATTGCGAAAATTTGAGCCTCCACCGAAATGGGCTTGTTCTTTTTATATGATTTTTATACTTTTTCATATAGTACTCGATATTATTATTACACACTTAAAATTTCGTATTATTAACTTTTTCCGTTCTCGAGATATAAGGAGTTGAAATTAGTGATAGTTGCAAAAACCGAGCGCTCATTTGTGACGTCACTATACGCAAGTGACGTAAGAAAAATGGTTTTCTGGGACCTTTTAAATTTAACCTGAAAAGTCGAAAAACATGGAATTTTTAAACGCTGGTAACTAAATAAATACGTCGAGTGGAAGTTCGTTCTATGTGTCTACGGAAAGGATAAGGTCGGCGATGAATTCTAATCGTAAATTGCAGGGTCAAAATCGAAAATTCGTCCCGACAGGAGCGAGAGAAAATTGTAATTTTTGACATTTCACCAAATTGTACTTCCCTACTGTCAAGTAGTAAGCAAAACAAACAATACTTCGAAAACACTTATAATTGTAACAAGTAATGAGCATCAAGTCTGTTGAGATCGCCGAGTCTATGCGTATAGTGACGTAGCGTCTGGCCACGCCCCATTTTCGCGAGATGGACATTTGTAATAGTTTTTAAGATACTAAACGTGCGAACAAGATTCTGATTTTTTGCAGATCCATTAATTTATACTTGCACTTTCGATTTATGAAATAAAAAAAAATGCCGAACAAGCCCATTCCTGAGAAACAATCTTCAGGACATATGCAAACATGTTTTCGTGTTCGTGACATTTTTACCAAGGGAGCGCGCACTATTATACTAGCGATGCGTACTAAGAAGTTATGGTGGAGATTTTGTATTTACTCCACAATCATGACGCTGAGATACTGTCGTAGTCAATAAATAAATAAATAAGAGGACAACTATTTTTCCATGGAGCAAATCTATCTTTATTTGAATATGTACTGAGTAGCCGAAATAAGGGATATATATGTAATGATCATATTTCTATGTATTTTTCGACGCTGAATTCGAATTCGAGGTCAAAAAAATTGTACACCCTTCAGTTTCTGTGTAAAGGCAAAAACATTCCCTCAATAAGGTAACTTTATGAATATGAGTATCATTAAGGAAAAAAGTATAAATGGGGACTTTTTTAAACTTTTATTTAACTTGCAATGTTAGTGTTAGTTTGTTTAGGTCAAATCTTGTAAGCTGAATTAGAACCACTTCCTCTTATCCTACAAAGTTGAAATTTAACACGTTGATTCAGTTTCGACAATATGACAATACCTTTTTATGACGACCTGATTCTACAGTATAGTGGAACGATCTGACTGTTTATTCTTTATGGAATCGGCTGGAGTGCCAAAAGTTGCCTTTTGGGATAAAACTCAGGTAAAAAAAATAGGCAAAAATATTAATGGCATCATGTTGCACAAGACGAATGACGTCGCACTTTAAAATAGCCACTGTGTAACATGAAGTCGTAAGTTTCTTTACCCAACATTTTGTTTACGTTTTACATTTAAACACAAAGACACCTTTTGCCATGCCAGCCGATGGAAAATTAACAAAAAGAGAATATCAAAGAGTCATAATTGTATCGGTTTTTACAAGTAAAAATACGAAATTGTTTCTGATCATTTGTTTTAAGTGTAATAATATCCACATTATTATTTATGGATTATCAAAACCGTTGCACAAACATTTCATTTTTGGAAAAAAAAGTTAGAGTTAATATATAAAGGGGATTTCGTCATTTCCTCTCCGCTTATGGACTGACATGAATATAATTTAACTGTTCCGGTGAATAATGTAATATTTTCGTCCTTAGAGAAGGAATATTCGGTATATTGTAGGGTTGACCTCGCTGTGCAGCCTTATTTTTCAGTGTCATATAGTCTTTTTGCGTGTTGCATGTTCTTTTTGCCATTACGTTTTATTGTAATGATAGATCCTGTCATCCCAAGAAATTGATTCCTTTGGCATCCTGAAAATATTTTGTGTACAATGCTTTCTAATGATCGTCCTGCAAGTCTATTTTTTTTTTTAATGCCTTATTTATATTAACGTCCTGGCGGAGTTCAGCTATTGCTGCTCTACCACTCAACCAGGACACGTACACATAGACATCAACACAACAACCATTCCCTGCGATATTGCCATCTACCGCAGCTGAGACTCGAACTCAGGAGAGATAACAGCGACTAGACATGTTGTGCCACCCAACAGCGGTCTAGGTCACTGCTACCGTCTCGGTAACACATGAAAAAACGCCACTAACATCCATACCCTGGCCAGGATTCGAACCCGGGACTCCGTGGTCGCAAGCCAAACACCTTCAGCATTGCGCCACCGAGCTGGTATTGGCGTATTCTATAGACCGCTCTTAAAAGCGAGATTAACCAAGGAAAATGAGATAAGATCCTTTTTATTTCTGAATTTCGAAACCTCTAGTTCTATTGACCTCATTGCATAGCAAACGATTGAGGTAACTGGCTCTCGCTGACATTTCAAATAAAAACATTAATCATCGCAAAAGAAGTACCACCGCTCCAAATCTTTTCTGGTTTTCCATGTCACACCCAGACGGTTGAATGAGCAGTAAAACTAGTTACAGGAGCAGCAGCTGCAAGTGTGTGGAAAGGACTCCAGAAACGATTTTATTCGGCCAAGTCTCGGGCCATGATGCCAACCTTTAATACAAAATTAGAGTATAGAACGCAATAAAAAATGTTCTATTATTTAGTTAAGTTTTTATTCAGAAGAATGTATTTTATGTTTAAAAATTAAAATAGTCTTCCAACAAAAAAAATGTGTCTTCGTTGTTGTGCTGGGCTGGGGTGGCAAAATTTGCTAAATAATTAGAAACTCCTACAAAAAAAATATTAACTAAAAATACAAATTACTTCAAGTTGCACAAGTTACATTTTCGCTTTGAGTGGTTATGTGACGTGTGCAGCATGACGCAATTTTTATTTGTAGTTAAAAAGAAATTTGTAGGATTTTTTACTTATTTAGCAGCTTTTGGCACCCAGGCCGATCCAAACAAAAATTAAAATAAAAACATATAACACCGTTCCACCCTATTCTACACCCAGGATATACAGTGTGGTCGACTAAAAGTGTGCAACAAATGGAAATTTTTTTTTTACTTGCACAACCAAAGTTTAATTATCGCCAAAAGTTATTGCATGTCCGACAACCATTTCAGGTGCACTTAGGATGGCTTCAAGTTAAATAGTACACAGGGGAGGGCACGAAATATGAAAATCGTTCAAGAGTAAAGTATGTCGAAAAAAAAATTATATAAAAAAATATTTTTAAGAAAAAGCTTTTAATTATTTAAATAATCTGTACTAAAAAGTAAAAAAGAATTTCTTAAAATTCATACACCTGGAAACCAAAAGCTTCGGGGGCGGTCAATTGAGCTACTAACTATGCAATAGTGTTATATGACCATCCCCAAAGCTTGGGGTTTCCAGGTGTATGAATATTTTTAAATGATTTTTTAGTAGTTTTTTAAATAAAACCTTTTTCTTAAAAATATCTTTTCATATATTTTTTTTAATGTCGACATATACACTTATATACAGGATGTTTCAGTTATAGTCCCTTCAAATTAAGAAAATTGAGGGAAATTTTTCCTACAGCTAAGCCACCCATATAGAAAGTTGCCTTGGGATTGTGTTAACATATTTTTCACCAAGCGCATGAAAAAAAAGGGTCGTTTTTCAGATTTCAGGCAATTTTGGCGGTTTTTTGCGTTTTGCTGCAAAACTATATATTTTTGATAAAATATGACCTGGTTTAATATTGTAGATCTAGCGGTTCTCTACAATTTTTGTTCTTTTCTTTTTTTTTGAAATTCCGCTTAGTTACGCCACTAGAGCGCGCTGAAATTTATATAAATGTATAAATTTTTTTGGTGGTTGATTTTAAGCCAAAACTATGCATTTTATAAAAGAATATCAAGATATCAAAGTTGTCGATAAAAAAAATGTCGACAAATTTTGTTCTGTTTTTTTTCAAAGTCGCGTGGTTTTGACGCTAGAGGGCGAAAAACATTTTTTCAATACCCTTGAGCTGATAAAAAAAATACAGGCATCGTGAAAAGCTGTAGTATTTTGCCCCTCCACCTCCCTCTACTCAATATTTTTCACCGGCTAAGTTAATATAGATGACATATACAAAAAGGCCCATCACGACCACTACAGCACTTACATAATTAACGATTACTCTAAAAAAATGCATAGTTTTGCCTGTATATCAAATATATGCGCTATATTTTTTTCCGCTCAAGAGTATTGAAAAAATGGTTTTCGCGCTTTAGCGGCAAAACCGCGCGACTTTGAAAAAAAAAACAAAAAACAAAATTTGTCGAAAATTTTTTTATCTACAACTTTGATGTCTTGATATTTTTTTACTTCCCTCGCATACCGAAGGGAAGTATTGTATTCGAGAAAAAATCACCCTCCGAGATTTTTTCGGATTCTGACGTTTCAGAACACGTAGATTCCGAAAATATAGGTTTTTCAATTCCGTCAGTCTGTCTGTCTGTCTGTCTGTCTGTCGGTCTGTCTGTCTGTCTGTCTGTCTGTCTGTCTGTCTGTCTGTCTGTTGGTGTATTTACTAAAAAACTACTTGACGGAGAGCAGTCAAATTTGGTAGGTAGTTAACCCTACTGTCAGCGAAGAACTGGTAGAATTTTCACTGAAAAATATACAGGGTGGACCGTCTAAACGGAATAAATAGTGAAAAAAATTTTTTTTTGCTCAAATTTAAAATTTCCTCGTTTCATGACGCGCTAAACCTGTTTCAGGAAAAAAAAAATTTTGAAAATTTTTTTCAAACATTTTTGAAAAAATTTTTACCAAGATGAAAAATTTTTTTTTTTGCTCAAATTTAAAATTTCCACGTTTCATGACGCGCTAAACCTATTTCAGGAAAAAAAAATTGTTGAAAATTTTTTTCAAATATTTTTGAAAAAATTTTTACCAAGTTGAAAAAAATTTTTTTTTGCTCAAATTTAAAATTTCCACGTTTCAGGACGCGCTAAACCTATTTCAGAAAAAAAAAATTATTTTTTTTGTGGTATCTATATCTCCGTCTACTTCGTGGGCTATTATTTCTGCCCTACCTGTGTCAAAATTCGGAGAATCCACATTTATAGCTAATTCTATGAAAATTTTTTTCAAACATTTTTGAAAAAATTTTTACCAAGATGAAAAAAATTTGTTTTTGCTCAAATTTAAAATTTCTACGTTTCATGACACGCTTAACCTATTTCAGGAAAAAAAAAATTGAAAATTTTTTTCACCAATATTTTTGAAAAAATTTTTACTACTAAAATGAATTTTTTTTTTCTTCAAATTTAAAATTTTCACGTTTCATGGCATTCTAAGCCTGATTAAAAAAAAAAGTTTTTTGAAATTTTATCACTAAGATAGAATTTTTCTTTCTTTGTTCAGATTTTAACTATCCACGTTTCCATGACATTCTAAAACTATTCAAACAAATTTAAAAATGTTTTTGAAGAATTTTTAAAAAAATTTGAAAACATTTTTAATCCATTTATGTATCACTACTATAGAACAGACGAAAAATTTTTTTTTGCTCAAATTTAAAATTTCCACGTTTCATGATATTCCAAACCAATTTCGGAAAAAAAAATTTGCAACATTTTGTTACCAGTTTGGAAAAAAATTTAACACCAGAATGCTCGAATTAAAATGACATTCTAAACCTAGGTATTTCAGAAAAAAAATTTTGAAAATTTTTTTCACCAACATTGTTCAAAAAGTTTTTACCTACCACTAAAATAGATCGAATTTTTTTTTATTTGCTCAAATTTAAAATTTTCACGTTTCATAGCATTCTAAACCTATTTTAAAAATACATCATTTTTAATTTTTAAACTTTTTTTAGCACTACTATAGAACAGAAGGAAACTTTCCTTTTTGCTCTAATTTAAAATTTCTACCTTTGACATTTTAAACCTATTTCAGAAGAAAAAAATTTGAAAATTATTTTACCATCTTTTGAAAAATTTAAAAAAAATGAAATTTTTTAACCACCACTATACTTCCACTCCATTACGTGAATGTTGGATTGAAAATGTGACAGATGGCAATAACATCTGGCATATGCACCTATTATACTTTTATTGAAAAATGTACAGGGTGGTCATCCCAAGAAATAATTCAGTCATGGTGGACATTTGTAAAGGTATTTGCGCAAGCCTGCCATATGTGGCACCTGCTATTTAGTATTGAACTTTTGCTGTTGGATGAGCAATCTGTATATTTTTTTGACCAAAACTTATCAAGTTTTCTTTGTAATAATAGCAATAACTCTACTCCGATTATTATTCTCAATGTCATTTCGTAATTATTATTTTTTTAGAGAGACTGCCATGAACGAGGGAAGTTCTGTGTAAATACCTTTACCGATTTTTATAAAATGCATAGTTTTGGCTTAAAATCAAACACCAAAAAAATTTATACATTTACATAAAATTCAGCGCGCTCTAGCGGCGTAACTAAGCGGAATTTCAAAAAAATGAAAACAAAAATTGTAGAGAATCGCTAGATCTACAATATCAAATCAGGTCAAATTTTCTCAAAAATGCATGGTTTTCCAGCAAAGCGCAAAAAACTGCCAAAATGGCCAAACAACATATATATGTATCTATATCTAAAAAACAACCCTTTTTTTCATGCGCCTGGTGAAAAATATGTTAACCCGACCCCAAGACAACTTTCTATACGAGTGGCTTAGCTGTAGGAAAAATTTCCCAAAATCAGTGATTTTTCTTCTAATTTGAAGGGGCTATTATGCGGTCATTAATTTCTAGGGGTGAATCTTCAATCTTTTATCGGACGCAAAAGATTAATCTTGTAGTTAATTGTATTTTCTACATCTTTCATATTGACTTCATATACGTCCGATGCATAGGAAGCGAGATATTTGCAAAAAACCGTTTTTTAAACTTCCACCTTGAATATCTCGAAAAGGGCGAGGTTTTGGGGAAAATTGCAAAATGCCGATCTAGTAGATCTAGAAGATATACAACTTTCATATTAACTTTATTAATTGCTGTCTATCTTTTGGCGCGAGATATTCGCGAAAAAACATGTTTTTAAACTTTAACATCCGATGCATATGAGGCGAGATATTTGCAAAAACATTGACCTTTAATATCTTGCGTAGCCATGTTGGGATTTTTGGGATTGTTATGGATTCAAGAAGGTCTGTGCAAAAATTCAGATTTTACAAATTTTGTCCAGGTCTCCTCCCTTTTTTGGCTAATTTCCCTGTACTACAAATGCTCTAAGCCTTTTATTTATCTTTTTATGACTTTGAGGTTATATAAACATTATAAGCATTTTAGCTAAGGAAAAGTATTAATTAAATGCCAATTATTAAATTTCCTGTAAACGGAACAATTAATAAATACTTATACCCATTTCTACAATGTTATTGCAAATAGCTATTTAATATTACTGGGAAAATTATTGGTTTGCGTGTTGCGAGTTATGTCCGCTTTGGTATTACGATGGAGAAACATTAGTTGAATTTCAATTTATTAAATTTCCTGTTAAACCAATAATTATAATACGCCTTTCCACAGTACCATGTTTCATTCTGTCACACTATTGGCATTTTAAGAAGTAAAAACTATATCGTTCTATATCGAATTCTTCAGTTTTCAATCAATAGTTAATAAATCATGAAATTTTTAACGACTTTAAAAAAATGTAAGAGGAGGTGATTTCTCAGTTCGACCCGCACGTATGTTTGTTCTATATATTAGTTCAATCGCTTGAAAGATAAATCACCCGTATTTCTAATTTAATCTTAGAAATTTAGTCAAATCGAGAAACCCAGAGTACTCTCTGAAAGGTTGAGTAAGTGTTACGAATTGTAACGTACAGTGCATACTTTGTATTTCATAAATTATGAATCTATTATTACTTTTTAATGGATTACCATGAACACATTCTTCCAAACTATTGGGATTTTGGGAAGTAGAAACTTTTGTTCCATATCAAATTCTTCAGTTTTCTATCAATCAAATTTTTTGAAGAAGATGGTTCAGCGGTGGTCCCCTAGTTTCATCAAATTATATCCAGTATAAAGTGAGCAAAAAGTGTTTTCTATCCCTGAATATGCAAGAAAAGTAAAAAATAGTGAATGCGTCGCGACTAAAATTGTGTTAAAATTGCTAGTTAGGTGTTTTCGCAGTAGTTGATACTGAATCTGATGTAGTGTTCTGAATATTTCAAGCAACTGTTTCACAGTTTCGGCTTACCCCCTCAAGATTAGGTACACTTCTTTAATATTACTTGTACTCAGAGTAATATCATTTTAGAGGGTCTAGTCGGATAAGAACGTAAAAGATGTCTCTAAACCAACTTAGATGAAACGGGTATGAAGCTATTCTTTCCCTTGGATGTACAAACATATTTTTTATGGTATTAATCAAGAAATTCGAGAGTAGTTATAAATTTCGCGTATGGTATACACTTTTCACACATTTAAAAAAAATGAGGATCCTACGACCATTTTAGTACGAAATAATTTATTTTTAATATCCTCACAACGGTACAAGAACAACATAAAACTGTGGATACTGCCATCTCAGGGAGAAAGCGTATTTTTAATTTGCGATCCAATGTGGGGCTCGCCGACTTTACTGAGTAAAAAAGGCGCAGAAGTGTCTGACGAACCGATTAGTGTAAATAACTAGTGTGGTTAAAAATGTTACGCCTTTTTTTCGGTGAACGGCAGACAACGTCAAAGTTTTCGAAATATACCGCTACTTTCTCCGTCTTAAATTGTACGTGCCAGCCTACCGAGGGAGAGAAAGAAGGAGAAATAACATTGAGAGAGAAAGAGAGAGCGAGCGAGACGGATGGAGGAAAAATCAGTCAAAGTCAACGTTCTAGTAAAAATGTCTTTTAAGCGCATTGTACTGGAACGTTCGCTGTAACTAATTTCTCCTCCACCCGTCTCTCTATCTCTCTCTGTCTCCATCTCTCTCTCTCTCTCTCTCTCAATATCTCCCTCTCTCTCTCTCAATCTCTCCCTCTCTCTCTCATTCTCTCTCTCCGTCTCTCTCCGCCTCCGTCTCTCTCCGCCTCTCCCTCTTTCTCCGTCTCTCTCCATCTCTCTCTCTCTCTCTCTCCGTCTCTCTCCATCTCTCTCTCTCTCTCCATCTCTTTCTGTCTCTCTCAATCTCCCTCTCCGCCTTTCTCTCTCTTCATCTCTCTTTCTCTCTCTCCCTCCATATCTCTCTCCATCTCTCCCTCTCTCTCTCTGTACATTGTACAATTCAAAATGGAGGCGGTAGGATGTTTATCTTTATTTTTTTTAATGATACGCCAAATACGACATGATACTTTTTCTGAATTCGTTTGGAAGGCTCTATGTTCGAAAATTTGTTACAAAATGTTTATTTATTATGAGTTGTAATAAATTTTTAATAAAGTTCACCTCTCCCTTGGATTCTTGGGATTATACTGCAACAAACAAATATTACATTTACTTCCAAGGTACAATTTGATGCCTGTGAAATAGGCATCAAGTTGCTTCAGAAGCATTTTTTACATGCTTCTCTGGCTATATTTTTTATATTTCTACTACAACTGTTAACACAACTTGACGCATTCGTTAAGAGTATTTAATTCAATGATCAATTATGTTGAAAACAGTTCGCGAACTCCTACAAATTGTCGATCGTTTCCTCAACCAGTTACACTGACGCACCAGAAAAGAGTAATAAACAACAAAACAAGTTAAAACTTTGCCACTGCCAAGGAAAATAGAAAGGCAACTTTAATTCGATTGTAACATGTTACAGACATCACTTAAAACTTACCCTTTAACTCTGAATGCGACGTCAACTTCTGCATCTAATATATGAAACATCCATCACCGGGCTAGTTTGCAACTCGTAACTGAATTTGCAATCAAAATGGGTCGTAGACAGATTAACTCCAATGCGGACAAAGGTGCAAATGGAATCCAAGATTGATAGATAAAAGTGTCATCCTCACCTTTACGATGCGTAATTTTCTTAAAATTACTGTGAGAAAGTTTGGATGAAATACCTATGTCTAGGCGATCGGCACTCTAGGGTTAAATAATTATACCAGACAACAATATAGCACTAACCCTAAGGCCCGGTACTTTCACTTAAGTATAAATATACTTTATCCGGCGAATAACAATTCGAAGGATAAGATAACCAGAATTTGCTATCTACTGGATACCTTTTATCTGTACTTTCATTCAAATTACACCTTCGGTTAACAATTCGATGGATAAGATTTTAGATACTTCCCAAAGTAAGTGTTGCCAACTTAAGATGTGGTAAAACAAGAGAAATGTATGCAGAAGCTATGTGCTTCAAATGAAGATAGAAATAATTCCCTACTATTATTGCTTACCTGTTTATGACATTTGAGTCATGTTTATACTTCATGATTGTTTGTCATTCTCATTATAGTATTTACAATAGCTTTTATTGTGTGATTTTAGCTGCTTTCGTTCATTAGAGTGATTCGTAATCATAAGGTACCTATTTAATGTGTTGTCTCTGTCCTTACCATGCAATTTTATATCATATGATTACTGTTCATTGAAATCCTGTTTATCATTACGAATCACTCTGCAGAACGAAAGCAGCTATTGTGTCTGCATATTTTTAAATGGTATATATAAAATAAAACTGTGTTTCATGTGATATGTTTTTTGGACAAATTGAGAAAATACATAAATAGCAGTTGTTACATTTTTTTTATTATTCTTCCCGCCGTGGCTTATGAGTCCGTAAAATCACCCAGTTATATAAAAGTCACCACTGACCAAACCTTATCTAAAGTATTATTAAACCCAAAACAACAAACAACTTTTCAAAATTTAGGTTAGAAAATAGAATAGCACTGCCAATCAGAGCGCAAGCGCGTAGGCGTGGCTTCATTTATCCCGTAGATAAAAGCCTTATTCGTCGGTTTGGGCGCCGAATAGTTTATCCTAGGAATAAGCATATTTATCTGACTGATATCACTATTTGTAGGTGAAAATTCCGATTTTTTGCTTATCTTCTAGATAAGACTTATTCTGCAGAATAAATGTCGCTAGCTATAGATGAAAGTACCGGCCCTAAGTCGATGTTTTATCTAATAGGCGAGGGTTAACCATAAATAATTTATAAAATTTAAAAACGCTGTTTTCAAAATAAACTGAAAAACTGTTAAAAAAATCGGTAAAGGTATTTACACAGTACTTCCCTCTTTATTTGTGCATGGCGGTCACTCTAAAAAATTAATAATTACGAAGTGACATTGAAAATAATAATCGGAATATAGTTATCACTATTATTACAAAGAACGCCTGATAAATTTTGGTCAAAAAAATATACAGAGTACTCATCCAACAGCAAAAGTTCAATACTAAATAACAGGTGCCAAATATGGAAGGCTTGGGCAAATACCTTTATAAATATCCACCATGACTGAATTATTCCTTGGCATGGCCACCCTGTACGTTTTTCAATAATAGTATAATAGGTGCATATGCCTAATATTATTGCCATCTGTCACATTTTCAATTCCACATACACGTACTGGAGTGGAAGTATAGTGGTGGTTAAAAAATTTCATTTTCTTTTCAATTTTTCAAACATGTTTTTAAAATTTTTATCTTCTGAAATAGGTTTAGAATGCCATGACACGTGGAAATTTTAAATTTTAGCAAAGAGGAAAGTTTCCTTCTATTCTACCGTGGTATTTTTTTTAAATTGGTTTAGAATGCCATGAAACGTGAACATTTTAAATTTGAGCAAAGAAAAAAAATATTTCCATCTAGTTTAGTGGTAAAAATTTTTTCAAAAATGTTTTTTTCATTTATTCTGTACCCAGTGATAGACTAAAATTTTGTTTTTTCAAAAAAATGTTTAATAAAAATAATTTTTAAATTTGTTTGAATAAGTGTAGAATGCCACGAAAACGTGAACATTTTAAATTTGAAAGAAGAAAAAGAAATTCAGTCTGTTAGTTGGTAGTGGTAAAATTTTTTCAAAAATAAGTACTAAAAAAAAATTCTAAAAATTTTGTTTAAATAGGTTTAGAACGCTATGAAACGTGGAAATTTTAAATTTGAACAAAGAACAAAATTTCCATCTATTTTAGTGGTAAAAAATTTTTCAAAAATGTTGGTAAAAAAAAATTCAAAAAATTTTTTTTTTTGAAATAGGTTTAGAATGCCATGAAACGTGGAAATTTTAAATTTGAACAAAGGCAAACAAATTTTTTCGTGGTAAAAAATTTTTCAAAAATGTTGGTGAAAAAAATTTTCAATTTTTTTTTTTTTTTAATAGGTTTAGCATGTCATGAAACGTGGAAATTTGAGCAAAAAAATTTTTTTTTTCATTATTTATTCCCTTTAGACGATCCACCCTGTATATTTTCCAGTGAAAGTTCTACCATTTCTTCGCTGACAGTAGGGTCAACTACCTACCAAATTTGACTGCTCTCCGTCAAGCAGTTTTTTAGTAAATGCACCAACAGACAGACAGACAGACAGACAGACGGAATTGAAAAACCTATATTTTCGTAATCTCCGTGATATGAAACGTCAGAATCCGAAAAAATCTCGAAGGGTGATTTTTTCTCGGATACAATACTTCACTTCGGTATGCGAGGAAAGTAAAATTAATTAAAAAGAAAAAAAATTATAAAGTATTTGGGCGCCCTACGTTTATTAACATATTATTAGCACTATTTTCTTATTTTTAGTGCACTTTTTGCTTCTCTTGAGTTCAGTGCCAACTGGACAAGTCATCTTGAATTATCATCTTGAATTATTTATTTAAATTTTTTTTGTGCTTACTCTATACACTCCACTACGTGGATATGGAAGAAATATGTGCAACATGTGAGGCGTTAAAGGACCTCACACAAAACTTATGGAAGGTGGATCTCAGCCGGTTTGGCTGAAAGTGTAGGAAATAGTACTTTTGGCATCCTGATCAAGTGTCCATAGGCGCAAAGTCAGAAAATAAACAGTATTCGAGATATAAATACTGGATAACTGCGTAGTGGAGTCGATCTGGGTTTCAAAGTGACGTTTTTTAGATTTTTTTTTTATATTATAAACTAAAAACAAAAACATCAGTTTTTCCGCAACCATTTGTTTATTTGTGCCGAAAATTATAAATGATAAAAAGTTGAGTTAGGAACATTAATACACAATGTCGCGTTTGCTGGGCGATATGTGGTTAAAACTGCGGAAGTTACAGCAGTTTTATTTAATTTAATTTTCATTTTCCCCTTCCTCTCCCCTCCTAATCGAACCAGCCGACTAAAAATTTAGACACAGTACTTTGGACCCGACTATCTATTGAGGAAAAACGGGAAGTCGCTAAATCGCTTCCTTCCCCGCAAAAAAACCCGAACACGGCTCTCGGTACGTTCCCGCCGCAGTGAAAAATCAGTATACAAAACCGTACCTTCAAACTGCAATATCTCGAAAACCACTGGACCGATTTCGACGAATCAAAATTCAGTTTACGCGCATTTGCGAGCCCTTTATTTTCACCCGATACCATTTTTCGATCCGAATCAAAACAGGCTAGTTATGTCCGAAAAACTAATATCCCGTATCTGTATATGTAAATTTTTCTCCTTCCACCACCCATGAGTCGCCCCCATGGATCGCCATAAGTTTCGGGAGGTCCGACTTTATAATATCACAAAAGAAAAAAAGGAGAAAAAACGTCAGTTTCGAGGATTTTTCGTGCCACATCGACTCCACTAGCGGTCATTGACAAATAACTGTTTTATTGTATTAGATCACAATAGTGAGTAATTCTACTGAAAACTGATATCTGGGGATTTTTGAAGTCGCATTTATAAATATCTAATACGCACATAATTTTGTGAAAAAATAAATTGTTGATATGTTGTTCTATTTTTGTTTTTAGAATGCCATCAAACATGAGTTGAAAGATGTATTCTAGAGCAAAACATAAAGTGTAAAAGAAAAATATACGTCTTCTCATGGAGTATATATTTAAAAATACACATTTCGGTAAGGGGGCCTCATATGATGAGAGCTTTCTCGTATAAATTTTAGGTCCTAAACACTGTCGCAATCCGTCCCAGTAGTTTTGTATCACCCTGTATAAAATAGTCTTTTTTTTAAACAACCATTCAAACTTTTTTCTATTAATAGGAGAATTATATATTTTATAAACTGTGATGGTTTTGAGTTACGATTGTTATGAAATTCGGTGTATACAATGAAGTCTTGTTAGTCAATAATAATTGAAGTGTCATACGCAGGCTTTATTACGTTTCCGAACACGTGACAGTCCATGTAATGGAGATCTATATATATTGTTAATCAAATAGAAAGTATTATAGGGAAGTTCATTGCACTTTTAGCTATATAGTTACGATATGTCGTAGAGGCAAGCTATTTTATTTTATAATAGATTGAATAAACCTGGTGTCGACTGAGAAAGAAATGCCTATATCACCTCATGGCATGGTCAAAATTGTATGAGTTCAGTCTTCACGTATAATCGAATTCGTCCTTCGGACTCCTTGAATCTGTAGGTCGGTTTCACTCATAAATATCATCGATAATAATCATAACACTTGTTATATTACTACTGGCAATACCATGTTTTAGAATAAAATCCACAGAAAATTAACTATATAAATCAAATGACGAAAAAGGAGATCGCGTTTTTATCACCGGCTACTCCGGCAAAAATTGAATAGTGATAGCAGAATCGGATATAGTAAAGCGGATCTGGCAGGAAAAAGAAGCACAAGCCAACAATGGGATTTGAATTTTTTGTGTGTCGTGAAATCATTCTCTGACAAAGTCTCATACCGGGGGGGCAAGATGAAAAAAGTACATCCATGCGCAAAAAAAAATTATTTAAATATAACCTTTTTTCGTACAAGAAAACGCGATTTGAAAAAAATGCAAAATCGTTTTTCAAGTATAGTATACACTGCTGGCCACTCGAACTTTCACATAGAGACTTTTAGGCAAAATTTAAAGTTCAATATTTTCAACAGGAATGCAAATTTTTGAACGCGGCTTGCAAATTTTAAGAGCTAGTTTTTTTCGGATTAAGCTGCATGACGTATATTTATCGTAGGACCATAAGTTTATTATATACGGGGTGATCAATGAAGTCATGCAAAAAATCAAAAAGTTTGTATGAGTGAAATTTCCGTTTTCACCTAGTTAATGGAATTATACATACAATGAGCAGACCCATCAATCTGTCGAGATTTTGGGCGAAGTTAAAAATTTGTACCGTCTCCCTCTCTCCCTCCGTCCATAAGTCTCCCACCAACTTCCCACCTTGACCAGAATTAAGCTTCCCACTTTCCCTACATCCACCAGAAACTTAGGACCATATTATCCTTGTTTCCTGGAGAAATCATCGGTGTAACATTTGAAACCATCGACAAAATACTTTTCCGTGAATTCTTCTTGCCCATAATTCGAGATCTAATTAATAGTTTTGAACGAACCTTGGCTCAGATTGCGTATTTTCAAATTCTCTTCAACTTTGATTGGATTTTTTTTATACCGGCATTATTTTTCTAGTTATCGCCGAAAAAGCAGTTTTTGCAAAATTTGTGAGGTACAACTAATAATTGGTACTTTAAAAAGAAAGTACAGTATCTAAATAAAACTCGGTATCAGTGAGTTTTTCATAACAACGAATAACATGATGATTGTCTTACAGTTAAAGCTTTGCCTAATATATTTTCTTGGAAAATTAGGTTCATCTTTCTTCATAAAGGCG
The DNA here is from genome assembly GCA_963583905.1 of Stenurella melanura. NCBI lineage: Eukaryota > Metazoa > Arthropoda > Insecta > Coleoptera > Cerambycidae > Stenurella > Stenurella melanura. The sequence continues at coordinate 12,991,698 of OY757311.1, forward strand.
AACGCCACAAATGGATTTTAAAATATTCTACCGTGACACAATCTCTGTCCACCCAATTTTAAAAAAAATCGCATTGTCAATATGGGCGCTGTGATATGAGAGTCACGAAAAGTGAGACATACTGTATAAGATTATTTAAAATTGGCCAAGACGAATGGACAACAAGCCCATGCTAAATTTTTAGGGGGTCATATGACACCGCTTGAAAAGGTATAATTTTTGTAGTCCTACAAAAATAAATCACTTTGAGCCCTATGCCGTTACATTTTAGGTGGGACATGGGAAAGCCGCGGAAAACTGAAAATCGTAACCCGCGGAAGTGCATTTTTTTCACATGACACTGTACGGCTTACGTTTATTTGGACTGTATTTTTACCCGTCACTCTTAAAAAGAAAATGCCGTACAAAAATAATGGGACAGAAGTACAGGAAAAATTTTCGTTTTCCGAAAAGTGACGTCTATGTACTAAAGTGATACGACACCGTACGGCTTTTATGAAATTCAATTGTTATATCAACAAGGACGATTTTTTTTGCTATGCCGTACAAATCGGTTGGAACATGGGGGTGACAAGCGAGAGATCAACCGCCGCACAGTGGGGCCGAAAGCAACATTTTTTGGAAAAAATTCAGAAAATTCTGAAGCCGGCCCAAAATAGCCTCGTGAGTACAGGAAAATTAATTTAAAAAATAAGACTTAAGTTGGGGTGGTTTTCAGGGGGTAGACATCCAAATAACTCAGTAATATTTTGAAACTTCAGGAATTTATAGAATTCGACCTCTGAATTAATGAAAAAATAGTGAAAAAAATCTCTTTTATAAGGAAAGGTAGTTTTTGGGGGTTGAAATCAAAATAACTGTAATAATCCGAAAATTTGGGATTTATATAGAATTTGACTTAAATTAAATGAAACTCATTTTGATGACATACGTTAGCGTTGGTTCTTATCCGGGGGATGTACCTAACGTAAATGCAATTAAAAAAAAATAAAATAAAAGAGCTAGGGCCCAACATATGAATATATTCTATCAGTGTAATAAAAATAAAATACATTTATAATTTAGTAAAATTTAATAAAAATATATCTAATTATTCACTTTCTAACGAGGTTCCTCAACTTTCGGAATCGTCAGTACTGATAATGGTAGAAACAGTCGAAACATTCGAAGTAATACTAACATTTGGCGCCATCAACAGGTCCAAAACATAGCATTCCTCCATTGGACACTTTGTACGTTCATCGACAAATTTCTTCATTTCAGACACTTGATCTTCTAATTTAACGTACCCAGATTGTTTCATCTTATTAAATAATGTTTGTCTAGTTAAATATATACCGATAGAAGCAGATCCTGCAGTAAAAATAAATTAATTATATTAAGTATAAGAAAGAGGGCGATTTTTCGATTTTAACTTTAATTTATTTAGAAACTTATAAAACAAAATGGCGCAAATATGCTCATGATTTTCTTTATTTCCCGGCAAGATCAACATATTAATGAGCAAATAAATTCAAAATTACAGACATGATATTCTATGATATCAACTAAAACTCTACCAACAAAAATTGTTAACATAGATTCTTAAGAATTTTTAAACTGTTTTTGTTAATCAAGATTAAACATTATTACTTAACATAATTTAACAACTATAATTATAAAATGATTAACTTACCTGTAGATAATGACGCCATGTTAAAAACAGTAAAATATTTGTAAACAGTAAAATAAGATTTCAAAAAGAACACGTGTCTTATCTCAGCTAAATCACAATAAGCTCTGTTAGTCGCGAGGAAGGACAAATTTCGACTGCCATGATAAGAATATATTCGTGTTTTCTGTTCTTCCTACTACAGTATAGTACTTAGTAGGCATTTAACTTTCGAATTGAGGCATTTATGCTGGTCTCTTATTATTTTTTTATTTGGAGTTTTTTCCAAGAATTACTTATCTTGGCCCCACTGTGCGCCGTCCTAGGGTGGTGATTTGACACCACATACATCTTTATTATTTTAATACTATTTTATATAATAAAAAATTGTATTACTATGCCGTACATTTGTTGGTACATGTGTCTGGAAAATTGAATTTTCCGTCCCAAAGTGAGGTTTTCTGAATAAACAATTATTGTAAGACTTTATTACATTTGAGCAATTCTTGATATTTCTAATTATTCTAAACCTATTATTCGAAATTAATGGATCTGAAATGTAAAATGATTGTCCGAAAATTCTCCGCTATATTATATCGAAACAGTGCGTAAATAAATTATACTTTATAAAAATAAATATTTATCGATATTTTTTATGACTTAAATAAAAGATGAAATAGAAAAGCTGCTTGGCCAAAACACTGAGTCTGTAAGGCCAAATATCTAGAGAGAGAAAAAAGAAAAGCTGCTGAAAATGTTTATTTTTTATGTACATGGAACAAAGGTGATTCAGTAAAAAATGGAGAACATCTTGTTTACTTTCACATCCCCACTTCTCTATCTAGGTGTGTTATCCACATACATTTATTTCCAGAATATAATGCTGGGTACTGACATATACAACGGCAAAATCAAAATACACACAATAATATCACAGTGAAAGTGTAAATCTCCTCCTAGTGCTATAAAAAAAAATATCGGCAAAGTTAGTTGCCCGTGACTTCCCTCGCTGGTCCTTTCCACACTATTAAAAAAACTCAAAAAAACTATTTTTGGTGGAATTTTGGGAGGGGCACAACCCTTATCGATATCTTTGGTGCCACCTTAGCATCAAATTTTATTGTAATCTATTCATTTTGTACTTTTATTATAACCACTTACACCCGTTAATATTAAACATTAAAAAACTAGTATGTGTCGATTTCATCCGAAATTAACTATAAAAATGTATGAAATGTATTATTTTATAATTTACTGTTTAAGAAACCATCACGCGAATTTGAAGGTTTCTGTTAAATCCATTATAATAGATCGTAAGTAATTTATGCATATTCTTTTTATCATATGAACGACGAGTTACATTTTTTAGGTTTTCCAAATGCAGTATGTCGTAAAATTGAAAATGTTGGAAAAAAACGTTTGCCTAAAAATAAACTTACGAAACATACCTTCTAAAATTTTGTAGATTTCAAAGACTGTAACATAATGTTTTCCTACAGTTTCCATAAAAAGTTAATAAAAAAAAAAAATGTTGGGTAATTTGTACACATTTTTTTATATTATAGTTAATATTACATTCTATTTTAAAGTTTAAAAGTGATATATACCAATTTCCCACTTTACTTCAAAGAAAAATTGTCTGAAATATATATATTTGGTTCTAGTATTTAATTGAGGCCGATGTAAAATGTACGGCATTGTGATTGTTTATCAGCTTTTGCTATTTTCAATAATATTTTGCAAACGCCGTACGGTATCTAATGACCATTAAGGGTCGTGTAAATCGCACGAATAACGTAATCTAGTGTCTAAAATCCCAACAATGAAAATGTACGGCATGGACACATTTGTATTCTTTTATAGTTAAGGAAAGGAAAAACGACGTAAAGTTGAAAATCTATCCATTGTATTAAAAAATAGAGAATTTTTTAATTTGCATAGATAATTTTTTTTTAAATATGCTTCTTTTGCAATGTTCTAATTTTATTATGGTCCATTATTTTTGTACGGCTACTAAATAAAATAAAAATTCTAACCTATATTAATCCAAAGAAATAAATGGTCGTACAGTATCAAATAAACTTACCCTAGAAAACGTGAGTTTTTCCCTTTCTCCGGGGTGAATTTTTATTTACATTGATAATACCCATTCTTTTTAGACGGGTTATATTTTTTTAAAGATTTGAAATGTCGTATAATCTTTTGGAATTGATGCCGTACAAGGTCAAATCACCACCCTTGATAGAGGTCTAGGGCGGGGGTTGATCTCGCGTTTGTCATCCCATGCTCTAACAGATTTGTACGGCATAGCAAAAAAAATCATCATTCATTGTTAATGTAAAAATCGAATTTCATAAAAGCCGTACGGTGTCACATCACCTTAGTACATAGAGGTCACTTTTCGGAAAACGAAAATTTTTCCTGTACTTCTGTCCCATTATTTTTGTACGGCATTTTCTTTTTAAGAGTCACAGGTATAAATACAGTCCAAATAACGTAAGCCGTAAAGTGTCATTTGAAAAAAATGCACCTCCGCGGGTTACGATTTTCACTTTTCCACGGCTTTCCCATTTTCCACCTGAAATGTACGGGATAGGGCTCAAAGCGATTTATAATACACTGAACTGAACTTGTGGTAGGTACCTTGTGAAACATCTTGAAAATAATTGTTAATAAATTAAACACTGCTTTTAGATGAATCAATCAACATATTATAAATACTCTACATATGTTTCGGCTTATTAGGCCTTTATCAAGAGTATTACATAGTGAATACTATGTAATACTCTTGATAAATGTAATAGTCTTGATAAAGGCCTAATAAGCCGAAACATATGTAGAGTATTTATAATATATTGATTGATTCATCTAAAAGCAGTGTTTAATTTATTAACAAAGCGATTTATTTTTGTAGGACCACAAAAATTATATCTTTTCAAGCGGTGTCATATGACCCCCTAAAATTTAGCATGGGCTTGTGGTCTAGAATATCATATTCGTAATGAACGACTCAAAAACATAATGTACAACCGTTAAAAAACCAGAGATCTTAAATGTAGGAAGGTCCATCCTCGCCGTTTCACCATAAATATTCTATTTCTCAAGAAATTAGTCAAAAAACAACAAAAAATACGGTTTTTAGCCAATTTGCCTCAATTTGGGCAGTTAGGCATTGTAAAATATTGTTTTGAGAATACTTTTAAAAAAAATTAGTCATTTCAAGCAAAACTCAGGTGTAGATCAAATTTTGTCCACAAAAATTCATTTTTGATTCACTGTGTGGCGGCCAAAAACGCATTATGCACATTCAAATTTCACCTTTTACCTATTTTTTGCATATATCTACTGCACTATGTTAGGACTTGCGCATTTTCCCCTTTTTCAATTATGGTGGCTCCAGGACTATAACTTGTATGTTATTTTATTTAAATCTTTATTTTTTGGTAATTTACGCTCACTAGATTAGAAATGAAATAAACCCACGTTTAAATTGGAGCTTTGCTACCCGTAATACTACTACTAACTACATTAGTTCATGTAAAAATAGTTCAACTTCAAATATAAAAAGCTTTCCAGTGCACTGATCTGAGATATAAGTTTCTACATTAAAAACGAAAAACTAATAATGCAAGGGCGGCAAATAAACGTAAAAGACTATTCAGAACTTCTCGAACTGTAAGTTTCCTGCAAAGACGACTAAAAAAATCTCCGCTCGTAATACTAAATAAAACCCGTTGGAACTTTCAAACTGTTACGGTAGTTCGAAGTTCGCTATGGCATTGTTTTTCTTGAATAAATTGAATAAATAGCTCTCCAGTAATAATGGAGTATGCTTTTGCATGTCCCTTTTGGACTTTCAGTTTGATGAAGCCTTTTATTAACGGTCGTGATTTGAGTTCACGAACTTAAAATTTTCTTTAGCGTCCACAGTAGCGTCGAGGCGAGGTTCATATTGAAATAATTTGAAGATAAAAGCCGCTTCATACCCTCACAACTTACGCAAATTTCTCTATGACCTTATTTACAATGTCTTGGCAGAAGTTTTGTGTCTCACGCATGATTTAAATCGATCTCCATTTGTTGCATGACACGTCTGACAGCATCACGCGATCGATCGCGGTTGCCTGTTAAGCGTACGACACAAGTACAATATTTTGCAGGACGTCCTCGTCGCCCCCCACCATCTCCCTAAACTATCAACGATTTTATATTGTCTCTGACCGATGCGGTAAGAAAATAATAAAATGCGAAAGAATATGGTGGTGGTGAGTCGTTTTGGGCGGTGAATGTCTTGCAGAATCCGAGTTGTTAATCCGGGTTTTCAAGGAACATAACAATTTAAAATTAACAATTTTTATAGTAAATTCTCTACATGTACTACTCTTTGACAGTGTTGGCGATCTGGACTATATCAAACAATCACAATAGATGCTTGTAAAGTGTATGTAATGTATGTTGGAGAGGGATTTGTATTAAATTATTCGATAAGTATGGTCAGTCGTCCACTGATTGGTTTCGATCTTCTAGACTCTCTTTAGCGTGAAGTATACTGGCCAAACTCGCCGATGTGGATTCGATTCGCCGTTCTAGGCTAGTCCTATGGCAGCAACTTGAAAATCAAGTCGATAGCTTCATCTATAATCATTCACTGCAAACATTTTTGAAAGCTCAAGAGAAGACTTGAAATTAACACATTTTAGCGTAAATCCTGTATACATCTACTGCACTTCGGCACTCTGTATTGTATCAAGTAATCACAAGAGATTCATGTAAAGTAGCTGGAGTGAATGTAAGACGAGGAGAATATACAGTTTTATGTTTCTACAATACGCTTTATACTAAGTAAACATTTAATTCCGGTCAATATATAAAACAAGCTAACCATTATACTCCGTCGATTTACTGCTCCTTTTATATAATTGTTGCACATTCTATAGCATACTCCTCGCAGTTCTTTTCTAAGTAATATCAGTTTTAGACATTTTTAGTTTAATTACAAAACATTAAAAAAAAATTTAAAAAAAATTTAATTTAAAAAAACTTTTTTATTTATCAATCGATTTTGTTCAAAATCAGTAGGGTTCTTCCTCTAGCTAACACTAACCGCTCCCCTCTAAATTTCAATACAATCGGACTTTCCGTTCTTAAGTTATCGTGCATACAAGAAACACGACGGACGGACGGACTGTCGGACAGACGGACAGACAGACGGACAGACAGACAGACGGACAGGCAGACGGACAGACAGGCGGACAGACAAACAGACGGACATTTTGAAAGTTGTTTAGAATTCGATCATGAACACGGTGATATGAACATTTTTTCTCTAGGAGCAATATTACCGGTTTTAGAAATTTGCCGATCGAATGCAATATACTATAAAATTTTTCAAATATTTTTAACTTCCAGTCACTGTATTTCTACAGGGAAGGCATTAAATCAATTTTTTCATAAGACATTTTTGTTCGCAAGCCCTTGACTACCTATTACCAAAGTTTGAAGAAAATTCCACCGAAATGATTTTTCCAGAGCTAATAGTCCCTTCAAATTAGGAAAAATTATAGAAATTTTGCCACAGCTATGAGACCAGTAAAAAGGGGGGTTGTCTATGCATGATATTCACCCCCCACAGTTCTAAAAAAGGGTGGTTTTTGAGAAATATATTTATACGTATACAGGGTGTTGCGAATTGCATAGGCCAAACTTCACTAAGTAATACAACATTTCAAAATAAGAAAAAAGTTTTTTTAAGAAAAAATGACAACTATGTACGAAAATCATTCGAGAGCGGGTGAAACTGGAGAAGCCTAGGTATAATTTAGCTCCAACTTTATTGTGTGACACTTTTAAATTAATGTATGATCAGAACTTAAAAATTTGAAGTTTTCTACACAAAAAAAGTCTGTTGTGTTTTTTCTCTAAAATTATCAGTTTTTGAGTAAATCTTATGTGAACTTTATTAATTAGTAGCCATTATTATCAGCATTCCTGGTATGCAGGAGTGTGCCGTGATTGCAATCTCAAATGAAAAATAATCTAGCATGCAATGCCAGAATGACCATAATGACATTGTTGTTTTTTGGTTTTCTGTATTTCATTGTTCTGTAGTTTTATTATTTCCTTTTGGAAAAAGTGTTCCATTGAAAAGTAAAAAAATGGTCATGTTTAGTAATGTGGAGTACGCGGATATTCATTTTATTTAAGGATATTGTAATGGAACCGCGAATGCAGCGGTACGCGAATATCGCAGATTTCCTAATAGAAGGAAACCATCTAAGATGTTTTTATTCGAACCCACCTATAATTTACAAATGTTGGACTTAAAAGAGGTCCAAGAAATGAAGAACAGCGAAATGGGCGACTTAAAAACATAATTTTGGCCAAATTTAACAATAATAACAAATTAAGTATCAGAAGAGCGGTCCAACAGCTGCGTGCGCAAGCTGTGCATGTTTCCAAAAACAAAGTTTTTCGGATTCTGAAAAAAGACAACAGAAAAGCTTTTCGAATGCAGCCAGTCCAAAGCCTTCAACCAGGTGATACCGAAAGGCGTATCAATTTTTGTAATTGGTTTATAAATGCCATGGAACAAGATCCCGATTTCGAAAGTAAAATTATTTGGGCTGATGAAGCTACCTTTAACCATAATGAATTGGTTAATTTTAATAATTTAAGAATCTGTTCTCATCAGAATCCTCATATAATTCGCCCTAGGGCATTTCAATAGGAGTTTAGCGTTAATGTATGGTGTGGTGTTATAAACGGGACTTTTTGTGTGCCCCCCATCCTTCCTTCCCGTTTAAATCGACCATTATTTAATGATTTTTTAAATAACCATTTTTTTCAATATCTCGAGGATATTCCCCTTAATTTAAGAAATGAATGCTGGTTCCAAATTTTGCTGTTGAGAACCGCTTGTGGGTAAACAAGAATTATCCTGAACGGTGGATCGGTCGATTATGTGCAAGAGCCTGGCCACCCCGTTCACCGGATTTAACTCCAGTTGATTTTTTGTCTGGGGCTATTTAAAGGACAAAGTCTACGCAATCCCTGTAAACACTTTAGAAGAGTTAATAGAAAGAATTCTCCAAGAATGTGAAAATTTGCGGGCTAATCCTAATTTCATTCGTAAAGTTACACACTCTGTACGGCGCAAATGTCAGAAATGTGTTGAAGCTGGCGGAGTGCACTTTGAACAACTCTTGTAATTTGTAATTTACCTTAGTTCAATCTAATTCATTGTTGTCTAATAAAAAATAATGTAATCAAATTTCGTTTTAGTGTCATTATTTTTTCTGTGCTGCTAAATTATTCATAAAAAACTATTCCCGAATAAAGTTCAGATAAGATTTACTCAAAAACTGATAATTTTAGAGAAAAAACACAAGATACTTTTTTTGTGTAGAAAACTTGAAATTTTTAAGTTCTGCTCATAAATTAATATAAAAGTGTCACACAATAAAATTGGGGCTAAATTATACCTAGGCCTCCCCAGTTTCACCCGTTCCTGAATGATTTTCGTACACAGTTGTCATTTTTTCTTAAAAAGCATACAAACTTATATTCCTGTGTAAATTACAATTTGTTTATCTTTAGACGTTTCGAAAATATTCATAAAAAAACATTTTCAGGAGAATTACTTAAAAACCCTGTATCTCGGAAACTAATCACTTCTCGACCCATGTTTATAGGAACTTTTTTTCTTATTTTGAAAAGTTGTATTACTCAGTGAAGTTTGGCCTATGCAATTCGGGACACCCTGTATATGTATTTTAACGCTTTTTCGCCTTATTCTCTATTTTGAAGAAAAACTATGCATTTTGGTGAAAAATATCAGGAGAGCAAAGTTGTAGAGCATAAAATTTCCTACAAATTTTGTCTCTATGTTTTCTTACATTCTTTTTTCGAATTTCGCATACTTTCGCCGCTAGAGGACGCCAGAGAAAAATATATATAGTTCTCTACATATATTTAAGCCAAATAAAAAATGTCGGGGTCTTTGATCTTTGCCGCAAAGTCAAACGCGCCGACACTTTTTATGTGCCTTAAATAAATGTAGAGAACTGTATAGTCTTTCGCGGCGAAACTATGCGGAATTCGAACAGAATATAGAGGCATGTAGGAAATTTTATCCTGTACAACTTTGCTCTCCTGATATTTTTCACCAAAATGCATAGTTCTTCCTCAAAATAGAGGAAAAGGCGAAAATGCGCTAAAATTCATATACATATATGTATATTTTTTCGAAAACCACCCTTTTTAGAACTGCGGGGGGTGAAAATTATGTTTAGGCAACCCAAATGCTTCACTTTTTACAGGTCTCATAGCTGTGGGAGTTTTTCCATAAAAGAGCGATTTTTTGACTAATATTAAGGAACTATAATGGTGCGAGGTTATTTAATAATTCATTATATTAGGCTACTATAGCTATATTTATAGAAACACGAGTAATTATACTCACAAATACGATAAACAAGCTGTCAGAAACATGTGATACGCAATAAGTTTGCGTTTTCGAAATATTTGAATTTTAGGTCGATTTGTTTATTAAATATTTAATTTAATCTGATGATATAATTAATACGAATGCGGTTAGGCTTTTATATTTATGTATGTATTACTTCATATTAATATATCATTTGAAGTGAATTGTTATACCGGGTGATTTTTTGAACCTGAAACTTTCAAATATTTCGAGTAATAAGCACTCTACGAAAAAATGTATCAAACAATAGTGTAGAATTGGATGGGTGCGGTTCGACAGTATATGTCACTTCGACTCTAGGTGGAAGGGACGGTCATTCAAGGTCAAATTCGTTTTTTTTTATGGGAACCCGTATTTTTATTGCAAATTCGTATTGTCTTACTAAAAATAGACTACTGTTGTTCAAATCATTTTTTCTGAAATCGTCATTTTTTTAGCTATCCGTCGAGGAAAAATCAACATTTTAGAACTTTGCGATTTTTTACTCGAAAAAGAAGTAGTTTGGGCAAAAATTGTAAAAAGCAAAAAGAATTTGGAATCAATATTCTCAATTATTCTCGGAATTGTCCAATGCCCTTTTTAATGCACTTGAAAACTCCACATTGCTCTTTTCTGCAAAGGGCATTGGACAACTCCGAAAAAAATTGAGAATATGAGAACAAAAGTAGTGTATTCTTAGTAGACAATCCGAATTTGCAATAAAAAATAGGAGTCACCCTTTAAAAACCGATTTTGACCTTGAATGACCTTAACCCCTCCACCCAAAGTCAAAGTTATATATACCGCCGAACTGTTCCCATCCAATTTTACAACTTTTGTTTGAAACATTTTTTCGTAGAGTGCTGATTACTCGAGATATTTGAAAGTTTCAGATTAAAAGAATCACTCGGTATATGGGAAACACCCATTACACACGGACAAAATGGTATTGTCACTGACTGTACTAAATAGGTCTGCGAGTAGAGAGCAATATAAAATGTATTTTCATCGTTTAATATGTAAAATTTTCAATTGTACATACATTGTTCTTTAATTTTTGAAAGAATCAATAATACGACGCGAATAGACTGCACATAAAATTGTAATGGCTTAATCGGAAAGTAATCCATTACAATATCGACCATTGAGCGCAGTTGCAGCATTGATGCATTGTAAAATCAAGCAAATGAAAGCAACTTGTTTTCTTTCGAAGTAATTTAAACTTCATTACTGTCTAAACTTTTTGCCCGAACACTCTATTGTTTTCAATGTGTGAAATATATGAGGTTTTTGTTATTGTAAATAAGAAAATACAATATCGCCAAGCCAGAGAGATTAGCAAATACTTTCTTTATGGTTATAGTGTAGGAAAAAACGTTAAGTAATGTGAAATCTAGTAGTAGTCCAATAATTATAAAAATTTCCATAACAAAAAATGTTATGAGATTATCCCTCAGTAACTGTTAGTGGAGGGATCATACATCATAAAACCACAAAAATCAGTTCTGGGGGTGCCACGCAACCCCCCAAAAAAAACACACCTTCGCTGAAAGAAGCCTTATTTTACTGATAACTCGTTAACCGTTGAAGATATAAAAAAATTGCTCAAAACAAAAAAGAAAGCTCGACTAATTTCCTAAAAAAAAGTCCCCTTGTAAATGTCATGATTTCAGAGAAAATCGATATCGAAAAAAATTGCAACATTTGTGTTTTTAATGCGTACGAATTTTTCTCTATTTGAAATTATTTGCGCGCGGCCTATAGAAAATGTTGAATTGCTCGAAAACCAAACAAACTAGGAAGAAAAATCAAAATGGGGTTTAAAGGGGATATAAAATACTCTCTCTCTTATGTTTCCATTTTTGATGGCTATTGATATTTATTAGTATAAAAAATAATAATATATTATAGTTGATTTTTTGCGCTTTTAACTATTCACAGGCCCATAAAAAATAACTGAATAATACAAATTATAAATGCATTATCTTTTAGTTCAAGGTAGTACTTCAATGTAGAAAAAGTTAGGAATAAAAATATTCACATTTACAAATTTACCAGCATGTTAAAATTAGCCAAATTTTGGCCAATTTTTTATTGTTTCCTAAAAATAAAAAAAAGACTCAAACATCTTGAAAATTTAGCTCAAAAAAATTTGTTTTTGACTTTCTAATCATTTAATAGTTAAAAAAGTTGCATACAAAATATCAAAAAAACTGAATATGCAGCCTTTTTTGGATTTTTTTTTTTTGGCTAACTTCAACAATTTTTTATTTTTTCCTCAAAAATAAAAAAAGACCCACACATCTTGAAAATTTAGCTCAAAAAAAATTGTTTTTGAGTTTATATATCATACAACTATTATTTGTAATCATTTAATAGTTAAAAAATTGCATAAAAAATACCATTAAAAAACTGAATATGGATTTTTTTGGCTATATAAGTTCAACATGCTGGTAAATTTGTAAATGTGAATATTTTTATTCCTAACTTTTTCTACATTGAAGTACTACCTTGACCTAAAAGATAATGCATTTATAACTTATATTAACGCCAGTTATTTTTTATGGGCCTGTGAATAGTTAGATGTACAAAAAATCAAGAGATATCTATATTATATTGTTATTTTTATGTACTAATAAATATCAATAGCCATCAAAAATGGCAACACAGGAGTATTTGATATCCCCTTTAAAACTCATTTTGATTTTTCTTCCTAGCTTGTTTGGTTTTCGAGAAATTCCATTTTTTCTATTGCCCCGCGCGCAAGAAATTTCAAATAAACGAAAATTCGCGCGTATTAAAAATTCAATTTTTGTCAATATCGATTTTCTCGAAAACCATGGCATATACAAGAAAATTACAAGAGGACTTTTTTTAGAAATTTAGTCAAGCTTTTTTTTTATAATAAGCAATTTTTTTATATCTTCAACGGTTAACGAGTTATCAGTAAAATAAGGCTTTTCCAAGGATGTTTTTTTGAGGGGGTTGCGCGGCACCACCAGAACTGATTTTTGTGGTTTTGTGATGTTTAATCCTCGCACTATCAGTTACGGAAGGAAAATCTCAGATAACAGCTTCAGGTGTATTTTTTACATTACCGACTGGACAGTAAATCTGGAACATTTTGGGCAACTTACGACATTTTGTTATATTGAGGTTGCCGACTCTGAATCTTTCAGTTGCTCAGCAAGTCTAATCAATACATGTACAAAAACCGGCCGATAAATGCAAGTTGAGAAGATTTTTCAAATTTTGAATGTTATGTAGAATGACTCTTTAAAACATAATAAATATTTTGTCAACAATAATGACTGCTGAAAACGCCGCCATTTTGGAAAAATGTGGAAAAATCATTTTTTGCGAAACAAAGTTATCAATATCGTAAAATATAAGATTCTCTGCAAATATTTTCTGTCTTAACCTCTATAAACTTTCAGCACAGCTACCAAATTCTGTTTGTACAAACCACACGTAACTTTTCTAAAGAGTTCAAACAGGTACTTAATACTTGAGGAAAATAAAAAGTCCTTTTTTATTTTTTTAAATTATGATACGCTAATCCAAAAATTATCGTACTTTTTTTGTAGCATCTTGGGATAGTATTCTGTCATCTCTAATTTCTTGAAAGCGGTATTATAATTTTAAAAAAATACAAAAGGACATTATACTTTTTTTATGACCTTCTATCTACTGATAATGCCATTTTTTAAAAATTGGGGATTATGGAATACTATCCCAGGATGGTACAAAAAAATATATGATAATTTTAACATTAGCGCATCATAATTTAAAAAAATAAAAAAGGGCATTTTATTTTCTCAAACACCAAGTACCCCTTTTTGTCGCTTTAGAAAAATTATGCGTGGAAAAGACCATCCCAGAATTCTACAAAAAAAAAATTGGTAGTTGTGTCGGAACTTTATAGTGGTTAAAGAAATCCAGAAAAATTCATGATTTTTTTCCATGTTCCCGTTGTCAGATTCTATTCCAATTTATCCCACGTTTAAGTACTGGCAGTGTCTATAATTGGTTAAAGTTTTATCGGAATCGGTTATGCCATTCAATAGATGAAAATTATTTTCGAAAATGTTCGATTCTTTTTTTACTCGAAAACAGTTTAATTCTAAGGGCTGAAATTTAGCAAGATTGTAACTGATATTGACAACAATCCAAACAAAAAAACGAGCACCATCCATTCGGGGTCAAATTCACCCATATTAATCGACTATGACCTTTAACACCCTAAAATGGCGGTGTCAATATGCCGGGTAAGTATTGTTATTTATGGACTAATTGGTCTGAAAATATCAAAGAATTTTACAAGGTATCAAATTACCATTCTAACAAAGAAAATGGTTTTTCGTCATTCTGTTTGATGCAAACCTACATATAGTATCCGCAAATAAGATTTTCCAACTATTTTTTGTATTTTTTCCCAAAGAGTGAAGCAAATGAATGAATTCCTGTGGTTATAGTAGCTCGGCGTTAGAGCGACAGTGATTGTAACATGGGAAAGGTCATTCGGTGACTGGAAAAAGCAAAAAACGACCAGTTAATTAATCTTGGGGATCGTATTAAAAGGGTTTATATGCCGAACGAAATAAAATTAGAAAACCGAATTTATTCACAGAAATTTTCAAACAAACTAAATCAGATTTATTTTAACGCACTAAATTATATTCTAATTATCCTATAATGTAAACTGAACTAGAAAAATAAATTCTAATCCCGCCAATGCGTAATATATACGCACTATTCTCAGCTTTCATTCATCAATGTCTGGAGGATTTAAATAAAAATTCCCACGAATGACTTTGGTAACCTATTAATATTTTTTATTAACGAATGAATAGTTTACTTTCACGTCCGCAGATGACGTATTTGCGCGCACAAATAGTCGAATTCCAGATTATGAATGAAATGGAATTTCTTACGGTCGAAAATACCATATCACATCATATGTGTATGTAACGGATCCGGCAAAATGAAGTAGTATCCATTTTCGAAGTTAATTCATGTCATAATATAATGAGATACAAATTCATTTAAAAAAATTATTATTCTGTTGTAATCACCCAGCGTTTATTTTGTCGTCACTTTCATTTAAATTCACGAGATTTAGTTATAGTTTGGTTACCTTGTCATCAAAAAAGAGGGTTACGAGACATCATATGGGGTATCTATGATATCTATGACTATAAATTAATACTGAATCCAAATTTGCGACCTCGGGAAACCTCTGGATTTTGGTAAAAAATCCAAGAAACTGCGAGATTTTTGCCTTTTTTTCAGTTTGTGTTGATTTTGACCCCTAAGAATGGACCCTGTAGACGTAATAGTCTCCGAGACACAGCTGTTTAAAGTTTGGCAAATTCCTCATATTTCGTCATTTTTAACGATTTTTTCGGTTTTACATTATAAGATTGGCCTCGAGCCTCAATACATAAATAATGTTTTTCTGAAGTGAAATACACATTATGTATCTACCTTACTGTATATTGTCTAAATGTTATTTGTGGCATTATCTTAATTTTTTTCAATTCTTCAATTCTTTGGGACTTCCTGCCACATGTATGTTTTCTTTTTAAGCGGTGCTCGGGGAATCTACAAAATATCACAATTAACCAGTATGTTACTGGTAAATAACCTCTACGCCTGTGACTTTTACGTTAAAGAATCAGTTACAGGTTGCTTTTTTTAAATAAACAACATAAATAAGTATAAAAACTTGAGTTTTTTTAGTTTTTATACAATGTTAAGTTTGTGAAGTTCTTTTAACATTGGCAACCAAGTTGTACAGACATCTAAGGAACAATTCGACACGCATGTATCCTCAATCAATAATATTATAGCGGATTCTTTAATTTTTATTTTTTTACTATCTGCCTCTTTTGTTAAAATTTTTGCCGAGTCCCAGTTTATTCTGTGTCCATTCTCCATAAAATCTCTTTTAATTTATTCCTCATATCTACCCGTTTAAGTTTATGCAAAAAAATGTCAGGTTCGCGCGGTTCGTAAATTGTTTTTAGTCGCGTCATTTTAGCACGAAAAATCTGAAAACCTCTAAAATTGAAGATACAAGGTCAATTGACTTCATTTTTATTGCAAAGGGTTCAGAAAGGCATTTAGAAAAAACAGTACCTTTTATTTTTTGGCGGTTTCATTTTTTGTCCAATAATTAGCCAATATTAATGGCCAATTTAATTAAATCAATTGAAAAATTTGTTATCATACACAATATGCCATAGAATTAGACGAAAATGGTTACTCGGAGGTTTTTGGGGTCGCTGATTACGAATCCGAAGTCTAATTTGGTAAATTCAAAATGACGGACCCGAAGTAGAGCCCATTTCTCAGGAAAAATTCGCAATCTTTTCGTTATTGGGCTGAAAAGAGTAGGTACTCGGGGGTTTTTGAGGTCGCTTTCCATAAATCAATTCACGAAATTCAATATAGCGGACCGAAAGAACAGTCAATTTCTCCGGAAAACCTCGTATGTTTACTCATTGGGCTGAAAGTATGAAAAATACGACTATCCCCTGAAAAATATACTACATCCGGTCCTCCCTTTTGAATTATCCCTAATTGGACATCAGATTCGTCATCAACGATAACGAAAACCCCCGTGTTCCCACTTTCAGCCCAAAAAAGAAAAGAATGCGAGTTTTCCGGAGAAATTTACTGTTATTCCAGTCCGCCATTTTGAATTTCGTAAATTGGAAATCTGATTCGTGATCAGCGACCTCAAAAATCCCCAGTAGTCATTTTCAGCCCAAAAACAAAACAAAAATACGAGTTTTTCCTGAGAAATTGGCTCTACTTCCGGTCCGCCATTTTGTATTTAGGAAATTAGACCTCGGATTCGTAATCAGCGATCTCGAAAATCCCCGAATACAGATTTTCAAGGCCAAGATATCTATTCCCATTTTTTAAGGAAAATGGCCCGATTTCTGGTCCGCCATTTTGAATTTCCCAAATTGGACTTCAGATTCGTGATTAGCAACTCCAAAACCTCCCAATTAACCTTTTTCTTCAAATATTATTGTATATTGTGTATGATAACAAATTTTTCAATTAATTTAATTTAACTGACCATTAAAACTGGCCCATTATTGAACAAAAAGTGAAACCAAACATTTCCGCCAAGAAATAAAAGGTACTGTTTTTTCTAAATGTCTTTCTGAACTCTGCAATAAAAATGAAGACAATTGACCCTGTACTTTCAACTTTAGAAGTAAAATGCTTCCTTAAAAAGTTATTAACCTTTTACTGTCAAAAAAACTCGAAATTCGGTATTATTAGAAAAAAATTATGCCTTATTTTTTGACGTATGGAAAAAATGAAATACAGAATTGTGGAGAAATGCCTGTAGTACAACGCTAGCAATATTGTTAGATAAATTATTTAACAATTAAGAGCATAAAAACGGTTTAAATAGTGTTTTTTTTTTTTAGTAAAAAAAGTACATACGTGCACGCGCGTATTGTTAAACATTATGAATATTTCCTTTTTTCTCAATATTAAATATTATTTACTCTTTATTTTATTTAATATTTAAAAAACCATAAATCGCACACCATTATAACTGATGAAAGTGACTCTGAAAATGTAAAAATATACAGGGCTATCGTTTTAAAAACTGCCGATGACGTTGTAAATCGAAAAATAGGGCTGCTGTTGGAAACCAAAGTACGTCACTGAATAGAAAAAGAGCAGCACAAAAATTTTTGTTAAGAGTGAGCAAGGTGGCAAGATCAGGGGGAACAAGGGGTAACGCACCAAGTGAAGAGATTTCCCTAATAAGCCAGTTTTAGCAGAAAATTTCTTCAGTAGTATATACAGGGTGTCCCACAATTGAGCTCCCGGACGGAAACCTGTGACTCCTGAAGTCATACTGGGCTCGTATACTTAACCCAACTTACCTTGGTCCAAAAATGCATCTCTGAGGAAGTACATTTTCTTAAAGTGAGACAGAAAACATTTTTTCCCATAATTTCCGTTATATTGAAGATAAAATTTTCAAATTTTCATGGGACCTGTATCTCTATAAGTACTTTATGTAAGCCTGATAACAACTAAATGTCTTTTGTTTCTCAAACGCGACAGGTTTCCTGTTTCACAAGCCTATGACCTACAGAGAAGAAATGATAATTCTTGATTTTTCGTTGATATTATATAAAATTTTAAAAGTATTAATTTGTGTACTGAAATAGGTGGACGTTGTCATGTGGAGCATTCGTTATTAATGTATTTTGTAGAATAAACTGTACTTTTCTGTTATTACAACATTTTATTTTATAATTGTAAATAAACAGTAAATACAAATGGAGGAAAAAACGATAATTCCTCGTATTTTGATTAATATTACAATAAATTTTAAGAGTACCTTTTTACAGCCCTTTCAATGTTCTGCAAAAATATTCAAGTATTCCGTAATTTTACACGGCGATTAAAAAATATAGCCAATCAAATATTAATTATTATGAAAAAAAATTGACAAATAAAAGATATTTGGTTGTCAAATTTACATAGAGTACTTATAGACCTCCCACCAAAATTAGAAAATTTTATCTTCAGTATAAACGAAATTATTGGAAAAAAATATTTTTTTCTGTCTCACTTCAAGAGGATGTACTTCCTCAGGGATGCATTTTTGAACTAAAGTAAGTTGGGTTATACGGGTCCAATATGATCTCAGGAATCACAGGTTCCTGTCCGGGAACTCAATTCTGGGACACCCTATATTTATGTACTACTTATACCTATTTTCAGTTTAATAACATCACCCAATTTGCCAAAAACAGCTTATTGTTAATCATAATTTTAGTACAACGCTGTTTGAGTACATGGACCCACTTCTATACAATTTAAAATTTAAGATGGGGCATTTAAGTAGTATTTCATTTGTACTATCTTTATCCGTAATTCAAAATAAACTTTGATATTTTACACCTATTGAATATACTTATAAGTCTAATGCTGTTCTATTGCATACGATTCTTAACAGTAGTTGCTAGCTCCATCTAGGCGCAGGATTTAGGATTCATTGGTATTTTTTAATTGAATTTATAATTTAGCCAGAAAATGTGTTTTAAATCTTAACTGCCACCAAGAAACAAAAAGAAAAAAAAATTAGACAATTTTGGTATCACTATTCTAGCATGTGCTTTTTTTAAAAGAACTGGCACCTCTAGGGCTGCACTTCATTTTGGGGTTGACCAGTTAGGCAATCGATACCATTTACCATTTTCAGGTATGAATGTTCTACAAAATTTCAGCTGGTATAATCCAGTCTGTACAAATCATTCACAAGCTCTTTTGCTAGTCTAATAGTCTTTAAGGTCATACTTTATACCCATAGAACAATGCTCGTGTGTGCAATATATTTCTTATGGGAAAAACACATTTTTCGTATATTTGCAAGAGAATCGTTAAAAAATCGTAAAATAAAAATCGCACACAAGTCCCCTCTTCAGAATTGTCCATAGAATACGGATGAATAATTATTTTTAAGTTAAACCCTCATAATACTCTTTTACAGGACCCCAAAGTGAGGACAAAAGTAGAGTAAGTATCGCGTAATTTTTACATTTATTATGGTTCATTTAAGATTATTTCTGCACAAATTAATTATTATTATTTAGTCACATGCTAGATTATCTTAATATATTAATGATTTTCATATTATTTAAACAAACATGACTAATTCAACCAATCATATTTTGCAATAAATTTTCAACATTTCCACCTATCCTTAATTTCACAAAAAATACGAATTAATAATTATTATTTTCTCAATTGAACCCTCATAGGAACTATTGGGCACCAAAATGAGTCCACTAGGACAAAAGTAGAGTATCGCAAATTTTTGACATTTGTTATTGTCTATTTGCAATTCTCTGTGCACAAATTATTTTTAGTTAGTCACATTCCAGTTTGTGTTAATATTTTAATGTTTTTCAAATTGTTTAAACAATTGCATTTTGCTATAAACGAGGCTATAAAGTAACATTTCCTTTTTTTTTTGTTTCACAAATTATTATTTTCACTGATCAAGAGATTGCTAATGGAACCTGCAAATTATTTAAAAAACGCATTATTGTTAAGATAGAGTCGCGGTTATTAAAAATGTTCAACTTTTCTTTGCATAATTGTTTAAACAATTACGGACTGTTTAAAAAATTTGAATAGAAGGAGGCTGAAAAGTTGAAACATTTTTAAAAACCTGCAACTCTCTAGCTGTCTTTTGAAAAAAAATGGTAGTCAGTAGTAAATTGTTTCAATAATTTGCATGTTCCTCTTAATCAACAAAATTTTAAAAAATGTGAAATTACAAAAAGGTTGGGAATATTACTACAAATTTATAGCAAAATGTAATTGTTCAAATAAATATAGTTATTTATAAACGATTTAAAAAACATTAAAATATTAACAAATTGCAATGTGACTAATTAAAAATAATTTGTGCAAAAGGAATGGCAAATAAATAATAATCAAGGACAGAAATATAGATTTGCCCTCATGGGGTCATTTTAGTGCCCATTGTTTTTAATTTAATTTAAAAGTAATTATTAGACAATTGTGATATTCAGAAAAGGTGGAATGTTGCAAAACTAGATTGTTTAAACAATTTTAAAAATGGTAAATATTAACACAATCTAGAATATAACTAATTAATAATAATTTGTGCAAAAACAATATCTTCTTTAATGTAATTTTCAAGTTATAGTGATATAATAATAATAATCTTTATTAAACCCTTGTTTGCCAAATACAAAGAAATGGATAAGGTACGTCAAAGGTCAGTGCCTAGGTTATTTTTACAAAAAAAAAAAAACCAGAAACATTTACACAATAAATAGAATCTTTACATAACAATAAAAATCCAATGTGCTCCAAAAAATATGGTAATGTACAAACAATTAAGTATTATAAAATGGGGCACATTTAGAAAAAAATTCAAAATTGTTGAACATATACGAGTAACAAAGATAGATCATATCTAAAATATAGTTAGGCAAGGTTTATAAATTCTAACATATTACTTTGAGTAACATACAATGAAAATTCATCTAAATTGTTGAAACAGTTTTCTAACAATAAGGATTTTAGTCAGTTTTTAAATATAAACAAAGGGAATAAACTTTTTAAGATGAACGTGAAAAATACACGATACCTACTCTACCTTTGACCTTATGGGGTCACTTTGGGGTCTTATAAAAAGGTATTGTGAGTCTTTAATTTAAAAAATAATGATTAATTTTTATTCTCTGGACAATTCTGAAGAGGGACTTGTATGCGATTTTAACTTCACGACATTTTAACGTTTCTCTCGCAAACATATGAAAAAATGTCTTATCTATTATAAGAAATACATAGCAAACTCTATGGTTTTGGAGGCTTGTGTTAATATCAACCAATTTTACTCTAATTTGGAGACAATTTTTTGGGATTTGGGGATGATTAAAAAAATCAAAATTAATTTTCCACAAGTAAAAATTTTACCCTTCTTGGTGTCCAAAAATATATTGCACCTAATTACTGTCTATTGTAGCCACAAAAACTGCGTTTGCAACAAGCCAGAAAATGCAACAGATGTATAATAGAATTACAAATTACAATTTACAACCTAAAACCCTCAATCAAACTACGTAACAAAATGTGATCATTCTGTAGAGCCTCTGACTAAATCCACATAGAATGCTAGTTGTCTGGAACCCCCATTTAGAATGGTTAGAGCTCAGACACAATATAAAAATACATAAGTTGTAAAAGTAGAATATAAAATTTCCAATCAATGTATGTCCCTATACACAATGTTAAAACACACTATTGTTTTCCAATATATCTGATATATTCAGAATCTAATAAGATTGCTAGCTTTGCTCTACTGCCTATCTCAGTATACCTCATGAGTATGGAAAATTCAGGTATGCTATCACTAATATCTCTTTAACCCTGTGGCGGGTGCACAGCGGTACTCTATACAGCATTTTTACATTTATTACATTTTCTTTGATTCACTTTGCTGCACGCCACTGCCGCTTCAGATATTCTTTACTGGATGTATTTAGCGGCTCATGCCAGTGCGCACAAACAAATTGTGGTTTTGTGTTACTATAAATCGAGATATTAAAGGGACCGTTTGCGGCACTCCGTACTGCAGTGGGCCCTGTTATGTAAGTATCATGAATTTTTAATTTTTATTGACCCTAATTTTAGTTTGAATTGAATGTTGTTTTGTGAGTATATTATGATTTATTGAAACAATATTTTCATTTTAGGGATAGAAAAGGTGTAAAAGAAAACACTTAGCGAGAAAGAATTACACGATATTGCAGACCATTTATTTGATATATCGGACCAGGATGATATTGTCGATATTACTGATGAAAGCGAATGAGAAGACGAAGTAGTAGAGGAAGGATTCCGAAGGATAGAGGAAGAACATAATGCCGAAATGTCAAAATCGCAGTGGTCATTGTAGTATATGCAGTAAATATA
Source organism: Stenurella melanura (assembly GCA_963583905.1). NCBI lineage: Eukaryota > Metazoa > Arthropoda > Insecta > Coleoptera > Cerambycidae > Stenurella > Stenurella melanura. Next base: position 13,014,317 of record OY757311.1, read on the forward strand.
AAAATGATAAAACTACAGTTTCCTGCGACTCATGTCATTAATTTGTTTGCAAAATGCGTAGCACGAAAACAGTTCAGTGTAATACCTGCTTATACACCCCAATGGAGGAAGATTGATTATAAAGCTACTGTATCAAAATTTCGTTTTTTTTTTTCTTGTCAAATGTTTGAGTTTTTGTTTCATTTTATTAATAAATTCTATTACAAAAAACTCTTTCATTACCGCATAAAATGCAATACATAACTTGATCCTAATCACTTCACTGTCATTTTGTATTCGTGGCATTCAGTACCGCAGTACGTTCACTCATGTGATTTCATCCAGCGCTCATACCGGAGGGTTAAACACAATGAAGTTAATTTTCATATTTTTCTCCAATGAGGTTCAAAATGAAAATTGGCCAATCTGGGACCACCCATTTTATTCCATCATGATTCATAGTAGCCACAAGCCTACTATCACATATTGAAATTAACTACTACTGTGTACAAATAGCAGCCACTCAACCCTTGTATTAAAAAGATGCTGCAGGCTTTTCTCCCAAAATAAGTAAAAGCAAAAACATAAATTAAAAAAATATACTTACTGCCACCATATCTTCAATGGCCGATGGATTTTTGGAGCCCAACATGACCATACCCATGGCAATACCGGCTGCCTCACCAGTGTTAGCATCATCTTGATACAGATTAAACTTCAACTGTTCATAGACATCTTGCCTGTGAGTGCCCATTGCAGATAGGCCGAGACCCAAGCAACCGCCATGGCGAACCATCTGGAACAAATAAAGAAATTGTACTAGTACAGGAAATCACTTGTTTTATCGGCAGATTTATCCTTAAATTTAATTTCAATTTGATTTTTAAATAATTCGCTTAAATAATTAACTTTAATGTACAGTTCAATTGGTCACATTATGGCCTTAAGTCTAGGACTTGTCTGAGTAAAGGATACAGAACCCTATGGGATCCAAACCACTTTTATAGTAATATAAGATGCACTCATCAGCATAATTAATGCATCTTATTACATTTATAAGTATATTTGTATAGAGTTAACTGTTGAATGGGTTGAGAGACTTAGGCCAATGGCCTTTTGTTATAATATATACAATCTTAGTTGAGACGCCATAATAACGAAAACTCTATGTGACAGGCTGATCAACTCCATGTGAACTGTAGATAACATAAAGGAAATGCCGAATTTAAATCCGAGTTTTCGTTTTTATGCTGTCTCAACTACTACTACTGCTGCTCAAATTTACAGCAGAAAATTTATGAGCCATGTTTACGCATAAAACAACAAATGCTACAATTTAATACATTTTCTTGTGTTTAATTGCTTTTGATATGATTGATCATAAACTACTCTTGATTCCATTAAACCTTCTCTCTTCATAGAACCTAAATTGTCAAACGAAATCATGATGTAATAATGACCAATATATGTGAAAACACAGGGTGTCCCTCAAGGATCTGTTTTAGGTCCTCTGTTATTTAATATATACGCAAAAATTTGATAACAAATCTAAGTGGAATATTAAACGCCCATACTATATGTTACGCTGATGACATGAACATTCTTATCATAGACAGTGAATTAAATGCAATTAAAAATTCTGCTAACCTAGTGTATTAAATTATAATCAAGTGGTCAAATGATGACAAGCTCAACTTGAATAAAAATTTAAAAAAAACATTATTCACTTTGCAGAAAAACATAGATATCTATCTCTTTGACAGTGATATAGAAATGTGCGAATCTGTAAAAATATTAGGATAAGCATCTGCAGTGGAGACATTATCTAGACAGTTTGTAATAAATTGCGTAGTCGCTGCTATGGGTTACGATTTATGTCCACGCATTGTAGCAAAGAGATTCTTTTGAGTCTCTACTATGCAAATTTACATTGTCATTTGAGATATGGGATCGTAAATTGGGGAAAAGTGTATACATAAACTGTGTATTCATTCTGCAGAAATATGTCTTAAGAATTATTGCGGGACTAGGATTCTTGAAGTTGCCGTAATATATTTAAAGTTTTTAACTGTAACTGGTTTGTACATTTTTAAGCAACCTTGTCATCAAAAAAGAGGGTTACCTGACACCAAATGGGGTATCTATGATTTTTTAATATGTGAGATTTTTGCCTTTTTTTAGTTTTTGTCGATTTTGACCCCTAAGACCTACTTCTTCGACAAAAACAATTTAATACTTTTTTAAAGTAGACTGAATTTGCTATAAATTGTTACCAGAATGAACTCTGTAGATGTAATAGACTCCGAGACACAGCTGTTCAAACAGAAAATATAGGGAGATATGTATTTTATGTAGATATATGTAGGTATTTCACAGATTTTTAAGTAAAAAATTCAGAGATTTTTAGGTTAAAAGTTGCTAAAAATGGCAAAATTTTGCAAAACTTTAGAAAGCTCTACCTAGGAGACTATTTGGCCAACAGAGTCCTTTCTGGTACCAATTTGTCAATTTAGTCTATTTTCAAAAAGTGTTAAATTGTTTTTACTAAAACAGTAGGTCTTAGGGGTCAAAGTTGACGAAAACTGAAAAAGTAAAACATCTCGCAGTTTCTTGGATTTTTTACCAAGATCCGGAGGTCTGCCGAGGTCGTAAGTTTGGATTCAACATTAATTTATGGTCATACACCACATATTATAAAATTATAGATACCCTATTTAATGTCAGGTAGAATGTATAAAGTTACTAGTTTAATATGTTTACAAGAATAAGCAATAGTTTCTTGCCAAAAAAGCTTTTGTACAATGGATGTAAATGTTTTAATTTTTTATCCGATAACATTAAATCATCAACAGACATCTACGTTTTCAAGGTAAAATTGTAAAAATTATTACTAAAAAAACTGCCAGGAAATTGATTTCTTCACATAATTTGTATCGTTTTCTTTTTTCGTTTCTGTTTTTGTTTCTATTTTGTTATGACTGTATTCAGGCATGAAGCGGGGGAGGGGTGGCGGGGGTGTTTTCCCCAGGCCCGGAGTTCTTAAGAGTTCTGAAATCCGGATAAAGTTGGAGATGCATATGCAAATTTTAATTACAAGGGGGGCCCGTATGTCACTACCCCGGGCCCCGATTTTCTCTCTCGTCGGCCCTGACTGTATTGTTTGCTTTTTACAATGTGTGAATTTATATATGTTTTTATATATTTTGTTATTGAGTTTATATATATTTTGTAAAACAATTTCCATTATATACACCAATAAATATTATTATTATTTCTTATTTTCACATATTTAACTTTTAGAGCCAGATAGTTAAATCATCTGAGGAAGAATTCACTTCATCCAATAGATTTTATAGGGATAGGAATTTGCGGACTAGATGTATGTAAGATAGATGCTTTCTGCATGACCGATATTATTATTAATATTATTAAAATGCAAACGAATCTGAACAACAATGTAAAAGGAATTATAAGGATTTCCATAACTGAATAAACACTGTTTTATGCTAAAAATTATTTTATATTGTGCACAAGAGGTCTCCTTATATAATAAGGAGAACTCCTAAGTAGAGAAAATATTTTATAGAAATGTTCCTTTAATTTTAACCTCTACTTACTTCATTCTGGGCATCTTTAAGCTGTCCAAGGAGGTAATCGATAATATTAGCTCCATGGTTGGCATGTATCAGACCTAAAGCATAGAGGCCACCACCTTCAGAATACCCAGAACTAGGTCCCACTTCTTTTGGAAGGTAACTTTGCATTAACGTGAGTGCTTCTTGTTCATGACCTCTATGGATCACTCCTAGAGAGGCTGTTGCAGTGAGTTTTGCCCAATTCGTTGCACGAGCCAACCATTCCAAATTATCCCTGTAAATGAAATCAAGTTTTGAGTAAAATATTTTTGGTGTAATTGGAATAATTGCAGAACTGCCACAACTTATAATACCTCCCATTTGGTGACTACTACCCTAGAACAAGCTGGTCCGAGACCAATAAGTACTCCTGATTCTCTTGATGTGACATTAATTTCCTCCAAAGTGGGGTTCATATTTCAACATTGGGTTATTTTCAGAATTTTTGTTCTTGTATACATATTAAATATGAATTAAAGTGGGCTATGTAATATACCAAGATCCCAGAGCTGCCAAACCTACATCATTTTACCAAAGCTAATATTTTAACAATAAATAATGTAATATGTAGTTAAGAACATATGCATATTTGCTAGCTTGAAAGTGGATCACTTTTACAAATAACAAGTACAAAACGTACAAAAAAAAAGCCTTACTAACTTACAATAATAAATTTTTAGTTGATAGTAGACATTATTCCGCAGTTAGGTTAGGTTGGGTTTTTTCCGAGCTTTAAAGCATCTGTCGGAAGTTAGGGCCCACGGAAAATATCTGGCAATAATGAATGTTGGTTTTTAACATATATGAAAACCAGCTATCATACTTTAACGTAGGTTAGTAAGGTTTTTTTGTACCTTTTGTACTTGTTATCCGTAAAAGGGCCCTGCTTTCAAGCTAGCAAATATGCACACGTTCTTAACAACATATCACACTACTGTCAAAATATTAGCTTTACTAAAATGACGTAGGTCTGGCGGCTCTGGGATCCTACTCTATAAGAAAAATTAAAATGTTTTATATTATTTTGTATGGATGTTCACAATGTAAGTCCTAATACAAATTTTAGTCTTTTTTTGTGACTGGTTGGGGATATGACTTAATTTTTCTCGTGTGTATCCAACATACACCATGCACTTCAAAAATTAATATTAGACATTAAGAACGAAATTGTCGTATTATTTTTTTGATCAATGGTATTATAGGTATATATCAAAAACTGTTTATTTTCAGATTTAGTTGCTCAGATCCAGACTACAACGTCTTTCATTTCCTCTTTCCCAAGGAAAAGTAAACTTAGGGAAGAAGTCGAAAAACTGAAACGAAAATTATTTCATCAGGAATTTAGTCGAAATGCAGAAAAATGGAAAAAGGAGAATTATCCAATTTTGTGAAGATCACGTTTCGGAAGGACTTGTGATACCATAAAAAAAATGGCATCTGCTCTCACGCACACACATGAAAATTTGTTTTTTCGGGACATCCGAGACTCTCTTCAGTAACTTAATCTATTTTGCGGTTACACTGGCAAGAATTATAAAAATATTTATATATGTACTTTATCGTCTATCGACGAAAACTATTGTAATAACTTTTATTTGGAATATTCAGTTATCTAGATATCTAAGTATATTTTTGTTCATCTCTGTTTTTTTTACATTTTATTCTTAATAAATGTACACTGTATACCCATTTGCAATGTGTTATGTTGTTAACAATTGTATATTATGTATTTCCATGAATACATTTCATTCGATTTTTGAACCTTTATTGTAGAAATTGAACATAGATGGTTTATTCCTAGATAATATCGGAAAGTATTAATTTGAAAATACTGGAAACTATTGCTTTCAGAAACTTTACTTACAAAACTTTTTCTATGCATCTTTTGAACGTTTACATTTACAATTTAATTTATGTAAATTTTCAACGATGATTTTTGAGTTACCTACATTTTTACAACAATTCGGGGTAAAAAGAAATACAATTTTTAACATGTGTTTAATTTGTGTTAACTACAACTTTTTTACAATTATCGAGAGTAAACAGAAATATAAATTTTTATTGTTTGGTTATAATATTTTTGTTTGGTCACTTGTCCAATATGTTTTTTTTTTATTAGTAAGATAAAACTACGAGTACATATTTTCAAGTGGAGTAAAATTTTTCAAATCTATAGGTTTGTTCCAACACGCAGTTTGATCGTCCATTGAACGGTCAAAAGCAGTCGCTCAGTCGTTTATCCATCTATCTATCGCTGTGACATATTCGTGCCATGATTAGGCGGCTCCATTTGACGGTTCGACAGATGATCAAACTGCGTGTTGGAACAAACCTTATGTTGTTCTGTGGATTTTCCATGAAAGATTTTGAAATAAATTGTTATTCTCTTTTGAATCATAAATAAAAATAATATATTATTATTATTTATAATATAAAAGAGAGTAACATTTAAACTGACAATATTTCAAGGAAAATGGTAAATGATTGAGTATAGTTCGGTTTATTTTAACACAATAAGAAAAAAAAGTAAGTAATTTGTCAATGTTAACAAAATTATGAATTACAGAATTTATTTATCGTATTTATATTTCATATATCATGTGAATAGATACTTTAAGTCCAGCCCTGCCTGAAGTAACTCTGCTGAAAGCCAACCATGCTGAGCGCAACTTACAACTACTGCGTATATTCTAGGCAGGTAACACGTCACGTGACAAAAAAATGAAACCGTGTACGTAGTAAATACCATTGAGTGCAATTCTGAATTAATTTGTATCGAGACTATGTGCAATATGTATGTACAAAAACATTTGATATTTTGTTATAGGTATTTTGTATTTTTAATCGATAGTAGAGGATAACCCTATGTATAATTTTGTAATTATTTTGGGTTAATAAAGACTATTTCATTCATTTCATTCATTCAATTTGGTCTGTGACACCGCTCTCACCTTTATTCAACGTTTAAAAACTATTAATGAAAACGAAGTGTAATTTATATGACAAGTTTATTTTTAACGACAGTTCAAGTTCAAGTGACATAACACACACTAGTTATATATTAGTTAGTGACAAAGACAGTAAGTGACAAAGGTGTTCTATACGAATTATCAAAAAAAATGTACAGTTAATGTTTTAACTCAACAAAAACAATAAGTACAAATGAGGTACCCACCTTAAGAATTGGTCGCTGGTTGTACCACTGTGCATAAATGCATTTGCAATAACCGTAGCAGTGTGACAAATACTGACACGTACGGTTTCCTTCGTCTGCTTCAGAATAAGTAAGTCTGCATGATTAGACCTGATGAGAAACTGTAAGTGAAGCTCGATGGATACTTCTCCGGATAAGATGGTATGAAGTTTTTCGATGCGGTTCTGGTGCTCCTTATCAGCCTCACTCTAAAAGCAAGAATACAAAGATAAATATTTGACATTTCCAAAAACAATATCTTTGGTTGATTCCTAAGTTCGATGTATCTTGAGAAGGAACCAAACGACAGTACTGTCGTCCTTAATTTCGCACTGGTATCTATCAACATATCATTCACAGTTATATGTAATGGGTAAATGTAGTGGGTAAAGTAGTACCAATTTGATCCTCACTCTTTAGAGAATTATAAGCCAGCAACAACATCATTTAGTTTCTCTAAATTACTGTTATCTTGACCGTTTGTTAAATTTTTTAATTGAATTTAAAACTTTATCCAACATGGTTTTCGTTGTGGAAAATCCACTATAACAGCTATAACAACACTACTCATCTGACCTAATTTCAACATAGGGTATATTCTACCAAGATATTTTACATACGTACCATCCTTGAACCAAATATTGTAAGTCTGAGAAGTTACTGTATTTTAGAAACATTTTTTATTGAATATTTCAATTCAGCAGTTATGAAACGAAGCTGTGTATCACATTTCTTTCTACAATAAATATTAATGTGTACTATACCAATTTGAATAGATTAAATATATGTACAAAAGAAGTTTTACAAGTAGATATAGAAGTTTATTTTCCCATTTTGATCAATTGCATGATATTAGATGTATCAAAATAACTAACGCATCAGTACACTATTAAAATAACATACATAATATAAGGGGACATATACTATTACTTAATTAATCATTACCGTTAAAATATATAAGTTTATAAATAAAACAAGATATACATGAAATTAATACACAACATATATAGGGATAAAGTCGATCGAATAGAATAAAAATAGACATTTATTGTCCCATGAGATTAACTCCATGACATTAAGTTAAAATAAGCATATTCAACAGCTTTGTAGTAAAATATTCTAATGTGATTAGGCATTTAAAAATTTCGCTCTAGAATAGAAACAATTTTCAATTAGATATGCTTGTTTTGAGATTATATTATAGTATATTATTCAACGAGCATATAATGATGGCTATTATTCACGAGGGTGAAGTTTAAGACACGAGCCGCAGGCGAGTGTCGTAAATCACCAGAGTGAATAATAGCCATTATATGCGAGTAGAATACTATACTTTGTCCACGACTATTAAATATTCAATATTAAATTAAAATTCACCTTCATTTCATTTCTCCTATTTGAGAAAGATTTATATGTCATTATATATAATTTTTTCGATTTTTCGAGCAACAAGTTTACTGAGGCGATTTATGCAGCTTCCTTTATCTCTGGCGGTATCAATGAAATCTCGTTTTCACTGTTAGTATCCATTTATCTAATTATATTACTCTTTTTGAGTGCCTAATATGCAAAATTATTATAAATAACGTTGGCGTTGAAATCGCACAAATTTTGACGTTTCAAATCAATTACAGAATAACGCTTTGACAACTCTGTCATGGCTTACTAATAAAAAAATACAGTTTGCGGGCACGTAGGTAAATGGTTTTTAAAAAATGTTGGGGATTGTCGCGTGTTGCTAATAGATGCTTTGAAAAAATCTTACTATTGTAGTTTTTGAGTGTTCATTAAAATACCTTTTCGGCATGTAACATTTGAGTGCTTCCTAGAAAACTTAGAGAGTCAACACTTGTCTTTTGATTGCTGCAATTTTCAATTTAAAATTTTTAGTAAAAAGTCACTAATGTCATTTCTTATAAACAACTGACTGTCCTCATTATTCACTGCAATCAGTGAATAATGAAATCATTATTCACTGCAGGGAATAGTGGATAGCATTATCCTTGAGGAAACACCTACGTAATGAGTACATTATTTAATAGTCGTGGACAAAAGAATTTTATGAAATGGCATTGTTTGACATTATATGACAATTTATTTTAAAATAATGCGCTCTGATAAAATAGGTTGTTCTTATAAAGTCCTTGTAGGTGTGCGTCATATTGCAAGTCATTCATGCTCCTCGTATCACAATTATGATTACTTATATGCTGTGTAAAGTTATCAAAATTTGTTTTTAAGGAGCCTATAACACTATATATGTGTAGAAATTAGACAATGTTATTATTTGATCCAGTCTTTTTTTTTACAAAATTAAATTAGATAAAATGAGTTCAGCGCTAACTTACCAAGACAACTTTTAGAAAATTCAGAGACAGTTATTTTATAAGGTTTCTTAAGAAAAGTGGAAAATTATATTCAACAAAATTAAATTACAAATAAGTGCGGACCTGACTACAACAGTACAGAATACGCCACTGATCTGTATTCCAAGAAGATGGACGATTCTAGAGTTAAACTGTATACGGGCAATGCTGAGAGTTTCCCTTTTGTGTATTCTGTGCTCTAACTACATGTTTCTATTTCTAATAGTTTCGGAAATAAACTGCCATGGCAGACAGACAAACGAACGAGTCATCCTTTAAGGATTTCTTTTTCACTTTTGAAGACAAAGCTTTAAAAAGCAGGAACTTTCATGCACCTATATAATTGTATATTTTTTGTTATCCTTCTACTTACCAAACTATCCAATGACTTCTGCTCTTTGACTTCGACTTTTGGTTCAGGTACTGGCTCTGTTGCTGGAGAAGCATCTGCAGCTTCCGTGGTGGCAACTTGACTTTCAGTTATTTTTGGTTTAAGTTTTTCCTCAAGAAGAGAAGGGATTGGTGCGGTAGATCTGAGAGCAACTAACACTCTCTCCAGGAACTGCTGAGTCGCTGATTCGTACAAGTCAAAAGCAATTTGATAGGCCATCAGCTGACTTTCATCCTGTCCTAGGACAAGTTTATCCAATATTTGTGCAACCGATAAGGGATCTTCTAAGAAAATCAAACACTGGCACATATTAACGTAGTCAGGAGTAGTTAGTCCACGGTATAAACCAACAAGTGAGCGGAGAACTGTATTGCGGAATGCACGGTTCTGGATGAGGCTCATAGCGACCTGGAAAAGAAACATTAAACATTAATATTTACCAATACTAACAAAAAATGTTCAAAGAGCTTAGCTAAATGGAAACAAATCAGTAGCGTTGTTGATAGACATTAACAAAGCTTTTGACAACATATGACGTATAAGGGTTATAGGTAAACTATACAAACTGGGATGTTTCAGACGTCTACTTTTAGTGAACAGCTTCCTTTATAACCTGAAATTAAGAGTGAATATCCAGAACGCTCTATCGAAGTTTCCACAGTACAAGGTCTATTACAAAGGTGACCGCACAATATTTACTATTCAGATATTTACCATAACTTTCAAAACGTCCGTCCGCCTTTCTGTCTGTCTGTCCGTCGATCACGTTTGTTGTAAGCACAATAACTTAAGAACAAAAAGTCCAATTGTATTGAAATTTGGATAGTAAGTTAGTGTTAGCTAGAGGAGTAATGCTTTTGTTTTTAAATAAAATTGAACAACAAATAAAAGTTATTACTTAATTATTTAAACTCTTTTTAAAATTCTGTTTCTTACGTTTTGTAATTAAGCAAAAAATTTCTAAAACTAATATTATTTACAAAGAATGAGTACCCTATAGAATGTGCAGCAATTATATAAAAAATTTAGTAAATCGGCGAAGAGTATAATGGTTGGCTCGTTATTCATATCAAATGACTAGTTTCGCAGACCTACAGGTTATGTGGAATATAAAAAGTACATAACAACATTTAAAAATATGCAAGTAAACAAGTCTGGCCCAGTAGAAATTTCATGAAAACATATTGTAATACTCAGTGCCCTATGACCTAATGGATTACTGATTAACGAGGGGCAAATATTATCCCTGAGGCACATGAGATAATCAGATCAAAATTAGTGAACATACATTTACATACTTTAGTTCAATAAAATCCAATAAGATCATTTCTATTTTTCAGTTTATCCACAGGTTTCAAATGACATACAATAGATGCTATTATTCTTGTAAAATGATATTTTGCGCATTCAGCAGACAGTCTTCTTACGCTCAATACAGATAATATGGAAAAACAAGAAATTACATATTCTTCATATGCTGTTGATCTAAATATGACCATGCTAATTTACTAATACAGCGAATCAATATCATTCCAATAATGTTGATAATATCCAATTAGAGGCTGCCGAAACAACCGCCCTAAAAGAAATTACGCATCCCGATAATAATAATAATAATAATAAATCAGTTTATTTTGCAAATGGGTAGTATACAAAATGAGACCGATAATCCATACCACAACCTTACTAATGCTCTTTTGTATGATTTAGCTGTGTGTGATGATGATCTAGATAATGCTGTCAATAAAATGAATTTGGAACTTTCCAAAGTTGAAAAGTATTTTAAGGTCAATAAACTCAAATTAAATCCAAGTAAAACAAAAGCAATGGTAATTACAAATAGATCTAGAAGTAGTAATATCAATTGTAATAATATTAATCTGTCCATAGATAATTCACCAATTGAAGTAGTCAAACAAATTAAATATTTGGGTATAATTTTAGATGACATCTTATCATTTAAACATCATTTTGATTATACAAAAAAGAAAATTAGAAAAAAATTGTTTTACTTCTCAAGAATAGCAATTAACTTAGATATGAAAACTAGAATCACTGTATACAAAGCTATAATTCTACCACACTTTGATTTCTGTGCTACTGTTTTGTATTTAATTGATCAAAGTAGTATTAATGAACTACAAACATTGCAAAATAGGGCGATGAGAATAATTCTCAGATGCAATAGATATACACCAATTTTAACCATGTTAAGGGTTCTGGAGTGGATGCCTGTATCTGTTAGAATTACCTACTTTACGATGGTTTTTATATTTAAAATTCTAAAGGGCTTACTACCTGAGTATTTGAATAGGTTTATTACATTTAATAATGAAATTCACTCATATAATACCAGATCTCATACTGATATTCATATTAGTCGAACTCGCCACTGCAGAGCAATGAATAATATATTTTTTAAAGGAGTTCGATTTTACAATAATTTACCTAAGAAAATTAAAGACAGCAAGTCCCTAAACACTTTTAAACATGAATTGAAATTGCATTTAAGTAAGTAGTGATTGATCTTATATTTTTAAAGACATTACTTAAATATTTGGCATATCGTGGGAAATTTATTTGTAATTTTATAATATATGTCTTTTATTTTGCGTATTATATTTGTATATCTGACTGATCTTATGTTTTTGATCTTATTTTTATATTTTATATTTTTAACAATTGTAATTTTATAATATGTTTGTTTGTCATTCTGTGTATGTGTTATATTTATATATTTATGAATTAGGATATACCTACCTATTTACAATAAAGTTATTATTGGTTTAAAGGCCTTCTAGAAACGATAGAATGTATCTAATGTCTCAACATAACTGCTTCAAGATTCATATATCTGGAGCCCATACCAGTTTTCTAGGTCTTTTGGCAACATATTAGAGTCCAAATCTCAATAAGGCATCACCGAGTCTCCAGAACTTTCTTTAGAACGTGCACTGTTCACAATAGTGCGATATTATTATTGATATTGATATAAATATGATATCTCGAGACCAATCACCTTTCTGCTTGTGCTAGGAAAATGGTTGGAAAAAATAATCCATATTGACGATTGTAACATCGAACATTCAAACTGCCAAACACCAAAACCTTAAATTTGCTACAGTATTCCTAGATATTAAAAAAGCTTTTAATTCTGTATGGCATAATGGCTTACTATTCAAACTTAGAGAAATTGGTAGTCCCAACCAAAGAATTTATATAAATTCTTTGGTCCCAACTATCTAATACATTTTGTCATACATTTTTAGAAAATAAAAAAATATGTGTGAGAATTAATGAAATAACGTCAAGAGAATTTTCCATGAAACAAGGATTACCCCAAGACTCACCTTTACCTCCGCTTCTCTACAATATATACAGCTATGACATTGTATTACAACAAAACGCTAGTGCAGACCCTGACTATATTATACAGTATGCAGATGACACAGCCATATTAGCACATGACAAAACGCCAGCAAAGGTCGCAGATAATTTACAGCAGAGATTAATGGAAATAGAAATCTGGTTTAATAAGTGGAGACTTACACTTAACCCCTCCAAAACACAATTTATAATATTCAACCACACTATATCTAACACATCTCCAGCAATAATGAGCAACCAGATTTTAAAGCCTTCACCATCGGCAAAGTATCTTGGAGTAACTTTAGACCGCAAACTCAACTTCAATGAACACACTAACTTTACAAAGAAAAAAATAATAAGCAGAGCAAAACATTCGATCGCTCACCTACAAAAAATCAAGGAATCTCTACAGCCTCGACAATCTACAAATCAATTTGCAGACCATTAATAGAGTATGCAAATGTAATGTTTTCAAATTGTAGAAAGCTTGTGTGGAATCGTATCAAAGTAACAGAGACTACTTCATTGAGAACCATTACAAAGATGAGACACTCACTTAATCCACTCCATAATCCACCTAATGAGTTACTGAATGCACAAACACATACAAACCCATTAATGTAAGGATCAAAGACCTATCGAAGAAGTTCGCTAACAAGCATCACAACATGCAACAGTTGCAGCCTCACTGTAGAATACGTGATCAACAAATCAATTCCAGATATAGATTTCTGGAACAGACCTTATATGAAACAGTCCTAGGATGGGCAGAAGACATCCCGAATATTTTCTTTTTTTTTATACAAATAGTTATTTACATATCTTTATTTTGTATCTGTGTATTAAAAACACTAATTTTGTTAAAATACTATGGGCTGAAGGACTCCGGTCAATGGCCTTTTGTTAATCAATAAATCACGTTTATTGTTATTATTGTATGATATCTTCGAACTCTGGAAATCGTTGGGATTAAAGGACGGGCAATCAGTACTTAAAGGTATTCCCTATCAGATTCAAAGGATATCAAATTTCAGTAAGTGAGATCACTAAATTAGAGGTTATGTAACAACAATCAGCAACACAGAAACTGCTAATAACGTGAAGGTTAGATTTGTATTTAAAATACAATTTTACTTCCAAAAATACTCTTGCCATTTTAACACCTTCACAGATAGGTATATTACAAGAAAGAAACAAATGCTTAAACTTCTGACCCCAGTAACACATTTTATACACCATATTCTTCAATAGAGCTTTCCAAAAAACATTTTAACTTGAAATTTAAGGTACTTACTTGGAATGCGTAAGTGAGCATACTGATAATATCATCGGACTGTTTAATGGATGATTCAAAGATATCCATACGTCGTGTTTCAAGGGCAAGACCCATGGCTTGACGATACTGTCCATCATCAAGACACCGTTGGAACATTCTGTTCACAATAGCTTCGAGTCTTAAATCAATGGGCTTTGAATCTGTCACACCTTCGGCTAAAGCAATACGCTGCTGGGTGTAGTAATCAATACATTTTGCTAAAACAAAAAATTGATGTCATCAGATGAACAACAGTATTGGCTTAGTAAATATACCTAAGGTTGTCTCCACATATTCAGTTCGTGCATTAACATCAAAAAGATCTCCAGCACCAAGGGCATAGGTAAGGGAATCTTCGAAAGCTCCTAAATGATAATAAACCTTACTGGCAACTAAGGCAGCCAACTGGTGTTGTTGAAAAACCTTGTCTTCGTGTAGGATTTCACTAAAATATCGATGAAACGTTCAATTATGTTATTTTTGTCACAATAAAAATTCTTACATTTTCTCAATAGCTTCAGAAATCTCTGGCCAAAACTCATCAACAATCGAATCTAGTTTTCGCAGCGCAAAAACTTTTAATTCTGGTCGGGGCTCCTCCAGGAGGGAAATAATTCCCGCTATAAATAATTATTTAAAGTCATTATTAGAAAACCGGCAAAATGAGGTTAAGTTATCATTATTTATTTTATATGTTGTATATCATTAAGAAATATGGTTTTGTATTAAAAGCAAATACATTTTTTAGAACATACAACGAGTATTTCGTCATTGAATTAAAAATACATCAAAATTTTTAGAAAATTTTCAAAACGTCATGCAAATGACTTGCAAAACGCATGTGCAAAATAGCCCAAATTCAAAATTAATGTAGATTTTTAGGCATATTTCATTAAGTAAACGTTGATTTATATGATTAAGTTACCAGCAGATGTAATATTCATTTTAAACACAAAAGTTCAACACTTTTTAATCTCGAAATTCGCGTCACAAACACAAAACACTTTCTGTCGAAATGAACTCGAACAACGGGGAAAAAATTTTGACAAATGATTCATAACTCACACGCATGCGCATGTATAATATCACGACGTGTTCGTTCATATTTACTCCGAACAGACCGAACTAAAATAGAGTTCCATTTCTAACACTGTTGGATGACTGTAGAATCAGCAGAATGTGATAGATATCTTCGTCCTATTCGGAACGTCTAAAAAAAGATAAACCAGTTCACAAAGAATATGTATTTTCCTTGAAAAATGCATGATGTTCAATGCATTTAGTAATTTAATATCCTACTATTGTAACAAATTTATTAGTGTTACCACTGTCTGTGCCACTGTAGCCTTTTTAGAAATAAAATATAAATTGGAGCGTTACAGATTTCTATACCGATTTCCTGAAAGTCTATGTATCGATTGATAGGTGGCAAGTAAGTTGAATTGACAAAACGAAGACGCGAAAACGTCAAGCACATTGACAAATGGTGACAGATAGTTAAAAATGGCTAGTATCGGGTTTAGGTGGTTAGATATTTTAGAAAAGGAATTTGATAAAGCTTTTGTTGATTTGGATTTAGCAATAGGTAAGTTTAATTCAACAAAAAATTCAAATAATTTTCATATACCCGACGTACTATCAGCAATATGTTTGAAACTGTACGTCATAAACCATGTTTTTGTTGATAAATGAGTGTAATGAGCATAATATTACCACTAATAATTATTTTTGTCAGTGGTACACGTGATATTTATTAATACTTGACAGTATTTTTGGTTTATACAACCCAGTGTGTTGTATTTCATATTTAGCAAATCTAGCAAATCTTGTAGGTGTATACATACACAGTACGTAAACAGCAATTTTATAAAGATCTCTGTTTTAGGTGAACTCGATTCGGAAGAACCAGATGTAGTCTTTAGTGTTCGTCAGAAGCTGTGTACTCTTAGTTCATGCTTTGCTCAGCTCACTCATAAAGCCCAGACTATTTTTCAAAATAGTGCCAAAATCGAGGTAAGTTTTTAGTTAATCTCATTCTGTACCCATTGCAATATTTGAAAATCGGATGAAGTTTGCACAGTATACATAGGTTCCAACACTTATTGTCCAGTGGATTCTGATACTTCTTTAATACCAGTGCTGACTCATACAGTGCGTGGCAAGCTAGGGATAGGAAGTAAGAATTGCAACATCACGTGTGCCAGTCAGCAATGAATAACTACAGCTGGGGTACTTGCTGCTGCTGCTGCTGGGTTGTCATATCTCTCGCACTATATGAATGTACATGTCTAATCCGCTGCTACACGCACTGTATAATTAACCAAGGTTACTATTTCAACCTTGCAATTGATTGCCCTATGTTTATTAACTGAAAGACTAATGGTTACAATGAAGTAAGAATTTTCACTGTATGAATTATTAACTGAAACTATATTTCCCAAATTAACGATGTGAGGGTCAGACGTATTTCGAATATATATATATGGAAAATTACAGAGCGAAGTCGCATCAATAGAAATTTGTGCTCAAAAATCTTCATGCAAAACTGAAAAAGTTCGAAAGATGCATTAAATTGCAATAAAGGCATTGTTAAATTAACACGTTCCATGCCATAGCGGTCCCTACGGACCACTACTCAAGTTGCCCACTAAACCACGGCAGGCCCTAGGGACCGCTAGTCAGCAGAGTTGTTTATGTTACCATATATATGCCAGAGGACCGCTAATAAAGCAGATCTAGCGTATAGGAAGACCCGCTATGGCTCTGGAGGCTCGTCAGTCATAGCGAATTTTTTGATTCTATTGAAAACTAAGGATGGGTGACAAAAATACATGTAGTCTGCAAAAAATTTTATTTCAATGCAAAAGGCAACAGAGAAAGGAATGCTATGTAATGAATAAGATTATATATTTTATTTGTGATAAGTAGCAAAGCAATCTAAGCATAGAAGTGTAATTTATAAATATGGTGGGCCCTAGGAACCGTTAGTCTGCACAGTAGCTTATATTACCATATACACCAGAGAACCGCTAATAAAGCAGATCTATAGCATATAGCAAGGCCCGTTATGGCTCTGGAGTCTTGTCAATCAGCGAATTATTTTGTTTTATTGAAAACTAAGGATGGGTGACAAAAATACATGTTTTCTGGAAAAATGTTATTTCAGTGCAAAATGCAACTGAAAGAGCAATGGTTTGTAATGAATAAGATTGTGTATTTTCTTTGTAATAAATAGCAAAGCAATGTCAGCATAAGTGTGGTTTATATATGCAATCCTCACAATATGTTACTACTTTTGGTATTCGCTTTTTTTCTATGATGCCCTTCGATTTTTTACTGTAACAAAGCTTACAGTATTTTCGGACTTCGTGTGCTAGGCCCTCCTTCCTCCTTAATGTGTGAGCAATAGTTTTATTTTACCTTGTGTGGTTGTAAAATACAGTACAATCTTGTCGATTGTTTATCCCGACGTGAAACTGCGGCCTATTGGCAGGTCAAGATTTGTGTGATAGCTGGTTGCCACATGTGGGGGACCCCTAGATGGACCGTTTTGACCCGGCAAGTATAATAAAATCAACCGCTGTGGCGCAATAGAAACATTTTTCCCGACACGCCATGGCGGGCCCTAGGAACCGCAAAATTTCGTCTTCGAAAAATTATGAAAAAAAATAATATTTGTCATTTTAATCTATTGCATAGTACTATACAAGCCTTGTACACTGCAACAAAAAAATCAGTTGGCCCAACGGACTATTTTTGTGATTTCCCCACGGCACGGAACGTGTTAAGCCCTCACAAATCAGATTATCATAAAGCTCAAAATGAGCACCCTCAGCGCTCGCTAGCTTCTATCCAGTTCAAGTTATGACAATTTTAAAAAAAACATTAATATTTGTGCAAAACGACAGAAATTTGTGAATTCACGTTTCTTGAAATGTTTGCGGCACGCAAGTTTTCAAGCTATCAGATTGCGGTAAGCGCGAAAAGTCTTCTAATAAGTTATATATTCGAAATCCGTCTGACCCTCCCAAAAATCTTCATTTTGGGAAATAACGAACACTCTAATGTAATATAGTTATATCGAGATAGTCGAGATTCGCTTTACAATTATTTTTTTTCCAAAATTCCGAATAGTCGTGCCTATGGACAGTGCTTCACCACCTTTGTTATATGTTTCTACATTTTCTACATTACGCGAAGCACATTTTTTCCTGTGGACTTTCAGTCGATCCACAAACCCTTGCATTTCTACTTTACACTTTTTACATGTAGCTCTACTACCACTTTTTCCATCAAGCTTACTTAATTTTTCAATAGAATATTGTCAAAAAGGATCTTTTTTCCTTCCACTTCTATTAGAGGACATGTTAAAAAATTATTTAATATTTAAATGCTATAAACATAATAACTCGCTTTCTCACTTGATACGATTTTTTTTTAATCGTGATCATGATTTTTATCAACCCTGTCCCCTTCCTCCTCTCAGTAATAATGGACTACTTATTCTATTTGATTTTGCACGTTATATTGATTGGACGGGCTAGGCATGAACTTAATGGTGATTGGCTGTAAGCTGTGATTTATAATATATCACTTGTGAGATATAAATCACGCTACTTGTTTATAAATACTATTACTTCAAATGCAGTTGATTAATCAACATACAGTCTAATGGGAGTAGATAAATACTTTTTCCCAAGGTACTTAAGTAGCTAGTATGGCTGTTACATTCATAATTTTATTAAAATAAAGTGGAAGTAAAAGTGAAACTAGGCATAAGTACGTTTTATTTTCATTCTTACTTTTATGTGAGCAATTATATTGGTGAAATAAAACAACCTTAAAAATATCAGTGTGAGAATTTATTGGTTAGTAGAAAAGCTTAAGAAATAAACAAATATCATTCTTTTATAAATTAGAAAACTAAATGTCTTACATGTATTTATTAGGTTTCACTAATTGTATCATTTGGTTTTATTTCTGCCAAGCTATATACAATATATTCATTATTTGTGGTTGTTGTTTCTGTGTTATTATCATTCATAACTGTTTCGTCAGTTAAGATCTCCAATTGTGTTGTGTGTTCAGTTGTTTCTTCAGAAGCATCATGTTCTAAATTGTAATCACTTGTATCCAAATTGCTTCTTACATCAATTTGAACAGGCCTTCTCTTCTTCTTTCTACCTCCTCCTTTAATATTGTCATTATTTTCATCCCAATTCTCATCTGTACCAACCCTAATGTCTAAAAGGTTTTTACAATGATTCTTTTTACATTTGCTTTTTTTGCTAGTGTCGTATGGAGATTTAAATTGCACTTTCATTGAATCAGTATTTGAACCGAAAATATCTGCTATTGCTTTTCTTGTATCTTCATCAATTTCTGTTTCATTTATGCTTTTGATTTTAATCTCATTAATGTTACAATTGAAGTATTTCGGCAATATTGTACTAAACATCTTGTCAATGTTTTCTTTGTTGAAGTTCTTGCTTATTTGAGATTCAATAGCATGCAGAATTTTAGAATTGCTTTCCATTTGATCGCTTAATCGTTGTTCCGTGTAAGTATCTTGTATATTTGTTATGTTCAGTTCTGAGTGACGTCTGACATTCGAATGGTTTACTAAATTTTCTAATTTATTCAGTTTATCCATTATCACCTAAAAAGAATCTAATTAGTTTCAAATACAACTTCGGCTTTGGGTTATGATAAAGTATGCATAAAACCCCTCTTTAAGGAGGTTGAGGAGCTACAGTGCCAACCAAAAGTAAGTCGAATTCTAAATCGGAACTTTTCCATAATAAATTATTACAAAAGGTTATAAGTCCATGATACCAATAATTATTGTCATAAAGGCATAAATAAATAATTTTTTATTATTAATTAATTATTTAAGTCGATTTAATTATTTTACTTAATGAACTAACTTTTGGATGTTTTGTCCAAACTTATTAAAAAATAAATAAATTTATGTAAATATCTGTGTATTTTATAAATTTGTTTCAGTAAATAATTTTTTAAAAAATGAGAAGTGGTAAAAATTAAAATTAAATCATTAAATAATTGAAAAATTAGTTAAAAATCGTTAACGAAAAGAGAAATTTGACAGTTTACAAATGTTTCATTTTTTTTTTTATTTATTAAAAGTCTCCTAATTAAATTGGACACAATATTGAAATAAGCGTATAATATCAGTGCTTTACATAGTTAGTTTTCGGAACAAATAACTAAATAAAATACACTACTATGTTTTCTACCGCATAGTAGTGTGTTTTATATAGTTATATTTATGTTAAAATGTTTGGATGCTGGGTTGACATATTTTCCATAAGATTACATGTAAAAGTTTTTTAAAATTTTTAACTTTATGAGTTTCCTAATGACTTTGGATTTTTTACAGAAAATTGTGCCATATAAAAATCTATTAGACTTTATTTCAGATTTTTTTCATTATTTTCGTCTAACGCCTCAAAACCTCTTTAATTAACTGCACTAGCCTGTTAGGCTATTGACGATGTAATTGAATAATCAACTAATTTGTTAAAGGTATTTTATTGTTTCATAATATGTTCAATTGTACCTGAAAGATGATAAACCCCCAAAAGTGCTTTTAAATTTAGGCTTGGATGTTTGAGATCTGAGTAAATTTGTCCACTTTTTAGTTATTTAACTATACCTCAAAAACTATACATTTTTAGTATATATACATAATACGATTTTTTGTAGAAAATCGAATTACCTATCGAATCGGCACTTTGTAAAGTCAAATACATTTTTTCTAAACAAAATAAATCAAAGAAACTTTTAAAAAACGAAGAATTTCAATTTTTTGTTTTTTTTTATTTTATTTTAGTGTACAACTTTTTTCTGAGTGGATTTAGGTATAGGCATTACTTCACAAAAGAAAGCTGGTGACTGATAATAGTATTTTTGATAAAAATTGGCTGAAATACAGTCATTCAAAGTTACCTACTTTTTTACGATTTTATCACTTTTTACCTTTATAGGTATTATTTTCAATTTTTACACCCAAGAATTATTGTTATTCTACACAAAAATTATATTCGGTTTGTTATAGACATAAAAAAAAATGTTGTACTAATTTATAGCTGTTTTAAAGATACTTTTTTTGAAAATTACATATCTATTATATTTATCCCATAATATTTTCGAATTGAATATCAATATCTTCATCAACATCGTTTTTGACATCTTCCGTGACTTCTGAAACATCAGCATTTTCACAATTTAAGCCTCTCTCAAACATTCTTTGCAGAACATAGAGCACCTAATTCCTAATTTTCTGCAGCCGCAATATTCGTGACAACCTTTTATGCACCCGCAAGCTATTTGCTCCAGTAAAGTCTGCTGTGCAGTAGGTTTGGTTGTGCTAATTGGCATTCATCCATGTTTAGATTTTTTTTCCAACCCCATTCAAAAGTATTTAAAATATTTCCTTTCCACTGTTGAATTTGGTGGTACTTCTTTAAGCCGTGCTGTTTAGTGGCATCAGAAGTTGGTGGCAAATGAGCTAGAGAAAATTTTGTGCTCTTCGATAATCTTTAAAAAACTTGTAAGTGACAGCTACTTAAACTGTTGGTTGAAATGCCATACAAAGAAATTACAATGTGTTCAGATGCGAAACTGGATATATTCAGGACTTGCGTTATTATTTAAAAATACTTCCAAATATTTTTTCAAATATAAAATATTTTTATTGATAAATTTCATGAATTTCTTCTATGTCTAAGATCATATGAATATCAAAATTTAGAAACAAATAGTTTTATCATTATCATTGATAAATCGAATATAATTTTTGTATTGAATAAAAATAGTTTTTACATGTAAAAATTAGAAATAACAAGATATATAGGTAAAAAGTGGTAGAATCGTAAAATAGCAGGTAACTTTGAACGACTGTATCTCAGCCAATTTGTATCAAAAATACTTTTATTATTTATTTTTTAGTGAACCAATGCCTATACCTAAATCCACCCAGAAGAAAGTTATACACAAGCATTTAAAAAGGAAACAAAATATTGACATTTTTTTGTTTTTTTTTAATAGTTTCTTTGATTTATTTTGTTTAAAAACATTTTTTTTTTACTTTACAAAGTGCCATTTCGATAGGAAATTTGATTCACTACAAAGAATCGTTTTCTGTATATATAGGTACAAAAAATGTATATTTTTTTGAGCAATGGTTAAAAAACTAAAAAGTGGACAAATTTACCCCTTTCTCAAAAATCCAAGCGTAAAAATAGCACTTTGTGGATTTATCATTTATGAAACAATAAAATGCCTTTAACGAATTAGTTCCTTTTACCTCTGTTTTTTTTTTTTTTTCAACAAAATATGCCCCTATTCAAATTAGCTCATTTTGCTACTAATATGCGATTCAAATGTATTGACCCCCTTCACTTTAACCGCGAATATCTCAGAAACGGAACGGAAAAAATTGAAAAAATGTTGTATTTATTAACTATGTCTATTCTAAATCATTCACTGAAATTTGAATAATATACATTGGACGACAGTTTTGAAGTTCTGCTAATTTATATTGAAAAATTCCATTATATCCCGGAAAGTGTGCCTATTATGTAAATAATATTCTAGATACCGATAAAGCATTTTTTGTACGTGGAAATTTTTTCATAATTTTGTATCCCAATATTTTGCAGTCATTCTCAAAAACGTGACCTCATGTTTAATCGGTTATTTATCAAATGTATTGAAGAAAATTTTGATGAAATAGTTAATTAGGTATATAAAAGGTAAACGTTTTCAGAAAAGAGAATTGGTATATTATTATATCAAATATTAATTTAGTTATCAAGCGCAATAGATAATATTATTGCAAGCTTGCGATATTATCTATAGTGCTTGATAACTAAATTAATAATTGATACACAGGGTCGGGCAATAGTGCGTCGGACCTCGATATCTCGAGTTCCACGATAGCTAGAAATTTTTTAAAAAATTGCAAGTAAACTAGATAAAAAAGTCTATAACTGGAAATTATTTTCGAAAATTCAGGGCGAGCCAAGACGAAATTACGGGACCAAGTGCCTTTTTTTTAAATGGAATGCTATATATATATCAGTACATTTTTTGAAGCCTCTTTCTTGGCTCTATTTATTCCTATATTAGCATTGAATATCTCCCAACCACTTGGATATAATTAATTTTTTTGTTGAAATAATGCAATCTGCAGATGGATATGTGGATACCAGTTACGAGACGTCCAGGGGCGGATCTATGGGAGGAGGCTACAGGGGCTATAGCTCCCCCACGACTCAATGATAAAAACAATAATAATCCAATAATACTAAGATCTTTGAAAAAACATGTTAAAAATATGATGAGACCATTTATCACTGTTTATTCTATATGATGAGAGTAGCAAAGCAATGCCTACTCTCAAAATAAAGAGGAAATTGTGATAAACTCGTTAATCGTTTGATCACATATTTAGTACAATAGGTAAGTACTTAAAAATAAACCAGGCAATACCGCCAACGCGCCAACTTTGCGGCAAAGAGAGACATACAGTAAAAGGCGGCGTCTAGAAATGTCTAACTGAGAATAAATATTTTGTATATTTTACATTAATAATTATTAGTATGTAGGTGAATAAAGAAATGAATAAAAAATGTTGTTTTGACTTCCCAAATTTTCTGAAATAATTAAATTTTATTTCGAACAGTCCGGTTTCTTTCAATTTAACTTCACACTAATGTGATTTCTAACTTTTCATTTTAGGCTTTTGACTTTGAAAGATGTAAAATTTTCACCTACGATGCCATTTTGTTTTTCTTTCTATAGTCCATGAAGCCCCCCCTTGACTTCATTCTAGATCCGCCCTTGAAGACATCTAATTAATATATTTGAATCATTTTCATTTCCTAAAACTGTACAGGGTGGCCAAAAATAATTTTTCAGTTAAGAACTTTTTAAATTGAATATTCCATTTGAAAAAATTGAGAAAAATCGATTTAAAAAGTTTTTAATTGAAAAATAATTTTTGGCCACCCTGTACAGTTTTAGGAAATATAAATGGTTCAAAAACATTAATTAGATGTTTCGTAACTGGTATTCACATAAGTTTTTCTTAAAACCCATAATTGTGACTGTGATGATTTTTTTGATATCCATCTGCAGATTGCATTATTTCAACAAAAAGAAATCATAACATCCAAGTGGTTAGGAGATATTCTATGCTCATATAGGAATGAATAGAGCCTAGAAAGAGGCTTCAAGAAATGTACTGATATACATAGCATTCCATTTAAAAAAAGGCACTTGGTCCTGTAATTTCGTCTTGGCTCGCCCTGTATGTTAGAAAATAATTTCAAATTATAGACTTTCTTATCTAGTTTACTTGCATTTTTTTTTTAATTATTTCTAGCTATCGTAGAATTCGAGATATCGAGGTCCGACGCACTATTGCCCGACCCTGTATATTCACCACCAAAATTTCAAAATATTCGGATATCAGATAAGAGAGATATGAGGGTGTCTTCATCTTAAGTGAGTCACACTGTATAAATAATGCAACTAAAATTTATCAAGATTGTCATGCAAAATGACAGACTGACGTTAGCACGAGATGAAGCTAAGAAAATATTGAATATTATTTTGCCAACCCTGTATCCTATATATGATTGCAGATTTTATCTTTTAATTTAAAATTATATTTGTCTCTCACAAACTACCTTGTATTTGTATACCAGATTAAAAAGAAACTGGTTGACACTGACACTGTATGATTTTTCTCGAAATTTTTATTTTGAAATGATTATATTTAATTGCGGTTAATATTATGTAGAGTGACAAATCCAAGTAGTTAAACGAGGTTAAACAATTTAATATTTTTATTTGGTTATATTTAGCGAAATGAGATTTATACATTTAATGAAATGAATAAAATCAGCCAAGTGCAAGTCGTATTTGCGCAATTAGAGTTCCATACCGTCTAGTCCCTTCAAATTAGGAAAATTGAGGGGAATTTTTCCTACAGCTAAGCCACCCGTATAGATAGTTGTCTTGGTGTTGTGTTAACATATTTTTCACCGAGCGCATGAAAAAAAAGGGTTGTTTTTTAGATATAGATACATATATATGTATATGTTTTTTTGGCCATTCTGGCGGTTTCTTGCGTTTTGCTGCAAAACTATGCATTTTTGAGAAAATATGACCTGATTTGATATTGTAGATCTAGTGATTCTCTACAATTTTTGTTCTCTTCATTTTTTTGAAATTCCGCTTAGTTGCGCCGCTAGAGCGCGCTGAAGTTTATGTAAATGTATAAATTCTTTTGATGTTTGATTTTAAACCAAAACTATGCATTTTATAAAAAAATATCAAGATATCAAAATTGTAGATAAAAAAATTTTCGACAAATTTTGTTCTCTGTTCTTTTCTTAAACTAATATAGATGACATACAAAAAGGCCAATCACGACCACTACAGCTGAATGCATGTAGTTCAAGTATGAACTACAAGCTAATAGTAATTAGATGCACCGTTCTGTGCGCAGCTGTGTAAGAAATGAACGATGGGTGTCAAAAAAAATATTTTTTTTTGCTCTCCAAATATTTATGTAATTGACGAGTACTCTAAAAAATGCATAGTTTTGCCTGTATATCAAAAATATATGCGCTATATTGTTATGCATTACACTCCCCTATGATACGCCTATGCCTAATAGTGACTGAAAACTTGTAGAAAGAGATAGAGTTTTCTAGAGTGTGGTAGTAGAAGATTCTCGATTGTATTCTGGATGTGTAAGAAATGAACGATGGGTTTCAAAAAAAATGTTTTTTTTTTGCTCTCCAAATATTTATATAATTGACGAGTACTCTAAAAAATGCATAGTTTTGCCTGTATATCAAAAATATGTGCGCTATATTGTTATGCATTACACTCCCCTATGATACGCCTATGCCTAATAGTGACTGGAAACTTGTAGAAAGTGATAGAGTTTTCTAGAGTGTGGTAGTAGAAGATTCTCGATTGTATTCTGGATGACTCTGGAGGCAATTTCAGAGTATATAAGGCGCGATTACCGGCGGAAGAAGAGAGGTTTTACTAAAGGGAAGTTAGTAGCGAAAGTGAGGTTATAAATTCAAAGTGTAAACATTGTAAAAGTTAGTTTATGTAATCAGTAAATTATTAAATAAAGTGTTAGTGGTTTACCCCTTGTTAAAATTATTTCGAACCCGCGGATTCATACAGGGTGTTTCCTAAAAGGGTGAGAACTCGTAACAATATTTTTTCCGCTCAAGAGTATTGAAGAAATGTTCTTCGCGCTCTAGCGGCAAAACCGCGCGACTTTGAAAAAAAAAACAAAGAACATAATTTGTCGAAAATTTTTTTATCTACAACTTTGATATCTTGATATTTTTTTATAAAATGCATAGTTTTGGCTTAAAATCAAACACCAAAAAAATGTATACATTTACATAAACTTCAGCGCGCTCTAGCGGCGTAACTAAGCGGAATTAAAAAAAAATGAAGAGAGCAATAATTGTAGGGAATCGCTAGATGTACAATATCAAATCAGATCATATTTTCTCAAAAATGCATAGTTTTGCAGCAAAACGCAAGAAACCGTCAAAATGACCAAAAAAACATATATATGTATCTATATCTAAAAAACAACCCTTTTTTTTATGCGCTTGGTGAAAAATATGTTAACACAACCCCAATACAACTTTCTATACGGGTGGCTTAGCTGTAGGAAAAATTTTCCAAAATCAGTGATTTTTCTTCTAATTTGAAGGGACTAGTCAGTCGTTTTTAAATCTAGATTATACATATTGAAGTGTAAATACACAGCTCTAGGAATGTTTTTTATATTCAATATCCGTAGATACTTACAATTTAGATAGAACTGTTCATATAGTTAACAGTTTTTTAAATTTTTGTACAATGTTAGGTTTGTGAAGTTCTCCTTTTAACATTGGCAACCAGGTCGTACAAACATCTACGGAATAATTTGACACGCATTTACCCTCATTCAATAATATTATCGCTGATTCTTTAATTTTTCTTTTTTTGCTATCCTCTTTTGTTAAAATGTTTGCCGAGTCCCATTTTATTCTATGTCCGTTCTCCCAAGCATGTTCGCAGATCTTGGAACTGTGAATTTCATTTTGAATATAACAAACATTCTTAGAACTGTATATTTATCATACACAGCAAAAAAAAATTTTCAAAAAAAGATTAGATTTCCGAAAACGTCGACGTAATATTTAATTTCAAGTTTTTGTGCTTATTTGTGTTATTTGTTTAAAAAAACAGCCTCTAACTGATCCTTTGACGTAAAAGTCACAGGCGTAGAGGTTATTTACCAGTAACATACTGGTTAACTGTGATATTTTTTAGATTCCCCGAGCACCGGTTAAAAAGAAAAAAATGCAAGTGGCAGGAAGCCCCAAGAAATTAGAAAAAATTAAGATAATGCCACAAATAATATTTTAGACAATATGTAGCCGTTCAAAGTTACCTACTTTTTTACGATATTACCACTTTTTACCTTTTTACCATGTTATTTTGAATTTTTACAGGCAAAAATTAATTTTATTCTGTACAAAAATTATTTTCCGTTTATCAATCATATATGTATATATGTATAATGATTTGCACTCAAATATTGCAAATAATCCGATTTTTCATAGCAATAGAATTTTATTGTTTTATTACCTCAGATCAATTGATAAATACTTTTATGAAGACATTCTTAAATAATATAAGCAGATTAGTGAAATAAAAATTGAACGTCATTAATTGTTACTTTGCGCCATATGGAGTGTAACAACATTTTCTTCTAGATCTTGACGTGATAGTTGAATGCTAGTCCAATAAATATAAAGATTTCCATAACAAAAAATGTTATCTGATATTTTCCTTCAGCAACTGTTAGTGGAGGGATTATACCACAAAACCACAAAAATCAGTTCTGGGGGTACCGCGCAATCCCCCCCCCCTTTTGGATTTTTTTTTGCTAACTTTTAACATGCTGCTAAATTTGTAAATGTGAATATTTTTATTCCCGACTTTTTCTGCATTAAAGTACTACTTTGAACTAAAAGATAAAGCATTAAGACTTATATTATAGTCAGTTATTTTTTATGGGCCTGAGAATACTTAGATGCACAAAAAATGAAGAGATAACTATATTATATTGTTATTTTTATATACTAATAAATATCAATAGACCTCAAAAATGGCAACACAAGAGAGTATTTTAATCCCCTTTAAAACCCATTTTGATTTTTCTTCGTAGCTTGTTTGGTTTTCGAGCAATTCAATTTTTTCTATAGGCCACGCGCAAAAAATTGCAAATAAACAAAAATTCGCGCGCATTAAAAAATATAAATTTTGCAATTTTTGTCAATATCGATTTTCTCGAAAACCATGGCATATACAAGAAAATTACAAGAGGACTTTTTTTTAGGCAGTTAGTCAAGCTTTCTTTTTTATGATGAGCAGTTTTTTTATATTTTCAACGGTTAACGAGTTTTCAGTAAAATAAGGCTTTTTTCACCGAAGGGGTGATTTTTTTGGGGGGGTTGCGCGGCACCCCCAGAACTGTTTTGGTTTTGGTTTTGGTTGGTTTGGTGGTTTTGTGGTGTTTAATTCTCGCACTAACAGTTACGGAAGGAAAATCTTAGATAACATTTTTTGCGAGCTTCTGGTGTATTTTTACTTTACCGGCTGGACTATGCTCTGATACAAATACGATTTAAAAAATCGTACAAGAATTGTGTCTTGATTCACACGTGTGCGTCGATTTTGGCTTTTTTGTCAAGTAATGTGTACGTCAGGAAACATAGTTTCCACAGCACTCGAATATCGCTAGTTTCGCTAACCACGTTGGCGTCGTTAGGAGACCAAATCAGTTTTAATCATCTCCCGATAATGCTAACGTGGTTAGCGAAACTTGCGTCGAGTGTTCCATTGAAGAGTTTTAGCATTTATAGAATATACAGGGTGTTCTTTAACAACGTGCTAATATTTCAGGGTGCGATTGAGTATGCCATTTTATGAAGAAAATTTCATATGAACATATGTCGGCAACGGCTTAAATTTTTTGCTATAGGGCGCTGAATTTTTTTTTAATCATTTTTTAATATCTCTGAAAGTACGTTGGATGTAATACATATTTTAGTTAGAAAAGTTATTTTATCGCTCTACCAGTGGCGTCCCTGCGAACATGTCCTCTGAATCAAACCCTGAAGTATTAGCACGTCATTAGGAAACACTCTGTATGTCTCCAGATGCAGCATCAGATTCCAGCCTCTCTAGGATGATGTATGCGTACTTTTACATCTATTGTAGACGAGTCTGATCCTCTAGCTGGTGTTGTACTTTGCACATAGGCGAACAAGGCATTTAGATCGTTGGTGATTTTTGTAACCTGATCCTTCATTCCCTCATGATGTATTGTAGATTTTTCAAACAGTGAAATCACGTTGTTGTTCACTTGGTATACATTTCTGTTCACTTTAAAGTCGTGACTTTTTAACACTTTTTCTAAATTTTTAACGTCTTTCATTTCAGATGCCATCCTAGACAAAATAAAAACATATATTAACTCGTAGGGTAGGGGCTACTTTCTACTTACTTTCTCTCAAGCATATCGATGAGTTTTTCAAGCATCACACTTATCTCAGATTCTATCTGGGATTCATCCATTTGCAAGCGATAGCAACTTTCTAAGAATTGGTTCTGATTTGTAAGGATTTTTTCAAAGTTTGTGGTCAGTTTTTGGTTAATGTCTTCGAAATTGTTACTTCCTAAGGATTGGATAAATTAGTGGGGATATTATTAAAACAGTCGATATCTAACATCTTTTATATTGTCGGCAACAATAATGAGAAGACATGTTTTTTAAATTAAGGTGGCCATTCTCTAGAGACATCCGATAGGGAAATATTTACTATTTTTAGCCGTAACTTTTTTTTCTTAGTACGTATATTTAGAAAAACTATAAGACTACCTACCTAAGTAGAACCTTAACAAGACTATTACTAAAAATTTTCACTCAATAATTTCAGTGGTTTGCAAAATAGATTTAAATTTAAAATAGTATATTATGTAACAAGTTTTATAAACGTCATTTTAGTCACGAGTTTTATTAATCGCGAGCGACGCGTAGCGGAGCGAGTGTTTAATAAAATGAGTGACTAACAAGTTTATAAAACGTGTTGCATACTATACTTTTTCTACGACAGCAAATATCTAAATAAAAAATT
This sequence comes from Stenurella melanura, assembly GCA_963583905.1. Classification (NCBI taxonomy): domain Eukaryota; kingdom Metazoa; phylum Arthropoda; class Insecta; order Coleoptera; family Cerambycidae; genus Stenurella; species Stenurella melanura. The sequence continues at coordinate 13,044,830 of OY757311.1, forward strand.
TGGAAGTTATTTTAATATTTCATTTATTAACGTATCAATAACATGGTAACAGTAAAAAATTACTAAACTATTGTTCTACTTATTGTATATATTAATGGTTACATTGGAAACATTTTGGCAATTGCTAAAAAAACTATGTGATTTAGGCTCATTTTTTTCCAAAAAATACAAAATTACTTGTCTCTTGTCACAACGCGTCGATTTATTTTGACAGATTGATGACAAGAATTACGGAAAACTAACTTGATTTTTGCCATTAAAATATCTAGAATTAACCTCAGCCGTGACTAATATCTCGTTGCTAAGTTCAGCCTGTGACTAAAATGCACGAAGTCACGGTTTGTTGAAAGCGTGTTTAAAGGATTATTTAGCATCATGGAAACGTATACGATAAACGCCATTTTAAAGATGGAAGTAGAAAAATTATAATAATCTTCCTATTTCGTAGTTTTAAATTAAACTGTTTTGTAAACCACTAAAATTATTAAGTGAAAATTCATAGTAATAGTCTTGTTAAGGTTCTACTTAGGTAGTCTTTAAATATACGTACTAAGAAAAAAAGTTATGGCCAAAAATAGTAAATATTTCCGTATGGGATGTCTCTTTCTAGGGAATGGCCACCTTAAGTATTCTTATAAATTCCTCTTACCTACAGGCATGGCGTTTTCTTTGTTGGATAATTTTCCTATTTGCAACATTAGCGATCTTACGCCATTTTGGACCTCAATTTTTGTGCTATTTACGACAGTTGCAATCGTTTTAAGATCGTCTTCTGTGGTGTCGCTGTTTTTCCAGATATACGAATTCATGTCGGCGACCTAAGAACATAATTCAGATTAAACTAAAACATGAAAATTTATTGATCTGTTCGACTTAATGGCTAAAATGAAATTGTTGCTCTACTTTGGCTAAAAGATGTAGTCCAATCAACGAACCGCTAAAATGACTAAAATCTCTAACTTGAGTGTTAGTGAATGGATTTTGATAAAACCGTGTGCAATGTGTTTGTAATAACGTTAATACAAAATTTGAAACAAAAATTAGAGTAGGGAATGCTCGGACGGGGTAGAAAACACCAGTAACTTGTAGAATTAGGTCGCAAATGAAAAAAAGAACAATATATTCACCTTTTTTGGTCCAAAATAACATGATTTTACTCTTGTGATTTTTTTCGAAAAATGCGTATTTTTTCGAGACATGGCCACTCGAAAATTCCTAAAAGTGGGGGAGAGGAAATGTAAAAGTTGAAAAAAAAAATTGAAAAAATTCCGATGAATATATCATCGAAATACAAGACTTTTGTATTTGCAACTTTTCCGTACAGTGCGTTTTCATCGAGGTTTTCCGGAAAAACATGAAAAACTACCCCTTTCTTTGAAATTGTAGCGCGTTAAAAACATGTAATTTGAAAATATGAAATTCAGACGTATGTATTGGTGCCTTCTAAACATTTTTTGTCTCTTGGAATTTTCTTGTAACTTATTAATTTTCCGAGTTACAGGCAGTTTTTCACAGTAAATAATGTACTACATTTTTTGCACGTTTTTAGTTAAAAAATACATGACAATTCGAAAAATGTGCGTGATCTATATATTTTATTATAAAAAAATATGAAACCTATATAGTTATACCATTTTCAGAGGTTCAGTATAATTTTTAAATTGAAAATGTGCCGAAATTTGGCCCAATTTTTCATAATTTTCAACTCTCCAGTTCTACTTGTGGCAAAAATGGGAAATTTCGAATATAGTATTTACCGAGTGCGAAGATGAAGATTCGCGGGAGAATTTCAATGTAGATGATCCAATTCTTGAAAATGAGGAATCTGACGATGAATATGATTGAATTCGTTGTAAATAATCGTATATTTTGTTATTTTTATTGTACCTAATGTATTTTAGGTTAAACTGTATATAAAATTATGGTATAAAAAGTAAAGAAAGAGCATAGTTATAATTTGATATTATTTGTATTGAATATGCAATAAAATTTGAAACAGTCAGTTAAAGAATGTAATAAAAAAATTAAATATCTACAGAGGAGGAGACCGATAAGGTTTTAATAGCTATGAATGATCCATATCGCCCCAGGAATCGAATCTTAAAAAACAAATTAATATGTCGCTTCTTAAGCTTTATTTTTATATATTGTCATATTTTCCTTTATTGCAATTGTTTTGAAGTTATTTACAAAAAAAAAGAAATTTTTTCATCAAAGGTTACTTTAAATTAAGAAAAATTTTACATTTGATGAAAAAATTTCTTTTTTTTTTGTAAATAACTTCAAAACAATTTTTTTTAATTTAAAGTAGGTTACTTTAAATTAAGAAAAATTTTACGATTTTGATGAAAAAATTTCTTTTTTTTTTGTAAATAACTTCAAAACAATTGCAATAAAGGAAAATATGACAATATATAAAAATAAAGCTTAAGAAGCGACATATTAATTTGTTTTTTAAGATTCGATTCCTGGGGCGATATATTTTAGTACAGATAAATTAGCCATTTAGGGTAACAAAAATTAATAAAAGGAACATCCGGGATTTAAGTAGGTAATAACCCGGAGAATGAGATGATGCATTCTTTGCACTTCCAATTTCCGGGAAAATTCCAAAAAATTTGGAAAAACTTTGATTTTCGTTGTTTTTTTTTTGCTCTAGCGGCCAAAATAATGAAAACAGAGAAAAAAGTTTTCAACAAAAGTTGTAGCTCGTCTCTTTCTCTACAAAAAAAGTCTTTACACATATGTGTCTTACTTAAGCCGTTTAGAAGATAAGTCGAGTTTTCCACTTATAGTTTTGAGCCGCTTCGAATTGCGCGAAAAATGAGAGTTCTCCGAGAGTTTCGTACGACCGGGCTCATCGATCGATAATTCTTATTATTCATAGCCCCTAAAAAAATGAAAATAACATAAAATGTAGAGAAAAGTCTCAGCTTTAATCTGGAACTAATCACAATATCACAAAAAATTTTATCATGGAGGAAAAGTGTTAGAGGATGTAAACTTTGCACAGTTGATCCACAGACTTGTTCATATCTTTGCCGGGAGTCGTTAGAATGATAATTCATTTTGCAAATATGTTCTTATATAATGATATATTAATCCAATTAACATTTTTTTGCAATTACTTTTGTTGGAAACCCTTTATGCACATGTGACAACATATCGATATGTGATTTGAATCACATATTCTTTCGGTGTGGAAATCATACTATAGAAATTAATCGGTTTCTTACGAATTTTGCAGGCTTATCGTTAATGCTCCCAACAAATATATCAAACATGGTAGCTCTAATTAATGAAAACCCGTCACTAGGTAAAATGGTACTGGACTTCCTATATTTGATAAGAGTTAAACTATAGATTGGCGTAGGTTTAGAGTTGTATCCTATTGTTTAACCTTATGTTGTGAACACCTACCAACCGTGGTCTCCAATTATGTGTGTTTATATAAAGTCGCCTTGAAAAACCCCTGGGCGTGAAGAGTGTGTCCTTGTTTATTCCTTGATTGTTTCTCTTCTTTTTCTCTTTCTCATTCTCGATTAGGTTAGAATAGACATAATGACTTTCGCAATACCCACAATTGTGGCTATACGGGCTACGTTCCCAAAGCCATTTCCTTAGGAAAAAAAAAAATTGTTGGAAAAATATGCCTTGCGATCAAAGTAGAGGGTATATTTCTCATCGATCAGTTATCCCTAATTTTTTAGTTCAATTCGCTGTATCTTAAATAATAATAACGGCACAGTCTTAATTTTTGGATTATAAGTACAATAAAACATATTCTTTTGAATGACTTTACAGTTTTTTAAATGCGTGCAGTACTTTTTAAATTTGTCTGCTTTATTCATGTACACTCAGAAAAAATGTATGAATTTTGTGATTAGTTCCACATTAAAGCTGAGACTTTTCTCTACATTTTATGTAATTTTCATTTTTTTAGCGGCTCTGAATAGTAAGAATTATCGATCGATGTGTCCGGTCGTATGAAACTTCCGGAGAATTCTCATTTTTCGCGCATTTTGGAGCGGCTCAAAACTGTAAGTGGAAAACTGGATTTATCTCCTAAACGGCTTAAGTAAAATAAAAATGTGTAAAGGTCTTTTCTGTACAGAAAGAGACAAGCTACAACTTTTATTGAAAACTTTTTTCTCTATTTTTATTATTTTAGCCGCTAGAGCAAAAAAACCGAAAATCAAAAAGTTTTTCCAAATTTTTTTGAATTTTCCCGGAACTTGAAAATGCAAGGATTACATTATTTCATTCTACATGTTATTATCTACTTAAATCCCGGAGATGATCCATTTATTAATTTTTGCAAGGTTTTTACAAAAGTTTGCCTTCATTGCCTGTACTATTTTTTAAAAAGACTGTTTTAAAAATGCCAAAAAATTAGAGCATCTTAGTAATGCTATATATTAATAGAAACTGGTACAGATTTTTTTGAATTTCCATTATATGGCCAATGACAACCGGAAAATCCAACATTTTTTCTTCAAAGAAAATTACATGGCACTCATTGTTTTGCACATAACATTATTATCTTTCAAGCTGTATCGATAGAAGGAGAAACCTATAAAAGAGTACTTCAAGTCCATTAATTTCTATTATATTTTTTAAACATCATACTGATTGTTTCTGATATATTTGAGATTTAAATATTATATCTCGACTGATGAACCTTTGAGCACCATTTTTAAACTACCATATTTTTAAAACTATTCATTGTACAGAAGTCAACTAAAAAACAAAATACTTGTAATTTCATAATCTTATTTTTTTGTACCACACCACTTTTTCCATCAATGTAAGACTTTTGAGTTATTTACAAAAAACAGTCTCAAGGTACAATTTTTTTAAAGCTAAAATCGTACTATTCAATTCGTTATAACTTGGAAAATATAAATTTTCATGAAAAATTGTAAACCACTTTTTTCTCTTACAATATAATTATATATCAGATTCAGTGGTTAGTATTTTACTCTTTTGCCCACCATTCTAGAGGTAATTTTTAAAGGAAACACTTTTTTGTATTCAGTCTTATAAACTCAATGCAAATATAGTCAGGGCAAAATAGGCGGAAAAACGCCTTTACTCGGAACCAGAGTGATTGTGCATAAAACTACATGTATGATGGCTCATTTTATTCATTAGAGTCTCTAGATCAAAGTTGGAAACAGTTTTTTGAGGGGTCAAATAAGTTTGTTTTTTTTTTCGAAATTCTGTCATTTTTACATTTCCCTGTCTTACGTTCTCTGGTTCCCTCATTCTGATGCTGAAGGCAAAAAATGCGATTCGTAGAGGGCGCCACAGAAGAAACTAACATCAGATGGAAACAATTACCAACATGAAAAAAGCTGCTATCTCCCTAACTCTTCAAGGAGGCCACAGAAAAGACGGACATCGGGTGAAAATAACGATGATTTGGGATAATTATATGCTGTAAACTTCATATCCTGTATTTTATTTATTTTACCAAAGGAAAACGCAATGCTCGGTACTATATAGTACGGCAGCCCGTTACCAAGATTTTCGCTTGATCCCGCCCGCAATTTTTTTGTTTTTTTCGGTTGATTCATGAAGTTTTGAGAAGAAAAGTTCAGGGGTACTGACTCAGGCAAGGTTGCGAAGTGGTTGAAAAACACCTATATATATGTAAAGAGGAAGTGATCAAATTAGTTATCGCGCCCGGTCCGTTTTTGTGTTATTTTTACCAAGAATGATCATTTCAATAGGATAGAAATAGTTACTGACATTTTCCGAGCTGTGAGTGGTTTTGGTTCGTTAAAAATCTAAATTTTGTGACAGTTCGGAATTCAACTTTTCGCGCCCGCTCCGTTTTCCTGATCATAGATAATTTTGAATGTTTTGTTATCAGAAAAAAATAAGAACGGACGTTTTCATTGTTGCGCAAATGAAGGGTTGAATTTCAGGTGTGTGTTTTTTTTTAAGGCTGATCGAGTTATCCCGCCTGCTCCGTTTCCTGGTACAAATCATTTCTTGTGCCTTGAAAAGTGGGGAAAAAATATGAACGGACATTGTTATACGTGCATTGTTGTGTAAAGTCATTTTCAGTGACAGAAAAATTTTTATTTTTGAATTTTTTTATTTTGTTTGCGAAATTTTGTCCCGCTTATTTATTAAACTTCATCAATACAAAATAAAAATATTAATTCAATCGTCGTCTTCTGAACTGCTCTCATAAGTATCATCACTCTCTGAATCCGTAGACTCCTCGATATCATCGTCATTTTCATCGAAATCTAGAATCAAACAGAAACGAAACCTTTCAATAAGTCTGAGGCCACCAATTTTTTTAAAGACGGGCATAAAGTACTCTCTTGAAAAAGATCACGTGATCATGTCACATCACAATCACATCGCAGATCACGTGATGATCACGTGAGAAAATTTGTCAAGTGAGAAAATTTGTCACGTGAGAAAATTTGTCACGTGAGAAAATTAATCACATGACAAAAATTTCTGACATGAGAAAATTTGTCACGTGAGAAAATTCATCAAATGAAAAAAATTTCTCACGTGACAAAATTTGTCACGTGAGAATATTTCTCTATAGTGCTGACTCCGTAGCATTCCCTGGAGCATTGCAGCACGGAAAAGGTCCGTTCGACTCTACTTACCGTTTTTGGATGTCCTATCAATAATTTAAAATAAATTTTGAACCGGGCGCTGTAACTTTGTCAGACCATTTTTCTATACATGTTTTTTTTAAACAATGGAAATATTTCAATATCAAAAACTTCCGTTCTCTATGGATTCATGTTTTTTTGTACATTGTTAATAAGATTACATGAAGAACGGAGCAGGCGGAGTAACAAAATTACCGTTGACTTTTTTACCTACTGAAATTACTCTGACGGGTTACGGCAACGTTGTACGACTTTTTCGATCAGGAAAAACTTTCTTAGTTTTAAAAAAACTAGCGATTCATAGTTTACTCGATTCGGGCGCTATGACAGAAAAATTTGGTAACGGGCTGCCGTACTATACGCTATAAGCGTTTTCATTCATCCTCACACGGTAAAAAAAATGAGACAAGATTTTACGAACTCTGTGAATTTCTTTGCAAAATTTACAAACTTTTGTAATTTTATGAACAAGTTTGTGAAATTACCGAGAGAGTCCAGGAATTTTCGGCAAAAGTTTGGAATATTACGAAGAGTTTGGAAATTTACAAAGAAATCTCGAAAATATTACGAAAATGCTTACAATTTTACAAATATTTTCGCACTGTTGCAAACATTTTTGAGACCTTCGTAAATTTCCAAGCTCTTTGTAAAATTACAAACTTCCGCCGAAAATTCCTGGAATCCTTTGTAATTTTACAAACATTTCTATAAAATTACAAACGTTTGTAATTTTATAAATGCGAGTCCGGGATTTTGCATGTGAAGACCTCCTGGAATTCTCGCGCATTCTCTCTAGGATTGAAATTTTTCCCTACTTTAGAATCCGAGAAGTAGATTTCAAAATATTGCAGAATATAATCAGTGGTCATCGTTATTTTTACCCGATGTCCGTCTTTTCTGTGGCGCCCTCTATGATTGACACTATTTTGCCATTAGAACAAAAAATGAACGCTCCACAATAACATGAAAAATGCCTCAAGAGTTAGGGAGACAGCAGCTTTTTTCGTGTTAGTAATTGTTTCCATCTGATGTTAGTTTCTTCTGTGGCGCCCTCTACAATTCTCATTTTTTGCCTTCAGCATCAGAATGAGTGAACCAGAGAACGTAAAACATGACAAGGAAATATAAAAATTGCAAAGAATTTCGAAAAAAAAACCCTATTTCATGTAATATTCATTTGTCATTATTTTCATCTTCACTTAACTTTTTCTGTGGCGCCCTCTAGTATTGGTACTTTTCTGACATTAGAATCGGAACGAGTGATCCCAAAAATATAAGACATCACACTGAAATCAAAAAATGACGTCAATTTATGGAGCCAGTGCCTTATTTCATATAATGCTTCATCGAACATCACTTTTATTGTTTATATTTCCGCAGTAAACAAATTATCAACTGACCCCTCAAAAAACTGTTTCCAACTTTGATCTAGCGACTCTAACAAATAAAATGAGCCATCATACATGTAGTTTCATGCACAATCACTCTGGTTCCGAGTAAACCGCCTATTTTGCCCTGACTAATAGTTTTATGAAATTTCATTCACTATAGTTAGGTTCCGTCATTTTTTCGTTTTTAATGTCCAATTGCACTGCATTATACCAGCCATCATCAATTTAACTCACCTTATTAGCGTAATCATTAAAATCTTCCTTTAATTCGGTTTTCATTGATTTGAGCATGATATTGTTTTCCTCCGTTGTTTTATGGTGTGCTGAAGTTTTGTTATCGATATATTGTAGATTTTCAATAATATTGTCGTGAAATTTATTTAAGGATTTCTTGTTCTCCACGTTGACATTCGAAAGTAACTTATAGGTATCCCTGGAGATCTAGAATACAGAATGTTTGGAATTATTGGGTTATATTATTCTAGACACCATGTTACAAAAAAATGTGATAATATTCTACGTGAAATTATAAAGAAAAAATGTTCTACTTTACGCCTTCCCAAGAACCCAAATCCTCTTGCAATTAGGTGTTTTCACAAATTTTAAATTCACTTTCACTATGAAGATAATGCATTATAATTGAAAACACTTGAATTTTGAGAAACAGTCAAATAATACCTTAAAATAAGCCATTTTAATTCTGTATTGAAATTTTTTCGCCAAAAACACTACATTGACGCCATCAGTTATATTGTCAGTGTCATTTTGTGTTATAAATACGTTATTTTGCAGATAAATTTCCTAAAGTAGCTTTACAAATCCCGTATTAGGTAGGCATTACTTATTTAAGCACACGTAAAACGTAAATAAAGTGAATAAAATGGTGTTTAACAATTTTTAAACGCGATTTAAGAAACTAATATAACCGATGACGTCACCGCGTGTTTTGCGTACTCGTTCAATTACTAAAACTTTATGTTATTTATTTGTTGAAATTCTAATTTGATGGACAATAGAATTCTGTTTAAATATCAATAAGTGCTTTAGTATAACAAGTACTTCATTTTAATAATATCAAAAAAGCAAATTTGCACATAGTGAAAACACCTAATTACCGTAAAAGTGAAATAAACTTTAAAAAATGAGAATTCAAGCCCAATTATGAATGATATTCGCTTGTCTTCCGTCACATGATTTATAGATAATACTCTCCCGCCCTTCATATGGCAATTTGCGATGATTTGATGAATCTCCTTCCTCCCTTAAACGCGTCACATGTTTTATAAACAACCGCTAAATTGTTTATATAAAAGTCGTCTATCATAAATTCACTTTTGGCAAATTAATGCATACACTTTTCACAAAACTTTCCCTATTTTCACAAAATTTTTAAAAACATACAAAAAGTACCTAATCAAAACGAGCAAAAACCCGCTATTATTGTCAAGCCGACTCATGTCTACCCGCTATGGGGCTCGTACAAAAAAAAATCATAGTAATAAATTTGGAAATACGGAATTCGTCAAAAAAAATGCACAATGTTCATTGAAATGCTTTCGTGGTGACACATTACCCAGAGCACTGTTTTTCAACCTGTGGATCGCGACCCCCAGGGAGCTCGCAAAGCCTTACTCGAGGGGTCGCGGATAAAAGAAAAAGGCAAGTTGTAGAGCCTACACAACAATAGAAAAACTACAATTTCCGTGAGAAGGCTGTGCCTGTTTATTTTTTAATAATTTGTCGAAACGTCGTTCTATTTTTGAGACGCAAATAACCAAATCAGTTTCTAATTGGAGCCTATTTCTTTTTTTAGTTTTTATGTCACCATTGAAGAGAACGTTAATTCACATAGGTAGAAAGTAGCGGCAAAGTTACTACTTGCAGAGCTCTCGCGACCTTCTTGCAAAGAACACTTGGTTTTTCAATCAATATAGGTCTAATAGTACGAGAGCCAGTCTCTGGTACAAATTAGGCAGCTCTCTACTAACAGGCATAGCGTACGTGACATTGCGCCGGTTGCAAAGAATATTTTAACAAAAACTTTAAAACCGTTCGTCCGTCCATTCTCTTTATCGATACAAACGTTTAAAACTTAAAATATTATGAAATTCGACCGAAAACTTGAAAATTTTTTATCGTTTTTCAAAAAATTCATTTAGACAGAAGGAATGAATATTAAGACTCAAAACTTTACTAATTTATTGTTAAGGGTATGTAAAACAAGTTTTTGATGTCGCTAATCAAATTCCTCCCCTTTTCAACGCCTTTAAAGTACGCATTTTATAACAAAATTATGTTAAAAATAACACATTTTTTCAAGTGTTTTTAATCAAAATAATGTCTAATGAGAGTTTCAACTCATATTTGTGTTATTGTAATTTTTTGACAAAAATGCCCCCTTTTCAACCCTTATTAAGGGATCGAAATATACTAAAAATATAAGTTCAAATTTTTGTCTTCTATTATGCCAATGGGGATTTTAGCTCGTTTTAAGTTTTTTTTTGACTAAACGTATATTTTTTAAAGATCCGTAACGCTACCCTACCTTCAACCCCATTTTAACTGTTTTCAACCCCTTACAGCATCGTACTAAGGAGTTAAATAAGAATGATACTTTTTTTGTTAAAAAAATGTTTGATATGATGATTTACGTACAAATTTTAATACGTATTTTAACTATTATAATTTTTGAATGTTTGAACGTAAGTACCCCATTTTCAACCCTTATTAAGGGGTAGAAATATGCTAAAAATATACGTTCAATTTTTTGTCTTCTTCTATTAATGCCAATGGAGATTTTAGCTTGATATAAGGTTTTTTTAGCTTAATGTATATTTTTTTATTTAAATTTATAAATACATGTAATTTTACAAATACTAATTAAAAAAATGCAACAAATCATTTTTAAAAACTGTTTAACGTTTTTTAACAGTGAAACAACTCTTTTGATACCTAGTTCAAATTTTACTTTTTTCTGCAATTGAATCATGAAAAAAAATATTTTAAGTTATTATTAGTGGATGTTTTGAAGGGCACATATTTTCTAAAATAAGTAATGTCTAATAAATAGGCCATTGGAAACCACTAAAAGAGCTGTAGATATATGTCAGATATTTTCAATGTTTTGGTTGATTTTTGTAGGTTTTAATCTAAATCGATAGAGTTAAAATTAAAAGTTAGATATGATTACATCAAAATAATATTGAACACATGGGAGTTAGTTTGGGGTGGAAAAGGGGAGGAGGGGATGAATTTGACTGGCGACCTCACAGACTTGTTTTATATACCCCCAACAATGAATGAGTGAATTTTTGAATCTTAATATTCATTCCTTCTGTCTAAATGAATTTTTTGAAAAACGAAAAAAAAATTCGGTCGAATTTCATATTTTAAGATTTTGTAAAAAAATAGAAGAGGATATTTAACTGGCGTTTGTTGCTTTATAATGTAGATGCTATAAATTAACAAATGATATCGTTTTTTGTAGTGGCAACTCATTCGAAATTTGAGTCATGAACATTCCTCCAACAAAACAAAATGGAGGTCGTAAAATTACTGGCGAGTTTGCATTCTTGTACATTTTTCGATGCCAAATCATAATTTCATATTGCCAGTAAGTAGCAACACGTTAAAAATTTGAGTTTTAAACATCTGAATGGATATAACGTCGGGACGTCCGAGCACGTTAATAATGTGGCATAGAGAACTTCTCTGGGCTTGCATAATAATATGTATAGTATGCCTGTTAGTAGCAATTCGTACCACTTTTATCCTAATACAGGCTCTCGTACTATAACAGTAAGAAAAATAAATACGTAGTCTTTAAAATCGCTGATATAATTTTATTATGACCCTAGGGGGTCGCCAGAATTTTTTTACTTGTAAAGGGGTCGCGTATTCAAAATGGTTGAAAAGCACTGACCTAGAGCAAACTTTGATTTACCAACAAACCTTTAGGGATTAGAAATTTAAGAGAGAATCCAAATTCGGACATTAAAGAAAGACTTTGTCGCTGCGTGTATTAATTGTTCATCATTGAAATTTCATGATTTAGATTTAGGGTAGGATCATGTTATAACCAAATTGAATATTTTTTACGTGTCAAAATTAAAAGATTTTTCAAAATACTAAGTTAACCCCAATATGCAGCGATCCTTAAGTACGTCGTGAAAATTTGTTAGGTGATCGCTGAAATAACAAAAGCGTTGATTTTTTTCAAGAAAAATTATTTTCCTTAATGTCTCAAATACGCGAAGGCCGTGGAAATTTATGAATCTTGTGTATAATTGTTCGTCTTGTTCAGAAATTATCTCCTTATTTTTCTCGATGTACTTGAGGATCACTTTGTATGACCTCGTTTTAACTACTTTCAAGGTTACAGGAATTTACGTTAAATGTAGAATTTGTGATGTTTAGAAGTTTCCCTTCCATGACGGTGTACGTTGTCTTTAAGTCATCTATTGCAAATATCGCATCTGATAATTCGGCTTCCATGTCCGAGTCTCTTGTCGCCATGGTTTCTTCCATTTTTTCCAAACGTGTTAATGCTGCATCCATTTTCGCCTAAAATTTATAACTGGATTAATAGTAATATTGCTTTATAAATTGTCTGAATTTTGCTTATGTAGGTTTTTGTCGTATCTTTACAGGTAGATAACTAAGAAGCGTCAAATATACGTGTTTTTACTAATTAGTAGTGGTAAAAGTGTCCCCAGGGCGCGTTAATCGCTTACTTATTCCACACATCATATACAGATCAGATCATCGTAGTACGAACATTGTGAACTCCTAATGTGACACCTCCCGTTAAAGACATAATAGGCGGGTTCGGTCATAAAAGAAAAAAACATTTTTCTTGGCAGATGTGAAGTTAAATAGTCAACAAAACACGTATGTGCAAAAAAAAATGAAAAAAAAAATTGCAGCCCCTACAATTGCCAAATTAAAGTTCGGTGATAGTGGTGGACCCCACAACGGAACTGACGTCAGTGGCCTGATATAAGCTCCGTCTCCACCCTACGCGCACGTATCCCGCATAGCGCAAGCAGCGAACCACTATAATATTTAAGTTTTGTGACATTTATCGGTGGTGTTTTTTAAAGTCCTAGTCGTACAATGCAACCGGGGTACCAGAAAGCCGATTCCCGAAACACACCACATTTAAATGTGCAGATGGTATTTGATTTTTTGACAAGCAATGAGAACCTAAATCAAACTCAAAGCAGTGGCGCTAAATACTGTAAGTACCATACTTGTGGCATATTTTTTATTTGAATTGTATTTGTATTTATTATTTAGTGAAGTTTCGGTAAAGTTTAAACAAACTAACATTTGAATACGTATATAAAACAGGCTATCTGCTAGACAAGTAACTTTTCACGGTTTGTCTGTAAACTATTTTGTTTCCTGGCAATAAATTATCATTTTATATTTATTCATTTATTTATATCTATTAGAATGGAAATAGGCAGAGGTATAAGCAACTGACAAATATTCGTCGACGCTTTCACGCTCCGACGTTTAAGAATTATAATTAATATGTATTTATATAAGTTTACCTTGTATTTACTGGATATAAAAATAAAAAATGCCGCATGTACAAAGCAGATTTAATGGATCCGCCGGCGTCGCAGGGACATTGCTGGGAATTTTTTATGTGACAAGTAAATATGAGGTAAACTATACCGATTTGTGTATATTAAAAACTACTTAATACAATTTTGAAGATAAACTTATATGAAAAGCATTAATTGCTAACAGTAGGTATATTATATATTATATAGTGTGAGCTTCCAAAGACCTTTGAATAATTGCAAATAAATTTACACTACGTACCTACCCACTTTTTACAGATCAGGAAGAGAAGATTACGGAGACCGCTCAGCGCTGTCGGGCCATTGACGTCACCGCAGTAGCCTCACGCATAGGTACGTTTCTAGCCTCGCGGTGACGGGAAGATTTTCAAGTATCAATAGAACCTTTATTTTTGGACATTTAATTTTTAAATTTTATATGGTTGTTTTTTTTCCATGGTTTCTATCGATTTAAGCAAAAATTTAAAATTACCGAACCCGCCTATTGCCGTACGGATTGTAGGTCGTAGGAGAGATGTACAAACAGACGAGAAGCCCTGGGCGGCAATACAATACTGAAATACGATGCATGAACACAAGCTGATTGTAAATTGTCGCACGTCGCAAACCGCCAGTGGACGAAAGTCAATTGGTCATATTGCATCTATGTCCGGATTAGCTTGGACCAAACAGTATAAGTGCTGCATTGGTTCTGTCATTTTGGGATCGACAGTAGCTATTGTTTCTTATGATTTTATGTATTTTTAATCAGTTGAACAGTGGAACATGTCCACGTGTAGATAATGTCACGAATGTCTACGTTATGACGTTCAAATTTAGAAATATTCTTAAGTCCCTATTGAATAATGTTAGATACGTGATAATTCACTATTATAAATCAATCGGTGTTTTCAAAAGAACTTAAAAAATCAGACTTTACTGTCTTAGATATTCACCTGAACTTTCACAATATTAGTTTCATACTTCCTCTCTATATAACTCAATCTGTGACTAATTCCTTCGTAAACGGAGTCGATCTTCCTGAGAGTATTTGTTTTGGTCATGTCATCTTTAAAGTTCTTGGTGCTGATGTTTTCGGATATTTTATCTAAATTGAGCATTACCAAAGATTCTAATCTTATTATTTTCATATCCAGAGCTTCCAGTCTTCTGTTATATAGATCTAGTTTATTTTCCAGTGTCTGTGACAGTTGCATAGAGTAGATGCTGTCCAAATTCCTTAGTCTTTCTTCTATTGATGTTAAGATCGAGAAGAAACTCTAAAGAAGAAAAGTATATTAAAATAGGTGGTAAAATCAAATATGTGTCCGTAGATTACTTACTAAATACACTATTTTAGTTCGTTAATCGAACAAAAAAATGTAAAAGGTGTTATTTTCCTGAGTTAGTGTAGTTTTGATTATTTTTTTAGTGTGACCGCCCTGTATATTTTTTGCCTAAAAGTATATCTGTTTTTTCAATTGGCTGTACGTCCACATGTCAAAGATTCTCCTGTCCTTTTCGCTGATAAAAGGAATTTTTAGTTGGTTATCGAGTTAAATTATATCTTTTTGAAGAGGGAAGATTCTACTCTAAAATATTATACCATTGTTAGATAGATTTGAAGTTCCATTAAGGTCTAAAATTGGTATTGAAAGTGACCGTACTTCTCCGTTAGTTAATCTGTCCGTACGGAAACGTTCTAAATAGACCAGTGTTTAATGATTTTGGCTCAGAATTATTTCGAACAAAACCTATTGATGCTAAATTTGGACAGTAAGTAGGGAATGGCTCAAGGAACAAAAGTTATATCGTGCCGATGCACAGTGAGCTAGAATCCCAAAATCCTGGCCAGAAATCGAAAAACCAAGTTCGTTATATTCTGGTTTAATTCACATAGTTTTGTAAAGCAGGGTTCCCTGCATGTAGTATTGAAACGACAGCTTCCTGGGTTTAATACCTGCCGTTCTACCTCACTCGGAACTTAGCTAACTTCGAGTGCGTAACGGTACGAGAATCGATCCCGAAATACTCAATCTTCGTGTGTTGTGAATCTTTGTTATCACAGGGTGTGTTTTTGACTAAAAAATGGAGGCTACTCCTGAGGATATGTAAAATATTATCGGTGCATTGAAATTCAATTTTTCTTATTTCTTATTATGGAAAATAAATGTTAAATATACGCTTGTAATACAAACGCGCATGTTAAGGTAGCAAAACAAAAGTATGAAAATAGTTTGTATGTACAGAGATGTAACTCTAATTCACAATTTAACATGTGGAAAATGTTTGTGGTATAAGAAATGCATCAAAATTAGCTGCTAGAGACTGCTTATTTCAGTGAAATATGCAAAAATAGAAGATACTTTTATCGCGAAAAAAATTGTTACATGCGGTTGCTGCCGGTTCGCCATTTTGTTTCTTTTTTTAATTTAAAGTACTTTGAAATCAGCGACCCCAAAAAAAATTTTGCAATTTGTGTCAATATCGGTTTTCTCGAAAACCATGGCATCTACAGGAAAATTACAATAGGACCTTTTTTAGGCAATTAGTCAAGCTTTCTTTTTTATGATGTAAAATAAGGCTTTTTTCACCGAAGGGGTGGTTTTTTGGGGCGGTTGCACGGCACTCCCAGAACTGATTTTTGTGGTTTTGTGATGTTTAATCCTCCCACTAACAGTTACTGAAGGAAAATCACAGATAATATTTTTTGCGAGCTTCTGGTGTAATTTTTACTTTATCGACTGAACTATTAAGGAAGAAGCCATTGGTTTCATTACTGATTTTTCCTCCAAAAAAAAAAAGAAGAAACAACCACTTTATTTTCATCATAACTCTGTAAGTTTTTATACTAACGACTCTTACTAAAGCTCATTTTAAAGGCCTTTTCGAGTACTTTAAAAAAGGTCTATCAAGTTATCCTCCAAAAATTCGTCGTTTTTTTCGTTATTTAACGTTGAAAAGTTCGAATTCAGTTTTCGGCGAACAAACAGTCACTAGCCATAACTCGGGGTCCGTATTGTATCTACGGAAATTTAAAAAAATATGTATAGTCGATTTTTTATCTTATAAGTTTCATTTTTGCTTCTGATGATGCTTTGATAAAATATAAGGTTTTCCAGTTATTAGTGAATAATCGCTCTAAAGCATGCATTGTTTAGATGAAAAATCAGCATTTTCGATCGAGAATAACTCGAAAAATATTGGCATGGCATTCTAAACAAATTTAAAAAATTTTAATCTATTCATCACTAAGTACTTACTATAGAATAGATGAATTTTTTTTTTTTTTGCTTAAATTTAAATGTCCACGTTTCATGACATTCCAAACCTATTTCGGAAAAAAAAAATTGCAAGGTTTTTTTACCATTTTGGAAAAAAAATTTGCTACTAGAATAGATGGAATTTTTTTTTTCTCAAATTTAAAATTTTCAAATTTCATGACATTCTATACCTATTTCAGAAAAAAGATTTTGAAAATTTTTTTCACCAACATTTTTGAAAAAATTTTACCACTAAAATAGATGGAAATTTTTTTTTCTTTGCTCAAATTTAAAATGTTCACGTTTTATGGCATTCTAAACACATTTCAAAAAAAAAAAGATTTTTTACCGCTACTATAGAATAGAAGGAAACTTTCCTTTTTGCTCAAATTTAAAATTTCCACGATTCATGGCATTCTAAACATATTTCAGAAGAAGAAAAATTTGACAATTTTTTTACCAACGTTTTTGCAAAATTTCAAAAAAGAATGAAATTTTTCAACCACCGCTATACTTCCACTCCACTACGTGAATGTGGAATTGAAAATGTGACAGATGGCAATAATATTTGGCATATGCACCTATTATACTTTTATTGAAAAATGAACAGGGAGGGTGGTCATCCCAAAAACTAATTCATTTCTTTGCAATAATAATGATAACTATATTCCGATTATTATTTTCAATGTCATTTCGTAATTATTAATTTTTTAGAGTGGCCGCCATGCTCAAATAAAGAGAGAAGTTCTGTGTAAATAGCTTTACCGATTTTTTCGTATAACTTCCGAGCAATATTTCAAAGCTGAACATTTTAACCCGAGTTCATGTTATAGTTTTTTTTAAACAACTGGCTATTATTTTTTTTTGTCAAAGTAGTGGGATGCAAAACAATATATTGCTCTATGTTAAATAATGAAGACTTTGTCCATCCGACGTAAAATGGGTAATTCACAGCGCTATCACAAACTAACACATTTTTGTTATTAAAAAAGGACACTAATATAATTTAATAAACAATATTCATTCAAATCTTCTTTTATCAACTGTTAATGTTAATTATTCCACAGTCGGAGAATGGGTTTATTATGTACATATCAATGCTTAAATTCTATTTAAAAATGTAAGAATGCATGTATACAGTTTTGCACTTGCATTGTTATTTTCATCAACATATTTGTTTATAATTTCACGTTTTATAATATTCCTTAATGAATTAATGCATATTTAATCACCAGTAACTTTTCCAAATACAGACCTTCCAGGGTTGATGTGGGCTGTATTATTGGAGATGAAGACATCCAAACATCTGGTCTTTATTATTCGCCGACTGTGATTAAAATTCTGAATTGGATAGTAGCAACATTCACTCCGACAAGTTTAAAGTTGGCAAAGGCGCGAGACGGGACAGTATCACCAGTCTTCTTAAACATCTATAGTAATGCGACGTGGCGTATGCTGGAGATCTCACAGGGCGAAGTAGTTGTAGGAGCAAGCAATATTTGTAACTTGAAATTAGCAGATGATACCACTGTAGTTGCAGCAAGCGAGGATGAGCTCATACTTTTGCTGAGCAGACTTCAGACAAAAAGCTCTAATTATGGTTTAAGTGTAAATTATAACAACATGAAAATTATGATTGTAGGTAGGTCATACTTTTGCTGAGCAGACTTCAGACAAAAAGCTCTAATTATGGTTTAAGTGTAAATTATAACAACATGAAAATTATGATTGTAGGTAGGTCAGGCAAATATAAACCATCCAAGTACGTTGGCGATAGGTAACTCTGAGGTTGTACCTTGGAGTCTTTACGGATAATAGTGGCAACTGTTGTCAGTTGAACAAAATTTGGTATGCCAGTTCAGACTTACTAACGCCCTAGTTTTCTCTGTCTTTCTTGTACTCCTCTGTTATATGAACCGTTAGGGAAGCAGACAGACGGCGCATTGATACTTTTGAGATGTGGGTCTAGAGACGTTTGCTACAAATTTTCTGAACAGCTTATCGCACTAATAGATCTATTATCCTAGATTGAACCTCCAAGACTCTAGCATGTATTCTCACGATTCCTTTTATTTTTGGCCACACTAACCAAAAGAACGACAATAGATGAACGGTTGATAATTCAAGGAAAACTAGATCAGGCAAGGGACGGAACATTGGGATGATGTCACCAAGGAGCTTTGATGGAGCTTTGCACCTAACAGACAACCTCGACAGATGGCATCATTTCGTCAGACGCGCTATGCAGCCGATGACAAACTGGAATAACGTGTAAATCATAAAACGTCTGGGAAAACGTGATTAAAAAGAAGAAGATGTGGAAACACCCAGTGCACGATGAACAGATCGGACCGTTTAGTACTGTGTCCCATAATGAATGCTCATTTTTGAAAAATTATTGACAAGTTATTAAAAATGCTGCGGTTCTTTAACTCGTTCAAAGCGAGAGGAATGTACATGCTGAGTTTACTCTTTGTGTATACGCAGAAAAAAATCAAATGGACTAAAATCAGGTGGCCTACTTAGCCATTTAATTTTCCCATATGTGGATATGGGTCTTAGAAAAAATTATTCTCACGCCGCGCCATTTGAATAGATACCCTAGCGTTATACACGCAATCCGTTAATCAAACAAATTATTATTTCTAAAGTAGAAATAATTAAAATAGTGACATATCTTGGATATAATTAATATCTAGCCGAAGTTTGCAGAATATTATCTTAGTCATTAGTAACAATGTATAGAACCGACCGTCCTCCGCGCGGAAACCTCGTCCCGAAAACTACCCTTAATGGTGCAAATATACAATGTCGTTTAAACCAAAATAACTGGATGCAAAATGTATGCAAAATAAAATTCTCTCTCTAATGGTGCACGATATGGTATACTTACTTCAGCTGCTACATGGAACGTTTATGCCGATAATAACCCTAAAAGTAGAATATTCCAATTTTCAGCAAATTTTTTCGACAGTACGTCACGAGACTAAAGAAAATAATCTGTTATTTACATCATTTGAACCTTTAAATGTATATTCTAAGTATTATATGTATCATCTTGTAAAAAGGGCACATATATTAGTCACTGTCGTTGAAGTTAAGTAAATATTGACTGATGAGCGTGTAATGTAGACACATGCTTTGGATCACATGACCTCTTAAGCGATTTGATTAATTTCGTAAGCTAGAGGACGACAGAAAGAATTTTGTTTAAACTATATTATGACTTTAACATGTCGAGTTTATTTATTTAAGATATTGATGAGTATGATGGCATTTGTTTCGGTAACCAACTTTTGTTTTCCGTATTATCCAAAAGAAAAACCGCTGCCTAAGGAATCACTACTTCCACATCCAGATTTCCCATCCAACTTTCTTTAAACGAAAGCATCTTGATATATTTGAAATGGGCTGGCCCAAAAACCCACACAACGATGTGCCATTTCCAATACTTTCTCGACCGACCGACGTTTAATGGAGTAAGGGAATTTTTTTTGAGAACTCTCTTACACGCTAAATAACAATTTTATTTTGTTAACTCCTTTTAATAACGGATAGTCCGAGAGCTAACGTCACAAAATGTGTACTATTTGTTAATGGACAGAATGTGCCTTAATAGGTTATCGATGATCCATTGAATACCTGACCTTCGGTCAGCCAGGCTGGTAGCGGTGCATTGAGCAGCGAGGGAGGTGTGGGCGTGTAAATTAACGTTTTCATACTGTTTATAAATGAATGAAACTTAGTCAGCAGTTATGTTGAAGTATAATAAACGTAGGTAATTAAATCAGTCTGCTACCTTCGTGGTGGTGGATTGCCAGTCAGTCAGGCGTATAATCATGTCATTTTGAATCGGCCCCTTGAACTATTTGTAAATGGATGGAACTTGATCAGCAGTTAATTTAACGTATAATAAACAGATCAAAATAACTCAGCTACCTTGGTGATGGTGCGTATGAATGGATACACATTCAAAATAACATGTACGTTTAAAAAAAAACAATCTTTTCCGTTGCAATGTTTTAATCAAAGTAAATGAATTAAAATTAAATTAAGTATTTCAGCTACAGAATTCTGTTATTACTGATATAGACAGAATAAGCAGATACAAATTCTAATTTACTTTGATCGAATATTAATGCAGCGCACAATAGAAGATAAGATGTTCTATGGCTCTCGACCTGTGTTGGTTGCAAAGTAAAAGTTCCATCTATTCAGTGGCGTAATTCGAGGGTGACAAGGGCTGGCAGTTGCCACGCCAGAATTGTCCAACCCAGTAATTTGTCACCTCAGAATTTTGAGGTAAGAATATCAAAATAATTGTCAAACAATTATAAAATTATAAGCACGACACTTTCTTGAATCATTATTATGTAATCAAGCCTTATTTAGCGCAGAAAAATAAAATATTTATTGAAACTTTTATATTATAATGTTAAATAGAAATAGGAAGCAGCAGGCATGACGTTATAAAATGAATGCGTAAAGAACGAGAATGAGCGACGTCGCATCTGGAAGTGGCAACACTGTTGCCGCAACAGGGGTGGGGTGAGCCACACTGTAGTCTTTTATCTTTGCGAAGGAGTGTTGATATAGACGTTTCCAAAGTAATTGACGAGTTTAATTCAAGCCAAAAAAGAAGACTTTATTTTGTATAAAAATAACTTGTGTTGAAACATATTCTTTATAGGATTTTGCAAACAGCAGAAAAAATAACTGTAACTAAAAGAAAGACTATCTGTAAAAATATTAAAGAAATCTTTGCATTCTTTCGATAATCTGAATTCTGGTTATGCTAGCAAATTAAAATCCCAAGATGAATATGTCTAATTTCTTATTTTGCAATTCTCATTCTAACACTAACATCCACACAGTCCCCTACGGCCATGTAGATTAAACAAGTATCTACATAACCCCCTACGATCATAAAGATTCAGTTAAAAATGAGAACAAGGGCCTAAAATTAATTTATTTATCTACCTTGTCCTAAAAAAATTTCATTTTAATGGATTACATTTTCATGAAATCTATCATTCTGTTTCTTGGGAATGCTTAGCCTTTGAAAGGTTTTTCGTCCTTATTCTGGAGCTCATCAGAAAGACATAAAACCACTCATGATGATGGCATTGAGTAAAAGTTGAATTAAGCTTTGTTTTTTGTATGATGTTTGCTTCATTTTTACTTACATGATAAAAGATCAGGCACTCATTCTATTAAAACTAGGCCTACCTACTTTTGAGTCGTGTGTAAATTAGTAGTTTGGCTATTAATTAAAGTTATTAACAATGAATATTTTTGGGTAAATAGAGAATGTTAGCAATTATTTTGTGGTGAAAATAATCTGAAAAAGCTTAAAAAACGAAAAATTTAATGCTAGTTTTTTAAAATTTCCCGGACCCCCTTACAGGTGGGGACATTCTATACTCCTCAGACCCCGCGCCCGGTACGCTTTGTCACCCCAGTTAAAAAGCTGAAATTACGCCCATGCATGTATTCTCCCCTCTTCCTGAATGGAACATTTCGTGGCATCGAAATGGAAGAGGCCGCAACGACGCGGAATTTTTCCGCATAATTGTGCAGTGACTTGTATTGTGTTCTATATGTTGATTTGTTTTTATGTTTTCTTGAATAAAAAACACATTATTTCTTTTTGCAATTAATCGTTGGCAAAGTTTCTTAATAAATACAATTTTCATAAGCACGTTAGTCGGGTAGAAATACCCGTTAAGCAATTTTGGAATGAAAAATATCTGGCGAAAGGTTGAAAATTAATTTTTTAAAGTATTTCCGAAAAAAGAGGCAAACTGGCGGTGACCCTGGGTCATCCTGTATATACACATATAGAAAATCTTCGAAAACGTACTTGAGATGTAAGTAAAGCATTAGGAAAATCCATTTTTTCGATTCCGCCAAGAATTAAAAGTGAGGATTAATTTAATCTGATTCAGATTGTACAAACGTTTGCAATAGCCGGAGATATATCTGCTTTATGGTCAATTAAATTTAGGAAATTCCTTATTGTTTAGCTTGTTTTAATTACAGAAAATAGACAGTTTCCAATAATTCTGTTAATTATACCCATAATTATGTGTTTCCCATTATCGCGTACAAATATATTTCTTTTATTAGTTTTAAGGCCTAATAAGTATGAAATTAAATCTGCAAAATTGCAGTCTTCTGCTTCTGTCGAGTATCAACTTAGATATTCAAGATTGTTGTGTGCCCATATTGCCCCTAAACGGAATTTGTCTAATTTCTTATTTGACAATTCTCATGCTAGTGTTCGAATGAGAATTGTCAAATAAGAAATTAGACAAATTCATTTTAGGATTTGCTAGCATAACCAGAATTCAGGTTATCGAAAGACTGCAACGATTTCATTAATATTTTTACACAAAGTTTTTCTTTTAATTATAAATAGTATTTTTTTCTGCTGTTTGCAAAATCCTATAAAGAATATGTTTCAATACAGGAGTTTTTAGTTTTATTCCAATATTTTAGTGAAAATACGAGATATTCTTTAAGAGTGCGTTTGCATGCCACAGTAAATTCGTATATAGAAATAACAAACTAATGGATATGCCAATATAACAGGAACCATACAATTGGCTAGCTATAAGTTTTTATCATAATGTAACAGTTATTGTAAAGAAAATTATAATTATTTTAAACTCTATTTCAAACGCTAGAGAAAAGAAAAATAAGTCGGACCCTCGTTTTTAATGTTTTGCAGCAGTGTTACCACTTCGAACAGCTACTGCCTCGCCCTCTATTAAGGCCCTTTCACAATATGGGGGTGAGGCCAGTAGCAAGGCCAGCGTTGTCTTCGTGTGCATGGCAATTCCAAGACAACACAATTACGCCAAGCCAGTGATCAAGACAGGGCAGTAAATAGACCATCGGACTAATTTTTCAAGACAATTGCGTCCTCTCTTCACCGGTCACTCTAAATTCACCCGTGATTGTCTCCGTCTGAACGCGCAGGCCGGGCCAATGTGTGTTGATATGTGCCAATCCGTCAGGCGTTACTGTTGTATTTTTAAATTTGTATAAGAGGAAAATGGTTCCCCCGAAATTAAATTTAGAAGAAACTCATGCATGATTAATGCAGATCAGCCAAGTTCAGGTCTCTTAGCCATCCACTTCCGTACCCAAACATTCTCATTTTTATTAATTTCATCTTGGATAACTTTTTCAAGCTCATTTAAAAATAATAGTAACGCTTGTTTTGTTAGCATCCGTAGTTTACGAACCTTTCGAGCCATGGTACACAGGCAACAAATGAACTGGCTTGTGATACGGTCACTGGCATCGCTTATTGGCCTGACTCACTGCCCTGGCCAATTGTATTGGCGTCGTGTGCAAGGGCCTTTAGTAAACCGTCCAATTGGCAAAATTTAACACATTTTTCTAATGTATTAATCTCTTATATTGTCTGTAATTGTTTATTTGTGGCATATTCAGATTTTCTTACTTTTTATTGGGTATTTTGCCACTGAAATATATTTAAAAATTTTAATGAAAAAACCTTTGCGCCAAACGGATCAGACAGAGGTTGGTTCTTGAGTACTTGACTGTTTCAAAAAGTCTCACACCTAAAAATATATAAACTAGAACAATGTTATAAACTAAAAACTCAAAATCAAAGCTATAGGTAGTTAACGTTTCGGAAGAGAATCTACTTCCGTTCTCAAAACTTTTTTGGCCGTCAACCATGACAGTTCTTTGTTTATGTATTTCCATAGTCACGTGAGACATTAAATTATATTTATCTTATTTTTACTTACTTCGTCTCTAAGGATGGGCAACCAACTAGTACAAAAATCTATTGAATAATTAGAAACGCATCTATCCTCGTTTAATAAAATAATCGCGGATTCTTTAAGTTTTCTTTTAGTTCCGTTGCTCTCATTCTCCAAAATCTTCGCCGAGTCCCATTTTAAATGGGACTCGGCGAAGATTTTGGAAAGGCGAAGATTTTGGAAAAAGAGAGCCTTTCCAAAATCTTAAAGAATCCGCGATTATTTTATTAAACGAGGATAGATGCGTTTCTAATTATTCAATAGATTTTTGTACTAGTTGGTTGCCCATCCTTAGAGACGAAGTAAGTAAAAATAAGATAAATATAATTTAATGTCTCACGTGACTATGGAAATACATAAACAAAGAACTGTCATGGTTGACGGCCAAAAAAGTTTTGAGAACGGAAGTAGATTCTCTTCCGAAACGTTAACTACCTATAGCTTTGATTTTGAGTTTTTAGTTTATAACATTGTTCTAGTTTATATATTTTTAGGTGTGAGACTTTTTGAAACACTCACGTACTCAAGAACCAACCTCTGTCTGATCCGTTTGGCGCAGAGGTTTTTTCATTAAAATTTTTAAATATTTTTCAGTGACAAAATACCCAATAAAAAGTAAGAAAATCTCTTATAGGAGCAAATATTATGCCGATTTTTTACTTTTTCTCACATTGGTATATTTATTCTAGTATGTATCATATTTTATTTGAATATTTGAGTCCCATTAAGAAATGTAAAAAATTAATGATGAATTACGGACGATTGAGTGGTACGTTCGCGTATAATAATCCAAAGGAGAAAACTTTAGAAACTTAATTTCATTTAGAATTCAGATATAAAATATGATACAAAATAGATTCAAGGTAACTAGTTTTGATAATTAAATCAAATCTGAATTCTGTTGATAATTGTAATGAAACATATTCTTTACAGGATTTTGCAAACAGCAGAAAAAACTAAAAAGAAAAGCTATGTGTAAAATTGTTAAAATCAATCTTTACATTCTTTCGATAGCCAGCATGCTGGTTTATCGAAATAATGCAAAAATTGGAAATTGATAATTTTATATCTTCGCATTCTATCAATAACCAGATTGCAGGTTAATGAAAGAATGCAAAGATTGGAAATTAATAATTCTACAGATAGTTTTTCATTTTAGTTCTCAGATAGTTCTTTGTGCACATTGTATGTATTGAGGGTTTAAGAGAAATGATACCACAAGAGGTTTTGAGAAAACAACTAGAATAGATGAAAAAAAAATTGTTTGCACAAAATTGAAATTTCCGCGTTTCATGACATTCTAAACCTATTTCAAAAAAAAAAAAAAAAATTTTACCAACATATTTGAAAAATGTTTTAGCACTCGAAAAATGGAAAAAAATTTTTTTGCTCAAATTTCCAAGTTTCATGGCATTCTAATCCTATTAAAAAAAATCGGTAAAGGTATTTACACAGAACTTCCCTCTTTATTTGTGCATGGCGGTCACTCTAAAAAATTAATAATTACGAAGTGACATTGAAAATAATCGGAATATAGTTATCACTATTATTACAAAGAACACCTGATAAGTTTTGGTCAAAAAAATATACAGAGTGCTCATCCAACAGCAAAAGTTCAATACTAAATAACAGGTGCCAAATATGGAAGGCTTGGGCAAATACCTTTATAAATGTCCACCATGACTGAATTATTTCTTGGGGATGGCCACCCTGTACATTTTTAATAATAGTTATAATAGGTGCATAATAATAATAATAATAATAATAGTTTCTTTATTCACGTTTGCTATACAATAGTACAGGTGCGACAAGTCATATGTGGAAATCCAGATTATGAATAGGTACTATTATTGACAATAATACAATTAATAAAATATAAAATTACAATTTGTGGAGTAAAATTTTTTCATATAACATAAAAGGAGAACATATACAAACAATAGGCGCATCTATATTTATAAATGACCTAATAATAAAAATAAGCAACACACATATATATGTAAAATGCCAGAATTTAAAATATATTAGTATTAAATCAATTAATAAGTGTAACAAGTTTTATACAGTGATGATTTATTCGTCACTACCATTTTCAAAAACCTCTTGTATAGTGTAGAAGCATTTTCTTACAAGGTACTTTTTTAATTTGTTTTTGAATGTAGAGACACTTTGTTGATTTTTTATGTTAACGGGTAGTGAATTAAAAATGCCTATTATTGCCATCTGTCACATTTTCAATTCCACATACACGTAGTGGAGTGGAAGTATAGGGGTGGTTAAAAAAGTTCTTTTTTTTTTCAATTTTTCAAAAATAGGTTTAGAATGCCATGACACGTGGAAATTTTAAATTTGAGCAAGAAGGAAAGTTTCCTTCTATTCTACAGTGGTATTTTTTTTTTTGAAATTTTTTTAGAATGCCATGAAACGTGAAAATTTTAAATTTGAGCAAAGAAAAAAGAATGTCCATCTATTTTAGTGGTAAAAATTGTTTCAAAAATGTTGGTAGAAAAATATTTTCAATTTTTTTTTTCTCAAATAGGTTTAGAATGCCAGTCATGTCAAACGTGAAAATTTTAAATTTGAGGGAAAAAAAAATTTCCGTCTATTCTAGTGGTAAATTTTTTTCCAAAATGGTAAAAAAAATCTTGCAAATGTTCTTTTCCGAAATAGGTTTGGAATGTCATGAACGTGGAAATTTTAAATTTGAGCAAAAAAAAATGTTTCGTCTATTCTATACCCAGTGATAAATAGATTAAAATTTTTTGCAAAAAATTTTTTTTTCAAACAAATTTTTAATCAAAATAATTTTAAAATTTGTTTGAATAGGTTTAGAATGGCATGAAAACGTGATCATTTTAAATTTGAACAAAGAAAAAAAATCAGTCTGTATTAGTGGTAAAATTTTTTCAAAAATAGTAAAAAAAAAAATTCTAAAATTTTTTTTTAATAGGTTTAGAACGCTATGAAACGTGGAAATTTTAAATTTGAACAAAGACAAAAAATTTTCCATCTATTTTAGTAGTAAAAATTTTTTCAAAAATAGTAAAAAAAATTCAAATTTTAAATTTGAGCAAAAAAAAAATGTTTCATTATTTATTCCCTTTAGACGATCCACCCTGTATATTTTCCAGTGTAAGTTCTACTCTTCTTCGTTGACAGTAGGGTCAACTACCTACCAAATTTGACTGCTCTCCGTCAAGTAGTTTTTTAGTACATGCACCAACAGACAGACAGACTGACAGAATTGAAAAACCTGTATTTTCATAATCCGTGATCTGAAACGTCAGAATCCGAAAAAATCTCGGAGGGTGATTTTTTCTCGAATACAATACTTGCCTTCGGTATGCGAGGGAAGTTAAAATACATATATTTTTGTGAAAAACTTTAATTTTATTTCACCACAACTATAGAATTGATGGAGGAAAATTGTTTCGCTTAAATTTTAAATATCTACGTTTCATGACATTCTAAGCCTATTCCAAAAATAAAACAAATAAAAAATTTTCGAATTCTTGCCCACTACAAAATACAAAAAAAGATGACGGAAAAAAAATTGTTTTTGCTCAAATTTAAAATTTCCACGTTTCGTGATATTCTATTTCAAGAAGATATTTTTACCACTACTATAGAATAAAAGATGAAAAATGGTTGTTTTTTTTTGGCATTGGATTTCTCCATTAGCCAGATACATATTATGTATTTACTGTTTCATAACTAACCTAACACGACGACGACCCAACCATACGATATACACAGGATAATAATTCACAAGGATACTCTCTTCTCGTCCAGGGGTCTGTCAGGACATTTCTTATATAACATTACACAGGTAGACCACGGAAAGGGGGTATATAAAATGAAAAATGTTTTTACCACTACAATACATGAAAAAAAATTTTGATTGCTCGAATTTAAAATTTCCACGTTTCTGAAAAAGTGTGGAACTGAAAATGTAACAAATGGCAATAATATTTGGCATATGCACCTATTAAAGTTTTATTAAAAAATGTACAGGGTAGTCATCCCTAGAAATACTTCAACCATGGTGGACATTTGTAAAGGTACTTGGTTCTTTAGTATTGAATTTTTGCTGTCGGATGGTCACTCTGGATAATTTTTTACCAAAAGTTATCAGGTTATCTTTGTAATCATAGTGATAACTATATTCCGATTATTATTCTCAATTTCATTTCGTAATTAATAATTTTTTAGAGTGACCATCATGCACAAATAAAGAGGGAAGTTCTGTGTAAATACCTTTACCGATATTTTTTTTTAATATGGCACACCAATTCTAAAAATTTGAAAAAATTCGACAATAAACTACTCATAGCAGTGTATTTTTGGTGAAAATTCTGTGTACGCGAATCATTATTTTCTTGAATAAATAATTATTTGATTTGTTCAATATTTTTTTTAATATAAAAGGGGGCAACAAAATCAACACATTTGTTTCCTAAGATAGACTTAAAAAGGGTTCCCACCAAACTGGAAATCCTGGAAAACCTGTAAAAGTCAGGGAATTTAGGGTAGTTCAAAAAAAGTCATGGAAAGTCAGGGAATTTCATTAAATTCTAATAAAGTCATGGAATTGGCTATGTTATCTGAAAAAGTCAGGGAATTTACATTTAGTCTTACGTTATACATTGAACAAAAAAGGATAAAATTCTGAATGATCCAAAAAAATGTTAAATATAAATTTAACAGATTTAGAAATGTTGTTAACTTTAAATAAAATTGATATAGGATTTGCAACTCGTAAGTTAATAAAAAAAATTGCAGGTTCAAAGAAAACATATTTTATAAAGAATGTAGGACTTTTCTAATAGCGTGTGTCTCGAAGATTTTTTTTCAGATCTAATTTAAAATATGATATCGTTAACGGAATTTCATGTTTAAACCCTTCATTAATATGTAATTATCCAAAAAGAGCTGAAAGAATGAACTTAACACTAAAAATACTTTATGAAAAATGAATTATTAATTTTGATGCCAGCTTTCGAATGACATTAAACAAAAATTAAGTCATTTTGGCAACCTTTTTGGTATCTATTTATAACCCAAATGACAATAAATGAATATTTTCGCCCATTTCAGGTAGGCGAAAATTAACTTTCTTGTTCTCGCAATTCTCTTTCTTTTCTGATAAAATGTTTTCAAAAATGTTTTGACCAAAAGGCCGAAAAAATCCATTTGTTGTCATTTGGTTCATAAATAAATGACAAAAAGTGGCCAAAATTACTTTTACAGAAATTATTTTTAATCTCATCGGAAAGCTGGTGTCCAGATCTACATTTTGAAATAAAGTGATCCATTTTCGACTTATGGCACAAAATGGCGGGCAATTCACATAACAAATTCATTTTTGTCCACATGGTTCAATATTTGGATTCCAAAATTCAGCGTGTTTTGCGTTAAAATGAAAAAAAGAAAAACGCTTTTCAGCCAGCTGATTCAATTTTGTACGTTATGTTCGTACTCAAATGACCCAAAACCGAGGATTTGTTGGAATTTTAATTGCGAATCATAAAATTGTTGTTACAAAACTATGCACATCAATGTCCTTTTTTACTCCACTATAAGGAATAAAGTAGGCTAACATATTTTAATATTTTTGTATGGCAGTATCATACAAAAATACATGGTCAAAATTTGATCAATATTACTTATGTGATTTTACTCATTAAATATATGTACAAAAATTTAACTGCTAAGTCCTTATCGAAAATGAAGATGGGTTAATCATATAAAATTTTTGAAAATAAGCCAATTTTCTCAAGCTACACCCCCTTAAGGGGGTATGCAAAAAACTGTTTTTAATTTCTATCTGAAAATAAAGTAATCGGAAAAAGACGCAATTCATGACATCTCGATTACTAAAGAAAAGGCATCTAACAAAATGATTTCATCCATCTAGAGTGTATACGAAGGAGTGATATTAACTACCTTTCTTATAATTTTGTAAATATCTTTCTGTCTGCTATTTTTTCTACATGTTAAAAAAATAACTAAACATGATTCATTTAGAAACTTTTTTACCTGAAAAATATCGTAAAATCGACCGTCTTTGAGAAAAAAGAACTAAATTACATCTGCCTAAGTGATCAGTCAATCATGGCATGGCATCATTATGTACCGATATGATCATTTGGTGCTTATGAATTATTTTCAGATAAAAATTAATAACCGTGCTTTTGCACACCTCGTTAAGGTGTACAGCTGGACAGGAAAGGCTTATTTTGAAAAATTTTATATGAAGATCCCATCTTTATTTTCGATAAGGAATTAGTAGTTAAATTTTTGCGCGTTATTACGGGACAATCTGTATATGTTAAAAAATTAAAATAAACTAATTTTTCTGATTAACGTCCTAGAAGTCATGTAATTTAATGTCATTTTGGTCATGGAAAACCTGGAAAGTCATGGAATGTCACTAATAGTTTTTGGTGGGAACCCTGTTAAATCATATCTACATTCTCCATTTTTTTCATAATAGTTAACGCACAACCTGCAAAGATAAAAAATGAAAACGAAAATTTATGGTTATTAGGGTACCAGTGGCGACAAGGGGCTACAACTCTAGGAAAACATTTCTTTTCCCATTGCCGATCTACCAACGCCGAATTAGGTCCAAACGTTTCTGGGGCCGTTTTACCATGCTTGTTCTGCTACCTTTTCGAATAATGTCGTTTTGGTTATCTCGTCCACACCCGGTATATTAAATTATAATGACTTGTTTTTAATTTCATATATCTACCATATATTTTCCAAGACACTCAAGACAATTTTTCAATACATTTATTTTAGTTTGATATAAAATAACGATAAAACATATTAATACTATAATTACACCTATATCTGCAGTATTATTATTTACACCACCGATACGGCCAATAAATCATTAATAATGAGCAACAATAACAACATTGCCGCAGAGCGTACAATAAACCACCATTCATCGTCTATGCGCCAATCAATCAATTCATCCAATAAAAAAAATAATACCTGTTGCTGCACGGCACTTTGGAACTTGTTCGCCGCGATATTGTTGTGCAAATTTTGCGTCGGCGACCCCGCGACATCACCACAACAGCAGAACAACACGTTGTTGACACAAAAAATAAACGACAAGAATTTCTTCCTCCTCATCGCGGTCAAAGGCGGCGACGTCGGATTCACGAAATCAAGATCAAGAGCAAGAAAGTTTGAGGAGAGACGCGATTGTCGATTGCGGTAGGTTCTGCGACGATATAACACTTGGGCTGCTGCTTGCGGCACTTAAACTTATGGTGCGTCTTTATTCACATCAAAAGTGCACCCGTCTAATCAGCGACAAATTATAGGATTGTATGCACGGTCCTCGGTAGGCATATACGCATCGCAATGAAAACGCCGCCCAAGAAAGCTCGGTCTATTCTTCGAACGACTAGACCAAATAATTGCTTTCTTTTGGGGATCTGGCAGTGGCGGCGCAAGAATAGGGTGTTTGTCATAGTGGGTGGGGCAATAGTGACCTCGATATCTCGAGATCACTATCTAGATATCGTAGATCTAGAAATTAAAAAAGAAAATGCAAGTAAACATGATAAAAAAGTCTATAACTGGAAATTATTTTCGAACATACAGGGTGAGCCAAGACGAAATTACAAGACCAAGTGTCTTTTTTTTAATGGAATGCTTTGTATCTCTACATGTTTTGAAGCCTCTTTCTAGGCTCTATTCATTCCTATATTAGCATTGAATATCTCCCAACCACTTGAATGTAATGAATTTTTGTGTTGAAATAATTCAATCTGCAGATGGATATTATAAAAATCACCACAGTCACATTTATCAGTTTTAAGAAAGACTTGTTTGAGTACCAGTTACCAGACATCTAATTAATGTTTTTTAATCATTTTCATTTCCTAAAACTGTACAGCGTAGCCAAAAATTATTTTTCAATTAAGAACTTTTTAAATTGAATTTTCTCAATTTTTTCAAATGGAACACCCTGTATATTTTTCAACGATGTGATGCAGAAATGAAAAATGAACATTTTTTGTAAGTACTTCCCTGTGACTAATTGCAACCAATTTCCTTTTATTGAGCAATAATTACAAAATTCAAAAATAAACTTAAAAAAAGAGGTTTCTCCAAATAACTCAGTAGAGTAAATTATAATAAATGTTCCACATACTGCCAATTTTGATTGACATACATTTCTATGCGCGTTTGAAATGAGGTCCCCACTGTTCCTAAAACTGCCGATGTGATAGATCTAAAGGCAATTATTCTTTCATATTTTGTATTGTTGTTGGTGTGTCTCTATAAACAATTTCCTTCACTTATCCCCATAAAAAGAAATCCATTTTTGTAAGATCTGGGGATCTAGCAGGCCATTTAGTGGGTCCATTTCTTCCAATCCATTGATGAGGTTAGGTATTATTTAAGTGGTCTCTAACTGCATTTAGCTAATGTGGTGGAGCACCATCTTGCTGAAACCACTTCCTATTTCGAATTCTTTCAGGGAGATTTACCAATAATTGTGACAGATAGTTTTCCAGAAAATGAGGATAAATAGCAGGGTTGGCAAAAATTGTGTTTTTTTTATTTTAGTCAAAAAACACGTTTTTTTTATTTAAAACAATTCGACGTGTTTTAGACATGGATTTTTAATTGTTGAAAAAAAAACATGTTTTAAACAATAAAAAATATGTTTTTAAACTTAAATTTATACGGGCGCGTCGACCCAATACATTGTTTATTCTATAAGCCATGCCCATATTGCATCATAACAAGACGAGGACGATACTTGACAACGGCTCGGCCAATTCGGTGTAATAAATACGTCAAGTTGTCAATAGTGCAATAATTTTTTTGGTGATTGGTTATTGACTACACAGGCACATAAATAAAAGTCAAATTGGAGAAGGCAGACCTAAGTATTCCCCTGAATTCTGACCTGCTGAACACGAATCCGATGTCCGTTTTGCCCGATTGGCTCTTGGATTCTTCCTAACCTCAAAAAACACCGTAAGAATTCCCGAAAAAATGAAAATCTGAAAAAATTCAGGGGTACATAGGATGGCAATAGAAATCGAATGGCGCAAACCAGCCATCCCTGCGGTCCTTCGTTTTCGAGATAGAGCAGCTCAAAGTCACCGGAAGGAAAAAAATTGTTTTGTTCGCAATTCTCGAGGTTCTATATCGGAAACCCAAAAAGCTATTGAATTCTAGTTTGCGCCATTCGATTTCTCTCGCCATTCTACGTACCTAGCTACACTCGCTTTTTCTCGGGCATTCTTACGGTGTTTTTTTTTTGAGGTTAGGAAAAATACAACAGCCAATCGGGCAAAACGGACATCGGATTCGTGTTCAGCAGGTCAAAATGCATGGGAATACATAGGTCTACCTTCCCGCACTCGACTTTTTTTTTGCTATTAATCGCTTTAAAATTAACACTTAAGAATAATGATATAACTTCTATATAATAGTAATATGTTTCGTTCGTTGTACTTATACTACCATATTATTATAACTAGTTGTATTGTATTACATAAAAGTTCATATTTTTTTACTTTATAATTTTTTTTATAGACTTTTTCGGATTCTGACGTTTCAGATCACGGAGATTACGAAAATATAGGTTTTTCAATTCCGTCAGTCTGTCTGTCTGTCTGTCGGTGCATTTACTAAAAACACTACTTGACGGGGAGCGGTCAAATTTGGTAGGTAGTTGACGCTACTGTCAGCGAAGAAATGGTAGAACTTTCACTGGAAAATATACAGGGTGGATCGTCTACAGGGAATAAATAATGAAAAAAAAAATATTTTTGCTCAAATTTAAAATTTCCACGTTTCATGGCATTCTAAACCTGTTAAAAAAATCATTTTTTGAATGTTTTTTTTGCTATTTTTGAAAAAATTTTACCACTAATACAGACTGAATTTTTTTTCTTTGTTCAAATTTAAAATTTTCACGTTTTCATGGCATTCTAAACCTATTCAAACAAATTAAAAAATCATTTTGATTAAACATATTTTATATCCCCTTTAAAGCCCGTTTTGATATTTCTTCCTAGCTTATTTGGTTTTCGAGCAATTCAATTTTTTTCTATAGGCCGTGCTCAAAAAATTTCAAATAAACTAAAATTTGGGCGCATTAAAAATACAAATTTTGCAATTTTTGTCAATATCGATTTTCTCGAAAACCATGGCATATACAAGAAAATTACAGGAGGACTTTTTTTAGGCAATTAGTCAAGCTTTCTTTTTTATGATGAGCAATTTTTTATATATTCAGCGATTAACGAGTTATCAGTAACATAATGCTTTTTTCATCGCAGGGGTGGTTTTTTGAGGGGGTTGCGCGGTGCCCCCAGAACTGATTTTTGTGGTTTTGTGATGTATAATCCCTCCACTAACAGTTATGGAAGGATAACATTTTTTGCGAGCTTCTGGTGCATTTTTTACTTTATGGACTGGACTATATTAAGCGAAATTGATTGCAAATTTATCATTAAAGACGCGAAGGCTTGAAAGCAAGTTTTTTATTAAATATGTATTATATAAGTCTAAAAATATGTGTTTAGATAGTTCATTTTATAAAGTAAACGGAAACAGCTTATAATCTGCGTGTATTTTCGTAATTGGGGGTGCCAAAAAAGGTATAAAAAAATACTTGCCCGGTCTGAATATTTCCCTTCCTCCGGCCCTGCTTGCTGCCAGCTGGTACTGTGTTTATAATCAGCCAAAAAATTGTTGTTTTTTTTAAGAATCAATGTCTTTGAAAATGGTACATATCTTGTGTTCATTGTTGCTGATTTTAGATATATAATCTCATTTAGTTTATCGGGTGGAGGTGTGCAAATTTTCATATTTTTTGTAGGAATCGTCTTACATAACATTAGAGTTGAATATTACTGCTAGTACATGTTCAGAAATGCAGAGGTATGTAATATTTCAATAATGTACCAGCCCCTTGGATATTCGATAAGCTTTGAAAGAACACTTGCATATTGTGTGTATTACTAGTTGTCCAAAAGAGTAATAAATAATGAGAAAATCTACTCGGCATTTCATAAATGCTAATTTTCACAAAACGCAAAAATTTAAATACAATGCCTCGTAAATTTGCTAGATATAACTCACACATATTAGTTTTACAAGTCATTTAGAGGGCACATTGTTTGAGGCCTTCAAGTTTAAGTTTTTCTAACGAATTACAATGTAGCAAATTGCTAAAAGGGTACACCACTTGTCACTTCATTTCCTATATTGGGTACTTATACATACAACTATTATTATACTAACAACGTAATTGTTAAAAAGCAAATTACAGTCCATTGTCATTAAATTTAAGCAATGATCCAAAATTTTGTCTTCATCCAGGTCCGTACTAAGGTCTGCGTCTAAGCAGAAAGCAAATTAGAGCCGTAACAGGCCTCCTGACCGGACATGGCTCTTTTAGGAAACACCTACACACAATGGGGGTGGTTGACCACCCCGATTGCAGGTTCTGTGAGGACGAGGAGGAGACTTCCATCCACGTTCTCACTTCTTGCCCAGGACTGATGAACCTGAGGCACAAGCACTTCGGCGCTGGCTTTCCAGTGCTGGAGGAAATAAGGAGTTCTCCCGTGGGAAGGATTTCAGCCTTTGGGCTGGAATCCGGTCTGTACGGGGGAGCTCCTTAATTTGTTAGCGGTAGCACAATGGGCCACAAGGCCTGAGTGCGGCGACCTCCAGGCGCCCCGCTAAAAGAAGAAGAAGAAGAAGGTCATGGTGTACAAGAAATGCCTAAAATTAAAAACAGTTTTACGAGGTGTCGATTCGTCGGGTGTACCTGGTCGAACCCAATATTTTTGGAGAAATGATTTAAACTGTTGGTTATTTAGCTTCGATAAGATAGATATATTTGCACAATGCGTCATAAAGCCAAATCGATTATTATTAAATTATTTATTTATTTATTTATTTAACAATACACTACCCAACAGAGAATTCCAATTACAGGGTAGGAAATAGTAAATATTTACAAATATATAACGTATAAGAGTAGAATACAAAGTAGACAAATAAAAAAAAAGATAAAACAAAACAAAAAATTTTAAATTATGCAGTTAATCTTTTTATCGCAGCTACATTGCAGTGGAATATATCAAACTGATCTTGTACATTATTATAATTTTCACACATTTTGTATAGCGGCGAAAATTTCTGGACGTTGGTTCGGGGAGTCGGTAAATAGAACAATGAATTATGCCTAGAACCAGGTCTAGGAGTTCTAAAATTTAGTAAGTTTAAGATAGCGCTGCAATCAGTTGTATTATGTATTATTTTAAAAAGAAAAAATTGCTGTGAAATAGTTCTACGAGCCTCCAGACTCGAGAACGAGAATCTATTTAACAGTTCAGTCTGAGGAAAACCAATAGCAGGATAGAAACCTTCTTCCTTATAACTCAGAGTCTTTAAAAAACGCCTCTGAATTCTCTCTATGCTCTGTATATGTGTGTTATAATGGGGCGACCAAATAATTGCCGAATATTCCAATTTGGATCGAACAAACGATTGATATAGTAGTTTCAGTGCGTTAATGTCGTTAAAATCGCGAGAACATCGTATTATGAATCCCAGCGTTCTGAAACTTTCATTCGAGATGGTATTTATATGGCAATTAAATGATAGTTTGGTGTCAAATGTAATGTAATCTTCTATACGGTAATTAAATTCTACATATTGGTGTTTATTAGTAAAAGTTAGGACATTACACTTTCTTATACTTAACTGTAATTTGTTTACATCACACCATTCATTAATTTTATCAAGGGCACTTTGTAATACCATGCAGTCACTCACATCGTTTATTTTATTGTATAACTTCATATCATCTGCGTATAAAAGACAATTGACACCCAATTCCTCTGCAATGTCATTGATGAAAATGTTGAAGAATAATGGGCCCAAAACAGAGCCTTGAGGTACACCGGAGGTAGATACGAATTCCGCAGATCGTTGTCCACGGTATTCAACATGGTGATGTCTATTTTCAAAATATGATTTGAAAAATAACAACAAATTTCTTGAGAAGCCAAATTTTTGAAATTTATAACATAAAATACTGTGATCTGGTTTGTCAAATGCTTTAGTAAAGTCTGTGTAAATTACGTCAACATGTGAGTTAGTGTCGATAGCAT
Organism: Stenurella melanura; assembly: GCA_963583905.1. Classification (NCBI taxonomy): domain Eukaryota; kingdom Metazoa; phylum Arthropoda; class Insecta; order Coleoptera; family Cerambycidae; genus Stenurella; species Stenurella melanura. Next base: position 13,082,687 of record OY757311.1, read on the forward strand.
TAGATATATATTGAGTTATACAAAATAGATTAGTTAACAGTAATGCGATTTTTTGCATAAGAAAATGTTGGTTCATGTAACAGAATTTCGAACGCTTTTGAGAAATTGTTGATAATCGTTATAGGTCTGTAATTCTCAATATTATTTTTTTCGCCTTTTTTATATACAGGAATTATTTTAGAACATTTTAGTGCATCAGGAAATATATTAGATTTAATGGCTAAATTAAATAAGAATGTAAGAGGAGTTGTGAGCACGCTAGCACAATCATGTAGTATGAAGGCTGGAATTTTGTCAGGGCCCATTGTGTATTTAGGCTTGATATTTTTCAAGGAATTTAAAACTTCTTGTTCTGTAAACCGTTCGATTGTTAAAAAATCTGTTTCTGAGTCAACAGGAAGGTCCTCGATTGATGGATTAGAGGTAATATATGAACTACAAAAGTATTCAGCGAAACCATTAACTACTTCCTTGTTACCTACATAATGTTTATCTTCATAGTTCATAGCTGTTGGTAAATTATTACTAGATTTCTTACTGTCGATAAACTGCCAGAACTTATTGGGATTGTGTTTAATATTACTTTCAATGTCGCGGCAATATTTTTTATATTCAATATCAACCTGCTCTTTGATATATGTTCTTAATAATTTAAACTCATCTAGTGCAAGAGGATCCTCACGGTTCTTGTAATCACGCGATGATGAGTTCAAATTTTTCACGAAGTGACAGACCATCTACGGACTGACGCATGACGGTGCGCTGTACATGTGAAATGTCGTATAAACATACTGACCCTCACGCATGATCAAAACCGACCATCAGTTCCATGTATCACAGCTCTTAGTTTTTAAAAACTTCACCTATTCATCTTACAAATTTTCTGCCATCTTTCACAAATTTGATATCCAATTATTTTTTAAAGTTTTTTCATTATTGCCTGTTCTAAAGTTCTTCTACAATGTTGTACGCCAAGAAGATTAAGGACATGCAAGTACATCCTATTATTTATTTTTGTCAGATTCCATTGACCATACTTAAAAGAGACCTTCGTGGTATAGCATAAGTAACTAAAAAGTAAAATCATCATTAAACTAGCAGATGGTAGCAGCTTTTTTCCCTTAATATGATAAAGTAGTAATAGGTAATTATTGTTCTTAAAGCGACAAAACATGAATTAATATGAGCAAAAGTGTTCAGACAGTGGTGTTAATGTGGACATCAAATGAAAAAGATTTGTCAAATGTACCCCATTAGTACTGGATCATGTCAGTTCTGTGCAATACAATATAGTTAATTTTATAATCATATAATATTGAAATAATTTCCGCGTGTAAGTTATAGCAGCATTTTTGAGAGTTTAGTGGACCAATTATTAATTGTCTCTATGTTGTCTGATAAGTGAATACAATCCTCTTTGCTATTGATTCCTCGGTATGTTCATTAAATATCTAGCTATCTAAATCATTCACAATGTCATTAACAAATGTAATAAAAAATAACGGACCGAGGATAGACCCTTGTGGAACTCCATAGGTAGCAATGCATTCGACAAATTTAAAGCCATTTAATGCAACGTATTAATATGTGTTCGATAGGTATGATCGAACAAGAAATCAAATATTCAGAAAATCCAATATTAAAAAGTTTATTAAGCATTTTTACGTCTTATCACAAAACATAAATTATAATTATAGGCCAAGCAATTGAAAAGCGCCCAGTCACATTAAGGATAGGCAATTGTGAGATAGTAGACAATATCGTATACCTTGACCCCCGCGTGGATAATACCGACAATTATAAATATGATATTCAACGAGGAATACTTACCAACCACACAGAAATATCACGAAACGTATGCAAATTTGCTCCCTAATTTTGTCCATCTTTCTTTACACCTCTGAGACATGAATCATTAGAGGGCGTAGTGATGCTTTCGAAATGTGGGCTTGACGACGTTTGTTGCAAATTCCCTGGACAAGCCATCGCACCAACAGCTCTATTTTCCAAGAAATACGTCCCCCAATACGACTTTTCAGCATCGTAATCTTCCAAATGGGAGAGCTTTGGTGCGGCCGTACGCCTAACAGGTAACCACGACAGATTGCTTGGTGCCGTCGGTCGTGCCAACTAAAATAATGCATGGATCACAAAACTTTTGTTATAGTGTTTCTAATGTCGGTTTGGAATTTCATTTTAAAGCGTTGATACGAATACAGAGCCTGATGTGATAAAATAAGATCCGAGACCGTGCTCGAATATTGCGAACGACATCCGTATACGAAAATAATTAGCCAGATATGTTATGCGGTTACCTCAAACCAAAGTAGTCGATTGTTTACCTGGCTCACCATTACAAGTCCTTTATAAGTTCTTGGTTCATTCTTAATATTGCCGATAGAATAGCCGTAGGTTAAATGATTATTATTTACTGTTATTGAATCGAACACTGACATTATTTATTATAAATAAATAATGTATTATACATAAATCATTTACATCATGCCTAGAGCAATTAATATAAAGTAGTAAAACAATATTCAATAATTAAAAAGTGATTCTAAAAATTGTCGGTGAACGTTCATGACACAGCTCGTATTTTCAACTGTTCTTTTGTCGGTATTTTTTTATGATTTTCAAACTGACTTTGGATGGCCTATAAGACATTGTGAACATGGAGAAGAATAAATCTTCATCCCTCAAATCCAATGCAGTTGAATTTAAATAATTTTCTTTTCAAAAATTATTATGCACATATTGCATAGTATTCGGGGAGTTTGGAATATATAATTATTTATTTATATATAAGTATTGATTTACCTAAAAATACGCGAGTATTTTGCTTGAATTTGCTTTGCTTTCACCACTCGATATATTTCATTTTCCGAACACAAAAGTTGTTTCAGACAAACAAGCAATAAATCATAGCCGTTTTATTCGTTATTCGGACTCAAACCAATTTTATGAACACACCAAGAAGCGTGTTCCAAATATATCAGACGGTATGATTGAATTCCGTCGAACAAAAAGGTATGTAGGTCTAGGTAGGTATTGCGACATGCGATCCTGTTCCCATTACTTTTTATTCGGACTGGCTGACCCATTAACATTAAAAAAGAAAGGTGAATGATGTGAGAAAATAATAAACAGCCCCTTATATAGACGTACGTAAAGGGGAAACTAGTTGCTGCAATAGGGATCTCATTTTTAATAGATTTTAGTAGGTAAGTAATATTTATTCACTTAGTAAGGAACCTGAAGGGTCAACCGTATTCTGGTTACTTGTGGTTAAATAATAAGCCTCTACTTGGCTGTCATCATCAAAGCTGCCTTTTGATTAATTAGTTTGAAATCTACTTTGTGTGAGAAGTTGACTTAAGTAAATAATTTAATTTGACTATGAAATGGCCATTATTGAGTGGGATAATGCCAAGTCCAGTAATTAAAAAATCTCTAATGCTAGCGCTACACGTAGAGCCATATTTTGGTCGAAACATTTTTCTACAAATTACCATCCAAACGTTGGTTGATACAGCAGTGCTTACTAGAACCTAAAGATGGTGAATTTCTATAGGATGTCATCAACTGATTTCGAATTACTCCTGTGCAGAATAGGACCAAGTATTTCAAACAGAGATCGATACTGATTGGAGAAAGGCTATATCGGCCAAAGATTGTTTGGCTATTAGACAGCTATAGAAGTCTTCATTACCTGTTCAAAATCTCAAGCCAATTATTTTTGCGGTCCCATATCGTAGGTTTTCCCTGATATTCTTCTGAAAACTTAAAAATCGAACCAAACTGTCGTTTTAACGCAACACTAACTACAGGAAAAACATAGATACGCAGGCTGTATGCAGTATTTGTGCACCAACATGTGGACGGGAATTGGTATCTGTCTCAAGCACGCCCAAACTACCATCTACAAATCTACACTAGTGATGCCGCTGAGACGAAATAATTCTCGATCTCGTCTCGTCTCGAAATTCGAGATCGATACGGACATTTTTAGATCTCGAATATTCGAGACGAGATCGACAAGAAATCAACCTAATTCTTGGTTTATTGATATTCTCGATCTCGAAAATTTGTGAAGAATTTTTTAAACAAAGCAGAATGGTTATACGTCAAAACGCTTTATTTTCATAAAAATACATTAAGTATCTGCACTGGACAAAACCATAGCTTCCTATATTTTAGTCACATTAAAAGTTTTTTCATAAATTCCCATGACTGCCAAGAGTTTAAACACAGCAGTGCCCCAGCAGAATCATGATTAAATCTGTTGCCATGTTTGCGGTATTTAAGGATGTTATCATGCGATTTCGATTTAGTTTTTTTTTTTTTTTGTTTCGCGTAATTTCGATACGTGGCAAGACTCTTCCACAGTTTAACTATATTCTTCTTTTTTAAAGCGCTTAGTTTTTATTAATTTAGAAGCTTTAGTTCTATTTCTAGACGTTGATGTTGATGCTTATAATCAACATCTTCCACCGAATCATCATCATCTTCTATTGCGTTTGCGTTTCATCTTAACCACGCATCACGACAACGAAAAGAAATTATTGACTTATTGTTCGTAACAGAAACGTGTAAATGACTGGTTTGATATACAGAACACGGAACATATGCTTGGCCGTTGCACCGTCGCAATAGAAAACATTTCGTATACACGTAGTTAAAACTCTCTAGACATGAGAATCTCGAGCTCAAGATCGAGAATTGAATTTCGAGATTTGCCGAGATCGAGAACCTTGTGAAAATTTTCGAGATCGGCATCGAAAATAGACAAAATCTCATCTCGTCTCGCGGTAACACTAATCTACTACACCAAGTTTTGCTAGACTTGACCCAATATCAAACCTAACTAACCTTACATAAAGAAATCACATGAAAGAATGAAATCGTTATAGGAAAAAGAAAGAAAACATTATTTCTGCCATCAAATCAAACCTGAATTTGTGAAAAAATACATTATACATTACAGCGCTATGGCAAGGAAGAAATAGTTGAAGAGGCGGTACAATAATCAACCGTTATTCGTCCGCCGCAGCAGCACTAATGCCCATGCGGGACGATTTAAGATAACTTGGACCCTAGACGCACTACACTAGTGGATCCCTATGTATTTTGATACCGAAGCCGAGTTCAGAATTAGTCATTTGGCGAACAATTAGCATAACCTAAAAAAAACAGATTTACGTAAATATCATATATCAGCTTTATTTAAAAGTGATGCTAGGAAATATTTTTTTTGCCGACTGCGATACCTATTTGAATAATAGAAACAAAAAATATTGACTATGTACTTAATCTCAGTGGCACCACGTAAAAGTTAATTGAGCCGCATTCGAGCTTTTGCAGTAATAATCAAATAGTTTTCGCAATTGGCCCACGCCCCACTGCAACTTCTACTCGTTTTTAGTTTATGGCGGAGTCGCCCGTCATAATGTTAACTGGCACCAAAATTACAATGATGATAACCAAAGAAGTACCACATTCTTACTAATTGCTTTTCAGACTCAAATAAACTCTCCCGTCAAACTTGTGGGTATACATAATATTTTCATTGCATTCAAACATATGAATAGTAGTGAAATGTTTTCTTAAAAAGCTTCTTTATAGGCTGGAATTGTTAATGCTAACTTAGTTTCGATATAATATTCTTATAATTGGACAAAATAAAAATGAATATATCTTTCTTTAATGAGAGTTTTGTTAGTTAGATTTTTTAAACTTATATCAGTGGAAAATTATATTTATTAAATATAATTACAGTTTATAGCCTAGGCAAAAGGGAGCTTAAAAAACTGCCAAACGGGGTTTTTGAGCGTAGATATGTTGTTACCTCTCAGTACATATGTATAACTATTAGTGGAGTAGATCTGACAGAAAAAAGGGAGTAAAAAACAAGTGCCTTTTTTCAAACAATTTTTTTTTTCATCTTATAGAGGACGACTTCCCCCATTTCCCTGACACTTTCACATCCGAGATCGAGGTGGTGCGGGGGGAGGGGAAACATATGGAAAATCTCAGTTTGCGCGCGACCGGGGAGACGGACAAAAAATGTTTGAGATCAAAAAGAAAGGTCTCCCCGAGGCGCATAAACTGGTTTTTGTTTTTTTAAAATCGGCCAAATAGGGCCGGAGATATGTCCGTTTGAAGGGATTGAGTTTCAGGGTAGGAAAAGGGATCGGACCGCAGGTATGAGGGGTGTTTAAGAGATAAGGAACGGGTTTAGGATGGTCATTTTTTTTCTGTTGTGGGTGGTTATAGGAAGAGGTCGAGGCCGCGGAGGGAGATCTTTAGGGCAATTAGGGAAGAAGAGGAAGAGCGGAACGTGCAAAAAGGGAAAACGTCTATATCTCCGGTTCTAATAGGGCGATTTTAAAAAATCAAAATGGGATTTCTTCCTTTTCTGAGCAGCTATAATGTTGGATAGGTAGGAAATAATTTTCGCCGAAAATTTAAAAATGGGGGCAAAAGAAAAAAAAATGTTTTCAAAACGGTTCTACCCTCTCTACTCTCTCGCCGCTCTCAACTACACACACACACAAAGGGAACTCGAAGGTCAGAAAGGTAAGTCTGACATTTTCCCCTAATAAAAAAAATCGTTTTGAAAAAAAATGCATTTTTTCTTTTACCCCCCATTTTTACGTTTTCGGCGAAAATTATTTCCTACTTATCCAACATTAAAGCTGATCAAAAAAAGAAAAAATTCAATTTTGATTTTTTTAAATCGCCCTATTAGAACCGGAGATATGGCCGTTTTCCCTTTTTGCACGTTCCTCCCTCCCTCTCCTTCCCTAATTACCTAGAGAGCTCCCCCCGCGGCCTCGACCTCTTTCTATAACCACCCACAACAGAAAAAATAGAGGCTTATTTTAGCGTCAGAGGCCGGCACGGTCTAGGGTACCAAGCTGGTTGTTTGCTTGATACCCGGGATCGGGTGATTTGAGTGTTTTTGGTCATTGTCCGTGGCTTGAAGGTCGGGCTGAAACAGAAAAATGGTTAAGATATACTTACCCGTTATCATGATCTGGAGCTTGGTCCTCTTGTGCCTCGGAGCGTCGTTAGGGTCATAGAGTCGCCTGTCTGACCAACGGATTCCCATGCTCTGGCGTATAGTACGGGCGTATAGATTCTTCGCTCTGTCCCGGATGACTTCAGTTACTGGGGTGTATTCCAGGTCTCTGAAGATGTCGACGTTTTTGACAAACCATGTCGCATCTAAGTGCTACGTTTTCCACGGTTTGTATCCTTTAATGATAGGTGAGTTTGCTTCTAAATATCCGTCTTCGCACATTAAACGTATCTTCGAAACAAATTTTCGGAGCAACTTCACATCGGTTCATGTTTAAAGCAGTAATTTTTAAAACTACTTATCACGTTGATCTCGAATTTTCAATTTGATAATTATTTGACGAATTATTACCTCGTATAAACATACTAAGAAATGCGGTATGAAATTTGACTAAATTGTTATATCTTTAGAGACAACATTACATAGCTATAAATAGATGATTTCTTAAATGCATTTGTTTGATTACTAGGTATACTCAAGATATCACACCACGTTGAATAATAATGAAAATAAAGCATTTTCCTGATAAGAACTGATTTTTTTGCGAATGTCAAACATTTCAAGATTTAGATAGGCGGCGTTGTAAGAATACGTTTCTCTTTCAACTTTCCCCCACAGCGTTTTCGGAAAGCCAGTGGTGTTAAAATATGAACTCGATTTTTTTTCCTGAAGACACACGCCACTGCTCATAGAAAATATGGAGAAGTGTTATTTGCCTCATTCCAACGTTCTTATCTGCTAGTTGGTTTACTTTTGTGTTATAATCTAAACAGAAAGTAAGTGCAATGCACACTGTACAGGTCACGCATTATTCTTAAATTTGACTCATCCCTTATCTAGAGCAAACATCCCTTTCACAGGAAATCTTGTCTTTGAAGTTTTATACACTGTAATCTTATATGTTAGTTTTGTTGGGTGTATATTTTCTTCATATTTGCATCATTTAAGTACCTATTTTAATGTAATGCCCTGTATGAATTATGCATATAGTTCTGTTTCTTATGTAGAATAACTAGACAAATGTTGCATTTAATGAAAGTTGCAACATTCCAACAAGAAAGCTTATAAACCGAGAGGAAATTAGCCCACGGAAATTAGCTAAGCAAACGTGGAAACCTGGACAAAATTAGTAAAAATCTAAATGTTTGCACAGACGATCTTTGAGGTGTCGCAAGCACAAATGCACAAAAAATCCCAGCCTGCCTTCCCAAGATATTGAAGGTCAAAGTTGTTTGCAAATATCTCGCGTTCTGTGCATCAGATGCCCATGAGGTGAATGTGAAAGTTGTAGAGAATTAAATTATCTACAAGTTGTCTTTTTTATTTTTTCCCAACTCCCCTCCCTTTTCGAAATATTCAATGTCCAATTTTCAAAAACATAGTTTTTCGCGAATATCTCGCCCCAAAAAATCAGACAGCAGTAAAGTTATCATGAAAGTTGTAGAGAATTCAATTATCTACAAGATTGGTTTTTTGCATTTTTTCCCAAAACCTCGCCCTTTTCGAGATATTCAAGGTCAAAGTTTAAAAAACCGTTGTTTTTTGCAAATATGTGTAGGTAGACTTAGTCGCGGACCAATGCATAGGAAGCGAGATATTCGCGGAATGCCGGTTTTTTTTTTTAACTTTGACGTTGAATATCTGGAAAAGGGCGAGGTTTTGAGAGAAAATACAAAGGATTAATCTTGTAGATAATTAAATTCTCTACAGCTTTCATGTTAACTTAATTTTTGTCTGATTTTCTGGCGCGGAAAGCCATGACCTTGAATATCTCGAAAAAGGCGGCGGAGGGGGGGTTGGAAAAAAATCAAAAAGACGACTTGTAGATGTTTTAATTCTCTACAACTTTCACAAAGACCTCATGGGCATCCGATGCATGTAGGCTATTGATTATGTCATATAGAAAGGAACTAAGACGTTCACGGGTTTTTATTGCAGGAATCGATCAATGGGTTATAAATGAAGAAAAAAACGCGGAGTGCTATTAAATTAGAGGGTGGAAATTGACGATAGGGGTGAAAAACCACCCGTTTTGGTTTTTTCAATATATCTCGTAAACAAAGCAAAATTTCGATATATCTCATATGAAACTTTTTGTAGAGAATCAAATTTCCCATCGGAATAGCATTTTCTGAATATTAAAAAAATAATTTTTCATGCCGAAACAGTCGACACAAACTTGAAAAAAAAAGCGAAAATTTCGATTTTTTGATTTTTTTTGCTTCTTCGCCTGTATCTTTTTTTGGGGTTTAGATAGGTATAGACATTGCTTCAAATAGAAAAAAGTAGATTAAATTTCCTTTAAAATGGTGGGCGGGACAGTTTTTTTTAATGAAAATTGACCGAGATATGGCCATTTGAACCTGTTTTTTTGCATTTCATCCCTCTTGTACGAATATTGTTTTCGTTCGCATTTTATTGAAAAAAATATTGTTTTACTCAATTAAAAAAGTTTCTTTACGTTTACTATTTAGTAATACATGACAGTTACGACAAATTAATGTTTGGAACAATGGTGCTACTACATTTCAACAATAATATTGTCAAACTGCATATCGATATCACCATCTATATCTTTAGTAATGTCGTCTTCTGCAATATCAGTTTCTTGTATATTGTCACAATTAATCCCCATGCATTCTTTACAAAAAATTGAACAAGTGATATTCATTTTTCTGCAACCACAGTTACTATGGCAACCTGTAGTGCAACCACAAGCAACTTTTTTAAGCAAAATCTCTGGCGCTGAAGGTGCCGTTGTGCGAATCGCAATTAACCCGTACTTACGTACCTTTTCCAACCCCAACTCAGAGGGTCCAAGATATTTCCTTTCCGCTGCTGCATTTGACGATAAGTCCTCAAGACATGCTGTTTGATGTCATTACGTGTTGGTGGTAATTGCGTCAGAGAAAACTGGACATTTTTAGACAGCTTACAAAACTTTAGAAATCGGCAGTTGCTCAGATTCATGTTCGTCTTTGCCCCATACAAAGCTGCAATGTATTCCGATGCAGAGATAATATCTTGTTCAGTTGCATTGTCACGTAAGAATATTTCCATGTATAGTTGAAGTCGTACACTGTTTTTAGTTATAAAATTCATCAATTTTTTTTGCCAATGTTGAAGAAAGCTGAAGTAGTATTATAACCACTGTAGGAGTGAATAAATCCTCGATACTTTTGCAACTGAGGAAAATTAAAACTATTTCTATGAAACAATTTTGACGCTACTTTTCCGATGTGTGGTTTCCAAAAATATACATTATCATTTTGCAACAGAGATAAAATAATGAGAAGGTCCACATCTTGTCCAACAATAACAGCATTTTCTAACATTGATGCTTTCTCTTTTGCGCATTCGACAATAAGAAAATCTGCGTCCTCATCTGCTTGCACTGCATCAATGTCTGCTTCCCTCAATTTTTCAATCAAATATGCAATGAAGTTCTTTTTATTGATAATTAAACCAAACATTTGTTGTAATTGTCATGTATTACTAAATAATAAACGTAAAAAAACTTTTTTAATTAAGTAAAACAATTTTTTCAATAAAATGCGAACCAAAAACAATATTCGTACAAGAGGGACGAAATGCAAAAAAGAAAAGCCAGGTTCAAATGGCCATATCTCGGTCAATTTTCATTCAAAAGAATTGTTCCGCCCGCCATTTTAAAGGATATTTAATTTACTTTTTTTAATTTGAAGCAATGCCTATACCTATCTAAGCCCAAAAAAAGATACAGGCGAAAAAGCAAAAAAAATAAAAAAATCGAAATTTTTCGCTTTTTTCAAGTTTGTTTCGACTTTTTCGTCATGAAAAAAAATTGTTTTCATATTCAGAAAACGCTGTTGCGATGGGAAATTTGATTCTCTACAAAAAAGTTTCATATGAGAAATATCGAAATTTTACTTTGTTTACGAGATATATTGAAAAAACCAAAAGGGGTGGTTTTTCACCTCTATCTTCAATTTCCACCCTCTAATTTAATAGCACTCCACGGTTTTTTCTTTATTCATAACCCATTGATCGATTCCTGCAATAAAAACCCGTGAACGTCTTAGTTCCTTATTGCCCTGTTTTTTAAGACATAATCAATAGCCCTAATAGGACGCGGGATATTTACAAAAAACTTTGTCCTTCAATGTCTTGGGTAGCCATGTTGGGATTTTTGTGATTTTTGTGGATTAGGGTTTGTGCAGAAATTCAGATTTTTACTAATTTTGTCCAGGTCAAATGCTAATTTCCGTGGACTAAATGTGATTTTTCTATGTATATAGAATTAATTATTTCGAAGATAAAATTACGTTAGAATTTTTATAAAACAAGGTCTTTTGTTTAGTTGTTGAATATCTCAAAGAAATGCTAACGATCAAATGTTTTAACCTTATTTCTGTAACATAAAAAATTTAAAAAATATGAACGAAACGAACGTCAATAAAACATTCCCTTTTTGTTGCTGTAATTAAACAGTAATTTAAAAAAATCCCAAATACTGTTTTCGTTAATATATAGCATTACCAAAATGCCCAATGTTTTTGGCCCGTTTAGCACACTTTCGTCGGCCATTTTGAATTTTTTTATTTTTACTACATACTCATAATTAGCGACCTCAAAATCATACACTACTTTTTAAAAATAAATCAATAGTACTAAGGGGGTAGTAGATTCCAGTTACTCGAAAATCACTCATACAAGAAGTGTCATTTTAACAAGTTAACCATAAACGACAGATGTGCCAAATCCTAGCTTTTTACATATACTGGAAATGGGAGAAACACACTGATAAATCGCATTAATATCTATAGATTATAGATTTAAATAAAATACTGGAAATATTTTTGCACTTTGACACAAAACAATATTACCAACTGCCACTGCCCTTTTGATTTGATTTGAAATTTTGAAATATTACCGACTGCGAGTTGTTGGTTAATGGCCATGCATTTTTTGATCCACTAATTTCTCTTCATTAAAAATAAGACCGTGAGCAAACTATTCTACATTAGAGCATGCGTTTAGGTTTTTGATCTTTGTAATAGCAGTTATATCACTACGTTATATTTAAAAGGCAGGCACAAGTATTTGGGGAGATCACAATTCTATTTTTGTTCAAACATTAACAGCCATACAAAAAAACAATTCTGGGATCTGACCATGTTTACTATGTTTTTGGGGTCGCTGAAAACATTAGTTTATGTGGCTGTGTTATAAGCAAAATCACGAAAAATGCTGCGGACTACGTAATAATACAAATACACTTTCATATTATCCGGCTCGAAGGACCAGATCGGTGTTATTTTTTTTTTTAATAATTAGCACTTCTTGAATTGAAAATAGTAGCTTGTGGACTAATATAAACTTTGTTTGTGATCTATTTTGTCGACATAAACATTCTTTGTTGTTTAATTTGCAATATAATAGAAACAGCCAAGCATTTATTTAGATTTTAAGTAAGCATAGTCATGAAGCCGAAATGAAAACGAAATTCTCTCCAAGTGAATGAATTGACCTGAAACCTTCTGTAATGGTCGTTAAAGATTATGAAGGATAGTATTAGAAAACAAAGAATGTCGGCATTTGTCCGCAAGGGGTTGAAATCACCTCTAAATGCAAGAAAATTAATAATAGATGAAATATGTACAATTAGTTGCTGAGACTGTCGATACTTATGCTTTTGAGGTCAGTGGTTACAAAACTCATTAGTTCCCACCGCTCCAGAGGAAATTTTTCCAGCAATATGGAAACATTCGCAAATTATACCCTTACCTAAAGTTGCCAGTCCCGATGAATTAAGTGACCTCAGGCCCATCAGCATTTTGTGCTCACTATCAAAGGTTTTCGAAAAAATTATTGATAGACAGATACCTCAGCACTTTTACACTTTTAATATCTTACCAGAACACCAATTCGGATTCAGACCGGGATATAGCTGTAGTACAGCACTGGCAAAAGTTACTGATGATTTGTTCTCGGCAATAGATCAAAACAAGTTATATATCTTAGTACTTCTGGACTATTCGAAAGCCTTTGATAGGATGAATATTTCTTTGAGACACTAGGTACCCTGAAGTATTTACAAAATAACGATAACGATATAGTCATTTTGGGCGATTTTAATATCCCCAAATATGCATCTTACCTAAAAGACTCAAAATCTAACGCCCAAATTAGAGCCTTGAATAATTTTCTATACACTAATAATTTATCTCAATACAACTCAATATTTAATGGCAATGACAATATTCTTGATCTAGTATTACACAACAAAAACTGTGATGTATCTCAATCTCCTGATCCGTTAACTAATGAAGATTTTCATCACCCTGCGCTGATCATTTCAACTGAAATAAGTACTGTTAAGAACCTTCATAATAATTTTCCAACTAATCATGACGTTAGTTATAATTTCCGCAAATGTGATTTCTCCAAATTGTATGAAAACCTTCTCAATATAGACTGGTCCTCCCTCTCTTCTTTTAATGACGTCAAAGGGGCAGGCACTCATTTTTACAACAAGCTTGACTCTGTATTTGAATCTGGTATACCTAAGAAATCGACTTCTCGTAGCGGCAGATATCCTCCGTGGTTTAATGGCAGCGTCATAAAAGAATTAGCCTTAAAGAACCTTTTAGGAGACAGTATGCAAGAACCGGTGACCACTTATACACAATAACCTCAAAAACATCAGAAGGGAAATAAAATATGATAACAATTTAGCTTACAGAAATTTCGTGCAGAACTCTGAAGATAATATAAAAAATGATCCCAATAAATTTTGGGCTTTCATCAAAAGTAGAAAAGGGTCGGCCAGTGTATCTGAAGAGATGTTCTTTGAGGGATCTTCGCTAAACAATCCCTCTGATATACTAAATGCATTTGCCAATTATTTCGGTCAATCTTATAATGAGTCCTCATTAGATATCGAGGAACATCACATTGAGACCGATATACCTGACAAGAACCCTATTGTTAGCATAAACTCTTTCAGTGAAGATGAGGTTATTCGGGCTCTAAAACGAATTAACCCCAAAATGACGACCGGTCCTGATTCCGTTCCAGCTTTTTTATTAAAGGATTGCGCTATCATCTTTGCATATCCTCTAACTCTACTTTTTAACTAAATCTTAAAAAACTGCCTATTTCCTGACCTATGGAAATATTCCAAAGTATTTTCCATCTTCAAAAAGGGAAACAAACTAGATATTGAGAACTTTAGACCAATCTCTGTAATTTGTAACTTCTGTAAAGTCTTAGAAATATTACTTCGTGATAGAATATATCATTCAATTAATACCAAAATTTCTATTAATCAACATGGATTTATGAAAGGGCGTTCAACAACAACAAATTTATTCTGTGTAACTCAATATATTTCTGAACCTTTAGATGAACGTAGGCAGATAGGCGTCATATATACCGATTTCTCCAAAGCGTTTGATAGACTTGATCACCAGTTGTTACTTAATAAATTACAAAAAATCGGCTTCTCATATTCTTTGTTCCTTTTGTTTAAATCTTATTTAATGAATAGGAGTCATTACGTTGCATTAAATGGGTTCAAATCGATCGAATTTGCTGCCACATCTAGAGTTCCCCAGGGATCTATTCTGGGGCCCTTGTTTTTGAACATATTTATTAACGATATAGTGAACGAAATTAATTTACCTCACATTTTATATGCCGACGATCTAAAAATTTTCACAGTAATTGATGAAATCGATGACTGTTTTCAACTTCAGACTTCTCTTGACAAAATAAACACCTGGTGTATAGTAAATAAATTATTCATGAATCCTGGTAAATGTAACGTAATGTCCTGTTCTTCAAAAACATCACCTTTTATTTTTGATTACAGGTTAGATAATGTCATACTTCAAAGACCTATAACATTTCGCGACCTCGGCGTAACTTTTGATAGTAAATTATCCATCACTGATCATATCGAGACCATTGTGTCTGAAGCCTCCAAAGCCCTTGGATTCATCGTTCGTACTAGTCGAGAGTTAACTAACACTGATACTCTGAAAGTTCTTTATCAGTCCTTCGTCAGATCGAAACTTGAGTACGCATCGCTAATTTGGAGTTCCAGTTATGATGTTCACAAGAATAACTTGGAGGCAGTTCAACGTAGATTTCTTAAATTACTGTGGTTCAAATCCGACGGTACCTATTCAGTGATTGGTTTTCCGCAAAGTAATTTGCTTGAAAGATATTCTATGACTACTCTTGAGTACGTACTTTTCTCAAGTATTTTTGTTTAAATTACTACACAATGATTTTGACGCACCCGAAATAATCAGTAAGCTTAATTTTCACGTTCCCAGATTAACCTCTCGTAATCACCAAGTTTTCTATTTACCTACGCCGCGTACCAACGTACTAAATAATTCACCTTTATATACGATTTGCAGTACTTCTAACAAATTATGCAGCGACTTCGATATTTTTAATTGCAGCCTTAGTGACATAAAACAAAATGTTCTAAATTAAACAACCAGTGAGTGTCTTTGTTTTTCTTAATTTACTTTGAATCACATATGTGTATATATGTATATATAGTTTTTATATTTATACATTTCCGATGTTATTTTTTTTTCTCTTTTTTCGTATCATTAGTTATTCATAGTTCGTACATTTAAGTAAATTTTTTCTTCATTTTACTTTCTTTCTATGTTGTTGTATATTATGTAATTAATGCTTTGTAAGTATGCCTTTATTCCTGTTCTGTAATTGGGTATCTTACCTGTTGAACAGTGTATGCAACAAATAAATAAATAAATCATGAATTATTACTAGCTATTACGCACTACGTTGGATTCGCGCAAAGCGCTACTTCTTTGCTTAGAAGTTACCTCAATGAACGCACTCGGTGCGTCGTGTTAAATGGTGTGAAATCTGGCTTTTCACAGGTTGTGTGCGGGGTGCCTCAGGGCACTATTCTGAGACCCTTGTTGTTCGCCTTGTACACATTGTTCTGTACTACATATTTCTATGCCGATGACATGCAAATTTACTACGCATTTGATGAAAGATATGTACAACACGCTTGTCAAAATATTAACCAGGACCTTCACAATTTACTGCAAATTTTCCACAAGTTCTGCCTAAACATTAATGCCAGTAAATCAAAGGCCATGTTATTTGGCCGAATTGCCTCGCTCAACCGAGTTAGCAGAGAGGTGAAGATCTCTGTTGACAATGAAATTTTAAACCTCACAGATAGTGCTAAAAGCTTAGGCTTGATCTTGGATGTAAATTTGAGATTTTCTGCACATGTTTCATCCATGATTAGGAAGTCGTACTGCTCCTTAAAACTGATATATGCCAACAGACATATTCTGAATAAAAACACCAAAATCATTTTATGCGAAGCCCTAGTGTTATCACATCTCAATTATGCCGATGTAGTGTATGGGCCATGTCTACTTAAAGCTGACGCAAACTGGTTACAGTTAATTCAAAACTCTTGCATTCGTTTAATTTGTGGACTACGTAAACGAGATCATGTGTCTGCCAAAATAGCTGAAACTGGATGGTTAAATACTGAGAGAAGGAGGATTCTACACTGTTGCACATTTTATCATAAAATCATCACTACGAAGAAACCTCAGTATTTACTAAATAAATTAAGATTCAGAACGGACATCCATAACATCAGTATTCGATTTAAAAACATTTTAACCCCTCCTCAGCATAGAACCACTCTTTTTCGGTCCTCTTTCACATTTTACTCCTCAAAACTTTATAATAAGCTCTCACCAGTTCTCAAACAACTCGGCTCTGTCATGTTCTCAAAAGAACTCAAAAAGCTATTGCTACATAACAGTACTTTCTTGGCATAAACGACTGGCTGGTCTGAGTATTGATGTTTTTTCTTTGGCAAATTAGTTATCTTTTCCTTTATTTAATTTTATTGAACTTTTTAGGTTGAGTGGAATAATTTTGGATGATATATCCAAACTAATTGAACTCCGCCTTTTCCACAAAGCATTGTGTATCTGTTCGTAAGTGTATATATTTTTGTGGAATAAAGACTATTATTATTATTAAAAATTAAAAAGTCAATATTTGTACTTTTTTAACATTGTTGTACTAAGTCTTTAAAATACATGAAAGGAACTATATAAATCCATACAGTGAACGAGAATTCCGAAGTAGAATTCCACTATTTTAATTTAAACTATACTTTGTTTGGAAAATACAGAGAGTAATAAAAGACTCAGAGAAAGATCAGCCTTAGACGTACTACTATTTCTCTTCACATTTATGGATATTAGAACGGAAAATTAGTAATTAGTCTAAAACTAATATTATTTGCAAAAGAAGCTGCGAAGAGTATCCTATGGAATGTGCAACAATTATATAAAAAAAGTGCAGTAAATTGGCGAAGAGTGTAATGGTTAGCTTGTTATTCTTTCACTCCCAAATAGACTTTAGATGACATTGTTTTAAAATAATTTAGTAGCCCGCCAATTACACATTAAAATCATAGCGCCATGAGCCGAAAAATACAATTCTAGAATGAATAAACGGTGTGTGGTGTTTACCACGAAATAAAAATTACGCATTCCCCTTTCTAATTGCCCGTCCCTCTAAAACATCCTGTACATGTTTACCGGCTACGATGCATATTTAAAGAATATAACTCGACGGAATTTTTCGCAGAAACACCATCTAAAAATACATAAATAATTTTAATCGCCACAATTAAAGCGAGAGACGGAATTCGAACTAATGTCCGAAAGATTCCCACAGGAGCGGAGCGGCACTTTTAAATTTGCACATGAAAAAATCGCAGACGTTCAATAAAACATGATGTTAAGCAGATCGGTCAATTTAAAAAAGCACTTAAAGATGTATATCTGGTCCACAGTCAAGGTCCCGTATGCAAGTAAATTATTTGTTGAATATTTATCGGTATAACTAACGAATACATTAACAGTGTCATGGCTTTTTGAAGTACCCCGACGATAAAATCGCCGTGATGCAGCAATATACACAGGGTGGTCAGATTAAGCCGGTTTTTCACACGCTTTTAATAAGTTGACCTTTAACTTTGTATGGAAGAAAATCTTGCAACTCAATTTTCACCCACTTCAAGATGTCATATTGACTTGAAATTTTGCATGTGTATATGGGTCACATGACAATATTATTGGAAATTTGATATCTGAAGATTTTTTATGTTGCAGATGAATATGTGATCGAAACAGTCGGCTCAGTGACGTTGTGCTAAGGTATTTGGCTTGCGACCACGGAATCCGGGGCTCGAGTCCCGGCCAGGGTATGAATGTTTAGTAGCGTTTTTAATGTTACCGAGACGGTAGATGGCAATATCGCTTGGTATGGTTGTTGTGTTGATGTCTAGGTGTACTTGTCCTGGTTGAGTGGTGAAGTAACAATAGCTAAACTCCGCAATGGCTTTAATGTAAATAAGACCATTAAAAGGAAACTCAAAAGTTTAATATAGCGGATAAGCTTTTTAATTCATCGTCTGTTTCGACTGAAAATCAGTAACTGGGGGTTATCGAGATTGCACATTATAAAGATTTGGTCGAAATCTAACAATTCTTAGAATCTGCATCAGGGGAATTTCGAGGTCATTGTGTTATCTTAATTTTGTGTAGTTGTTTTTGATAAAATTGTTTTTAATTACGCTCGTTTGGCAGTACTTGGTGCGCGAAAAACCCTTTACTTAAACAAACAAAATTTACACAAATTAAAAAACTAAAACTAACTCATTTTAAACTTGGATTTCTCACCTTTCTTATGCATATAATTGTATATTAATATAAGGCTAATATATAGAAGCAAATCATCAATATATAGGTATATTTGTATTTCAGAAATTACCTAATTTAATTTTTTAATATTGTATGATAATCCGTAGGAAATGTTCTAACTTTTTTTTGTCTTTGGGAAACTTTCGAGAAGTGTCTCAGTTTGAACCTCATCAACTTGCATTTGCTCAAGTTAATGTGGGCACTGTATCCATGTACAAATTTCGACGCGGGAGCGTCGGCTTCGCTCGATTCCGGTTATATTGCTATAATAATGATAATAATAATTTATTTTCCATGAAGACAACATTACAATTGTATAGAAATAGTCAAGTTACAATATATACCTTAGGAAACTAGGTAAAAAGTCGCATACAGTGTAAAAACATTTAGACAGCAAAAACAATTTTAACTGACTTTTAAAATTCAGTTTCTAGCTACTTTACATTCAGAGGGTAAGTTATTGAGCAATTTTGGTGCCATGTAATTTGGAGAATTGTAGGTTAAATTAAGTCCTGCATGTGGTATTCGAAACTCTTCCTTGCTACACGTATTTGCATTATGAATATTTTTACTCGCAGTAAACATATTCTTGTTTCGATAAGCATAAACACACATTTAAAAAATGTATAAGCATGGTAAAGTTAATATATTATACTCTCTAAAGATCTCTTTGTAAGAGTGGGTACTAGAAACACGTGCTATACAACGCATTATCCGTTTTTGAGCAATAAAACCATTCTGTGATAGAGTGGAGTTCCCTCAGAAACAGACACCATATTTTAATCTGGACACCACTTGGGCATAGTATAAATTAACTAATTGCTCCCAGGGAAGCACGGTTTTAATATTATTAAATAAAAATGATATTGATGCTAGCTTGGAAATTAGGTATCCACTATGTGATTTCCAAGTCAGGCACTCATCGATATGTAAATCCAAAAATTTTATACTCTCATGGGTACTCGTTATAATCGACTCATTGACCTGAAAAGAAATAGACTCGCATTTTTTATGTCTATTATAAAACAGGGTTAACTGAGTTTTATCTGCATTGAAGTAAAACTAATATTAATTGAAAAACGTAAATACATTTTCTACAACATTATTACATTAATTTTCTAACACATTATGCATAGGATCTGAAATAATCATAGAAATATCATCAGCATACATTGAAAAGAACTTATTATATAAAACCCAATCGAGCTCATTAATATATAATATGAATAACACCGGGCCCAATATTGAACCCTGTGGAACTCCCATACTTAAAAACGAACAACGAACATCAGAATTTGCTCTGTATACCATATTTTCACTAACATGTTGTATATTCACATAAGTACTGTCGACGATTGGTTGAAAATAAATTAATCCAGTTTAGTGGTTGTCCTCTAACCCCGTAGTCATATAGTACAGTTAACAACTTTGGATGATTGACACAGTCACATGCCCTGCTGAAATCAACAAATATTCCAACAGGGCATTCCCCTGCCTCAATATATTGAATTATATGATTATAAAATGTTGATATAGCTGTTATAGTGGATTTTCCACAACGAAAAGCATGTTGTTTCTCGGACAAAATTTTAAATTCAGTTAAAAAAATTTACAATGCCTTTTTGTAGAATAAATATCATTTATAATAATTATTTTCTATTATTTCCTCCAACAAATATTGTTAGTAATGCAATTTTCCTAATATATGTCGTACCTGGGGTAATATTTTGCGAATATACCCCGACTTTGATAAAAAATTTTGTAGAGACATTCTTTGCTTAGAAATGTTAGTGGAGTAAACGTAGTAAAAAAAGAGGCATTGTTTCGGATTCGGAATCATTTGTAACTGCATAAAAATTCATAAAAACTATTTAAATGTGTTCTAAATAAGCTTAAGTTCAAAGTCTACCCGGTTGGTATTGTACGCTAAATCTCAATTTGTTGATTAATAACAAAAAACTGCAAAAATAGTTGTTAAATGAAATATCTCGAAAATTAATCAAGGAAAAATCATGAAAATCAGGTACTAGGGGTTCTTGGGTATGCTGATTACGAATTTGATGTCAGATATGCAAAATTCAAAATGGCGGATACAAAATGGCCGACGGAAACCTAGAAAAAGTGTGAAATTCGCTAATAAAAAAAAAGCAGTAGTAGTTTTTTACGGGTTTTTGGGTACGCTGATTACGAATTTGATGTCAGATTTGCAAAATTTAAAATGGTGTATACAAAAGGGCCAACCGAAACGTATTAAGAGTACAAAATTCGCCATAAAAATGAGCATTAATGGGTTTTTACGGGTTTTCGGGTATGCTGATGACGAATCTGATGGCAAATTCACAAAAATTGTGTAGATAAATATTATACTATAATTATACTATAATATAATAAATATAATATATACGTTTGGCGGGAATTCTATCGCGAGCCCACACCGAACGTATACTGTGTAAATTTGCCAAAAAGGAAGATAGTCGAATTTAATATGCTAATTAAAAATCGACCCGAACGATTGCAATAACGAAATATAGCCTAAGCTCGCCGGAAATCGGTGACGATACCACACGTACTGCGTCCGGCCGGCAAAACGCGGCGCTTCTTCACATCTCGATTGAAAAAAAATATATATGTGCGCGTAATTTAAAAAATAATATTAGAAAGAAGCAAAATTAAATAAAGAACACCACCACGTGCACGGTAATTTTACGAGGCGATAAAATGCGCGGCAAAGTACAGCCAAGCAAACATAGCGAAGGAGCTAGGATATGGTGAACTTGCTAGCAGTACTTAGGAATATGTTATCACCCTCTATGTAAACATTGATGAATTAAAACAAGATTCAAATTTCGGCTCGAATTTGCTAGTTGTTATTATATCTTGTTGTATTCTTCTCGAATTTTTCAATAATTTACGATATTTTTTTTTAAATATTGATTTAATCAAATACATTAATTTCACACTATTGTTTATCAACTTAAACATGCCATAGTAGTCACCATTTATGCATGAGTAATATTTAATAGAATTATTAGTTGTGGTAAACTTAATTTTTTATCTAAAACCTACACAATTGTCAAAAAATCGTGTTTTTACTGATTTTTCGCGTTTTTTACTGTTTAGTTGTTATTACGTTCGAAAAAAAAATAAAACCAAGATATATTTTTCAAAATTAGTACCTTAGCTAACACCTCTATGCATTCAAATAAAAATTATTTTTTTTCAGTTATTGCACTTTTAATAGTGTTAACTTTTCGATTTTTTTTCTTCTAAGACGTATACTTCGACTTATTCGTAAAAAATTAATATAAAAATGCTAATGTATCATAAAATAAATCATTGGGGCCTTTATAGTACACATCTTTACCTTCAAATTAATCACTTTATAAAGTGCTGATATCGCAAACTACTCGCTCCAATTTAATGCACAAAATACATGTCATATATACAGACTGTCTATTTTACGAGGGCCACACCAAATATCTCGCTTAATATCTATTGTAGAAGAATGAAGTTTTAGAAACAGTTATCCCATTTTTTGTGAGCTATATTTCAGTAAAAAGAAATTTGAAATCCATAGCCTACTTTATGAGATATATTACAAAAACCTGAAAAATAGGAAAACCATAAACGGTTATAGCTTCCTTATTTGAGGAGATACGAAAAAAGTTAAAGGAATGAAAGTTGACGGCAAAGACAATAAGAACAACAACAAAAAAATCGAAAAATGCAGTTGGCTTTGACATACGCTATTGTGCAAAAATGAAAAATACATATCTCAAAGTAGGCCATGACGCCATTAATTCCGTTATTTTTTTCTCATTCCAACGATATAAAACATGTCACAGAAATTTTAACCGATAGTGTCAATATTTAATATTTTACGAATACCACAATTCATATAATTGAATCGTAACAATCAGCTGTGTGATAATAGTAAAAATTCACTTTATAATAATTATAATTCCGTAATTATTTATTACAATTTAATACAAACCAATAAATATCTTATAAATAAAAATACAAGTACAAAACGAACATCCAAAGAAAAAAACGAAAAACTATGTATAACAGTACTACCTACTACTATATTGAAAAGAAATTGTGTGTATTTACTTTTCTAACTACAAATGCTCAAATTGTGCACCATGCATTCTGACACATAAACGTGCTCTACGAGACACGTCACGCATTACATTTTGGAGCATTTCAGGAGTAATTGCCTCACATGGTTTCGAATTCTGGTTTTGATGTCCTCAATATTTTCAGGGGCGGTTTGAAATACCTTGTCTTTAATGTAACCCCAGACGAAAAAATCCAAGGGAGTAATATCTGGTGATCGAGCTGGCCATAGAATGGGTCCATAGGTGCCTATCCAGCTATCTGGCATAACTTGATTTAAATAATTTGTACATATTACAGCAGTGTGAGGTGGAGCCCCATCTTATTGAAAATATGAATAATTTAATCTTTCTGCCACTGTTAATTCATAAAGAAAATCTTGAAATTCGTTTTGCAGGAAATTAAGGTATCTACGAGCGGTTAATTTGCCATCATAAAAGTAAGGTCTAATTACTTTAGTCCCTAAAAGACCCAACCAAACATTCGTAGAAAATCTTTCTTGGAAAGCAGTCTCTCTGCACCAATGTGTATTTTCTCGTGTCCACTTATAATGCATATTTCTATTGAAAAATCTATTAGTAGAAAAATTTGATTCGTCCGACCACAGAATTTTGCTGCATATCAGCGCGTCATTCCTTTTCTTATTTAATAACCATCTACAAAATCTTACTATCTCCCTCATTTAAATGTTGAACTTTCCTCATTTTGTAGCATCGAAATCCGTTTTTTTTCAATATTTTTCTTGCACTGTCTTTTTTTATGCGACAGTTTCTCTGAATTTGTCTCAAAGAGGTTTCCTCATTTTGGTTAACATAATTCATTACTCTATTCACTTTTCTTACATTATCCGCAACATGCGCTCGCCTTACTACTTTTTTTGAAAATGAACCGTGCGTTTTTAGATTTTGAACTAACTTCCTAAACATAGTTCGATTTGGCTGCGGAGCATCTGGAAATCTATCTCCGTAAACCGTGACTGCCATCTCAGCGTCAAAATTGCACTGACAATAAATGCTAATCATATCGAATTTGTTATTATTGGTGTACACCATAATTACTGATATAAAATTTGTCTTAGAACTCGACAACGCAACATACAACATACAACAGTGACAATCTGTCAAATTTATTAATAACTGTATACATTGTTTTTCACTAATTATGGCACAGCTGATTGTTACGATTCAATTATATGAATTGTGGTATTCGTAAAATATTAAATATTGACACTATCGGTTAAAATTTCTGTGACATGTTTTATATCGTTGGAATGAGAAAAAAATAACGGAATTAATGGCGTCATGGCCTACTTTGAGATATGTATTTTTCATTTTTGCACAATAGCGTATGTCAAAGCCAATTGCATTTTTCGATTTTTTTGTTACACGTTATTATTCTTATTGTCTTTGCCGTCAACTTTCATTCCTTTAACTTTTTTCGTATCTCCTCAAATAAGGAAGCTATAACCGTTTGTGGTTTTCCTATTTTTCAGGTTTTTGTAATATATATCATAAAGTAGGCTATGGATTTCAAATTTCTTTTTACTGAAATATAGCTCACAAAAAATGGGATAACTGTTTCTAAAACTTTATTCTTCTACAATAGATATTAAGCGAGATATTTGGTGTGGCCCTCGTAAAATAGACAGTCTGTATATGTTTCTTTCGTAAATTTCCCGTTCCTTCGAATGGTGCTATCAGTTTTTTCGTACAAATAAAATTTTAAAAGTTATTAGCAAAAAACGTATTTTTGGTTAAATAAAAATAGGACGCGTACACTTTTTTGCGGTAGACTTTACACTATGTTATTCTAGCATACTTGAAAAATATTGTTCACCAAAGTCTACCTGGTTATAAATTTTTCCGAAGTGAAAATCTTCGTTTACTCCACTATGTATGCTCTTTCTGAAATATTTTTTATTTTCCCATACATCGATCATGTTAAAAATTTGATAAAATACCAAAAAAAAAGTTTTTGACTTTTTTTAATGTTGCTGGTCTGGAATCAAAACAAACTTTAGATGATCTTATTAATCACACTTCAGAGAACTCATAAAAATATAAATCATCTGCCTCCAAACATGTTTGAGATTTATAGACAAAATTAGCTACACCGCCTGAGCTACTAGTGAATATCAACAATTTTTTTCTTTACAGGCAGAGTTAATCCATATGCGTGCGGAATTAATAGACTCGAAATCGAAAAAGGAAGTTCTAGAGAGTGAGTTGCATAATTTACTTCTCCAGTTGCATTCCTCCCAGCTATCTAAATTACCAGAAAGCCTAGGAAACAAGAGGCAAGACAACCACTTCAAGCCCGATGTCAGTGCCATTAAGAAGAAATTAGAAGCCGAAATCAGGCAGAGCCCGATACGCAGAGGTAAGTTAAAATTACATTTTGCAATTCTGTTCCAAATTGTAATGTCAACCTTTTAATAAACACATTACATGCTTTTCTTCACTAGTGAAGAATAGTACTTTTTACACCCAAAAATATACTTAATCTTTCACTTGTTTCAGAGAATGTAGGTAAATCAATTTTCAAATTGACATTCTTTTATTTATTAGAAACAGAATAGTTGTACTATGACAGGTCTAGGCCAAAATCCTATGTATTTTCCTATGGAGGTTCATTCGGGTTTTTTAAGTGATGCTATCTTGGTGGGCGACACCAAAGTGCACCATTGGGTGTATTACTAGTAGCACAGGCCTGTATATGTATAGCTTTTAATAGGTGTGTGCGAGTCTCAGTACACCGTTTAACGGGTCTCGACTTTAAAAGAATATAATAGGGGTAGCATAAGGATAAGTAATTGCAAGAACAAACCTGTTAAGAGTTCTGTACAGACTTGTATATCTAGATGTACAATCTGCGATTTCGCCCATGAAGTTGGCAACATCGCTTAACAAATCAGAATTAAGAACCTCCATGAGAAGACACATGAAATATTATTTTGGATCAGTCATAGTTTGGCTATTATTGCCAGCTGCACTAACGTTTTAAAGTGGTTGCGACAACGTTGTGGCAACTGAAATGGTACAACATTTTTTGGCGATTAAAGCATTATAATATCCACAGAGTTGTGGTTATTTTGTTACAAAATAAGAAACATTGCGGCTATTTAGATGTGATGTACAAATTTGTTCATAATAAACTATTTGGCTGTAATAATTTACTTCAATAACCATTTTTGGGATATAAATAAATTCAATATTCCGCCATCTACCCTTCCCTCTCATAATAACTGTACAGAAATGGATGTGTGCTTTATCTAACCTATAAGTTAATACTTGAAAAAATATAAGCCAGTTTGATCATAAATCGTGAATAAAATTACATGCGATTGTCATTTTTTCGTGCAATATGGACGTTGTACTTCTGTATGTACGAAGCACCTCAGAAATTTCCTGGTTTGAAAAAATTGTTAATATCTTCAAAATTATGGTTTTAATTTTTATTTATTTATTTTTTTTTTTTCGGAAAATTGTTTAATAATATTTAGTTTTAAATATTATGTCCACTAGAAACTATTACAACACTTTTTTGCTACAAAATAATAACAAACGATAAAAAAATTGAAAAAAAATCAAATACTGTTCAAAATGGCTGCACTTCTCACAGACCTCCTTGAAAAGAAAATATGGCCGTTAAGATGAGTGATTGCAGTGACCTGCATTGGAGAAAAGTATTTCAAATAACAACCGTTAGTGGCTTTTGAAGAAGAAGAAGAGGTAATAATTGACATTTCAGCCATTTGTATACGCAAACCTAATCTCAACTTCAAATCAGAGACAAATATTTTTATTTTTATACTCTTGGTTTGTGTACTTATTAAAGGTTTGTGTACTTATTAAAGGCTAAATTGCTTTATTTGTCAAATTATATATTGGTTGACAGCAAAGTAATCTTGCCTTTTTTGTTGCTGTTGTCTAAAGCTGTAAAAGCCAACCCACAGCTACCAACGTGGAAAATATAGCTTTAGCTGTCACATTGCATTTTTTTTTGCTGTAAACTATATAATCCAGCCAAAAATTACAACTAATTGTTACAGCTGTTATTGAGCTGTTGCAATAGGTGTGGAGAGCATATTTCTGCTGATCCAGTTGTCCAAATAGCAATCGCAGCCATTTGCTTGTTCAATTATGTTGCAGCAACGTTATTGTAGCAAAAATGTTTGGAATAAAAGGCTTTGAGGTTTTAAGGCCAAATTATAGCTGAACGGTGGTCATCACAACGTTGTCGCGGCCAATATTTAGCTGTGAAAACTTTATAGACCATATTGTGCTACTTGGGATTTGTAATGGTATTATTTTCAACTTTGTTGAACTGAATGGAACATACTGCACTTCGAACACTAACATCAGAGATATGAAATAATGACATCGATAGAAGTATACATTTTCTTTGTTTATATTTCTCTAATTATAGTTGACGAAACTTTTTTCTGTGAACAGTTATTTTATGGCAAATAAATGTTTCTATTCTATACACAATTTTTTAATCTCAAAATGTTTATTTAATTTTCTGTTTTTTACAGACTTGCAAAAAGTGAATGATTTTTTATGTCATGAACGTTGTCCAACGTGTGCTTTTGTCCATCTGCACTTACACAATTTTGCTCACAAAATTGATAATGTATTTTTAGGAACCAATGTCCCAAAATTTTTGTTAATATAATGTGAATGGGCCCATTTAACAACCAAGTTTACATTACCTAGATATGATTAAAACTGAATCATCATCAACTACTCGTAGATGTGAAGTATTTCATAGTAGTAAAAAAAATGTCAAAAAGGTATTTTTTAAAAAAGATATATATATTTTTTGTTAAATTCCCTCTGCCGCTCACCGACCGGAAGTTTCGTCTGCCAGTGTAATTGAGGTATGTGAAGTACATATACATACTACCTATTTAGACAGATATCGGTAACCATTCTTTTAAAAAAATCCCCACCCCCGTCCATATCCGACCACCATACCAAAAATTTCCAGAGAGAAAAAAGTTTCGTAGTTATATGCTCTCTTCGTCAAAGAGTCTTCGGTTACCGACTGGCAGACGGTAACTTTTCGTCGCCGAGACTATATTGTACAGACTACTACTAAAGCTCTGTGATGTGTGGGAACCCCAAAATATGTAAGATAGTGCTGCCCTCTAATTGTACATGGTCAAACTGCTTTATAGTAAGCATTTAAATGTTAAAGTGACTCTTTAGGGTTGGTTACAATGTGTAAAATATTGTAGTTTTCTATCATCATGGATTAAAGTAACATCAGGAGTTCCTCAGGATCTCACATTATTTAATCTCTTTGTGAACGATTTAGCTTCAGTAACAGAAAATAGTAATTTCCTAATGTTTGCGGATGAATTTAAAGTAATAAGAGTAATGAAAGAATCTGTATGATGAGTTGTTGAAAAGTGATTTGGATGACTTCTCCCATTGGTGCGATAAAAATATCTTACATTTAAATGTGAATAAGTACTATAAGACTACATTTGCAAGAATAAACTCGCCTTATAGTTAACCTTACAAAATTAATAATAAAGTGTTGCATGAAACTAATTGTGTAAAAGATCTGGGAATTAATCTTGATAATAAACTGTCTTATAGCATCCATATACAGGGTAATTCATAAGTAATGGTACAACACTTAACTGTAGATAGTAGGAGTCAAAATATTAAGATTTAGCCAACAACGTCTTAATAGGTAAAAAGATACAGGGTGTTAAAATTAAATTATTTATTTTCCTTTGTAATTTAATGATTTTTTAACATTTTATTATGAAAATTGGTGAGTGGGGGTTATTTATGGTGGGAAATCATATCGCACCTTGAACTTTCGTCTAGCTCCTAGAGGGCGCTACGTACGCTATGTTTAATTTGTTAAAAGGGCCGTAACTTTTTCACCCACACCTTTACCTCAGATTTCGCATAAGCCTTGTATTCCTTTATAATTTCTTAATAAAAAAGGTATGCTTGTTTAAAGTCTCTAAGTACAACAGATTTTGAGAAAAGTGCAAATTATTGAGTAGCTTTTCAAATAATAATTTTTAAAAGTAGGAGTTGTGACATAGCATTATCACAGTAAATAAAGAAGTATGTTTATCAAGTAGGGATAAAAACAAAAAGTACCTATCAAACAATCAATCTTTCAAACACTAATTAGTTGTTGCAGAGAATTTTATTTATTTATAATATCAGTTTATAAAAAATGCCTCGCCATACATTTTTCTCGACTTCTAAAATGAGAGACATGGTTTGTGTGTACTCGCAAGTAAATTTTTGTGGTCGTGCTGCAGCGCGAAGGTACTTAGAACTGTATCGAAATAGAAGGCAGCCTGATCATGGGTTAATTAAAAGCCTTTCTGATCATTTGAGAGAAACAGGTGCATTCCGCAGTAACAGTATTCGACATTAGTGTTCAAGTTTGTGTTAACTGTATCACAGCAAGTTAGAGCATATGAAACTCTTCTACAAGTATACATTATATTTTTTTTCTTTCTTTTACAGGTAGCAAAGAATCCGAGGAGCTTAAATTTAGTCCGTCAGCTATAGAGCCTGCCCAGTACAAAGCAGAAACTGTGCAACTGCAAGCCGAAAACGCCG
This sequence comes from Stenurella melanura, assembly GCA_963583905.1. NCBI lineage: Eukaryota > Metazoa > Arthropoda > Insecta > Coleoptera > Cerambycidae > Stenurella > Stenurella melanura. The sequence continues at coordinate 13,112,278 of OY757311.1, forward strand.
CCTTAAGGAATGAGGTGCTTGCTCTTACCAGCGAGGTATACGGTGCTAAGCTCGCTGCTAAGTATTTAGATAAGGAATTAGCTGGTAGGATACAACAGTTACAGCTCTTAGGTAAGTAAATTATAGAAATAGCACTGTTGTAATTCCACTGACAGTGACCAATGGAAACTATAAATTTTTCATGTTGCATCACAATGGTGAAGAGTTTTTACCATTTTCGTTTGAAGAATAATGTTACAATGGTGCCATTACAATTGGCTGTAGATAAAAATATTGCAAATAGATGGCATTAATGTAGATGAATATTTTGACCTAGATGGCCCTAAAAGCCATACAGAATCAGTATTAGTAATTTTCATCAGGAGCGATTAATTTATATGTATTCAATATTTAATAATAACTTAATTATTCCGATGAAAGAACATATCCCTAGATATACAGACTGTCTATTTTACGAGGGCCACACCAAATATCTCGCTTAATATCTATTGTAGAGGAATAAAGTTTTAGAAACAGTTATCCCATTTTCTGTGAGCTATATTTCAGTAAAAAGAAATTTGAAATCCATAGCCTACTTTATGAGATATATTACAAAAACCTGAAAAATAGGAAAACCACAAACGGTTATAGCTTCCTTATTTGAGGAGATACGAAAAAAGTTAAAGGAATGAAAGTTGACGGCAAAGACAATAAGAATAATAACGTGTAACAAAAAAAATCGAAAAATGCAGTTGGCTTTGACATACGCTATTGTGCAAAAATGAAAAATACATCTCTCAAAGTAGGCCATGACGCCATTAATTCCGTTATTTTTTTCTCATTCCAACGATATAAAACATGTCACAGAAATTTTAACCGATAGGGTCAATATTTAATATTTTACGAATACCACAATTCATATAATTGAATCGTAACAATCAGCTGTGCCATAATAGTAAAAATTCACTTTATAATAATTATAATTCCGTAATTATTTATTACAATTTAATACAAACCAATAAATATCTCATAAATAAAAATACAAGTACAAAACGAACATCCAAAGAAAAAAACGAAAAACTATGTATAACAGTACTACCTACTACTACATTGAAAAGAAATTTTGTTTTGTTCTTTGTTAGTCATAAAATGCTCGCGCCCTGTTTACAAAACACAATGTTGTCGAATTAGTCAAAGCATAATTTTGTTATTGATTTGAAACGTCAAAATTTGTGCGATTTAACGTCAGCTATTTACAATAATTTTACATATTACTCACAAGAGCAATATAATTAAACAAGTGGATACCGACAGTGAAAGCGAGATTCGTTTGACACTGTCAAAGGTAAGGGAAGCTACAGAAATCCCCTTGTTAAACTTGAATGATTATTTAACTCTCTTCAAATTAGGAAAAGAATAAAGAAATTTTTCCGAGCTATGGGATCTTTAAAAAGTGAAACATGTGGGTTGTCTAAACATGATTTTCACTGCCCGCAGTTCTAAAAAAGGGTGGTTTTTGAGAAATATATACATATACAAAAAGCTCTTAGATGTATTACATAATTATGGAGTACGTGGAACTGTGCTGAATGTCTTTAGAAACTATCTATCGGACAGGTTTCAAATGACCTGTATTAGAGAAGCTATAGGAGCATATTGTATTATTATTGTTATGTAACATTAATTCTTGGGAAATAAATCTAATCTAATCTATCAGTACACCAGAGAGAATCCAAATAGGTGTTCCTCAAGGCACTGTGCTTGGTCCAATTTTGTCTTTAACTTATATAAACTCATTAACTAGCTTAGACATAAAGGGTACTAGTATTTCTTTTGCTGATGACACAGTCTTATTATTCCAAGACTCTTCTTGGAACCTCGTTAAAGTACATAATTGGTCAGCTAATAGACCTGACTTTTTCAATATTAGAATTAACTGTACGGAGGAAATTCTAGAAGCAAAATATCTAGGCATTATAATTGGTCAGAACTTAAAATGAGACAATCATATTAAAAAATTAGCATCAAACATAAAAAACTAATACATAAATTCTATTTAATGAGAGAATTCCTAGGGAAAAGCTTTTAATAATGGTGTATAGGTCACTGGTGGAATCATTAATTAGATACAAAAGTTCATCCTAAGAATAAGTTTCAAAAAGTCTAGTTTATCCTACGAATTTACTATATATACAGAAGATATTCTTAATGTCCGTTCACTGTACATCTTAGCTTGTTGCTCATTTTTACAAAAGAATAAGCACTTACAAAATTTCATATCCCATCAGCACGAAACTAGGGGTAAAGTTCATAAAAGCCTACAAATACCTGTTGTAAATAAAATCATTTCAATACTTAGCCCCTAAATTTCATAACCTATTAACAATTAAAATCAAGCAATTGATTAATTTTAAAAGGTTTAATAAAGAATATAGACACTTTATAAGTACTAACTTCGATTCGAATCTATTTTTAGAAAAAATTTTTTTCTTTCTTATTTCTTTGATAAATATAATATAATTCGTTCAATCCTCTGAGTACCTACTTCATAAGTTTTGGTTCTTAGTTTTAGTTTATCTGTAATTCTATATTATTTAGTATCTAGTGTAAGATGTATTCAAATTAAAAAATCAAGGCGCATGCAAATGTTAAGTCATTTAGGTGCCTATCTCCATTCATTTCAACCAATGTTATGCATTTTGGTGAAAAATATCAGGAGAGCAAAGTTGTAGAGCGTAACATTTCGTACCAATTTCGTCTCTACATGTTTTAAAGTTTTTTCGAATTTCGCATGGTGCGAAAGAAATAAATATAAATGGATTTTCACGCCCTATAACGGTGACACTATGCGGAATTCAAATAAGAACGTAGAGACAAAATTTGTAGAAAATTTTATGCTCTACAACTTTGCTTTCCTGGTATTTTTTACCAAAATGCATATTTTTTGCTGTTTTGCTGAAAATCTAAAAAAGGCGCAAAAGTATCTTTATATATTTTTTCCGCGCCCTCTGGCGGTGAAACTAGGAATATTTTTTTGTAGGAAATTTTATGCTCTACAACTTTGCTCTCCTAATATTTATTTTCATCAAAATGCGTACCTAGTTTTTGTTCAAAATAGAGAAAAAGGCGAAAGCGCGCAAAAATTCATATATATATGTATATATTTTTCAAAAACCACCCCTTTTTAGAACTGCAGAGGGTGAAAATCATGGTTAGACAACCCAAATGCTTCACTTTTTACAGGTCTCATAGCTGTGGAAAGTTTTCCATAAAACAGCGATTTTTTGACCAAGTTAAGGGACTGTTTCTTAAATGGGAGAAATCAAATAAAAATGAATTAAATAAATATGAAATATTTAGCAGTCACGGACAAGGTATAGTATTCTACTCTCATCATTATATGTACAGTGCAATCCTATGTCCAGAAACTAGAGAAGAACAGCAAATAATAAATTTCAATATGTTGCAGAAGTTTGCATGATGGTTTCTTTAGTGCTCCAAAAAATCTGAAAAGGTTGTGGTTGAGATCGGATTACGTTTAGTGCGGTTATTACACCCAATTTAGTGCTCTTTTCGGCTTCAAAGATCCACCTTGTGGAGGTTCCAGCTGCTTCCAGTAGCTGTCGATTTTTTTTATTTGCAACTTTTCTGTAAAATGCATTTACACCTAGTTTTTCCTGAAAAACATAGAAAACTACCCCTTTCTTTGAAATTGTAGCAGTTTAAAAATACGTAATTTAAAAATTTCAATCATTTCCTACTTTAATCTTTTTTTTTTTTTCAACTTTTTTATTAACGTCATTACAAAATTATTGTACAAGGTTTCATCAAAATCCATTCATTAGCACTCAAATTAGAGGTGACTGCAGATAAATGAAATATTGTCTCCTTTTCAGGCAGAGAAATGAGAGGTGATATTCGTGACAAATTATGGAGGCAATTAGAATCAGAAATTTTGCTTCAGAGGCACAAGACCGTCGTTCGTGCTTGTAGAAGAAACAGCTCTCTAAATAATTCTGAGAAGTGTCCTAAGCCTGAGCCAGAAACTGTAACAGAAGGAACTGAACATTTTGGTGATATTAGGACGGTTATTGTTAAGAGGAAGCCGGATCAAGGCTTGGGGATTAGTATTACTGTAAGTTTGTTTGTTATCGACAATGAAACATACAGGGTATCCCATAATTAAATACCGTTGAGAGATTCATAAGAGAAAGAAACTAGAGTAGACATTACACTCTTCAATTTTTTTGTAAATATGGTTAATTTTAGACATTTTGAATTTTATTTTTATGTGAAAGCATAGTAAAACTTATGTCGGAATTTCATACTGTTGGCTCACATTGCAAGTGTATATGCGAAAAAATATAGAAAATCAATTCTACAAGAGACGTTATTTAAATTATTGGTTATTAATATGACAAAATCCAACTTTTTTCATTGTGTTATAACGGCACTTAATTATCGAACATTCTGTATATTTTGACTAATATCCTATGGTCATGCAACTTAAGGGCTAACTTTATCTTTTAGGGCGGTAGGGAACATGGAGTGCCTATTTTAATATCTGAATTGGAACCGAATGGTCCGGCAGCATTATCAGAACAGTTATACATAGGAGATGCCATTTTATTCGTTAACGAAATCGATCTCAGAAACGCTTGCCATAGAGAAGCTGTAGGCATTCTGCAACAGCAGACTGGTGACTGTACGCTGCAGGTGCAGTACATAGCAGCTGATGACAGTGACAACTCCCTGGAGGAAGACGGATTCCATTTCAGGTAGGAGAAATTTCAGTTTTTAAACATTAGAATTGAATTTATTGATACAGTGGAATGAGTCTAAAAGTCCAATGCAAGGAGGAATTTACTTACAGTTGAATTTCTGTGCTGGAACTTATTGTAAACATTACTTGTAATGTTTGATACAGAAATCGATTTCTGCGGTTATTTTGTGTGTACTAATTTCCACCCCGAGATAGAGTGGCATTCACTCCGAGAGTAAAAGCAAACATCGATACTATATAACTTTTGTTCCTTCAGCCATTCCCTACTTACTGTCCCAATTTCACGTCAATCGGTGTTATCCGAAAGAATTCTGAGGTAATAACCTATTTTTACCATCAAACACTAGACTATTTGATCACCAAAACACCATAACTGTATAACAATTAGAATTATATTAGAATATCTAAATAATAATCAACAAACAATTATAGTATATCTTTATTTATCTAAAGCATTTGACATTGTCGATTTATTAATATTTATTAATAAAAAAAACTAATGGAGTGTAGTATAAGCGGAGTAGCTCTGAAACTATTTCAATCTTATTTATCAAATAGTACATTATGTGTTCTTGAAAGAGGTCAAGAGGGAAATATTATAAAATCTGAAAAGAAAATTATAAAAAAGGGAACACCCCAAGGATCTATTCTAGGACCTCTACTATACATTCTTTATACAAATAAACTACCCTCTGTTGTTTTCCTTCACCAAATAGTACAATTTATTGATGATGCTTCCGAAATAGGTGAAGAGCCCAAGCAGCACAATTAGTTTATTTTACCAGTTTAAAGCCACAATGACCTAAGATAGTTGATATAACGTAATTGCAACCATTACTTTCAACTTTAAAAGCATATGGACTTAATAGTAATTAATTAAGCAATATTTAGGTAATATTTTCTTAAGAAATGCCTGATAAAGTCACATTGACTTTAGTGTAATTTTCAAGATATATTAACGTAATTGTTCCTTAAAATTTAACTATAAAGTTAAAGAGCATATTGAGGTCAATGTATAAGAATATATTACGTAATTTTAGACCAAGTTATTAACTTTAGAGTCGCTGACTTTTGCCTGGATAGAATCAGGGAAATTTTACCAATTTTTAACATAAATGTAACCTATGTTTTGTCTTGCCCTTGTAGTCAGAGTTTAGTTAAAACTTTAACCTCATGGTCACAACTAGTTCCAATTTTAGGTAAAATTTACGATAATTTTACTTCCCCACTTACCCAGCGTATGTGTTTAACCTAAAGGTAAATGTTACTTCATATAACGTCCTAGAAGTTATTTTTACTTAAAAATAGAATTAGGTCTCTTCCCTGGAAGGCAAAATTACGTTTTCATTGTCTAAATTACTTCAAAGGACTAAAATAACTATTATGTTGATGCCCCTCCCAGTAGTGTCAACTGTCAAAAGTTACTTTTAATATTTAAAACTTGTTTCAAAATATCGCGCGTCGGAAGGCAAGAGATCGACACGCCACCTACAGTCAGATTAGGGAAGTTTTACCTCCTGACCTTTTCTCATATTAAAATCTCGAACCTAGTTCTTCATTTTTTTCTGGAAATAGAAACGTCTAATTATTTTTGCTTGGATAACTTGGAAGGGAGAAAATCCGACTAAAACCAGCATTTTCCACTAAATGGTATTAAGTATATTTTTATAATTTTATGCATGAATGACACTGTGAACTAAGCTCACGTGACCAACGCATGTATTTGTTTTGATCTCAGATAAATAAAAGACGTATTTATCTGAGGTTTTAATCACGGCCGTCTCTAGAGATGGCCGTGTTTTAGTACTATTTTTGCTTTTTTTGACGAATAAAGAATGATTGTTGTTCTATTTTCCTTGAACTTGATGGCAAACCTGGACTGGGAAATGTGACCAATTTAGTTCTAAATGAACTTTAAAGGCTTTACAGTCTTGAAGACTAGAAAATTATTTTAACCTATATTGGTCCCATTTAACTTTAAAGTCAACAGTATAAGTTTTAACGACTTCGACTGTAGGAAAAATGTTAGTGAGATCTAAAATAATGGAAAAGAATACTTTAAAGTCGCGCGGTACTATATTCGCCATATTTTTCAACCAGCTGTAAGAGACCATTTTATAACAAAATTTTGATTAGTGATTAATTGAAAAAATCATTAATATAGGGTTATTTAACAGATATCAAGTACAATATTAGCATATTTTATGCTCCAGGAAAGGCAATTACATAGGCTTTTACAAGTATTTTTAAAACACATTGAAGCTGAAAAAAAAATTTTTTTCTTTAAAAACGTAAAATACTTGCGGCGCTTTCAATATTCCGTGGTAGAATTGATATATTTACGATGAAAATTGATTGGCAGCAAAAAACCACAGAGAGGAGAAAGGTGGACACATTATTTCACAACTATGTCTGACATTATATGATATCCTCCTACTCTATCATTACAATAGATGTCTGGTTTTTATTATGTCTTATGCTGCTGATGCATTATAAGTAAATCATCATTGCTGTAGATAAAACCTTATTAGTCTGAGAAAGAAAGACTGCAGTTGAAAAAGGATAAGTGGTTTGGTAGATATTACGTATTAACGGCCACAATTAAACACAATGTTTACGTTTAAATTACCTGTCAAAGGAAATATGTTCTATAACTTATAGGTCATTACAACTGAGTGGCCTTATTTAAGACATATTACGGACGTCGTCTCATTCCCCATTTACTTATATTTTACGTATATTTTAAGTCAATTAGGTTAGATTAAATGGGAAAACGAGACCGAAACTAGGTCTACATTACGTAATTTAGACCTAAGGTGCTACTTGGGAGTCGGCTGTACAAATATTCTATGAATAAAATACATGAAAAACTTTGTGTGAAGGAGTAAGTACTACCACAGGCCTAGATACCCCGAGAGCTAGCATCACAGAAATTTGTACTATTTGTAAATGGACAGAATGTGCCTTAATAGGTTTTCAATGATCCATTGAATACCCGCCCATCAGTCTGCCGGGCTAGGAGTGCTGCGGTTGGCGGCGAGAGGCGGTTTAGTCAATAACCTGACAGCGGTACTGTCACAAATGTCAAAAAGGCCGTTGTTGATTATCTCGTGCCGAGCCGAATTTCCAATTTTGCCGTCGCAATTTACGACACCGACAAAATACCAATCTTTCTTTTTCCGTAGAGACATCACACGATGCTCCACTCGACGTATTTAATTAGTTCTTAACGTTTAAAGAATTGATGTTTTTGCAATTTTGCCTTCTCCAACGAGATTATAGTCAATTTTAAGCTTGGGATCCGCCGTAGCCCAACGTGCTAAGCGGCGACTACTTTTAAGTGGATTCCCGACTTCGAATTCTGCGCATGGCTACTTTTTTATTAATTTTTTATTGCATTTTGGCAGATATTTTTTATTCTATAATTGCTCTTCGCTTATTTCTATGCGACTAACGTGTTAAAATTATAAATTTTTATAATTCTTTCTGATTATTTAGCGATACATGAGGAAATAATCTTTCAAGTTTATTTTCCGTTCTTGGGTAGGTATGGTGGCGTAACGGCTAGAAGTCCTGATTCGCAAACAGGAAATCCGGGTTCGAACCACATACTGGGATTTTTTTAAACCTTTTTTTATATTTTCGGTCATAATCTGATGGTAAAATTATACCTATATATCACATGAGTACCTTGTTTTTTTGATTTTCGTATTTGCTAAATTAAAGAGGGTTTCTTGGAGCTTCATTCAGTTTCAAAATAATTTAGTTGAAATTAGATACAAAAAATTGTCCGAGAAAATGTATAATTCAAATTCGGATTTAATCAATCTATAAAAGCCGGATCTACAAAATCTTAATGCATTTTTATCAAAGAAAACATACAGGGTTCGTCCAAAGGAAAAAAGAAATTAAAACATTTTATCTTTATGGTCAGATTAGACTGAAATTCGGTATGTGAGGATTATGATCCTTAATATGTGACTCATGTGATATATAGGTAATATTTTAGCATCAGATTATGAGAGAAAATGTAAAAAAAGTTGAAAAAAATAATTTCCCGGTGCGTAGTTCGAACCCGGATTTCCTGTTTGAGAATCACAACTTCTAGCCGTTACGCCACCATACCTACCCAAGAACGGAAAATAAACTTGAAAGATTATTTCCTCATGTATCGCCAAATAATCAGAAAGAATGATAAAAATTTATAATTTTAACGTGTTAGTCGCATAGAAATAAGTGAAGAACAATTATAGAATCAAAAATATCAGCCAATAATAAAAAATAAATAAATATAAAAGTAGCCCCGTGCGGGATACGAAGTCGGGAATCCGCTTAAAAGCAGTCGCCGCTTAGTACGTTGGGCTACGGCGGATCCCAAGCTTAAAATTGACTATGATCTCATTGGAGAAGGCAAAATTTCAAAAACATCAATTTTTCAAACGTTAAGAACTAAATAAATACGTCGAGTGGGGGATCATGTGATGTCCCTATGGAAAAATAAAGATTGGTATTTTGTCGGTGTTGTAAATTGCGACGGCAAAATCGGAAACTTGGCTAGGCATGAGATAATCAAAAACTGCTTTTTTGACATTTGTAACAGTACCGCTGTCAGGTTATGGATTAAACCGCCTCCCGTCGCCAAACGCAGCGCTCCCAGCCCGGCAGACTGATGGGCGGGTGTTCAATGGATCATTCACCATTATGATACTCGTAATCAAAATAACTTTTATGTAGCAACGGTTAGAACAAACTATGGTCAAAATGATTTATTCCACAACGGTCTAAAAATATATAATGAATTGCCAGACAGTAAAGTGCAAATGTAAAAGATAGTGCAAATATAACGTCTTTTAAAAAAAATTGTAAGATACATGTCTACAATAATAGCGAAATTTAAATGTGATGTGTTCTTTAAATTATGTGTTTGTATATTATATATGATTATGATTATGATTATATGATTATATTATAATATCTTGTATGTATATATATGTATATTTCTCTGTATTTTTTTAGCTATGCTAGTAATAAAGTATTATTATTATTATTATATTATTATCGACAACCGATTAAGGCACATTCTGTCCATTTACAAATAGTACATGACTTGTGACGCTAGCTCTCGGTCTAAGAGGGATCCACTTTCCATATAAGCTAATTTTGTCGGCATCATGGAATTTTGGCGTCACTTCCAGTCATGATTTTTTGTTTTCTTAAGTTATAAAATACTTGAATAAAACACATCAAAATGTAGGTTTTGAGGTATACAATGAGATTATAGTGGGGTGCCAGGATTGATTTATACGCAGCCCTGAAGCACCCTCGATTAAAGATTGGTTTTTTTTTTGTGTGTTTTCACAAGTCGTCAAATACATTGATTATTTTTTTGTTAATTAAAGTATAAGTCTTCTTGTTATTACAAAAATGATGGTGCCTCTTCTTATTTGCCTATATCCTTCTGGCTCTTCGTTTTTAATTACTCTAAGGCCTATAAGCATAGGCTGCTAAATCTATGAATAGAAATTTTATTTTTTTATACAGGGTGGGGCAGTAGTGCATCGGACCTCGATATCTTGAGTCCTATGATAGCTAGAAATGTTTTAAAAAAATTGCAAGTAACCTAGATAATGAAGTCTATAGCTGGAAGTTATATACAAGGCGAGCCAAGACGAAATTACAGGACCAAGTGCCTTTTTTTAATCAGTACATTTTTTGAAGCCACTTCTAGGCTCTATTCATTCCTATATTAGCATTAAATATCTCCCAACCACTTCCATGTAATGAATTTTTTGTTGAATTAATGCAATCTGCAGATGGATATTAAAAAATTCACCAGTCACAATTATGGGTTTTAAGAAAAACTTCCTAAAACTGTGCAGAGTGGCCAAAAATTATTTTTCAATTAAAAACTTTTTAAATTGAATTTTCTCAATTCTTTCAAATGAAACACCCTACCATGTATATTTTTCAACGATGTGATGTAGAAATGAAAAACGAACATTTTTTGTAAGTACCTCCCTATGGCTAATTGCAACCATTTTCGTTTTATAAATAAATGTCATATTCAAGAATAAAATAAAAAATAGGTTCCCACAAATAATTCATTAGAAAAATTTATAATAGGTGTTTGACATGTTGCCCATTTTGATTGACACACGTCTTTATGCAATTTTGAAATGAGGTCATTTAGTGGGACCATTTCTTCCGATCCATTGAAATGAGTAAATAGTATTTAAGGAGGTTGAGGCGTTAGACGAAAATAATGAAAAAAATCAGAAATAAAGTTTTTTTAATAGATTTTTATGTCACAATTTTCTGTAAAAAATCCAGTCATTAGGAAACTCAAAGTTAAAAATTTTAAAAACTTTTACATGTCTTATGGAAAATATGTCAATCCAACATGCAAACGGTACATTTTAACACAAATAACTAAATAAAACACACTACTATGTTTTGTACCAGATAGTGGTAGAAAACATAGTAAAGTCGGGTACAATTCAAACTGACGTGTGTCATGGCCGCTAAAACGTCTGAACTAAGATTTTATTTAAAGCATAAGAAATTCCAGTAGTTCTCAAACAGTTCTCAGCAATGATATCGCTAAATAATTTTAAAAATATATAAAAGATACTATCATAAAATGTTAAGATTATTAATTTAGTAACTTCATAATTTTAGTGGAATTCTGATTATACAGTGTCCATAAAGTTGGCTACATATGGGAAAAAATTGTATTTTTTACATTTCTAAAAAACTCTATTGGGGGTTTGTTTATGCATGACACATGTCATGCGATCACCGGTTTGGCTGGACTGTAAAAAATAGTTGACGGTGGTACCGAAAAATGGGTCAAATTGTTAAGATATCGAAAAATTTGATGAAGAAAAAGTGCATATAGAATACAAGGACTCCGTATAGTCGCGTCATTTTAGCATGAAAAATCTGAAAACCTCAAAAAAAAGGTACAGGGTCAATTGACTTAATTCTTGTTGCAAAGAGTTCAGAAAGGCATTTAAAAAAACAGTACCTTTTATTTTTTGGCGGAAATGTTTTGGTTTCATTTCTTTTCCGATAATTGGCCAATTTAATTAAATTAATTGAAAAATTTGTTATCATACACAATATGCCATATAATTAAATGAAAATGGTTACTCGGGGGTTTCTGGGGTCGCTGATCACCAATCTGAAGTCCAATTTGGGAAATTCAAAATGGCGGACCGGAAATCGGGCCATCTTCCAGAAGAAGAATGAGAATGGATATCTTGGCCTTGAAAATCTGTACTCGGGAGTTTTCAGGGTCTCTGATTACGAATGCGAAGCCTGATTTGGTAAATTCAAAATGGCGGGCCGGAAGTAGAGTCAATTTATCAGGAAAAATTCATATTTTTTCGTTCTTGGGCTGAAAATGACTACTCAGAGGTTTTCAAGGTCGCTGATTATGGATCACAGGTCCAATTTACGAAATTCAAAATGGCGGACACGGGAGGAACAGTCATTCTCTTCGGAAAACCTCGTATTATTTATTTTTTCGGGCTGAAAGTATGAAAAATAAAAAAGTATTTCCTGAAAAATATACTACTTCCGGTCCGCCATTTTGAATTCTCCCTAACTGGAGTTTCGTTATCAGCGATAACGAGAATCTCCGAGTCTCCCCCCCCCCCACGTTCAGCCCAAAAAAGAAAATAATACGAGTTTTCAGGAGAAATAGAGTGTTATTCCGGTCCGACATTTTGTATTTCGTGAATTAGGCCTTTGATTCGTTATCAAAGACCTCAGAAACCCCCGAGTACTCATTTTCAGTCCAAAAGCGAAAAAGATACGAGTTTTTCTTGATAAATGAACTCTACTTCCGGTCCGCCATTTTGAATTTACCAAGTCAGACCTCAGATTCGTAATCGATCAGCAACCTCGAAAACCTCCTAGCACAGATTTTCAAGGCCAAGATATCCATTGTAATTTCTTATGGAAAATGGCCCGATTTCCGGTCCGCCATTTTGAATTCCCCAAATCGGATTTCAGATTGGTGATCAGCGACTTCAAAAATCCCAGAGTAACCATTTTCGTCTAATTCTATGGCATATTGTGTATGATAACAAATTTTTCAATTAATTAAATTAAATTGGCCATTAATATTGTCCAATTATTGGTCCAAAATTTAAACCAAATATTTCCGCTAAAAAATAAAATCTATTTTGAAGCAGATATGAGGAAAATAAAAAAGTGCAAATTTTACCCCTACCATTAATTACTATATGAAAAATCATAAACTCTTGTGTCTATTTCACAAATATTTGACTAGTTTCGACAAAAACTGTATGTATTTTAGTTGAATAAAGGTATTTGCATGTAAAAAAAGAAACGAACCCCCAATATAGTATTTTTTAGAAATCTCAATAATACAAATTTTTCCGATATGCAGCCAACTTTACGACGGACACTGTAGGTATATAGGTTCGGGCACAAATGAAACTGATAACAAAAAATGAATTGCCCAATTCAGTCAATAACAATGAGTAATCAGAAAAAGAAATCAAAGACTAATATTGCTACAGTCCAGCAAGAGACACGGGAAGGTTTGGGCATTTCTTGCCAGGAAAGGATAGGATCGTAGTATTAGTAGGGGAAACGATGTCAGTAAAAATAAAATATTTCATATAACAAAACAAAATCTGAAATCTCTATGAGAATAACGAAAATAAATTATTTTTCTTTTAGCGGTAATAAATAAAAATTCTAGTGGACAAAATAAAAAAAGACACGTTTTTGGGGAAAATATAGTTTCAACAAAACTCGAGGCGCAGTTTAATAAAATAAAAATTATAGAACGAAAATTATTAACTCTTAATAGAGCTTAAATAAAAAAAAAAAAAGTAGAAGAGCGTGGGGATCGATCCCGCACCAACCCCATTTATATTTATTGCATCAAGCATCTTACCGATTGGGCTAGGCTATCTACTTTGTTCTGTTTTAAGATGTGTAATATGTACGTAATAGAAAATTATAAGACTTAATTGTTTGATATTGTTCGTTTAACGGATGAATATCCACTATTTACCACTAAAAATAACTTAAATATTTCATATAAAGACGTTTTTCATATTTAGAGTGGTGTTAGTTCACGGAAATAAATAATATTCGTCGTCAAATCACACAGTTTGAGAATCGCTGAGCTTATGACTGTGTTTCTCACTCCTCAGTGTGCATTTCATATTTCCGTCTCAAAAGAAGTGGGAAAGAATCTTGGTAGACATACATTGACAATGTCTTTAGGCTATGGCTTTAAGTTTGTGTGCAAGAGATAGTGAAAACGTATGTGCAATATTAATTCATACAACGGTCTTTTTAAATTTTACCCGACTATAGTGTGTTTTATTTGGTTATTTGTGCAAAATGATTTAACTACCACAGAGTAATGGCTTCCTTAAGTAAAATAATTAAATTAATTATATAACTAATTAATTAATAAAAAAAAATTATTTATGCCTTTATGACAATTATTGGTATCATCGACTTATAACTTTTTGTAATAAATTATTATGGAAAAGTTCCGACTTACTTTTGGTTGTGACTGTAACGCCTCAACCTCCTTAACAGGTCCTTTATTGTAATGTTTTTTTGCCGTTTTCGTTATTCGACAAGCAATAAAACCTCAGTTTGGTATAAATTGTCGTGTACACACTTATCGGTCATTAGTTACATTTTGTATTGAATTTCAAATATTTGGAATTGTAAAATATGAATTTTAATAAGGCGCGGAACTTGTAGACATGACTTTTGTTTTGTAAAGTCAGACAGAAATTGTTTATTTGCCAATAGAATTTATTACCAACGTTATCCTGAAAGAAGGATTGTTGTGTTAGCAACTTCCAAAACCTTCTCGATAGATTTCTGGAAACTGGAAATGTCGAATATAAAAAAGATGTTCCATGCAAAAACCATGGAACATCGTGCGAGTGGCTTTGTACCTTTCTGATGACCTCAGAATAAGGGCGAAAAACGTTTCAAAGGCTAAGCATTTCCAAAAAACAGAATGATAGATTTCATGAAAATATAATCCATTTGAATGAAAAATTTTCCAAAAGACGAGGTATGTAAATAAATTCATTTTAGGCCATTGTTCTCATTTTAACTGAATCTTCATAGCCGTAGGGGGTTATGTGGATACTGGTTTATTCTGCATAGACATAGGGGACTGTAGAAACTAGTGTTAGAATGAGAATTGTCCAGTAAGAAAGACAAATTGATTTTAGGACTTTAATTGCTAGCATAACCAGAATTCAGGTTATCGAAGGAATGCAAAAATTGTATGTTAATAATTTCACAAATAGTTTTTATTTTAGTTCTCATAGATAATTTTTTTTCCTGCTGTTTGCAAAATCCTATAAAGAATGTTTCATTACTAGTATAAGCAAACGGAGAATAATTCACTTTTATATACATTATAGATGTTCTAACACCGCCTATATAACCATTTGTGCTTGTTAATACTCTCGTATCCATTAAAGACAATTTTCAGATTCTTCGATGAGGACGTCTGTGATACAAACAATCTAAATAATCCTAGAGGAGCAGAGGAAATCGTCAACACCCCTACAGCTCCTAGAACTCCCGATTCTACCCCAGCCAGCAGGTGAGTGTGGATATTTAAAAAAAGTATGTCGAAAACTTTGATTGCCAAAGAAACCTGACTAATTTTAAGTATTAATGTGCATGTGCAATCATTCTATGAATGTGATCAGATAGAGAATTCCATTGTTAAATTTTATTTTTTGTCAAATTTAAGACTTGTTATTAAGTGTACAATTATACCTTCTTCTCTCTTTGTATTAAATATATGTATGCTTATTTTATGTTTATTTTTATTTGTGATGTGAGTAAAATAAATTTGTTTTTATTTATTATTTTTATTTTCCTTTTCCTCACCTTACTAGTAGTACCACTTTCACTGAATGTGTAGTTTTATTGAATATAAATTAGTTGTTATGAGAACTGATGGAATACATTTTGACATGAGGGGAAAAGTGTTCTTAATGCATGAATGTTGGGTTCCAGTTATTAGTGAGTCCGTTTTGGTTGCACGAATTTTTAGCGATTATTCTTATTTTCTTGCTTATTGTGATCTGCCAATGATTTATACAACATATTTTCTACCTCATGCTTTTTTCTATGTAGATTTTTTAGTTGTTGTTAGAGGATGTTTGAAGAATGAGCCAAGCCAGACCCTATAAAACTTATGTTAGGACCAATAAGTTGTACTCGAGGACAAAAATATTCTAATTTGAATTTCTTTTCTAAATCAGAAAAGATTATTTTGCAGTTTATTGATTTTACTTACAACAGTTTTTAACATTTCGTATTAAATTTTGACATTTTCTCGTTTTTTTACCCACATTGAATGGTTACTTATTTAGAATAGTAATACTGACTGATTATGGGTCTATGTTATCGAACTAAGTACATTGAAAATTATTACACTGTTTAATGAAAGTTATAGACAAAAAACATTGCAAGAATTCTTGAGATGCATCAATTTAATTTTGCGTAAATTATTGAAAGATTTGAAGAGGCTCCATGTTCACTTACTTCAGAGACACCTTGTATTTAAATAATATAAATTTATTAGTTAAAAAAGCCATCATTTGGTCCAAACCTAAATCCCATTGAATATGTATGGAATATGTTGAAACATCATATAGTCACAAAATTTAATTTTTACACAAGGTCTGCAGATATTTTGTGTTCTATGTATCAATCCAATTGGCTTCCCCTTCTTGTATGATACAACTGGCGGCATCATGCCATCTGTTAGATTCACGAATTCTCCAACGATTCATTTTTCATCAATGAGATGTAAACTACAGCATATTAAATTTTGTTTACATGTTAGGGTGGCCCTTAGCTATAAGTGTGAATTTTTTTGTTTTTTAAACGTGGTACTCTCACCCACTCATTCTGTTCTAATATAAGAAGAAAAAGATCACACGAGATTTTGAGTGATTAGCTCAACCCCTTCCCATGCCTCAAAAGGGGTGAATTTTCCTTTGTATTTCTTACGGGTAAAAGACATTTTTTCGTAAATTTGCAATAGAGTCGTCAAAATGTTGTGTAATAAAAATCGCACACAAGTCTCCAGAGAATACGAATTAATCATTCTTTTTTTAATTAAAGCCTCATAAGCTCTTATATAGGGCCCCAAAGTGACCCAATAAGGGCAAAAGCAGAGTATCGTTTCGATTCTCTTTGCACAAATTGTTATTAATTAGTTACATAATATATTTTTATTATTAATATTTTAATGTTAATCAAATTGTTTAGACAATAATAATTGATTTAAACAATTCCATTTTGCCATATAAATTTGTAACATTTTCTTAATTTCAGGAATACGAATTCGGTAAATCTTTTTTCAAACTATACCCCACAAGAACTACCGAACTTGAAAATGATCTCATAGGGAAAAAGCATCGCATATTTTTGACGTTTATTATTACTTATTTGCCACTACAGAAATTATTTTTAATTAGTCACATTTCAGCTTGTGTTATATTAATGCTTTTCAAATTGCGTGAACAATTATAATTTATTTAAATAACTATATTTTGTCATAAATTTGTAATGGCGTCACCTTTTTTTAATTTCACAAATTAGTTTTTTAATATTGTTGATTAAGCGTTTGCTAAAGGAACTTGCAAATTATTTAAACAATTTATTACACTTCAGGCCAAAGGCAAGCGAAGCAGTTCATAACTTATTCGACAAAGATTACCACTAAACTTCTAGAACTCTAAAAGTTTGATTTAATACCGATGACAGGCCGTTGCTCCTTGAAATATCATGTTAAGAATATGGGCAAAGCAGAAAGTTATAAATGTAGATAATGTGATACTGCAGTACACATACTTTGCAAATGCAAGGTGTTAACCCTCATATTACTCTGCATTATGATAAAGTACCTAGAAAAGGCAAAAATAATATCTGAAAACATAAGAAAATTAGCTCTCAGGAAAATCGCAAGCTTTGTAAAAATGTTGGGAGCCCTGGGCAACAACTAAATTTATTTATTTATTTAATCATACAGCATCCAACAGTACAAAGCCATTTATAAGTTGGAAATCCTAACTTAACCTAACCTAACGTTAATAAGAAATACAAGTCGCAATTATGAAGGCGGTTCGATTGTACGACAGTAAATTAAATTTATGGCTGCTATGCAAATATGTCCAATTCACTGCAATGAGTTTCATAATTGACACAAATATTATACAGATGAGAAAACTTTAATACGTTAGATCTAGGAGTGGATAAATAAAAGCTATGAGAATGACGAGAATTAATCCATGGGACATAAAAGTTCAATTGGCATAATATTTCACTACAATCTATTTTATTATGCATAATTTTATCTAGAAAACGTAATGCAAAGGACTCACGCCTTTCGGACAGACTAGTAATATCAAATTTTTCAAGTAATTGATTTTGAGAAGCTCCAATTGGTGAATATGTACCTTCAGTTTAAAAATTTCAGGAAGCGACGCTGAATGTTTTCCAATTTATCATTGTGAGTGTTATACCCAGATTGCCAGACAAGTGAAGCATACTCTAGCTTAGATCGAGAGAAATCAAAATAAAGCATCTTTAAGGTTTTTGCATCATTAAAGTCATGGCTGGTACGCAAGATGAAGCCTAACATTCTGTAGGCATGCGAAATTACAGCATCAATATGGTTAGTGAAGGTTAATTTATGCAAGCTAATCGACAAAAAACCTTGCAGGTTCAGAACAGATAATGTACATATCAGTATATAGCACATTTCAATGTTTCTTAAAGGTTTCTTACGTTTTTCACATTTTAAAAAATGTACCTATTAATACAAAATGAGACGATCAAATTTTAAAAGTTGAAAAATAAGGACCACCCTATTACATGAAATCGTTATCAATTTTTTAACGTTTACATATAACACAATATTATTGAATAGTTTAGTAACTGTTTCCACCATTATGTACAACTTTTATCGGAACAATTGTTTCAACACATTTCCGAAACATACTACAGCATCTGTTAACTTATTTATAATCGTAATCTTGTGCCACGCAAGAATAATTTCATTATGACTAATACTTAATGCTCATTTTTTCCCAATTATGAACAATAAATGTTGTCTAAATGTTATTTGTGGCATTATCTTATTTTTTTTTCCTTCTTCAATTCTTTGGGACTTCCCTGCCACACATGTATGTTTTCTTTTTAAGCGGTGCTCGGAGAATCTACAAAATATCACAATTAACCAGTATGTTAAAAGAGGAACTTCACAAACTTAACATTGTATAAAAACTAAAAAACTGTTAACTATATCAACACCTCTATGTAAATAGTAAGTATCTATGGATATTGAATATAACAAACATTCTTAGAGCTGTGTGTCTATCATACACAGCAAAAAAGATTTTTCAAAAAAAGCCTTGAAAAAGGAAACAGAATAGATTTCCGAAACGTCGGCGAAATATTTAATTTCAAGCTTTTATACTTATTTGTGTCGTTTATTTAAAAAAAAAAAGCAACCTTTAACTGATCCTTTGACGTAAAAGTCACAGGCATAGAGGTTATTTACCAGTAACATAATGGTTAATTGTGATATTTTGTAGATTCCCCGAGCACCGCTTAAAAAGAAAACATTCATGTGGCAGGAAGTCCCAAAGAATTGAAGAAGGGAAAAAAAACAATAAATGTGTTTCACAATTACGAAGATGGGTGTGAACATTCAGTATAGTATTTACGATCTCAGTTGGAACAGTTCACGTGGACTGCCGCTTAGAAATGAGGACGAGATTAGATGCCTAGAGTTTGTTTTGTCAACTAAAGGAGATGCCGACTTAACTCTGAGTTTTCGTTTTTATGTTGTACCAATTAAGATCGTATATATTATACATTATCTATTTAACTTGAGAAAGACGATTTGCTAAAATTAAAACAATATTTTCGTTTATTTTTATAGGGAAATCAAATTAGGTAATATTTTTGTCCGTGAGTGTATGAAGGTCTTCTCTAGAGGTGCCTTATAATAGTCATGATTTCAAAATGAATATCAGTAAATGAAAAATCCCTCCCATATTCTCAAAAACTGTTATTCCATCTTCCATAGCAACATGTAATCGTTTTAATGTATTATTGTAGTATTCAATCATCACTGCTGCATGAGTTTAGAGCACGTAAAGGTCAAGAAAAGCAATTCAAACAAATAAAAAGTGAAATAACTTTCAGATTATCAAGAACCAGCATCCCAAATAGTCCTGAATCAAAAAAGACCCCCACCTTGTTAGAACTATCAGACACACAAAATTACAAAAGTGATAATTACAATTACAATTTGAACACAAATAATGGCAACGGGGAGGAGTACAAAACCACAACTGAAGAGAAACTGAGCAACATTTTGAACCATAACCCGAATAATAACGCATCACCGGCAACGAGCATTAAAGGCATAACAAATAATATATACCATATCGATACCAATGACTTAGTTTTGATTGATAACGCCACCAATAATATAATTAAGCTAGAGAACTTTAAAAAAGTAGATGTTTTCTCAAATATCGATGACAACTTCAACACCTCCACGAACTCGTTGAACTCCGAGAATTTATCGTCTCCAATGCAAACGAGTACAGATGTCTATTTAGATTCAGAAATATTGTCGACAGACGTAGCATCGAATGATTCACAGTCCCCAAAAAATTTACAGACGGAAATGAGTTTAAAAAAGAATAAGTTTGACTACGAGAGCAACGTAATAGAAATAGAGAAAATTAACGAGTTCTTTAACAAACCAAAGTTATACACGTCTAATGACTCCTTGTCCAATCCGAAGAGTGATCAAAGCCTTTTGAACTCTGCAGAGAGTTGTGGAAGTTCTCCGCTGCATAAACCTAACAGAGAGTACAAAAAGCAAAGGAAGCACAAAAAAAAGTATTTTGGAGTTAAAACTTTACAAAGCATTTTTAACAAGCATGATGGTTACTCGGATATATCTACCACAGCCTCTGAATTCGGTGATGATCAGGAACACCTTGAATTAAAACCGAGAGAAATGGTGAAGAAGAGCGAATCAATGGAAGATGAAAGTAAGTCAACCTTGTTCAAATGCAATCCAGTTTATGCTCCAGAGACCAGTCCACAATTCGAAGAAAACATACATAATTTACTGTCGGATATATTCATCAAAAATTTTTCATCAACCTCGGATCAGAGTGTCTCAAACCTTTCTATAAACAAACCGACTGGTACGAAAAAATATTTCTCGCTTCATGGGCAGAATTTGAGGGTTGGCAAAGCGCTAAGGCTATGTCCGAATGAGGACTACACAGATGTGGTGGAAAACGAACAAAGGAAAGAAAAGCTACTAGCAAGATATGTGTATAACGCTAACTCGCTAAACGCAGACGGGGTGGGAGATCCAGATTTTGGTACGCCTGTTTAAACTGTAGATAGGATAAAATAGGGAAGAGATTATAGTTATTTAAAAATAAAACAGTGATGGTAGTCTAAAATTTATAACGTAAACATTTCTTAAATAGTTTTCAAAGCTATGCTAACGTAATCTCATTGGAAGTTGATGTGAATCTGTTCAATGTAACGATACAAATGGTTTTTTATGGCAAATTATTTTTCTCTTTTCAACTAGTGTTTAATATGTGTAATGAAATAAAAGAAGTTTGCACAAAACAAAAATAGTAAATTTTCTGACGTTTCACATACTCCCATGTATTTTTGACCGCTGAACATGATCCCGACGTTTGTTTTACAATAAAAACTAAGGGTTTTAAATAAGTAGATATTTATTTAGATATGTATTCGATGTATTTTTGACTGCTGAACACGATCCAATCAGGTCAGGATTTTTTGTTAACCACGAAAAACAGGTTAAAACAGGCCAAAATAGGATTTAAAATATAAATTAAAGGTTTTAAATAAGTAAACCATGTATTGGATGTATGTTTGACCGCTGAACAAGATACCGATGTTAGTTTCAACCAGCTAGGTCGTGAGTTCTTATTTATCCTGATTTATTCTCTTCTGTGGTACCATAGTCACTTTTCTTACTTTTTGTTGGGTATTTTTCCACTGAAAAATATTATTAAGTTTTTAATGAAAAATCTCCGCGCCAAACGGATCAGACAGAGGTTGGTTCTTGAATACTTGACTGTTTCAAAAAGTCTCACACCTAAAAATATGTAAACTAGAACAATATTATAAACTATAAAATGAAAATTAAAGCTATAGGCAGTTAACGTTTTGGAAGAAAATCTTCCGTTCTCAAAACGTTTTGGGCCGTCAACCATGACAGTTCTTTGTTTATGTATTTCCATAGTCACGTGAGACATTAAATTATATTTATCTTATTTATCTCCAATATTAAGTAACATTTTCATGGAAAATTTTGAGGAAAGTAATATTAATAATCTAGCTTATAAACCCATTGTATGGTGGAGATATGTAGATGACATTTTTGCTATATGGCCTTATAGTAAAGAATGTTTAAGTAATTTTTTGAATCAGATTAACGAAAAAGAACCTTCAGTTAAATATACAATAGAAATAGAAAATATAATGAATTACCTTTCTTAGATATTATAATTAAAAAAATTAGATAACACATACCAAACCAGTGTATATAAAAAACAAACACACACAAACAGATACTTAAATTTCAATTCATATCAACATATTAGTGTTAAGAAAGGAGTTGTTAAGTGCTTGTATGACAGCCAAAATTATTTCTTCAAATGATGTAATATTAAGGAACGAAAAGCAATTTATAAAAACGGTCTTATTAAATAATCAAGATCCTGAGAGTTTTGTTGAGTCAGTTATTGAACATTGGTAGTAGACAGAATATACTGTCACAACCTGAGGCATTTAGGTGAATGGCAGTAATTCTGTAAAATGGGTTGGGTTAAGTTCCGTATTTGGCACTTGATTCCCTACCTGTCGCTGGTTTTCTCGTACTTCGTGCGGACTGTATTATTTCATTTATTTTCACTATTAGCTTTGGAATGAAACAAACAACTAAAGTTTCATATACCTTTAATAAACTTTGGTATAACACATAATAAACACAATATTTCAACAAGAGCTCTAGTTAGCACTGTTACTTGTACATACATTTTTCTGCTACTGATTTGCGTGCAGCGTCGGGTTACACCCCACCACACTCGCTCACATGAGCGCCGGCTGACCGGTGATTGGTCTGTTTAAAAATATAAAATATAATTTCCCGCTTGGGTAGCAAATGGACATAACATACCGGCCGCCTTGAAATAATAAATTTCAACACATCAAACTAAACATATTTCAATATAGAATAAAGACAATTATAAACCAACAAAATATAAATCAAACAGAACAGCTTACTTAAAACTAAGACAAAATTTTACAATGATTAAGCACTCAGAATTTTCTCTTCTGATATCACTGTGCCCCTTTCATTTCCATCAAATGGTAAAACGCACAATTTCGTAATACTACGTTTGCAAACACCATCGCCAACCTTTAAGGTGGCCACTCTCACTACACCATCGTTGCCTGGATGCACCTGAAGCACTCGACCCAGTCTCCATAGCAGCGGGGGAAGATTGTCCTCCTTCACTAGTACGAGCGCACCTGGTTGCAGCAATTGCTCGAAATTTTGCTTCCACTTTACTCGAGTTTGAAGCTCCGAAATGTACTCACGATTCCATCGCGACCAATAATGTTGTATCATTTGTTGATTGCGGTTGTGCATGGAAAGTCTATTTTCACGCACCGGTATATAGTTTAAATCTGGCAACGCCGTTAAAGAATGTCCAATAAGCAAGTGTGCGGGAGTTAAAGGATTCAAGTCGTTAGGATCCAAGGACAAAGGACTTAATGGTCTTGAATTCAAGATTGCCTCTATTTGTATTAAGACAGTAATAAAAGATTCGTAAGTCAATAGGGTATCACTTAAAACTCGTTTGAGATGATATTTAAAACTCTTTACCCCGGCTTCCCATATTCCTCCAAAATTAGGAGCTTTAGGTGGTATGAAATGCCACGTAACATTTTCTGAGGCTAATTTTCCCGCCATTTCTTGACCTTGTGAACTAAGCAAATGAGAAATCTCTTGTAATTTGTTATTGGCGCCGACAAAGTTTTTCCCATTGTCTGAAAAAAGATTTGAAGGCCTGCCACGTCTGGCGGCGAAACGTCTAAATGCAGCGATAAATGCTTCGGCAGTCAAATTAGACACTAACTCTAGATGAACAGCCTTAGTGACTAGGCAAACAAATATGCATACATAAGACTTAATGCTTTTAGCACCTCTCGTAGATCTGTCCTTTATCATGTGAGGACCAGAAAAATCTACACCTGTATTGTCGAATGGATAAGACTGCTTTAACCGTACTGAAGGTAAGTTACCCATTAAATACTTTCCTGTACTAGGCCTAGCTCTAAAACATACTAAGCATTTGCGAATCAAACCCTTACATAAACTTCGTCCGGAAGTTGGCCAGAATCGCTCCCTAATTGAATTTAATAGCTGCTGCGCTCCGCAATGCATTAAGCGCTTATGTTCACTCTGCAAAATTAATTCCGTTAATTTGTGCTTATTTGACAATAGAATTGGATGCGTTCTGTCGAAATTAAGATCGGCATTTTGAAGTCTACCGCCCACTCTAATGATTTTATTTTTATCCATAAAAGGATTCAAACTTAAAATGTTACTTTTCGCTCTGATCGATTTACCCTTGCTAAGATTTTCATGTTCGGTTAAAAACGCTTGACGCTGGCTACACCTTACCAAGACATTTAAAGAATTTTGTAGTTCTAAAGGCGTTAAATTTCCCACAAACTTGACATTGGAAGTTTTGCAATTGTTACAAAATCTTAAAATGTAGGCAACTATTCTTTGCAACCTATTTAATGTAGAAAATCTTTCGAATATATCAGACTCGCCCTTTACAACTTGTTGAGTTGCGACAACGTTAGCAACAGTACGCCTCTCGGGCACTTCGCTTAAATTTAAATTTATTTTATTTTTTGGCCAATTAGCGTCATCCTCTTGAAGCCACTCTGGACCATTAAACCATAAGGTACAGTTTAAAATAGTGTTTACATCGCACCCCCTAGAAATAATGTCGGCAGGATTGTCCTCCGATCTGCAATGATACCAATCATTTATATTTGTTAGTTCCTGAATTTGACTAACTCGATTTGCGACGAAAACCTTCCAACTTTCAGGATAACCTTTTATCCAATGCAAAGTTATACTAGAATCCGTATAATAAAAAAATCTATCAAATTTGATATTAATGGTATCTCGCACCCGCTTTACCAGCTGAGCTAGCAATAGCGCGCCACTGAGCTCTAGTCTTGGCAACGTAATAAATTTAATTGGAGCTACGCGTGATTTTGCGCATAACAAATTAGATGTGTATTGACCACTTGGCATTTTGCACCTTATATATAAAGAAACTCCGTACGCCACTGTAGACGCATCGCTAAAACCGTGCAGCTCTACTAAAATCGCATCACTACCTAGGCAGTACCTAGGTATGCTTAATTCATTTAAACGTATCAGCTCACTTCTAAATTGTTGCCACCTATTATAAATTTCATCAGGAACCTGGTCGTCCCATCCAATTTTCGCCTGCCACAGCCTTTGAATTAATAACTTGGCAACAATAATAACCGGCCCTACTAACCCCAGCGGATCATAGATTTGGCTTATTATCGATAATATCGACCGCTTAGTCGCATTCCCATTGAAATTACTAACCGAATAATGAATAGAATCACTAGTCGAATTCCAATAAATTCCTAAAGTTTTATTGTTTTCATCAGGTCCTATACGTAAAATACTTGAATCTAGATTTTTGTTAACTTGAAATTCGTTTACAATGTCGTGTCTGTTGCACAGCCATTTTCGCAGCTCAAATCCACCGCTAGCTAATATATTTTGAATTTCACGTTGTAATTGAATTATATCTTGGACCGAATCACCGCCTGAGAGAACATCATCCATATAAAAATCGTTTTTTATAATATCGCATGCCTTTGGAAATGCTAAGGCGTTTTCATTTGCCAATTGGTGCAAACATCTAATTGCAAGGTAAGCAGCGGACGCTGTGCCGTAACTTACGGTTGCAAGCTCGTAACATTTTAATGTCTCGTCGGGTTCCGATCGCCAAAATATTCTCTGAAAAGCCCTATCTGCTTTATTTAACTTAATTTGTCTGTACATTTTCGATACATCTCCTGTGAAAACATATTTATGAGACCTATATCTAAGGAGTATATTAAATAAATCACCCTGTATATTGGGTCCACTATGTTGCACGTCATTTAGAGACAGCCCACTGGTAGTTCTCATAGACGCATCAAACACTACTCGTGTGCGCGTAGTAAGACTAGATTCTTTTACCACCGCGTGATGAGGCAAATAAAAATTTAAATCATCCTTGTACTCGTCCTCGATTATTTCGTGCATATGACCTAAGTTAATATATTCAGCCATAAAATTTTGATATTCAATTTTTAGTTTATTATTTTTACTTAATTTTCGTTCTAGAGACTGAAATCTTTCTAAAGCAAATTGTCGCGACTCCCCTAGAAGATTTTTATTTTCCTTAAAAGGAACACTGACGCTAAATCGCCCCTGCGCATCTCGCCTATGATTTTTAAGAAAATGATTTTCACAAAAGAAATCGGAATCATTTAACATTTGTTTTGCAGGTGCACTGCATTCCTCTATCAACCAGAATTTTTGTAACTGTTCATCTAAATATTTACAATCACTTGTGCTCGTAGATAGACAAGAAATAGATTTGGTTTTATTAAACCTTACATTTAAGTTTCCACCGACTACCCATCCAAAAACAGTTTTTTGTAATGTCAGCTGTCCGTTACCTACTCGCAATTGACCTTGACGCAATAATTGCCAAAACATATGGCAACCCAATAAAATATCTATCTCCCCGCTTATATTAAAACGCGGATCGGCTAGACGAATGTTTTCAGGAATATTTACTTCATTTTTATTAAATGAATTCGACGGTAAATTTTCCGTGATAGTGTTTATCACCAAAAACGTCAAATCTGTCTTGAACGTGTTATATTTTGAACTAATTTCAATATTTACAGCGTGCTTAATGTTAATAGGATTTTTTCCCATACCACTAACAGCGTGATTAATTTTATTTTTTGTTAAATTTAACCTTTCACATAATTTTTCAGTACAGAAATTGCTCTGAGCACCTGTGTCTAATAGGGCTCGAATATTAAAATAATTTCCGCTATAATCTCGCGCTTGAACTACGGCGGTTGCTAACAATACCTGAGAAATTTTATTTAAAGAGTGCGCATTTACTGTCGCATTCGCTCTTTCTACTTGCTCGTTCTCTAAATTATTATTTTCAGCCGAAATAGCTATATTTACTTTACTTTCCGGTTCTTTTTCGAAGTGCAACAATGAATTGTGTTTTTTGTCACACTTTTTGCACGACGGCATTTTACAATGTGCTACCGTGTGGTCTGGTTTCAAACAGTTCACACAAAGATTCAAGTTTTTAATTTGAGTTAGCCTTTCTCGTGGCTCGAATTTTAATAATTTGTTACAACTGTACACCGAGTGTGCTTC
This sequence comes from Stenurella melanura, assembly GCA_963583905.1. Lineage (NCBI taxonomy): Eukaryota > Metazoa > Arthropoda > Insecta > Coleoptera > Cerambycidae > Stenurella > Stenurella melanura. Next base: position 13,139,700 of record OY757311.1, read on the forward strand.
CTTACAGAAGTAACATGCGAATTTGCTCGCGGCTACATAAGCATTAGAGTATTTCTTTTTAGCAACTGCACCACTAGATTGTGCATTTACATTTTTATTTAAAGTTCTATCTTGTAACTTTTCTAGAAGTTGACATTTTTTAGTCAAAAAAGTATTCATGTCAGACATTTTAGGATCTTTATTCTCTAGACAGAAAGTTTCCCACTCGCGCCTGGTTAGTGAATCAAACTTGTTCACTAGCATATAAATTATTAAACTGTCCCATCCGTCCGTCTGTTCACCTAGGGCTTCTAGTTGCCTAAGTCCGACGGTGGTATTGTCCAATAAATCACGTAATTCTTTATACGATTCTTTTTGCACACGCGGTTGCTCCCACAATGCGCGTATATGATTCTGTACAGTTAACCCTTTGTTCTCGTATCTCTCTTTTAAACTTTGCCACGCGATTTTATAATTTGTCGCGGTACCTGGCATCGCCTTTATTATATTTGCGGCTTCTTTTGACAACGCATTTCTTAAATAATAAAATTTGAGCGCATCATCTAGATTATTATCATTGTGTACTAATGCAATGAATGTGTCATGAAATTCACCCCAAGATTCTGGTTTGCCGTCAAACTGTTGAAGTTTTAGAGTTGGTAATTGTACATTTTGTTTTTTAGTCGTTTCACCGACTAACTTGACAGAGCCTTCATTTCTCTTATTATTATAAAATATTTCAATAATACTTCTAATCGCGCCTACTAAATAAAAATATTTATTCTCAAATTCTTCTCGTTCACTTAGTTCGATCTTCAAAATTTCACCCTTCTCGGCGGTTAAAATATCAATTTGACCCTGAACTTCATTAAATTCATCCCAAACGGGCTCTAATTTATTTAATCGAACTGACAATGTTGAGGCTAGTTCCTCGTCGATTGCACCCTTGTCGATGCTTTCAAAAAATGTATTTTCTCTAGTTATACGTGCCTTTTTTTGACCCCTAGTAATTTTTAATGTGGCTAGATCCTCCATTTTATTTTTTAATAGGTTACTGACACAAAATACAATATTAAAATGTTCACTTTTAACTACTCAATTAGTTAAACTTGATTATACCCTTATTTGTATAAACTAAAGTGATTTTACTGCTAGACCAGTTAATATTTAACAACTCAATTAGTTAAATACTTGTTTATATTCTTATTTAAAATGCTTTTTTACTGCTAGGCCAGTATATTTTTTACAAGTAAATAAGGTATACTACTCAACTAGAAAAACTGCGTATTATAATAATAAACAGAGACAATCTTATATTGGAAATACTATAGGATAGAAAAAGAGAGAGATATGTGAAATGGAACACACTTACTTGTTACTTCTTGTTGCGCCGCGAATCTCTCGGTACGCCAACTTCTTTCAAGGTTGTCTGGATACAACGATGAAATCTTCACATTCCAAAACTAAAATGCCTGTATTTTCACCGACTTGAGGGAATGAAAATACGTAATTTCCTTACAACTTGAATAACCATATATTTTGGCTGAAGAACTATGTTAAATCTGGCTGAAGGACCATGTAAAATGGGTTGGGTTAAGTTCCGTATTTGGCACTTGATTCCCTACCTGTCGCTGGTTTTCTCGTACTTCGTGCGGACTGTATTATTTCATTTATTTTCACTATTAGCTTTGGAATGAAACAAACAACTAAAGTTTCATATACCTTTAATAAACTTTGGTATAACACATAATAAACACAATATTTCAACAAGAGCTCTAGTTAGCACTGTTACTTGTACATACATTTTTCTGCTACTGATTTGCGTGCAGCGTCGGGTTACACCCCACCACACTCGCTCACATGAGCGCCGGCTGACCGGTGATTGGTCTGTTTAAAAATATAAAATATAATTTCCCGCTTGGGTAGCAAATGGCCATAACAAATTCCATATATACATGGTTTATTGGATAAATTATGAAAAATTGGAAATAGGTTTTCCGTATGAACGGTTTTTCAAATGGGCTCCACGCTAAGATCGGTTTTATCAAAAACCAAACCTCTACATATTGTTCAAAATTTAAAAAATTGTATTTACAGTGTTCCGTATGAGTGCTGAAAACATTACGTAGGTGAATCATCTAGACCTTTCAGCGTAAGGCTTGGTGAACATAGAAATAATGCTAGAAGAGGAGAATTTGAAAAATCCAAAATTTGTGAACACGTGTGGGATAATAATCACAGGATTAAATGGGACTCGGGGAAGATTTTAGGAAAAGATAGTAGCAGAACTAAAAGAAAACTTAAAGAATCCACGATTATTTTATTAAACGGGGATAGATGCGTTTCAAATTATTCAATAGATTTTTGTACTAGTTGGTTGCCCATCCTTAGAGACGAAGTAAGTAAAAATAAGATAAATATAATTTAATGTCTCACGTGACTATGGAAATACATAAACAAAGAACTACTGTCACGGTTGATGGCCAAAAACGTTTTGAGAACGGAAGTAGATTTTCTTCCGAAACGTTAACTGTCTATAGATTTCATTTTCATTTTTTAGTTTATAATATTGTTATAGTTTATATATTTTTAGGTGTGAGACTTTTTGAAAAAGTCAAGTATTCAAGAATCAAACCTCTGTCTGATGATCTGTTTGGCGCAGAGGTTTTTTTCATCAAAAACTTTTAAATATTTTTCAGTGGCAAAATACCCAACAAAAAGTAAGAGAATCTGAATATGCCACAAATTTGCGTATTGGTTTCCTTTTTCGTTTTATTTCTTTCTTTTTCACATCGCTCTTCAATGTCCAACACATATTAACATCCCATCGACCTTGATATCTACGCTCCAATACTATTATGTCTTGGTGAAAACATTCACCGTGCTGTTCAGTATTATCACCTAAATTTTCTGGAAACTGGTCTAAATGAGAATGTAGGAAATGTAGTTTCAAATTGATTAGACAAACTAATTTCTCGAATTTTTCTATCATGTTGGATGCTATTTATTTGTAGTTTTTTCTCTTATTGTTTCCTAAAAATTTATCAACAACTTCTGTAAAGTTCTGCCAAGCTCCCTTTTCCGTATCTGACATTGTAGTGATGAATTTCTTATCTCTTAACATTTTCCTTAATTGTAGACCATCAATTTGGTATTTTTAACCTTAATAGTTTGTGTTTAAAAGCGTGTTTTTTGATTTTTTAGAATTATTTACTTAGTTTCTTTTTAGTCTTGTTCCGATTAAAATAGTGTGTTTATTACATAAAATTCCTTCCGTATAAATGACAAAACCTATTCAACATTCTGAATCCACCATTTTGAATTCTTAAATTTCGACTAAATATTTATAATCTGTGATCATGAAAATCCCCAGATACTAATTTTCATATGACCATAAATTACTAAACTTACCCGCCATTTTGAATTGCTAAATTTCGGCCATAGATTTTTAATCTGCAAACTTGATAGCCCTCTGATATTGATTTTCAGTCGAATCAGATGATAAAACCTATCCGCCATGTTGACGCCGCCATTTTGGATTTTTTAGTTTTGATAACAGATTTGTAATTTGCGATCTCAAGAATCCCCAGATATCAATTTTTAGTAGAATCGGGTATTAAATGACAATAGACTATCCGCCATATTTGACACGCCATTTTGGATTTTTCTTTAGAAAACGTCTAATCGTATTGTCGAGTGAACCATATGCATGTGCCAAGTTTCGAGTCAATATGACATCTAGAAGTGCGTGAAAAGTGAGTTACTTACAATGTTACGGGTCAAGTTATTAAAAGCATATTAAAAAAACATACGATTCGGATATCAATCGATGAAAACTTAGCTCTATTCAAATAAATCTCGATATCTTAGATTTAACAGAGATATTCAGAGGTGACGTGTATAGCATTAAATATTTAGAAATATCCCATGCATTAACAAGTTGTAATGTATTTTTTCTAGTATGAAGCTCTCGCTAGCAAATCAACTATGTGTTCAAAATCATTACATTGTTGAGGATTCACATCAACTGTATCTACGTGAAAGTTTACACTATACTCTTAAACTCACTTTAGATAAATTTAAAGGAATAAATTTAATACTATATTTCGTACGTATAACATAATAATTATAACTTTCTTTCCCTTATCGAAACAATAAGTATTTGGCTTAAGCTTCGTTGTTATGAGTTTAGCGATAACTTTTTTATACAAAGAGCACAATTTTGGCCATCCTGCGTTTTTTAAATCATTTTGCAATATGTACATGACATTTTATTTATTCGACAAATAATGGCATATATTAAGCTGTACTTATAGGTAAGAGTAATCTTTTGCATTAATACAGTAAAATTTATTATGGAACAAAATTAGTAACTGAATTTGGCAAAAACTCATAAACAAAGTATACATGCAATATACAAAAAAATATATAATATATATACTTTACAATGCAGTTACAGGCATTCGAAAAAAATATTTAAACAGTTTTAAAAAAAAGTTGAACATATTTTTTTTTCCTGTAATTTGCATGAGTAGTACCATTTTCAGAAAAAAAAACTTAAAAAAAATATAACAAATTTCATAAATTGTTTATACCATTTTTTTTTTAATTTTTTTTAATGGAAAAAATCAGCAAAATTAACTACTTTTCGTTCCTTGATATTAATTGTGAGTATTTTATAAATTATAATTTTAAATTTCAACAATTTTTTTATAAAAAAGAGACTTGATTTTTATTTTTATACTACATATAGCGTACATTTAGGGAATGCAACTGCTGCGAATTCCCTAAATGGTGTCAAGCAAACTTGCTTGCTTATAGTAACATTTAGCCACTGCTAAATGTTACTATAATTGAGGTTATGTCATATCATGGAAAACGTTTATAGTTATTAATAAATAATTATATAATTTTAATTCTTTATTCTGTATTTTTGAAGAAACAAGTACCATAGTTTTTCAAAGAAGACAAATACCAAAGAATGAAAAAAAGTGAGGTTAAGTTTCAGCACTGACTAACCTCTGCATGAAACATTTCGGCTGACCAAAGCACTCATGCAGGAGTTTGTGGATTGTGGTCAATGCATTTTCAGCCTTGTTGTTTAGGAAACTGCTGCTTGGAAATATACCAACAGTTGCATTCCCTAAATGCTCCATTGAATGTTAAAAAAATATTTTTGAAAAATACATTTGTTATAAATTGTTTATAACAATTTTTAATACAAAATTTATTTAAAAAATATTAAAAAATCGAATTCTTCGCTGTCAAACATTAAAAGCAGTGGTTTTTAAAAGTCAGTCGATTACATCGTTCACTCCTCAACAAGAGGTGGAACGAAATAGGGTTGTCCATTTAACTAACACTAACTCACTGTCTAAGTTTCAATACAATTGAATGGACGGACATTTTGAAATTTGTTCAAAATTCGACTAACACAGTGATGAAAAAATTTAAATTTTTTCTTAACAAGTGGTATTACCTTTTTTTAGAATTGTGCCTATCAAATGTAATATACTCTTCGTTTTCTTAGTTGTGGAGAGTATAGTAAATGGTGAAGTTCGACCCTCGTAGTTGAAATTCTACTACGGGATTATAGTTCTTTTAAATATGAGGGTTTTTAGGAAAAATTGTCAAAATCGAAATATTTCGACAATTTCTCCTAGACCGTAGGACCAATTCGAATTATTTTTTTGCCGACTTTTAGAAAGAGAATTGTTTGAATCGGTTTATAGAAGTAGAAGAAATCGACGAAATGCGGGGTTATCTTTTAAGAGTGAACGCCAGCCACCTAAGGCTAGTGGGGAGGGGGATATAGTGCCAAATGAGGAGATATCTCCTTAATAATCAAATTTTAGCCAAAAATAGTCTTCAACAATCATTAAAATTATGATTAACAATAAGCTGTTTTTGGCAAATTGGGTGATGTTGTTTAACTGAAAATAAGTTAAGTTGTACATAAGTAAATACTACAGGATTGTTGAAGACTATTATTTTTGGCTAAAATTTGATTGTTAAGGAGATATCTCCTTGTTTGGCTTTTTATCCCCTCTCCAACTAGCCTTAGGTAGTGTTCACTCTTAAAGCAAATCTAGCTATGAATTCTGACCCCACTTAAGATGCCGTAATTCGAAAATAAATGTTTATTTGTTTACTTAACCAAATTACCAGTTTTAGGTTTTTTAGTCATACACTTATATGTACCAGAAATAACATCCCCAGATTTTGACATAGTGTTATAAACGAACTAGTCTAATATTTATTACAAAATTATTGAAAAAAAACTAGTTCTAATGGTTTAATGGAATATATCTCGTACAGAATGTGTGCCGTTATTTATCGAATGACCTATTGCTCAAAATAAAATAAAAAGTATTAAGTGATGACCCCAGGGCGTTTTTATATTTTGCATTATGTTGTAAGAATTTAAAATCTTAAACTTTAAATAATTATTCATAATCCCACATAGAATTTAAGCGTTTTGATTCAAAGAGTAATATGCCTGCTGTTTGTTATAATGAACCTGTAATAGTTATTATTTATTGCCAATAATTTAATATTGTGAGAATGTTATCTTTAAAACATATCTGTCAAAATAAAATCTGCTGCTACTTCTGAAGATTCTCATGTTTGGTTTTATTTTAAGACATAGTTTTCCTCCAGCAGTTTATTTTTAAAGGTAAGAGAGGGTTTAAAATTAATTATTATTTGTTTGCTTGTAATTGTTAAAAAATAAAAGATGAGTTACTACTAACCAATTTTTGAACTGTTTTCTGTAGCTAAAGTTGGTAGTTTGTATTTTATTTAACGCAATAATTTGGGCACCAGGTTAATTTATAGATACTGCGAATTATTTACTAAATATAAATTTCTACGACCTTTAGTATAATGAATATTTCCGAAAACAATAGTGCACGAAATTTCACTAATTTCATCGATTTCATCGAATTTTCATGTAGACATTTTTATTGTACGAGAACGATCTTAAAATCACACGCTGGTCACAAATTTGTCAGCATCTGTCAAATACCCGCAATGTTTACTTTTGTGTCAAAAGTCGTAGATACACTAGACGTTTCTTTATTATGGTTCCCATGGTAACTAAGCGTTTACTTTGTTGCGCGGCGAGCGACAAAGTAAAGAAACGCTGGCTCCTCGGAAAAGTGCACTTTACGCTTTCTTTGGAAGCGCAAAGTTGCACTTTTCACTCGGTTGTAGAAAAAATATTTTTTGCAATAATAGATTCATTTGATCTAGATAATTTTTTTTAATAAAAATTGTCTAGTATTATTTTTGATTTTTTAAGTTTTATTTACTTCAAAATTATAGCAGTCGGACGTTGAAGCTACATTCCTCACGAGCATTTAAAAAAAATGTATATATTAAATTTGGTCGAAAATTGAGTTGGCAGGCGATTATTGTCCACAAATGTAGCTTTTTACCCTACTGTGTGTCATAGTAGGTTCAAAGGTGTTCGAGATAGGGACCGTCAGAGAAACTTTTTTTTCAACTAAAAATAATTTTTATCTGTAAAAAGGATTCTCAGATGAAAAAAAATGTATTCATCATTTTTTTTTTTTGAGAATAATGTACTGTACTAGTTTGAATTGGTTAAGCCATGAAAACAAAAGTTATTACAAGTGTCAACTTATTTAAATAAAAAAATGTTTAATTTGTAAAATCAATTCAAACCAATACTATACATTATTTAACAAAATATGAAGGATACATTTTTTTCATTTGAGTGTCCGTTTTACAGATAAAAGTTATTTTTGGTTTGGCTCAAAAACGGGCCCTTTTTACAGCTATAGTAGTAGATCTGGCAACACTGTACGTAAACACCTGTGTGAATAAAACAATATTAATTCTTTTTTATATTATTTATTAATTAACCTGTTAACCATCTAACAAAATAGTTTATTTACAGTGATTACCTTATAACTAACTACCATAGACATAAAAAAAATACCTATTATTAAAACACCTTATTTGTATTAAGACATACAACGTTAAACTAGGTACTTTAAACAATTATACAGGTCTGAAAATGTTATATAAAAAAGATATATATTATATATACAGGGAGGTTTCCGGGCAAATAATTTAAAAAGTAAAAAGATAAATAAAACTTTAAATATTCATTATTCTTGATAAAATGTAGAAATCATTGAAATTTAAGAAATTCCCCCTGCATGTCTTCTGCTTCTGAATACCCTATATTACACAATAGTATACAACTAATATAAATACACTATATAAATTTTCTTCAAAAGTTGTAGAAAATAAATTCATCATGATGTATAAATAATATATGATAATTCATCTGGATGTTAGTGCAATAGGTACCTTCTTTCGTGCTAACCGAATTAAATGTACATACCGAGTGATGTAACTAAAAGTCAACAAAATATTCGCTTTTGTTCACTCACCAAAAAAACAGCTCATGCCGATTTACGCCTCGCAACCTTATTATTCATATAAACATCTCATTAAACAAATGGCAACGATAACTTGATCTCAAGGAAAAGAGAATTTAAGTTTCAGTTTTAAAGAGCGAGAATACTAACAAAAGAACGATGGTAAACACGATTCCATTCAGTAATGGCAACTTTCAATCAGTTTAGGTAGTCAACACGAAAGAAAGTAAACTAACATAAAAATAGTACTATACAGGGTCATTCATTGCATAGGAAAAAAATTCACCTTGCACATCCTTGCGATATATTATGAAAAAGTCGATACAGATTTAGATTCGATACTGAGTCCTACAGCAGCAATGATCATACATTGTAAATTTAAAATTGTAATTGTTCTGGTGTCCCAATGAATTTTACCTAAAACGGGTCTCTTTTAACATCAATGACACTAAATTAAGGGTACCGTAGGTACTGTAGGTGTAGAGAAACAGTCAATAATTATTGACCAGGACCCTGCACATTAATTATGAAAAGAGGCCCATCTTTATATTGGCTAAAAATGCATTATGTTATAGTTTACGATTCACTGATCGAAATTTCTGTTTGAACCGTTAACATTTCGTCATTACATGATGTCAGAAATAAAATAGTTTTCTTCTGTTTTGTGAACGATGCTACGATACTCCTGGAGATTGTTTATGATGAACTGAACCCGCTGAAATGCTCCACCACATACTGTTTGTTTTTGACGTAACATAACTTTTGAACCCAACGATTTACGAAGCTGTCATCTGACATCAAAATATATTTAAAAAACTCGGCATCTTCGACTGTTAATAATGTAAATCTTGAACAAATTGCATGGAGCAGGTAAGACGTTTTAACATTCATCTGTATATGTCTATATCTACCATCAATGACTGGGCTCGTCTTTTTAACCATATTTAAATACATTTTTTACGAATTATTTAAATACACTTTTATGTTCAACTTTGCCATGAGCCTTGGTAAATTTTTTATTTTAGAGATTGGAATTAGTTTATTTATTAATTATTTTAAGTTTTATATTCACTCATTCAACCATCCAATTGCCATGGCACTTCACGCTGTGCATGTCTGGCTGGTTCTGAGTATGCCTTGTGACCATGAGAACGTTTGATCAGTGAGTCGTAAATTATAACATTAAATTTTTGGCCAATTTGAATGAGGGTCATTTTCCATAAGGGAGGTATATTCTTTCATTTCTGACATATTACAAATTAATATTCACCAGTCAGAGATTTTTCGACTAAATAATACAAACCTTTTTTGCTTGAAATCTTGAAATATCAACAAGGTGAATGTTTTTCCTCAGGGTAATGAATCACTACACATTCAAATTTAAAGCATGGTTTTACCTTCTGTTCATGATACAACGTACTTCATAAAAATATATATTTTTTTTTATTTATTTTAAAAAGTAACAAACTTAATGTTAATATACAGGATGTCATAAAAAAGGGGTCAGGTACACACATCAAAACGATGAAGAAAGTTCTTATTATAAATCTAGATCAATAGATATACTGAAAGGAAAATAAATCTTCTGAAAAAATTTCACTGCTATGGCCAGAAAACGAACCTGGGCCTTCATGGTGAGTGTTAAATGTGCTCACTTCTTGACCAAACTGTTATTATAATGATTCCTTAACAGTCCGGACGGTAAGCAACAAAATACCACACCCATACCTTCAATTTAAGATGTGTTGCCAAGGTGGCACCCCCTGCAGGGGCGTGATTGCATACCAATCAGGGACAATTTTCAAGAAAATCGTATATTTGGCGTATTCTAGTGTAGTTTTTTTCTGCTAATGGCTCTAGTTGGATAAGAAAATGCATTTCTCGCGGTGGAAAAGGTCGAGAAAAGCCGAAATATTCGGGTAGCATACCTTCAAGGGGCATGAAATACAAAAATCGGGAATTTTTAACTTCCTCATCAGCGTCACAAGTGGACACATCTTGTTCGTTATTCTGACCTCAATGGGGTCTAGAAAAGTCATATTGGAATGTAGGCGTTAGCAGACAACATAATTTTGCCCCAATAGTTAGTTTGGTATGGTACAAAGTATATGGTTTGGCGCAGACGGCGAAACTCAAGTTTTATGACGTATGCACACACGTGTAATAGCACAGGTCTATCCCTGCTATTCCTTTATAGTAGACGGGTAGTTAAATGAAAGTAACAAGCAGCAAGTACTACGTCAAGCAAACTATACTAGCCACGCGATCCAGCAACACCGCTGCTCGTGCTCCAAGCCGACTCTGCAGATTTCCTGCATTGTTACCAAGCACAAGGATTGGTATAAATGCGTGCTTTGCCAAAGTATAAGTACCAAAGAAAATAAGGACATCGGGTACCTGAAATTGGCAAATAATGTGGAAATGTTTGAATCTGCGGGTCATATGTAACCCAATATTGATACTGAGCTGGAAAAGCAATCTAGTAGACCAGTTGAAAACCAACCATGCAGTTTACCACACAAGCTGCTACTTGCAATTTAGTGACAGTAGACTTCAAAGAATAAAAGAGAAGAAATGGCTATTTGACTTGGAAAATGTACAACTCACAACTTCAGCATCAACGAGATCACAAATGAACTCGTCTATCAGCCCCTATGTTGAAGACACTTGCATTTTTTGTGATTTAGCTGGCACCAGGATGCACCCACGTAGTGCAGTCAGTACATGCGAGGGTGAGAAACAGCTATCGTTTAACCTATTTCTTTTTTACAAAACCAGATTCTTTACTGTACGAAGCTAACTATTGTGTTAAAATTATGTTGTCTGCTATCGCCTACACTCCGATATAACTTTCCTAGACCCCATTCAGATCAAAATAACGAACAACATTGGTCCACTTACGATGCTGATTGGGGAAGTTAAAAATTCACGATTTTTGTGTTTCATGCCCCTTGAAGGTAGGCTATCCGCATTTTTCCGCCATTTCCAACCTTTCCATCATGAAGAACGTCTTTTCTTATCCAACTACAGCTGCTAGCAGAAAAAAGGGCACTAAAATATGTCAAATACACGATTTCTTAAAAATTGCCCCTGATTGGTACGCAACCACCCTTTACACGCCCTTGCAGGGGGTGTCACCTTGGTAACTTATCTTAAATCAAAGGTATGGGTGTGTACAACATTCGTGCAAAACGGGATCGTGGAATCGTCACGTGCAAGGAGGTTGTCACTTACCAACTGGATTATAATGGATAGAATATACTTGAAGTTGGAAAAATACTCAAATTATAGAAGTATCCATTTATTGAAATACTCCGAACATTCTGATTATTAGTAAATCATCCGAGTAATATCATTTGGATGATTTTTACTGTTCGGAGATCTATGCTTAGTTCTAAATTTCACGAGATCGGATGAAATAATTTCGATACCGAGTTCCAAATGATACAAGATTTACTTTCCACTGACAGATTCTGAAAACGTCGCACATTTGACTCATAATTCACATGCTCTGTGAATAATATCTTATATGTATGTATAATTACATAAAAATAAATTAAAATGGCTAAATTGTTTTAGTTGTGCTTTCATGACTAGATACACTCATTCAAATATGTTTTTCATTTGTTTCATATATACTTAATTATTTCCGCATCCACTTAGTGGAGTGTATAAGTATAACAATCGTAAAAAAACGTTCTGTTTGTCTGTCTGTCGGTCGGTCTGTTTGTAACTTTTTTTGTGAGCACATTTTCTCACAGACGGTATAAGATTTTTTTTAAATATGTCTATGTCTAGACGATTTATTAATCAATTTCATTTTACATACATCAATACTGTAAGAAATAGACATTTTTCAAATATTTTCTTAAAACTTAAATATAAAACAGTTTCGAATAGAGAATTTATTATCTGGAACCTGATATCTCATGAATATTCCGATCATGGAAATCATCCAAATTTTGATATTTCAATTTCTAAAATCATCCAATTATGCTCATCGCTAATTATAATACTGTACTTGTAAGTACAGGTTTCGATTGATTTGGTTTTTTTTATTCATGGTTGATGCATAATGGGACTGCTCTGTGCTATGCCTGAGCGATGGATTGGTTAAGCTAGACTTATAAGCCAACTCAAGCTTATTGTATATTCCCAGCCAGTTATCACAGGGGAATAATTTCATCAATAATTTCTTCAAATTAGAAGAAAAATCACTGATTTTGGGAAATTTTTCCTATATAGCTAAGCCGCCCATATAGAAAGTTGTCTTATGTTATGTTTTTTTGGCCATTTTGGCGGTTTTTTGCATTTTGCTGCAAAACTATGCATTTTTGAGAAAATATGACCTAATTTGATATTGTAGATCTAGCGATTCTCTACAACTTTTGTTCCCTTCATTTTTTCTGAAATTCCGCTTAGTTACGCCGCTAGAGCGCGCTGAAGCTTATGTAAATGTATACATTTTTATGGTGTTTGATTTTAAACCATGCATTTTATAAAAAAATATCAAGATATCAAAGTTTTAGATAAAAAAATGTTCGACCAATTTTGTTCTTTGTTTTTTTTCAGTCGCGGGGTTTTGCGCGGAAAAAAAATATGGCGCATATATTTTTGATATATCGGTAAAGCTATGCATTTTTTTAGGGTACTCGTCAATTATATAAAAATTTGGTGAGCAAAAAGAAAATAATTTTTTTTGAAACCCATCATTTATTTTTTACACAGCTGCGCATAGAACGGTGCATCTAATAGTATGAACTACGCGCATTCAGCTGTAGTGGTCGTGATGGGCCTTTTTGTATATGTCATCCTTAATGTCATCTATATTAGCTTAGCCGGTAAAAAATATTGAGTAGAGGGAGGTGGACGGGCAAAATACTACAGCTGTTCACAATGCCTATATTTTTTTCTATCCGCTCAAGAGTATTGAAAAAAATGTTTTTCGCCCTCTACCGGCAAAACCACGAAATAAAAATAGAGAACAAAATTTGTCGAAATTTTTTTTATCTACAACTTTGATATCTTGATATTTTTTTATAAAATACATAGTTTCGGCTTAAAATCAAACACAAAAAAAATGTATTCATTTACATAAATTTCAAAGCGCTCTAGCAGTGCAACTAAGCGGAATTTCAAAAAAAAATGAAAATAACAAAAATTGTAGAGAATCGCTAGATCTACAATATCAAATCAGGTCACATTTTCTCAAAAATGCACAGTTTTGCAGCAAAACGCAAAGAACCGCCAAAATGGCCAAAAAGACATATATATGTAGCTATATCTAAAAAACAACCCTTTTTTTCATGCGCTTGGTGAAGAATATGTTAACACAACCCCAAGGCAACTTTCCATACGGGTGGCTTAGCTGTAGGAAAAATTTCCCTCAATTTTCCTAATTTGAAGGGACTACAATGTGTTTGGAGTTAATGTGTAAAAATATGCAATATTCATTGCTTCCTTAAATGCGTTGTCTCTATAATGTTACATTTTTAATACAATTTTGATATTAATTTCTTAAATGAATTTGGCATACATGTAGTAATTTTTTAATATTGTAACCTACCAATTCATTTGCTTACTACATCAAACAACAGAAAGTGGGCATTTAAGTAAAGATCTTGATGATCACATGTCATACTAAATAAATACCCTATACATGCTCAATCTAATGTCGCAATGAGGTGTTTGGGCTGACATTCTGTCTTGGCTTTACATCACTTGTTATGTTAAAATGATATAACATTTAACCAAAAAGTGACATCACTTGGAATTTTAATTTTTTCACTTGTTGAGACAATTTAAACGATATTGTTAGTTAATAAACTATTAAATAGTTATTCGTGAATCTATGCTAATAAACTTTTTTCATCATTTTGGTAAGTACAATCACCCTTAAAGTAGGCCTATAAGGGTGGTAAGTACTTTCTCTCTTCTATTATACCCTGTATAAACAATAATTTAAAAAAATAAAATAGGGTTTATTTATAAATTATATAAAACAGTGATTGTTGTGCTTGCTTAACTTTTGTTAAGTTGCACATATTTCATGATTTGTAAAGTATATTGTCAATCAGGTTCTCTTAATAAAATTCGGAATATAATTGTTTTTAATTTGAATTATTCCATATTCGATTTTCACGGTTTTTTACCCCTCGAAGCTTATGTGATTATACCACCGAATGAAAAAAATTATTTAAAAACACAACAGAAAACTAGTAAAAAGTTTCGATATTCGCAAACTTGTTGCCAAAAAATTTACTCAAAATTTATCAAACCTAATAAATATAACAAACCATTCTTAACTAAAATAATTTGAAATAATATTAGATAAACTCGTACTTTTCAATTTTGTTAAGGCAAAATTCGAAAATTTTAATAGTTTTTACACACTCTGTTACATAATTTTGTTTTTCAGTGGTGAATACACAAACATAAGTGATGCTAAATTCTTCTACACATTTTTTTGTTTACATTCTGCTAACAAAAAAATAATATTAAAAGAAATATATATGAAAGACTAAAGTGAGACTTTTAAAAGACTTTGTTTTGTCTTAGTAAAATAATACAAACATGCATTTTATACTACCCAATGTATACCTATAATATAGTTACATTAATTATGTTAAAAACATTTTGTGATTTCATTATTTTGTATATGTGTTATGTACAAAGGCAAGTATATGATGTATCTGAAAAATAAAAGAAAAAAAATTAGTCTTGTTTGACAAGTTGTACTTAAGGTAGCCATCTGTCGACATGACTGCCATCTTTTGGATGCCCAGGTACTTTTTAAAATCGCTCAAAGGTTGTAGTGATGGATAAAAGCTGTTATTTTTTAAAAACAGGTTTAACTGCTACTGCTATTTTGAAGTAACAGTTTAAAAATAACAAATCGCTGAGAAGTACTAGCATTCGCATATTGCAGCAGGCAGTTTGCAGTTTGCAAATGTTATTTCAGACATTATTTTTTACATTTTTACTACGTCGTGTTTATTATCTGTTATTTTCGAACATAAATAATAGTCTGTTAATGCTATTTACAAACAGCAGTTAATAGAATAACAGGTTGTTAAATTTAAATAGAAACTCATCTCTAAAAGGTTGGTAGTTTCTCCCGCATGTGTTGCATTGGTTGCTGCTATTTTCTGCTCCGTTTTTCCTGTGCAGCAATGAAAATAATTGGAGTTTCTTGATGTTTATTTACTAAACAGTCAGTGATAAATAAGAAACAAAGATTAATTAAAATGAACGAAGAAAAGAAAATAATACAGAAAGCGATGCGTTTCTGCTGGTCGGATGCCGGATTGTCAACATCGGAGAATTGGCGCGAAATCTCTCAGTGCTACCAACTTCCATCTGTTTTTGATCTTTACTATTAAATAAATCTTGAATTAGATGGACAAATGCCTTTCTCAAGGACCATCAGGTTTTCAGCCATATGTGGTCGGTTTTTTTGTAAGAATCTTATGGGTTTTATGGATTTTGGCAACAATATTACGATAATTTTTTTCGTTTGCCATATGCTCTCCATGTTAAATTTCCCAACTTTGGAGCTTGATACCTTTCTTTATATATGGTAAAAGTGACTTACTCGTGTATTCGAGGCCACATAATTTCCCGATCCCCGAAGTTTCATCAAGATCTAAAGGAATCGCGTTTACCAGACGGCTACCTTAACTTTCTTATTCTTTATTGGGCATAACAAGAAAACATTTGTAAATACTATTCTATTAAATAACCAATATTGTTACTTGTAGAACACATTGAAAGTAGAGTGAGTGAATATTCAACAATTACACCCTAATTTTAGTTCTTAAACAATGATAATTCTATATGTTTTGTTAGACAAATTATGAAGAGGCAGAAGTAAGTTTTTTTAATGAACGCAGTTTCACAAATGGGCACAACATTAAAATCTGATCCAATGGCGTGAGTTTTTCAAAAAGAAATCATTGAAAATAAATGGAAACTTAAGAATCTTATTTTGTTAAAGGATAAATATGCTTCAAATAAAATTATTCCGTGAATTTCTGTGTCTTCTGACTGACTGACCTCTGGCCTCTTTTCTACCTTTTGTCTTCAATTATTGATTACTCCTGTGTCTTTTAGAAACGAATAAATCTGGACATAAGAAACATCTTTGCGTAAAAATTGCGAAAGTACAAGAAACGACATAGGGAAATTTTATTTTAAAGTCAGTGAAATCAGTGAAAACTTTTTAAATCCCAAAAGATAGCTTTCGTCTCTCCATATAGAGTTTTTGGAAGTATACTAAATTCCAACTTTTAAATATAAAAAATGACCATTCCTTAACCCAAAACCGCTGAAAGAAGGCTAGACTTAGAGAAAATGCATTCAAATTATAATTTTCATAACAAAAATTTAATTTTCAATTGAAAATTTTTAAATGATTCTGAAAACTGATTTTCATTCATCAACAAGAGAAAGAAGCACCCAATGGCATCTGAATCCATCTTTACTCATGCCAAAGTGCAAAATAAATTTTAATCAAAATTTTTGGTACTGCATCAAAATCTGAAAATAGGAGACATGGCCAATTCCATATGGGTCGATTATATGAAGGTC
This sequence comes from Stenurella melanura, assembly GCA_963583905.1. NCBI lineage: Eukaryota > Metazoa > Arthropoda > Insecta > Coleoptera > Cerambycidae > Stenurella > Stenurella melanura. Next base: position 13,156,682 of record OY757311.1, read on the forward strand.
AAATTCACGCAATCCTTATCAGGTTAAATGTCGTGAATACGCTTTCATAAGTCGGAGAACTCATATAACTTATATTGCCTAAACAGCATAATCAAAGGTTCTTGATGAATTCATACAATCGTTCATAGGGACTCATAAAGTAAACCCAAGCACCAATTTTTTCAGCCCCAAATCACACTTCCAAAACATATTCTTTAAAGAACACGAATTTTTTTGTGACAACCGATTGTTATCTTCGCTATAACTCTTTAAGCAGTTGAGATGAAGCATCTTCTGGATGTGTCCTAAATTTACCATGTGTGTGAGGTCGGTTACTGATTTTTAAGGAATTTCATAAAATTCCAATCAGCACAAAAAGAATGAGGCAAACTCTAAAGTATGTGTAATATTAAGATATATCAGAAAGTGCATTAATGTTGGAATGCAGAGAAAACTGCCAGAGTAGCAATTTAAGGTAAGTAGAAATTGTTTTTACTTGCCTATACCAGGACTCGGATCGTAAGCTGTTAAAAATTGTAATGAACCCCCTTATCAAATTTAGTGTAAGATTATAATCATAAGTTTTACGTTTCATCCTTTTTATATTATATTTTATACGTTGCGTTAGTTCTCCGGTGACATGTTCCACACCCTATTGAATAGGTACTTGTAAAAAACAAATAAAGGCTTATCTATCTATCCAGGAATTGACAATTCACGGAACTTTATAGAAGGTGTGACTGGCACTCAATTTACAAATTTGTTGTGCCCTTCAGATGCGAATAGTCCGGGAGCCAGGTGAATATTTGGTCAATTATTTCTTCTTGAACGATAATTAGTGAGACGCATCAGGAAATTGTATCATAATGCCTCGTGAACGTCAGCTGCGGTTCCGTGGGTGGGATGAGCGGCAGTAGCCTCCCACGCACGGAGAAAATTTTTTTTTTTAGTCATTTCCTCCTGACTAAAGATTTGTGCTTATCCAATATCTTGAAGAAAAAAAAAAGTCAGTTGACTCTAACATGGTGTATTATAAGTCAGCTGGTCGCTTGAACATGAAAAAAAAATTATACATTCAATGATCTTCACTAAATGATTTTAAGTGAGAACTTGTTTTTTTACAAAAGACGCAATAAGGCGTTACGTTAGACATTTTTATTTTGTGTTTAACGGTCACTATACTAATTCTTCTTGAACACTCTCTACGACTATGTATTCTATTGCAATCGCCTACTTGCGTGCTGGATTCTGTAATGCTATTGGTCAAATGGCCAAAAACTGGTGATAACAGATAACACTCATCGCGGTTTCGGTACAGGTGCGTACTCAGACTCAGTTGGAAATACATCGTTGTAGTATCTGTTTACTTTTCATTTCATTGTTTAAATTGCATCTTTGTAAATATCGTCTCTTGTGATATGATTATTGTTTTTTATTTATATGCTTTCAGAGTATATTAAATAAGTGTGTTTACCTCTCGGGCATCGGTGTATTAAATATATCAAGGACACCTAAAAATGTCTAGTAGCACAGATACAGCTGATGAGTCCACAGAAATTTGTTTGCCTCCTCTTAAAAAAAGATCAAAAAAGTCTCATTTCGACGTAAAGACCAAGGAAATGATTTTAAGCGTGTATAAGTATGAAATTCAAGAAGATCCTATATTACTCAAAGATGAAATTGTAAAAAAAGTGGCAAATATGTTAGGAGCATGTGGCCGCAGTGTTTACAAAATTGTCAGAGAGTATACCACTAATCATAAATTTTAAGTGAAAAAAGCCAACTAAAACCGTAAAAAAATGGGCTTGTTCGACATTTTTTTTTATTTCATAAATCGAAAGTGCAAGTATAAAATAATGGATCTGCAAAAAATCAGAATCTTATTTGCACGTTTAGTATCTTAAAAACCATTACAAATCTCCACCTCGCGAAAATGGGGCGTGGCCAGGCGCTACGTCACTATACGCATAGATTCTGTGATCTTAATAGACTTGATGCTCCTTTGTTGTTATAATTATAAGTGTTTTCGAAGTATTGTTTGTTTTGTTTACTTCTTGACAGTAGGGGAGTACACTTTGATGAAATGTCAAAAAATTACAATTTTCTCTCGTTCCTGTCGGGACGAATTTTCGATTTTTACCCTGCAGTTTACGATTAGGATTCATCGCCGACCTTCTCCTTTCCGTAGAGACATAGAGCAAACTTCCACTCGGCGTATTTATTTAGTTACCAGCGTTTGAAAATTCCATGTTTTTCGACTTTTCAGGTTAAATTTGAAAGGTCCCAGAAAGCCACTCTTCTTACGTCACTTGCGTATAGTGACGTCACAAATGAACGCTCGGTTTTTGCAACTATTACTAATTTCAACTTCTTATATCTCGAGAACGGAAGAAGTTAACAATACGAAATTTTAAGTGCATAGTGAGAATATCGAGTATTATATGAAGTATAAAAACCATTTAAAAAGAATATAATGGAACAAGCCCATTGTTGGACTTCGATCGAAATGCAATCAGTAGAAAAATCCATCAATATTTCTTTAGAAACGAACTCCCTACTTATTATGCTCCCGCTTAACTTCTGCGTTACAACTTTCAAGGTATCAGCTGACGATCTTTCCATCGAGGTACAGCCAGCTGACATTTATATTCATTCACAGTAGCATATAAGCTATCATCAGGTAAATTTTTAGTTGAGAGGAAATCATTGAATGTATTTTTTTTTTCATGTTCAAGCCACCAGCTGACGTATAAATACACCATGTTACAGACAGCTAAATTTTTTTTTCTTCAAGATATTGGATTAGCTATAGTTTCACAAATTTGTAGTCAGGAGGAAATGACTAAAAATGTATTTTTTTTCTCCGTGTGTGGGAGGCTACCGCCGCTCATCCCACCCACGGAACCGCAGCTGACGTTCACGAGGCTTCATAATACATCTCTCTGATGCATTCTACTAATTACCGCTTGAGAGGGGCTTGGTCATGAAAATCTGTCGCTGGCTCCCGGTCTAAAAGATTATCTAAGATTATCGACAATGACACCAGCAGAAGGGTGACGCCCATATAGTAGTTATATGGCTCACATTCAACCTTATCTCTGTACTATGATTTTACCTCAATCTTTTAAATTTGATAAAAACAAATTTCAGTTAACTCAACGAATGGTTCGTATAGAAATAAATGAACTTTAACTTACCATTTCAAATGTCCATGATATTCCCTTATTCTCTAGCCAGGTGGAGTTGGGCTACCGCTAACTGTGCATGTAGAGCGTTTGCATGTAGGGCGTTAGCGTGTAAAGCATTAAACATAACATTATCTGGAACCACTGGTTTAGGAAGTGGTATGGTGATCGGAGGGGGCTCATCTGGATTTTCCTGTTTGTGAACTGGCTGCAAGCGTCGTATATTGCTGACAACATTTAAGCCTAAGAAACATATGAAATTAGTGGAGTGAATGTAACAATAATGGCACGTAACTCACCGTGAACTGTCCGCTTATGCTGCGTTAGCAAGTATCCCATGAGGAAGCTCTCTGTACATAATTCGCATTGGAATCTTTCACCCGTGTGTCTCCTTACGTGTGCCTTTAAGTCGTTACCTTGGGCGAAAGCAGCATCGCAATATGTGCACTGATATGGTTTTTCTCCAGTATGGGTTCTCATGTGTACTGTTAAATTGTATGCTCTGTAAGAAAAAAAATTATATGCAGTTAATAGAATTTATACCCGAAGACTGGAAAAGAGGGGAGATAATAAACATACCAAAACCGAATACCAATCACAAAAAAATTAACAATTACCGACCAATTACTCTACTACCAGCACTTGGTAAACTATTCGAAAAAATTATACGAAACAAATTACATGATAACACTATGAACATAATTCCTAATCATCAGTTTGGTTTCAGAGAAAAATGTGCAACCTTGCATCCACTAACGATTCTCACTTCAAACGTCCAGTCTGCCAAACTCGACAATTTAAAATCGGCAGCAATATATCTGGATATCAAAAAGGCGTTTGATAGCGTTTGGCACAAAGGGCTATTATACAAATTAAAAAAAGTAGGTATGCCTGATTATCTGATACACCTGTTAAGAAACTACCTGGAAAACAGAACACTACATGCAAAGGTTGGAAACGCAACTTCTGAAGAATTTATGATGGAGCAGGGGGTCCCACAAGGATCACCACTTTCACCTCTATTATACAACTTTTACAGCTATGACATTGCCACCCCACAAAATCCATTGGAAGACACAACATACATACTACAATATGCTGATGACACAACTCTGGTGGGACATGACAAATCACTACAGAGGTTAATCCCCAAGATGCAGGATAAGATGAACGAGATACAATTGTGGTTCAACAAATGGCGTCTGCTTCTAAATCCCAGCAAATCACAATTCGTTATATTTAACCACGCTCCCTCTCCATCCTCCCCTTCAATAAGCATTGCAAACGATAATGTAAAGCCAACTCTCACGGCCAAATATTTGGGAATTACCATGGATCAAAAACTGAATTTTAATCAACACACATCAATTATTAAATCCAGAATAAAAAGCCGAGCAAAACACTTCAAAGCACTCACATATAAAAGTGAAGGGATATCAACAAAAACAGCTAGAAAAATTTACACATCAATATGCCGACCCATACTTGAATATGGACACAGTCTATATTACAACTGCCAAAAACCGGCCCTAAACAACTTAAAAGTTGCTGAAACCGCTTCGCTGCGCACTATAACTAAAATTCGGCACCCAAACAACAACCTCCATAACCCGCCAAATAATCTACTATATGAAAAAACCAGAATAACACCAATCCTGACCAGACTCCAAATATTAACAGTTAAATTTGCCAATCGACCACACAACATACAATTGATGCGACCTCTCTGCCGGACAAGAAGCCCCAACACATCAAAATTCAAGCACCCCGAGATGACACTGATGGAAAAAATATCTTCGCTAACTCGAAACTAATCTAAACTTGTTTGTTTGTTTTTTTTTTTTACAACAAAATAAATTGTATTCATCTTAAAAATATACAAAGAATATTGTAATATCAATAAAAAAGCAGGAAATACAGGCTGAAGGACCCCGGTCGATAGCCGTTTGAATATGTAATTTTTCTCTTATATATTCAATAAAGAACTTTTATTATTATTATTATTATTATTATTAGAATTTATATTTAAAATGCAGAGATCTTCAACCTCTTCAACTTTTGATTAGTTGCGAGAATGTCACAAGGAGCAGTTTTGGAGTCATCATTGTACATCAGCATAATATTTAATGTTTGCAGATTATACCAAATTGGTGAATGATAATGACAATTTGAACGATATACAAAACAAGATTAATAACAACTTTCAAAAATATGTCGTAGTTACAACAAAATAAGCTTAAGATTAACAATGGTCAATAGTCAAATATTGCAAGGAGACAGTTACACAAAATATCTAGGCTTAATTATTAATATCAATCTAAATTGGCAAGAATGCTTGAATAAAACTATAAAAATAAAGTGGAAGATGAAAATATTCATGATTTAAAAAAAAAGGCTAAGACTAGAGGCTTTGAGCCATCTTTCTTCAAGTTTAATAGAGGTTATGGTGACTGATGAACACTAGGGCGCGTTCATTGTATACTAACATAACCTCAAATATTACATTTTTGTAAATTTATACTTATTTTTAATGTTTTAATTCGCATTTCTAGATTGGTCCCTGTGTACGATTAATGAACTCTCTCGGATAGGATGCATATCATTTTTTTAAATCAATGATTTTTAAAAATATGCTAATATTTACAGGTTGGAACTCCAACCTATAATTAGCAGTCTATTTTTAATATTCAATGGTTTAAAAATATATATAAGCATCCTATCCGAGAGAGTTCATTAATGTTACTCCGGTACCAATCTAGAAATGCGAATAAAAACATTAAAAATCAATATGAACTTACAAAATTGTAATATATGAGGTTATGTTAGTCATAGCACGTGCCCTATTGATTATTTTCGGTTCACATCATACTGTCATCGGCGCCATTTTGCGTGGAGGGCAGACAACTCATTGTATTCATTTGGATTCCCGTGTTATTGAAATGTGAATGTTATAATAGCCACTGTTTTCAGTTGCAAACATTACGAAAATGCCTTTGTTTTGTTCAGTAGTGAATTGTGGTAATAGAGGAGAAAGATATAACGTTCGTTTCTTTAGAATTCCTGGCATTTTAAAGAACCGTGGAGAAAATTACAAGCTGTCAAAAGAGCGCCACGATAAGATCTCTAAAACGGAAAGAATTAAATGAAAAATTTCTGAAAAATGTTAGGATTTGTTCAAAACAGTTTATAACAGGTATTTCTCATAAAGGGCCTTTACAGTACATTCGAATTTTGACATTTAAATATGGTGGGTATCATTTGGGGAAAATAAAATAATTTTTTATCTAAAAATGAGGCGTCTTAAAATAGCAATCTCTGAGAAATAAATTAGCGAAATACAACAACTTTCACGGGGTATTTCAAACGCTCGAGTTTCACGCGCCTTGGTTGCACACGTAATCCCACCAATCATCATCGAGGACACAACAGAAGAACTTGCAAACCGACAACACTGCGATCGCCGAGCGTGCGGATAGCGGATAACCTTAAACTTTCATTTGAGCTGTCGTCTTTTCTGGGGCATTTTCGGTCGTATTTTCACAGAATGGAACAAACACTGCTTGCTAGAGATTTTAATCGAAATCGGAGGCTTTCAATTTACGCTAACTTGAAAACCAAAATGTTAACATCAACAAGCTGTCAAACGTCTAGTCATGAGCGATATGTCACTGCCGGTGATTAAATCACCGTGATTATATAAAATATTAATTTAAAGTGTAATTTACATCGTTTTACTTTCAATTCATACTTGTCCAGTGCTGCTTAATGCAGCCATACATTCACACAAACAAATTACAGCGAACGGTAAACATATCAGCTTGCAGATTGTGATGGTGTTAGTTTAAAACCACCGGAAGTGAAAAATATAAGTTGCCTTTAAGGAGTGATTGGAAAATCGCGATATCGCCCATCACTACAAACGTCAATTGAATGCTGATTTTGTACAACGTTGCCGAGTCGCCTTTTACACTATTGGCTTGGGATTGCTGACGTATTAATGGCGCGTTACGGATAATCGTTTAAATTGGACTTGTAAATAGGTGATTTTAATTATTTTTTTCTGGCTCTAATCTGCATCAAAATAGAAATTGAAAAAATACGGGTATTTTAATTTTTCATAAAATTTATGATTCCGCAATAAAAAAAATATGCTGAAAAGGCCCAATATGTGTGTTTTGAAGCGTTAATCTGAAATGATGTTTTTATGCCTCTCAGACAGCTGTGTCAAAGTCCTGTGACCGAAAATGGTCTTTTGTTAATTAACCTTACCAATGACAGCATTTTTCTGTTCAAAATATGTATCTTATATACTACTAATATAAGTACTAAAGCTCCCTTCAGGTTCTGATGCACTAGCATGCCTCTAGATGGTCTAAAAATAGGCCAGGCCGGCAGGGTACAAATAAGGATTTTTTTTTTTTGAAAATGCTATTTCTTACATATCTGGCGGTTCTTGAGGTCGCTGAACAATATTCTGACGAAAAAATAACTAAAAATCTCGATCCTACCAACAGTTTATTGATAATTACGGTGATTTCAGAAAACGAAATGTACAGATGGATAAATAAAAAAATGTTCCTTCAGCATTACCCAGAGCTAATGGCAAGGACATAGAAAGTTTTGTAGCTCCACTTTAAAAAAAAATGTTATGGACATTCTTGGAATACATTATATCGGGTTATATTCAGAATGACTTTCAAAACCTCCTGGATTACATAGTGATATATTACAAATTGTGCACATGTATGTCGTTCAACGCCTGATTTGCTGTGTTGAACACAACTGGCATCTTCACTATTTCCTGTTTTCAGTTTTCTAACTTATGTGCTCATTATGTAGATGCTCAGCCATCAAATGTTGACGGCCTAAAAATAGGCTATGCCGGCATTGTAAAGGTTAAGAACTCACATTTAACTGTGAGATATATTTTTATTTCTGCATTCAAATTATTGAAAAATATTATTTCTCTCAAATAAAATATCAAATATTCATACGATTTTTACAATTAGGAGTTCCTCAAGGCTCCATATTAGGACTCCTTCTATTCACACTATAGTCTGTTTTTAAACCAGGAGGAGTAAATATGGAAGTTCCATTCACACCATAGAATTAACCAGAAAATACACTAAAACCTTTTTGGCGTTTCGGGCAACCAACAATACACGGCTACAGTGTTTTTGTGTGTATTTTATTACATTATATAAATGCATCGACCTCTATTTGACCTCTAGGTATATCATAAAACATCCATACCATTTACGCACTATAAAGGCATCAAGTAATTAGCCACTTTTACCTTCAGATCGATACAAAAGGGATTAAAAACTGATATATAATGTGCAAACGATAAAATAGAAATTATAACCAAATAATTTATGACATGAAATTTAAATTTTTACAATATGTCAAAATGTACGACTATTGCCTTGTGTAAAACTGGCGACGGCGTATCCAATCACAGATGATTTAGCGCGTTAAATTTAAAACGCTCCAGATGGTAAAGTAAACTCTGCGATTGATAATATGAAGACATGGTGTAATAAAAATAAACCCATATTAAATGGTACCAACGCAGAGTTTTACATCTTTTGGTTTAGATTATATTCCATACAAAATTCTAACCTTAAACATAATCATGGATCCAATGTTTATCATTTAATTTAATACTTAAAAATTATACTGTAAATTCGGCCCACACTGCATCTCCTGGCAGCTCATTATTAGTAAAAAGAAATGGTAATTAATGGGTTAATTAATGAGTAACTACTCGCTACTGAAAGTGTTAGTTATTAGAGCTAGTGCAGCATTTTCAATTATGGCTTATTGTAAATGCGTTTATTTTAAGAAAGCAATATTACTGGTGTCATCGAAACATCTTTAAAAATAATCATCAGTGTTTTAGATTTATTGCTGTTCAACCCATCTAGATGGCTGCCTGATTAGAGTTTGATCTATGCTAGTTAAGTAAAAAATTAATATAATTACCTTCCAAAGCCTCTCCCACAAATCGTACACAAGTGTGTCTTTTCTCCTGTGTGGTATCGCTCGTGAACAGTCAAATCTGTAGTTCTTGGGAAACCTTAAAATAAAACAGTAAAAATAACTATAATAAATAGTTATCGATAAAGATCTAACTAGGTATAATATTTTTTAAGGCCGCTTCTCACTATAAGTCAAATGACAGTCCGCTTATGATTTAATATATAAAAATACAGGGTGTACTTAGTTTCATATCATTAAAATCTCACAATGGGGATCGACTAAACAAACAAAAAACCTATATGGCTTTTTCCTTTAGGAGCCCCTTCAAATCATAAAAAATTGCAAGAACTTTTGAAAATAATAACTTATTTAAAGCCAACTCTGGTTTTGACATCATGACATAAATTCCAAGCTTTGATTGTGGTAAAATTTTTAAAATTTAACTGGTTCTGAAAATTCAATAGAACAAATATCCAGAAATAAAGAAAGAGACAGAATAATACAATCAGTGCTTTTTTATTCGTACCACTTACCTTTTCCACAATATTTGCACTTGAAAGGTTTCTCTCCTCTATGCCTACGCATATGAATAACCAAATAATCATTTCTAATAAATCTCTGGCCACACTCAGAGCACAGGAATTTCTTGGAATGTTCATTGTGGAACTTCATGTGCTCCGTAAGATGGGACTTGGACAAGAAAGTCTTTTCGCACACTTTACACATGTACTCTTTTTGGCCATTATGACCATTCACATGAACATCTCTGTATTTTTCCGTTGTAAAACCTTTGTGACAGAGGTGGCATTCGTATTTCTTCTCACCCATAATCTAGAAAGAAATAAACAAGAAAGGAGAATAGCAAAATTAATAATCATTGCAGACGACATAATCTGTAAGCTTTATCGTACAACATAGTGCCAAGCTACCAGACACCAGCTTTAAGAGGGAGCAAGGCGGCAAATGAATACTAAATTCTGCGCCATTAATGGCGTTAGCGACTATTGTGGTTATCTAGTTTGTAGCTCATACTTTGCACCATGGTAAATGTCACTAAAAGTCAAACAATTATTAACATTTCGGGTGCAATTTACGATAAAAACGACAATTTCAGTCTTTCGATCGCGATACAATACAGCCTTTCAGGTCGTGTATTCAGAAGGATCCGGTCGATTAAAAAATTTGTGTTTTCTGCTCATCGTCGCCTCATTTTAAATTGTATAAAAGTGATTCCATCTACTGAAACATCACTGTACTAAAACCATGATTAACAGTAAACCATTTTTGGCAAATTGGGTGATGTTATTAGTCTGAAAATAGGTGTCAGTTGTACAAAAGTATATACTACATGATTGCCGAAGAATATTTTTTGCTAAAATTGGCTTATTAGGGAGGCCTCTCTTCACTTGGTGCGTTACCCCTTGTTCCCCCGATATTCCTGCCATTCTCCCTTTAACTGAAATTCAAAATTTGACACCTCCCAGTGTCATGGAATAATCAAGGTCTTATATTAAGGAGTTTCCTGAGATACAATCAGACACAAAAGCACATACAATTTTTAATATTTACGTATTACATATTATAAAAAACATGAACATAACTGATAGTAATAAGTTGTATTGAATATTTCCGCTACAATCGCAATAACTGCAGAAAAATACTGCAATAAAGTAATGCTATTTTGGAACGATAAAAATTACATGATCTGACTAGCTCTGTCAAACGGAACGCGATTAGAATAAATCTCGTGGCATTGTCCAAACTCAGGCATAAGAGGCATGTAACGTAACCCGAGTGATGATACTCATTGCATTTTGTAGGATGACAGTATGTCACCGAAAATACTGTGACAAAACAATGTTACGGAAATAACAACCCATCTCTATTTACTATAGCTAAGATCAAACAACTGTAATTATTTAAGTTAGGATGCGTTGTACATAAAATGTCAACTGTGCCGTGTTGCATCATTTTTTTTATCTGAAACATTAACAGAAATGTTAAAAGCAGCCGAACTTTCCAGCTGGTGAGGAGAAATGAGGAAAATGAGGAACAAAACAGTATGCTTCACGGAAAGTGACTTTTTTGTCTATAATCATTTATTTCCTAACGGTAACTAAACTCTGCAATGATTTTATTGAGATGTAAATAATCTAGAAAAGATAATTTTTCTTTCAATGATATTTACGCCGTTATAATAATAATAATAATAATAAAGTACTTTATTGAGTAAAAACCCAAATGGCCATTGACCGAAGTCCTTCAGCCTTTTTTTAACAATAATACAATAAATTTTGTAATAAGAAGTATGGATAACAGATAGCAAAATTTAGATAGCATGAGAGAAAACAAAAAAAAATCAGGTAAATATGTTACAATGTTGCAATTATTATTGACTTTTTATCATGTGGTCCTTATTTCACGAATGTGTTCCCACAAGGATTTGTCTGGAAACTTCCTGCGCCGTTATAATCAATATGTAACGGTCACGTTTTGAAAGAGCACTCGGTATAGTAAATTAAATAAAAATATGTTTAAAATCTATATATTGGTAAAATTGTGTTGTACGTTAAATTGTACTCAGGTATAAAAACGGTCGCCGGCCAACCTTTTTTTGCGTGTGCAAAGGTTGGTTTGTAATAAGCGGTGCCTGGACCAAGCGAGAGGCTTTCTTCGGCCCAAGGCGAGGGGAGGGCATTGAGTGATGAGCTGTCGTTGAGAATAGACACAATTAGAGGATTGTGAATATAAGTTTTTGGTTAATTCCGTAATTTAAGCAAATAGTGATGTACTATTTGAGAGCATTATGTTCCGCAGTTTGGTATGAAATCATCTACGTGTACTAATTAAGTATGGTGTATAATCTGGTTTAAAAAAATATATATTTTCTTGGTCAATTTATTGAGTTTAAAGTATAGATGAATCAAGGTAAGAGAATGTAACAGATCTGCCAGTTGGTCAAGCACGTATCTACGCCCACGAAATAGTAGTCTCATGCTCTAGATAGAACCTTGGTAACTTGGGAGAATTAATAACAAAAATTAAACGTTATAAATTACACATCTTCTGTAAAAACTCATGTTAAATTAAAATCTGTATATATCAAAGACCGGTTTAGCGAATCGATTTGAAATTTCTGACAATTTCATAAATTTTTTAGCATTTTTGACTCGCTCCCATTGAGGTGTTATAATCTATAACTCTACATTTCCCAAAGAACTCACGATAAATTAAAATTGTTATAAATCAAAGACGATTTAGCAAATCGATTTGAAATCAAACAAAACACTCCTTAATGCTACGTGTCAAAAATACAACTTTGTTCTTTTTATTTTTAAAAAATGACTTAAAAAATTTTTGTCTGTGCAGACGACCTTTGCACAGGTCTACAAAAAAAAATGTTTGGCTTCAAGTACTAAACCAATCATTCCTTAAGAATTTTTATGTACTGAATCGGAATTTTCAATTTAAAAAATTTTCTACTACGTACATTTTGAGTAAACCGCAGTTTTTATTATCAAAAACCGTATTTTGGCAATAAGAACCGCGATTTATTCGAAATCTACGCGGTAGAAATTTTTTTAAATTGAAAATTCGGATTCAGCTGAAATAGTCTTTTGGCACACATATGCCAACATCTGTTTATTTTAGTGTTGCAAAATGAGTTTTTTTCGGTACAATTATCAGTCTTAAAATTATTTTTACTTTTGAGAAAATAAGCATTTTAAATATCCAACTGTACTAACACTTACCTTCTCCCCAATACCGTGTTTAGAAGCCTTATGCTTGGCCAGATGGTCAGCCCTGTTGAAGGGTTTCTGGCAAATGTCACACTCGTAGTCGTTTTGCCTCTCGTGAAGCTTCTGGTGTTGGTTCAAGTGATCCCTTCTATTAAAACTCTTTGTACAGATGTTACACCGGAATGGTTTGACTAACGAGTGAGAAGTGACATGTCGTTTCAAGTGATTAGCCCTATTGAACTCCTTGTTGCACTCTCTGCATTTGTGCACTTTGAGACCTTCGTGTTTCAGCCTCGCATGCCTATCAAGTTGGGTCATCGTGGTGCACATCTCTTGACAAGCCGGGCAGGGGAATTCGCCATACTCCTCATCTTTTTCCTCCTTCTTAACTTTTGTCGGGGGACGACCTCTCCCTCTGCCCGGGACTTTCACTTTGGGTATCTTGGGAGGACTATTTGGATTCTTGCGAGGTCTACCTCGACCACGTTTTACTTTTGGTGATGCGCTTTTTTTGGGAAGATATTCAGAATCCGTGCTGTCGCCAGAGTCTTCATCAGCCGCTGAAATTATCAACAATGTAAATAATGTCTATTACACCCTGTGTAGATAGATAAACAAATAGATAATTTATTAACCATTTAAAATATACATAAAAGTGTTCATTATGGTAAGTTAATATGGTTAAGTTAATGAATGGGCTCATTTAGCACTTTTTTTGCTGATGACCTCAGAAATACCTGCTAACTGTCAGGAGATCTTTTTTAAATAATATTAGCGGGGCATGCGGCGGGTAAATGTAGACTCTTTGGTCTGCAGAGAACGGTTGTAAGAGTTGTAGCAGGGATAGGATATCGTGATGAAACTAAAGATTCATACATAAATTGAAAAATACTAACTCTACCGAGTATGTATGCCCTGCAATGTTTGCTCTATGTACACAACCACATAAATGAATTCCAGACACATGCAGATAATCATGAACATGGTACAGTCGTGGCCAGAAAAAAGTTTCCAACCTAAAACAACATTACTCCTGTTTGAATCAGGCTCCTTGAGATTATTTATTTTCGCTCCGCCTACTGACAGAGATGAATAACATAGCCGCGAAGTTTTTACAAGAGCTCTATGATTGCAAAAAATATATTAGCAGTAATCCGCTTCAACAGGGTGCTTATAATACGGTAATTTTTTGCTGGTGTATCTTTTAAAATATTAGTATTGTATAAGTGTTAATAACAGTTCTGCCTTTACACAATAAACTATCTTATTACATCTATTTGATTTAATTAAATAAATATATTTTAATACGACAAAAATTTTTAATAACTACCGTACTCTTAGTGGTGCATAAAGGAGTAAAAAATAGATGGACGAAATTTTCGTTTTTGGAATTGTCACGAATTGTCAAAAAATGGTGATTCGCCTTCACTCCTGCCGGCCTCACTTTTCGATTTTCGCCTCTCGATTCACGTTGTATGGTCATTGCCGGTCTTCTCCTCGCCATTGACACATAGAACAGGTCTCCGATCGCCGCATTTAGTCAGTTCTTATGTTTAAAAAATTGCCTTGCGGTCGTGCTAATTGGCGACTATTTTTAAGTGGTTTCCCGAGTTCGAATCCCGCCCAGGGATACTTTTTTTTTTTCGTTTTCAATTTTCTGGCAGGTATTTTTTATTCTATAATTGCTATTTGCTCCGTTCTATTGCATTTCTCTGAAAAGTTTTGCATTTTCCGCCGCGAAATATTAATCTGCACTATTTCAATTAAAAATTAGAAATTTCCTTACCAGAATAATATAATATGATGGAGTAAATAAAAGCTTATTAACAGATCTATAAATATACTGTCTGTTCATTAATACTAATGAGGAATAAAATTGTCGTGATTTGACCACGTATTGTCGTTTTTGCAACGTCTACCAAAGATTTAGCCACCCGGAGCCCAGAGGTAGAATGTGACTTTTAATCCAAATAGAGCATCTTAATATTCCGCGGCGGAAAATGCAAAACTTCTCCGAGAAATGCAATAGAATGGAGCAAATCGCAATTATAGAATCAAAAATATGTGCCAAAAAATTGAAAACGAAAAAAAAAATATCCCCGAACGGGATTCGAACTCGGGAAACCACTTAAAAATAGTCGCCGATTAGCACGACCGCAAGTCACTTTTTCAAACGTAAGAACTGAACAAATACGGCGATTGGAGACCCGTTCTATATCTCGATGGCGAGGAGAAGGTCGGCAATGATCGTACAACATGAATCGCGAGGTGAAAATTGAAAATTGGGGCCGGCAGGAGCGAAGGCGAATCATCATTTCTTGACAATTCGTGAGAATTCGAAAAACGAAATTTTAAATGTTTAAGTTTTTACTCATTTATGCACCACTAAGAGTTTGGTAGAATTGCACCTTCATTATAGATGCTATCTAAACTCTCTTTGGAAAAAATCTAACTTTATAGATATTAACGCGAAAAATCTGTCGCTGCCTCCCGGGCTACTACAAATGTAACAATTCAATTGGTAAGTAAATTTGAATTATTTTAAACTACATTTCAAATGGTAGAGAAAACAAAAAGTTCGACCCTGCAGTTTTTAGTGATTTGAAGCATGGTTGGTACTTAGAGTTGCTACTGCTTCGCCCTCTATTAGTAAACCGTCCAATTAAATTGGCAAAATTGAATACATTTTTTCTAACATATTAATCTCCCTTAGGAGCAAATATTATGCCGATTTTTAACTTTTTTTACATTTAATATATTTATTCTAGTACGTATCATATTTTATTTGAATATTTGAGTCCCATTGAAGAACATAAAAAAATTAATGGTGAATTGCGGACGATTGAGTGGCACGTTCGCGTGTAATAATTTAAAAGAAATCTTTAATTTCATTTAGTTTTCAAATATAAAATATCATACGTACTAGATTTAAGTTAACTAGTTCTAATATTTAAATCAAATCCGATTTTTGTTGGTTTGTTTTTGAGAACAATATGTTGAAAGATTTACGACTGTGAACGCGGTATTTTGACATTGATAACACAGCCTTAACCGGCATACATCACTTCAACTTCTTGTATCAATTAAGGAAATGTAAACATCTCCTATAATATGTGCCTTTCCGACTACATTAAACAATTCTTAATTTAAAATATTTTTATCTGTGCACATGATATCGTATGATTGGCATTGGTTTTACAGTGCTGAACGTCATTTAAAAATAATAAAACAGTTTTACTTTGTTTAATCAGTTTTGAAATGACAACTGACATTTAATATTAATTTACTCACTGCATCTTAGCCATTTTTCACAAACCACAATTATTCCATTGGATTAATTAGAAAGGGTAGGACGGTCCAGATCGATTTTTTCAAGCTCCTTGTGGCATTATTGAAAAAATGTCACTGACCTCAGTAATTTACTGTCAGCAAAAAATGTATTTTAACGATGAGATTAGAAATTACCGTTTTATTATTTATTACAGTCGATTAATGTCGTTTAATAGATTAATAAGTTCAAATACATATACAGTTAATATTCACAACAATATTATATGCTCATGAAATTCAGCAAGAAAAAGTTATTTCTTTACATGATTCTTTCATTCATTTGCTAATATCAATGGTTGTAGTAGTAGTAACTGAATGAAAAAGTCGGTGAGTATGAAATACAGAGTCTTTGCTTATAATACTCAAAGGCAAAGTCATACTCACGCAGGGAAAAATTATGAAATACGCTGTTCAGGTCGGAAACTTTTTTCTGGCCACGATTGTACTAGAAACAGAAATAAAGTGTATACTGAGTACACTCGATTAGCTAGTGGCCAAACAGGTACCAACAGCTATTATGATATTAAACTTTACAATGAAGTCCCATCCAATATAAAAACCCTCCGTGATACAAAGTTTAAATAAATAAAAAAGTTTCTCCTAAACAATTTAAGAAATATGTAGCCCGTAAGCTAGTTTTTAATGGTGATTTTAACCTATACAACTGTCCTTGTCACTGTTACTATACCTATATATGTTTATTAAATGATTTACTGTATGTATTTAAATTTAACTGTTTGTGTAAATGCTGTTGACTTGTGTATGTATTTTTATACTTTAACATTAAATAAATATAAATATGAACACAGGAAAATTACACATCAATTTCATGAAAATACTTACCATCATTGTTATCGCCAATATCATCCTCATCTTCAAAGTTAACCAGCACTTTCTCCTCCTTCACGTCCTCCTTGTCCTCCACTGGCTCACTCTCCAAATGCTCATTGGCTGGCTTCTCTTCACTGCTGTCATTATCTTCTTTGCTCTCATTGTTATCGATGTCCCCGCCACCTATTGACGCAACTTCGCTTGCATTACTTTCTTCTTCGTGATGTGGGAAATCTACCACTTCCTTCAGTTTTTCCTCATCCATTGATTCCATCACCTCCACTTGAGGTTCGAAGCAATCATCTATGTCTGAGTGATCTGAAAATGTGGCATTAGCATCTTGGTCGATCTGGTAGTAGTGATCCTCAATGTTGTCCAGGTTCTCGATCGTTGGTAATTTAGGCTGTTGATTATCATGCATTTTTTTATGCACCTCGAGGCTATCTTCTCGATTGAACGCCTTGTTGCAAATATCACAGGGATAAACTGTATCTCCTAAAGAAAAACATGCCACATTTAATAATAATAATAACAATAAGCTTTATTGGTGTGTTATACACAGAGCATTTAGACAAGTCAGTAATAGTATAAGAATAATCAGACAAATAAGTAGATTACACTGGCAGTTAATATTGAGTGGTAAAGATATTAAAATAATAAGTTAGGGTGGTGACGAAAAAGGTAATACGCCATCTTGGAATGTCCGCCATATTGGATTTAGAACGATATTAGATATATTATATTGCATTGTTACGAATAAAGAAAATGAGTCAATGAAAGTGTTATAAATGCAAAATAAAATTTCAACAGAATTGCTTGTCATATCTTGACAATGAAAAAATGATTGACATAATCATTATAAAAGGATGATATATATAAACTAAAATAGCAGTTTTTAATTCCATGACCATCTTTGACCAAGATAATTTTTGTTACCATGGTATGTTTAATTTTCTGCCGAATACTGCAAAACCTCAAACAAAAAAATTGTGATATTCAACAATATTTTTTTTTTTTTTTTTTAATCACTTATTTAACAATAGACCAATGAAGTAGGAAAATTTCTAAATGTAATTCGCACTATAATCTGTTTTTAAACCAGGAGGAGCGTTTTAAATTTAACGCACTAAATCATACATCTGTGATTGGATACGCCCTCAGTGGCTAATTACCCGGTATCTTTATATTGCATAAATGGTATTGATGCTGTATAAAATACCTAGAGGTCAAATAGAGGTCGATGCATTATATATTGTAATAAAATACACACAAAAACACTGTAGTCGTGTATTGTTGGTTGGCAAAAATGCCAAAAAGGTTTTAGTGTGTTTTCTGGTTACTTTTATGGTGTGAATGGAACTTCCATGTTTACTCCTAGTTTAAAAACAGACTAGAAAAGAAAACAGGACCACATTCAGTACATGTGAAATATCAATTATCAAACCAGTGCATGCAAAACAAAGTTGCAGAAACAAAATGGCGGACGTTTTACTTACAAAAAAATGTGAAAAAGTTGGTTGGTCTTTAAAATACCTACAAAGTGGCGTCCGCTGAATGAAAATCAGATTCTCAGATTTCTCGGATATTAAAAAAAACGTCGAAAAATGACATTTTTTAATTTTGTGGTAACTTTTGCATTAATTAATTTAAGGTATCAACAATCTCAGGAAACATGCGTCATAATTTGCTTAAAAAATTTCGATGGATAAACAGTTTCCGGGAAACTAAATTTTTTAAAAAAGTGATTTTAGTAACATTTGAATTCCCCAAAATGAGGCAGTCCAATTTCAATTTTACAAAACGCTTTCGACTCTTCAAGAGTTGTACAATGACTGAGCTCAAAGCCGAAGTCAAATATTTCAATTAAGTTGCTTAAAAACGCCATGGAAAATGATGCATATTTCTTCGGCATAAAAAAATGAACTTCCTCCGACCTTCAGGACTCGAGATTTTTTATTATTTTTTTCAAATAATTCCCGAGGCCTTATTTTTTAACTTACAGCGCTAAGATTTGCAGGTATTGCACTTGAATACTTTAACTTTCGATAGAAAAATATAAGTAATTGTTTCACCGTCTTTTTTGACAACATAGTTCTTGTTGAAGTGAGGCGTTCGCACCAGCTAGTCGAACAAATCGTTCGTGCTTGCAAAATTATCTATATCTTGGTTTCTGGTGTACCTAAAAAAAATCCTCGAGTCCTGAAGGTCGGATTCGTATAAAAATGTCAGCTAGGCGAATATCCACTTACATTTCGATACACGAACAAATGACAAAGTTATTAGGTACGTTTGTTTATATCGAAGAAATACGGATCATTTTCAAAAGTGTTTTTAAACAACTTAATTGAAATTTTTGACTTTGGCTTTGAGCTCAGTCATAGTAAAACTCTTAAAGAGTACAAAGCTTTTTGCAAAATTGAAATCAGACCTCCTCATTTTGGGGAATTTCAACGTTATTAAAATCACTTCTTTAATAAACAATTGAATTTCTCGGAAACTATTCATCCGTCGAAATTCGGGTTACGGCCACATTTTAAGCACATTATGACGCATACTTCCTGAGACTGTTGACACCATAAATTAATTATTGCAAAAGTTACTGCAAAATTGAAAAATGTCATTTTTTTTTTTTTTTCGAGAAATCTAGCAATTGGATTTTCATTCAGTGGGCACCATTTTGTAGATATTTTAGATGCCTACAACTATTATTTGAATCTTTTTTCGATGAAAAAGTTATATTCGCAGATTAACTAGAAAAACCGACTATTTCACATTTTTTCGTACATACAACGTCCGCCATCTTGCAACTTTGTTTTGGATGCACTGGTTTGAAAATTGATATTTCACATGTAGTGAATATGATCCTAGTATTTTTTCTTCTAGTGGGAATAACTTCTAAAAAACGTCCTTCTGCTTAGTTTGATTAGTCTAAGAAGAAATATTATCTTCAATATTTCTTACAAAACTAGTTCTTACCTTTACATCTTGGTGTGTGGTTATGTAGATGCTCAATGCGGTTGAAACCTCTATTGCAAGTTTTACAAGAAAACGGCTTCTCCCTCAAATGAGTCACCAAGTGCCTTTTCAAGTGCTCCATCCTAGTCAAAGTCTTACTACAAATTCTGCAGACATGCACCTTTCTTCTACTATGGGATTGCTCGTGGCGTTGTAGATGATTAAGTCTTGTGTACTCCTTGTCACACTGCTTGCACTTGTACATGCTCCCCGTGTGTATACGTTTATGGCATCGTAGGCCCTCGAGTGTCGTGAACATTTTAGTACACTCGCGACATGTCAGCAACATCTGGTTGTTATCCATAAATTGAATGTAGTCAGTTTCAATTTTGGGCGTAACCAGTGACTGCGTTCCATCTTGAATGTTTTCTTTGGAGGATGACTGTTCACTTAGCAAGTTGTTCAAGGTGTTCAACGATTCTGAAACCGTCATTTAAATAAAATAGAATATAATGTATAAAATAAGTATAAAATATATTAAATTAATAAGATGGCAGTATTGAACTGTCCAAAACACCTTATATACATAGTAAAAAATTATTTAAAACACAACAAGGAGTACCACAAGACTCCCCTCTCTTACCGCTGTAATACAACATCTTCTGCTACGATACTTACAACTAGTTTTTGGCTAGTTATTGTATTTTTTTGTATTGTTTTTACTTTTTTACTTACAAGTTTATTTATTTATATCTTCTTTTTTATGTATCTGTTTATAGAGCACTTTGTCAACAAGAATGTTCTTCTGGACAATAAAGTATATATGGAGGTATAGCGGCAGCGGCACCTGCAAGGTGTCTACTTTTAAGTCATGATTAGTAAATGTTATAATTTAAAATGGGTGGTTGTAAATTTGAAAACAGGCCATTATAAGAGGAAAAAAGGATAGAGGCTCTGATGACATTTCACAAAAAAAAAATCATGAAAGTATAGATTAATTACCTATTTCAAATTTGTTATTTGGATATTGGCTGGGTTTTGCATCATGTTGATCATTGAGCAAGCATGTTGCTGGGGGTTGATGAACAGTGGAGCAGTCATAAATATTGCTTAGAATTGGCCCTGCGCTACGTAACAGTAGACACAGCATTCTATACTAATTCTCTGGTCTTTGACACCAATGTGAGGTTGTAAGGCATTTCAGTGAGAACGTAATTTTTTTTTAGGTTTATCGCAGATTTTTCTTGATATTTTATTTGCTATTTTAGTTTGAGGCAGAATTTATCGTATTCTTTTATGAATACTAAAGAATATGTAAACATGAAGTTATAATGAAGAGAATTAATTTAGAAAAGGCTACACCTGCAATTAGTATCAACCAATCACTTGTCTTTGTTTCTATTTTCATTCATTCAGAATGTCACCGATGCCATATATATTTCAGACACACTACACAAATAATAAACAGTGCGTCAGATATTAAAGAAAATCATAACAAAGGCTATTAATGACTACAAGAATAATGTACATTAGAAATTTCATACCTACTATAGTTATATATTACATCCAATGTAGCAAGAAATATTTTGATTGTATTGTCAACTTAATTATACATTTGCTATAATAAAATATTCAAGAATCAAACCTTCTTCACAAACTATACCAGTCATAACAGTATAATAGTAAGCGATTAGAAGAGAATTTGTGACAATAGTATTGCTGATGTTTAATAGCAAGTATTATCTATATTGTCTTATAACGCTCGGTCCTAATTTACTTGTTACGATCTCCAGAAGTCAACAAAGCAATACATTGGGTTGATACTTTATAAGAAATACACACATTGTAAAACTCACCCATAAACTCTGAATTTTGCAGTTCTTCCTTAATTTCGTTAACTTTTACATTTTTTGCGTATTCTCTTAAACTTGCATCTATTTTTTCGCACTGGCGCTTGAAAATAAAAGCATTTTTCAGTTGTTCCACACATATCTGGCATATTTGTGTCGGTAAACCGTCCCCGCACATCACCTATAAAAAAATGTACATGTCCAAATCAGTTTTTCAAATATTTCTGTTGTAGGCGTATATTATTTACCTGAACTGAAGCACAGGCCATTAGCATCTCGTCAATACGGGGACTTTGATGTGGATTTTCGTACCCTTCGAAAAGGGATCTCATCTGAGGAGTCACACATTTACATGTTCGACAAATCTGACCGAGGTTTAAACCTTCCAAATCCATTTTGATTGTTTGAAAAACAGAAAGATTTGTTTAAAATTTACACCATCATATTTTTGTCACAACCCAAGCCAACTCAGTCGACAGCACTGGTGAAATGACATTTCCCATAATCCCTTACCTGCGTTAGGGGCGGGAATATTTAAATCGGAATTTAAAAATTAGCACTTCTAATCATATCAGAAGACAAGCGAAGGAAAATTAATATATAATTATCACACAATGAAAATTACAATTTTTGAGCAAAAAATAATATGCGGATGATGAAAGCAATTCAAATAATATCACAATGCAGTAAACATACACTCCCGTCCAATTTGTCAGTAAAAACATGGGCGTCCGTATAATAAATATAAACAGAAAGTAATAAAAATATTTGAAAACATAGGTAGAGATAAAGATTATTTAATATACTCTTACATAAATTACAAACACCATCCAAATTGAGATAAGGTATTAATCAAACATATTTCAATATACATTTATTGACGTAGTAACCGCAGAAAAAATAAGATAATCCACAATGCAAACGCATGCACTATTCATATAAAGGTATTATTTATGCGCATCGTATACTCACATTATTGTGCAAATTTAGTGTCGATGTGCAGCACATCAACACATCGATGCATGTTTAAAGCACATCATGTGCTAAACGTCCATCTAGAAATCAAAGAGTTTAACAAATAGAGAAGACAAGCTCCATGAGCGTAATGTACATATAAGCAGCGGGAGGCTGTAGGCTTCTCATCCTTCTCACACGGTTCGTTCTCTCTTTGTCGCATAGTACATGAGGGGTGGTGACGATGACGTTATATATTTGTTGGAAATCAAACAGCGCCAGGTAATAAGGCTGTGTTGCTTTTAAACAGCGGACAGAGAGGGTACGAGGTTCTGTGGTACGAGGTCGGGTGTGTGACAAGGACGAAGAGCCTACCGTCTCCAAGGCAACCAAACCGCGACTCCCGGCAAATCGCCAGCTTGTCTTCTCTATATTTATTAAACTCTTTGCCAGCAATCGTTTCTCTAAGAAAGAATTTCAAAATGTAAGTCATGAAAAATAGAGATGAACAGGAGCAAGCGCGTCGTACTTTAATTATATTCCTAATACTGGTAGAAAGAAGGGCTGAAGGGGGCGCTGTTCTCAAAGAGAATCAAAATATTTGAAAAGGAGCTCCCGTGCAGGGTTTATAATTATTCAGGTATATATTAGTTTATGAAAACTGATTCTCCGCACCAATTGTTGATAAAAAAACGATGATGCAAATGACACATTTGTTGACTAACAAAATATAAAGCCTCTCCCAAAGCCATTTTGCCAAAACAGTGCAAATCGTGTCTGTTTTGCGTGTTATTCATTTGCCTGGCCTATTCATCTTCTTTTCCAAATCTCTATTCAACTGTGTATAAGGTAGTTAGTTTTAGTTATTCAAGAAACTTGCTGGAAATTTAATTCACGTATCAATAAACATTCTGATAAAATTTGAACTCCATTTACCGTCCCGTTTCCGAGATTCATTCGCTCAAAGTTCGCAGTTTTTATCGACATTTAATATCAAAGAGTTTCATAACTATTGCGTTTATGGATGCCATGCAAAATAAATGGATGTCGTGGCAATATTTTCTCTTTTACGACTTATCTTTATTTAAGAATGATTTTAAAAACGAGGCGAAGCCTGACGAAGCACGTGTGTAAATATTGAGATTGAATGGAGGACATGAGTAGTAGACTTGGCAACGTCGCACTATCTCTAATAATTGACGGGGATATTTGAAAATACTTTGCGTATATTTTAAATAATGCAGTATCATATAAGATAGTAGAAGATTTTGAAATGATCATTCCGATTTTTTTTATTGTACGTATAATAATATATTTTTCCATTAATTAATTAAGAGGAGTAAAAATATATTGACATTCAGGGTTACCGTTTTCTATTAACCGTATTCTACCTACATTCAGAATAATTCCGATCACAGACTACCAAAATCTACTAACCTAAAATTAGATTCTACTAAAAATCCATCTGCCGTCGAGTGGCAATATTGTGAAACAATTCCTGTTTAGGGGACACCTATAAGTTAATGTGTGCAGTGAGTTAACACTTCAACGGCTAGATGGAGCAGCACTACTTTTAAACAAAAATAATAGCAGTAATGAAAACTAAATATTCACTAAAATGAAATTAAATATTTATTAAAATACCAAGCAAACAAAAACATCAAAACATTTTGAACGAAAAATTCATACTTAACTACTAAAACTTAAGCTTTACCTAACATGTCAGGATCAGGTTTAAACTTAGTACAGTTTCCTAATATTCCGATATACCTTAATTCTAGTGACATCTATCTGGGAAGGACTGTACTTACCTAATAGACTGCAGCAATTGTCTTTATAGTCATTTGATTGAGTTCGGTGCTATTCCAGTAGGTGTCACTTAGGTCTCTTGCTCAAATTATTAATTATTATAGATGGTGTTAAAATATAGCATTGAAACTGACACTCAGAAATCTACTAAAATTATTAACTCTACTAAAATTCTACTGCCCACCCTCATTTTTCTTGAAAATCTACTAATTTAGTAGGCAATCTACTGAAAGCGGCAACACTGTATGACATTAGTGAGGAGTCGATCAGCTGGCGTCAGAAATCTTACGCGGCGTTGCCAAATCTGTCCCAAGTCCCAACCAGTGTTACCAATAGTATCAACTGTAATTATCCGCCGACTGACATGAAAAGGTCCGGAAATGTCCGATTTTAGTTTGAAGTGAGAAGGTTGCCAAATGGGCTAATTTTGGATGCCGCCGTCTACTTTTGTTAAGAATTTTTCGAGAAATACTAAAACTATGAAGAATCAGAATTTTTTTAATTGAATTGCCATAACATTAAGTAAAATTTAAAAATAAATCACGTACTTACCCTGTGTAAAAAAAAGAGAAGCAAATATTTCTGTATTTGATAAGAAAATAATCCGCGGAGAAAGTCCGATTTATTCAATGTCCGAAAAATGTCCACAGCGTTAAAAAAAAATTACAATTTCGCAATCCTTGTCACCATCGGGACATTGGAAATGGTAGCACCATAACTTTTTCCGGCAGCACGATCCACTAAGCCGCTGTATTGCGACCTTAAATGAAAACTGGTAAGTTGACCCTCTGTGATATATGCAACCCATATTACATTTGCGTATATCAGCCGTTGCGTATACGGCAGTCTCACTCGACCGCGACACCGCTGTCTTTTGACTTTGAAAAAAACTGGTAACTCTACCCTCATATACGAACATAAACATTTCCAATCTTAACCCTTTCGAGCCGACCGTAGTCCGGTAGCAAATTGCCTCCCAGACGACGATATTTGCAATGGCTCAATGACGTACGTCGCATATATCCGACGGTACACAAAACAAAGAAAATCTCAATGAAATGAACAATAAAGTACAGAATATATAGTACAAGATATTTTTATTTGGAAAATATACACTGTAAACTATAAACTAGAAACTATAAACTCAAAAATCTGAACATACCCTAATAGCACATGGACGTCCCGAAAACGTCCCAAGAACGTACTCACAGGACATGAAAACGTCCCGAGGACGTACTCTACCGACGTAAGACGTACCGAGGACGTTTGAGGGACGTTCCGTGTCAGCAAAACGGGGTGTCCCGAGGACGTCCCACCCAGGACTTATGTGGGACGAATGTAGGTCTACAGAGGACGTCCTGAAAACGTTGTTGGGACATACTATGCAAAACATATAGGTACCTCCCCCTCCACCACTTTTAAGGTGTATTCACAGCAGAGGGTATTTATGTTCCTTTTTGGGTTTTCTAACCACATGCATTTCTTTCGAAATAGACTCCAGTGATTGGATTCTATTTCGAAGGGAATAAATGTGGTTAGAAAAGCCAAAAAGATAAAATGACAATATATAATTACCATGTAGAAAAATTATTCAATAAGATTGATTTTAAAACTTAGTACTTTTATTTATCAACACCAAATGACAAATTTATGCTAACATTTTATTTCTATTGTGCTATTGAAAAATAAGTTATGGCACTTGTATTTTTTTTAAATTAACTTCTTACTCTACAAATTCAAGTGTCAACTGTCAAAAATACAATTTTTATGGGATTTAAAAGTTATATATTATAAAGGCCGTTACAGAATTACTTGACGTAAGACTTAAGACGTATGACGTATAACGTAAACGAAAACCAATATGTACTTTTAAATGTTCCATTACACAACCTGCATTAAGACGTAAAAGCTTACGCAAAGAGTTGAAAATTTCCGTATGGTGGAATTCTTACGTTGGCCGTAAAATATTCAACCAATGAGAACCATTCCCGCTAAAATGAAAGTTTAACCTATAATAAATGAAACGTGTTGTCACTAACCACTGCCATTTAGGCGTGTCACTGGTTTAAGAATTTTGAGGCCTATTTAAAGTTATCCACCACCTTATATTCTATTTAACCAACGTTTTCTCCTTTTTCCGATTAAAAGAAACATCCCCATTAAATTTCCAGCCAACAATATAAGAGGTAATTCATCCATTATCGCCTCAATATTTAATGATTAAAATAAAATAATCCCTTCTTTATTATACTTTGTTTTGGTATTGAAGCCGTTTTTCTTCTAACCTAAAAAATTATCTCACAAAACTGACTTGTGATTGGCTTGCCGTAGAACATAAAGAAAGTATATTGTGTAAAATCACTTTTTAATGTCATACGTCTTATGACTGTTAAGTCTTACGGTTAACTATTCTGTAACGGCCTTAATACCTAGTACAGTATAATATAGTTATATATACATTAAGTCATATTGAATATTATAAGAAATAAGCCAAGTATGCAATAAAACGTAAGATAAATGTATATCTCACCTTTTCTTAACGTTTCGCACACTTCGTCTTTTTATAATTATCTTAGTTTAATAGTTTATATTATTTTCTAATATTCTCTCTTTTTTGACACCCTCTCTGTTCTTTCTTTTGCCCTCTTCAATCACGATGTAATAGCCATTTCGGTGTCCTTCCAAGAATTTGAAGCGTTAGCGACTGCAGCAGCCCCTGTGCAAATAAAAGAAAAATTAACATTTCAGATGAAATCTTGGCAAAAAACATTAAGACTAATATATGCCACTTGATGGCAAGCTTATATTTAAAATAAATTGTTATAATTTTCTTGGTGTCCTATCTAAAAAAAATCACAGTTTAAATGTGAACATTTTTTTGTTTAACTGACTTTTGCATTTGAAAGGTTCCCTTGTTCATTTAAAAATTTTAAGAACACCTCTTTATATGAATGATTGATTCTACAAATAATACCAAAGACCGAGAGAAGCAGATGAAATATATGTTGACTAATGCTACCGCAGATTAATAACAATATTATAAGTTTAACGTTATATTTTTTGGCAATATTATTAGAGAATTCTAGTAAAGAAAATGGCTATGGGTTAAGATGCATTAGGATTTACGGTTAGAAGCAGGTTTATTAGGTTGAACATTGATGATGTATAAAAGTCTTTGTACGTACGTACAGCATAATTTCAGAAAAATATAACAAATAGGGCATATAAGTTACAAATTTGTAAATATTCCTCAAAAAGTACCTTTATTAGTTTTTTCCTTATATTAATTTACTGAAATCCCTAAATATACTTTACAAGTTTGTTGATGTTTTCTGGCGAATGTTTTTATTACTCGATGTATCAAACCTTACCTATTAAAAGTTTCATCACCTCCACTTGTTCATCAGAGATGTCGAACCATATATAACACTTCGTTTAACACACTGCATGAGTAGGTACTTCTTTTCAATTTTTACTTCCCTCGCATACCGAAGGGAAGTATTGTATTTATAATGTTTAACCAACAATCTTCTTTTAAGTGAATAAGTTCGCTCCATGATAAACAACTAAAAACTACATACTCAGGTTCACAGGTGATCTCCCATAGAATTTTAACAGATCCAAATAAGGTGGTGGTAGTATATTTATTATAACCTACAAATAAGCCGCACCAAATTTATCTAGAATAAAATATCGATCTAAATACTTATATATTAGTAAATCAATTAAATAGACTTACCTGTTTTTGGTACTTTCTTTTGTAGCCGTTAAAAGTGACTAGTGCCAGTCATGGTAGAAACATATACAGGTATGCTGTTGCGCAGCTTTCGCAGTAACCAATCATATGCTTTGTCACCAACGGGAACCATATTGATAATCGGACCAATAGCGTTTCGTGCGCATATTTCAAATAATGTAGTATATTCTTTTGTACAAAAGGAGATGATTCCACATACCATTTTAAAACAAATGCCTCATTTTGGAAATAAGGTTAAAATTTGACGAAATATTACTCATTTGGAAAAATTTTAGAATGGTTTTGAATAATAATGTAAGATTGTACATACATACATTTCAACATTGATGTAGCAAATTTTCATTGTAATTTTAGTGTTTTTTACTATCGTGTAGTTATGGATATGCAAGACATTCTTTGTAAAAAAATATGGTAAAAAGGTAGGTACTTCTTTAATGCAGTATATATTTTATATGATCTAGTTCGGCGATTTAAAGAGTGTATAGGTTATCAATACTAAAAAAATTAACGTATATAAATAGTTCTATATGAATACTATATGAGTTTTTAGTATGATTTTATGATAAATGTCAATTTTTTAATATAAAGAATATATTATATGTAATATATAAGTTTATTTGTACAACAATATTAATCTTTTTAGTTACAAATGCTATCGTCATAGTAAATTTTAACCAATATTTACGAAAAATACATACACCACAGGTAATACAACTTCTAATTGTATTGACACCTTGTGAGGGTATACCGGACAGTCACACAAGAAATCATATACTCATTTTATTTTATACTTTTATTCTATAACAAAATAAACATATATACTATGCGTAATAAATAAAATAAGTATTATACTGAGACTTTTTACAACATATAGAGTATCTTGACAAGAGATGTAAGCGTTATTAATCAAATTTTTACAGAATAAAATCTAAATAGGTACTCCTACAGTTTTAGATATCCTAGATTTATGTACCATACTGCATAGTAACTTTTCTTTGAAATTAAACGATATGCATGAATATGTTTACTTTGTTCTTACTTTTTGCTTTGTACGTTATATCTTGGAGAATGATTCCTGCCAAATGTTCTATAGGTACTGCATGAGGCAGAAGGAGAATAGTTTTCAACATTTTTGAGATATCTACTCTGGAGTCGCTTTAAAATCTGCCCTCTTAAAATGCACTGAACAAATGCGAGCTGTAAAAAAAAACAATTTTTATTTCTGACCACATTTGTGTTAAATAACAAATGCAAACTTTTATATCGTAAATAGGTACATCTTTTACTGATACATATTTTGTAATTGTAAATAAGCCAACGTATTAAATAATTATTGTTTTTATAATTACCGTTTTTGAAATGATCAGGTTTCACTGGACAAATTTCTAACCATTTTCTCGATATTCTTCATTTTTTGGGAACTGAAAGAATATTACATTTCTTTCAGTTGAAGTTCCACTCCTATTTTTGCAACTGTTTATACTGCACCCAACCATGTCTTAAGTTTATTATAAATTCTACCTCAATGATTATAAATAATCGTTTAATTTTTAACCTCAAAAATATCACACCATAGAGAAACCAAACACAAAAATGATATTACGCAGTTACGCACCCCAACACGGCTACTTTTACACCTGGTTGCAGGGGTAAAATGTTGAGGGATAATATTATAAAAACTTGAAATATGTGTAATATCAATATCACAGAATATTAGGATTATCTGTCAATATACTGTGATATATCCAATATGGTTCCCGTTGGTTCCAGCCATATACTTATTAACTATATACTATGAGTTTCGTTCCCAATTTGACGCCAAGGAAAGCCTGTCTCTCTATCCTTTAAGAGGACTTGGTATTGTGCGCATGTCTTAGTGGGCGGAACATCGACGCGAGAATGTGACAGTTCAACTAAATATAAAAGATGAGTGGTCACAATCTAATCGGAGAAATTGTGCACCACAGTTCTGTGTTGTGCACTATAGGCATTATATCAGTGGTTCCAAGTTCCAATTCCAGACATTAATATTATAAGCGCTTGTGTGTTCTAAGATTGTGAAGTTGTTTTATGTATTTTATTGTTTATCAAAATAGGGATTTGTATTTACATGGTGTAAACCTATATCCACCAAAATGAAACGGTGTTTTTTGTGTAAAAGCCAGCCGAAGCAGGACCCTAACCTAGCTGTCATATCATCGGTAATAAATTTTATTTAATAATCCAAAATCTAGTTACATGTGCTAATCGTGAAATGTTTTTAGTTTTCCCAAGAATATTTTTGTTTTATCTTTGCATAAAGTGCGTTGTTTTGGGGTTAAAAATTCTCAAAATTTTAACATTGAAGATTTTTTCACCAAGTTTTACTGAAAAAGGTTGACTTTTTAGAAAAAATATCAAGAACAATTTTTTTTTTACTCAAAAAATAAGATGCCGTCCCAAGAACTAAAGAAAAAAAATATTCACCATGTCTTTCAATGTCAAATTATTTTTTAACAATCTTGCCTTTTTACGGCTGAATCACCCATAAAACATAAAAATATAAATTGTGCCACTCATATTCGTAAAGTAGAATTTTTAGCTGAACATCGAAACTTCCATTAGTACCCTAAGACCCACTTTTTTTTGCTAATTCCACTGGACTATAAGTTTTTCTAATTACTGCTTAGGTATTCATTTATTGATTAAATAATTTAAATACCAAGAAACGAAAGCTTCCTAATAGCATGTGAATCATTCCAAAAGGGTGGTATATATTTTACCATAGTATACGAAATCTCCGCTTTCTACGGTTGCCGGTAGATTTCTTTGTTTTGGGACCACTTCCTTCTTCATCAGATTGTATGGTCAGAGTCCTCCATAGAGATAGAAAACTATCTCGTTCTCTAGCCTCAAATCCGTACATAGTGGCTTATGGAGTATTACCAGTATATAGTTAATAAGTATATGGTTCCAGCGCAGAAAAGTCAAATTCTGGTAGCCCGGACGAGCATACCTTATATATGATTCTACCATGGTGCCAGTGTGCGGAAGAAATAAAAATGCAAAGAATTTATATAAATTCTTTGTAAAAATGATGCAATGCCTGCCAAATTGAATTTCCCAGTTTGATGTTTGACAGCAACTGAGTAACACTACATAAGCTCTGCTTAAATATTGCGGTGAAAATGGCTGTAATATAACCGAAACTCATGAAAAAAATAGTTGAAACGAATATAAGATTTCTGAAATCAGAAAAATCAAATTGACAAAATTTAAATGGACCATGAAATGTGAAAATATTTTGTTATCAAAAGAAATTTTGTTAGTAAAACTTTTTAAGGATTGTAATTTCATTTTTAGTTTTTAATTTCCTTTTTTAATCATATCCTCATCTGCTCAAAAAAAAACATCACTCCTAGAGGTTATTTCACAAATGTGTTTAGGTTTGTCTTGACTAGACTCTAGCAGGATGTCATCAAAACGTTTTATTCAGAACGTTTTAGGGACGATAGCAAACGAACGTCCTTGGGACGTACCATGTAAACCCGGGACGTTCAGACCAAACGAGGACCTAAATGAACGTCCTGGGGACGTTTGGTGTTATCAGGGTAAACGAAAATATTGATTATTCTATGACCCAACTAAAGAATAAAACTGAAGAATATGCTTCATAGAAATGGCATTGGTCTTAGAATTTGGCAACTGTGTGGTATGTCTGAAAACACGGAACAATACACAAACCCACATTGCAATCTTTACACATATATCGAGATTCTCTTCTTTTCTGTTTCCCAATTTGTGTTTTTGAACAAACAACGCAACGTCGCATAGCTCTCTTTGACTTTTCTGTATCTGGTACTAAATCCGGAAAGCGTCTGTCTGTTAATCTCGACATTAATATAACAACATTTTGAGATGGCTTGCGTTTGGCTTTAAGACCATATCTAAAACAAGAGAAGTAATCAAAACTAAAATCTAAACTATGAATGAGAAACCCAACTTACCTCTCCAACAACTGTCGAATGATATTCAGCTGAAAGACTGCTAAAGGAATTCTTGTTTCATGTTGTGTCAAAAATAAGGCATGAGCGTTTATAATACAAAGGTCTAAAACATGAAAGAACAATTTCTTGTACCATTTAATGTTTTTTCGCATGGAATCTATGCTTGTTATTAGCATGTCACAACGGTCAACAGCTCCCATTTTGTCGTTATAATCAAGCACAACTAACGGTTTCTTCATATTTTCTTTAGTATGTCTATCGATTTTTGAAATAGTTACCATTTTATTTTCGTGCATAGTAGATATCATCGCAACGTCACGGCGATCTTTCCACTTTATTACTAACATCTTATCTGAACTTCGCCAAGATGTTTCACCTTTTTTCAGTTTCTCTGTAAGTTGTGGCATACCTTTTCGGTTTAGGCGCACAGTACCACAAGAATTGGTTTTTTTATCTAACAGAAACAGTGATAAGGAGGGGCTGCTATAAAAATTATCAGTGTACAGAGAGTGTCCCTTGTTAAGATATGGTGTAAGTAACTCAACTACAACAGCACCTGTAATTCCCAGACGGGGGTTAGCATCATTATGTAGATCTGTATCTTTACCAACATACACAATAAAATCTAACACATAACCTGTCTCGCAGTCACACAGGACATACAGTTTAATGCCGAAGCGGTGTCTTTTAGATTTAATATATTGTTTGAACACCAAACGTCCCTTGAAAAGAACAAGACTTTCATCAATGACAAGATGTTCAAATGGATAAAATATAGACTTAAATTTTTCTTTGATTTTTTCGAGTACATTTCTAAGTTTACAGAGACGGTCAGTACTTGCTACTTCATCATTGTTGCAGAAATGCAAGAACCTATATATGTTTGCAAATCTATCCCTTGACATGTGCTGTCCGAAAATAGGAGTATACATCAAAGGGTCAGTGGACCAATATTCGTGAACCGTGAGTTTTCTGTTTCTCGCCATAAGCATATTTAGGGCTAAAAAAACATAAAATTCTGACCTGTCCATTTCCCTCCATTGTTCATTAATCATTCTGGCGTACCGGTTGGTTTCAAGTACTATTATATCAATGGTTTCAGGTGTTAGTATACTAAAAAGAAAGTCAATTTCCAGGGAATTTGCGTTCAAATCACAATTTTCATTTATTCCGCTCTGGCTTGCATCAAATTCATGCTTTTGTGGTATAAATTCATTATTTGTCCAAACAACTTCTTGTTCTTCTGGTAATTCTGTTGCCACTCTTTCATTGTGCGCATTTTCCACATTTACATATTCAGCTTCATCTTCTGAAGTCTCACTATCACTTGATGTCGTTGGTGCGTACTCACTTCCACTGGACACAAATGGTTCTTCTTCACTACAATATAAATTGTCATCTCCCACGATTTGTAATATTTCCTGAGCATCTTCTGCACTTAAACCACAATAACTGTTAATGCCGGTTCTAACTCGCTTAGGTCTTGAGGGGCCAGCAACCTCCTCCGCAGACATATTGAACAGTACTAAAGTATGATCTGTGCAAAATGATACAATACTTGGTTGCTCGTCTACCGTCGAGTATTTCCGATTGTGCCTGATTTTTCCGACGTTCGGCTGTGAATCAAGTTTTTACTGTCGGATATCCTCGACGTTCGTCCTACGGACGATGTAAATTTAAAAAAGAGTTTAATAAGGCCCGGATATAAACGTTAGCCGCCACGGAGTCACGAGAACCTCTGGCGTATATATCCGACACCCGGCTGTGAGCCAATTTAGGGCATGTCGGATACATACGTTGTTCGGCTCGAAAGGGTTAAAAAGTCCGAAAATCGGACAAGAATCCGCCCATTGGCAACATTGGTCCCAACCCTCGCTCTCTGTCGACTCATATATATAGTGACTGACTAAGGTGAGTATTTTTTTTTTCTATAAATAGTGGTTTGCAACTAACGGTCTGTTTAATGTTGAATATATTTCTCAAACATCGTTTTTGTAGCACAAATATTCCATACATATGACTTGTTCCACCCCAAAAGATAATACCATATCTGAGCCTAGATTCCACATAGGCATAAAAAGCTATAAGGGCTGCTTCAACACTAATATTCTGCGATATCAACGGTGCTCGGGGAATCTACAAAATATCACAATTAACCAGTATGTCACTGGTAAATAACCTCTACGCCTGTGACTTTTACGTCAAAGGATCAGTTAAAGGTTGCTTTTTTTAAATAAACAACACGAATAAGTATAAAAACTTGAAATTAAATATTTCGCCGACGTTTCGGAAATCTATTCTGATTCCTTTTTCAAGATTTTTTTTGAAAAATCTTTTTTGCTGTGTATGATAAATACACAGCTCTAAGAATGTTTGTTATATTCAATATCCATAGATACTTACTATTTACATAGAACTGTTGATATAGTTAACAGTTTTTTAGTTTTTATACAATGTTAAGTTTGTGAAGTTCTTCTTTTAACATTGGCAACCAAGATTCCCCAAGCACCGCTTAAAATGAAAACATACATGTGGCAGGAAGTCCCAAAGAATTGAAGAAGGAAAAAAATTAAGATAATGCCACAAATAACATTTAGACAATATTTAAAAATTAAGGTATTCAGTAAGTTACAGAATATGTTCATCAGTTTCGAATGAACACAATGGGCTTGTTCCATGATATTTTTTTTATATGGTTTTTATACTTTTTCATATAGTACTCGATATTCTCATTATACAGTTAAAATTTCGTATTATTATCTTTTTCCGTTCTCGAGATATAAGGAGTTGAAATTGGTAATAGTTGCAAAAACCGAGCGCTCATATGTGACGTCACTATACTTAAGTGACGTAAGAAAAATGGCTTTCTGGGACCTTTCAAATTTAACCTGAAAAGTCGAAAAACATTGGAATTTTTAAACGCTGGTAACTAAATAAATACGTCGAGTGGAAGTTCGTTCT
Source organism: Stenurella melanura (assembly GCA_963583905.1). Classification (NCBI taxonomy): domain Eukaryota; kingdom Metazoa; phylum Arthropoda; class Insecta; order Coleoptera; family Cerambycidae; genus Stenurella; species Stenurella melanura. The sequence continues at coordinate 13,192,001 of OY757311.1, forward strand.
GTGTCTACGGAAAGGAGAAGGTCGGCGATGAATTATAATCGTAAATTGCAGGGTCGAAATTGAAAATTCGTTCTGGCAGGAGCGAGAGAAAATTGTAATTTTTTGACATTTCACCAAATTGTACTCCCCTACTGTCAAGTTGTAAGCAAAACAAACAATACTTCGAAAACACTTATAATTATAACCAATAAGGAGCATCAAGTCTATTGAGATCGCCGAGTCTATGCGTATAGTGACGTAGCGCCTGGCCACGCCCCATTTTCGTGAGATGGAAATTTGTAATAGTTTTTAAGATACTAAACGTGCGAATAAGATTCTGATATTTTGCAGATCCATTAATTTATACTTGCACTTTCGATTTGTGAAATAAAAAAAAATGCTGAACAAGCCCATTACATCGTGACCATAAATAAGGTAATTAATTAATGACTCTCAATTCGTACCACTTTTCATTGTATCAATTAAAAAAGTCAATAATTCGCGTTTATTGTTATTTTACGTAAATATTTTTTTCGCTGTACTATTTGATTTGTAATATTCTATTCAACAATATTGAAAATATATAATTCATCAAATCTTGTGTTTAATTTTAAGCTACATAATACATGTCTTTCATTGTATATCTATACATTGTACTATGATAGTATTTTCTTATTCTGTGTAGCAGGCTTCAAAGCGCATTATCATTAATGATGCCTGAAATACGGGGTATAAATATAAATGTGCACTTATTCTTTTGAATATTCTGCAATACACCATGACTTAGGCCCCCAACTACATTAATACCATATATACGTATTTTTATTATATTGGACCGAAATATTGATATATTTTGTGTGTACACCATTTCTCTGAGTGTAGTAAGATATAATACTGTCACTTCGAGATCCCAGAAATCCATTGAATTAGAAGAAAATCAGGTCCCCCGATATCAATGGTACCACGGCCAGCTCTCGCTTCTGTATAGTTCCTATCTTCTGTGCTACAGTGTTGTCGATTTTTCACTATTACCTATCTCTCTCTAATTTTACCTTCTCCATCTGATTGTCACATTGTGGCAAATGTCGAGGTCAATGGCGCCATTAGAATAGAATAGAATAGAACTTTATTCATCAATTTAAGTTTAACACACTACAGGTATAAAACTTATCAGACTAGTCCAGGGATACATATACAGACATACATACAATACATTCACACTATGACACGTTCATACAATATTATAAATCACAAAAGTGATGCTCTAAAAGAAATTAAAATCAGATTTACATTAAAATGTTAAGATGAAGAATAAAAAGTTAATAATTATTATTGAGTAATACCTATTCTAATACATAAATATTAAAACTATTTAAAAATTGGAATAAAATGCATTATCTTTCAAATGTTGAAATAATACTTCTTTGAACGTTCTGTAGCTCTCTATAGTACCAAGTACTCTTACAGCGTGATTATAACAGATGATTCCTTGGTATGCTGGTGCATTCTTGCTGACCGTTAATCGTGAAAATGGTAGTCGTAAATCACTTCTAATGCGGGTGTGGTATTTGTGTATATTATTATTTCTTATGCAGTCTGATCGGTGTCTTTTTATGTCTAAAGTGACCAAATATATGTAGAGACATGGCAGTGTTAAGATAGCTAAGTTGATAAATATTTGTTTACATGATTCTAGTGGCCTTGCTCCCGCGCCATACATCTTATTATCTTTTTCTGGATTACAAATACTTTATGCATGTGAGCTGAATTTCCCCAAAATATTAGGCCATATTTAAGTATTGAATGTACAAGACCATAGTAGGCGATTTTTAAAACATCTGTAGAAACTGTTTGTTTTAACTGTCTGATAACAAAGCAGATGCTACGTTTGGAAATGAGACTATCGGTATGCTTTTCCCACGTTAGTTTGTGATCAATGATTACACCTAAGAATTTTATATCATCAACTTGTTTGATTGATTTATGGTTGATTTTTATTAATGGACTGAAATTGTAGCTTACATTTTTTTGTTGAAACATCATATAAAACGTTTCGTCACCATTAAAGTAACAATCCATTGTTAATGCACCAGTGGTATAATTTGTTGGTACATAAGTTAGTATTATCACAGAACAACCAGAAGTGTAACTCTGATAAAATAACATTGAAAAGATGTGGCAAAAATAGGTGACCTTCAGCCATTTTATTGGGAGCACTCTAAGGACCGGCTTTGCACAAACGGAGTTGACAGAGTTGGCTTAACACGCACCTCTACCAGATTTTGACGTAAGTTTTTCAATTATTAAAATACAAACAATAGAGCAGTAGAGATGACTGGGTGTCAATAACCTAGTTTTGCATGTAAAATAATTTGAGTTTCTAAAGAATTTTTAATGCTTTTTTAAACGTTTTTCTTGTGTAAAATTAATTGTAGGTTTTCTTTATCTATTACACATTTCGCGAATTGTTAAACTGACTTTTATCTAATGCTTTATTTATATATTCGAATAGGCATGTCATCTTGTTCACATGTCGAAAGTTATTGCTTTTACATATGGTAGTGAATTTTAGTGAATTTATTATAATTGTATTTATATTCTACATTTTAGGAGTCCCCTCATTACATTGCTAAGCTGAAATATATTAATGGAGCTAACCTATATGATTTAAAAATGGGAGATTGAAACTGTATCGTTGTATGATTTTCCAAAAATATAACAGCATTCAATTAATGAACCATTGTGACCCTTCTTGAAAATAAAATTTATATCTAAACTATAAGACTATTATTATTCATACTTACCTTTATAATTATGTATACTTAATGTGTATAATTTAAAACATTCAATTATGGTAGACGATGCTGTTAAAAGTGTGTTATTTTTTAAGTTATTCTGTTGTATTTTAGCTCACTTACCTTCACTGATATTTTATTTGTGTACATTATCAATATTTTGAACGTCTGTAATTATAATTGTAAGTATCAAAACAGATACCAAACTATAGGTATATATAGCTATATAAAGTATTCGGAGCATATTACGTTGCACATTTGCTTACAATTTAAATTAAATGGAAACTGAAATGGTCTCACAGTCCTATCTTTACATTAGATTTACTATTATTCCTGCATTTCATAATACAAACCTCTGATTGTTGTTATTAATGTGGTAAACACTTAAACTCGTTACAAACTTTTGAGCCTAACGAAAGTAAGATATAAATCAATAAAAAGTTGAGGGGAAATATTTTAAATTGTCAAAAAACTTAAATTTTACAATAGCTTTATAAAACCATTAATACCTACATGATTGATATATTGGCATAAATCAATGAGTATTGTGTCAACTTTTAACTTAGTGTAAAAATACTACCTAACCTATATCACTGCTTAGCTGTAACTGAGCCTATATTAATTAAACATTTACTAAAATTTGTCTTGATATATTATATATGTACAAAAAAAAAAGTCAAAAACCCAATATAGCCTTTATTTTCATTAATTTATAGGTTCACAAAGATGTCAATGTTCTTGACGCCAAATTTTACACTTGTAAAAACAACACTAATAAAGTATATATGAAATTCTCTCTTACGCTAGATTTAAAAAAAAAATATTTATAAACATCACTACATATATCTGATATTAAGAAATCCTCCACTTTAATTTATCTTGAACGAAAATTGACACCAACTCAAACGTCAAATTTCTGAATTTGCCACCCAGTCAACTGACAGCTGGCAAAACTGTGACCTCACTGCTAGTGCTCTGTTAATACACACTAAGGACAAATCAAAAGTAAGTAACAATTCTAACACCATTTAACTCCAACTGGAAATGTATATATATATATATATATGAAATATATTATACAGATATTCCACACTCGACTTGGCAACTGTGACTAAAAATAAAACTCGGCAAGGTTACAAACGCTCCCAAAAACATGGCGATTTCACGTGTGCCAACTTGGATGCGCCAACACTTCCCGCCAATGCGAGTTCCACTTCAGGTTGTTCTGTGGTATTATCTACCAAGCTAGCAAGATCTTTTTTGATACGATTTGATTCATATCGTCAGTGTAGAGAAATCATGGTATCTGCAGATGCGCATGATAACTCAATATCACTCATAAATATTACAAAAAATAAAGGTGCCAGGACTGACCCTTGTGGTACACCTGTTGTAACTAGTGCCGGGCGTGATCTGACATTGTTTATAACTAAAGTCTGAGTCCTATGATAAAAGATTTTTCGCTGGCTGTCCTATCTTGATAATTTTCTAATCTTTGCTAGTAGTGGGCATGCACTTCTTGAACCATATCGACTGTTATGTCAAAGGTATTTAACATATAAAGAACTAGAAGATATTCTAACAAGTGATGGCAGTGACGTTGAATACAAGCAACTGTGCTCAAACGACGATTCGTCTGAAGCATTGTATAGGTCATGATTTTTTTCAGAATTATATTTATTTTGACAAAATGTGTTTTTTAAACTAGTAAAAAAAGTCATAACATGAACTAAAATGTTTATTTTTCTGCAATAAGACACATTACATAAAAAGAAAACTATAAAAAAATACTCCTTAGGACTATATACACTGCTCCGGACAACTATACTCACTACTGGCAGTATAATTGTGCACAGCACCAGCCGTAGCACTTGGACCATGTGCAGTATAAGGGTTAAACAATGTCTGACTGAAAAAAAAAAATTCAAATATCAGTGAGGAAGCGACATACCTAAATTTTAAATTTTTTTCCATTTTTGAGACATTCAAGGTGGCTCAATAAATTTAATTTATATATTAATAATTTTTTTGTGGACATGCCTATTGTAGAAGTACTTACAATAAAATATAAACGCTTAGTTGCTTTAATATATCTATACATTTTTCATGATTGAGCCTGGGTTTGTAAAGTAAATCAAAAATTAGAGTAGACCATGATTTTATATGCTTTTTCTACACCTATTAAACAAATAAATTAGACTGAAATTTGATAACATTAATCGGTACCGGTAGTAAACGTAAACAAACAATATGGCAATATACTTGGCTGTCATGCGAGTTTATTGTCAGCCGCAGCAAGAGTTGATCGTGGTCGATTTAAAATATCATGGCATCAGCGAAACAGTGATTTTTTTATTTGTATTTATGATTGGCTGAATGGAGTGAATTATGAATCAATAATTCACTACAGTGAATTATAGGTACGATTTTTCACACAAAAAATGCTAATAATTGTCATATAATTAAATAGGCGTAGAAAAAGTTTTTTATTGATGATATTGCTTGTAAAACTTAACAAAAATTGTTGCCAAATTGACAAACAATAAATATGGTACAGGTACAACTCGGTGTGGGTTCCCGAGGTCTATTCTCGAATCTCTATTAAAAATGTCGACGATGACAAATGACACTCAAACTTGTCGCATACTTTTTTAAAATGGTATTGTTGATGAGTAGCTGTAGACACCGCTAATGACACTCGACAAATATTGCATCATAGCAAAGTATATATTTAACATTAATAGAAAGCAATTAATCTCGAAGCTATCTGTGGTAAGATAAATCATAAACATTTACTTTGTTTTCCTTTTCTTATATTCATAACTTATAGGTTACATTTATATGTTAACATTATTATTATTGTTAATGTTTGTTATTTATCATTTAGCACGTAAGTCAATTTTAATTCTATTTTGTTTCCACTGTATGTATATGTGTAAATGGGGAATACCTATTAATATGCAGTATAAATAAATAAATAAACATTGTATAATGATTCTATTGATACAGAAAGTTATGTAACAAGGTTAAATTTAGTTCAAAAGTCAGTGAAATCAATTTAGGAAACAAACACCTCACTTTAACTGTGAATATTTCAGAAACGAAGGAGCAGAAAAAATTTAAAAAATTACGTGATTATGAGTTTATTCTAAATCAATCACTGAAATTTGAATAATGTACATTGAACACTTCTGAAGTTCTGCTAAGTTGTATTGAAAAAGTCCTACTTTTTAAGGAAATTTTGACCATACCATTTTTAAGTCCATTATATCTTGGAAAATGTGCCTACAATGTAAATTATATTTTAGACACCGATAAAGCACGGTATTTTTTGTACGAGGAAATTTTTTAATAATTTTTTATTTTAAAATTTTGCAGTTATTCGTTTATTTATCAATGTATTTAAAAAAGTTTTGTTAAAATAGTTATTAATATAATATATAATATGTAAGCATTTTCAGAAAAAATAATTGGTATGTATCAAATATTAATTTACTTATCAAGCATAATAGATAATATCCTTGCAAATTTGCAATGATAATATCCTTTACGCTTGATAACTAAATTAATATTTGATATATCAATTATTTTTTCTGAAAATGCTTAACATTTTATATAATTAACTATTTTAACAAAAAATTTTTAAATACATTGATAAATAAACGAATAAACATCACGTCACGTTTTTGAGAATAACTGCAAAATTTTAAAATAAAAAATTATGAAAAAATTTCCTTGTACAAAAAAATGCCGTGTTTTATCGGTGTCTAAAATATTAATTATATATAGTATGCATATTCTTCAATTTTTTCTGCTCCTCCGTTTCTGAGATATTCGGGGATAGAGTGAGTGAAATAGATAGATAGGTGATAGAGTGAGTGAATACATTGGAATCGTATATTAGATCATGGTTGAGTAGAGTAGGATTACACGGTGGTAAAGTGTAGAGTTAGAGGGATAGTTAGTACTTGACCAAATTACTTGACCGCTAACTCGACTTATGAAAATTAGGCTTTAATAAATGAAACAGATTCTCTGCTAACAGGCCAGGCAAAAAAAGGTTTGGAGGTCAAAAAATTTCATTTGCATCATAATTTTTTCAACAATTAGAGCGGAAAATCGGATTTCTTAAAACTGAAAAAAATTATCGGTCGTAGAGGAAAGTGAAGAATGGGTGATTTGTGCACAATTAAAATTCCTACATTTTGCGAGTTTCCAAATTAAAATTGCTCCCGCGGTAAAAAAGTTATTGCAAAAAAACCTGCATTGTGTATAAATTAAATTTAATGAGGCCTCAAAATTAGATAGTAGTCATACTGTCAACTTCCTTACTTATTTTTAAAATGTGCGTGGCTTAATTTGTAAGAACGCAGCTTCAAAAATAAAAATGTTATGCCTTTTGTTTATTAGCGAAAAGTGTTTTTTTTAAGGTAGTAGTTCACAATTTGCAAAGATTGGTTGCTCTCTTTTTTTGCAAAAAGGTTAGTTAAATCTTGAATATTACAAAAATATTTTATGAATCAATTTTAGTTGAAAATTAAGTTTTCTCTTGATGGGATAAACAAATAGGATTGTGTAAAACTATTGCACCGACAGCACACATCTTTTGCTCACTTATAATGCACTATAAAACATTTATTTAAGAAAGTTTTATCAAATTTATCAACAAATTAAAAAGTTATGTTAATAATTAAAAAATGACTATTGCAGGTTTTTTGCGATAACTTTTTTACCTCTGGAGCGATTTTAATTTGGAAAGTCTCATAATGTAAGGATTTTAATTATGCACAAATCACCCATTCTTCCCTTTCCTGTATGGCCGATAGTTTTTCCAGTATTTAAGGAAAACCAACTTTCCGCACTAATTATTGATAAAAAACGATGATGCAAATGAAACTCTTTTACCAATGAAATGGGAAGTCTCTCATAAAGCTATGCTGCAAAAACATTGCGGCAACTAATTTTTCGAAAAATTCTGTATGTTTTCTCTTCATTTGCCTGACCTATAAGTAATAATTTCGTTCAAATTAAATTTATTTTGTCAGTTTATTAACAAAATATAGCCTTACCTTCATTTTTACATAGCCTAAACAATTCTATTAGATTTATTATCAAACCTTTACTGACCTTAAGGTGACCATTTCCTAGAAAGAGACATCCGATAAGGAAATATTTATTATTTTTGGCCATAACTTTTTTTTCTTAGCACGTATATTAAAAAAAAACAATAAGACTATCTAAGTAGAACCATAACAAGACTATTACTATGAATTTTCACTCAATAATTTCAGGTTTTCAAATTAGTTAGATTTGCTAATCTTCCTATTTCGTACTTTTAAATCTTAACTATTTTGGAAACTCCTGGAATTATTGAGTGAAAGTTCATAGTAAGAGTCTTGCTATGGTTCTACTTAGGTAGTCTTACAGCCGGTTTTACAATCGCAAGTTAACTTTCATGTTAGTTGACTTTTACTTGCAGGTTAACTATAACTTTGCCGACACATGCGTTTTTCAATATAAAGTTAAGTGATGATTTGTAAACGAGAGGTTGTGAATAAAATTTATAATGTTGGTACTGGAAAAATGGGTAATATACATAAAATGTATGAATTTTGGTCAAAGTCACGTCACCTGCTATCAAATATAAATGTCAGAAGCAATTTATGAGTTAGTGGTTTATTACTAAGTAAGTAGGTAGTATTAAGTCTCGATCTATTTAAAAAATATCTTCCATCGTATTCTTCGAAAAAGTTAGGTGTATACAGGATTACCTTGGGTCCTCATCACTACTATATGCATTTACTTCGTACATATCCATTTTTACGCAGAATATCAAAAAATTATTTTGTGACAGTTATTTTATAAGTTATAAATTGCCAGTAAACTGCCAACTTCTAGTTTACCCACATCTCATCTGCTAGTAAAATTAACTACTAGATAACTACAACATCGAAAATGACCAGCTATTGTAAAACCCAGTTTCTATAATAACCTGAAAGTTAACTCTGACTGGAAGTTAACTAGCAATTGTAAAACCGGCTGTTAGTATTTTTAAATATACGTACTAAGAAAAAAAAGTTATGGCCAAAAATAATAAATATTTCCCAATCAGATATCTCTTTCTAGGAAATGGTCACCATAAACACTTTTATAAACTGCCAATCGTTGAGTTGAAATGAATTATATTTCTTGTAATACCTTCTTCTAAGTTTTCAACTGTAGCAATATCATTGATTTGCATGTGAGATACAATGTCGTTTGGTATTTACCCACCTCATAAACATTCCACTGAAAATTGTAGAGTGGGACATTCGAGAATGCATATTTTCAGAGTTGTGCAAATATATCATCAGTAGACATTTTCCCAAACTAATATGCGACTTTTACTAATAGAGATTAGAGAATAGACCCCCTGATAACACAGTAACAATATTACTTTAAATCATCATTACAGGAATTAGCTATTAACTTATGTGGTGTACATCAATGTTCTTAATTTGTTCAACTTCCTAACCTATGATTTTGACTGGATGATGCCTTCAAATGTTACACCTTCTGGTTTTACACCTACAAATTATGATATATTTGCTTTATATAAAAAAATTGTATCATTCCTATTAAGAATAAGCAAGCTGACTAGATCAATGGGGCAAATGGAAAACACATCAAATGAAGAGATACCTCACGATAACCCAATTTTAGCTTTTTTTGTATTTCCTTCGACAATTCTGCAGTATTCATCTACGTACAGAGAGATCGAGAAAGACTGAATGTGCCGCTCCCTAGAGATTTTTTGTTTGCCACTCACACTATTTTGTAATATTTTCAACATTTGCATGTTGGCAACAGTGATTTAATAATTTATATAGGTTATGTGTGTGCGACGTCGAAATTTAGACATTTGTCGGGGTTTAGGAACATCAAACCCAAATTCCTAAGATGTTAAATGAAAACTTATTGAACTTGTCATTATATTAATACTTTTGTGGACAATGTATTAAACAGAATGCCAAGTTTTGGCTGTGTTATTAATTGTGGAAGTATGGCAATACTAAATGACGCCAGTTTTTATTAAATTATTTCGAGTTTTCAAATAGGAAAAGTTGCGGTTGGAACACATCAAAAGCTTCATAGTCCAGTCAACAAAGCCAAAAAAGGGTAAATAAAGGAAATAATTCGGGCAGTTGTCAATTTCTGTATAGTTGCCGGGAGGAGTGCCCAGAACAACATACTAAAAGTCCTGGCCAGTGGATTGTCTGCCGGGGGGCGGGGGGGGGTGGCTGTACTTTAAACATCCCCTCTTAACATTTTTCTTGAATTACTTGAAAGCCAAGACCTCTAGCAAAAAAGTGTCTGTGTGTCTGTATATAATATTAAACTACAAGAAATGTCCTACAAATAAGTTCGTATTCATTTTTTTTCTAGGACCAATACTTTTTCCAAAGTTTTTTTCCATCTATTCTATTGAGGGCAAAAAAATTTTCATTTTTTTTTTTCTGAAATAGGTTTAGATTATCTATTCCCGATAGACGGACTCTGCAAATTGAAAATCCTCTATTTTCGTAATCCACATGATCTGAAACATGAAAATCGGAAAAAATCTTGGAGGGTGATTAATTCTCCTATTTTTCCTTCGTTGATTGGACTATCGACTTTTGAATATCTTTTGGACTTATTCTTTTAATTATGCACTCCTTTCAAAAATCATATAATTACAACATATGTCTGTGTAATATTCGGATTGTCACCTGGCCTATTCTTGCAAACAAAACTTACAGAATAAATTTTATTATTATTATTATTAAATACATAGTGCAGTCAATGAAGCATTTTACCTCGACTCCGGTTAGGAAAGATCGATTTTCATGAAATAAAACGAAAATAAACCATTTTATTTTCATCATAACGTTATGATGAAAATAAAATTGTTGTCTAATTTTTTCGGAGGGAAAATCAGCAATTAAACCAATGTCTTAACTTCCTTAATTTTTAAGATATGTAATGAAAACTTAAAACGGTGCAAAAGCCTTTTATAACGTTAATGAATTTCTACAACGTGAAACATTTCTTTAAGCAGTGTAAAAAAAACCTGTTTTTAAAAATGCAAGAGTTTTAATTTTTCTGTAATATGCAGAGTTTGTCTAAATTTGTTTCTGTTTGTGTTTTATTGTTTTTATGTTTTTATTAATTTTATAATGTATTATACCAAATTACTATATAGTTTTTATAGAATTAACATGTCACACTACTAATGTTAATCTGTACCTATTATTGTACTTTTGACTTGTGTAATGATCTTAAATGTATCAAAAACACCAATAAATTTTACTTTACTTTACTTAATAGGGTGAAATAAAAAACACAATTTTTTGCAAAAAATACCCTAAATTTTTGTACTATTGCATTTTTTACGTGTCTTTAATTTTTGGATTACTGTGAAAAAAAAACAATCGATTTGTTGTTTTATAAGCTTCATTTTTGATCCTGATGATTATTTTTATTAAACGTAAGGTTTTCGAGTTATTCGTGAAAAGTCGCTCTAAAACATCTATTTTTTTTAGATGAGAAATCATTTTCAAACGCGAATAACACGAAAAATATTGATTTATCGAAAACACTTCATAGAACATCTTTTGCTTAGAATTCATCATTGGTTTCTGTGGTTGTTTCGAGTTTACTAATTTCCACCCCCAGGGTAAAAGCACACCGCACAACTTTTCTCCATATATATCCTGTACATAAGACAATTTCGTAAAATATAAACTCGTCTCTGTCTTAACAAACAAAATTCGCCAAAAGAATTGATTAAGGATAATTGTGGCGGTCATTTGCATTTTAGTATTCCCTACTCTAAAGTCTATAGTAACGTAGGAAATTAGTTTTAATAATGTACTTAGAATATAAATCAATTTTGATAATTTTAGTGACTTTTCTGTGTCACGTGACCTTCATTCTTTCTCGATTAACCTGTACAAAAGAATATATTTTTTGGTTTAATAATTTTATTTTTCTCCTCGATACAGATTGGTCCAGCATTATGAGAATTTGTGAACACCTTTATGTGAAGAAATTATATCAATTGAAACCTGCCCATTAAAAGTATCATTGTCCTGCACGAATTGTAGGTTTGACAGGATGTACACATATGGCAGACGGCCTTATCGACATCACAGTAGTTTTAATGCTGTGGTACGATGAACGAACACAAGATGATGGTTAATCATTATGTGCCGGAAATCGTCATATCTCGAATCAACTTCTGCCAGTGGACGAAGCTCAACTAAACATATGGCATCCATGTTTATCTTTGTCTAGACCAATCTGCATATAAAAAAATTGCCCCACTTTTTTTGTGACAACATTTATGAAATATTGATTTTTTTTTTTAAACTTTAAACAAAATTTGGCTTAACTATAGGAATTTAATGGACAGTATAAGCTACTTAGATGTTGAACTTTCATATAAAGAAAGGTAAACACTTACTGAACTATCATCTTCAAAATGAGTCGGTAAGGGGATTATGTGGACTGTTCTGTTTTGGGAACTGGATCTAATCGTTCTTTGTTGCTCACCACATTAATGCCTAGGAACATAATTTTGAAATTTAATGACAAGACCAAATTAAACATATTCAAATATCTAGGTACAAGAAAAGAAAATGAAGCACTTTACGCTAATTAGTGGGATTGAAACCATTTGGTAATGTTCAGAATTAGAAATTAAGCATAATAATCCAAAGTTTGAGATTTGATCAGTTCAGGAAGTAAAATGACAAACAAACAAAAGGAGGAGGATCAATAAGGCCTGACTTCAGGTCCCTTTTAATTTTGAAAATAAATCATTGGAAGCTTAATGTTCACAATTAAGTTTCCAATGACTTTTTTTCAAATTAAAAGGGGCCTGGAATCAGGCCTTATTGATCCTCCTTTACCATGACATTTCATCCAAAATGCACAAAGAACCATACCAGATGTCAAAATTTAATAGGTCCCTAATTATATAGAATTTTTGTTTTTTTTTAACACTTATTTAACATCGGCCTATTTCTGTTACCCCAACCTCTTCTCTATCGAAGAGTAGGGATTTTCTACTTGCCTAATATTTAACAGACAAGAGACCAACTGTTTTACATCCCCTCCAAAGGATGGTATATCGGCTATGTAACCCCGCTAAAAATTACATACCTTCTACATATGTGCTGATTTTCAATCCATTAAAACATGGAGCGAGAACACTGTATTTTCCCGGAGAGGGTCACTCATCCAAGTACCGCGCCTGACATTGTTATCTCACTTTTTCAGTTTTTAAAAAATACAAAAAATATTTACTCATACATACATACACACATACAGAGTGATTTATGTAGACCTTACATTAGATGTTATTGTCCAATTTGCAGTTGGATTAGAAGCTTGAAATTTGGTATGCAGCCACAGTCGATCATTCCCGTTCTACCTAAAATATTTTCAGTCCTCCAGCTATAAAGGGTGTGCCACAAGTCGGTACCAACTTTCTTATTTTAAATAGAAACCTAAATTTTTATTTCACATGGTTTGATTGGACTTCCAATTCTGAGTTTAGGAAACTTAAGTTATGTTAACTTATCTATTACAGTTTTTGACATATGTCGCTTTTTTTGAAAAAACTAACCCTCATAGTAGTTTACGAACAAATCGCAAATCGTTCAAAATTAGGAAGTCAAGGCTAACTTATGATGAGTTAATATAACTTAGAAGGCCAATTGAACCATATGAAAAAAAAAATGCAGGTTTCTATTCAAAATAAGAAAGTTGGTACCGACTTTTCGCACACCCTGTATAGCTGGAGGACTGAAAATATTTTAGGTAACGAAAATTATCGATTATGGCTATGTACCAAATTTCCAGTTCCTAATCTAATTGCAAGTTGAAAAACTTCTAATGTTATATGTTCGCCCCATAAACTAAAATACTTTTTGTATTTTTTTTTATAAACTGTTAAAAAGTTAAATTATTGTTTTAAAAGCTAAAAAATCGATTATATTGCGAATCCTATCAGAACAGATTTTCTCGTTAGCATTTTTACAAATGCCGTTCTCGTCGACATTTTGATGAAACTAAAAACAGGTTCAGGAGAGGTGTTTGTAATATCAATCAATTTATATTTATCATAGAGATGTCTACACTTTCAGCTGTCACCAAGATGCTTTTTGCACGTCTACAAATACAACATTACTTATTGCCCTACTTTAGATTATTATACTATTTTTAACTCTGACCACTAGGGGATAATAATCACGATCTTAGTATGAGAAAATCAACACTCTTGGAATAATTCCCGTCAATGGTGCATGAAATGTTTCACTAATAGCTTGTAACTTACCATGACTTGCCCGCTTATGCTGTGCCAGCTTATATGCCACCAAGTAGCTACTCGTACATAAATCGCATTGGAATTTTTCACCAGTGTGTCCCCTTATATGTGCTTTCAAGTCATTACCTTGGGCAAAGGCAGCGTCGCAATATGTGCACTTATATGGTTTTTCTCCAGTATGAATTCTCATGTGTACTTTTAAATTGTACAATCTATAAGTAAAGAATTTAAATTATATTTAAGATGAGAGTAACAGACTGATATATCAAACAATCAATCAATCAATTTTATTTGTTCCTTAATACATTAGAATTACCGATAAGGGTGTAGAACATGTCAAAATATAAAATATTAAATACAAGTTAATGTATACAATTACAATAAATTGATAAAATATAAAAACATGTTGAGTGTACAGGACAGATATAAAACATTATTAACATTAAAATATTAAAACTTATAGGTATCTCAGTTCATATTTTCTATTTGTTTGTCTTCGAAAATTCACTGAGGCAGAAGGTTTTTAAATTTTTTTATACATCACTTTTTTGTTGAGGTTTCTTATAGTTAGTGGTCGTATATTGTATCATTTAGCCAAGACTCTGAGATACACAAAGCATCATGTGAATTCAGTAGAAGGTTTTCATAGAATGTATTTAGTTTAGTTCGAAGACCACGTACGTTCTGATAGAAAATTGTAACAATTTTTTTTTCAACTCCGTTTGCTGTTTTTTCCTCCCTATTTGGACTGTTGAAAACGTTTGGACGAGACAATGTTAAAATGTTCCTTGATTTTCCTTTATCGGGTGCATGCAAATTTGGGTATAGCTGTTTTACGTTGCTGGGCTTAAAAAAGAGATTGGCTGGGAGTTTACGTCTGTCTCTATGCTGTTACGTGAGTCCAGGAAGCGTTTACCTCGTTTGAAATCAAAACGATCAAAAATTATTTTCCTAGGCCAGAATTTTGTATCATATATCATGCTCTGGAGATAAGGCTGCACTCCTATCATGAACGATTGGTTATCAGGATTTAACTTAAATGTTGGTAATTTCTTAACTTTAACATCATTGGTACTTGCACGATTTTCAACATTTGATCTTTTCCTCATTCACATCATCTGGGACTCTGGTCATAAATAACCAGATTTTTCTGTCCATTTCGTTTTTGCCATGAAACGCACCGTCGCCTTCTCCATCTCCAATGTTATGCTTTCGCTTTTTGTATCGTACTTCCTGAAATCCCAGTCTCCCTTCATTAGCTTTTATTGTGGTTTTATCTTGTTCTAAGTTAATCAGTTCTTCCATAATGTGTTTTTGGTTTCTTCCAATTCTCTCAAGCAATCTTTTCCTTGACCTAGCTTAGCCGGAGTTATGAGGTTTACATCTTTCGCTGGGTATCCATTTTTAACTATATCAGCAGCAGTAGATTTACCTGGTACAGTGTGACTTGTTAAAAATTGTTTGTGTGTTTCAGGATGACTGTCAGATTTTCGAATAGTGTTGCTTCTTATGGCCCTGTTGTTTGTATCTGCTTTGTGAGGTGTTGGCTGTGCCCTGCTGTTTTGTGTTTGCATATACGCAAGTTTCTGTTTTAAATCGTTTTCTTTAACTTTGTAGGATTCTACATCTTTTTCTAGGAGTTGGATTATTTTATTTTTACTTTCGATTATTGTTGCCTTATCATTAACGGTGGCTAGTAAAAATTTAATTGTATTCATGCTCAAACAATCCTTGCAAAAGAATTTCATAGTTCTTTCTTTTAATTGCATTACTTTAGTTTCTGAGGATGTGAGGTTTGCACATACTTTGCATAGAGATATTTTGCATCCATCACATGCAAAGACTGCTTGCTCATCACTAGCAATTTTGCACTTATTGCACTCCATAATATATATTTATTTTAATTTGTTGGTCATTGTAGAAATAAAACTACTACACCACTGGTAGATATGTAAAAACACACTCTTTTTCTTTATCACTTATACATTTTTTACAGTTCAAATAGATAAGAAACCCTCTTAGATTTGTTAAAATAATTGTTTAATTCACTTTATGTATGCAATTTCACTTCTTCCCAAAATAGGACTAGGTTTATGGGTAATAGGATTTTATGCACAACCTACTGTGGTATTTTACATATAAAAAAAAGTTTTTAAAACACTACAGTATAACACAAATTGTGTTCTTGTGATTATCACTCCATTCACTTCTATACTTGATTTTAAAATGCCAGATCTACTCCACTAGATCGGAGGGTTCTAGAAATAAAGATTTGTGTGGTCCAAAGTTTTTTGTTTCTGTTTTGGTGTAACAAAGTAGGGAACATTCCATTAACTAAGGATAAAGTCTTTGTTATACAGAAAAAAATTATCAGATGTATGGTAGGAGCACATCCTCATACATCCTGTAGACAAATATTTATTAATTTTTGCCTTCTCTCTATATATATTTAGTTATATTAAATATAAAAATGAGAGAAAATTCATTTATGAAAATAAGCAATGTGCATAAATATGATACACGTAACAACAGTAATTTATACCAACCATATTCAAGATTAAGTGTCTCTCAAAATTCGCATATTTATCAGGGCATTACATGTTTCAACAGGTTTTTAAATCTTTGTGGTGACGTTAGTATTATTCAGAATTTTAATCATTTTAAACAAAAACTGTATGAATACCTAGTGAGTAAGGCATTTTATTCTGTAGAGGAGTATCTAGGCCATTGACTATTTCGTTTATTGCATGTATGTTGAGTGTTAGATTGCCTTAGTGTATTTGGTAATGTTTATGTATGAGTGAGTGCATTGTGTATGTATATGTATGTGTAATGTACTATTTTGACTAGATAAGTTTTACCTTTGTATGTAAAATTAATGAATAAATAAAGTATATATCTATCTATCTATCTAAGTTTATAAGATATGCTAGAGGTTCTGCGATAAGGTCTGCGGTTGATTTCAAGAGCTTAACAGATATTCTGTCGATTCCTACTGCTTTTGTGTCTTTTAAGGAGTGTATAACATTATATACCTCCAGGGCCGGTTTTAAGCAATTTTTATGGGGGGGTGTGAAATTGCTATAATGCCGAATGACTTCTCATCTGGTCCTCTGTTTTATTTATATATGAAGGTCATTTAATTTTTGGGATACAAAAAAATGTAAATCTGATTGAAGAAAAAACCTTTATTTTAAAGTAAAATGCAAAATACAAAAGATACAAAACGGTTATTCCTTATGTTTGTTGGGTATTTCACCACTGTGAAAATATGTAAAAATATTGATGAAAAAAACCACTGCGCCAAAAGGATCAGACAGGGAGTGGATGGTTCTTAATAATTTTAGTACAAAGTGTCTCACACCAGTCACACCTAAAAATATATAAACTGAAAGAAAATTGTTAAGTGATAATGAAGTAATAAATTAAATTGAAGGCTGTTAACGTTTCGGAAACTATTTCTTTTTCCGTTATCAAAACTTTCACTTGTGTGACATTTTGTGCTAGAATGATTAAAAACCAGCCTCTCTCTGTCTGATCCTTTTGGAGCAAAGGTTTTGTTCATCAAAATTTTTACATATTTTTACAGTGGCAACATATCCAACAAACATAATAAATGAATATTGCCACAAATTAATTATAAATAAAACGGATGTATTATTATACAACTTAATTTTTTTTAAGCAACTTTAACTCTTCTTTGTTTTAAAGTGGCCCATCGTGCAACTAAAATGTTGAAAGGTATTTGTTCCAGAATATCCCTCTCTGATGATCAGATTAATAATGAATCTAAACGTGAATCGGTCATTGCTGTTCCAACAAAATTTTTTATGAGTTTTAGTTTGCTGAAACTCCTTTCATTTAAAGCCACACTCACCGGCACCGTTTGAATTAAAGTACATAATTTGTAACACAATGGTAGAATGATCTTTAGTTCATAAGCCTTTTCAACAATTTTATCTAGAGATGTAAGTTCTCGACATTGGTCGCTAAATATTTCTAATTCAGCCTGAGCGCTCTTAGGGCCGGTACTTTCATCTATAGATAGCGACATTTATTCTTTAGAATAAGTCTTATCTAGAAGATAAGCAAAAAATCGGTATTTTCACCTACAAATAGTGATATCAGTCAGATAAATATGCTTGTTCCTAGGATAAACTATTCGGCGCCCAAATCGACGAATAAGGCTTTTATCTACCGGATAAATGAAGCCACGCCTACGCGCTTGCGCTCTGATTGGCAGTGCTATTCTATTTTCTAACCTAAGTTTTGAAAAGTTCTTTGTTGTTTTGTGTTTAACAATATTTTAGATAAGGTTTGGCCAGTGGTGACTTTTATAATTGGGTGATTTTACGGACTTTCACAAGCCACGGCGGGAAGAATAATAAAAAAAATCTAATAACTGCTATTTATGTATTTCCTCACTTTGTCCAAAAATATATCACATGAAACACAGTTTTATTTTATATGTACCATTTAAAAATATGCAGACACAAAATCGCACAATAAAAGCCATTGTAAACATTATACTCACAATGACAAACAACCAAAATGACTCAAATGTCATTAACAGGTAAGCAATAATAGTAGGGGATTATTTCTATCTTTATTTGAAGTACATAGCTTCTGCATACATTTCTCTTGTTTTACCACATCTTAAGTTGGTAACACTTACTTTGGGAAGTGTCTAAAATCTTATCCATCGAATTGTTAACCGAAGGTGTGATTTGAATGAAAGTACAGATAGAAGATATCCAGCAGATAGCAAATTCTGGTTATCTTATCCTTCGGATAGTTATCCGCCGGATAAAGTATATTTATACTTAAGTGAAAGTACCGGCCCTTAGTCTACATGGTTATCTGGAAGTAACTTTACTGCTGCCTCTACAAGTTCCAAACTGCAAATTGTGTCGACTTAAGGAAACTTTAAAGATTTGGTAAAGTGCTCGGTTAAGTGGCTGTACACAATAGATGCACATATACTCGTGATCAACGCTAGAGGCTAGAACAAGCAGATTTGGTCTCGCTGTTGCGAGCTGCTGTGTTTAGAGGATGATTTTAAGTCAAATACAATAAGATACAAGATAGAGGTTGCTTGACAAGTAATAATTATTTATGACATTGAGTTTCTATTGTTTTGAGTTTTTCTATGATTTTATGTACATAATTGCCGAACGCTGAAAGTGCCGAATAGTAAACGATTTGCCGAATTGGCCTCAAACTTGGGGGGGTGCGACCCCCCAATACCCCCCCCCCCTATATCCGGCCCTGTATACCTCCATAGGATTCATTTGCTCTAGGTGAATGTTTGCATTGTTTAGAATTACATGTTCCAGGCAATAATTCAAGCACTTGGGAGATTACAAGTGAAAATATTTACCCTTTTATACATACCCGCCACTATTGCTTATGGGATGGTATGATTATCTATCCTTCTTTATAGATATATAATGAGACTATGTTAGAAGCAAACAAGGTATTTATTGAAGAGATAGCTGTTAATAATCTAGACTTGTTCTTTGATGAGAGCGATTGACATATGAATTTGGTATATGTTAATTAATTTGGTGTAAAAAATTCATTCAATTACCTTACAAAACCTCTTCCACAAACAATACACATGTGAGTTTTTTCTCCTGTATGGTATCTCTCATGAACAACCAAATCTGAGGGTCTTGGGAAACCTAAAAATAAAATAAAAATTAAAAACAATCCATGTCCAGAAACATGTGCAAAATATTTTATAAAAAGAAAAACTGAATATCTAGGAAGTTTGTTCTGAAAATTTACAAGAATACATAAATTTTAAGAAATATCTTGAAATGAGGAATCAAGCAGAATACAATTACACCAATAGTGTTTTTTCACTTACCTTTTCCGCAGTATTTGCACTTGAAAGGTTTCTCTCCTCGATGTCTACGCATATGTACAATCAAATAGTCATTTCTAATAAATCTCTGGCCACACTCAGTGCATGCGAACTTCTTGGACTTTTCATTGAGAGACTTTAATAAAATAGTGCTAAATTAATAAAAAGGTAAATATTACAATCAAAACTTAAACTAGTAAAATTGAAAATTAAGGCTTCCTAATCATCTGCCAAACAATTTGTAATAGTAAGTCTGGAGGCCTTTACTGAAAAATGTTATGGCCCTCTTGACGCCCAAGGGGACTCTCATGATTCCTATAGACATTCAAAATTTTATATTTTCCTTTTTCATAACAGTCTCGTTAAAAAGATAAACATTTTAGAGTAAAATTGATGCATCACTTAAGATACAGTGCAATCAAGAAAGAATAAAGGTCACGTGATGACACAGAAAAGTCACTAAAATGATCAAAATTGGTTTCTATTCTATGTACATTATTAAAAACTAATTTTCTCTGTTACTGGACTAGGGAATACTAAAATACAAATGGCCGCCACTTTGTGATCAGCTGATGGAACACATTGTTTTATGTATATTTTGCAGATATCGTGATGTTTTAAAAGTTAATTTTGGATTATTAACATCCACAATTATCCTTAATCAATGAATATGGCGAATTTTGTTTGTTAAGATGGAGAAGAGTTTACGAAATTGTCTTATGATGTACAGGACAGGTATATGGAAAAAAGTTGGTGCTATCAGTTTAAATCCCATATTATTATAATAAAGAAGACTTTAGTATAGATGCTGATGTATTTTCGAATGTTATACACACACACATATATTGTAATTATATGATAATTAAAAGAATAAGTCCAAGATATTAAAAAGTCGAAGCTTACGAGTTTGGCGTGTTCCAACCTCAACTTTTTCTATTTGAAAAATTGAAGTAATTTAATAAAAACTGGCATCATTTAGTATTGCCACACTTACACAATGAATTCACATGTAATCCACCTAATGAGTTACTGTATGTGCCAACACATATACAACCCATTAATATAAGGATCAAAGACCCATCGAAGAAGTTCGCTACCAAGCAATACAACATGCTACTTTTCCAGCCACACTGTAGAATACGTAATCAACAAATCAATTCCAGATATAGATTTCCAGAACAGACCCTATATGAAACAGTCCTAGGATGGGCCGAAGACATCCCTGAATAGTTTGTTTTTTTTACATATAGTTATTTATATATCTTTATTTTGTATGTATGTATTAAAAACACTAATTTTGTTAAAATACTATGGGCTGAAGGACTGCGGTCAATGGCCTTTTGTTAATCAATAAATCACGTTTATTATTATTTTTTTTAGCCAGACCTAGCGGAAATTCCGATTTCCACTGTGACACTTACGATGTGGATAAAATGCCAATGTTTCTTTTTAAATAAAGACCAAGATCAACTCATTTAATAACACCTCCAGCTGATTCCAGTGCAATTTTTTTACAAATCGTACAAATCTCAATGAACTATTTGATTCATTACATTATTATTATGCGTGTAACAACATGACAATATTCTTTAATGTTTGAAACTGTTTCCTAATTATGTAAACTTTGTGCTATGATTATATTACAATATAGGACATAACCAAGAAATTTGACGTTTAGTTCGGTATGCCGCGTGCCGGTGTTCGCTACTCGATTTTAAAACTAGTGCCATTCCCCTCTATGCGTGTGATCTTTGCGCACTTGATCTGGTCTAAAGCATAAAAACGAAACCAAGTCCCATTTTTTCTACACAGAGTAGATAGGGAGTGAGTCTACTGTATATTTCTTTACTGAGAAAACGCCAGTCTTCCTCTTTAATTAGACACACCTAAGACGACCCTCAACTCCACGCATTTACTTACTATTGAACAGCTGTTAGTGGCCGCGATATCTCGGTAGATCCCCGAGTCCAAAGTTACGTATAGTGACGTCAGAAACAGGCGCACTGTTTTTGCAACTATTATTAATTTCAACTCATTATATCTCAAGAACGGAAAAAGTTAATAACATGAAATTTTAAGTGCATAATAAGAATATCAGTTGATGAATTAAAAAATAATATCAACCATCATTCAACTGATCTAAACTGTCCCACGCTACAATTCCACATCAAGTTGATAAAAAACAAAATTGATTACTCTACTTAATGGTAATAACTAATCAAGATATTATCTTAGAAAATTTAAATCAATTAAAACAAAATCACCGTGGTAACTTTTTGGAACCAGATAAATATAAATCTCTAATGAATTCTGGCAATAGACTCCTTAACATTATGCATTTTAATATTCGAAGTGCAAACAAGAATTTTGATGAACTCCTATCACTTATTGAAGCATATAATTTAACTACCTGTGATATTTTTATTTTAAGTGAATGTTTTCAATGTTCATCTATAAATAATCTTCATATCCCTGGATATACTACCATACATAATGGAGGTGACTTCAACAAAAACGATGGTGTCTTAATTTTAATCAAATCTGAACTCAATTATAACATAACTAATCATAAACTAAGTATATGTGGTGTTTCATTAAGTATTTTAAATCTAACAATTAACAATGTTCCTTTTAGAATAATTGCACTTTATAGACCTAACCCAAGTAACTTGATATCCTTCATTGATGAGCTAGATACATATGTGGACCTTATTCATCAAAATAACAACATTGAAATATTAATTGGTGATGTCAATATAAATTTATTGAATGAAAATGATGCAAATGTGAACAAATATTTTGCTGTCCTTGCTAAACATGGCTTTGTGCCTTACATTCTGAACCCTACCCGTGTTACACATGAAACTGAATCATGCCTAGATCATATTTTCCTAAAAAATCCAGTTAATAGCAAACATAATTTAATATTTAACTCTTATATCCTAAAATGCCATATTACTGACCACTATCCTGTTTTTCTAAATATAAATTATAAATCAAATGATAATGTAATTTTGAAAGCCAGTAAAAAAACGACCATAAA
The DNA here is from genome assembly GCA_963583905.1 of Stenurella melanura. Lineage (NCBI taxonomy): Eukaryota > Metazoa > Arthropoda > Insecta > Coleoptera > Cerambycidae > Stenurella > Stenurella melanura. The sequence goes on from OY757311.1 coordinate 13,215,040, forward strand.
AATTGATTTCGTAAAATTAGAAAATTATTTAAAAAATGAGATTTGGAATGACACTATAAGCTCTAATGATCCACAGACAGCTGCTGATCTTTTTTTAAACAAATTCAGTAATTATATTGAAATCTCTAAAACGTATAAAACTTATAACAATAAAAACACAAAAATAAAACCATGGATAACTGACGGTCTAATTACATCTATAAAAAATAGAGATAAAATTAAAAAACGATTAAATCAGTACTTCTCACCAGAATTAGAACATGAATACAAAACATATAGAAACTTACTGAACAAACTCTTAAAAGAATCAAAAAATGACTACTACTTTAGAAAAATTGAAGATAACAAAAATAATCTAAAAAAGGTATATCAGTTAATATCTGAAGCAACAAATGAAAAAACTGATAACAAAAATACATTTCAGTTTGTTAATGATGAAGGAAACGTATTTAATAACAATAAGCAGATGGCAAACCACTGTAATTGTTATTTCACCAATATTGGTTTAAATATGGTCAAAGACATATACGTTCCAGCAACCTTAGAAGAAAATGTAACTATAAATCCTAATACCATGTTTCTCAATCCGGTAACGGAAAATGAATTAATAGAACATATATTCACACTAAAAAATAATACTTCACCTGGCATTGATGGAATAACAGTTGACATTATTAAAAAAATTCATCAGTATATTTTACAGCCTCTCAAACATATAATTAATTTATTTTTTTTTAAAAGTATAGTTCCAGATCAATTTAAAACTTCGATAGTCACACCCATTTATAAAGCTGGTGATAAAACAAAAATTAGCAATTATCGACCTATTAGTGTAATTAATAACTTTGGAAAGATTTTTGAGAAATGTTTGAGGACTCGTCTGGTAAAATTTTTTGACCAATACAATATCATACATGAGCTCCAATTTGGTTTTCGTTCAGGTAAAGCATCAAGTGATGCCATGTGTTCAGTCATTGAGAACATTACAGAGAGTTTAGATACAGGCAAGAGGTGCATTGCAGTTTTTCTGGATTTAGCAAAGGCATTTGACACCGTCAACCACGAAAAGCTGTTGAATGTTTTGGAACGTTACGGCATTCGTGGTTCGGTGTTGAATGTCTTTCACAGTTACCTGACAAATCGAAGTCAATATGTTAAACTAAATGATATTCTTAGTGAAAGAGATACTGTGAAAATAGGGGTTCCTCAGGGGACAGTCCTCGGTCCGGTGCTCTTTTTGGCTTACATAAATTCTCTTTTATTCTTAAGAACATGTGCAAAAAAAATTGTATCCTATGCTGACGATACGGTAGTTATCTTCTGCGAAAATTCCTGGATGGAAACCAAAAAGGCTGTTCAGTCAGGTTTGGAAAGAATTAAGAACTGGTTAAATGCATTCCATCTATCATTAAATGTAAATAAAACTCATTATCTGGCCTTCTCTCTAACTGAAGCTAACAGACCTGATTTCACTAGTATAAAAATCACTGGATTGAAAGATGAAATTAAAGAGACAAATGAGATCAAGTACTTGGGAATATTCATTGACAAATATTTAAAATGGGGTAATCATGTAGATTACCTATCGAAAAAAATAAGAAAGCTTATTTACAAATTTTACCAATTGCGAGAATTCCTTTCAAAAAAATTATTGCTAGTTATTTACAAGTCTCTTGTTGAATCACTGTTACGTTACGGTATCATAGTATGGGGAGGAATGTATGAAAACTCATTACAGAAATTAAATGTAACACAAAATTATATACTAAAAATTATTTTTAGGAAACAAAAAAGGTATCATACAAATTTACTCTATACTGTCGATAATTGTAACATCCGTACACTATATTTTCATAATTTATGTTTATATGCATTTAAAAATAAAGCAAAACTGAATTACACATCTTCAATATACCACACTCGTAGTATTGCTAATGAGTTTTTATCCAAGCCTAGATTTAATAAAAATATTTGTCATAGATTTCTTGTCTATACTTTGCCTAAAACATATAACCTACTACCATTAGAGATCAAACTTATTAAGAATCGAAAAAAATTCTGTGTTGTCAAAAAAATTTATATTTCACAATTATACTGATTTTATTGGAATTTTAGACAACTGAATAATTTAATTCAAATTAAATTGTAAATTTTGCTATGCGTACACTCCTAGTGCTTTTAGGTTAATTTGTATTTTGCAGTTTATGCACACTTTTCTAAAGCACAATACAAGTGTTTAATCACTTAGGTGCTTACATTGTATCGTCCCTTTTGGACATATATTATTAGTATTTTTATTTATATTTTATTTACTATGTGCAAGTATGTTTTATATATTTATACTTGTATTTATAATGTTGTTAATATATGTCTGGAAGAATAAATAAATATAAAAACATATAAAAAGAACAACACGGAACAAGCCTATTGTAGGTATCTCTTGAACAACTAGCACAGTCCCTACAGCTGTGATATGTCCACAATTTCGGAGCACTGAAAGTAAACATCCCAAGTGCAGTGAAGGAAAATTCTTATACAATGGAAAAAAATGTGACATTGTAAGATATAAAGGAACGTTCATTAAAAAGAAACAATTAGCGAATAAATTACGGTTAAGTAATATTACACGGAGAAGTGTCACTTTAATGTATTTAAAACATCAAAGCAGTTTTCTGATTATGGCAGAAGCCCCTTTTTACTAAACAAACATAATGGTCGATCAAAGAGAAAAAAAATCGGAAGACTACTTAAAATTGCTGGTTAGATAAGTACGACAAAACACACTTATTAATGTTACCACAACTTCCTAGGTTATTAAATTTATCTGATACGAAGTTTACATGAAGGGTGTCAAAAGTATTAGGTAAACCAAACAATATTCTAATAACAATATCGTTAATGTCCATAAAATGCCATGTTAAAAAGTCGGCACCACTCACTGCACATTTTTCACTCTCACAGTCGTTCTAGACGGCACTTACTCGTGGGTTTCAGGTTTACTTTTTATCCATTAGAAGTTATTCCCGTTATTAAATATATTTGGGTTAGAATCTCCTTAAAATTATGAATTTAACTATAGAATTGTTTCTCTTGAAAAAATAGCTTTTTATATTCCCTAATGTACCACCACCTACCTTCTTAATATCATCACAATCATCGCCATCGTCTTCCTTCTTAGCCTCTTTCGGAGGACGAGCTCTAGCTCTACCAGCAACTCTCACTTTAGGAGGATTCTTGCGTGCCCTACCTCGGCCACGTTTTACTTTTGGTGATACGTTTCCGGGTTGATATTCTGAATCCGTGCTGTCACCAGAATCTTCATCGGTCACTAAAATTATAAGCAATGTTAATCAATTCCTAGTAAAATTGAACTCTAACATGTCTGGAAAAAGTACATACAAAAGAATTATAATTCTTTAAATAACGTGAAAATATATATTATTATTAGGGAAATTATATTGTTCACATTAATTTAATCATGACGCTTACCTTCATAGTATTCATCTTCATCCTCAACCTTTACTTCCATCTGCAAATTTTCATTAGCTTCCTGTTCTTCACTACTATCATTATTTATTCTCTCATTGTTTTCATAGTCCCCATTACCTCTCAAAGCGTTTACATGATGTGCGACTTCTGTCACTTCCATACTCTCTGTCTTCTGTAGTTGATGTTCGAAGTATTCGTCAAGGTATGAGGAACCTGAAAATGTGATTGGTAGAATTATTACATCTTCGCAAGCATCTTCATACTGAATATGTCTGTCATTTTTCTATTTTTACAAAGGGCAGTAAAATAAATAAAAAATGTTGGTAATAGTCTAGGAGCTGGCTACAAGAATTAAAAATTATAAGGTGCAGTGAAAATGTTTATGTAAAAACCCTCCTTACTAGCCGACAAATACGTAGCTCTGCAGCCAGAAGTCGCTCCTGGGGAGGGAAGCGTGGGTGGGCAGTAAATTAAGGGGCCTAAAATCTTCCTATTCTTCTGGGTTTTCCGGTTATTAACATACCAGTGATATTATTGAAACAAAACACAAATCGAATTCGTGAAATTTTTCGTTCACTTCTGTCGGCTCGATTTTTCGATTTCACCCATGCAATTAACGATGCTGTGAAAATGCCAATTTCGATATCAATATCAACATTAGGAAGCCTTCCTGCTGATGTAGTATTTATTTAGTTATGAACAATTAAAAATTTCACATCGAATTAAGTGACGACTTTCACAATGGATCCTCGGTTCGAATCCTGTACGGGTATACTTTTTTAATTTGTTTTGAACTTTTTGGCTGATCTTTCTTATTCTAAAATTACATTGCATATTTTTTACCATCAACAGTTTAAGATGTTATATTAAATAACGAAGAATCTGAAGGTAAAGTAGTCAACTATTACATGATACATAACTCTCGTACAACAGTTTTTATAAAAATGTTGATTTATGTTTTAGATGATGAAAGATATATTGATTATACCAGAGACGAGGATGTAGATGACTCATATTGTGAATGTTAATAAAAATTATATTTTTACCCTGTAGATAGAATAAACTATTTTTTAAGTAATATATAAAAACGTGTTAACACAAGATTCTAATTTATTTATTTATTTATTAAATACAACTTAATACAATTTGTGAATTAGAATAGATAACCAACATAATGTAATTATTTATACTTATCGTTCCTTTTGTCTACTCGTAATTTGTTTATAATTCAATAAAAGTTTAAAGAATACAAAAGACAAAAGTGCATAAATTTTAGGAAAAAAAATGTGTTTTACCATTTCATCATAGCCATCATTTTACCTTCTGGCAATTTATGTAGTTTTATAAAGCCATAAATAATACAAAAATAAAATGACCAGAATTACGCTTGACATTAAACTTTATTAGGGAAATTATATTGTTCACATTAATTTAATCATGACGCTTACCTTCATAGTATTCATCTTCATCCTCGACCGTTTCTTCTATCTGCAAATTCTCATTAGCTTCCTTTTCTTCACTACTGTCATTATTTATTCTCTCATTGTTTTCATAGTCCCCATTACCTCTCAAAGCGTTCACATGATGTGCGACTTCTGTCACTTCCATACTCTCTGTCTTCTGTACTTGATGTTTGAAGCAATCGTCAAGGTATGAGGAACCTGAAAATGTGATTGGCAGAATTATTACATCTTCGCAAGCATCGTCATACTGTCATTTGTCTATTTTTACAAAGGGCAGTAAAATAAATAAAAAATGTTGGTAATAGTCTAAGAGCTGGCTACAAAAATTAAAAATTATAAGGTGCAGTGAAAATGTTTGTAAAAACCCTCCTTACTAGCCGACAAATATGTAACTCTGCAGCCAGAAGTCGCTCCTGGGGAGGGAAGCGTGGGTGGGCAGTAAATTAAGGGGCCTAAAATCTTCCTATTCTTCTGGGTTATTAATATACCAGTGACATTATTAAAACAAAACACAAATCGAATTCGTGAAATTTTTCGATTTCACCCATGCAATTAACGATGCTGTGGAAATGCCAATTTTGATATCAATATCAACATTAGGAAGCCTTCCTGCTGATGTAGTATTTATTTAGTTATGAACAATTTAAAATTTTACATCGAATTAAGTGACGACTTTCACAATGGATCCTCGGTTCGAATCCTATATGGGTATACTTCTATAATTTGTTTTGAACTTTTTGGCTGATATTTCTTATTCTAAAATTACATTGCATATTTTTTACCATCAACAGTTTAAGATGTTATATTAAATAACGAAGAATCTGAAGGTAAAGTAGTCAACTATTACATGATACATAACTCTCGTACAACAGTTTTTATAAAAATGTTGATTTATGTTTTAGATGTTCAAAGATATATTGATTATACCAGAGACGAGGATGTAGATGACTCATATTGTGAATGTTTATAAAAATTATATTTTTACCCTGTAGATAGAATAAACTATTTTTTAAGTAATATATAAAAACAAGTTAACACAAAATTCTAATTTATTTATTTATTTATTTATTAAATACAACTTAATACAATTTGTGAATTAAAACAGATAACCAACATATTGTAATTATTTATACTTATCGTTTTTGTTTATAATTCAATAAAAGTTTAAAGAATACAGAAGACAAATTGCCAAAAGTGCATAAATTTTAGGAAAAAAAATGTGTTTTACCATTTCATCATAGCCATCATTTTACCTTCTGGCAATTTATGTAGTTTTATAAAGCCATAAATAATATAAAAATGAAATGACCAGAATTACATCTTGACATTAAAATTTGAACAATTTTCTTACAACGTTACTGACTTCTGGTAACGTTTAATCCCCAACCTAGACTTCTGGCAATAATTTTACGCAATCTCTACAGTTAAGAACTATAACCGGAAGATTTCATTTTGTTTAAAAATTAACGTGTCTGATCACCTGTCTACGCTTCCTTCCTTGGGAGCGGCTTCTGGCTGCAGAGCTATGTACTTTTCAGCTAGTAAGAAAGGTTTTTATGTAAAAATTTTCACTCCACCTTATCATATTTAATTTACGTAGCCACCTCTGATAAAAATTAATTTCTGTTCAATAGAGAGATATTGCATCTTCGGTTTACAGATCCTTTAATAAAAGTTTCCCTTAATTTGACATGTACGCATGCGCATTGAAAATATTGTTAAGCATGTTCTTTTAATAAAATACAGGCATCCTGTATTTAACTAAATACAGGCAAGGCTTTCCTTTATTTAAAGCATTTTAATTTTGACACATTTAGGAACTTTTTGTCAATTTAACGTCGAATCTTGCATCAGACGAAAATTCCCTAGGGAATATTCTAACCTATACAACGTTATACGGTAGTGACAGTGCCAGTGTATGCAATGCGCATTTGGTTTTGATCTATTTATTCAACGTGTATATTGTTACTTTTGTTGGCGATAATGGCACAAAACAAAAACGTGTGAGATTCAAATATGAGAACGACGTGATTTCGCAATTGTATTATATCCCATCTTTGAAAACGAAAATTAACTTCTATTTCATCATCAGTCATATTATTTAAATCGAAGTTCACGGGGTGTAAAGCGTTAAATTGTTCATTACCGTTATAAATACCAATCATGTTATGTAGAAGTAACATTTCAATTCCTTCATTATTAACGCCAGCTAGGATAGCTACTTCTAATTGTTCTTCCATATTCATTTTAAACTCGAACAAATGATAATAATACTGGCAGTGCCCAACTTGAATTTTTTAGGTTAGGAATAATTGTCAAAATAAAGTATCAACATAAGGTATGAGGAGGACACCGTGTCGCAATAACTCACTTTAAAAATGGATGATAAATTGGAATACAGGATACTTTATTTAAAGTTTCTTTTAATAAAGTCAGCTCCTTTTCGTTTTGCAATAACTCTCTATTATACTTATTTTGTACTGTTCTTTGATAATGACATAAAGGTAACTGTTCAAATTTTCATATTAAATGAGAGATATCTTTCTGTATGTATGCAACGGTATTGGTAGTGATTGTTGAAATAATAGACGCATGTAAAAATAAAAATATTTCGTAACTTTTTATCAGTCTAGCCTGTTATGAACATTTTTACCAATAAAGGAAGATTATTGTTAAAAAGTATTTATAGTTTACGAAAACATAAAAAATATTAATAATAATAATAATAATAATAATAAAAATAAAAACTTTATTGCCGTATCATCTTACAAAGATATTGACGTCATTAATTAGGAATAAAAGATAGATAGCAATAATTAATAGATAAACCGATCAATAATAAACACTAGATGTAAAATCTTATGAATTAAACGATTAAAATAAATAAATAACACAGAGAGGTAAAAAATTCACAGTACGTATCCCAAAGTGTAAAAACAATGCAATAATGCAGTTCCAATTACTTATTGTAGTATTCTTGAATAGAGTAAAAACCCAATTTATAAGGCAACTATTTGCAGTTCTCGCTTGTTGAAATCAATGCGCCGAAAATTTTTTTGTGAATAATAGCAGCTGTACTTCGTAAAATAATAATGCGCCTCCAATATATTTATCTATAGGGAAATTTCTATTGCCAAATAAAAAAAATATAGTAATAGTTTGAATCAAAAGTATGCTATACTTGTTAAATATGAGTTCACAGGTATATTTATGTATTTTTTTACCTTTTTATCAGTTCGTTTCCATGCACACTCATTTTACAAATTTCAATTTGGAATCATATTGACGTCATTAATTAGGAATAAAAGATAGATAGCAATAATTAATAGATAAACCGATCAATAATAAACACTAGATGTAAAATCTTATGAATTAAACGATTAAAATAAATAAATAACACAGAGAGGTAAAAAATTCATAGTACGTATCCCAAAGTGTAAAAACAATGCAATAATGCAGTTCAAATTACTTATTGTAGTATTCTTGAATAGAGTAAAAACAGTTGTCGCGAAGGTAGACCCTTACATATTTTTTAAATCTGCTTACCGAATCAATGTGTTTAAGGACAGGATCGAAATGTCAAAAACTCGTAAGCTAGTACTTATGTTAATCCTAGATGGCACAGTGTGTATCTTATCTTATTTTATTGGCAAGTTTCAATATTTGTCGGAATGTTGTCCGCATTGCCACATGTACAAAAATTTCTTTAGTATAAGATACAATTAATGTTACAAATTATAATTATAAATATTACTCAATTACATAAATAGTCGTAAAATAGGTTAGGTAAATTCTAAAATGTAGTTTTGCATAAATTATGCCATGTACATCTATATCATATAGGGATATTGTTTAAATTTTAAAACGAAATAGTTAACCACATTATTAATTTCGAATTAAACAGCAAGAACCTTTTATCCAAATTATGGGAACACATCAGTTTTAATTATTGAAAATGGCAAAGACAATATGTATTTAAATTTGGCAACTGTTCATCACCTAATTTTTATTCTACCTAACAGTTGTAAATATGTCCTTGAACGTAGTGTGTGTGACAAGCGTTTAGGTACACGAAGCTCCGACCTTGCGCAAAACGGGATATCATTTATCTGACTCTTTAATATTTATTCCTTGATCTAGCGTTCACCGTCAGCCGAGTGGCTAGCGCGTAGATAAAATCATGGATCGAAGGTCCCGGGTTCAAACTCCTACGTCCGCTGAATTTTTTTTTTCTTTAATTTTGTAATGATTAATATATTTTGTCACTAATTCTTTTCTATTATTTTTTTACGTTAGGTTAGAGGTTTTTATTCTGCTTAAAATAATTTCATTCTTCGTGTAATTTCTTTAGGTTGGATTAGTAGGTTTTTATTCTGATATCTAATTGTTATAATAATAATTATTAGCGCCGCAGGCAGTATAATCGTCGCGGATAAAGAAATGGGGGGTGCGGAGGAGTCCCCCCGCCTTTTTTTCACAAAATAACACGAAATGCTTCAATTTCTCGACTTGCAGAATTTATTACACATTTGTAAGGTAATGCGCATGCTTGAAGCTCCGAACTTTCGGCAAAGATTAGGGAATTAACAAGATAGGACAGCCAGCGGTAAACCTTGTATCTTTTAGCAATGGCGCCATTGACCTCGACATTTAAATTTGAGTTTTCGCGCAGTTGCCACAATGTGACAATCAGACGGAGAAGGTAACATTAGAAAGAGAGGCCAATAGTGAAAATTGGACAACACTGTCTCCTCATAGAACGACCGAACTCAGCTGACTGTCAGTAGCCAAGGACACTAAAAAACAGGTTGCTTAGTAATATATGTCACACGAAGTATTTCTGTTTATATGTAAGGTATCTATTTGGTTAGGATAGAATTGTACATTGTAAGAATAATTTTGAAACTTTTTTCTATAAAATGAGGAAAAAACAGCCACACGCAGCTGTCATCGAGGTCCATACGTGACGTGGCACTGGTCGATTTTGATGAGCCAACCTATCTTCTAGTAAGCTTGGTCAAATTCGTTTAATGCGTAACCGACAAATCCCGAAACCGCACTGAAAGAAACCGACCAAATAGAATGTTTTGCTAAGATGATCTGCATTATCATAAGTATTTTTTTTGTTAAGACTACATTATCATTATCTAACCATAAGAAAAAAACTGTTTTGCTAATGAGATTTTGCAACGGTAAATCTTTGAATATTTGTCCCAATAGTAGCACTTACTTAAACTAGGTAAAATATTGTTATAAGTTTTCTTTTTATTAGGGGTAACTAAATAATTTCTTACGAGAAATAAGTGCCTTAAGTTAAAGTTAACTATTTAATGGTTAAAACTCAAATAGACCTATGGTTGGTAAGTCACCTGTTAACTGTAAAGACGGGCTCACTAATCATAACGTCTTACTTATTTATTTTTGCACGTGGCGCAAGCGCAATTGAGTTTTCATCATCGCGCGCCATTTCATCCATGCAGCGACGCATGCAGTAACTAGTAAGCAATTCGGCGTTCGACGAGACAATTGTGGGAAAGGTTTTATGCAAAGAATTTTTATAAAAAAACTTGTGTTTTATGTTATTGTATATTAGTTGCTTTCGTTCAGCAGAGTGATTCATAATCATAATAAACAGGATTTCAATGAACAGTAATCATATGATGCAAAATTGCATGGTATAGGGACAGAGACAACACATGAAACAGGTAGGTGCCTTATCATTACGAATCACTCTGCTGAACGAAAGCAGCTATTATATAGTAAACTATGATTGTGTCTTCTTACAAGTCAAAGTTCCCCTTTTTTAATAGGCACCCTGAATTGTTTATTAGTCGTTTGCTTCCTTAAATGAATTTATTTTAATTTTAATAATTCTTCGTCTGAGTCAACATAGAAATGTATTAAAAACGTGTTTTAATATGAAGTGTGAAGTCTAAAAAATATAAAATTAAAATATTGAATTTACAAGTAACGTACTTGCAAAATGACATTACTAGGTCAAGAGAGATTATTTGTTGCCATTATAATGTAAGCTGCATAGTGGTTAAAAAGTCACCTATTAGCAGCAGGAAAGTTCTTTTCCGGTTACAAGGTAGTAATGGTGTAAGAAATAGGAACTTACTAACTATAACAAAAAACTTATTAAGATTAAAATAGGTGGTGACTCCAGATAGCAAAGCTATCAACCTACAGTAACAAATAAATAATAAGAAAAACTTTTATTAACGGTAAATAAGTGCATCTTAGCAAGATCGTTTTTGTTGCGGTTACAGAGCAGTCTTGCTGGAGCCTATTTAATGCAGATATTTATTAGGGGTTAGTCAATTTCTCTTTATAGATAATAGAAATTTCTTTCAGTGCGTTTCCGCTGGATGTCGTGTCCCTTTAAATTGGAGTACACCACTGCTTCGTCTATTTCGTCTTCTCCGTCTGACTGTCCTATCTTGTTAGGTCTCTAATCTTTTCCTGACCTCTAGATATAGTGTTTTATTATCCTATTTTCCAAAAAAATTAACATACTTTTGCATATATCTAAGAAAAGAACAACCAATATCTGAGTAAGTATACTGGGTTAATCATTCTTACAGAATAAAAATTTACCAAAACTGGATGATTGAACCCTTAACTTTAGGGTTTAGGTTACACGTTGTTTCCTTTCGGTGAAGCAGTCACACATTGAAATATAAGATACTCCTTTCTGCGGAAGCATAAACGAGATAAAGTTATGGACAGTTGATTAAAACACCAATGCCATGAACCATATTCAGGGTTCGAATCTAATTTATATATTTACATTAAGTGAAAATTCACCCAATTTTTGACAAAAATTAACAGAATTTATTGTACCTATATATTATACTATTGTATATACTTGTATATACTTGGAATATAGTGCCATTTTAGTGCTTGAATACAGTTGCAAACTATTGACCATTTAATAATACTTTTATTGTTTAGTTTATTTAACAAATTTAAATGTGTCACTTTTCATTTCATTCATAAATCAAAATCATTACCCCTTTCATTCATAAAGGCTATTGGCGCCATCTTTTAGTTACATGCTGAACTTATTCTAAATATTCTTTACAATTATTCTGATGACTCATCGATTTGTGTTAAAAATTGATTTCATACATCACAATTTACAAAAGCAATTTTTTGCAAATTTTTACACAGATAAAAGATAATGACTGTAATACGCATCAATACGACCTAATTAAATGTACTTAAATAACTCTGATTATCTAATATAGCTACAAATGTATCGTCTGATAATTAGGCAATTTTAAAAATTTATTCCGAATTTATCGTGCACTTAAAAAAGAAACAAACAGGTCAGTCGTATTTGGCCGACTTCTGTTATAATACTGCCCACTTTAAAACTCCGTTTGAATTACTTGTAAAAACGTTATTTATGAAATACCAAGTGTCGATTTGATGGAATTTTAATGATTATTAGGCAACCACATATACACTTTTTGACATTTCAATCCCGACCTTAAAAGAGTTAGGTAGGTGATTGTATATATCACTACAGAAGTAATAGGGACTTTTTTATACATAGACAAATTAATGTGTGAAACATAAATGTTAGTATTTGACCTAGTGGCATGATGATGTACCGAGTTATTTTGTGGAAACTTTCCTTCGTTCATTTTTACAAAAATTAGCGCTTGGCAAATGACTATGCAAGGGAGTGGCAAAATATGGTGCATTTTGAAAATGGGCTTACAGGATTCAAGTGGACCAGCAGAGAAAATCTCGCGTATTATTCTTTTTTGTATCACAAAAATGCGATTAAGTTCAGTTGTCTGGTCCCAGTAAAGTACCATATAGTTTAGTTGTGAATAAGCCAAGGCATAATAGACATTCATTAGGTTTTTAATATCTAAGATGTTTTTAAGATTAACAATAGCAAAGTAGGCACTATTTAATTTACTGACCACAAAGCCAACATGTTCCCCCCAAGATAATTGAGAGTTGATGTAGAGACCCAAGAATTTGCAATTGTCTACTCTGTTTAGCAGTGTCATTGAGTTTTAATGTAAGTTCTGGAATTTTACGTCTTTTAGAGAAAATCATATAATGTGTTTTTGATGGATTAAGAATAAACTTGTTTTTGTTGTACCAGGTTGCAAATTCAGAAAGCAATATCTGTGAGTCGTTGGTGAGTACATTTTCTGACGAGGCTAATTGCAATTGTGGTGTCATCCGCATACAAAACCAACTGCATATTAACTGTAATGCCTATATGTTTTTCCAGATCACTGATAAATAGCGTAAATAGAAGTGGAGATAAAGTGCTGCCCTGAGGTACACCATATTTCAGGCCTCTCAAATCTGATAACTCTTGGCCAATTCTAACTCTTACTTTACAGTTACTTGTATATATAACTATGTACAATAAATTTAGTCGCAAAATTAGAATTAACCATGTTTTGGTAAAATTTACGTTGACTCTAGGTGGAATCGACATAAGTGGAGAACAAAACGATGTCGAAATTAAGTTATATCAACTAAAACAGGTAAAATTATACATAAATCGTACTTGTAGAGTATATTTGGTTACTAATACCTGTTTAGGTGAATTTTACTTTAATTCAACGTCAATTTGACATCAAGTTTGACTAATGAGCAACATGCATGAATTTTAGAAATGCAATAATTTATTATTTTTTCGTTATATATGTTATATAAGTTGACAAAGTAATGAAGAAAAGGTTTTAAAAAAATGTGTAGCCTAAATAAACGACTTTGAAATTCAAAATTTTATGGGAACATATCCACGTGACTGAAAACACCACGCTATTGGTCTGACGTCATTCGGCATAATGTCTAATGGTCGTCTATCTGCCAAGGGGTTAAATCGTAAATTGTTTTGTGTTTTGTAAATGTGTATTGATATGTTCATAAAAGAAATCATTCATTTATTTATTTATTTTAATTATTAAGTGGTAAAAATGACGGACAGTGGGTTTTTACGGGGCCAGAGTGACAATTTGCCTGTTGTTGATGTGTTTATGATGACAAACTTTTTTGCTACTAATACTGATTTTATTAGTGTAGAATTTGGAGGTACTAAAGCAACAAGGTATGTGTCATTCATTATTCTAAACATTAATTCAATTGTGCCCATTTTTATCATTTTACTGTAGTTAAATACAACAAATTATTTATGTATCTAACCTCAAAATAGGTAAACAAGGCAATGTTTTAATGTTATATTAATTAATATTTTTCATCTTAGAATGCTTTACTTTTTTATATAATAAATACCTCCCGTCACTTACTAAGAACGTACTTTTAGGTAGGTAGGTACATTAATAGTAAAAATAACTGTTGACATACATAGGTATATATAAATATATAACCGGATAATATGTAGAATGTCGAGAAGTTACAATCAGTTTGTTCATTTGTGTTGATTTATAGCAACTTTGAAGCACGTTATCTCTCTCACACTCACGTTACTTGTAATAGCACTATCTTTATTTAACTGCTTGAAGCTGCTTTAAATCAACACAAATGAACAAACCTATTATTCCCACCGTTCTTATACATTTGTACATTTTAATTCAAGGTTCCTATTAACAGAAGTTAGTAAACTTTTGTATTCCTATAAATAGGAAAGTGACCAAATTCACCATGATATGTAAACAAACTATCACAATAATATTAGGGTTAGGTACATATTTTCATATTATTATAAAATAATCAGTTTTAATAAGTCAATTTACATCAAAATGATCCTGGCAGCAATATAATCTTGAGGATGACGATAATTCTGCATTTCGATCGTCTCGTCTCATAGCTCTGCACCATTTCTTCCTAACTTTATCTCGTCTAGGCACATTAAAAAATAACTTTTCTGGAGTTTTTATTGTATTATTTGTACATTTGGGCACAATACAATATTTATAGCTACTTTTCTTTGTATTTTCCATAACACAACATAAATAATGTGTACACATTCGCAATCACAATACGTTTTCCGTCGGTGCGATGTGCCCTATGACGTCACACACAAGTAGCGCGGAAACTTCTCCATTTAAACGCAGTTAAATTGACAGCTGCAGTAAATAATTTTTTTAACATTTAATTAGAACATAAAACAAAAATAAAATACTGGAAAAATAATGTTTTTTAGTGGTCTATTCATCTGTGATGTTTAAAAAAATCATGCATTTTGCTCATTCTATGTGGAATCTATGGGCGTATGTGAAATTGGAAAATGACACCAAGCAGAAAAAAATAAGATTTTTATACATTTTTGGCATAGTGGTCGATATATTATTGTCAGTCACTTACAAGACTGAAGAAATACCTAACTCACAATAATGATATAAACTGAATGTCACCGACTAAAATAAAACCAATTTATAAGGCAAGTATTTGCAGTTCTCGCCTGTTGAAATCAATGCGTCGAAAAATTTTTGTGAATAATAGCAGCTGTACTTCGTAAAATAATAATGCGCCTCCAATATATTTATCTATAAGGAAATTCCTATCGCCAAATAAAAAAATATGGTAATACTTAGTTTGAGTCGAAAGTATGCTATACTTGTTAAATATGAGTTCACAGGTATATTTATGTATTTTTTTTTACCTTTTCATCAGTTCGTTTCCATGCACACTCATTTTACAAATTTCAATTTGGAATCATATTATAACTGCTCTGAGAAAATATGGCGTCTTGTGCTAATTAGACCTCAAAGTTAAAATGACCACGAAAATCTCCGTATTTTATAGGTAGAAATTATCACAGGTCAAGCTACCCCAAAATTTACGACATTTTGGTTAACTTTACCAATTGAAAGTATTATTAACTGTGATGTTACATCAAATAATTACTTGTAGGTAAATATAACCTATTTATGTTACCTTATTTTTTAATATATTACCTATTGGTAAATTCTACCTATTATGTGTAAATTTTAACTCAACTAGTGTACTATTGTACTGACAAATGAGTGAACCGAAAATGTCATAGTCGAGCTCTATGAAATTTTCTTGGTATTCTGCAGCACCCAAAAGTTCTGGAGGCTCGGCTGGCAATACCCTTTAATTAAAATTCTATTACAAATTATTTTCACATACTAGGGTGCAAATATAGTCAAGATGTTTTCCGTTAAAAAGACTTGGATGGGAAATCTGGATGTGGAAGTAGTGATTCCTTAGGCAGCGATTATTTACTTTTGGCACACTTCATTTGTATATTATTGGCACCACAAATTATCCAACTATGCTACGTTAATGGCTTCTTTTAATGACTGACATAATTTTTAGATAATAACTAAATCACCTTTCTAATTGTTAAAACAACATAATTAATATGAATTTTACAAATAGGTTAGGCGGGGGTTAACTTCTGAATTACTATTTTATAGTCAACTTCACTGTGAGGTAGAGTTGCCAGGCTACTGCTACAAAGAGGTTTAAAATTTATTTCTTTAGAGTAACTTTAGGGTAAATTTAACGGTAATTGACTTAATGGTTGAAATCATGTAGATAAGCTAGGTAGAATTTATCGACAATTCTTCCAAGAGCGCAAGCCAAACATTCGAGAGTGTTGAACATCTCTATCTTCGTCGTACAGCTGCATTAAAATGAAACGAAAGGAGGTACACAGATTAATGACAGACGTCGTGCCGACAGTGTAAAATAAAAAGATTCACTTCTTGACGGCATTTCGTAGCTTGGCTGCACACTTTTACAACTCAGAATGCTATAAGTTTGGTATAATGTACAGTTCCCAGCTTCTCATTGGCCAATACACGATGCAAGTTCACACTAGTCTCTTGTGATTTATTGAAAACTGGAGTGGCCTCTGTTCCCTGTTTTCAATGCTTGTATATAATTCGCATGCGATTTATAAATGTGATTATAAATTATACTAGTGTCATTCAGATTTGAATTTATTCAGATATTTACTCACATATAAGAAAGTATGGCATAGTAGTAAGATTTTACGATGGAGGATGAGTCAACGTGAACAATTGACAATTCAAATTTTAACTACATTGCGTGCGGCTGTTTAAACCGGTCTCAGGAGTACTTCATTCTTAAACTGGATAGGCTATAGCTATTTCCAACTGATTTTTTCTGTGTGAGAACACTCCCTTTTTATGAACCCGAATATATGCTAATTAATTTTATTTCAATAAAAACAACTTACCTTCATTATTATCCTCATATCTATCACATTCGCTTTCGAAGTTAACTAATTTCTCTTCCTTCACATTATTTTGTTCATCCGTCATTACTTTTATTTTATCATTATCCATACTCTCTGTGAAATCTCCTTGATATTGGAAGCAATCGTCAACATCTGAGTGATCTGAGAATGGCTGGTCTAGGTCCATCATATAGTAATGATCCTCAATATTGTCCAGGTTATCGATTCTCGATAATTTAGGCAATTCATTATCGTGCATCTTCTTATGTACCTCAAGGCTATCTTCTCGCTTGAACATCTTGTTGCAAAAATCACAATGTAACACTGTATCTCCTGCAGGAAAATATGCCATGTTTGATTACTTATTTGTTCAAAGTATTTTCAAATCTTAGTTTAGAAAATAAAAAGAACACTGTATATAATACTGTAACATACTATCGATCAGAAATCTATTACCACAGGTAACTCAATTTGACATGGTATTGGGAATAAGAGTTTGCATCAAAATCTCTTCTCATCTATGGTCTGAAAATAATCCGTATGACACATAACTATAGTGTATTTTAAACAGGGTTATTATCTATGTTTTTTTTTAATCTGAGTATTTCTTTAACTTAAAGAAATTACCAAAATAGTTATTCATTTTGGTTGAAAATATTTCAAAATACCTCATGGTGAATTACTGTGGGCATTTACTTAGTATTATAAACGTAAATATCTCCGATCAAATAATTGACTTGTTGCTTGATCGGTAAATATGGTTTTCAAGACCACCATGAGAAAAGAAAAAGAACATTCAAATATCAAGAACTCCATACAGGTTGAAATCTTTTAAAAGTATAAAATCAATCAACTCTGATCAATTAGCATTAAATCTGTGCACTTATATGGTCCAGTATTTTCTCTATTACAATCTTAATGAACTGAAAGCCTTATAATACTAATTCTCACCTTTACATCTTGGCGTATGGATACGTAAATGATCAATACGGTAGAAACCTCTGTTGCAAGCTTTGCAAGAAAACGGTCTTTGCCTCAAATGGGTCATCAAGTGCTCCTTGAAACTCTCCATTTTATTAAAAAACTTATTACAAATCCTGCAGACGTACACCTGTTTTCTATTATGAGACAGCTCATGACGTCTTAAATGATCTAGCCTCGTGTACTCCTCGTTACACTTATTGCACTTGAAGATGTTTTCCGTGAGAATACATTTATGATATTGCAGTCCCTCAACTGTTGTAAATATTTTGGCACACTCACGACAAGGCAGCAGCATTTCAATATTGTCTAACTGAATGTAGTCGGTTTCAATTTTAGGAGTAATTACAGTTTGTGTGTTGTCTTGTTTTTCTTTCAAGGATGACAAATTTTTCAACATGTTCAACGGTTCTGAAACCATAATTTAAATTCATACTTGTATCTTAATTTACAAGATATCAAAATAGAGTCGGGTACAATTTAAGATGACTTGTGTCATGGCCACTAAAACGTCTGAACTAAGATTTTATTTAATGCATAAGAAATGCCAGTAGTTCTCAAACAGTTCTTTCCTGTAACAGCAATGATGTCGATAAATAATTATAAAAATATAGGAAAGATGTTGTCATAGTGCTAAGATTATTAATTTAGTAACTTCGTCATTTTAGTGGAATTCTTATTATACAGTGCCCGCGATACAGTTGGCTACATATGGGAAAGAATTGTATTATTGACATTTCTAAAAAAAACTCTATTGGGGGTTCGTTTATGCATGTCCGACAACAAAAAATTACATTTGGACACATGCCATGTGATCACCGGTTTGGCAGAACTAAAAAATAGTTGATCGTGGTACCGAAAAATGGGTGAAATTGTAGAGATATCGAAATATTTTATTAAGAAAAAGTGCATTGAATAGAACAAGGACGCCATATATCAATTGTAGCAGATATGAGGAAAATAAAAAAGTGCAAATTTTACCCCTACCGTTAATTACTATATGAAAAATCATAAATTCTTGTGTCTATTTCACAAATATGTGATTAGTTTCGACAAAAACTTTATGTATTGTAGTTGAATAAAGGTATTTGCATGTAAAAAAAGAAACGAACCCTCAATATAGTATTTTTTAGAAATCTCAATAATACAAATTTTTCCCATAAGTAGCCAACTTTATGGCAGACGCTGTAGGTATATAGACTTGGGCACAAATGAAACTGACAACAAAAAATTAATTGCCCAATTCAGTCAATAACAATGAGTTATCATAAAAAGAAATCAAAGACTAATATTGTTACAGTCCAGCAAGAACCACGGGGAGGTATGGACATTTCTTGCCAGGAACCGATAGGATCGTAGTATTAGTAGGGGAAACGATGTTAGTAAAAATAGAATCTTTCATATAATAATAAAAATATGAAATCTCTATGAGAATAACGTGAATAAATTATTTTTCTTTTAGTGGTAATAAATAAATATTCTGGTTGACTAAATACATATATTAAAAAAGTCAACAATAATTTTAATACAAATACAATTCTGAAAGAACAACTTATTGGAATGTTTTCATAAACACTAAAACACTTGAACATTACACTTAACAATTTACGACACGTTTTCATATCAAATCAAACCAAATCAAATACACTTTATTGTCCAGAAGAACATTTCTTGTTGACAAAATGCTGTATAAACAGATATATAAAATAAACTAAGTAAAAAAGATAAAAGTGAAAGAGTAAAAACAATAAAAACAATACAAGAACTAGTCAAATAGCAACAATTTGCAGACCAAAATTAATGTGTACTTTTGAACATATTACAGTGTGTCCTCAAAAAAAGCTTTTAAATGATAATAAGGCTTTACAACAAGTTTACTTAACAATATAATACTACACTTGAACAATTTATTTACTCGACGCACGTTTCACCATTCGTGTATTAATACATAACATAAGAAAGTCGATTGTATTAGGGATAAACACACGCTAGTAGTAATAAGACACATTTTTGGGGAAAATAAAGTTTTAACAAAACTCGCGGCGCGGCTTAATACAATAAATTTTTAGAGAGGAAATGATTAATTTTTAATAGAGCTTAAATAAGAAAAAAAACATTTATTGCTGCTCGAGTATCTTACCGATTGAGCTACGCGATCCTTATTCCATTATATTCTAAAACGTGTAATATGCACATACTAGATAATTGTAAGACTTAGTGGTTTGACATTGTTCGTTTGACGCATGAATATTCAGTTTTTACCAGAGCTGGGTAAGCCCTGGTGAAAAAGTAATTAGCAATTACAATTCCTTTTTTTTTTCGTGTAATTGTAATTGTATTTAGGTACTTTTTTTTATTAAAGTAATTTGGAATTGTAATTGCAGGAAAATTTTTATAGGAATTGTAATTTGTAATTATATTATTTGAACTATCTAATTACAAATTACTTCTATAAGTACAATTACTTTTTTCAATTACAATTACTTTTTCCAATTACAATTACTTTAAGAGCATGCATATGTGGTTTAACACACAATCACAGACTTGCAGTTTCGTCTCTGGAAATCGCATCATCCTATTTGTTTCTATTCCATTTGAAGAAAGCGTTGTGCCGCGTGAACATTAAGAAGTGATTTAGTGAAGCAACTTCGGAATTAGCATAAAATAAGTACATTTTATTTTATTACAATTATTATTAATTTAGAAAATATGTTGTATATAGCATCAAGATTAATAAAAATATATATTATGTGTTACTGCTCTTATTTTGAGCTAAGAAAACTTCTGGTTCGGTTAGTCAGCCTTTCGGTCATACTTTTTTGATTCGTAATTTTTTTAATAATAATTATTGCTGTCCCAACATCTCATATTAGAGAAACCATTGTGCTCGTGGGAAAGAAAGTAAATGGTAATGTTTGTTTTTTACGTTTTAAGTCATTTTAGGTAAAAGAACAAAATGAATTTCGAACAAAAAATGTTTTGTCATTTTGTCTGCTTGAGTGCCTGTCTGTCTACTGAGTGTCTATGGAATTTTGTTACTACAATAACTTGAAATTGACTTTTATCAGAATTAAAACGGAAAAATAAACAACAAAAATGTTTTAATGTTTTTTCACGAATATAATAATGCTTTACCATTTTATAACATAAAATGAAGGAAAATCAAAAGCAACTGTTTTCGAGATATTGGTGTATCACTTCCTAAAACATGAAACTTATATATATTCCTAAATAAAAGGCATTTTTCCTTTAAAATACGTTTATTTAGTAAACTATTTATATTTAATTTATTTTAATATTATAAAATTTATTTTAATTTTACCTACCTACTACTTTGTGAAATAATCGCAAGCAACTAATATACCAGACGACAGAGTACATTTTATAGTGAAACCCACGAAAAGTTGCAAACTGAATAATTTTTTTAATGAGTTCCTGGAAATATATTATAGAATAATATCCTGAAAAGTTTACATTTCGCTCGGATGCAGAACATAAAAAAAGGATTTTTTTATTCAGTCATTTTTTCAAAATTTGGAAATTAAGTCAGGGTAGGAAAAAATAAAAAATACAGGTGGATAGACTACGTGTTTCTGAACAAAAGATGTCTTAATAACATGTATCGCTAAAGCCTACCATGGCTTCCTGAAAAAAAAAAAAAAAAAAATAGTGAAGTAATTTTTTCACTCTGCCCGGCCAATCGCATGGTTAAATGTCTAAATGCATATTATGAAACCCATAAACATTTTTAGCAGTTCTAACGAGTAAAATAAAGCTTTTCTCTCTTTCTGATTACACATTTTTAACATTTTTCTTATTGAATAGGAGGATAAATAGTGAGTATGGAGGGAAAATATAATTATGAACGCATACACACACACCACACATAGCCTCTGAATCGCTTGCATGAAGTTTTACGTGCCTTTACTATATTGTATTTATTACAGGTACACCTATCCACATTTTAGATATATATACTATGGATTCCTTTTACATTTGTTAATGTATTCGAAAAGTTCCAGAATTTATATTCAAAACGATCAAAGATGTTTTCATAGTTGTGAGGATAAGATCGTGAAAATCTACACATTCTTATAACGAGTCCAATAAATATTGAAACGCAATATTGTGCAACACTTTTAATTAAAATTTTTAACTTACCTTTTTGTCTGTTTAGTCACTATTAGAAAAGTAATTGCTAAGTTCATTTTTCATGTAATTGTAATTAAATTAATATAAATCCTTTTTTAAAGACATGTACTTTGTAATTGTAATTAGTTCCTTTTTAAAAAAAGTAATTTGTAATTGTAATTATTTTTAAATTACCCAGCTCTGCCAAATGGACAGAACAGTGTCATTCAATGTAATCATGTGAAGGAAATATTTTCGGGACAACACCAAAGCATAGGAAAAAAACCATCAAAATAGTTATAATCAGAATCTAACATATTTCTTATGGCTTTATTAGAAACTCATTACAAGAACTTTGTGCTAGTTAATTGACTGTCGAACATAAATCCAGATAAAATAGACTTCTGTCACCTGTTAGTGACATTGTGAAGTTTTCTCAGGTTCATTACAAATTTGTCTCCACCTTAAGCCAATATTTTAGTTTTAAGCACTCAATTCTATATTGTAAGTTGAATGTCAGTACAGGCATATATGCACGTGAACAAAATATGATTCAAAATAAACAGTTCTGCACCACCACAGTAGAAGCATAATAATAAAAGTGTTGGTGTTCAAAGTCAGAAATATATTTACAGAAGTTATGCGCCAACGCAATAGGGTCGTTGACCATTTTTTAAAAATTTTATATTCAAGTAATTTATAAAATTTTATTTGACCCGTATTTTTTTATTTTACATTCCAAATTCATTTTAATAGTGAAATTAATTATTTAAGTTACGAAATTTTGAATTGGCGCCCATGGTGTCATCAGATGTGAGAGCATGCAAAGTTAACAAATAGAGGAATAATCGACGGGCGTCGTTCATTTACTGTTTATAGCACAGAGTAGTGTGGTTATAGTACCGACGTGAGTCATTGTCATATTAATTGTCTTCAAACTATTGTTATTATTATTAGGATTTAAGTTGAGTATGATATGAAGTACACTGTAAGCTAAAGGAAGTATTTAAATGATTTTCTATTAATAACATATTGTTGCAGATATGTTTTAAGATAGAAAATAAAATTAAAAATGTTTAGGTTATAATTTAATGAAAAATCAACACAATGTAAACAACAAATCTACCGAGCACTACCGCCAACATGATGGGGAAAACATGAAAATATCTAAAATTGAATTCTCATTACATACGTCATCATTTACCGCCTTGTTATTTTGAAAACCAATTTTTGCTTGCATGTGATTAATAGGACTTTCTTTAATATGACATATGAAATATATATTTAGTATATTTTTTTATGGTATAATAATATTTTATAAATTTTGTTGACGGAAACGACCCTATTCTGCCTCCCGTAGTGTACAACTTGGATTAGATGCAAGCCCCACACAACCAACATTTTGGTATTTCATAAGAGCCGTAGAAATGTATCCGACACAAATTTGATAAAACAACATTACCTTTTGATTTTCAAAACGTTTGCACAACAGCTGTAAATACAAAATTGGTACCATCTTATAAAATATTTTAATCGCTGTTGATATTTTGAAAAGCCTATTGGAACCATTACAAGATAATTATATACAGATTTCCACAAGTCTTAGGAAAATTTAGTACCGTCACCATATAACAGTTTTATTAAAGCTTCATTTAATTGCGCTCATTGTTTGTTACATTATTGCTATAAAACAACTAAACAACCGTTTTATAATAGCTTTTAAGTAGCCATAATAAAAAATGCATTTAACACACTAATAAAAGAAAATGATTCCTTAAATAATAATAATAATAATAATAATAATCTTTATTTCCATTAGACTGTTAATACAGTATTGGCATTGTCAAAGTTTAATTACCTAATAATAAGATATTGAAGGAGGACAGTTAACAACATAATCAATAAATAACATTTATAAAATACAATAATTATAGTGATACTACGACAAACTTAGACATATCTAAAATTAAAATATTCGCTAAGAGAGTAAGGACTTGGTTTTTTTAGTAAGTCCTTAACTTTACTTTTAAATTGTTCAAAGCTGCTTGTGTCTTTAATTCTCTGGGGGAGATGATTATATAGTCTAATTGACGTTATATAAGGACCCTTGCTAACCTGCACCAGCCTACTTGGCGGAACATACAATTCGTTGGCTGCTCGTGTGTGGTACATATTTATCTCACTGCATTTTGGAAACAATCCGATATTTTTCCTAACGTAGCACACACACTGCAAAATATAAAGTGCGTAAACTGTGAGAACTCCATTCTGCTCGAAATATGGCCTACACGAAGTTAAGGTGTTGAGATGGAATATACTTCTTATTATTCGTTTCTGAAGTAAAAACACTTTTCCTATCCCAGAACAGTTACCCCAGCAGAGAATTCCGTAGAAGAGTAAGGAGTTTATATGACCATAGTAAAATGTTTTAATTGTTTCTGTATCAACTAAGCCCCTTAACTGTAAGACGGCATAATTATTACTAGCAAGTTTACTGGTTAAGCTTTTTATATGTTGTTCCCAGGAGCAGTTATTATCCATTTCAATTCCCAAAAATGTAACATGATCATTTTGTTTTATGGGTTGGTGTTCAGCCCTAACCAGTAAACTTATATCAGTAGTTACTCCAATAGGGGAAAATAATAAAAGATTCGTTTTTTGCGTGTTGAGTACTAGACCATTTCTTTGACACCATTGGGTCATCTGCTTAACACAACTTGTGGCTTTATTGCTGAGACTTTCAATGTTATTGGCAGAGATTATAGATGACGTGTCATCAGCAAAGAGTGTTAAGAACGTACTATCAATGTTTCCGACTAGATCATTAATAAATATCAAAAATAGTAACGGACCAAGTACACTCCCTTGCGGGACCCCTGTGCTAACAGTTAAGGCACTTGAGATATATTTTTTGCCATCCTGGACAATTTTTACGGATTGGGTTCTTTCTCCCAGATAAGACTTTAACCACGACCATGCTAAATCACGTATACCGTACGATTCGAGTTTTTTTAATAGTAGCTGATGATTGATTGTATCGAATGCTCGTGACAGGTCAAAAAATATACCGGCTTGCTTGGCATTTTTATTGAAATTGTCCTAAAAATGTGTCCTAAAAGTTGTAATTTCATTCCAGGTAATGATCTATAATAATTATTTATGTGACTTATTATGGCTCACAGCGATTTCTGACACTCAATCAGTGATGCTAAGGCACGTTGGTCAAGTCCGGCATTTCGTTGGATGACCACAGTATTGTTGTAGGACAAAATTTTTTGTCAAAATATTGTAAAAGTTTTGCTGCCAAAATACGCACGCACCATCAATTACTGTTTCGATCGCAAATTTCAAAATACAAACAGAAATTCATTTAGTATTTTTCCGGCTATTTTTAAATTCTGCATAAAGCAAGTAAAGTACCCAGTCGAGAGGCCCTCGCAGAGCGTTTCGATTCCCGTCCAACTAGTTCATTTGACTAATATTTTCATATCACTTTGTCCCAGGACACGACGGACTAAAATGTATCCACCCTATAAGAAGAACTGCATCCTAATAAATCTCGTTCGCCCGTCAACAGTCACCGAAAATTAATTACCATCAAAACTGACACGTGCAGAAGAAAAACTATTCAGATATAAATGCTTTTCATACATATTACATCAGATTTTACTAAATTAATGAAAACCGCCTTTAAGAAAATCTACAAAGCAACCGGAGGGTGCCTTTGACCATCAAAGTCCCGCTTTTCTATAATAGATCATTCAGATCTGAAACATCCCTTCCATAAAACAAAGAAATATTCACCGCCGCCTTTCATAAAATAATAAATAACTAGCTACACATTTACGGAAAAACAAATTTTTCAAAGAACTATTCATTCTCAAAGGGGACAAAGAAAATTCAAAATCTATTACAAAACCAAGGTTCGCCATCCCCAAGGCAAGTGGCGACCAGACAATTGGTGGGGTAGTACTCCGTATACGCGAAGGTTTCAGCAACAATACTACTCAAAATTGTAAACAGCGTTATTAAAAAATATTAGAAAAGTTACACTGGACTTTCTCGTGTTGTGTGTTTAAACTAGTAACTGTGAATACTCTAAAAATAACGCTTTGAAAAAATTCTTGTAAATAACAAACGACCTAAAAGACTGTAAAACATTATTTAAATAAAAACTTTCATCCGGCTCTACTAAGGGTTGTCAACCCTTATACGAAAAACCTCCCTCAGGTCGAACTTCGTCTCCCCATCAAGTTTCAACCCACCTGTTAAGGGACAAAGAAATTCTAGCCGATTTAGCTCCACAAAGTATCAGGAGAACAGAAAATAAACGGTTCCAAATCTTCTAAGACCACCCCTGCAGAGGTCCATCATCCCTCACATCATCTAACATCCTCACCCAGGACAGCTCAGTTTAGCACACCACCTCAAGGTAGGAAACATTTTTATTTTATAACCATCCAGGGGGATAAAACTCAAAGATAAGTGAAACCCCAACAAGAACAAAAATCACGAATTTATTAGATTTTTTACATTTTTTGTTTGTGTGTGAACAGTATCTCGTCTATTAATCGGTAGTCTATCAACTGAGACAATCCCGGGCCGTTAAGCCGCATAGTAAAACAGTGCGGTTATTGTGTGATTTTTGTAAACAATGTGTGGTTATATCTTGATTAAGACATTATGGGATAGTCCTTGCATGATACCTCTTTGCAAAAACCGAGGCATAGGCAAATTAAGAACAGTTACAATAAAAATAAAGTCGAACATAGCATTTTCCATAGTGCGATTGTGCATCTCTGCTTAGTTGCCATATTTGCACGAGGTTCAATTTTACGCACAAATAGGTATGGGCACTGACTTTCCACTTCTTGTATACATTTAAGTGGTTTTAAGTACAATTTCATTATATTTATTATGAATTTCAAATGTGTATTATGTAAATACATGAAATAACAATTAAATGGGAACAAATTTAGCAAAGGTTATAGCAATAATTTAGATCAAAGTACATAAATTGTTATGTACAGTCTAAAACTAAAATATTAACTACAACTTGTGACTTGCAGGATAGCCAAAGACCAAAGTTATAAGTAGGTACATTGTCGCGCTACTCTATAAGAATCATCCAAAGTGTAAAACTTACCGGTTTCACGTTCTTCCTTGATTTTATTACCTTTTGCATTTTTTGCGTATTCTCTTAAACTTGTATCTACATTTTCGCATTGGTGCTTGAAATCAAAAGCATTTTTCAATTGTTCTACACACGTTTGGCATATCTGAGATGGTAAACCATCCCCACACATCACCTGTAAAAAAATACTTGTTTAATTATTATGGTCTTCGCAAATACAAAACGAAGAGTATATTGCATTCGATCGGCACATTTCCAAAGCCGGTAATATTGCTCGTAGAGAAAAGAATTTTCATATCACTGTGTTGGTGATCGAATTCTTAACAACTTTCAAAATGTCCGTCCGTCCGTCTATGGCTGTCAGTCCGTCACGTTTCTTGTAAGCACGATAACTTAAGAACGAAAAGTCCGATTGTATTGAAATTTGGACAGTAAGTTAGTGATAGCTAGTGGAAGAACCCTATTGTTTTTTAACAAACCTGATCAATAAATAAAAAAGCTATACATTTTTTTTACTTAATTTTTGTTTTGTTTTGTAATTAAACTAAAAATGTCTAAAACTAATATTTGCAAAAAAAATTGCGAAAAGTATTCTATAGAATGTGCAACAATTATATAAAAGTGCAGTAAATCGGCGAAGAGTATATAACGGTTAGCTTGTTTTTATTGCAGAAGTGTAATATTTACCTGAACTGAAGCACATGCTATTAGCATATCGTTAATTCGGGGGCTTTGATAAGAATTTTCGTACCCTTCGAAAACGGATCTCATCTGAGGCTTCGCACATTTACACGTTCGGCAAATCTGATCAAAATCTAATACATCGAAGTCCATTTCGACTGTTTCAAAGTCATATCACTTTGTGCGTGTTATTTGTTGTCTCTGATCATTTGGTTAATCAAAATCAAAAGTCAAATCAGAAACACGAATGAACCACGTTGCAAGTTGGCAAGTTGGGTGATTTGTATTATTGTATTTGTGATCAGAATATCAGAAAACAAACTCATTAAATGACAGCACTGGTGAAATAACATTTTCCATTTTCCCCTAATTGTAGCGTTGCCAACCCGAATAATAAAATATGTGTGAAATTAGCAACGCGTGTCCAGTACCGCGGAAACAAGTTTTGAGGCAAAAACCGAAACCATTGCAGGAACACGGCGAATTCAGCATGATTTAAAGCAAGTATATACGTGCGTTCCTTACTACATTAGGCCACTATATTCCCCGTGGCAGCAGTATATCAGCCTATTGTACTCTCTTCTTCAACCGTACAAGCTCAATGGGCGAAATAAAGTGAAAATCATTGCAGTCGGGGAAAGCATATAGTCAAAAAATGGAAGAAACCGTTGCTGCGAAACACCGATATGTTGGCGCATCCACCATAGCAAATTAAAAATATTAATAAATTATTTAAGTATAGTAAATGCGATGAACTGATGCTTTCGTTTTTAGGTTACAAAACCTGTGGTTCGAGAAATAATTTTTCATTTTTTGACTATAAAAACTTTTATTACGGGGTTGCAATGACTTTCCTCTAGAGGGGGTGTAGGGGGTAGTAAATGCGATGAATTGATGCTTTCGTTTTTAGGTTACAAAACCTGTGGTTCGAGAAAATAATTGTTTTAAATTTTTCATTTTTTGACTATAAAAACTTTATTACGCGGTTGCAATGACTTTCCTCTAGTGGGGGTGTAGGGGGTAGTAAATGCGATGAATTGATGCTTTCGTTTTTAGGTTACAAAACCTGTGGTTCGAGAAAATAATTGTTTTAAATTTTTCATTTTTTGACTATAAAAACTTTTACTACGGGGTTGCAATGACTTTCCTCTAGTGGGGGTGTAAGGGACAGTAAATACGATAAATTGATGCTTTCGTTTTTAGGTTACAAAACCTGTGCCCCGAGAAAATATTTTTTTTTAATTTTTAATTTTTTTCACTATAAAAACTTTATTATGCGGTTGCAATGACTTTTCTCTTGAGGGGTTGTAGGGGGCAGTAAATACGATGAAATGATGTACTCGATTTTAGGTTACAAAACCGGTGGTTCGAGAAAATAATTTATTAATATTTTTAATTTGCTATGGTGGATGCGCCAACATATCGGTGTTTCAGCAACGGTTTCTTCCATTTTTTGACTATATGCTTTCCTCGGTTGCAATGATTTTCACTTTATTTCGCCCATTGAGCTTGTATGGTTGAAGAAGAGAGTACAATAGGCTGATATACTGCTGCCACGGGGAATAGTGGCCTAATGTAGTAAGGAACGCACGTATATACTTGCTTTAAATCATGCCGAATTCGCCGTGTTCCTGCAATGGTTTTTTGCCTCAAAACTTGTTTCCGCGTTGCTAACTTCACACATATAATAATAATGACTATTACTCACGGCTGCCAACAAAATGTGAAAATATCCACCAGATTGAAAATCAAAATCTAACACTACCTAAAAGTCGTGGCCTTCTTCACGTTTAATGAATTTCTGGAGCCGGAAGTACATGCAAATATCTGCTACTGGGCCAATCTAACCCCACCCCCCCTTCTTCGAGGGTGCCCAGAAAAGTTTTGACCCCGGCAACCCCCGGAAATCACCCCAAAACGACCCCATAGTCTCTTTCCCGGCACAGACATCAATCCAATGCTGTACTTTCGTGAATTGGCCCTCCCTATAAGGTGGTAATTTTAGAGGGGGATGACCCCAATCACCCCTACCCCTCGTTTCAGCCCCCCCAGGTGGTAGATTTTTCTTTTGTAAAAAATATTTGCAATTTTTAAAAAGGTGGTTTGTTGGATGGAAGATGAAGGTAACCAGGGTTATAACCATGGGTGGTTACAACCCCTCCAGGGTTTTTTTTTTTTTTTTTTTGTAAAAAACATTCAACATTTTCAGAGAGGGGGTTTGCAATGTGTTTACATTCTGTGTTTTTGTAAATGTAAGGACTGTAACGCGGTACATATTGGCCAGAGTGGTAGAAGTATAGCTAATAGGGTAAAAGAACATAAACAATCTATTTTAAACAACACCAAAAACACAGGAATGTCAACACATTGCATTGAAAATAATCATTTTATCGACACAGAGAATATTAATTTAATCCATTCAGAAAGAAAAGTAAAACGCTTAAACCTCCTTGAACAATTAGAAATAAAAAATCCCTTAAAACCAACACTTGTACCACCAATGACCAACTAAATTTCATAAACACTCCTATAATAAACAAGGTTTTAAGAATAGCCCATTGAATTATATTCCGAGTAGGTAGATCCTTAGTTTTATTACTTAAAATCCCCGTAATTTCACGTTTGGGTATTACTGCATTTATTTTTAGAACAACCGCCCTCATAGCTTTAGTAATCATCTGTAATGCTCTTGAGAAAAGCCTAACAAGCCGAAACATATGTAGAGTGTATAAAAATACAGTTTTTATTTGAAACATCAAAAAGCATCGTTTTTCCCTTGAGAGGTTTTTCTTTTTGCTCAAAATCAACTTACGGCTATACTTAAAACTAGTGCGGTTGTTATAATGAGGTAAAATTTATAGACGATTAGCAGAATAGCATGTCAGAAAACGGTTGGTTAGCAGATGAGCAAATTGCCACAAATGGTAAAATGGATATTATAGACAGTGCAAGAATACCAGGAATGAGGAAGCACTTATCAAGTCGTCACCTACTATTTTTACTTACCTACTTCTGTTACTGCAGAGCACATCTGATTCGGCAGAGAAGTCGGTAAGAAATAATTTTTTCTTGTAACTTTGGGTTGCTAGTAGAATGGATTGAACAATTGCAGATAGAGAGATCATAGAACCTGTGCACATTATTGTGCAATCATGAATAGCAAAATTTTCAACAATTTCCCGACTAGTAATTTTCGGATGATTACGGGAAGTATTCCTTCAGTAGAGCTCTTTCTGTTCCGTTTCCCATTTTAAGATCTCCTCCGTTCTGTGTCCCTTAAATAAGCCACAAAACGGTGCTCAAAAAATGGGCATTCAGCACCTCTTCTGCAAAGGCATCAGCTAATTCGTTTACCTCTATTCCCTCATGTTCTGGCATTAACATCAAGTTTGTTTTTGCCTGTTGCTTCAGAGATTGTCTGCATTCCCAGGCAATTTAGACTCGAAGGTGTAAGACCTAACAGCATTTAATGCTGCCTGGCTATCTGAAAGTACAGATCTTTGCTCCTCGAATGCACATAGATTTATAGCATAACATTTCCGCTTGGAAGATGGTTGGGGTGTCTTACCTAGGGCTTGGGATAATCTGCAACTAGGACCCGCTATGCCAACACCCAACTCCTTCAGCCATCTTTCATCCATCTGTATACCAAATGTGTGACTCTTTCTCCAAGTGCAGGGCTTCAACATTGCTCATCTCACGGCTCTCAATTAGCACATCAAACGAACAGTCAAAGTCCCACTTGACTGGCATTGAGTCAGTGGGTTTGGTCTTGGAATCCAATTGGAGTAACTCCAAGATCTGTAAGTGACCAACCAGATCGCTTGGTTTGAAAGAGAGTATCTGTTGCAGCCTTAGGGGACTAAGTGCTGCCTCCTTTCTTACATAAAAATGTAGAGGAAGTAGGTGTAGCATTGCTTCCATAGCTACTGTAGGACAAGAGCACATTGCTCTTGTAATCCTTGAACAGGCAAGACATTGCAGTTTCTGCCACTTTCCTGGCGTTAATATTTCTTCATTTTTTTTTGGTAAGTGTTCTTTCTAGGTGTGAGGATCAGAAACTTACCTGGCAAGTTTCTGATCCAGAATTATTTAAATTCACTGGAAAAGTTCAACATAGAAGCTCTTAATCTTAGTTTTCTCCTTTTGATAAACGAAACACTAACTCTCTTGTTCAGGTTGACACTGAGGCTCTATAAGGAGCACCAGGTGGATATTATGTCGTCATCCTAAGAACTAAATCAACTATAGTGGAAATCTGTGAAGTCTTGGTTTGAAAAATAAATGAAATATTGGAAGAGACCATGATTTTAAGTTTTTATTCATGAAATAAAGATTATAATAACCTGTAAAACAATACAACAATGTTACTTTAAATTGTCTAGGTGTTGCATACCAGCAATTTGCAATCAACCAATATGGTGTACATTGATATCGTTGATTTTTTCAACTCCCTAACCTATAATTTTGGCTTCATGTCACCTTCAAACGTCGCACCTTCTGATTTTACATCTGAAAATTAGAAAAAGTTTTATTATTCTTCTTGAGAGTAAACACGGCAAATAGATCGGTGATGAGAGGGGCCAGAAGAAAGGATATCTTCTTTCATTTGGTAATACTGTAATATTTATTTATTTACATGAAACTACTCTTTCTTTTTGAGTCCTGTTACCGGAGCACTATTTTTTATTTTTTTTTAAACTTGGAGATATTTTTGATTCTAAAATAACCTTTCGCTTATTTTTACTTGACTAACTTTTAAAAATTTTGCCTCCTTCAACTTAACTACAGATATATTGATTCCAAAATGACTCAATGATTATTTTTAGTCGACTAACATTAATAATTGTAAAATTTTAACGATTAGCCTCTTTATTCGGCGATAATTGGTCAATTCTCTGTCACTGTATTCAAAAATGTTAACATCTTAGTAAAGGAGATGTAAACAATAACCTATAAATATAATAATTTCAACTGCTTCAACACAATAAGTGTAACGGTCACGTTTTGAAAGAACACTCAGTACCTTAAATTAAATAAAAGGATGTTTAAAATTTGTGTATTTATAAAATTGTTTTTGTACGGTCATAAAACTTTAACTTCTCGTCAGGTATAAAGACAGTTTGACCTTTAACTCGTTGCAGAGATGGGACGCCAGGGGGTCTTGTTTGTTTGGAACAGGTAGATTTTC
The DNA here is from genome assembly GCA_963583905.1 of Stenurella melanura. Taxonomy (NCBI): domain Eukaryota; kingdom Metazoa; phylum Arthropoda; class Insecta; order Coleoptera; family Cerambycidae; genus Stenurella; species Stenurella melanura. The sequence goes on from OY757311.1 coordinate 13,248,285, forward strand.
GTTGGTTTCAAAGAGTCGAGGTTTGGCTTCAGGCCGATACACCACGGGAGAGGTGAATTTGACCTCTCCAATATAATTAAGTGGTAATGATTCGAGCGTGGCCATGTAGCATACTGCTAGAAGTTCAGTTGTTTTTTAGTTTAAAATTAATAGAAAGCTATTCTTTTGTTAGTTATGGAGTGTTATCGTGAAGTAGCAATGTTCTGGTAATCTATGCATTGCAATAAGGTGAAAATATTCACAAGTAACTTAAATGGCAGAGTGAATTTGTAATTAGTAGTGGCTAATTGTTCATTTAGATTGTTTCCATTGATGCAATCAACGATAATTTGTGATTTTTAAGTACTTGGTTTGTAGCTTGTACATTCAGTTTTCGGAAGTGCTATCCGTCAATTGACCTTCATGTGTCCAGGAATTAAACTGTAAGTTTTTTTATTTTATGTACTATGTAGTGGTCGCTCAGTTGACGCGCGTGGAGAACAATACGTTTTACTGACATTAAGAAACTTGTTTCGTGATTGATTTTTTACTTTCCGAGTGAGATTGGTAGACAATGTGACCGCTTTCATGTTAGTAGCGGACATTTGGTGTGTTGACTTGATTTGTTGACAATTTCGATGTCCAAATAGGCATAAATAAATAGTGGCCTAGTTAGTGCGAAATCGCGAGTAACATTTACGTCGACGTAGGAGCCAGAGAAAGCCGTTACGTGTAGCAGCATTCAGTATTTACCCAAATCCTGTATGAGGGTTAATTTCTGTTTGAAATATTGATTCATGTTGTTTAATTAAACGTTTTAATTTTTGCTAACTTACCTTTTTTGTACTGTTTTTAGTAATTTAAGTTAGCTAGATAGGTTTTTGTATTAACTAGTAACCCAAAAAGTTAATAGATTATTTTGTTTTTCATGTTGCTTAATTTTGATTTATCGCTCATTCAAATTATGATAGCTCGGTGTTTCCTTATTTTGCCGGGCCTAGTTATAGTTTGAAGTTGTAGGTAACATCTGTTTTAGTTGCTTTCCCTTATGCAAAATAAGGTGGCGTCCAACTATCTTGTTTTTGTTGAGTTTTTTTATAGCCTTATATTATTTTTTTAGTAATTTTCTGTTAGTATTTGCCAAGGTAAGTGATAACCAATAATAAACCAAGCAATCAAGGATAACCGGCACCCTGAGGTCTTATGCTCTATTGTGAATTATACTTATGATTGCAGATTCAGTATAACAAAAAAGAAGGTTATATAAGTAAATACAATACTTATGAAAATCGGATTTACTTTATAACAAATTTTATGTACTCACGATTAATAACAATTGCAAAAGGAAACAATGTTTTTTTTATTCAAGAAAACAGAAGAAACACATAGATGCATAGAACACAATACGCATGTGACACTAGTAGACATTCTGTCGATAGTCTATAAAAACAGGCAAACACTTACTGAACTTTCTCATCTTCAAAATGAATCAGTAGGAGGTTCATCTGGATTGTTCTGTTTGAGAACTGGTTCCAAGCGTCGTATGTTGCTCATCACATTTATGCCTAGAAAACAATTTTAACATTTAGTATATATACCGGGTGAGTCATGAATTGCGCTCGCCCCGATATTTCCTAAAATATTTGGAATAGAAAATTGAAATTTGGAGGCCTTATTACACGACTAAAATGCCATCTTTTCAATAAAAAATCAAGTTTGGTGTACATCCGGTTTGACGGGAAATGCCCACAACTTTCGATTTTTAAATGGAACATCCTATATATTTTTACATTTTTGGAATCTAGAGGAAATTTTGAATACAATACATCCATTTTGGTCACTTTTTGATAAACATTAAAAATTTTACTAAAAAATATATTTCTGAATCCAGAGTGCTGTGGTGCCCAAAATATATTTTAGTTTGTGTGCTACGTTATTATAAAAATAAAAAGAGCAATATGATTGCATTACTTAATTCTCTAGAGGCGTTTAAAATTTTTAAATGTGATTTTTACCCACTAACTCGGTTTTTTTAAATGGGAATTTAATTGTTCACCAACATTTTTAAATACCTCATTTTCATACGAATCTAATGATACCAAAATTTTGAATATCCGCTCAGAAATATTTGAGATTTCAGCCAAAATACAATGCAACCAAGCTTTTAGAAACATGCGGCTAATAGATAATAGATTAGTGGGCTTTGGAAACTAAAATGGCACATTTCTGTGTAAATCTGGTAACCTAATAACATTGGAAAAATCATAGTAGCCATTGAATGTAATAAAACAATATCAGCTGTCAGACAGATACAAAATAAAGCGTTGCGTATTTATGTTCATTTAAATAAAACTCTGAAAACCGAACTGATGTCGCATTCTATTGCAAATGTCCTTGTGGATGTAATTGTGTTTACCTCCACATACCTATGCTAAACTTAATTGTAACGTTCTTTGTGCTCACAATTATTGAATGTTTGATAGCTCAAGATTGCCTATAACTACACGAGTCTGTCTGACAGCTGATATTGTTTTATTACATTCAATGGCTACTATGATTTTTCCAATGTTATTAGGTTACCAGATTTACACAGAAATGTGCCATTTTAGTTTCCAAAGCCCACTAATCTATTATCTATTAGCCGCATGTTTCTAAAAGCTTGGTTGCATTGTATTTTGGCCGAAATCTCAAATATTTCTGAGCGGATTTTCAAAATTTTGGTGTCATTAGATTCGTATGAAAATGAGGTATTTAAAAATGTTGGTGAATGATTAAATTCTCATTTAAAAAAACCGAGTTAGTGGGTAAAATTCACATTTAAAAATTTTAAACGCCTCTAGAGAATTAAGTAATGCAATCATATTGCTCTTTTTATTTTTATAGTAACGTAGCACACAAACTAAAATATATTTTGGGCACCACAGCACTCTGGATTCAGAAATAGATTTTTTAATAAAATTTTTAATGTTTATCAAAAAGTGACCAAAATGGATGTATTGTATTCAAAATTTCCTCTAGATTCCAAAAATGTAAAAATATATAGGGTGTTCCATTTAAAAATCGAAAGTTGTGGGCATTTCTGATTTTTTATTGAAAAGATGGCATTTTAGTCGTGTAATAACGCCTCCAAATTTCAATTTTCTATTCCAAGTATTTTAGGAAATATCGGAGCGAGCGCAATTCGTGACTCACCCGGTATAAATCCTTTATTTAGCCAAAAAGACTAATACATTTTGAATACATATAAACGATAAATAAATACAAAATAATATGTATATAAAAAAGAAATGATTTGAGCTAATTTTACAAACTATACAGGCGGCTACTCATCCAACAAATATGTCTTAAGTGGACTTCTAAATATACTTAATTTCCTAATACCTAATACCTAATGTGGGACTGTTTCTAATACCATTATACTCATTTAACCCATTATAGGACAAATTATTTTGAGTTGACTTTTTTCTGTATCTTTGTAAATGAAAGTTTAATTATTTCTAGTACTGTAATTATGAATATCTGTATTATAAACTAATTTATCCTGCAAATATTCAGGAGTTAAGTCGTTTTTAATCTCATATATAAACACCAGAGTGAAAAATATTATATAATTTTTTATAGAAAGCCATCCTAATGCATCTAACATTAACTCTAATAGGTGTCAGTCTAGAGAAACCTACAATTATTCTCATCCTTCTGTTTTGTAGCTTTTGAAGCCTACTCATGTCATTTTTAGTTAAGAGGTATAGAATTGAAGAACAGTAATTGAAGTGGGGCAATATGCATGTATTATATATTGTAAGCCGACTCAGAGTGGCTCAAATAATCACTGCATCTACTTAAGAAGCTTATTTTAAAACCTGTAGTCTTTCATGTATAATTAATATGATCTTTAAATGATAGTTTACCTGCAATTTTTAAAAAAAGTTCTAGCTATCGTAGAACTCGAAATATCGAGGTCCAACGCATTATTGCCCCATCTTGTGTACAGGGCCGGATTACCTTAAATGGGGCCTGTAGACAGAGACAGAGCAATGGTGGAGGTCTAGTTAAGGCCAGTGGTATCTCAGAAATTCAAGGCAAATAGAGGGTTTTCAATGAACTCAATCAATGATGTTTTTTTTTTTAAATATACCGGGTGGCCACGAGTCAATGTACGCCCCCAATATTTTGGTTGTTTTTGTATTTAAAAATTTGGTTTTTGGTACACATAAATCAGACAATAATAAGTTACTTTTAGACTAACAGGAATGAAGCTATCACTTCCGGTTGAACCGGAAGTGACATCAACTTTTTTTCTTAAATGGAATGACTATATTTTTTTGATGGTTTCTCATTAAGCATAAATTTCTAAGTGCAACAGTTTTTTCAGATGTTAAAAATTCCAAGAAATAAGTGAGATACGAACAATTTTTAAATTTTTTCAAAATTGCCGCGTCAGATGAATGCAATGTAAGAAAATTACCAAGTAGGCTATGGAAATTATTAGTCAGGTTGTAGACTTGTCTGTGAAGAAGAAAACAGTTGTTTGAATTACTGATAGGTACCAGTATTTTTAGTTTTTTTTTTTTAAAACAGAATTTCATTTTCATTTCCGTAGGGGTCCTATGGATTTTTTTTTAATGGAACTGTGCTATTTCTTTTATTAATCAGAAATAATGATTCATAAACTATAATTTTTTCGCCATTAATCATTTCTTAACGATATCCTTCGTAATAACAGAAGTATTTTTTAAAAATAAGCGCCAACAAATCATTTTAATAAGGTACCTCTATCTACATTTAAATCCAAAATTGCAGATAGCCATGAAAATGACAGACATTCGCAACAATTGAATTAGTCTTGACTTACTCACTAATTTTCTGAAGCAACTGTATTAAAGTTGTTATAAACAAGAAAATTAATATAAAATGGCTGAAAATTATTCAAAAGATGAAAAAGTTGACACGATCATTATTTATAGAGAGATTCGACGTAATGCAACTAGAGCACAAAGTCTGTATGGACGGAGATATCCAGAAAGAAGACAACCTCCGAGAAACTATTTCGCCCGGTTGGAGCAACAATTTAGAACTGAGCCTAATGTAGAAATTGAAGAAAGATTTATTGTGGATGAAGAAACGGAAATTAATGTATTATCTTTAGTGCATGTTGACCCAACCATTTCGATAAGACAAATTGAACATGAATTACCAGTTTCCAAAGAATCAGCCAGAATAATTTTGAAGAAACACGGCTATCGTTCTTTTAAATATCAATTGCATCAATTTTTGTATGAGAATGATTATCAATAAAGAATAACCTTTTGTAATTGGTTACAGTTACGCCAATTAAGAAATGAGAATTTTATCAAAAACATTTTGTTCACTGATGAATCGAGATTTACAAACCTTGGGTTATTTAATCGAAACAACACTCGATATTGGGCAATTGATAATCCTCAGATTATGAGACAGGGGTGGTTTCAGGAGCGGTTTGGCTTCAATGTTTGGTTAGGCGTACTGGGCGACCATATCATAGGTCCAATAATTTTTAACGAAACTCTAACTAGATATCTAGAATTTCTCCAAAATATAATAGTTCCACAGATTAATCAAATTCCCAATACCAATATTGACGAGGTTTACTTCCAACAAGACGGGGCTGCACCACACAATGCTATTATCGTTAGGGATTACTTGAATCAATTATTTCCAGATCATTGGATTGGGACCCATGGTCCAGTCAGATGACCTGCAAGGTCGCCTGACTTAACCCCACTCGATTTTTTTATTTGGGCGCATTTGAAAAATAAAGAGTTCGACACGAAATTTCACAAATAACACCTCAACAATTACAGAATGTTAGACGTGCAACGATAAGTCGCGCTACTCTGTGTTAATCATAACGGTGAACAGTTTGAACAATTTTTATAATGGTTTATTATAATTTAGATTTTAAATAGTTTTGTTATTCTTGGTACTTTATTCATGCTTGTAAAGTTATACCTATTAAAATTATTTCTTGTTTAATTTGTGTTTACTTTTAAAAATACTTCTATTACGAAGGATATCATTAAGAAATGATTAATGGCGAAAAAATTATAGTTTATGAATCATTATTTCTGATTAATAAAAGAAATAGCACAGCTCCATTAAAAAAAATTCTATAGGGCGCCTACAGAAATGAAAATGAAATTCCGTTTTTTTGAAAAAAAACTAAAAATACTGGTACCTATCAGTAATTCAAACAACTATTTTCTTCTACTAAAAATATTTACCTCGATCGCAATTTTTTAAAGAGCGGAGGTGATACTCCTTACAACTGAATATTTTCCTCAATTGAAATTTTTAACAGCGGGAGGTAATATTCCTTAAAATTCAATATTTATCTCAGTCGATAGGCTGAAGGACCTAGGTCAATAGCCTATTGAATCAGTTTGTGCTTCAATAAAAAAAATTCATTTATTATTATTATTTATCTCAATCGAAATTCTAAAGAGCGGGGTCTTTAACAGTTTTATGTTTATGATTTTATGTAATCGCAGCATAACGTACGTAGATTTTTTTACATTTTGTATAAGATCTACATATTATTTTCATTTCATAATTCTCAAAAAAAGAATCAAGACAATGTGGTGGGGGCACCATTTTGCTGGGGACCCCGAGGCAATGCCGCCTCGGGGTTAATCCGGCCCTGCCTGTATATTATAAGTAGATAAATATGTGTATTAATAAATTAAATTAATAATATCAATCACTAAGTAGTAACATAAGGGATTCGTAGATTGATTGTGTAGGAAATATTCTTTTAGGAGGAATGTTGGGATTGGTTTGGTGAATTAAAGGATTTCCTATTTCGATGTTAAGTGAATTATTAGCAAATTTTTGTGATAGTCTTTTGAATCGGGAGAGGGTTCAATATGGGTTTCTTGATATAGAAGTTTGTTAGAGGGATTATGCAAGGGGTTGCTGGGGTGTCTAATCTTCGTAATTTTCCTCAGACTGCTTGATATGTCATCACATTTCTTGAAAAATTAAATATCATGTCAAGTTTGACTCTGTTAACGCTGAAAAATTCCGACCCTTGATTATGAACTTATAATAATTAGCATGGATGCTAAGTTTCAATAATGGTATGTAACTTACCATGACTCGCCCGCTTATGCTGTGTCAGCAGATGTCCCAATAAGTAGCTCCTTGTACATAAATCGCATTGGAATCTTTCACCAGTGTGTCTCCTTACATGTGCCTTCAAGTCGTTACCTTGGGCAAAGGCAGCCTTGCAATACGTGCACTTATATGGTTTTTCTCCAGTATGAGTTCTCAGATGTACTCTTAAATTGTATGATCTAGAAGTAAAGAATATTAATTATATAGAGGATGTGTGACCGCCCCAAAACTCCCTAACGAAGAAAACCTCGTTTAAAAAAAAAATTAAAAAAAAAATCTAATAAAATAACCAGTCGCTAACAAAATCTGAAAATCACATGCACAACCACCTTTCCAACACTGATTGGGTTGCAGCCAGCTACAGTGGAGACGGGCTGGGTTAAATTTAAGTAAAATTGGGCGCCACGAGGTTTACCTCAGTCAGTGTCAATTAAAACATGTAAATAAATTTAATAAAGTAATTACCAATCTAAAAAACCTCGAATTTGTGGTAAATTCTAATCTTTAAAAAAAAGGAGGCTGTGACGTAAAAAAAAAATTACTGAATTTACTAAAACACCTAAGTTTATTACAAAAAAAAAATCGATAAAGCAGTGTATCACATACACCTTGTATATTGAAAATATCAGAAAAAAAATAATGTTCAAATAGGTTAACAGCTATCATAAGCTAAAGAAAAGTATTTACACAAGTACCGCTTAAGATAACAAAAACTTATAAATATTTCAATATTTCAAAATAATACGCTAATTTACTACACCCTGTATATATATAAATTCGGGTCCCGTCCCGGGATATAGCTATACCATGGGCTCACACAGGTGGTGGTTAAATATAAATATTCGCATTTAATATTCTATAAAAATAATCATTTACAGTGCCTTTGATTAAAGTTTTACATATCTGGCTCAATATAAATAAATTAGCAGCCAGAACCAAATATTTAAAACAAATGCAATAACGTTGAAATCAGTGTTTACATGTATATCGACAAAATTATGTGAAATTATATTTAAATTAATTTACTAGTATTTGGCTCACCCAGTATATTATTATTCCAATCGGTGGCTCAAAATAAAACAAATATAAATAATTAAATAAAACCTGCGTCTCCTATCTGATGATAGCCTCCCTGCAACCGACTGACCCAGGGGTTCATCCAAAAATTTTCTCCACACTCTACCAGTAATCACCAGGAAAATGGTTCTTTAGATGGTGAAACAGGGTTCATAAACTAGGCCAAACTTCAGCCTTCCATGAAAACTTCGGGCCTCCAGCAAACTTCAGCCCTCTAGGAAAATTTCGGCCGTCCAGAAAAACTTCAGCCCTCCGGTAAAACCCTTTTTTTTACAAAGGGTTTTTCATCCCAGCAAATCGTCGGAAATTCGTCAAATCCAGCACTTTTCTCCACAACTTATATATATATATATCTTCTTGAACGACAGGTTCCTACGTCTTATCAGAGTGGAGAGATTCAGATATTAGAAAATAATCCCAAAAAGGAGTGATTTCCACCACAATACTGAGCAACCAAATAAACTACGCTGCACAACAACTGGAAAACCACTGATAAAACAACAAAAGGATTTATCCCGTAATGGATGATCAACGATCAAATCGTCCTTATGTTATCGCTTCCAATACCGAAAAGAAAATGACTACCCCGTTTCTCAGGATATCACAAAAACTACCCGTGAGAAGCTTCAGAACCTTCTTGAGAGATGTCGCTTGACTTTCTACAAGAAAAATTACTACTTAGCTTCATAATGTACAATAACATCCTGTAGGGCTTTCAAAGGTAAGTACCTATCAGTTGAGAATCTTAAATTAAATAAATAATATCTGGCAAAGGATATAAATTTGTAAAAGCCACCACATGAAAGATTACTACGCTACCAATACACTGGGAGTAAATCAAAGATACAATCGAAAGTAGTATAACAACTACCAGACAATAGATGGCGATACCTCGTATCGACTAAAATAAATAATTCAACGACAAATCATCATCAAAATTCTTCACACATTGAATTTGTCACAATTATAATAGAAATTATGCAATTTATCATTAATTAAACAGTACCAGGTCAGAATTATAAGTAGGGCAAATCGTAACGTAAGTCGCATATACACCATAAGATTTCGTGCACGCAGGAATAGAATATAGGTCAACAGCTGATTCGGCGAGAAATAAACAACTATATACGAACGTTTGAAGACTCCAATGTGTTGTTATATTATTTACAAGATATTAAATATCGCAAAAATCATAAAGATGACAATATTTCACCCTGTGACGGACGACAAAGGTAGGTGATACTAATATTCTATAGTAAATAGTTTGGTAAAATCATAAATTTGCAGGAATAACCTAATGTTTAGAGACGAAGATTTTATGGACACAAATAAATTGTTAGTAGATAGCTAGACCTCGACATGTAACAACAAATATACATCTCAAATATACGAAATTCAACCCGGAAATTACAATTAGCACGACAGTACCAGTACCAAAGAAAATACCAGCTTGATAAGAAAAAGGTTAGTAGTCACCTAATAAATACCTATTTGGACAAATACATAACCATTTCTGAGGCTAAAATCTTACATACTAACGAGTATAATAACTATGTACCTGAGGTCTACAAACATAATTCATTATTTTCTTTTACAGGTACCAAGAAATCACGGAAATGGTGAAGAACAACCTCTGAACCAACCCTTCGAATAATTCATTAGAATAATATATTACAATTCATAAACTTGATACTTCTAAATAGAATCGTTTATCAAAAATCAAGAGCAAATTATATTCAAAAATTACCTTATACCTAGTGTCAAAAATAACCGTTACAGATGAAGCAGTATTAGCCACAGAAATTAAACAGATTTAAACTGATAGCATCAACTTTTTTCCATACACCTATCCTGTATAGTTCTCTTCATATATTTAAAGTAAATAAAAAATGTCGGGATATTTGATCTTTACCGCAAAGTGAAAGGCGCCGACAATTTTTATGTGCCTTAAGTATATGAAGAGAACTATACATCATGAGAAAATTTTAAATATAAACTCATCTCCATCTTAATAAACAAAATTCGCCACATGAATTGATTAAGGATAATTGTAAATGTTAAATTATCCAAAATTAAGTTTTGAAACATCACAAAATTCCCAAAATATAAAGTTAAAACAAGGCGTTCGATCAGCTGATCACAAAGTGGCGGCCATTTGCATTTCAGTATTCCCTAAACTAATAACATAAGAAATTAGTTTTAATAATATACGTAGACTAGAAATCAATTCTGATAGTGTTAGAAACTTTTCTGTGTCACGTGACCTTCATTTTTCTCAATCGCACTGTACCTGTACAAGAGAGATTCTATGTGGTTCCGAAGAGGTGTGGGTTATTCAGAAAGAAGACCTGGAATGTTCTAGACGCCATCTGTGGGGTACATAAGGTGGTTGAGTCACAGCAGGAAGAGTCTTTAAATGAGTTCAGTTTAGTAAAATTCAGATAAATCCGATGTGATAAATTCTTTATTGCTATAGAACTCTATACAAAAAGACATGATCCAAAGTGCAGTATTAAATAATAAATATTGTTTTAGGTTATATTTGTCTAGTAAACTTTTTTTAATTGTCTTATTTATACTAACGTCCTGGCGGAGTTCAGCTATTGCTATTCCACCACTCAACCAGGACACATACACATAGACATCAACACAACAACCATTCCCTGCAATATTGCCATCTACCCCAGCTGAAACTCGTAATCAGGGGCAATAACTGCGACAAGACATGTTGTGCTACCCAATAGCGGTCTACCCCACTGCTATCATCCTGGTAACACATTAGAACAACACTAAACATCCATACCCTGGCCAGGATTCGGGATCCATGGTCGCACACCAAATACCTTAGCACTGTGCCACTAAGCGAAGTGCTAAGGTGAATGATAAGTCAATAAATAGTTACCTTGTGTTATAATTTCCGAACCCCCGGATTAGGGGTAGTTTTCAGGGGGTGGAAACATTTTACAATATTTTATAATATTTAAAGGAAAAAATCAGCTAGTGCAAATAAAGATGAATTTAGTGTTAAACAGCTATGTATGGTTGGAGTACCAGTCAATGCCAAATATTAAATTTATAGTCCCCACTCCTGGCTTAACCCAATTGGCAAACAAGCAAAATAGATCAACCACTAGTAATAATTTCATGAAGAAGAGAATTACATAATTTCATATTAAAGCAGGCTATTAAGTCACAACTTAAAATTTTATCATTAAGGTAGTTATAGTTACATATTGCGAGAGGTGAGACATCTGTTAGTGAATAAACTTGAGATGCGAGAGACAGATAGAGAGTGCTGGGAAAGATTTGGCAACGCTGCATATAATTTCTGAAGCCAGCTGATCGACTCGTCACTACCCAGCAAACATTTTTGTCAAAATTAGCTCCAATTCGACTTGGGACAAGACAAATTTACTTACCAAAGTAATTATAACGTAAAATTGACTGGAAAAATAGACCTCCGATAAAAATTGACCAATTAGTCTTAATTTAGATTTAAGTTTACGTAAATAATACCAATTAATCTACCTCATACACAATTTTCTTTGAAGGTAAATTTAACGAAAACAGCAAGTGGAAAACTACTAAAAAAATCTACCAAAATTGACGTCAAGGGTAAATTTCCAATAAGGTCGAAATAGGTAATAATAATTAGGTAGTATTTACCTTTTTAGCGACTAAAATTATTTCTAATAGTCGAATATCTTTCTAGGTAGATTTTGTTGGAAATCCTACGTAATATATACCTAAATAGTAACTTATTTGGTCACTTTTATTACTCTTCTTTGAAGTAATATTAGGTAGACAACATCGGTAAATTCTACCTAGATTATCTACCTAATTTCACCAATTAAGTCAATTACCCTTAAACTGACCTTAAAGTTACTCTAAAAAAATGCATTTTAAACCTCTTTGTCGCAGTAACCTGGCAAATCGACCTCAAAGTAAACTTCACTATAAAATATTAATTCAAAAGCTAACCCCCGTCTAACCTGTTTGTAGAATTCATATTATTTAGGTTATTTGAACCATTAGGTACTTAGGTGGTATAGTTATTATCTAAAAATTATTTCAGTCATAATTAACGTAGCATGGTTGGATAATTCGTGGTGCCAATGTACAAATGAAGTATGCCAAAGGTAAAAAACCACCGCTTAAAGAATCACTACCTCCGCATCCAGATTTCCCATCCAAGTCTTTTTAAAGGAGAACATCTTGACTATATTTGCACTCTAGTATGTGGAAATAATTGCCTATAGAATTTCAATAAAAGGGTATTGCCGAATGCCAGCCGATCTTCCAGAACTTTCGGGCGCTGTCGAATACCAAGGCAGTATCATATGGCTCAATTATGACAACTCACTCGTCAACACAATACACTAGTCGAGTTAAAATTTACACATAATAAGTAGAATTTACCAATAGGTAGTATATTCAAAATAAGGTAATATAAATAGGTTATATTTACCTACAAGTAATTATTTGATATAACAACAGAGTTAATAATACTTTCAATAGGTAAAGTTAACCAAAATGTCGTAAATTTTCGTGTAACTTGACCTGTGATAATTTCCACCTATAAAATACGTAGATTGTCATGGTAATTTTAACTTGGAGGTCTAATTAGCACAAGACGCCATATTTGCTCAGCGCAGTTGAAGTATGATTCCAAATTGTAGTTTGTAAAATGAGTGTATATGGAAACAAACTGACGAAAAGTTTAAGAAAATACATAATTATACCTCTAAACTAATATTTAACAAGTATAGTATACTTTCGGCTCAAAATATTACAACAATTTTTTTATTTGGTAACATAAATTTTCTTATAGATGAATATTTTTGAGGCGCATTAGTATTTTATGGAGTACAGCTGCTATTATTCACAGAAAAATTTTCGGCGCATTGATTTCAATAAGCGAGAACTGCAAATACTTTCCTCATAAATTGTATTTATTTTAGTTACCGGCATTCATCTTGTATTATTATCGTGAGTTAGGTATCTCCTCAGTTTTGTAAGTGACTGACAACCATATGTCGACTACTTATAGAGAAAAATACCAAATAAGTGTAAAAATCTTACTTTTTTCCACTTGGTGTCATTTTTAAATTTCACATATGTCCGTAAATTCTACCTAAAACTAGTCAACTTGATGTCAAATTGACGTTGATTTCAAGTAAAATTTACCTAAGCAGGTATTAGTAACCAAATGTACTGTGCGACTACAAGTAAGATTTATATGTAATTTTACCTGTTTTAGTTGATATAACTTAATTTCGACGTCGTCTTATTCTCCACTTATGTCGATTCCACGTAGCATCAACGTAAATTTTACCAAAATATGGTTAATTCTAATTTTGCGACTAAATTTATTATACATAAATTAGGTAGTCTTGACGTCAAATAATACTTAAATGTTTGCTGGGTATTGTCAATATATTTTTACCTCTTTTAATAAATTAATGGAAAAATATATTATGCATACAATAAATAAAATCAGAATGAAAATTTGTAAATCTTCTACTTTCTTATTTGATACTGCATTTAATGAAACGCTAAACATTTTAAAATATCCATGACAAGTATCAGAAATAGTGCGACGCGCTTCATCACGAATTCATTTCAATTTGCCTCGCTTTTAAGATCATTCTCGAATAAGGATCAATCATAAGAGGGAAAATAGTGTCACGACATCAATTTATTTCGCATGGTGTCCACAAGCACAATGTTAAATGTCTATAAGAACTGCGAGCTTTGAACGAATGAATCTCATCAGAAACGGAATGGTAAATGGAGTTCAGATTTCGTCAGAATGTTTATTGATATGTAAATTAAATTCGCAACAAGTTTCATGACTTTCTTGAATAACGTGAATTGCGATATAACTATCTTAAATTTTAAAGTACTAAGTAAAGAAATAGTGCGACGTTGCCACGTCTACTACTCATGTCCTCCATTCAATTATTACAATAATTTTCGGGTAGCTGCCATTACGTTATAGTTCAGTTCAGTTCAGTTCAGTTTTTATTTAGTTTCATTTGACATATTATTACAGAGAAAAATATGTATAAAACAGGTCAAAGGGGTAAGCAATATAAACTAGACACATAACACTTACATATTGCAGAGATAAAAAGATAAAATTCTACACTAAGAGTAATATAGATAAAACTTAAAATTAATTACAATTATTAAAAATCAAGAAATTCTTGGATTGAATATGGCTCCATATCACAGACATATTGGAAAACTTGCCCTCTGAAATCCTTTTGAAGAATTTTGTTTTTGAGAAAATCAGGCAATACATTAAAAAATTTGATTGCGGAATAGAATGGTCCTTTCTCAGTTAGAGTTAAATGGTGCATCGGAAATGCATAATTGCTTTTGTGCCGAGTGTCATAGATATGATTTAAGTTCAATGTTTTGAAATCAGCCTGATGATTTTTTAAATATAGTAAGCAGGAGTATACATATAGTCCTGGTATTGTGAGCATTTTGTTTTCCCTAAAATGTCCTCGGCACGATTCGTAAAATTTCAATTTGTACATTATTCTAACTGCCCTTTTTTGAATTTTAAATACTTTGTGGAGGTCCGAAGAACCACCCCATATCTCTATTGCATACTTAGCGACGGAATAAAAGTTTGCATAGTACACCGTTTTAAGAGTCGGCGTGTCAAATAAACGTGATAGAACTCTGAGTGCAAAGCATGTTTTGTTAAGTTTTTTCACGATTTCATCAATATGCAGAAACCATTTAATACTGTTGTCTAAATTTATACCCAACAATTTAGTAGAATTGATGTTTGAAATTGGCACCTTATCAGTTAGCAACTCTGGTACTTTTAATAATGAACGATCCGTTTTAAATATTACACAACTTGATTTAGCTTCATTTAGTATAAGTTCATTGGTATAAAACCAATCTTTTACGTTTTGCCACAGTCGAGAGAGAGCGTTCTCAACTTCCTCAAGTGTATGACCCTTTATTAAAAGGTTTGTATCGTCTGCATAATTAATTATTGTTAATTTGATATTTGGTTCTGCAACATGGATGAGATCATTTACAAAAATTACAAAAAGGAGTGGTCCTAGAACGCTTCCCTGAGGAACTCCATAATTAATACTTAAGATATCAGATTCATGCCTGGCCCCATTAACGGTTATTGACGTTTTCTGTCTTCTATCTCGCAAGTATGAGCTGAACCACTGAAGACTAATTCCTCGAACCCCAGATTTCTCCAGTTTGTGAAGCAAGTGATTATGATTTAATGTATCAAATGCCTTGGATAAGTCCAGAAACAGCCCGCAGGCAATCTCTTGACCATCCAAGGCATTCAATATTTCACTGACAAAATTAAAAAGAGCTGTTGTTGTCGATTTATCCTTTACAAATCCGTGTTGAAAATTATTGAAAAAGTTGGTATTATTTAAAAACTTGTATAATCTGTTATACATTAGTGTTTCTAAAATTTTAGAAAAGACAGATAGCAAACTCACAGGACGGTAGTTTCCTAGATCATTAGTATCTCCTTTTTTATGGAGTGGTAACACAATTGCTAATTTCAGGGCGTCTGGAAATATGCCTTGACTAAATGAAGCATTGAAGATATTTTCAAGTGGTGCTGCTATAGCAGTTATGCATTTCTTTAACAGATTTGGTGAGATATCATCAAACCCACTAGAAGTTTTTGGTTTAAATTTTTTCACTATATCACATATTTCCTCAACTGATGTAGGGTACAAAAACAGAGATTCTTTGGTAGTATTTACTAAATTGTTGTAATCCGTGCTAATGTGATGTTCATTTAATTTTGTTAGTAAACTGGGAATAGTTTCGATAAAGAATGAATTGAAATTATTTGATAAAGTAAATGGATCTCCTATTGGTAATTTACTGGATGTATAATTACCAATAGTTGCGTTTACTAAATTCCACATGCATTTTGATTTGTTATTGGCTTTGTTAATGATATTCCCATAGTATTCACTTTTAGCAGTTTTTAATTTTTGGCAGTAAATATTTTTCATATAAACATAGGCTGGTTTATAGTCAGGATTGACATTGATAATGTTTTCTAAGAGTTTTAGTTGATCCCGCAGACTGCGCAACTCAGCATTGAACCAGTCCGATTTACGCGGCTGTCGAATTTTACGCTTTATTAAAGGGAAATTTTTAGAAAAAGTATCTTTCATTATTTGCAAAAACTCTGTTGTTTTTTCTTCTACTGAGTCTGCGTCATACACCCCTGTCCAATCTGTGGCATTTAACTCTCTGAAAAAGTTAGTTACATTTAGTTCATTATAAGATCTTGTGTAAATGTATTGTGTTTGTTTGGCAGCTACGTGAAATGTAAACAACTGCGCTCTGTGGTCAGATATTAATGATTGTAAAACTTCAGTTTGGTGCTCATGACATATGTTTGTGATAACATAATCGATAATTTTCCTACTTGTTGGTGTTATTCTTGTGTAATCCTCAACTGTAACTGCTAAACCATAAGACTCGATTATACTTGACAATTTATATTTCTCTATACATTCGCTAGCATAATCTATATTAAAATCGCCTGTTAAAATAACTACCTTGCTTTCATTGAACAAGTTTTCCAATATTGAGTCAAGTTTTGACAAAAATAGATCTACAGATCCATTTGGGGAACGATATATAGATAGAATTATACAATTTAAATTACTAAAATGACATTCAACAGCACTACATTCAAAATTAAGTTTTTCTGACAAGCTGATTATATCCTCACGTGATTTCCATGGAATATCATTTGTTACATAAATGGCAGATCCCCCATGTTCACCATATGCGCGACAAAAACTTGATGCGAGACTCATCCCGTTTATCGAAAAAAGTTTCAATTCGTCTTCGCCCTGCCAATGTTCAGTTAAGCAGGCTACCTGACAATTACCCAGGCTCTCCAAAAATGTTTCAAGTTGATTAATACTGGTGTTTATGCATTGAAGGTTCTGATGCACTACTTTTACTGCAGACTTTACATCAGTTATATTTGTAATATTATATTTCTTCATTACTTGACAAGTTTCTTTTTTCGAATAAGACTCTGTTTCGGGCTGAACGAAAAAAATCAAATTTACACACAGATATTCCTGAATTCCAAGATTTGGGATCCAGTAAAACATTTTCAAGGCAGCTGTCAGCTCCTATCTTAAAGGAGCTAAATTTAGGTCGCATATGTTTAGGTTTAATTTTAAAGCAGATGAAATCATTGCGATTAAATTTTTTGTTTAAATAATTAGTTAGATCTTCAGCTGATAGATCACGATTAAAGTTTGCTACGTGAATCCATGTTCTCTTAATAACAGGTACTGCTGAGTACTTTTCTTCATCTGGTTTGGCATTGCCAACAATGACTTGTCTCTTCTGATTATTTTTTGCTGAATTTTTACCATCAATAATTCTCTGACGCCTCCGATTTTTAACCTCTGTGAACTGTTCATTACCATTAATGAGATTGTTCTCAACGCTATTTCCACAATTTGTTGAAGATGAGCCTGATTCTAAGTTAATAAGTTCATTCATAACACATCTCTGTTTGTCTACTAATTCAGTAAAGCTTGACTGTTTGGGATCCACTGGTTTACTCTTAGTTAACATAGTTTTTGTTGGTGTAGGAGTTTTTGAGACTTGTATGGTTTCTTGTTTTTCACCTCTGTTTTTTAATACTGGATTTATTTTGTGTGTATTAACTGTGTTCTTTTTATTTAACATAACTTTTACATTGTTTAATTCTTCCTGAAATATTAAGGTTTTCTTGTTAATTTCAGAATTGATGTATAATTTGATTTCATCATTTATATGATCCTGTGAGTTCCCAGTGGCAAGGCATTCCTTTTCCTTCATTTTAAGACTTGAGATTTCTTCTTGCAGATTTTTATTTTTGTCTTTTAATTGATTTATTTCATACATTAAATCTGTGTTCAGTTTTCTAAGTTTTTTAACTTCATTTGTAAGGTCCTGATTTTTTGCCTCGCTTTTTGTCAAGATATCATCTTCATCACTATCACTGATAACCTCATTTCCACTATTTAAAGGTTTGTTGCTATTTAAATTGCAACCACAACAAGAAATTCTTGATGCACAGCTGGTATGATATGTTTTGTAACATTTTATACATTTAACTACTCTTTTTGACACATTTTTACTACAATAATTGCACTGCTCTTTAACTGACAACTTCTCTTTGTCCGCCATTTTGAAAATATTATATTACGGTGAATCATCTCGATATCTATACATGCGTTTCATCAGGAATTAATTTCAATTTACCTCGTTGTGAGATCATTCTCGAATAAGGATCAGTCATAACAGGGAAAATAGTGTCACAACATAAATTTATTTCGCATGGCGTGCATAAGCACAATGTTAAATGTCGATGAAAACTGCGAACTTTGAGCTAATGAATCTCGGAAACGCAACGGTAAATGGAGTTCAGATATCATCAGAATGTTTACTGATATGTGAATTAAATTTGCAGCAAGTTTCATGACTTTCTTGAATAACGTGAATTGTGATATAACTACCTTAAATTTTAAAGTACTTATTGTTCACCTAAAAAATGTTTGAAGCCTAAATTAAAACAGAAAATCTGCATACTGATCTTCATTATCCTTCAAAGGCAAAAGCTATGTTTTGATTCTTACTTGTACTGTTCTAGAATTGTCTGGTATGAGTTTGATTTATGTTAATTCATTTTGTGTAAAAAGTTAATGCAATTACCTTCCAAAGCCTTTTCCGCAAACTGTACACAAGTGAGTCTTTTCTCCTGTATGGTATCTTTCATGAACAGTCAAATCTGTAGCTCTTGGGAAACCTTAAAATAATATAAAATATAAGAATAATCCATTTCCGAATAATGTTTAAAATATTTTATAAAAAGAACTCTAATCTAAGAACTTGCTTATAAATATTTATTAACACTTAAAAACCAATATCTTGAAATGATAAATCAGGTAGAAATTATATACAGTTAGTGTTTTTTCGCTTACCTTTTCCGCAATATTTGCACTTGAAAGGCTTCTCCCCTCGATGTCTACGCATATGAACAACCAAATAGTCTCTTCTGCAGAATCTTTGACTACATTCTGTGCACGGGAATCTCTTGGCAGGCTTCAATAAAAATAATTAAGTAATTAATTAAAAGGTAATTATTACAATTAAAGCATAAACCAGTGAAGAGAAAAAATTAAAATTAGGGCTTTTCGATTCACTGCTTACGGGCGGTTCTATACCTAAAAGTTAAACTGTAGTTTCAGTTGAAGCTTAAACATAAGTTTAACTTGAAGTTTAAACGTTAGAAGTTTTTTATAGGTGCTTGTTCCTGAAATGTACTTGTTTAGTTTTTACGCCAGATGGTGTTGGTATATCTGCTATCACGCCGATCTATCAGAGCTACTGATAGACAAAATAACGAGTCCAAGTAGTCCAAGTGTCAGCATTATGTATATGTAATTATGTATAACCTAAATCTTTATCCTTTGTATCAAGATGGATAATAAAAGAACAATTAATTTACTATTGGGCGTAATAAGTGATGTCCAATCTGTTCTAAAATGAATTCGACAGATCTATTGGAAATAATCTGTAGCGCTGTAAGAATTCCATATTATCTCAATATTCAAAATGACTAGATTTTTGCTCTAAAGACTCTCAAACTATGTGGTGTTTCTGCAGTTTGAATAAAGTCATCATCTTCGTCACTTATTAAATCCTCGAAAGCATCAAATAGATCCAATTTGTGAGAACGAGGTAGGTAAAAATTTCAAAACTTCAACATGTCACTCAAATAGCCATAATTGTCGCACTACTCATGATTAGATCTTCACATTGAAGTTTAAACTATATCCCATCCACCGACTGATAGTTAAACTCAATTTGGCGATCATCGTGACACATGAAATGCTCATTTCCGATAAACTTGAGTTTAACCGACACCTGAAGTTTAAACAGAAGGTATAAAACTGCCCGTTAATAATTAAGTCTGGAGACAGTCTATTTAAAATATTACAGCCCTTTTGAGGTACTGTCGTGAGCAAAAAAAAATAGGACAAGTCTTATAATGTATTTTTTCTAAAATCTAGTTATGAGCATCTAACTTTAATTTTTGTGACATTGTCAGTTGGTTGTCAAAATTCATTGCAAGTGAGCCAAAACTAATATGCACTATATAAGTGATTTAGTTAAAGCTGGAGTTATTGCTAAAGCAGAAGATGGATGATGAATGAGACAAATTGCACTACGTTGTAATATTAACAAAAATTCTGTTTAACATTTAAAAAAGTGGAGAATAAATGGTACGATTAGTAGAAATCCTGAATCGGGGCGACGAAGGATATCAACTCAACAGCAAGATTTGCAATTGGTAAATAAATTAATAGAAAATCCATTTTACTCAGTAATTCAGGCTAATGAAGAAATGAATTTTCCTAGATCGAGTAGTACTGTCCGCCGGAGAGTAAGAGAATAAGAGCTATGCTGTCATCCAGCAGCACAGAAATACCTACTTAAGGCTGAACATAAAAAAGCTTGACTGGGATTTGCGCCTAAATTTTCAGTGCATATAAATTTTTAGAAATATAATCTTTACAGATGAAAAAACTTTCCAGTCTACAGACAGCGGCCGTAGTTGTGTTTACCGACCTCCGAATACTCGATTCGACGAGAAGTATATATCTAACAATGACAAAAGTGGTAGATTTTCAGTTAACATGTGGGCTTGGATATCGGCATGGGGTTTTGGTGTGTTGTGGCATATTGAGGAACGATTTAATAGTGAAACATATATTAGGATTCTAGACAATATTATGCTCCCTTCTGTGTCACAATTATTTTATTATATTATTAATTGTTTAGTTCATACTGCTCATACCATGACTAACTGGTTTCAAGATAACAACATTAATGTTCTAACTGGCCCAGTCATAGTCCAGATCTTAACTCTGTGGAAGATGCATGGGGACTACTCGTAAGAAGTATCCAAAAACGAAATGTGAGACCATGGAATACCCAAGAATTACTGGAAGTAGTAAATAATGCATGGGAAAATATTATTACTAATGATTTTTGTATAAGTTTATTTAATTCTATGCCAAACAGACTAATAGAAGTTATAAATAGAAATGGTGCAATAACAAAATATTAGTAGTTAGTTTCTTGTTAAGTTGGATTATGCTTTGCTGCCCTGATCCAGAATTTCTACGAATCGTACCGTTTATTCTCCACTTTTTTTAAATGTTAAACACAGACTTTTTGTTAACGTTATAACGCAGTGCAATATGTCTCATTGACAATCCATCTTCTGCTTTAGCAATAACTACAGCATTACAATAAAAAATATAATAAGAGTGCTAACTGTTTTATTTCGGCTACTCATTATATATTCAAATAGAGACAGATCTACATTAGAAAAAAATAGTTGTCCTATTTCTTTTACACACGACAGTACAAGATCATGATTCTTGTATATATTGGTGAGATACTAAAAATTTTATTTCTTACTTTTCTGTAATAGTCTCATAACATGAGCAAAAAATTCATCTAAAATTTGTTTGAACCTGAAAGATTCCCTATATTACTGTTTCGATATCTTGTGTTCTTACATTTTACTTATGATTATAATAAACCAATTTATATATAACATGACAGTTTTTACGCCTTTGGCGATTTCATCATATATGTCGAAAAAATAAGCAAAAAGTAAACCGATCAAGCAGTCGCTTGATTTGACGTTAGAGGATAATAAATCTGACAACACCACCACCAATTTAAAATGGTCGGGGTATGACACAATTTCCAATTTTTTCTTTTGGCTTTTACATGGAATATAACATGCATTTATAATACACAACGACGTTTGTTTTAATTTAATAATGATTACTTTATGATATTACTTGACTAGTTGTGAAAATTCAAATGGTTTTAATCATAATTATTATCTTCAGAGTCAAAGAGAATTCAAAATTTATAAAAACACCGAATTATCAGTTATACCAATATAACCTTTTAAATTTCTGACTGTACCGCCGAGGTAGTTTCCACAAACACCAGAACTCTTGAATATAAAATTCGATGTGCATTTCGCCAACTACGTTCGCATCATTGGGAGATGATAAATCATCTCCGGAAACTACTTCAGAAGCAACTAAGGTTTCAGCCCTTTCCAGTTACCGCAACCTACCTTCTTAATGCCATCACAATCATCGCCATCATCCTCCATCTTAACCTTTTTTGAAGGGCGACCTCTAGATCTACCCGGAACACTCACTTTGGGATGATTCTTACGAGGTCTACCTCGGCTACGTTTTACTTCTGGTGATACGTTTCTGGGTAAATATTCGGAGTCAGTGCTCTCACCAGAATCTTCATCGGTCACTGAAATTATCGGCAATGTAAACAAATTTCCATTAAAATTAAACTCTGTCTTTGGAGAAAGTACGTGTATACAAAAGTAATTGTTTAAAATACACGGCAAATATTTACTATACTGGCCAATTCAAAGGAAAGAAATCTCTTAATAGGAAAAGTTAACCTAGAGTTTGGTACAATTTAAGCTGACTTGTGTCATGGCCGCTAAAACGTCTCAACTAAGATTTTATTTCAAGCATAAGAAATGCCAGTAGTTCTCAAACAGTTCTATCCTGTAACAGCGTTGATGTCCCTAAATAATTATAAAAAATTAGGAAAGATGTTATCATAAAATGTTAAAATTATTAATTTAGTAACTTCGTCATTTTAGTGGAATTCTGATTATACAGTGTCCGCCATAAAGTTGGCTACATATGGGAAAGAATTGTATTATTTCTACATTTCTAAAAAACTCTAGTGGGGGTTTATGCATGTCCGACAACAACAAAAATTACATTTTGACACATGTCATGTGATCACCAGTTTGGCGGGACTGTAAAAAATAGTTGATGGTGATACCGAAAAATGGACGAAATTGTTAAGATATGGAAAAATTTTATTAAGAAAAAGTGCATAGAATAGAACAAGGACCCCATATATCAATTTTGAAGCAGATATGAGGAAAATAATAAAGTGCAAATTTTACAAAATAATAATTTTAGAAAGAAAATTATTAACTTTTAATAGAGCTTAATCAAATTTAAAAAAACTAAGTAGAAGAGGATCGATTTCACAACCACACCATTTACATTTATTGCTGCTCGAGTATCTTACCGATCGAGCTACGTGAACCTATGTTTATTGTATTCTAAAACGTGTAATATGTACATACTAGAAAATTGTAAAACTTAGTGGTTTGACATTGTTCGTTTGACAGATGAATATCCACTATTTACCACTAAAAATAACTTAAATATTTCATATTTCATATAAGACGTTTTTCATATTTAGACTGGTGTTAGTACACGGGAATAAATAATATTCGTCGTGAAATCACACAGTTTGAGAATCGCTGAGCTTATGACTAAATTTCTCACTCCTCAGTGTACATTTCATATTTTCGTCTCAAAAGAAGTGGGAAAGAATCTTGGTAGACGAACATTGACAATGTCTTTAGGCTATTGCTTTAAGTTTGTGTGCAAGAGATAGTGAAAACTTATGCGCAACATTAATTCATACATCGGTCATTTTAAACTGGACCCAACTCTACCTAATTGTAGTTTGTTTTACAAAGCTTCATGCCAGCTAGTTTAAAAAACAATAGAAGAAACGGTGTTTTAGCACAAAATGAATGGTACATTTAATGCTCAAGCAAAATTGCAAGGAATTCTCCAAGGAAAATTTGACTGAATTTTGAAATGGCATTTTCCCTAAAAAATATCGACTTTCCGAAAAAATGAGAGGAGCGACATAAATGTCCCAAAAACACTGAAAAACTTTTTTTTCAAGTCAAAATTATAAATTCTGATAATTTGTTTAAGTATAAGATTTTTTTTCAATAAGAAATTAGTAATATTTTATTATGTAATTTTTATTCTCTAATAACCCTCGAAGTTTGGGCGACAAAAAGTTAAATGAACTAATTTTGCAACATCAAAAAAAAAAAAGATTATTTATTTATAACTTTTTAAATATACAAAATTGTTGCAAAATAACTGTAAATTCTGCTTTAGAGTGATGGAAGTAGTCGGGGAAAATTGTTGAATGAGCATTCTAAGTGCAAAAACAGCGAAGTTTTTGCTGTTTTTTCTGAGCGATGCAGTTTTAGTCTCAAGAGCTCACTCAGAGATCTTAACGCTCGCTCACTGAAGGTAATGTTATTTTATTTATTTATTTTTGAGGCTTCAGATACATCAAGGAACTTCTTGAACATTATATTCATGATCAACGACCCCAAAAACCCCCGAGTAATCAAGTTGGGCTAATATCCACCATGGATTACCGAATAATGAATTCTATTTAATTACTTCAAAAACTGCACGCGAAAAAATGCCTTTTTTCGATGCACAAGTGCAATCTCCCATTTGTATAAGATTAAAATAGGTAACAAATTGAATAAATGCACCAAGGAATCGAATGCAAAAAACCTCATTTTGATCCGACCTACTCCACATTTTTCGACAATGGAATGCTATATTTCCTCGACTATTGGTCCCAAATTGAGTTCGAGAGATTTTCTTTTTTTTTTTTAATTTGTATTTTTTTGAAGCACTTTTCAGATATGAAAGCCGCATATTTCTAGCACCAAAATTTGCTAAGTTATTTAATTTGTCACTGAAGGAAATTTTGTACTTTTCTAAAACCACTGTAATTGTTGTAAATAATGAAAACATGTGTAGACAAAAATCGTGCAAATAAAAGTTAACATATTACCCTATCAATTGGCGTTGGTCCGATCCATGGCGGATAATAACTTTGACTGTGCCTTGGTGGCAAAGTTGATAACAATTTTCGAGACATTTAGTGTTAAATAGAATTTTGCAAAACTATCAGGCCGAATTGAAAGTTGTGGGGCTCATTCTCTTCGTAATCACTGAAGCTTCAAAATGATAGGATCTAATTTACTTTTTATAAATATTTATTAGCAAATAAATGCAATAATACATATTTTTTTAAAGTCCCTATGAAAGCTGCAAATTAAAATCTTGGGGACAAAAAAGATATATTAGTACTTATACTCTAAGGTGCACCATTTCCGAATTATAACAAATAAAAGTGTCCGTAATTTTTTTTCGCCGTATTTGATTTATAACTGAAAACTCCGGAATGATACCCCGGGGATATTTGAGATCGTTCATCTGGGTACCCTCCCCTGTCAATTAGAGCTGATTTGGTCCTTATAGATGAAACAAAACGTTCAATTCTTAATTCTATTGAACTAATAAGATTCTCGATTCAAAGCATTATATTCATCTGTGCGTGAGGACCGTCTCTGGCATAACCACTTTTATGTCGGGGTTTGATTATTAGCGAAATTATACTGTTCACATTGATTTAATCACGATGCTTACCTTCATAGTTTTCATCTTTATCCTCGGCCTTTTCTTCCATCTCTTCACTCTCCATATTCTCATTAGCTTCCGTTTCACCATCATCATCTTTTCTCTCATTGTTATCATAGCCTCCATTACCTCTCAAAGTATTCTCATAATGTGCGAATTCTGCCACTTCGTTTATTTTCTCCTGATCTATAGTCTCTGTTTCTTCTACTTCATGTTTGAAGCAATCAATATCTGAGTAACCTGAAAATGTGATTGGTAGTAGTATTCTTGGTCTCTACTGCATCATCCCAAGCACCTCCATATTCAATGTGGTGTTCTTCATTTGTCTATTTTTACAAAGGGCAGTAAAATGAGTAAAGAACGTCGTTAATAAATAGTAAAAACTGGAATGGCATTGTTAAAATTATTAATATTTGTTACTTTTGTATCCCCAAGGAACAAAGTGTGGTAAAGACATTATGCACAATGAATTTATTGTCTTCAAATTTACCACTAATTAATGTGTCTATTGATATCATTCACTGAAAATTTAATGTAGATGCTAGCCTAGGAGATTGCAGTGCCCTCAGAGTTTTCTACAGACGAGCCCTGGATTTAAAAAAATCTGTGGCATAACCTAATCATGCCACAGATCAAAAATGTATATCAACTCAATAAAAAATTTGGGTAGTATATGGTTTACTACATAAACAAAAAAATTGTGGTAAATAATTAGATTCATAACTTTTTATTTTTTCCAAAACTTTGTCAGTTGATCCTAATTATATTAATTTCAAAAGTACAACCACAAATGGTTATTTATAGCTTCTTTATTTGAAGAGATATGAAAAAAGTTAAAGGGATGAAAGTTGACGGCAAAGACAGTAAGAATATTAATGTATATCAGAACATTCAAAAACAGTAACTGCCTTTGACATATGTGAAAAAAAAATAAAAGTAGGCCATGACACCATTAATTCCGTTACTTTTTTCTCTCTTCAACGATATAAAACATGTCCAAAAATTTTAACTGATAGTATCAATATTTAATATTTTACGAAAACCACAATACATCATATACTTAATTGAATCGTAAAAATCAGCTATGCCATGATTAGTGAGAAACAGTGTATACAGTCGTTAACAAATATAACAGATTGTCACTGTTGTATGTTGTATGGAAATAGAATAGAAATAGAAATAATTTATTGATGTTATCAAAATTACAGTTTATGTTGCGTTGTCGAGTTCTAAGACAAGTTCTATATCAGTAATTACGGTATACACCAATAATAACAAATTCGATATGATTAGCATTTATTGTTAGTGCAATTTTGACGCTGAGATGGCAGTCACGGTTTACGGAGATGAATTTCCAGATGCTCCGCAGCTAAATCGAATTATGTTTAGAAAGTCAGTTCAAAATCTAAAAACACATGACATATTTTAATTAGTTATTTTTTTTATATTTTTTTTCTGTGGAATACATTCATCTAATATTTGATACAGTGCAATGTAAAATTGGTCAGTGCACTCGTTAGGATCTCCAGAAGTGATAATGTCCTTCCAGTTACATTGACTAAGATGATATAACTTAAAGTAATATCCTCTTTTAAAATTATAACACCTCTCATTTCTGTCAATATCCTGGTTACTGTTATTATTATGATGACTTTTTGATTGGCTTAACGTTAATGCATTAGAACATATAAAGAATTGGGAACCACTTCATATTTGTACATTACGATATGTGCTCTTTATTCAAACTATTGTACACTAAATAATAAACATTGTACATATTTGTAAAAAGGGCATAATTCGTAAACAAATAAGTAATACCATTAATTTTATGTTGATCAAAATAACTTACCTACATTATTATCCTCAAGAATATCATATTCACTTTCCAAACTATCTAATTTCTCCTCTTTCACCTCTACCGATTCCTCCACCTCCTCATTTACCAAAACCTCATCGCCTCCCCTTTCTTCACTACTGTTATTAGCACCAATCGAGACAGCTTCACTTACACTACTTTCTTCATCATGATGTGTGAATTCAGTCACTTCTTTCATTTTATCATTATCCATACTCTCTGTCAAATCTACTTGATGTTGGAAGCAATCGTCAACATCGGAGTGATCTGAGAATGTGGCATTAACATCTTGGTCCATTAGATAATAGTGATCCTCAATGTGGTCCAGGTTCTCGATTGTTGGTAATTTGGGCAATTCATTATCGTGCATCTCCTTATGCACTTCAAGAGTATCTTCTCGCTTGAATACCTTGCTGCAAATATCACAAGGGTACACTGAGTCTCCTGCAGAAAAATATGCCATGTTTGATTATTCATTTGTGAAAACCACTTTCAAATCTTATTTCCAAAAATAGAAAGAAAACTGTAAATAGTACCATGAAGTACTACAGATCTGAAATCTATACCACAGAGCTAGCTAGCTCAATGTAAATTAGGACGGGAAAATTCAATGAAATTTTTATAAATGAGGCATTTTATGGATTTGTGATAATATCGTTATACAGTGTGTCCCAAAAGAAACGCACAAAATTCATAATTTGTCTTCTGTTTTGCGTTCGCAAAAAATACAAAAACACATTGATTAGTAATATCAGATTGCTTTATTTGTACGTAAGGAAAAACATTTTTTTGACACTCTACACACATCTGGGACATCATCGCTAATTTTTTTAAATGGAACACCCTGTATTTTATGCTAAAGATTGATAGGCATTTTACAGAGAAAATCAGTGATATGATTTTTTTTTTGTTGGAAACATCCAAGGAAAAACTTAATTCTCTATTACAAGTATTACAATAATTCAGAACTTCATTTTTATTACAATAAATGCCCCAAGATTTTCCACAAATTCTTCGACATGTCCAAAAAACAGTTCTGCTTTGTGGATTACCTCTTCCAAGTGGGAATTCCAATTAAGAGATTTATCTATAGTGTTACACAGATGGATAGGTAGAAGGATCCGAGGACTGGATGGTTGCCACATTCACCTGATTTAACCACATTGGATTTTTTCTTGTGGGATTACCTTAAAAGCAGAGTTTACATAAATAGACCAGATACAACAGATGGATTGAAACCATGAATCCTAGACGAAATACGAAACATAACACCAAACCTAATTGAAAATTTAATTAACAGTTTGGAACATCATATTGGTCATTGTCAAATTATTAACGGTGCACAATTTGAACATTTACTGTAATAAAAATGTTTTTCCTTGGATGTTTAAAAAAAATTATATCACTAATTCAGCTTGTAAAAGGCCTTTAGAATAAAGTACAGGGTGGCCCATTTAAATTATGTTTTTGTATATTATATACAGGGTGTTTATATTTCAGGGTGTGATTTCTTAATAAAAATTAAACAAAAAAATGGAGGTACATTACTTTCTACGTCCATGTCGTTAGCTCTGGGTATCACCAAAGGAAAGTATAATATACGCTGACAATCATAATATGATATCAAAATCGTGATCAATGATAGAGAAAAATCCCTATAGATACAATTTCTGTTTTAATTTTTAATATCCGAATTTTGAATATTTTCATCATTGGTCGTAATCTTCCAGGCTGGCCTGACACAGTGGCGGATCTAAAGAAAAAGGCCCAGGTGGCAAACGCTTTGAAGGGCCCATTTTTTTCGGATGATAACCTATATAATCTACAGTATAAAATTACCCCATGTTTGGTATATAATTAAATAAATAAATTATATTCGTAAATATGTTCGAAAATGTGCGCCATTTTTTTGCTTCCTCGGTGATTTGCTTATCCAATTTGTGACGAATATCTGCTTTCTGAAGAAATGTTGCGGCAGCTACGGCATTATTGAGATGCGCTTTACTCAATCCGTGTTGCAAAACAGATTGAAGTAATAATAATAATAATATAATAATAATAATAATAATAATAATAAAATTTATTGTGTTAATATAAAAAAAGAGAAACACAAAAGGATCAGGTACATATTAATGATTCAAACCTAACCCTAAGAATTTTACAGTAAAAACATGAAGTACAGCCAAATACTGGTCACAATTAAAATAAATAAATAGTTTAAAATATGCAACATTTTAAAAATTTTGTAAAGTCAATCAATGTTTCCAGTCCGTAAAACCTATGTACCACATGCTTTTCTTTGTAGCTTGATCTCCAAATAACCAGCAGTAGTGACAATAAGCATACTGTTTCGTCGGTGAGTTATTTGGTGCGAAAAGCTTTTTTATTTTGGTAGTACAATGAAGAATTGAAACGTCGTTTATCAGTAGATTGTTGAAATTCTCCATTAGGCATATCGCATTCCTTAGGTTGGCAAGGTCCTGCTATCAATAAAGTTCTTGCCCTCGCTCAAAAAAGCATAACGTTAAAAAATTCCTTTATCATTTTCAAATGCATTATAATGAGGCTTGGACGCGTATTCGAAATTCAGGCGTGAGTTCGGCTTTGTTTTTCTCGCATAAAGCAGGGGGTTCTATAGCAGATTCCGGTCCATCATATTCGTTTTGATGTGTTGATGTTGAACAGATTTAGAATACGATTTTGGGACGGATTCATTTTCAGTTAAAGATTTGTTCTCATCCTGCACAGGGCTTTCTTCAATTGTTTCATCTACATAGGCTCATTTGGACTTACTGCAGATGATTGTTTGCTATTTTCAGTGGATGTAGTAGAACCATCAAAGTGGAAAAAAATGCTAAAATCCACTTTTTGGCGTGGTATTTGTTTCCATTATTAGATTCTAAATCCACAAAAAAATACAGGAAATCAAAAGATACATCTAAATTTTGTTTATTTTTATTAGTGAAAACTGAAAACAGTAAAGTAAATGAAATTCGAAACATTTTTTATAGAAATAATATATGTATCTCATCCATACCTAAAACCTAAAGCAACTCGTTTATTCAGCTTCAAAAGATTTATTCAATAAAAACACAAAACATCTCCGATTTCTGTTGTTAGAATTTGACTTCAAACTTCCGTTTCTCTTACTGCTTTCATAGTTTCATACATTCACCCTTTGGATTCTTTCGTATTCGTAGACTATTTAATTATTTCTAAGGGCAAGTAAAAATCCAATAAATTAACACATAAGTATAAGAAATAGATACATTACTACATAGACTGATTTTTAAAACTGAGATTTTAATACAAATAAATTACTATTCAGTAACTAAAGGGTACATTTTATAAAAAAAAAAAAATATGGATAAAGTGTAATTTCTAACCTTTTATAACGGAACCTCCCTCTCAAGTTTGAATAATAATTAGGGTAAATAGAAAAGTGTTAAAGTAATATAGTAAACAACTTTATTTTAGAGGCTTCAGATATCGATAAAAACAATAGCATTCACACAACTTAACTGTTACTCGATCAAGTATCGCACACGAACTGAATTTTGGAATGTAAGGTAACCCAGTGCAGAAGTGCATCTCTAGAAAAATGTTATAAGCGTGGTGAGAAATAACCACGCATACGTGGTGTTCTCGTAGAGCGTGCGGCCATATATTTTGACATCTTTAACCCTTTCCGGACTAATATCGTACGCAAGCGACGGATGCATTGTCTTCGAAATTTAAAAAAAAATCCCTACTTTTTTGAGGGGCCTGAGGGCCCTTTCGCACAGGGGCCCAGGTGGCAACTGCTCATTGGCCGCCCGGTTAGATCCGCCACTGGCCTGACACTTTTAGAGGACAGCAGGTCCACCAGACTTGTTAGCTATTTATATACATAAAATATACCTTTAGAAAATATCGAATATCAAGGGGAAAATGCCGGCCCTCTAAAGGTTAATGGACATTTAAATTGACTACGTTAGTAGCAAACAAGGTATTCAGCGAAATTAAAATAACTGTTGCAACTCTTACAAACGAAGAATTTCCTATTTTAGAAAACTGTCTGCACTTAGAAGCTTTTGTCAAAAAAAAAGGCAAATAAAAAGACCCGTTGATTACTTTCAAATAATTAAGTAACCCATCTAGTTTCAAATCTTAAAAAAAATAAGATCAATCAACTCTGATCAACTAGCATTCGATCTTAGCACTTCTTTGGTTCAGTATTATTTCTATTATAAATTCAATAACTTGAAATCTTCATAAAAACAATTCTTACCTTTACATCTCGGCAAATGACTATGTAAATGTTCAATACGGTTGAAACCCCTGTTGCAAGTTTTGCAAAAATACGGTTTCTCCCTCAAATGGGTCACCAAGTGCCTCTTCAAATGTTCCATTCTACTGCAAGATTTATTACAAATTCTACAAACGAACAGCTTTCTTCTACTATGAGAGTGTTCATGACGTTTTAAATGATCAAGTTCTGTATACTCTTTGTCACAATGTTTGCACTTGAACATGCTCCCGGTGTGAATACATTTATGGCAATGTAGACCCTCAGCTGTTGTGAAAATCTTGGCACACTCACGACAAGTCAGCAGCATTTGATTGTCGTCCAACTGAATGTAGTCTGCACTTTCAGGAGTAATTAGGGTCTGCGTGGTTTCTTTCTTTTCTTTCGAGGATGACTGGTCGATACAGAAATTGTTCAAAATATTCGACGGTTCTGAAACTATTATTTAAATTCATTTCAGTTTTTTAATTAACAACATATTAAACAATATTTTATTAAACATAACTGGAGATTGTAAAGCTGTCCAAAACTAATTTTGAACACCATATTGACCACGGAAGTCAATTATTAAAGCTTCACCGTTTCGTCCAATCAGCTGGTCGATCTGATCTTAAATTTTACAGTTCAACTGATACAATCGTTCACTTACAGTAACCTTGGCGTTGGCGACCTATCATGGCGGCCAGCATGGGACTGTTAATATAACTAGCTAATATGGAGCCCATTTCATTTTATAAAGTTCATGGATAGAGTCTAGTATGGAACTAGCAGTAAATTTAAGGCAACCTTATATGTCTAATAAATACATACTTGTACGTGTATTTTATTTTATTTTATTCATACACCATCTAACAGTACAAGACCATTTACAAGATGGGAAACAACACATACATCGTACAAAAATTACTTAAATTTACTAGCAAACATTTCAGTAAAGATATATAACAAAAGAAAATATAAATATTAAAGAGAATAAAGAGTTGAATTTATTTACAATAAAAAGAGAGAATAAAAAATACATATATGATTTAGACAGAATCTCCTATTTATTAAAGATGTCGATATCACGCTGACTGTGGTTATAGCTAGAGCACGTGCTGTAGATTGGTGAAAACTTTAAAGTATTAGTTCGGGCTATAGGAAGGTAGAAAGTTTGGTTTTGTCTTGAATTTATTCGCGGAATATGGAAATTAAGTCTCTGGAGTATCTCACTACAGTCACTATCATAATGAATCACCTTTTTTAAGAATTTTATGGCAAATTCGTTGCGTCTTTCAGATAGGCTACGCATTGAAAACATTTGAAGTAAATCACTTTGTGGAAAGCCAATTGGTGGATATATACCATGAGATTTTAGACGTAGAAATTTAAGAAAGTGGCGTTGCACGTTTTCTAATTTAAGACTATGAGTGTTATAGCAGGGCTGCCAAACAAGAGACGCATACTCTAGTTTAGATCGCAAAAAAGAAAAATATAATAGTTTTAACGTTGAAATATTAGAGAAATCACGCCCATTGCGAATAATAAAACCAAGTGTTCTATTTACGTCGCAAATTAACGTGTCTATATGATTGACAAAGCTGAGTTTTTTGTCAAAAATTACTCCAAGGTCTTTAAACGAGAACGGTCGAGTTAATGGTTCGTTTTCTAGACAGTAGTTAAATGTAAAATTAACATCCTTTGTGGAAAATGTCATTACGTTACATTTTTGCACATTTAATGTGAGACTGTTCTCGACACACCAAGCGCTGAGTTTAGATATATTATTTTGTAAATTACTGCAGTCATTTATGTTAGAGATTCTATGTAGTAGCTTGAGGTCATCTGCATACATTAAAAAATGAACATCTAGTTCATATGTTATATCATTGATGAATATATTAAACAAGAGTGGCCCAAGGACAGACCCCTGAGGTACACCAGAACAAGATAAGTAATCAGTAGACCTGAATCCATTAAACGCGACGTACTGTTTCCTATCTGACAAGTATGATTTTAAGAAGTGTGTAAGATTCGGTGACATTCCAATGTTGGACAGTTTTTTAATAAGAATGTTATGATTAAGCCTGTCGAATGCTTTTGTGAAATCGAAATATATTACATCTGTTTGAACTTGCATCTCAATGGACTCAGATATATATTGGGTAGCACATATTAAATTGGTGGTTGTAGATCGACCTTTCATAAATCCATGCTGCTGAGAGGATATACTGTTTTTGACATGCGGATATATGCAATTATGCAGCAAAATTTCAAAAGCTTTGCCAAAGTTACAAATGATAGTGATTGGTCGGAAATTTGTTATATCATTTTTGTTGCCCTTTTTATAAACTGGACAGACTTTAGAATACTTCCAGATATCAGGAAAAGAACAGCATTTTATAGCCAAATTAAATAAAATTTTTAGTGGATGGGCGAATACATTAGCACAATCTTTCAGTAAAAATGCAGGTATACCATCCGGCCCCATGGTGAGCTTCGGTTTCATTTTTTTTAATGCTTTTAGGACGTCTTCTTCAGAAAAGGAAACTAAATTAATGCTATTGTTATTGAAGCTATTATCATCTGAATTTATGTTATCCGGTGCACTTGGTAAAAACGATTTTTCAAAAAATTTAGCGTAAGCGTTAACAATATCCTCTGGGTTGTCAAGATGTTCTTCATTGTAATACATATCTTTAGAGATATTTGTCATTCCTTTCTTATTGTTGATGTATGACCAGAATTTATTTGGATCCTGATTAATATTGTTTTCAGCTCGCTCGGTATAGTTTTTATAGGCAGTTTTGATATCCAATTTAATTTTTGATCTAAGTATTGTAAATTCATTTAGCGCATTGACATCTGCCGTTCGTTTATAGATATTTTGATATTTTTCTTTGGATCTTATGTTTTTAATAATTTCAGAGTTAACCATGGTGGAAATTTTCTTTTATTTTTAGAATGTGTAAATTTTGGTACACAAATTGTAAAAATTTGAGTTAGCTTATCATAAAAATGTTGGCAGGCAGTATTAACTTCTTTATATTCATTTAGAAAAGACCAGTCTACCTCGAGCAGTTGCTGATATAATAGGGGAAAGTTGGCTTTACGAAAATTAAATGAACTGGTGTAATTAGCTGGGAATTTCTGATTAGAATTTTTACCACTACATTTTACTGAAATCACAAGTCCGGGATGATGATTATCTTCTTTTAGTAATACTTCTAAGGATTTATCAACAATGCAATTGGTGTTACATAAAACTAAGTCGAGCAGTCTATTGTTACTGTTGTAAATGAAATTGAATTGAGTGAGATTTAAAAAATTTAGAAAATTATTGAGTGCTATAACTTCTGCACTAAAACAGCCATTCGAAACAAATGATGAGTATGACGGTATGTTAAAGTCACCTATTATCAATATATCGCTATCATAGATGTATATACAGGATGTCCCACCAAGAACTGAATCGATCGAGAAAAGTATGCAACAAAAAATTTTGGGAGTTACTAAAGTCAGTGCAGCCAATCCAACCAAAATAATTACAAGTATGTGGTACGTCTGATTATACCGGAACTCGATACCAACTTGGTTATTTTAAATCGAACACCCTATATATTTTAGACTTTTCGAAATGACAATAAAATTATGAGTCGAGACATGTAGCATACCCTACACCTAAACATAGCAGTTTCGAAGATATTTGATGTTTTATAAAAAAATTGATAGGCGTTATGCCTGTTTGCAAGAACAGTTATAACTTTCTTGGTCTAGGAAATCCTTATTTACTCTTTGGTACATAGAAAGAACACAAGATCAGCTACTCTCTACAATAAATATAAGTTCCATAATAGTATACTAAGTGTTCTATTTTTCACGTTACATTTTGTTAAATTCAAACCTCAAAAACTTTTTATACTATTATGGAATTTATTTATATGGTAGAGAGTAGCTCTTCTTGTGTTTCTTCTATGTGCCAAGGAGCAAATAAGGATCTCATACATGAAAAAAGTTATAAAGGTTCTTGTAAACCATTGCAAATTTTTTTTAAATCGTCAAATATCTTCCAAACTGCTGGGTTTAGGTATAGGGTATATTACATGTTTGACTCACAATTTTATGGTCATTTCGAAAAGTCGAAAATATATAGGGTGTTCCATTTAAACTTATCAAGTTGGTATCGACTTCCGGTATAACCAGAAGTGCCACATGCTTGCAATTATTTTGGTTGGATTGCCCACACTGACTAGTAACTCGCAAAATTTTCAAAATTTTTCGTTACATAGTTTTCCCTATATAGATCGATTCAGTTCCCGGTGGGACAGAATTCACAGTCTTATAATATTGCTACTTATGATTTACAGAATAAACAACAAATAGAGCTATAAATCATGTTGCTATTTTGTGAGAAACATTCAAGGTGTGAAACCTACCGCTTTCTAATTCTTCCTTGATTTTATTAACTTTTACATTTTTTGCGTATTCTCTTAAACTTGTATCTACATCTTCGCATTGGCGCTTGAAAACAAAAGCATTTTTTAGTTGTTCCACACATGCTTGACATATCTGAGATGGTAAACCATCTCCGCATACGACCTGTAAAAAAATAAAGGCGTTTAAATATTTTGATTCTCGGCGTATATTTACCTGGACTGAAGCACATGTCATTAGCATATCGTCAATTCGGAGATGTGGATTTTCATACCCTTTGTAAAGGGATCTCATCCGAGGCGCCACACATTTACATGTTCGGCAAATCTTATCTATGTCTAATTCTTCTAAGTCCATTTTGACTGTTTCAAAATCACATCACTCTCTATTCATTGTTTTAATCATTAAAACAAAAACATACCATCTCAAAACTCATCACTTCAGTCGACGGCACTGGTGATTAGTGAAATGACATTTCCCCTATTCCCGGCGGGAATATTTAAATCATTAAAATAATTACTTTTTTGACAATTCAAATGATGATAAGTAATTAATTACCAAATGTTGACTTGCATTACGAATTCAAATGTTCAAATAAACATACCTACTCACCTACTCTGCTTACCTAACAAAGTAGTTCAGTGAACAAAGTACATTTAATGACAATGACAGTGAAACCATGGGCGTCCTTATAGTCAGGGGCCTGTAGCCACAGGGGTGTTCGCAAGCCCCCAAGGGTTATGTGAGCCCGCGTGCCAGAAATATTTTGGCGCCTTTGAATATAAAAATACATATTTTTTATTTTACATTGTCCGGTATATGACTCATTTGCGGCCGGTAACTCGAACATTACAGTATCTGATACCTTAATGTAACACATTTATTTTCCTCCGAAATCTCTATAATACAAAACAATGCAAACATTACGGTTTTATTTATTTGACAGTGACAAGCTAAAGACAATCATAATTAATTATGGAAAACCATAGCTATAACATCGTTAAGGTGATACGATCGTTAGATTATTACGAACCAGTATTTTTTTAAATCTCAATAATTATAACTTTTTATTTATTTTGAAAAGAATTATAAAGACAGTATGTAATAAAATATTATACGATAGACATGAAGTAGGTCTCATTACACAGTACTTATTGTTTATATTCCGGACAACTCGTCTTGTAGTAATAAGTCACCTACCGGACTTATAACATAAATTACAAGAATAGGGACCATAAATAGTTACATATATTTTTTAAATTACTGTATTAACTTTATTTTAATTTTGTTGAAGCACAGTGTAATGACTATTACATGATAAAGAAATCAAATTATTTTTTAAACACTTTTATTTACCCTAGGTATTATTAACAATATCAACCCTAAAAATCTAATTTTTGAACAAATAAATAAATGTTTAAGCAAAATAATATAAAATAAAATGCATAGTTATGTGATTAAACATTTTTCTTTAATCATGTGGTCTCAGTCCAACGCAGGAAAACTTACACACGTCAAAATAAAGGTGATAGACAGGACAAATTCTGGTGAAAGAATTGAAATTTCACCACCTTTAAAATTTGGAAAATGAGATCCAATAAAACTTCAAACTTTTAGGACTCGCCCATGTTTTCAGTTGAAAATGTTTGACCCCGAAAAAACTAAATTATGACCTCATTATAATTAGCTCCTTGAGAGAAAGAATAACGAAATGAACTACAAACAAAACAAATATTCGTCAAGCAAATATTTAGAAACGAATGACACTGCATTAGCTCAAGTATTATTATTGAAGATTGAACCAGAGATTATATGTGATGTTGTCAGCTTAGAGGAATAATCTAATTTCAATTCCATTAATCGAAAAATAAAATCTAGCAACTCAATTTTTTGATTTTTGAACATTGGTCACTACACTGAAAAGTGGTTTCCGAAAAGGTGGCAAAAAGAACAATGGAGGGAGGGGGATTATTGTAAAAAGGGAATGTTTTCACAAGAAAAAATTAAGTCAACATTTACTATTTTTAATAAAAGATATTTCTTTCCATCTCCTTCAGTTTTCCTTATTTCCAACCATATTCTTTTTTCCGGTCATTCACCGTAGTCTATATATAAAGATCTATGACCAGTCAGTATGAGGGCATATGATATACTGACCATATCCAGACAGCAAGAGCTTAAACATCGATTTTTCCTGTGGATGAAATCACTACTGTGCATATGAGGGACACGATAAAATTTATAATTGACGTCAGATGTGCCATCGCTACAGCCCGAGGAGTCCTCCATTCTAAGGAAGGATTCTTACAACTCGCAGAAATCCCCAACAAGGAGTAAGGAAAGGCTTACTTACCTTGATTGTTACTATCTGCCTTCCATTGTACCTTATAGACTAACGATGCACATTCTGCTCAGATTGCTGTCTTATAACAAGCACTTCTTAGAGCTAATGACCTGTGACCGGATCACAGTCAATGAGAGAGTTGAATTCAATAATATTTGTTTATTAATTGTAAATAATGCAATAAGTGTAGACAAAAATAAAATATTCAAGCCAATCTAGCTAATTTTATATTAAACATAGATCATGCAGAGAGTACCACCCATGGCAAGTGGGTCACTTCCCGAGGAAGTTTATCGCAACCTCATAGAACAGCCAGAGTAATGTAATAATCAACTGGTACAAAGGACTCACCACCCTCCTACATCCCCACCTGATCTCACTTTTCCCCATCTTCTCACAAATTTTTCTTACTTCTTCACATCTCATTACCTTCTCACGATCTGACTTCATTCTCCTCTACCTTCCTACCACTGCTGATATAAAGTAATCTATTCTCTACATTGGAGATGTCTACATGCTGTGGCGGATCCAGGGGGGTGGCACAGGGACACGTGCCCTCCCCTTTTAGTTTATTTCGGCAAAAAGAAATGCTTTAGAAAAGTTCATTTTTAGTTGTAGTCTTATTTCGAATCAGACTCATTTGATGAAGATATCCTTGATGCGGCCCGAAAATATGAATGTGATTTACCATCCACTAGAGAAGCGTTACATATGGAATTAACATTATAGAGAAAATTTGGAAGCAAAAACCTGAAAAGGTTGATACTTCAATGGCAGCTTTTAAATGTGCGTTCTTATATCCAAATATATCCAAGTGTTTGTTTGTTAATATACAGTTTTCTGCATTTTTATTAAATAATAATGATGACACTTAAATGAATAAATTGTTTTTGAGAGTCAAATTTCTGACTTGCTTGGAAAATACAACATTTTCGCACATTTTTATGGTTGTGACCCCCCCCCCCCGTTAATTTATTCTGGATCCGCCGCTGTCTACAAGTTTAGTAAAATATGTTAAACCAACAGCAAATCAGACAGGCAGAAAAATGAAAATTCTGAAAATACATTTTCCAGTTTCGGTACCATTAAATAACACAAAATTATAAAAACTCGTACCTGATCAGATTTATTTATATGTGTTAATGATAATACTATTCTTTTTAAAATCACAAGTTAAGAGCTAATTGTATAAAAAATTAGATATAAATGTCATACATTTATTTTCATCTTAATAAAAGAAAATTATGAAAAAACAGTCGCTTGTAATGTTGGTACAACTGCACTAATCAAAATGGGTTCTGGCAAATCAGCAACTATTATTTATAGCTCCAGTTGTTTTTTCTCAAACCTTTGTCTCTCTAGTCTGCAGAACTTAGCTATTAACCAACATGATGCATCAACGTCGTTGATTTTTCCTCCCAACCTGTGATTTTGGCTGCAAGATCGCTTTCAAACGCTGCTGCACTTTTTAATTTTTCACACATGCCTAGAAATGATAGAAAATCATTTTACATTTATTATTTGCTTCATAGAGAAACCGTATTTTACTTTTGCAATTTAAAATACAGTTCAAACTAAGCACTTAAATATAAAAGTTTCTTATAAAAACAGGTAACACGTTACTCACTCACTGAACTCTCTTATCATCAAAATGGAGGGGCTCATCCAGATTTCCCTGTTTGTGAACTGACTAAGCCTAAGAAATATTAAATTAGATTAGCAAACAAATTAATGTGCTGAAATACTTTCAACAATAGTGCTTGAATATTTTAATATATCAATATTGGTTTGTAACTTACCATGAACTTTCCGTCTATGCCGCGTCAGCAAGTGTCCCGCCAAGAAGCTCTTTGTACATAAATCGCATTGAAATCTTTCACCAGTGTGTGTCCTTGTATGTACCTTCAAGTCATTACTTTGAGCAAAGGCAGCATCGCAATATGTACACTTATACGGCTTTTCTCCAGTATGAGTTCTCATATGTACTGTCAGTTTATATGGTCTAAAAGTAAACAGTTTTAAAATCCATTTTCTACATAATTTTTTTCTCCTAACACATTCAAAGGTCTATCTATATCCAGTTAAAATAGACAAAAAAAAGTTAAAACTTCGTAATAATTCGCATAGAGCTGAAAATTGGTACACAACTTGAATACATTACTACAAATGAAATGTCAAAAGTCCCCACCGATCCTATGTCGGCTAAAAATTTTAATCAAGGTCATAGGTCACAAATATCGGTTTTTCGCATTTCTCTTAAATGGTTAAGTGTTATCGTAAAAATAGGTCATACAAAGTTTGTAAATCATACAATTATCTACAAAAGTGTTTCGATAGTTTTAGTAATAACTATGGCTGTAAAAAAGTCGTATTATTTTGTTCACCAGTATGTACTAATGGACTAGATTAGTTGTGACGTCACAAGTTAGGCAACCTCTATATACTAGTGTCATGACACACGGGTTGCCTACCAAGCACGCTGGAACTTGAGCCTTAATGCATATGTTTATAAGGCGACATTTTCGAGGATAGAAACATAGCATAGAACTTTATTTTATTTCTCCTGTGGAAGACATATTTAAGGACTTCGAATACCTATTTCACATTCAAAAAGTACATTAAAATGTATATATCCATGTATGAGTTAGAAAAACTTTATTTTAGTTTTTGTTTACAGTTTTTGTAATACTTTATACTTGTGTATATTTACCAATACCTTGTCCATGCAATAAATGATAACTGAAATCTCTTAAATATTTCTTACACGGGAGAAATAAAATAAAATTGTATGCTATGTTTCTAGCCTCGAAAATGTCGCCTTATAAACATATGCATTAAGGGTCAAATTTCAGTATGCTTGGCAGGCAACCTGTGTGTCATGACACTAGTATATAGGGGTTGCATAATTATGTGACCTCACACTAATTGAGTCCATTACCAAGGTCAGTCTTGCTCCAATGTTGAATAAAAAAAAAGTAATCTGCAGCCCGGACCCGACATAGTAATCCCTATGTACTTCGGCGTGCTGAACACGAATCCGATCTCAAGCTATCGGTCCCGATGGTCTCTCCACTAAGTTTATCAAGTATGCATGTGATTTCATCATTGAACCATTGTGCATTTTGATTAACGCATCTTTTCAATTGGGTGTTTTTCCATCCGTCTTAAAAACAGCTACTATCATCCCAATATTAAAAAAAAAAACGATTCTTTAGAACCAGAAAATTACAAACCAATATCCATCTTAAGTGTGATTTCTAAAATAATGGAAAAAATTTCGTTTAATCGAATAATGGCATTTTTTAACTCTTTCAAAATACTGACAGATCACCAACATGGGTTTCGCAAAAATCATTCTACTGAGACTGCTACAATTCAGCTTTTGCAATTTGTTTATAATGAAATGGACAAAGGTAACCTCGTCATGGGACTGTTTTTTGACCTATCACGAGAGTTTGCCTCTCTCAATCTGTCGTTTATGAAAGAAAAATTATTTAAGGTAGGCATTCGAGGAGTTTTTTTTACAGTGGATCATGTCATATTTAACGGACAGATCTCTACAGGTAAAAATCAACCAAACAATTTCAAAGGAACATGACGTTAGTCTTGGAGTGCCACAGGGCTCGGTGCTGGGCCCTTTGATTTTTTTGATTTTTGTAAACGACTTACCATCATTCATATCAAAAGGAAACATCACCATGTTTGCCGATGATAACTCCTTTGGCATATCTGCACCGAGCCTTACGGAGCTCCTCGATGATGGTATGGCTGTTATGACAGAATTTGTTGACTATTGCTGCAGAAATAATCTCATATTAAACCTCGAGAAAACTGTGTGCATGTATTTCCCGCAGAGAAAATCTTTACCTTCCAACACTCAGTTAAATTTTAACAACATGACCCTGCCATTTAGCCCGGATACAAAACAAATCGATGAAGTATGCAAAAAACTTAACAAAGCATATTACTGTATACGCAAGCTTAAGAACTTCCTAGATACTGAGGCTTTATTGCAACTGTATTATTCAATGGCTTATTGTCATATATCCTACAATATTATAATGTGGGGACGTACAACAAATTTGCAGCGAGTTTTTGTCTGCCAAAAGCGCATAATTAGATTAATTTTTAATCTTGATTTCACTACATCATGTAAAAACTCTTTTAAAAGTCACAGAATATT
This sequence comes from Stenurella melanura, assembly GCA_963583905.1. Classification (NCBI taxonomy): domain Eukaryota; kingdom Metazoa; phylum Arthropoda; class Insecta; order Coleoptera; family Cerambycidae; genus Stenurella; species Stenurella melanura. The sequence goes on from OY757311.1 coordinate 13,291,014, forward strand.
AACGGTACCATCCATATATCTTTTTTCTTTATTAAAGTACATTAAAAGTAACATTGATCAATTCAAAACTGTTGCAAGTTACCATAATTATAATACTCGTCATGATGACTTATTAGCCCTGCCCCATCATAATACCTCTCATTTTGAAAAATTACCTCATTTCTCTGGTATCAGTTTTTACAACAAATTACCAAGTGTGATTAAGAAGGTCAAGAATTTTAACAAATATAAATCTAGTCTCAAACAACTTTTGCTTGAGGTCACCGGCTCGGTGGTGCAATGCTAAGGCGTTTGGCTTGCGACCACGGGGTCCCGGGTTCGAATCCTGGTCAGGGTATGGATGTTTAGTAGCATTTTTCATGTGTTACCAAGATGGTAGCAGTGTACTAGACCACTGTTGGGTGGCACAGCATGTCTAGTCGCTGATATCTATCCTGAGTTCGAGTCTCAGCTGCGGTAGATGGCAATATCGCAGGGAATGGTCGTTGTGTTGATGTCTATGTGTACGTGTCCTGGTTGAGTGGTGGAATAGCACATCTGTATTGTAACAGCCAAAGTGATTATATGTAAATAAATAAATAAATAAATAAATAAATAGATTTCTGTTTAGCTCCATCACCCACCAATTTTTTGTAAATCGGAAAATAGCCTAAGAAACCTAATTTCATTACGTTATTTTCACGATTTACAAAAAAATTGGTGGGTGATGGAGCTAAAGGGACATCGGATTTGTGTTCAGCACGTCGAAATACTACTATGTCGGGTCCCAACTACAGATCAATTTGTTATTAATCATACGGCGAATTTTAAAAGTCAACAATAATCCGTTCCAATTTGATAATTACCAACAGTACCATTTTTTTAATCAATAGGAAACTGTCTGATCAGACTTGCTTAATCATAATCGATTGTGGATTATGTCTGGAGAAACCATGTTAAAAAAATGCACCAAGTACACTACGTCATAGGTGGAACGGAAATGTGTGGATATTATGCAACTTTTAAAATCGTGATATCTCATGAATGATAATTCATACCAAAAAGGTACACAAACAGTTTCTATAGATAATTGCATGATCTACAAACTTTGTATGACCTATTTTTACAATACTTATCATTTACGAGAAATATGGGAAAAACTGATATTTGATACCCTTGACCTTGAATAAAATTTGTAGCCGATGGGCTCAGTGAGGACTTTTGACATTTCATTTGTAATAGTGTATTCAAGTGTAACGGGCCAGTTCTTAAAGAACGCCCTATACAGTAAAAGAAATTAAAATATTTAAAATCGTATGTACTTGTAGAATTGAATCCTAAGTTCGAAATACGTTGGTTCACAAACAAGTGTATAAAAAACTGTTGACGTCGTTCGTGGAGCAGGTAGAAATGGTACCAAGACGAGAGGGGTAACGGGGGAGGTAGCTGTGGCTAGCTAGTCAAAAAAGATTCGAGAGAGAATTGATTCGAGCTGTGGCCTTGTAGCACAACGGCAGAGGTTTGGTTCTCAGAGTTTAAAAATAATGCTAAGCAAATTTGTAGCTATTTTTTTGGTGTATTGCGTATTATAGTGAAGTAAATATGCTTATCTGTGCATTGTAATAATGTGTAAATCAATAATTTGAAAATATTCACAAGTAAATAAAATGACAGAGTGAACCTGGATTGAATAGCAGCAAATTGACTGGTTAATCTGGATCGTTTCCTTTGATGCGATCAACGATTGTTTGCGGTTCCCAGTATCTTTGCCTTGTTTGGGCTGCTTGTACTTCAGTTTTCGGAGTGCTATCCTTCAATTAACATTAGTGTGCCCAGGAGTTATTTATTTTATGTATTATGTTGTAGTGGCTAAGGCTACGCGTTTGAAGAGACAATGTGATCTAGTGCCGTAAATGAACCTGTCTCGTGATTGGTTTTCATGCCACATCTAACTATAGCGAGTGAGATCTGTAGACAATTTGACCGCTTTTATGTTAGTCGCGGACACTTGCCGCTTTGACTTGAGTTGTTGACAATTTAGATGCCCCAATAGGCATAAATACTGGCCTTTTTAGTGTGTAATCGCAAGTAACATTTATGAATTCGGTTTTGAAACCTATTGATGGTTAACTACTGTAATGAAATATTGATTTATGTTGTTTGATTAAATGGTTTAATCCTTGTTAACATACCATTTTTTGTACAGTTCTTAGCAATTTAAGCTAGTTAGTTATAAGTTTTCGTATTAAAGGCCATTGAGCTCAGGCTGTGTGATACATAATATTGTGTCTATCTATCTTTGTTGTACAATTTATGAATAGTGTATTTCAATTGCCCCAGTAACCCAGAATGGTTAATATATTATTTTGCTTTAGTCTTTGTTTAATTTCGATGATTTCTCGCTCATTCAAACTATGATAGCTCGGTGTTTCCTTATTTTGTCGGGCCCATTTATAGTTAGTGACAAGCAATTTCTGTATTAGTTGATTTCCCGTAACCTAAAATAAGATGGCGTGCAACTATCTTACTTCAAGAAATGATCGATAACATCATCATGAGTACAGGAAGAAAGATGACTGCAAATATATCGGTGTGGTATTTCTGGATTTCAGACGCGCATTCGAGACTATAGATAGAGAAGTGTTGCTAAAGAAGATAGAAAAGCTAGGATTAAAAGGAACAGTGCTACGGTGGTTTCGATCTTATTTGTCCGATAGGAGGCAATCAGTTAAGTTTGGTAACAGTACATCAAGCTTAAGAGAAATTCAATATGGTATACCTCAAGGCTCTGTATTGGGGCCCATATTGTTTATTCTATATATTAATGATATAGTTAGTGTAGTACAAAAATGCCAAATTCAATTATTTGCAGATGATACGCTCCTTTATTGTGTAGGAGCTGATATTAATTTTATAGAACATACCTTAAATATGGAATTAGGAAATATTTATAAGTGGTTAGGTGAAAATAGTTTAAGTTTGAATTTAGAGAAAACCAAATGTATGTTATTAAAATCCAAATATCGTGATAACCAAACATTAAATATTGTAATTAAGGGCCATAAAATTGAAAGTGTTATACAATTTAAATACCTGGGTATTATCATTGACAATAATCTAAGTTTTTCTAATCATTGTGAATATTTATGTAAGAAGGTATATCAAAAAAGGTTTCGTTCCTTTCTAGAATTGGAAAATTTTTAAATACATGGACAAAATTAGTGATCTGACAATTATGTTTATGTTCAGTAAGAAGGAATATTACAGCCTACAAGTGATTCAAAATCGAGCGCTAAGATGTATATTAAAATGTGATAGGTATACTCGTGTTAGTTATATGTTGGATAATTTAAAAGTCTAATCTGTGCAACAAACTGTAATGTTAAATATTTTTATTTTTATATACAAACTATTAAATAATACGCTACCCAAACATATGTTGAAATTCTGTATTTTTGTGTCGGATTTTCATAACTACGATACTAGGTCTCAGGGCAACTTCTATCTTCAAAAAACAAACACTCTCTATGAAGAAAATCCATTATTTATAAAGGGACTAAAGATGTATAATAAAATATCGAATAATGTAAAAAATAGTATAAATGTTAATATATTTATGCATAAAATTATAGTGTACGTTAAAGAGAAATGGCCCCTGTGATAATTTAATAATCTATAATGTTTTATTTGTACAGGTCATTCCAGTGGCGGCTCGTGATATTGTCTGCAGAGGAGGCTTGATATTCTGAAAGACAACTGACGTGCAATATGACTACAATTTGTACATTTCCCCACCACCCGGCCCTGAGGTAGTACAACGGCGCGTTACATTTTTTTGCCGTGGGTTGTTCGCCAGGATACCGAATCACGACTTGAGAGAATAGAACTAATAAAAGAATAGAAAGAAAAGGAAATAGAAAATATGATGAGATGAAAAAATCATTCTCATGAAATTCTTGTTCCTACGACTCGAGTATCGGTATCCAAAGGAGCCCTACTATCCCACTTGTAATTAAATTATATAACTTTTAATAAAAATAAAAACAGGTTTGGTAAAAAAATTAAAGTGTTTTTCTACAAACAAAAAATTGTATTCATTATCACTGCCAGGAGTGTAAAATTATAACTTTTAATAAAAATTAAAATTGTTTTGAGACAGAAGTTATATAAAAAAATATAACCGCGGAACTCTATATTATGGAGAATTAAAAAATATTTCCTAAAAAATAAATAACATAAATAAATATTTTTTCTAAAATAACAACTACGTATATTAATCTCTGCTTTAAAGCCTAAATATTTTTATAAATGAGTGGTAACCTGCGATTTTCGGAACTGGCAAAATGGTTGATTACTTCATCATAAAATGAATTGTGTTTCTTCAATTCTCACAAAAAACGTTTTTCTATTGAAATAAGCGATACATTTGAGAGGCTGTCTTAACTTATTTTGTTTCTAGTAAATGTTTTTATGCGTTTAAGTGCTGAAAATGATCGTTCTACAGAAGCTGAGGTTACCGGAATTGTTGACACGAATGACAAAAGTTTGTACAGTTCGGGGAGACAGCTTTTTAAATTGTTATTATATATAAAAGTAAGCATTTCTTGAGATGATTTTGAATTTGCTAAAAGTTGCTGGTCAGAATACAACACGCATAGTTCATTTCTTAACGAAATACGGTCAAAAAAAGGATAATGGTACATTAATTTCTCCATTAGACTAGTAGGAAATGATTTAGAATACGTTGTAAAATTATTGGGATTTACTAAATCGAAACATTGCAAAGAATTTAAATCAGAAAATCTCATTTCAATTTGGACTATAATGGTGTCCAAAATTTCTATAAAAATTTGTTTGTAATGTGTATCTGCCCTGTCAAAGTTATATGTTGTCTTTCTCTTTTTACATTGTGGCTCAGGCTCATCGTCATCGTCTACTTTTTCAACATTTTCTAAAAAAATGTTGTACAAAGTATTGAAATGTATTTCGGTATTGCGAAATTCTTTTAATTTAGATATAAGTGAATTAAGTCTAATTTTAGAATATGTTATATCAGTTAGTTTATTCTGTAAAATTTGGAAAACAACATCAGTTTGCTCAAAAATCATTTTAAAAGCCTTTAGAAAAAATATGAAATTTTTATCCAACAATAACGATTTTAATCCGTAAGCTGCTCATTTAAAAAATCTTCACTTTCCGAAATAAAATTAAAAACGTCAATAAGTTCTTTCCTGTATTTGTCAACAGTGAAAACAACTCTAGATGAAATATTCCAACGAGTGGGAGCGTTTGTCGGAATTCTATGTTTCATATTAATTCTATTTAAAACATCGGTTCTTTTGGTAGATTTTGAAAAAAATGACGAAAAACCAGTAATATTTAAAAAAAATATTCTAACTTCTTTAATTCCGTTACATGCTTTACTCAGAACTAAATTTGATTGGTGTGCGTAACAGTGAATAAAGTAAGCTTGAGGAGCAATATCTTTTATTTTTGTTTGGAGTCCATTAAGATGCCCTGACATAACTGCAGCGCCGTCATAAGTTTGTGCTATTAATTTATTTTTCAAATCAAATTTACCAAATTCATCGATTAATAATTTAAATAAACTCTCCGCGTTTCTTCCACTACTCACATAAAAAAAACCAACAAACCTTTCAATAACTTCTCCGTGCATTACATATCTAAAAATTACAAAAAGTTGAGATTTACAAGTAACGTCCGTCGTTTCGTCAATTTGCCACGAGAAAAATTCGCAATTATATAGTTCTTCATAAATTTTGCCTTTAATAATCGAGCTAACACTCTCAATTAGATCATTTTGAATTGATTTAGACGTTCCGGAAAAAACAGTGGGGTTATTCAAAAAGTTCTCTAATTTTGGGTCATACGTTTTTAAAAAATCTATCAGCTCTTTGAAATTTCCTTTATTACACGATTCTCGTTTTTCGTCATGTCCTCGGAAAGAATTTTCTTGTGAAGATAAATATATATAACGGCATCTATTAACCTCCTTAATATTTCCCTATTTTCACGGACCTTTTCGTTAAAATTTTCTATTTCTCTCTTATGTGCAGAATCCAAGAAATTTATAATATTTTGTTTACCAAACATTTCGAATTTAATGCGAGATGGAATGCGCTCCTGGGATTTTTCGTGCCTTTCTAAACCTCGCGATAAATTTTGCAAATTATTAAATCCGGCCCTGCCCCAAATTGAGGATTGATCATTAGTAAATAATAAACATCTCCAACAATATAATTTGTTTCTAACTGTTGATGCCGTTAACCACTCGACTTTTTTATAATTGTTATCACAAAACCCTCTGTTTTGTTTACCACTTTTAAAAACTAACGAAGTCATTGCTGGTGTAGGCCTGGCATTTCTTTTAATTCTTACCTTTTCGTCGTAAGTAAGAGTAGTAAATCCATTTAATAACAAATAATCCACCACGTCTGGACAACAAGACATATTTTCACCTAGAGCACTCATTTTTAGCCCGCCTATCAAATGTTTTATGTATTTTTACGTCAACTGTCAACTTAACCGGCTAACCGCAACTAACAGTTCGTTTTCTTTGTGAATCACCTGAACGACCTGTACACAATGTGCACATGCGCTATAAAGAACGGAGGCTGGCTTCCTTTGGCTATTCGAAGTGCTTTGCTATTTTACACAGAGCAAAGAAATTCAAGGTCATTCATGTCATAAGTAAATGCGTTAAAGTTGGAAGCTATTTCGTATTAGCCTCCAGCGAACCGCAGTGTTCGTTCAGTAAAAGACCGGCCGACCGGGAAATATGCATACAAAGACTATCCGGACTGTAACGTTATAGGTATGTTTGTGGAAAGGAAATGCAAAACTTTTATATATACACTGAACATTAATTAATGAATTATAAACAATAAAAAATATGGAAAATTGAGATATACCTAATTGAAATTTCTTAAGATATTACTTTTGAAAATATGGTGGTTCTTCCAAGGGGAGGCTCAGCCTCCCCTGCCTCCCCTGACGAGCCGCCACTGGGTCATTCTATATGTATGTATTTAAAATCTAGTAATTTAAGTCATTGTTTAAAATTTTTTCTGTATTGTGGTAAATCAATTACCGATGTATTTGTTTTAGCTAAGCTAATAAAGTAAATTGAATTGAATTGAAATTGCAGTTATTAGGGCTTGCGGGGGACACACGCATTTTTAAAAAAATCATCCTTATTATTTTGCTTGATCATTAAATTTAAAACAAGTCAAAATGCACTATTAATTTTTTTAACACTATATTTTGTATTGTTTTTTAAAAGGCTTCAAAATGGCACGAGGCCTTTCAAAACAAACTGCAATTGACTAGAGCTATTAGTTTTCGTTGAAATTTGTTAGGAGAAAAAAAAATTATGTAGAAAAAAATGTTCCTTTAAAGGATGAGGGTCTATAAGGTCTTTCAGCCCTAAAAATGAAGAAAATATCAGGCTGATTGCGTATATCGAATTTTTGCATTTAAAACCAATGTATTTTGAGTATTCATCAATATTATTTATACTATTCTAGTAATTGTTTGTTTCCCAGGGGCCAAAAGATTCACAATTTTGCATTTTTGGCTAAAATCCCCCCCATTTTTAGACTTTTGACCTACTTTTTTTATGAGAGCAAGGGCGCAACACCTTCTAATTGAAATATATTATGAAGTACACTACGACACAAATTATACATAAAGTTAAAAGTGTTGCGCCACCGCGCTTCCTCAGGGCCGAAAAACCCTCTTATGGACCCTCATCCTTTGTCGGTGTATATTCATTTTGAGTAAAAACTTGGTTTAATTACCTTCCAAAGGCTTTTCCACAAATCGTACAAAAATGTGTCTTTTCACCTGTATGGAATCTCTCATGAACAGTCAAATCTGAACTCCTCGTGAAACCTTAAAATAAAACACTAAAATGATAAAGACTAAAATCAATCAAATAAAAGATTATCAAAAATATTTTTCTATAGAAAAATGAATTTCAAAAAAATTAAGAAGACAAAAACACGCAATTTAAAAAACATGTAAGTAGATGAAAGATACACAAGAAAATAAAACTATTTCCAGGAAAATCTATAAAATATATTTTACAAAGGAATTCTGAAAATCCAAGAACTTATTTCGTGAAATTTAAAAGAATAAACATCTTGAAATGAACAATGAGGCAGAATAATCAATAACATAATCAGTGTTTTTTTTTATTGTTGACGAATAACATGACTGATTGATTTACTGATATAATTTACCTTTTCTGCAATATTTGCACTTGAAAGGTTTCTCCCCTCGATGCCTAAGCATATGGATCAGCAAATAGTCTTTTCTAATAAATCTCTCGCCACATTCAGAGCATAGAAATTTCTTGTAATTTTCATTATTGTGGGACTTAATGTGCCCCGTAAGATTGGATTTGGTTAGGAACCTCTTTTTGCATATGTTGCACACGTACTTCCTTTGGCCGCCGTGACCGTTCACATGAAGATCCTTGTATTTTTCACTCGTAAAACGTTTATGGCATACAGGGCATTCGTATTTCTTTTCATCCATAATCTAAATGGAAATAGATTTATAAAAAAAGGATAAAAAATAAATTGTGTCGATATCAAAATTTGCTAATTACACAAAGTGTTTACACACGTCAACATACAGCACAAAAGTTGAAATATAAGGTATAAATGTATAAAACAATAGATATGAAGTAAAAGACTAAGAGCACATAGTACATGAAAGACAAACTAGATAATTAGATATAAAAGAAACTATTAATATAAAATAAATAGGAGGTATGGTATGGTAATTTATCACTGTAGCTTCTAGAATACTGCACGAGATTCACACATTAGTTTGCAATAGAGGAAAAGTTGCTATGTAAAAATTCGTTAGTACTATAAAAAGCATTATTGAGCAAATATTTTTTTATTCTGTTTTTGAACTGAGTTTCATTAAACAATTTTATCTCTGGTGGTAGAGCATTATAAAATTGAAAACCCAAGTATCCCGTGCCATCCCTGGTTTTACTTAATCTATGGAAATTTATGTTGAGTTTATCGTTGTTTCTGGTTTTATAAGAATGTATGTGGCTTCTAGTTTTGAATGATTCTACATTTTTCTTTATATAACTAAGACATTGGTAAATGTAGGTACAAGGCACAGTCATAATATTCAAGGAAATAATAAAGTGTTGTTTGCAGTTGTCTCTAAATTTTAGTCCAGAAATGACTCGTATTGCCTTCCGCTGAGCAGAAAATACAGCAGCACAAAATGGGGCATGTCCTCAGACTAGTATGGCATATGATAAAATAGAGTGGATGAGACTATGGTAAGTCGTGGTTAGAGTATCGAGTGAGACTTTGTCAATAAGGTTTCGCAACAGATAAGTATATTTGGAAATTTTTTTACAAACGTAGTTAGTATGACTTTCCCAAGATAACTTGGGGTCTAAGTAAACTCCTAGGAATTTAACAGACTCAGGATTATTAACCTCTTCCAAATTGCACAAACCAAATGTCATTGTTTCTGTCTTAGTCACATTTAAACTTATTGGAGATAAACCAGTTCTGTGCGCTTAACTCGGTATGTGGTACTTCATTTAGCAAAACTTCGATGGTTTCATTTGACATTGTCAAATTTGTATCATCTGTAAATAATAGGACACTAACATTGTCTCTAATTGACTGAGGAAAGTCATTGATATAAATTAAGAAAAGTATGGGACCCAGTACGGACCCCTATGGTACTCCATGCTGCAATTACAACTATTAAATTTAATGCCGTTATTAAGAACAAATTGTTGTCTATCACTCAGGTATGACCTTAAGAGCGATTTGCTTTCATCCGTAAAGCTGTAGAAATTTAATTTATTTATGAGAAATTTATGGGACACACAGTCAAAAGCCTTTGTGAGGTCTAGGAAAAGAGAGCATACATAAGTGCCATCTTCAAAACGCATTTATTAAATCTGTCAGTTTATCAATGGCAAGAGTTGTTGATAATTTGTTTCGAAAACCGTACTGGTAGGGACTGAGGAGCTTACTTTCTTCTAGATATAATGTCATCTGATTTTTTAGTATCATTTCATAGATTTTGGCGAGACATGGTATTACAGATATTGGTCTGTGATATGAAGGGTCATCGACATTATATGTTTTAAAGATTGGTACCACTTTAGAGATTTTTAAGCATTCCGGTAATATCGATCGTAGAGAAAAAATGTTCATGTCACTGTGTTGATTGAATTATGAACAACTTTCAAATCGTCCCGTTCCGTCCGATATCTTAAGAAGGAAAAGTCTAACTGTACTGAAATTTGGAGAGCAAGTTAGTGTTGCTTAAAGGAAGAACCCTATTGGTTTTTAACAAAATCGATCGCTAAATAAAGAAGTTATTAATTATTTAAATAAAAAATGTATATTTTTTGTTTTATAGTTGAACACAAACAAAAAATTACAACTGCCCAAAAACTAACATCATTTACAAAAAAAACTGCAAAGAGTATCCAACAGAATGTCCAAAAATTATATAAGAAGTTCAATAAATCAAGAGTATAATGTTTACTCTAGTTTTGTTTTCTTTTCTCAAGTATAGTTTTAATGGCGACACAATTAAAAAATGTTCAATTGCAAGCCAAGGTCTTTATAATAATAATAATCATAATAATCAAAACCTGCATGTGGAGTACATCAGTCTTACAGAAATAACTCCATACTTCTTATATGAACCATCACCAGTTTGTGAAGATGAAAATGTGCGCCTCTGCTGGAACAGGCCAATATTAATCGACAGAAAGATACCCAACAATATTCCGGATCTAGTACTAACACTCAAGAACGAAAAGAAGCATATATAATCGACATTGCTATTCCACTACCTGCCAACATAGTGGACACAAGCGGAAAAAATCAACAAATATATGCAGCTGGTGGATGAGACTAAAAAGGTGTGGAAAATGGATAGTGTCACTATAGTACCTGTAGTCCTTGGAGCGACTGGAGAAATACCACACAAACTACATGGGGGCCTACATATATTAAATCTACAAAAGAGCCTATATATAACATTACAAAAATCTGTGCTATTGGATACGTGCAGCGTAGTGAGAAGAGTACTTGGTTAATAAGAATAGAGGTGTTTCCAACGCATACAAAAAGGGGATCATCTTGTCTATGGACCGATGTAAACTACTTACAAACCAGAGTAATGAGAAAAGGGGAGTGATAATAATAATAATAATCTTTATTACCCATAGACCATATTACAACATATGGTGTCATACTTGTCAAACGATTACTTCAGGGATTAAATGTATAAATAAATGATAACAACAAATACAGAATACTAAAGTAAAGGTACACAAATATAAATGGAAACAATTATAGACAGTCAGGTCATCGCTTCTGTGATGCAGGGTGTTTCATGAGGAACTGTACATACTGTTGCAAATCCCTCGGGGCAGGGGTATAGCTGGTAACGTGTCTCAAACGGAAGCCTTCAGGGCTGGCACTCGTAACCCAGATAAGCCACTGCTAACGAATAACATAAAAAGAGTCCAGGATTTCTTATGCCTAAGGTTAATACTTTTGTTTCAGATAGAGTTAAAAATAATAAAAGCGAAATGTTCAAGAAATTTTCTAGACATTTATTCAATCGTTGGTTTTAACAGAACGTAAATACGTGATCGAAGCTGGAATTAAGTGTTAAGTGAATACCAAAACAAACTACTTAAGATATTTACGGAAGAATCTTGACGGTTATGTTTTACCAACTATAATTTATATACGGGGACTCTGTACCTGCCACGTACGGCCTACACGTAGAATATGAAACAAAACAGAAATTCAAGAATTCCAAAACAGCAATTTAAGAATACCAATAAAAAAAAGAGTACTTATCCGGAGATCCTCGCCTCTGCTCTGTGAGGCACTCACTCTTTGATATTTTGTTAAATTAAAAGATTCCAATTAGTTTATATTTTTGGTTAGGATAATTAAATTAAACACTTGATTTTATATTTATATACCTCTCGGGCCGGTGGTAGTGATAATTTATTTAAAACAAAATCATTAAGTTTTTATTTTTAGTTTAAAATTATATTCCACGAACTGTTCATCATCATGGTTTCGTCAAGAGTTCTTCCCTTCGCACCGGTTCGCGACTTGCGAGCTAACACCCGCATCAGAATTGCATTGTGGTCGAAATCCTTATCGCTGATCAGGCCACCTTATTATCCTAGCTACTTTGTAGTTATTATCCTCTTAGCATAATTTTAATCTTGTACAGTGGCGTACGGTTGCCACAATACTTCCAGGCGCGGTCGAGGACTATGGCGTTACCATAATTACCCCCCAACCCTCTGTCGTGACATTTTCTTAAAGTTTTTTAATTTTTGGCTGTACGAAAACCTACCTTTGCTCCAATACCATGTTTAGATGCCTTATGGTTGGACAGTTGGGAAAGCAAGTTGAATGATTCCTCGCAGATAAAACAGTAGTATTCATCTCGCTTATCGTGCAGCTTCTGGTGTTGGTCCCGGTGATCACTTCTATTAAAACTCTTTGTGCAAACAGTACAGTGAAATGGCTTGACTAGTGAGTGAGAAGCGGCATGTCGTTTCAAGACATTAGCCGTTTTGAACCCCTTATTGCATTCCTTACATCTGTGCACTTTGAGGCACTCATGTTTCAGTCGTGCATGCCTATCAAGTTGGGACATTGTAATATATACTTCTTGACAAGCTGGGCAAGGAAATTCACCACACTCCTCATTCTCAACTTTTGTTGGAGGACGACCTTTTGCTCTTCCCGGGACACTTACTTTGGGAGGACTATCCGGATTTTTGCGAGGCCTACCTCGTCTACGTTTTATTTTTGGTGACATGGATTTTATGGGTCGATATTCAGAGTCATAACTGTCTTTACTACCATCAGATTCTTCATCAGCAACTGAAATTATCAGTAAAGTTAGTAAATTTCTACACACAGCAGAACGGAGATAATTGTCAAAATTAGCAACAAAAGTGAAGAAAATGTAAGATTTTCAAATTGCAATAACCAAAGTAATTGCCATCTAAACTCGATCAAATTTTGAGCGAGGACAGCCCTTGGGATGCCGTTTCGACGAAAAAAAACGGATCGACATGAAACCAATTGGAATCGGTTGAATTTACCAGTATCTTCTAATGTACCAAAATTCAGACTTTTTTATTAACAAATAAATTTTTTATTTATAAAAAATGAAAAAATCATCGTTGCTGGGGATCGTATCTCCGCGAATTTTCAGTATAAAGATTTGCAACCAAGTGTATTGTTCAGAAACACTTAGCCAGTGGCGTAAATAATGTCCCCGCAAGCCCCACGTTGCAGGGGGGCGTACCAAAGCCAGGGGCTCTATTGACTTAAAATAAAAAACGTTTTTTGCATTTTCAGGAGTGTTCCCCAAACTTTTAGGATTGCGGGACCCCGATTTTTGTAATCAGCAACCGAAAACACGTATAGTCAAAGTAGTTTCAGACCGATGCTCTTTCCCGTTTTGAATGGCTAAAATATGAAAGATCAGGACAGGTGCAAAATAGCAGGGCGTTTTCAGAAATCTGTGGGGGGCCCCACATACTCTTAGTTATGCCACTGAACTTACCTTCATTATTTTCCCCAAGAATATCATCACATTCATCCTTGAAATTAAGGAAAACATTCTCCTCCTTCACCTCTACTTTTATTTTCATTTCCTCGCTCACCAAATTCTCATTAGCTCCTTTTTCTTCACTACTGTCATTATCTTTGCTTTCATTGTATCCAGCACCTATCACGACAGCTTCACTTAGATTACTTTCTTCATCATGATGTGTGAAGTCTGTTATCTCCTTTATATTCTCCTCACACGCACTCTCCTCTGTCATCTTCACTTGATATTTGTGATAATTGTCAACATTTAACCGATCTGAAAACGTGGCATCAGTAACTCCACTGTTTAGAAGAAAATTTGAAACAATAGTATAGCTTATGTCTAATAAATATGAACCTGTATGTTCCGTAATCTTTGCAGTCTTAACATATCATTACCATTTTCAATTTACAAAATAATAAGCGAACAATGCTATACTTTGTATTCCTATAGAACTATGAAAGCTTAAAACTTACCAATAAATTCGGAGCTTTGCGGTTCTTCCTTGATTTCATTAACTTTTACATATTTTGTGTATTCTCTTAAACTTACATCTACTTTTTCGCATTGGTGCTTGAAAATAAAAGCACTTTTTAGTTGTTCCACACATAATTGACATATTTGTGTCGGTAAACCGTCCCCGTATATCACCTATAAAAAAATATACATGTTCACAAGTTCAAAGAGGTTGTCAAATATTTTTAATGTAGGCCTTTATTTACCAAAACAGAAGCACAGGCCATTAGCATCTCGTCAATACGGGGACTTTCATGTGGATTTTCGTACCCTTCAAAAATGGATCTCATCTGAGGGGTCATACATTTACACGTTCGGCAAATTTGATCTAACTTTAATCCTTCTAAATCCATGTTAATTGCTTCAAGAACAAAAACTTAACTTAACTAGAGTAACAGACTGAACTTTCACCAATTTTTTCCTAAGTTTGTAATACATGCATCTGAAATGGGTTTTTAATGCAGCCGTACTTAAAAAAATGATAATTTCAACTCTGCCATACATGTATGCACTTTTTATCTGTGTCCTAAACACTAAAAATACTTTGAATTTAGTATGTTTCCGTTGTGATCACAATGTAAAGGCAAACTACAGAATATTGCACCTTTTATCTACTGCATAAAGCTATGGGTTTTTTCTTCTTTACAAAAAAAAGTATTATTTGGTTAGGAGGTTAGGTATTTTAACATTTTTGACTGATTTATCAGCTGACCAGTGACCAGCTTTCAGCAAATGATGGGATCACTCGAATGAAAGAACCGGTTATCCGGTTATTGATATGATACAACCAGCATTACTCGGTGCTTGTTGCCAACGAGTATTCGAGTGAAAAAAAAAACTAATGTTACAGTTAAACAGTCTGAATTATAACCATTACGGGATTAGTTGCTGGCGCAAGTAATTAAGACAGGTCACTCTTTTATTATTCTTTTTATAGGGGGGCTGCACATGGTGCCAGTAAGTCGTACGAGTCACTAAAACCGAGTACTGGATTTTAGTACTCCTCTCGTATAAAGTGGCGTTTATGATGTGTATGTTATGTGAAATACTCGCTTTATTAAAATTTGTATTAATATTTTTATTAAAATTTCTATTATAATTTTCATAATTTTTATTAACATTTTTATCGAATATTTCTCTAAAGAGAAAAACTGAATGCATTATTTATTAAGTCTAACTTAGTAGCTGGTGTTCCATCATTTTTCGTTAGATTTCCCTCCAGGTATAGACTACTTTCATATGGTAGGATGTATATAAGCATCCAGTTCTTGGATTGGAATTCTAATTTCATAATTATTATCGAATTTAGCGTTTACGAATGGTTGATAATTGTGATATTCGAGATCAATAATGGTACTTCAAAACCAACAGATTTTAAGTAAAGCTTATTTTCAAGGTGTTACTAGACTAACGTCCTTCTTATTACTGATTGAAGATGAATGATTCGGTTTTCTTTTATGTTTAACCATATGGTTAAACGCAGTTATAAAAGTCTATGAATATTTATTATTATAACGGATCGCCATCTTTTAGGATATCTTTCTTAAATGGACTACATTTAAAACCTTGACGGTTTCTTTACGTAAATTGACGAGATTCCCTTCTTGATAGAGTAGGTAGGTACCTATTTTAAAGGTAATGAGGCTGATCGTCTTAACATTTACTGGAAAATACAGAATGTTTAAAGGCGATTCCACTATTTTATAGCCTGGGGCTACTGTTGGAAAGAACGGATGGATTGTCACAATTTGTGGCTAACAAATCACCCAACTATTTATATATAGTTGGGTGTTCCATGTTGCAGAAACATCATCGCTCAGAGCCATCACTAAATATCGACACCCAAGAAATCCCTTACACAACCCACCAAACACTCTTCTTTATCAAATAACTAATACAGAGCTAATTCCACAGAGACTATTTAAACTATCCACTAAGTTCGCCAAGAATGACCACAACGTAGAAATACTCCAACCTCTGTGCAAAACAAGAAACCATGAAAGACCCAGCAGCAGGAAGTTTCCGGACAAAACCCTGTGGGAACACATTCGTGAAATAAGGACCACATGATAAAAAGTCAATAATAATTGTAACATTGTAACATATTTACCTGATTTTTTTTTTCTTTCACATGCTATTTAAATTTTGCTGTCTGTTATCCATACTTATTACAAAATTTATTATATTATTATTAAAAAAAAGGCTGAAGGACTTCGGTCAATGGCCATTTGGGTTTTTGCTCAATAAAGTACTTTTATTATTATTATTATTATTAGTTGGGTGCTTTGTGGATTATGTGGACAGGCATATACTTAGAACCATATACCTATTAACTAAATACTAGTAACATGCTATAAGCCGCTATGTACGGAATTGAGGCTGGAGAAGGAGATAGTTTTCCATCTCTATAGGGAACTTGGGACCCAACGCGCACTTTTGTAATAGGTCAGTGGCCATGTGGCCAATTTCTCCGATTAGATTGTGACGATTTACCTTCTATATTCACAATCTCGCGTCACTAAGGTATGCGCACCATACCTCTAGAATACTCTTAAATAAGGATAGAGAGACAGAGGCTTTACTTGGCGTCAAGTTACGAACGAAACTCAGTATATAGTTAATATGTATATGCATATAACTATATACTATGAGTTCCATTCGTAACTTGACGCCTATCTCTCTATCCTCTAAGGTTACTCTGGGCATGATGCGCATGCCTTAGTGACGCGAGATTGTGACAGTTCAATTTTCAATTGTATGTTGAAGCCAAATGGTCACAATTTAATCGGAGATATTGGCCACATGGCCGATATGGCCTATTACAAGGGCGCGCTTCCTTACTCATTCATCAGATTGTGTCGTCAGAGCGTGCGCGTTGGATCCCAACTTAACTATAGAGATGGAAAACTATCTCCTTCTCTAGCCTCTATTCCGTACATGGTGGCTTATAGCGTGTTACCAGAAAATAGTTATGTGGACAGGTAACCCATTAGAATTAGAATAAGACCCACTGGCGATATTACAATAACAATGCCCAAAAAGCGTTCACCTTAATTATTTGCACGTTTAGTTCGTTAGCTTTAAAAATTCTTTTTTCAAATCCTAAGAAACGTCCTATAGAATGTTCTGCTGTAAAATCGATATCAACATTTGTTTTTATTTTCACAGTCGAAGTAGGTATTACGATTGGGGATGATATTAATATTTTTACCAATTGTTTTTGAATATAATTATTAATGCCGTTAATTTCATAGGCTACAACGGGGATAGTTGTGGTCATATTGCCACCAGTGAATTTGTTGTTTGTTTCATCGATGTTTGGTATTACATTAAAAGTTTCAAAGTTCGTTAAACCAATGACTTCATCGGAATTATCTTCTAAATACATATATGGATGGATTAAAATCCGCTGTTAACATGGGAGAAATTCCCGTAAGCGAGAAAGTTAGAGACATTCTGCACATTCAGTAGTATACGTATAATAAAGAGATTTCATTTATTTACATTGATTATATAAAAATTTTAGACATAGAACCGCAATTATTTGAATTATATTTTTGCATCTGATCATGATTATAGCTGACCTTATTCAAGCTACCATCGCCATAGAAATAATTTACTACTTCATTTGGTGGTCTTAAAGTTTCCATAACTATCGAAATAGATGATCGCGTTCCTTTTCTTCATATATGTCGTCCAGTGACTACCAGGCCCCTGAGAAATATCCTAATTAATTATACCAAACTCACTTTTCTTTATCTTTACTGGTAACGTGTATTCCATAAATACACCCCGAAAGTTTGAATTATGTAGCTTTATTGGAAGTTTTTTAAACGGTGCTAGACACAATCACATGCCCTCTTTATAAGGTCGTAAGTATAATGCCTTTCGTACAGCAACTTATTCCACGGCTAAATTTGTCTTTTTTCTTCCTCAAGTTTTTCTTTTGCGACTTTCGCGTCATTAACAGCTTTTGCGATGCCTGCAGACTCACCTCCTATAACTGCCGTCTCTGAACCACGGCCGCTAAAATTCACCGATAGATAATAATAGAAATTCTTCTCCGACATAGCCCAACTTCGAGGGCAGTTACACCTAGACGGAGGGTAGAATAATTCCAAAGACAATCAGGAGCAGGGACCCGGACCCAAATGAAATAGCGATTCCGATTCGGTTCCGGTTTCAGATTAATTAGAAAATTTGGGTTCTAATTCGGTTCCGGTTCCGAGAATATCTTTTCGGTCCGGTTCGGACCAATTTTTTCGGTTCAAACGGTTTTTTTCGGTTCTTTAATATAGTAGGATTAGAAATATGGTGATATGGAATATATTATTATATATGTACTATAGGGTAGGTCGCATATATAGGTAGTCTATGTAGTATAAATGGTGGTAAGTACTAGGTACTTTTACTAATAAAATTAAATTTATTAATAATAAGCAGCTATAGATGTACGTTGTACCTGCAGTGGGTATTGTATTTGACTTGCATAAATGAAATGGCCTACAGCTCGGACTGTATCATCTGTGTATAATATAGCCTACATTATATGCTTGTTAAATAAAACATAAAACACTATTATTATTTATTATCAAATAAGAAAGATTAACATTTTTTATTTTAACTAAAATAGATAACTAATACACTACTACACTATTATACATAACTATTTACAAGTTTTTTTGGAAAAGTAACTCGTTAACAAATTTCTTTGCCTTTTCTAAGGCCTTTTTTTATTCTCTCGTTCCAATTCCATTTCTAAATTCTCCATTGCTTCTAGTAGAGAGCCGACTGTATAGACTTCCTATGAATAAGATACATGAAAAACTTTGTATGCGTGAGTAAGTATTACTACAGACCTACAGGCAGTTATCTGCTACAGGGAGCCACTTTTCATTTAATAAAATTTTGCCCGCGTCATAGAATTTTACCGGAAGTGACGTCAAAATGGGAGGATGTGGGCAAATAAAAAGAGGCAGCCTATTTTTTTAATAACTGGAAGGCTTGTACTTTAACTTAGAAAAAAATAATTCATGTATATTCAATGACCTAAGAAAACACAAAAAAAATACTTTAATCGAGGGTGTCTCAGGGTTGCGGGCAAATTAAGCCTGATGGCATCCCACTACAATCTCATTGTATACCTCAAAACCTACATTTTTGACGTAAGTTTTATTCATGTATTCGATTACACAAAAAATCGTGACCGGAAGTGACGTCAGAATTCCATGACGCGGGCAAAATTTGCAAATATGAAAAGTATGTCTGTGGTAGTATACTTACTTACTCACTCACATAAAGATTTTCATGTATCTTGTATAGGAAATCTATACAGCCGGCTCTCCACCTATTCATTTCCTTCATTATCTCTTTCTTCATATTCATTTTCTTTATCTTGATACTTTTCAGTTTCGGGTGATTGTAGTAATACTTTCATTACCTTCTCTTTTGTAATTGAAAATCTACTAACTATTAAATCACAGCCATATAGGTACGTGATCAAAGCAGAGTCCAAATAACCGAAAGAACCGAAAAAAAACCGAAAAAGAAGTTTGTAATTTTTAGGGGTTCGGGTTCGACCCCTAAAGTTAACGTAATATGAAATATCTGTTCCGTTTCGGTTCCGGTCCACAAAAAAATTTCGGTTCCGGTCCGGTTCCTGCCTGAATACGGTCCGGTCCGGGTCCCTGATCAGGAGTACGTAAAAAGTAGTGACAATTCGAGTGCCGGAAATCAGAAGTCGCTGCTGCCCTCGGTTTTTGAGCCACGGCCGCTCAAATTCAGATATTTTAAATTAGATAAAAATAAAAAAAAATCGCCGACAGAGTGAAACATCGGGACAGTTACACCTAGACGGGGAGCAGAACAATTCTGAAAAAATTCAGGAGTACGCAAAAATTAGTGGCAAGAATGGCGGAAACCGCTCCCGCCCTCGGTTTCAGAGCTACAGCCACTTTTAAGCGAGATAGAAGCCGTCAAAATGAGAGAACCAAGGATTTCGATCCTCGACCGACACAGCCCAACTGCGAGGACAGTTACACCCAGACGGAGAGCAAATGAATTCTGAAAAAATTCAGGAGTAGGCAGAAATTAGTGACAATTTGAATGGCGGAAACTAGAAGTCGCTGCCGTCCTCAGTTTCTGAGCAAAAATCGCTCAAATTCACAGATAGATATAAATAGAACTTTTTCTCCGACATAGCTAAACTTCGAGGGCAGTTACACCTAGAGGGAGGGAAGAATAATTTCAGGAGTACGCAAGAAGTAGTGACAATTCGAATTGCAAAACCAGAAGTCGCTGTCGTCCTCTGTTTCTGAGCTACGGCCGCCTTTATGCGAGATAGAAGTCGTCAAAATGAGAGGTCCGAGGATTTCAATCCTCGACCGACACAGCCAACTTCGAGCAACACCACCTAAAAACAGTGGTGTTGCTTCGAGGCAGTTTGCAGTTACACCCATATGGAGGGCAGAGATATTATGAATAAATTCAGGAGTGCGAAAAAAGTGGTGACAATTCGAATGTCGGCGAAATAGCAGCCGTAAAAATGAGAGGTATTGTAGGCGCCAAATGGGAAGAAGCGCCAGGCGCAGATTAATTCCCCTCTCCCTGTTTTTTTTTAGATTCTACATCACTGCGCTACTGACCAAAATGGATAAGGAATACTTATGTGCGCATGCATTTGGTTTCTACGTAATCGCTCACGCTTGCTACAATTTGTGTTGCTATATGTTAGGAGGGGTACGTTTAGAACTGGTGTTTCAGTCGACCGAATCCTATGTGACGGCTACAGTACCTAAAACGTGGCCTGTAAATAATTTTATATTTTAAGTGGTAGAATACGTTCAGCAGTGTATATATGTAAAATGTTAATATTCATTTATTTTATTTATTAAAAGTTATAATTAGTTTTAAAATTAGGTAGAAATTCAAGCAATTAATAAATTTATTGTTATTCTAATAACTTATAAAGTAAGAATAAGCAAATAATTGTAGTTGCTTGATATGTTGGTACAACTGCACTACTCGGTGAAAGATCTGGTAAACCCGCAACAATATTACTTTCAATGCCGCAATTGTTTTTGCCTCGAATCATTTTAAAATATCCTTTATCTCCCCAGTCAGCATTCCATGAATTAGCTATTAACCAATAGGGTACATCGGCGTCGTTGATTTTATCAACTCCCCAACCTATGATTTTGACTGCATGACCACCTTCAAATTCTGCACCTTCTGATCTCTCGTACACACCTGGAAATGAAGAAAAATCATTTATGTATCTACTGTTCAAATTTGGCTCAATTGCTTTCAAAAATATGTAATGAAAAGTTGCTATTACAATTATATTATAAAAGTTTGGCTAGTCACTTATTATCCGGATCTGAAAGAGCATTCCCAGTATTTCGTCTCGTGCGAGTCAAAGCCACTTACCACTAGCAGTGCCACCTTTAGAGCGTAGAGCTCATTATTATCATTGCAAGCATCGATATAAGTAGACATTCACTAACTTATCGTTCAGTATTGCGATAGTCGTCGGGTGGGTAAACTGCAAACGGTGTGATACTTTACATTTCGATTTTGTGATAGCCTCATAGTAATTTTGAGAAACAAAAAATATCTGGGGTTTAGTGCACTTTAGGTACGCACGATTTTGAAACACAATCGCTTCCTAAGCTCGTAATTTTTTATAACAGATAAGTGTATCAGTGACCACAAATTGTATACGATATTACGTATAAAATATATAAAATAATTAAGTTCATATCATTTACACAGGATATATTTAACCAATAAGGGCTTGTGCGCCCTCTATACTCTACTCTTACCATTAGCGTATACAGGAAAGTCATCATAGACGTCGTAAGAGGCCTCCACTGGTCCATTGGTCATAATCTCCAATTGGATGTCTCTCATAACACTCGAAATTGCGTAAGGTTTTTGTCCATGAGTAATTTCCAAAGTGTAGTTTAAATTCTTTCCTGCATCACATTGTTTGGTGCATTGTGGAGTACCCAGCTCTTCAACTTCGCCACAGTTGACAAGGTCCCCTTCGACGTGATGTTCACATGGAGGAAGAGAATATGAACGACATCCCTATCATAATAATAATTATAATAATAACAATAATAATAATAAAAGTTGGCAATATAAATGAAAAGAATTTGGAAACAAGAAAAATCGGTAAAGGTCTTTACACAGAACTTCCCTCGTTATTTGTGCATGGCGGTCACTCTAAAAAATTAATAATTACGAAATGACATTGAGAATAATAATCGGAATATAGTTATTGCTATTATTATAAAGAAAACTTGATAAGTTTTGGTCAAAAAAATATACAGATTGCTCATCCAACAGCAAAAGCTCAATACTAAATAACAGGTGCCACATATGGCAGGCTTGCGCAAATACCTTTACAAATGTCCACCATGACGGAATTATTTCTTGGGATGACCACCCTGTACATTTTTCAATAAAAGTATAATAGGTGTATATGTCAGATATTATTGCCATCCGTCACATCAATCCAACATTCGCGTAATGGAGTGGAAGTATAGTGGTGGTTAAAAAATTTCATTTTTATTTTAATTTTTCAAAAATGTAAAAAAAAATTTTTAAATTTCTACTTCTGAAATAGGTTTAAAATGTCAAACGTAGAAATTTTAAATTTGAGCAAAAAGGAAAGTTTCCGTCTATTCTATAATAGTGGTAAAAGAAGTTTAAGATTTAAAAATTACATTTTTTTTTTAAATAGGTTTAGAATGTCATGGAAACGTGGATAGTTTAAATCTGAACAAAGAAAAAAAATTCTCTTAGTGGTAAAATTTTTAAAAAATAGTAAACAAAATTTCTAATTTTCTTTTAAATAGATTTAGAACGCTATGAAACGTGGAAATATTAAATTTGAATAAAAAAAGTTTCCATATATTCTAGTGTTAATTTTTTTTCCAAACTGGTAACAAAATGTTGCAAAAATTTTTTTTCCGAAATTGGTTTGGAATGTCATGAAACGTGGAAATTTTAAATTTGAACAAACCAAATTTTTCGTCTATTCTATAGTAAGTGATAAATAGACTAAAAATGTTTTCAAATTTTTTAAAAAATTTTTCAAAAACATTTTTAAATTTGTTTGAATAGTTTTAGAATGCCATGGAAACGTGGATAGTTTAAATCTGAACAAAGAAAAAAAAATTCTCTTAGTGGTAAAATTTTTAAAAAATAGTAAACAAAATTTCTAATTTTCTTTTAAATAGATTTAGAACGCTATGAAACGTGGAAATATTAAATTTGAAGAAATAAAAAAAAATCCATCTATTTTAGTGGTAAAAAAAATTTCAAAAATGTTGGTAAAACAAAATTCCAAAAAATTTTCAAAATTTTTTTTTTCTGAATCAGGCTTAGAATGCCATGAAACGTGGAAATTTTAAATTTGAAGAAAAAAAAATTATCATTTTAGTAGAAAAAAAAATTTTCAAAAATGTAAGAAAAAAATATTATTTTTTTTAATAGTTTTAGAATGCCATGAAACGTAGAAATTTTAAATTTGAGCAAAAAAAAATTTTTTCATCTTGGTAAAAAATTTTTCAAAAATGGTGAAAACAATTTTCAAAAATTTTTATTTCCCTCGCATACCGAAGAGAAGTATTGTATTCGAGAAAAAATCACCCTCCGAGATTTTTACGGATTCTGACGTTTCAGATCACGGAGATTACGAAAATATAGGTTTTTCAATTCCGTCAGTCTGTCTGTCTGTCTGTCTGTTGGTGCATTTACTAAAAAACTACTTGACGGAGAGCAGTCAAATTTGGCAGGTAGTTGACGCTACTGTCAGCGAAGAACTGGTAGAATTTTCACTGAAAAATATACAGGGTGGACCGTCTAAACGGAATAAATAGTGAAAAAAATTTTTTTTGCTCAAATTTAAAATTTCCACGTTTCATGACGCGCTAAACCTATTTCAGGAAAAAAATCATTTTTGAAAAAATGTTTACCACTAAAAAAAAAATGTTTCTTCGTTCAAATTTAAAATTTCCACGTTTCATGGCATTCTAAACCTATTTAAAAGAAAAAAAATTTTGAAAATTTTTTACCATTTTAAAAAAAAATTTTACCACCAAAATAGATGAATTTTTTTTTTCTCAAAATTTAAAATTTCCACGTTTCATAGCGTTCTAAATCTATTAAAGAAAAATTAAAAAAAATACAAAAATTTTTAAAAATTTTACCACAAATAGATGGATTTTTTTTTCAGATTTAAAATTTCCACGTTTCCATGGCATTCCAAATTTATTAAAACAAATTTAAAAATGTTTTAGAAAAATTTAAAAAAAATGAAAACATGTTTATCTATTTATCACCATTATAGAATAGACGAAATATTTTTTTTGCTCAAATTTAAAATTTCCACGTTTCATAACATTCTAAACCTATTTCGGAAAAAAAAAATTGCAACATATTTTCACCAATTTGGAAAAAAATTTAACACTAGAATAGACAGAAAACGTTTTTGAAAATTCGTTCTATATTTTAATCACCACTATACTTCCACTCCATTACGTGAATATGGGATTGAGAATGTGAGAGATGGCAATAATATTTGGCATATCCTATTATATACTTTTATTGAATAATGGCATCCCAAGAAATAATTGAGCCATGGTGAACATTTATAAAGGTATTTGCGCAAGCCTTCCATATTGGCACCTGTTATTTAGTATATTGAACTTTTGCTGTTGGATGAACACTCTGTATATTTTTTTCACCAAAAGTTATCAGGTTTTCTTTGTAATAATACCAATAATTATATTCCGAATATTATTCCCAATGTCATTTCGTAATTAATAATTTTTTGAGTGAGTGTCATGCACAAATAACGAGGGAAGTTCTGTGTAAATAACTTTACCGATTTTTTTTTTCAGAAGTAGGTTTAGCGTGTCATGAAACGTGGAAATTTTAAATTTGAACAAAAAAAAATTTTTTTATCTTGGTAAAAATTTTTTCAAAAATGTTGGTGAAAAAAGTTTTCAAAATTTTTTTTTCCCGAAATAGGATTAGCGCGTCATGAAACGTAGAAATTTTAAATTTGAGCAAAAAAAAATTTTTTTCACTATTTATTCCGTTTAGACGGTCCACCCTGTATATTTTCCAGTGAAATTTCTACCAGTTCTGCGCTGACAGCAGCGTCAACTACCTGCCAAATTTGACTGCTCTCCGTCAAGTAATTTTTTAGTAAATGCACCAACAGACAGACAGACAGACAGACAGACAGACAGACAGACAGACTGACGGAATTGAAAAACCTATATTTTCGTAATCTACGTGTTCTGAAACGTCAGAATCCGAAAAAATCTCGGAGGGTGATTTTTTCTCGAATACAATACTTCCCTTCGGTATGCGAGGGAAGTAAAAAGTAATTATTGTAGTATCACTAGTCATGTCCGCCACTGGAGTAACGCCGCTACTTTTTAAAGACTCGCTGAAGAAAATTGATTTACCAGAAGGGCTACAAAACATCGTCCAACGAAAAATTGTATTGAAATTTGGACAGAAAGTTAGTGTTAGCGAGAGGAAAAACCCTATTGAACAAAATCGACCAATAAATAAAAAAGTTATACATTTTTTAAAGAAAATATCTTTTTTTAAATGTTTTGTATTAAACTAAAAATATCTAAAACTAATACTATTTACAAAAAAGATTGTGAAGAGTATCCTATAGAATGTGCAACAATTATAGAAAAAGTGCAATAAACCGGCGAAGAGTATAATGGTTAGTTTCTGTTCGCAAGACAATTTTTGGGAATTTAGTATTTCACGAAAATACATTTTGTAAATAGAGATACACTTAAGTGCACATTAAAGTACTTCATCATTCGTCATGGCAGGCGGGCATTAAAGTGACGTTACTCCATAGCTCTTCAGTCTATTTTGTATCATCAGATGTACGCAAGAAAGCCTACTTCATAAGTATGTCGATCGATAAATTTTTTTGCGTACAACGCGATTTTCTTATCTTGACCTTATCACCATTCTTTGTATTCAAATGAGCTAACCTATCTTAGAATCCTATCTACTGTTTTGTAGTGTACGAGATTAACAAAACAAATCATGAGCTTGATATTTTAATATGGAAATATTCGATTCTTACATCTGTCTCCTGATAAAGTCCACCGGAAACAATGCCATTCTCATACCAGTACTGCCATGCTGCAGCTGGCCATCCGCCATTGCATCCGTCTCCACAAAGAGCACCGCAGCAACTTAACAAGTCTTCTGCAGATATAGATGTATTAGATTTTCCGTCAGAATGAATGCAAATTCGATCAGTCATTGCTTCGACAGCTGCAAAAGCCTAAAACAAAATATATCAATAGACCGGGAGCCAGCGACAGATTTTCATGACCAAGTCCCTCTCAAGCGGTAAATAATGGAAGGCATCAGAGAGTTGTATTATGAAGCCTCGTGAACGTCAGCTGTGGTTCCGTGGGTGGGATGAGCGGCGGTAGCCTCCCACGCACGGAGAAAAAAAACATATTTTTAATCATTTCCCCCTGACTAAAAATTTTTGAAACTATAGCTAATCCAATATCTTGAAGAAAAAGAAAAGTCAGCTGATTATAACATGGTGCATTATACGTCAGCTGGTCGCTTGAACATGAAAAAAAAAATGCATTCAATGATTTCCTCTCAACTAAAAATGTACCTGATGATAGCTTATATGCTAGTGTGAAAGAGTATAAATGTCAAGATTATATGGAGCCATTTATTAACAATAAAACTATTTATGTAAATGCGGACGCTTGTTATAAATACATGGTCACTGATTCAAAAGTTGTAAAAACTTTAGAACAAGCACTTTCGTGTACGGCTCATGAAGAAGCGGACACAAAAATTATTTTCCACATTTGCCAAATTGATATTAATGCAAATGATGCAAAGGATTCGTTGTTCCGACACTGACGTATTAATAATTACCTTAGCCAACATGGATAATATATCAGAAAATATTCACGTTTGTATGGAAGTCGGTGTTGGAAAACATCGAAGGTTTATCAATGTTACTCAACTATATGAAGCTTTAGGAGCTAATTTGAGCGCAGCACTTCTGGCATGTCACGCATTAACAGGGTGCGATTCCAACCCGGCCTTTTTCAGAAAAGGCAAACAGGGTCCGTTTTCAATATAATGACTAAATCTAAAGACTTCACCAACGGTTTCATACAAATGTCAAAGCCATCGGAAAATAGAGAAAACTGTTTTGGCAGCATACAAGAGTTTGTTTGTCGTATGTATGGCTTTAATCGGTTGAAAAACATTAATGAGGCAAGAGTAACGTTGTTTGAAAAAACATAGAAATTCTTGGAAAATGATGATACGTTCAAGTTGCCCAAAAAGGGCATTGATGGCTCTTCTCTACCACCATGCAAATCGGAGCAATATCAGCAATTTTTAAGAGCATGTTACATAGCTCAAATTTGGTCGCACGAACACCTGAAAGTCAGAAGTACTGATGAACCTTCAGACTATGACTGGGTAGAAATCGACAACGGATTTG
The DNA here is from genome assembly GCA_963583905.1 of Stenurella melanura. Lineage (NCBI taxonomy): Eukaryota > Metazoa > Arthropoda > Insecta > Coleoptera > Cerambycidae > Stenurella > Stenurella melanura. The sequence goes on from OY757311.1 coordinate 13,318,726, forward strand.
AATTCATCTGGTCTTCTGGAACTCAGTTACCAGAGTCGATTGAAGAAATAGCTATTCAGCCGGAAAAAGGTAACCTTTTTTTGATCATTTTGATTATGTTACGCTAACTATGCATCTTAATATTTTTTTTTAAAATTTTTGTACAGATGATGATGATGAAGATATGATGGCAGACAGCTCTGATAGCGACTCTGACAGTGAATCAGAGAGAGATGAGAGTGACACAAGCCAAAGCGAGAACGAAAATGATTAAATTACATCATTCTTTTTAATCACTTCTTTAAAATGAATGTTATTTATCGAACAGCAATTGAAATATTGAAAACCGGCACTTTCCATCTTGATGTCGCTGAGGTGAGATCTTTCTAATTTTTTTCTTAAAAGATTTGAAGTTTAGAGCCATCCTATAATACTTTGTTGAAAGTTTACTTTTATTATTGAATTATCATTGCATTAGAATAACAACCTAGTTGTTTTGATTTGTTATTTTAATGTAATTTTAAGCTGGCATTTATTGAATTATAATACATTTGAAGTTAACCACCTGGTTAATAAAAAACCCACTTGTTAGTTTAGATATTATATTAATAATTTTTGCCAGTAGTTTATATTAGGTATATACTTACATATATAGGTATATATTTTTTTTGTATTTAGGGTCACTCTAAAATTTATTTTATTAGATAAACTCATTTCACGACTGATATACTAAATTATTGAATTTGTCGAAAAGCAAGACGTAAAGCCAATTTATCTAAATTAATTTTGTCATAGTACAGGAGAGCGTCTCCAAAAATTTATGTTTTATTTAATTTGTAAATTTTTTTTTTCCTTGGACAATTTTACTTCATAATAATCATAATAACTTAACTTTTGTCATTTATAGTAATTGTGTGGCCAAATTTTTTTGTGATAATTTAACAGTAGAGCTTTTTTATCGGTCCTCAACCATTTTCTTAAATTAATGCTTAAATTTTACAAATGCTAATTTTTTTCTTAGTGTAGTTTTTATAAAATTCATAACCTTGGTCGAGTTTTTATTCTTTTCAATAAGTTTTAAAGTCAATTAATATTTTATTTAGTCATTTCAAATTTAAATCATTAGTTTTTGCTTTGTGTAATTTATTTCAATTTGTATTAACTGGTTCCTGAATTATCATTGTTTTTCATGTTATAATCTGGATCGACCAACCTTGGATCAAGTACACGGTGGATTTGCTATTGGCTGGATGAAAATTGTAACTGGCTGGACATCTTCTCAACGCAGCGTCTCCCTGGAACATCATCGTTGAACAGGACACGATCAATAAGTCCTCTCTCCCAGGTACCTGCGGCCATCTCCAGGGTTCGACCTCGTTGAACTCCGCTCCCACCGCCAAAGTTACGTAAGCTACATTCACCGTGTCTCTTCTCTTTTTATCTTTTTTGGTCAGAAGAAAATTATTGTTATACCAGTTGATCATTTCAACTTTACAATTTTTTTTCCTCTTAAAAATTTTTTTATTGTTTGTTTTAATTAAAATCACTAAGCATTATATTTCTATTGTAGTAAATTTTCAATTTTTCATTAATTCACATATTTAAGTGTAAAGATTTTGTAAACTTTTGGTAATTTGTTAATATATTGTTATTTTGTTTAAATGTTGCTTTTGATTGTTTCGTCCTTAGACAGTTGCAGGAATATCAGTTGCATGAATACGCTGGCGCCCTTTTCTTTGTTTAGTTTGTTTAATAACACTCAAATTATTCATTGAAAAAAAAATAGATACATAAATAACTCTTCTCGCCACAGAGTGACCCTCGACTAACCCTGAGCTAACCGGTTGCTACTCCTTCATAGCTTCTTCAGCACCCCGCTGAGAAGTTGTGGTTGCAAGCTATAGTTTCACAAATTCTTAGTCAGGAGGAAATGACTAAAAACTTGTTTTTTCTCCGTGCGTGGGAGGCTACCGCCGCTCATCCCACCCACGGAACCGCAGCTGACGTTCACGAGGCATTATGATACAACTGCCTGATGCGTCTCACTAATTTTCGTTCGAGAAGAAATAATTGACCAAATTTTCACCTGGCTCCCGGACTATAAGTGGTTCTTGTCATATGTACTCTTGTTTTATTTATTTTGGGCGGCTAATTTTTCTATTTCACTCTTCTTGATTTGTTCCGGCTCACCACAGGGTGAGACACTAATCTCACAATGTTTGACGATTAAAACTTACCCAACAAGATCCACAGTTCGACTGATCCCTGATTTCACTCAGAGACTTGCAATTTGGCCATTGTTCACGGGCGTCAAAGGATTCGGGAATTTCGGTTGTGTCATCGGCATAGGTAACAACAGTTAAACTGCTTCTTAATGTGTCAGGCAAGGCTCCAAGTAGACGACGAATAGATGTGCCTTCAGCAAAATGTTTCTTTGCCGTCCATGGCAAATTCTGGCTATTTATGTGTTCGACATATTCATCAGATAACGGTGCAAATTTTCCGCAGTAAGCTAATGCTACGTTCAGCAAAACCAGAAGAAGGCAGGACAGTCTCATTTTCCAGAAAATCTGTTCATTAAAACAATTAACGAGATAAATTGAAATGAAATGCAACTAAAAGTAAGTGAAGTGGTATATTAAATATGAATACAGTATACAGTAAAGGTCCATAAGTAAGGACAAAAGTCATTATCTACGTAATTTATAATTTATGAGTAAAATAATAAAATACGTCAATGGGCTTGTTCGGCATTTTTTTTTATTTCATAAATCGAAAGTGCAAGTATAAATTAATGGATCTACAAAAAATCAGAATCTTATTCGCACGTTTAGTATCTTAAAAACTATTACAAATTTCCATCTCGCGAAAATGGGGCGTGGCCAGACGCTACGTCACTATACGCATAGACTCGGCGATCTCAATAGACTTGATGCTCCTTATTGGTTATAATTATAAGTGTTTTCGAAGTATTGTTTGTTTTGCTTACTACTTGACAGTAGGGGAGTACAATTTGGTCTAATGTCAAAAAATTACAATTTTCTCTCGCTCCTACCAGAACGAATTTTCAATTTCGACCCTTCAATTTACGATTATAATTCATCGCCGACCTTCTTCTTTTCATAGACACATAGAACGAACTTTCACTCGACGTATTTATTTAGTTACCAGCGTTTAAAAATTCCATGTTTTTCGACATTACAGGTTAAATTTGAAAGGTCCCAGAAAGCCATTTTTCTTACGTCACTTGCGTATAGTGACGTCACAAATAAGCGCTCGGTTTTTGCAACTATTACTAATTTCAACTCCTTATATCTCGAGAACGGAAAAAGTTAATAATACGAAATTTTAAGTGTATAATGAGAATATCGAGTACTATATGAAAAAGTATAAAAACCATATAAAAAGAATATCATGGAACAAGCCCATTTTTAATTCTAAAATAAATAATTTATTTTATTGAAAAATATTACATTTTTGATAATAGGCCGGTCGTCGTAAAGTCAAAATCATCGATTTTGGTCAGAAACTTAAAACAGCAATTTTATTGACTATTTTTATAGGAAAATTGCTCTGAACACGACGGCGACATTAAAAAAATTATAAAACACAGGCTTCATTGTTAAAAACAATGGTTTTTAGAGAGAAATCTCATTTTTTTATGTTTATTGACTTTTTAACGAAAGCGGTGCGTCAGACAAAAAAAAGTCAAATTTACGTTTAGATTAGCGACCATGGAAGAGGTCAAGTGTAATTTATAACTTAAAATCTAATGCCTACGGAAATGACAACATTTGTGTAAAAATGCTGCAACTCTGTTTGCTTACTGTCTGTCTTTATACCACTCATATTGTAAACTGTTGTTTGGAAACTGGGTATTACCCAAAGATATGGAAGTTATCACTAGTAAAACCCTTGCCTAAGACACCCAACCCTAAAACATATAATGAACTGCGTCCTATTAGTATCCTTCCTGCTATGTCGAAAATTCTCGAAAGAATTGTTAATATATACAAACGTATCATTATGTAACTGAAAACAATATCGTATCAGACATGCAATCTGGCTTTAGGAGAGGGTTTAGCACCTCAACGCTACTACTAAATGTTACTGATAACATAATTAGAGCTCTTGATAATGGTTTAGCCACAGCTCTTATACTTTTTGATTTTTCTATAGTTTTCGACACTATCGATCACGCTTTACTTCTTTCCAAACTCGAATATTACCGTTTTGACCCTATGTCCATCAATTTCTTTTTGTTATCTAGATAATCGTCGCCAGCAAGTTGTAATCGGCCACGCTTATTCGAAAATTGCCTTCGTAACGTCTGGCGTTCCCCAAGGATCTGTCCTGGGGCCAATATTGTTCCTTATATATACTGACGATATTTTTAATGCAGTAAAGTATTCAGTAATACAAGCCTTTGCAAATGACACTCAATTAACGTTTTCCTTTGACCCACATCTTGTCGATATCGCATGCACCAACATAAACCTTGACCTTCAATCATTATCCAATTACTCTAAATCACATAATTTAAAACTAAACACAAATAAATGCAGTGTTATTACTTTCTGTCCGAAACGCTTAGAGCATGTAGAGCATCTCAAGTTAATGATTTATAATGAGCCTATTCAAATTGTTAACAGTGTAAAAAATTTAGGAATTATCTTCGACTGTAGATTGAAATTTGAGGAATATGTGTCACTACTCGTCAAAAAAGCATACCTTGCCTTGAAGTTGCTATACAGAAATACAAGATTTATAAATTTTAAGTTACGCAAGGAACTTACGGAGACTAATTTTGCCAATATTAAATTATGGAATTACATTATATTATCCCTGTCTTAACAAAATTACCCAAAGTAGACTCCAAAAAATATAAAATTGTTGTTGTCGATTTGTTTACGGTTTAAGAAAATACGATAGAGTTTCGGCAAAAATAAATCAACTTGGCTGGCTAACATTAGACAATACATTCAAATACCACACATCAGTAATTATTGTTAAACGCATACTCACTTGTTTTTCACCACCGTATTTACGGGAAAATTTTTTATTTAGACGTGATCTACATAACGTAAATGTACATGTTGGTCAAATATCCTAGCCTAGATTTTATTCAGCCTTGTTTACTAGATCGTTGACGTATAACAGCCAAAATATACAATAGTTTATGCGATAATCTGAAAAACCTCTCCTTATGCAGTTTTCGTAATAATATTAAGCACACCCTTCTAGAGTCACAAAGTTAACCGAAATTATTGGTTAATCACGGCATGGTCTGCTATTAATCTCTTATAAATCTCCGTTTACTGTTATGTTATGTTTCAGTTGTATTTGCAACTAAATGCCCTTTATACACATCTAGTCTCATATATGTGTTCTTGCTTTTTTCCCTCCTCTCTATTATTTCACATATATTTTGTAACAACAATTATAATTTAGCATTTCTATAACATTTTAATTAATAGTTTAGTTTTAAGCATACCTGTTGTTAATATTATTAATGTTATGTTCGGGTAGGGTTAAGTATTAAGTAGAGTAGCTTCGGCTAGACTTCGCCCTTGGTATTATATATTGTAATACTAAATAAAGACAATTTATTATTATTATTATTATTATTATTATTATTATTATTATTATTATAAAAAATGAAGATTTTTTCAATACGCGTCGTCTGAGACTGTAGCGACCTATTATCTTTGACCGTTAAATTGTTATAAACAAATTAAGGGCAAAAAAAAAGTAAACATTTTTTTTTTCTGTACAACAAGAGGTCATACGGATATTGTATTGTGGTAAAAATGTTGCATTTTGTTCATTGAATTTACGGTTTTTCTCCTGTGTCCATATCTCACGTATTTTGCAATTGTTTAAACACATACGCTAATTTGTTTATTAAGGATTTGCGACTTTTCATGGCATATTTTGCACTGTCTACCCCGGCAATCGATAAATATAGATAAAAACTGCCATCTCTATGTGGTCTTGCCTCTTATTTTTCATTACCCTCCGCCAACGTTTTTAAAATATTTTCTAGTATAGAAATGAAATAGCTCAGGAATGTCGTATATCGAATGTCTATCGGCAAATGAAAGACAATAAAAGGAGGAAAATTTTGAGCCCAGATAGACCTCGATCCGTTAACTAGAACCAGAGATTTAGACCACTTTGCGTTTACGACTGTCAATTGTTTATTAACCAATTTTTTGAAAAAAATCTTGTGACAACATAAAACTAATATATTAAACTAACTAGTTCTCAATTATCACAAAGATCCATTGTTTTTTTTATATATTTTTTGCTTCATCCTCAAAAAACAGAAAAATGCAAAAATGCAAAATTGCATTTTTCTAACTGTTTTTTGAGAATGGAAAAAATATGACGTGGTGGCGCAAAAATGACACCGGATTCGGATTTACCAAGCCAAAATACACCGGAAATGATTGGTCTCGTCCGTGTAATCGACCACTTTTTACTTCCCTCGCATACCGAAGGGAAGTATTGTATTCGAGAAAAAATCACCCTCCGAGATTTTTTCGGATTTTGACGTTTCAGATCGCATATATTACGAAAATATAGGTTTTTCAATTCCGTCAGTCTGTCTGTCTATCTGTCTGTTGGTGCATTAACTAAAAAACTACTTGATAGAGAGCAGTGAAATTTGGTAGGTAGTTGACACTACTGTTAGCGAAGAAATGGTTAAACTTTCACTGGAAAATACACAGTGTGGACCGTCTAAAGGGAATAAATAATGAAAAAAAATTTTTTTTGCTCAAATTTAAAATGTCCACGTTTCATGACACGCTAAACCCATTTCAGAAAAAAAAATTGAAAAGTTTTTTCACCAACATTTTTTAACAAATTTTTTCGACTAAATTAGATGAACATTTTTTTTCTTTGTTCAAATTTAAAATTTCCACGTTTCCATGGCATTCTAAACCCATTCAAACAAATTTAAAAAAATGTTTGAAATATTTAAAATTTTTTTTGAAACTACTTACCACAGAATAGTTGAAAATTTTTTGTTTGCTCAAATTTAAAATTTCCACGTTTCATGACAAGCTAAACCTATTTCAGAAAAAAAACATTTTTGAAAATTTTGCCACCAAATTAGATGAAATTTGTTTCTCTTTGTTCAAATTTAAAATTTCCTCGTTTCGTGGCATTCTAATCCTATTTCAGAAAAAAAAAATGAAAAAATTTTTTCTTACCAACATTTTTGAAAAACTTTTACCACTAAATTAGATGGAAAAAATATTTTTCTTTGTTCAAATTTTAAATTTCCACGTTTCACAGCGTTCTAAACCTATTAAAAAAAAATTTGAAATTTTTTAATCATTTTTGAAAAAATTTTACCACTAAAATAGATGGACATTTTTTTTCTTTATTCAAATTTAAAATTTCCACGTTTCATGACATTTTAAACCTACTTCAGAAAAAAAAATTGCAACATTTTACTATTTTGGAAATAAAATTTACCACTAGAATAGATGGAAAATTTTTTTTTGCCCAAAAAATTTTCACGTTTCATGACATTCTAAACCTATTTCAGAAAAAAAAATGTTGAAACTTTTTTTTACCAACATTTTTGAAAAAATTTTTACCACTAAAAAAAAGATGGAAATTTTTTTTCTTTGCTCAAATTTAAAATATTCACGTTTTATGGCATTCTAAACCTATCAAATAAAAAAAAAATACCACTACTATAGAATAGAAGGAAACTTTCCTTTTTACTCAAATTTAAAATTTCCACGTTTCATGACATTGTAAACATATTTCAGAAGAAAAAAATTTAGAAAATTTTTTTACTAACATTTTTGAAAAATTTCAAAATAAATGAAATTTTTTAAACACCACTATACCACCACTCCACTATGTGCATGTGGAATTGAAAATGTGACAGATGGCAATAATATTTGGCAAGTCCACATAGGAATGGTAGTATTATAAATATTTGTCGATTGCCGTGGGTGGATGGCGGGGCCGTCGAGAGAAAATTCGGGCCCGGTGGATAGTAACATACGACTCCCACCAATTTTCAATATAAATTCTCGAAGAGCGGGGAGTGGCTAATAATAAACTGTTTATCTCTACAAAAATTTAGAAAACGGGAGCGAGGATATTCCTATACCTAGCAATTTTTTATTTATCTCATTACACAGGGTCCTGCAGCTCACCTCCCGTCTTCTACTACACCTAAACGATTTATTTTAGAAAAATGATTCAAACGGGACAATAGACTGTTTGTTAGAGAGCACATTTTTAAAATATTTTTGAATATACAGGGTGTTCCAGAAATTGGTGGTGCATCAAAGTTTTATCTTTTTAAATGGAACACCCTGTAGTTTTATTGATTTTTGGGACCCTTTCGAGCTACTGTACATATCCCTAGAATATTATCAAATTTGATTTGATAGTTCCAGAGGAATAAATTAAAATCGAAAAAAAAAAAATGTTTAGTCATATTTTAAAAAATTTATAAAAAATAGAAGAAACATCTTCAAGCCAAAACTAAGGAACAGGTTGCTTATAATAAAAGGTTAGTTTATCCTACTATGAATATCGTAAAAATAACTTATATAGGATGTTCAAAATTCAATGCCAAACTTTTCAAAATGTAATGCTATTTTTCTCCATTTTTTCAAATGGGACACCCTGTATATTTTTATCTCATCGGATGCAGAATTAAAAAATGAGCATATTTTTGAATTACAATTATCTCGACTATCTTAAAGGTTTCACAGATATTCGTCAAAAACTACTACAAATCGTAAAATTATTATCTAATAGTTTTACTTCACATTTTTCAAATCAATAACTAGAACTTATGTTCAATATGTGTTCCGTTTTATCATTTAGCTCCTCTAATGTTATTAAATAAGCAAATACCTAAATTAGACAGTTTCTCATATAACTGTCTATGCAGTTCTCCTCTTGAAGGCGTAAATGAAGGGGAGTAAACAGAAATCATATTCCTGTTGTTTCTTAACCATAATAAGGTAATTTAGTAGATAGCCATGGAAACAAATTTGCTTACAAACTGTCATACAAATAGACATATGTCAATATTTTAAATTACGTATTAGTAATTTACAAGTTTTAAGCATTTTTTGTGATGGAGTACAGCAGAGGAGAGCTAGTAGATATGATTTTCATATTAGGAGAATCAGAAAGAAACTGTTTTTTGGCAAGTCGAGTTTACGCACAGCGTTATCCGGAACGGAGACATCCAGACAAAAGAAGCCTGAACAACTTATTAGAGAGATTTGTACAAACGGGACATGTAGACTATACAAAACCAGTTAGAAATAGACCCGCTCGAAATGAAGAAAATGAATTGTCTGTGCTATTATCTGTTACGGAAAACCCTTTCGTTAGTCAAAAAGCAGTCGGTGATGCCGTAGGTGTAAGTGAGAGAACCGTTCAACGAATTTTAAAGGACAACCGTTTTCATCCCTACCATATCCAGTTTCATCAACAACTCTTCGATGCAGATTTTGAGCAACGTGTCGAATTTTGCAATTGGGCGCAAGCTAAAATTAGGATAAATTGTGAGTTTTTTGATAAGGTTTTCTGATGAGGCCACATTTCATAAAAACGGATTTGTGAATCGCCATAACTTTCATTACTATTCCGACCACAACCCAAGGATTTTTAGGCAGGTTGACCAACAACACAGATGGTCAATAAATGTGTGGGGGGGAATTATTGGTGAACATGTTATTGGTCCTCACTTTTTTAACGGACATTTGAATGGTGCTATGTATCTTGATTTTTTGCAAAATCAATTGCCAAATTTATGTCAAAATTTACCAATACCTTTGAGAGATGCAATGTGGCTGCAACACGACGGAGCCCCAGCACATTATTCATTACAAGTCAGGGACCATCTCAATACAACCTTTCCAAACCGGTGGATTGGAAGAGGAGGGCCATGTAATTGGCCGCCCCGATCACCCGACTTCACTAAATTGGATTTCTTTTTGTGGGGCTACGTTAAGGAAATCGTTTATCAGGAACCTCCAACCACACCAGAAAACATGCAGCAAAGAATCAGGAACGCATTTCAAAACATTACACCCGACCTATTAGGAAGAGTAGCAAGATCATTTCATACCCGCCTTCGTTTGTGCCTCCAAGAGAACGGAAGGCATATTGAACATAAGTTCTAGTTATTGATTTGAAAAATGTTAAGTAAAACTATTAGATAATAATTTTGCGATTTGTAGTAGTTTTTGACGAATATCTGTGAAACCTTTAAGATAGTCGAGATAATTGTAATTCAAAAATATGCTCATTTTTTAATTCTGCATCCGATGAGATAAAAATATACAGGGTGTCCCATTTGAAAAAATGGAGAAAAATAGCATTACATTTTGAAAAGTTTGGCATTGAATTTTGAACATCCTGTATAAGTTATTTTTACGATATTCATAGTAGGATAAACTAACCTTTTATTATAAGCAACCTGTTCCTTAGTTTTGGTTTGAAGATGTTTTTTCTATTTTTTATAAATTTTTTAAAATATGACGAAACATTTTTTTTTTTCGATTTTAATTTATTCCTCTGGAACTATCAAATCAAATTTGATAATATTCTAGGGATATGTACAGTAGCTCGAAGGGGTCCCAAAAATCAATAAAACTACACCCTGTAGTTTTATTCCATTTAAAAAGATACAACTTTGATGCACCACCAATTTCTGGAACACCCTGTATATTCAAAAATATTTTTAAAATGTGCTCTCTAACAAACAGTCTATTGTCCCGTTTGAATCATTTTTCTAAAATAAATCGTTTAGGTGTAGTAGAAGACGGGAGGTGAGCTGCAGGACCCTGTATACAATACTAATCATTTAAAAGTATACCTCTCACTTTACCTAATGCGAATGCTAATCTTCAACTTCGGGTTAAACCCGGGCCCCCTCAAACGCACCAGGCCCCATCAAAAACCGCAGGGCCCAGGGGAAACACCCCCGACCACCCCTCTCTCGTCGGGCCTGGTGGATGGAGCAAAAAATGCCATGGAAAGTCGCAAATCCCTAATATCCTTAATAATTAAATTAGCTTATTTGTTTAAACAATTGCAAAATATGCGAGATATCGACAGGAAAAACTGTAAATTCTATGAACAAAATGCAACATTTTGATCACAATAAAATATACGTGTGACCTTTTCTTGAACAGAAAAAAAAATGTTAATTTAGGACCCTTAACTTGTTTATACCAGTTGAACAGTCAAAGATAGAAGGTCAGTACGTAGTCTCAAACGACGTGTATTAACAGAATCTTCATTTTTTATATCTTGACTTATATTTGTCCGACGCGATGCTCTGTTTTCTTTGAAAAGTCAAGGAACATCAAAAAATGAGAAATTTCACTAAAAATCATTGTTTCTAACAATGAAGCCTGTCTCTTATAATTTTCTTAATGTCACCAACGTGTTCAGCGCAATTTTTCCTATAAGAATAATCAATAAAATTGCTGTTTTAAATTTCTGATCAAAATCGATGGTTTTGACTTTACGACGACTGGCCTAAGTAGCAAGAAATATTACGAGGGGCAATAAGTAGCAATGACATTTTTCGCAAGTATCTTTTAAAATAGGTAATTTTGGGAAACAAATTTAACGTAGATATCCTTAAAAAACATAATTAAGATTGTAAACTACTTATATCTGTATACTGTGATAAAAGAATATTTAAATAATGTAATATTGAACTCTACTTTCATCATCATTATTGACGATTCCTGTTCGGAGATAAAGATATACTTCAATTGGTTTTCAAACACTTGTACACTGTACACAATTATGTATGTAAATTTTTATACAGAGAGCCACAAATACCAGGATCTTAGCAGGTATACAAGAGACGTTGGCCCCAATATTTTGGCCCTGTTCATAATCAGTTTTCTTTATACCAGAAAAACACATTTCTAAAACCGGTAATACTGCTCGTAGAGAAAAAATTTTAATATCACTGTGTTGGTGATCGAATTCTGAACAACTTTCAAAATGTCCGTCCGTCTGTCTGTCCGTCCATCACGTTTCTTGTAAGCACGATAACTTAAGAACGAAAACTCCAATTGTATTGAAATTTGGACGGTAAGTGAATGTTAACTAGAGGAACGACCCCACTGTTTTTGAACAAAATCGATAAATAAATAAAAAAGTTATTAATTTTTGAAATGAAAAGAAATTGTTTTGTTTTGTAATTAAACAAAAAATATTTGAAACTAATATCATTTACAAAAAAAACTGCGAAGAGTATCCTATAGAATGTGCAATAATTATATAACAAGTGTAGTAAATCGGCGAAGGGTATATATAATGGTTATACCGGGTGAGTCACGAATTGCGCTCGCCCCGATATTTCCTAAAAAATTTGGAATAGAAAATTGAAATTTGGAGGCCTTATTACACGACCAAAATGCCATCTTTTCAATAAAAAATCAAGTTTGGAGCACATCCGGTTTGACCGGAAATGCCCACAACTTTCGATTTTTAAATGAAATACCCTATATATTTTTACATTTTTAGAATCCAGAGGAAATTTTCAATACAATACATCCATTTTGGTCACTTTTTGATAAACATTAAAAATGTTATTAAAAAATCTATTTCTGAATCCAGAGTGCTGTGGTGCCCAAAATATATTTTAGTTTGTGTGCTACGTTACTATAAAAATAAAAAGAGCAATATGATTGCATTACTTAATTCTCTAGAGGCATTTAAAATTTTTAAATGTGATATTTACCCACTAACTCGGTGTTTTTAAATGGGAATTTAATCGTTCACCAACATTTTTAAATACCTCATTTTCATACGAATCTAATGATACCAAAATTTTGAAAATTCGCTCAGAAATATTTGAGATTTCAGCCAAAATACAATGCAACCAAGCTTTTAGAAACATGCGGCTATTAGATAATAGATTAGTGGGCTTTGGAAACTAAAATGGCACATTTCTGTGTAAATCTGGTAACCTAATAACATTGGAAAAATCATAGTAGCCATTGAATGTAATAAAATAATATCAGCTGTCAGACAGACTCGTGTAGTTATAGGCAATCTTGAGCTATCAAACATTTAATAATTGTGAGCGCAAAGAACGTTACAATTAAGTTTAGCATAGGTATGTGGAGGTAAACACAATTACATCCACAAGGACATTTGCAATAGAATGCGACATCAGTTCGGTTTTCAGAGTTTTATTTAAATGAACATAAATATCGGGCCTATAAATAAATAAAAATCAATTCCGTTTGAACAATCAAACTTAAACTAGGTAAGAGTAGGTATCTTTAAAATAATTAATATAATTAAACCATAAATTGACATTTATAGATATTGTTCAAAATGTCCACCATTTTTTCTATACACAATTCGGCTCTGCGTACAGTTGCTTGAATGGCGCTACGCAATTCAGCCGGCGTTATTTCATTAAGAGCCCGTACAACTTTATTTTGCAGCTCTTCACGGGTATTTGAAGAAGTTTTATAAACTTTATTTTTGAGAGTGCCCCATACATAATAGTCGAGGGGTGTTAAGTCAGATGACCTAGGAGGCCACCTGATATGACCTTGATTTGCGATAAGGCGTTCACCATGCAAGTTGTTTAAATATTCCATCACTCTTCTGGAATTATGTGAGGGAGCACCATCTTGTTGGAAAAACAGATTTTGTAAATAGGCAAGAGGAAGTAAGTCAAAAAATTCTGCTGTCTGGTTTTGTAAAAAGAATAAATATCTTTCGTCAGTAAGTGTTCCATCAAAAAATATGGGTCCAATTATTCGATCTCCAAGTACTCCAAGCCAACAGTTAAACCCAAATCTTTCCTGAATATTCCCCCGCCCTACCAACCTCGAATTTTCCTGAGCCCAGTACCTAGTATTATTTCTGTTAAACATACCTTGGTTCGTAAATCTACTTTCATCTGAATATAAAATATGAAAAGGAAAACCTGGGTTTTGTTGTACTGCATTTAAGAACCAGTTGCAATATACTAGCCTCCTGTCGTTATCATCTTCATAAAGATGTTGGTGTATTTATAAGACCGAAACTTATGTTTCTTTAAAATTCTGCAAACCGAAGACTGACTAATGTCGCATTCCATTGATAAATCCCTTGTTGATGTTGTTGGGTGTACCATCACAAATCCTAATATATCAATTTCTTTGTCCTCACTTACAATAAATGTTTGATGGTCATGTTGTTGATTGGGTTCGTTTCTTAATTCTTGTTCCACTCTGGCAAACAAATGTCTGCTTGGATGACGTCTGTTGTATCTGTCTGACAGCTGATATTGTTTTATAACATTCAATGGCTACTATGATTTTTCCAATGTTATTAGGTTACCAGATTTACACAGAAATGTGCCATTTTAGCTTCCAAAGCCCACATCTATTATCTATTAGCCGCATGTTTCTAAAAGCTTGGTTGCATTGTATTTTGGCTGAAATCTCAAATATTTCTGAGCGGATTTTCAAAATTTTGGTATCATTAGATTCGTATGAAAATGAGGTATTTAAAAATGTTGGTGAACGATTAAATTCCCATTTAAAAAAACCGAGTTAGTGGGTAAAAATCACATTTAAAAAATTTAAACGCCTCTAGAGAATTAAGTAATGCAATCATATTGCTCTTTTTATTTTTATAGTAACGTAGCACACAAACTAAATTATATTTTGGGCACCACAGCACTCTGGATTCAGAAATAGATTTTTTAATAAAATGTTTAATGTTTATCAAAAAGTGACCAAAATGGATGTATTGTATTCAAAATTTCCTCTAGATTCCAAAAATGTAAAAATATATAGGGTGTTCCATTTAAAAATCGAAAGTTGTGGGCATTTCTGGTCAAACCGGATGTGCACCAAACTTGATTTTTTATTGAAAAGATGGCATTTTAGTCGTGTAATAAGGCCTCCAAATTTCAATTTTCTATTAAAAATATTTTAGGAAATATGGGGGCGAGCGCAATTCGTGACTCACCCGGTATATTGAAAGTTTGTACATTTGTCTTCATTTTTCTGGAGTTAGGAGGCATTAAATTATTCATGCGGGTTCGGTGAACTATTTGAAAAGAAAACAGAGCGTTTCCTGAATCATGTGTTTCGAAATATTTTCTGCTAAAATAAAAAATCTCCAGTAACATATAAAAGTGTTATCGAAAAATTTTTTCATAGCATTTTAGTCAATATATAGTGTGTCCACAGATTAAGTTCGGAAGAGCTAGGGAAAACTTTTTAATATGTAAAGGGCATAGCCGGATAAGTAGGGTGAAACGGCCCCCGGCCCTATCTTCATTGAGGGAGGCAATATAGCTAGCAATAAGTGAAGCGAACAATTTTGCAAAATATTAACGCAAAAGGATGGCGCGTTTCACGGGGTGACGAGGGGGATGTAATCCAAAGGAACAATTTTTTGTGCCAAAACGCAGCAACCGAAAATTTTGGAAAAAATATATGTTGGGCACGTATTGGAGGGGATTCTCAGAAAAAAATGTCACTCAATTTGGGAAAGAACTAAGGGCGAGGAGACATCGGTATACTTTTCAAATATTTCTAAGGGTAACTTCCCCTCGTTGCACCACATTCAAAATTTTTTTGTGGCGTCTACTTTCATCCCCATATAACATATTTTTTTCACAGCGTGGTCGGAACATTACGTCATAGTGAAAAAAAATCACGTGTGTGGTCTTCTGAGACTAGTGGCATACATACGCGTATTAACCATATGATGTGAACTGTTCGCATAAAAATAGCACGTATAAGTTGAGAAAATGAAACATTTAGAGCCGCAGCGACCATTTCGAAATACTAGTTGTTAAATATAAACCAGGGTAAGGAATTAATTGTAGCGCCACATTAGTGACTTGTCGATGAGAAAGTCCTACTATTTACACGTATATACAGTTCTCACTAGTGATGAGCATCACTGTCACGATGCTTTCATTTAATAGTCATACGATGAAACTATAATTGTTTTTACAGCCGCTAGTCTTCATCATTGCCAATGGACCAACGCACCTTAGTCAAAAACGAAACTCATTCGCTTCACTGGTGGTTAATTGTTTTCGCTTTCCTTTAAAAGAAGACACAAAAATTCGATACCTTTTAGCTTCTAGCGACTCTGGCATCTCGAAATCTTCAGTCTAGGAAGAAAATGTCTCCTGCCTGCAGCAATCTTTGGAGACCATTAGGTCCGTCTATAACGTGAAGCATAATTGCGGCATCATTCTGTGTGACTAGAAATGGACCAAACATATCAAGGATATACCCATCGGTGGTACAAATCGTAAATAGTTTACACAGGGGCACTTTCTTTTGTCCTGAAACTGACTTCCGCTGATATTTATTGTTGGAACTTATTTGATGTTGAGCATATGTTCCGTCGCATATTAGGACTAGCTGATCTTCAAGATTATACAGATCTTTTGCGATCACGGTGTATGTCTGTCGATCAGATCGCTCTTGTTAATGCGTGTAAGCCAAACCGCTTGGGTAGTACATCCATTTGAAATGCTGCCAACACTGATGCTGAATATTCTGACACAAGCTGTTCTCCTTCCAACAGAAGAATTGAAGCAATTATCGCATTAGAGTTGCCAGCTCGAAGTTTGAACAGAAACACCACAATTGCTTACGTCACCAACCGACTAGAATTGTTACGCATCGACGGCATTATATCTGCTAGTTCTAGTATATTTTCCCATGTGAATTCCGTAAAAGTCCGCATTTACTCTTCTGGAAGCCCCGTCGTTCCTATTCTATTGAATATTGGAGTATCAGATTGCTCCATTATCTGACTAACTTCACTTTCCTTCAGTGATGTGTAATTGGAATACACTTCCAAAGAGCTGACATCATCTTCATAAAAGTACTTTTTTATTGCATAGGTACGACAGCATCTGTTACCTTTGGGGATATAAATTCTCCTCTTTATGAAAGATTGCATACGGGCTTCGTCAGGTATTACCATCAATGCCTTCGTATTGTAACAAATACAACAGCGTTTTTGTATGGCGACAGTTCTCTTAATGGGAAGTTCCATATACTCAACATCCTCCTGTGTTTTTAACTGAACGTGCATTTGCATGGTCGCATCACCTGCACTTGATGACGATGAGGACGTGTCTTCTATTTGTGGCTGTACAGTCGAAGAGCATCCTGGAAGATTTTCTTTTTCCAGCTCTTCAGTAGAGATGTGTTGTGGTTGGACGTAACCTCCTTCAGTCTTTAGCTTTCTGTAGTATTTAAGAGGACACAAATTACACACGATATCACTAATGTTTACAGATCGCCTAATGGTCTCCAAAGATTGCTGCAGACAGGAGATATTTTCGTCCTAGACCGAGAATTTCGAGATGCCAAAGAGTCGATAGAAGCTAAAGGGTATCGAATTTTTATGCCTTCTTTTAAAGGAAAGCGAAAACAAATAGTCACCATTGAAGTGAATGAGCCTCGTTTTGTGACTGAGGTGCGTTGGTCCATTGACAGTGATGAAGACTAGCGCCTGTAAAAACAATTATAGTTTCATCGTGTGACTAATAATTGAAAGCATCGTGACAGTGACGCAGATCACTAGTGAGAACTGTATATACGTGCAAATCGTAGGACTTTCTCATCGACAAGGCACTAATGTGGCGCTACATTTAATTCCTTACGCTGGTGTATATTTAACAACTAGCATTTCGAAATAGTTGCTGCGGTTCTAAATGTCTCATTTTCTCAACTTATACGTGCTATTTTTATGCGAACAGTTCACATCATACGGCTAATACTCGTATGTATACCACTGGTCTCAGAAGACCACAGACGTGATTTTTTTTCACTATGACGTAATGTTCCGACCACGCTATGAAAAAAATATGTTATATGGGGATGAAAGTAGATGCTACGAAAAAATTTTGAATGTGGTGCAACGAGGGGAAGTTACCCTTAGAAATATTTGAAAAGTATACCGATGTCTCCTCGCCCTTAGTTCTTTCCCAAATTGAGTGACATTTTTTTCTGAGAATTCCCTCCAATACGTGCCCAACATATATTTTTTTAAAAATTTTCGGTTGCTGCGTTTTGGCACAAAAAATTGGTCCTTTGGATTACATCCCCCTCGTCACCCCGTGAAACGCGCCATCCTTTTGCGTTAATATTTTGCAAAATTGTTCCCTTCACTTATTGCTAACTATATTCCTTCTCTCAATGAAGATAGGGCCGGGGGCCGTTTCACCATACTTATCCGGCTATGCCCTTTACAACGAAAAGTCATTCTTTATAAATACGCCTGCTTGTTACGAAAAATCCGAAAATGACACTATTTTCTATCATTTGAGTGGCAAATGTTTACAAAAATGTTAAAACTGTAAGTTCCTTCATTTGTGAATATTTAGAAAAATATTAGTAAAAACCGCTATGGACTAACATTTAAAACAAATTAAGATATCTTGACGAATTGTTTAGTTAACATTCGGTTGTCTTACCTTTAATTAAATCACTAAACTAATACGAGTAGTCACTTTATCTCAATATATGTACTTGTAACTTTATCAGAAAAACGCAATTTTTGATATGTATTAACTAACAAATATTAGTGTTTAGCAATGATTCAGAAATATAAAAATAAACAAAGGCAGCTACTCTTCTGGCCCATTCAAACACAGTTAAAGACGTTTAATATGACGAGGGTTTTCTATAAGATAAAAATGATAATGTTTGTATACCTATTTGATTAAATCAGATATTATAAGCAGAAAAATTTTTTTTGAAATCGACATTAAAGAACCTCAAAATCGCCATTAAAGTGCTAGAAATAGCCAGTAAAGTAATCCAATATTGTTCGATTTCTTACAGTTGGCGAAGGTGAGAAATAAACGTCAATATACATTTTTCATTGCTTGTGAAATTAGTATAGTTCTCTACATACCGGGTGATTTTTTGAATACGAGCCATCCTTAACTCGAAAACAGTTAAAGATTTGTTTTTGCAGTAAACGGCATTTCCTTGAATGTCAAGGGGGACGCATTTTAACGAGAAAAGATGTGATCGAAAACTCACCCCCTCACCCCCAGTCACCCCAAGTTTATGATTTCAAATGGCACCCCTATTATTTTTCATAGATTCCTAATAGCAGAATTTTTTTGGAATGCAATCGTAAAAAATAGTGGAACCTTGAAGAGGGAAATTTTTGAGAGAAATGCAAAAACTGACTGTTTATAAAAAAATGATAAAAACCCTAAAAATCTAGGTAATATGATATTACATTTGGAAGGCGCACACTGGCAATTGCCGGCATATTAAAAAATCCCCATTATCCTAAACTACCCCCACTTCAAAACTATTTAATGTGGTACCAACTTATTAGACTACGTAGGATTTATTACAACTATTAAAAGCGTCACTTGTTATTTGTGTAAAACCAAGTAGCAGACATAAAAAAATCTGGCAATAAAGGGTGTTTCTTCATAAGGTAGTTTACCGATAATACTAACTGGGCAGTAATCAAATGCATATTGAATGTATGTGTGGCAAATATTTCTTTGAATTATTGTTATCATCTTGATTATTATTTGTCTAAATCTTCCTGATTATAAATGGGAATAATTATTTTAATAAATAGGTATGTAGAATATGAATGCATACATAATCGATGCCAATTACTTGTTTTTAATCTCTCAAGTAAGAAAATTCTGTATCGTTTCCCCAGTAACTCCTAGCTACCCTTGCTAGCTACATTGATTAGACTATTATCACGTGTAGCAGGCCTATTTTGTTTTGTTTTTGCTGCACTGAATCGTACACGCACTAATTTATTTTCAATGTTTTACTGCGCATTGTAACATTTAGTTGCTTTAAGAGTTTAAGATAAATTTAAAAATGGTTTACACTCTCGCTGAAAGAATACAAATCATTTTAGTTTATGGTGATGAAAAAGAGTCCGTTCGAAAAACGGCTGATACTTTTAATCGGCGGAAAGCAGGTAAAAATGTGCATCATAAGTACAAAATTAGTTGCAAAATTCAAGGAAACTGGCTCTGTGGCAAACAGAAAGAGAATAAATGGCAATGTTTTGGATGAGGCAGCTGAAATTGAAGTGTTAGGGCACTTCAGTATGGATCCTACCAGCTCACTCCGGAAAGTTTCCGCTTTAATTGGACTTTCATATAGTTCAATCCGGAAGGTAACGAAACTGCACAAATTCCATCCCTACAAACTTCAGATCCATCAAGAGCTTGACGAAGACGAATACGACCGCAGAGTTGAGTTTTGTGAAGTGATGATAAATATGATTAACAATAATAGAAACTAAGTCAAAAATATTTGTTTCAGTGATGACTACACATTTTTTTACACGGATTTGTGAATAAACATAACTGTTGCTACTGGAGCGATGAAAACCTCCACATTTTCAGAGAAGATCATAGTCGAACATCCGAAGAGCTGAATGTATGGACGGGTATACTTGGGGATACCATTATTGATCTAGTCTTCACTGACGGAAATTTGAATGGAGATATGTACTTCGACTTATTGGAAAAAATTATTGACCCTTTAATAGTAGATGCGTTAGAGAATCAGCGTATCGAAGAGGGCAATTGTCAAGAACTGCTCTACTTTCGACAACGACAGGTTGCCAAATAGATGGATCGGAAGAAGAGGATCTAGAGTGGCCAGCCAGATCCCTTGACTTGACCAGCCCAGATTTCTTTCTATGGGGTCACCTTAAGTCAGTTGTATACAAAGCCCTGCCCGAAAACATTGAAGATTTGCGGCAACGAATTACGCAGGAATGTAGATCAATTCCGAGTTCCATATTTCCTATAACTGTGCCTAATTTCAACTTTTTACATCAAACAGTCTCTGAGAAAAATTTCTCCCACAAACGGACAGACAGCGAAATGATTCGATGTGCCCTATTGCCAATTTTGGTACGGAACACAAAAAATTATGATAATGTTCGTGATATAGATCTTGTTTGTGACGAAATTTTCGGAGAAAAAGATATCTATTCATTTTTTTTTGTTGGAACGGGCGAGGTCGAGGCCAGTCGAGAAGGGGGGGATCGGAGGTGTTTTTCCCCGGCCCCGGAGTTTTTTTTGAGGGAGCCCAGTGCTTTTGAGGGGGGCCCGGGTTTCACAGACACATGTACTTTTTGATTGCATTTGCGTTAGAGTAGATAAGAGAGGCATATTTGGAAATGAATGATCAGTGTGATATAAGTACAATGAGTACTTAATAAATGCTTATGTTGGTAACTTGTATTGTCCCTAACGAGATAAATATGATGTTTCTTAGATAAGGAATTCTTCGAGGTAAATAATTACTTCCCTAAGCGATATGACTTTCCCCCGCTCTTTGAAATTTGCATTGAGAGAAATATTGCATTATGCATTATGAGGAATACCTCCCCCTCCCCTTCCTGCTCTTCAAAATTGCTATCAAGGTAAATATTTAATCCTAAGGAATATTACCCCCCCCCCCGCTCTTTGAAACGATATCGGAGATTGATGGGGCCGTATGTTACTACCCTCGGACCCCGATTTGAGAAATGTATCTTTATTGGAAAATATAACTTTGCATTATAATTTGATACTTAGTATAACAACTTAAAATAAACGTTCAATCGGTGTTATTTAAATACGAGAGCATCCGGTTAAGGTTGTTATAGATATGTCTATTGAAAACATGTGTATTTCTAGAAATATCGATCGTCAAATCAATCAAAATAGACGTGTCATATACATTACGCATTAGTCAGGTACTTAAGAAAACCAAACTTCTGTTAGGACAAAATTATTTATTATCAGTGCTACAATCGTATGTATCATGACTTTGGATATTCTTTTCTTTAAAAAAATACCTTTCGGGACTCAGACTTACTCCTAAACATTTTGCCACATTTTGTGTAATACCTATTCATTTCCAACACAAAATACTAATGCAAAACGGATCCTTTTTTAATAGACTTTAATTTTTTTTTAAAGGAAGAGGTGGTCTGTAGGCACTGAACTCTATACAGGGTGTTTGGTAAAGAGATGCTGCCCTGGAGCAGGGTGCTAGAGGGGTCATTTGGCATCTGTATGAACCAAACATACCTATATGAAAAATGTTACTGTTTTTTATATATTGCCAATTTTGTACTTTTTAAAAAAATCTCCGTTTTTTTCTTTACCCGAAATATATAAACTATAAAAAAATCGGTAAAGGTATTTACACAGAACTTCCCTCTTTATTTGGGCATGGCGGTCACCCTAATAAATTAATAATTACGAAATGACATTGAAAATAATAATCGGAATATAGTTATCACTATTATTACAAAGAAATCCTGATAAGTTTTGGTCAAAAAAATGTACAGAGTGCTGGTCCAATAGCAAAATTCAATACTAAATAACAGGTGCCAAATATGGAACGCTTGCGTAAATACCTTTACAAATGTCCACCATGACTGAATTATTTCTTAAGATGACCATCCTGTACATTTTCAATAAAAGTGTAATAGGTGCATATGCCAAATATTATTGCCATCTGTCAGATTTTCAATTCCACATTCCCGTAGTGGAGTGGAAGTATAGTGCTGTTAAAAATATTCATTTTTTTTTAATTTTTCAAAAATGTTGGTAAAAAAATTTTCCAAATTTTTTATTTTTGAAATAGGTTTAGGATGCCATGAAACGTGAAAATTTTAACTTTGAGCAAAGAAAAAAAAATGCCATCTATTTTAGTGGTAAATTTTTTTCAAAAATGGTGAAAAGAATTTTCAAAAATTTGTTTTTTTTGAAATAGGTTAAAATGTCATGAAACGTGAAAATTGTAAATTTGAGCAAAAATAAATTTTTCCATCTATTCCAGTGGTAATTTTTTTTTTCAAAATGGTAAAAAAATGTTGCAAATTTTTTTTTCCGAAATAGGTTTGGAATGTCATGAAACGTAAAAATTTTAAATTTGAGCAAAAAAAAATTTCATCTATTCTATAGAATGACTATATGAATCGGTTTAGAAATTAATCTACTTTCAATTATCCCCTTATTGAGAGACCTTAAAAATATCTACCCTTCAGAATCAGCCCTAAAATATTTTATTAAGTAGTGATAAATTATTTTTTTTTTATTTTTCAAAAATTTTTTGAATTTGTTTGAATAGGTTTAAAATGCCATGGAAACGGGCAAATTTTAAATTTGAACAAAGAAAAAAAAATCCATCTATTTTAGTGGTAAATTTAAAAAAAAATGGTAAAAAAAAATTTAATTTTTTTTTTTTAAATAGGTTTAGAACGCTATGAAACGTGGAAATTTTAAATTTGTACAACGAAAAAAAATGTTTCCATCTATTTTAGCGGTAAAAAAAAATTCAATTTTTTTTTAAAACAGGTAGGACTGCCATGAAACGTGGCAGTTTTAAATCTGAACAAAGAAAACATTTTTTTCATTTATTTTAGTGGTAAAAAATTTTTCAAAAATGTTGGTGAAAAAAATTTTCAATTTTTTTTTTCTGAAATAGGTTTAGCGTATCATGAAACGTGGAAATTTTAAATTTGAGAAAAAAAAATTTTTTTTCATTATTTATTCCCTTTAGACGATCCACCCTGTATATTTTACAGAGAAAGTTTAACCATTTCTTCGCTGACAGTAGCGTCAACTACCTACCAAATTTGACTGCTCTCCGTCAAGTAGTTTTTTAGTTAATGCACCAAGAGACAGACAGACAGACAGACTGACGGAATTGAGAAACCTATATTTTTTTAATCTACGTGATCTGAAACGTCAAAATCCGAAAAAATCTGGGAGGGTGATCTTTTCTCGAATACAATACTTCCCTTCGGTATGCGAGGGAAGTAATATAAGATTTTCGACAATAATTTTTCATTTCATTAAAGTTGGCGTTCTTTCAACAAAAACAAAGCCTTTATTTAAAACAAAAGTTATTATTTTAGATCAAATTTATTACTTTTGATGTTCAAAATGAGACTCATTATTTCTAATGCATTTCCGAACCCGTCTTCTAATTTCGACAGTAAGTAGTTGTTTTTAATCTTATTTCTTTCATAGTTTTAGAGTAGCTATCTTCATTTTCGCTAGTAGTTGAACACGACATTGTATTTCCTCGTTGTATATAAGTTATTTACTCCTAGTAGTCCAGTGGAATTAAATTTTGGGACTGCAGGCCACAGAATGGGTCCACTTCACCGACCGGGATATATCCTGTCTAAGAATTGACGGACCGTCAAGCAGTAATGAGCTGGGCATCCGTCGTTTTAGAAAATGATACGGAGGTGAAAGTTCAGTGGCAAATCTTCCTGGAACGGAAGAAGATCGTTTTACAAGAAGTCCAGGTAAAAGTCTCCATTCAGGTTATCTGGAAAGTAATGAGGCCCAACGACATGTTCAGCAATTACATCCACCCAATCATTGGTACTAATTGTTTTTATATTTCTGGGTTGTCGCCCTTGTCCGCCTAATAATGGAGATTATGAAAACTGATTATGCCTTCACAGGAGAATTTTGATTTATCTGTCCATAAAATAGATTTAAGGTAATGGGAGTCTTCAATATCAGCATTCAATAAAAAGCGAGAAAATGCCATTCTTCGTAAAGGGTCGTCCTCTAGGCCCTGCATTGAAGTATAATGGTAAGGATGTTTCTTCTCTGTATTCATCACTGACCAAATTTTTCAAATTGAAAGTCCGAATTGCTGTGGAATTCTTCTACGCTTGTTGTGGGATCTGCAGCAAATGCAGCTAGAATATTTTCGTCATCTTCGGGGTGATAGTGTGCTGGTCCTGCAGTAGGCTCATGGTGATGTAAATTAAGGGTTTCAGCCATTCGGTGATACGTATTACTGAATACACACGGATCCGAAATCTCTCTATGTGGAGGAAATCATACCGGGTACAATCTTCCAGCAAGGTTAGCATTCCTATCTGCTTTATCATAGTAATAAAGTACGTCATCATACTCACGGTTACTATAAGTAGCCATTGGAATTGATTTTATTCAATATGCCAAAAAGTTATCAGTTGAGAACGACACAACACTGAGGATAGCTAAAGATTTTGTTAAAAACACAAGAAATACATAAGTGTGCTCGTAGACGGCTATCCGTGATATATATTAATAAACAAATGACCAATTCTGACTGTCTTTGAAACGATAACTTTGTTTTTTTTTTGTTAAAAGAACGTGAATATTTAATTTTTGATTAAATGAAAAATTGTTGTCGATTGATAACCTTTCATCTTTCTTTTTAGTGACTGGTGAAACTTAATGTTACATATGATGAGGCCACGGAAAGAGGATAAAATAAAAGTAAACGTAATATCTAAATGACTTAAAAATAATTACAAGATTTTGAAAATCGACACTTTTAATTCCCATTACAATTATTTTATAATAAATATCGTTTAATTTTTTTTATAGGTGACTAAATCTTATACCTTTTTTTGGTTGTAGGTTTATGTATTTCGGATAAAGAAAAATGTATTTCAGAACATCAAAAGTTTAATGCCTAATACTTACATAAATGATGAAAAAGGAGGTTTTTGTAAAAAGTACAGAAAAAGAGAAGAGAAAAACCTATATAGATAGTAATAATAATATATAGCTAGATGTAACATATGGTTGTTACTATGAGAGATAGAAATTTTAGATTACAGAAACACTGATAATAATTAATTGATGAATATTGTCAATAAGTCAAGAGCCAGCTCCGTCGTTTTTACGGACCATTTGTAAAGGAAGTTTTATTCCATTTCCAATGAAGAATATATCTTTAGGTTGCCTCAAACTATAGTTATCTTCAATGAGTTGCTCACCTGTCACAAATTTTCCCAAGGCATTCGACTATAATGGCTGTTGCAAAGTGCCTGTTTCTTCAGAAATTTTAGATTACAGAAACACTGATAATTAATTGATGAATATTGTTAGGTATTAATTTTCCATTCTTTTCCTTCCCATTACCCTTCTATATCTAACAATGTAGGTAGAGAGGGAGCCACTTTTCATATAAGCAAATTTCGCCCGCGTCATGGAAATTTGATGTCACTTCCGGTGTGGATATTTTGTGTTCTCGAATACAGGAATAAAACTTACATCAAGATATAGATGTTGAGGTATACAATGAGACTATAGTGGGGTGCCATGCTTAATTTTTTGTTTTTGTTTTCTTAAGGCATCAAATACATGGATGATTTTTTTTTAAATGAACCCACACAGCACATGACATCCCTAGGATATCCTCATTTGCTCCCGTATATCCCAATCGAGGACAACATTCCTCAGGATATCCTTAGGATATCCCAAGAAAATATATACAACCTGAAAATATCCCATATGGGGATATCCTAGACAAATCCTGGCAGGATGTCCTAGTAATAACCTGCAAAGATATTAAAAGCCTAACAAAATATCCACTGTGGGAATATCCTGGGAAGTCTTAGTCGTCCTATTATTATTATAGGTATTATTATTTAGGAGATTTCAACAGCAAAAATAATGAAAAGCATATATATTATTTTGAGGCTATTTATTTATAGTGTCTTTTATTGGTTTGTAAAATTTGCTTCTAAAAACTTATTTCTTTGTTCTAATTGATAATCCCCTCCAGTACAAATGATTCATTAAAAATGTATATCTTATTTAAATAGCAGTTATTTATAATTTGCTTTTAATACGTTTACTGTGTTCTGAATTAGCCGCCCTTTTGTGACAAGTCGAAAGTTCTAAGAAATCCGCCGGGCGTCGATGTCTTTTCCACGTTCATTTTAAAGTTCTTTCGACAAATAAAAATTTATTTATTTCATAAATATAAAGCTGCTATATTATATCTTTTTATTTATTATATTATCTGAAAGGGAAAATGTGATTGGTTATTGTCCGCAGATGTTTATTGTCAGATACGTAATCTATATTTTTCTGAGTTAATAGATTTTTTTTTTAATTTATTATAACTTTTCAGCACGCAATGATTTTTTAAAGTTGTACATATCATGCCTTATAACTTCTAACCACCCTACACTCTGTTTTAATAATACCAAAAAAAGGCAAGAATATTTTTTATGTAATATTTCATGCTTTTACAATTTTTATTTGAAACTTTTTTTACTATCTTTTACACATTTTGAGTAATTTTAAAAAACACTTTGTCATATTTTTTCCACCCCTTCTCGGGGTTGAAACAAAAATTTTTTTCATTAATCGTGTTCAAATACTCCAAAATAACATATCAAAAATTCAAGTAGTTACCTTAAAATTTTGATTTGTCGACCTATTTTTCATTGGACTATATATAACCGCTATTAGTTGGGTAGATTTACTTTTAAAGCGATATAAGCCAATTGATAGATACAAATATGTGTCTGGAGTTGTACATATATGTACCACATTTTTAGTCATTTTACCTCTACCATTATATAAACATGTATTCCTTTGTCTTCGTTCATTGGCTCAGTTTAAATGTAAAGATCTTATAATATGTATTTTTTGCTGTCTTTAGAAATATCCAATAAACCCCATAAGAATTGGGGATATCCTATATAAAGTCCAATCAATGTCCTCAGGTTCTTCATAGTAAAGCCCAGGCATAACCCATATAAGAGCTGATGATGTCCTGTACATACCCGTACTGATGTCCTGAGGACGTCATCAGCAAAGCCCGAACTGTCCCATTTGGATATCCTACGGACATCCTAAGGTGATAATGGGATCTCTCCAGGATATCCCATATGTCCTGAAAAGTTGTCCCCAGTATGTTCTGAGGATGTCCTTGTGCTGTATGGGAAAGTACAAACCGTCTAGTTATTAAAAAAATAGCTTCGCTCACGCCAAAATTCTATGATACGCGCAAAATTTGCTTATATGAAAAGTGTCTCCCTGTAGGTCTGTGATAGTACCTACTCTACTCACATAAATTTTTTTATGTATCTTATTCATAGGAAATCTGTACAGCCGGCTCTCTATCTAATAGTGATAGTGCACAGCAGTTTGGTAAGTCAGTTTTTCTTTATAAGTACTATCTACAGTCCATTTTTGTTATTAATTAATTTCTAATCTGAAAATATTTAAAAATAGAAAATAGCATACACCCTTGAAGAGGTGGAGGATAATTGGTCAATAGAACAACGGTCTCTTATTTTTTGTCTTCTTCCTAGAAGAGAACCACCCCAAATAAAAAGCCGATATTAAGAGTTATTTAACAATAATTTATATAGTCCGTAAGAGATATTGCAGAATGAGAATGTATTCAGTTCTTCGAGAATTAGGATTTGCAATTTTTACGACTTCATTGTCATTGCCTACACTACATGTAATTCAAATAATATGCCTCGGTGTCTGAAAACATTGTATTTATTTAATGACACAATTATTTTCGTACAAAATCACATTATACACAATTTAAAAGGTACAACTATACAAAAGTAAAAAATACAGTGCGAAAAACTTGCAAGAAACGTTAATTCGAATCCGAATTTTCATTTTATTTCTTATCTGGTTAAATTCTTCAGCCAAGTGAGTATGTTGCTCAAAATTTCCACTTCCTGCTTAATAACATCATCTGAATGTGTGTTTAACAACCTCCTTGCTTCTTTCTTAATCATTTTTTCACCATCTTTGGAGTATTGTCTAACATAGCTAGAAAGTTCCTCCAGTTTATTTTCGAATTCCTCTAATGTTTTAAATTGGTGTAATTTTTTAATTGGTGTTACTTCGTCAAAAATCTCATCCCCTTTATCCTTTTTTTCTAAAATATTTTTCATTAACTTATTTGGAGAAATCAGAAGATTGTTATTCACGTCGCCATTCCAACTACGAATTGTGTCGGCAATCGGTGACTGCTTCAAAATATCTTCCCATGTTTTATTTTCTATATCATCAGTAGCTATTGTTGGATTCTTAGTACCAGAGGAATCAAAAACTGTCTTACTACCGATGTTGTTGAGTATGTTTTTTAATTTCTCTTGAGAAAGGAGCATTTGCCGATTTTTTAAATCGTTTATTTTTTCCATATCAGACATTCTAGATGCAACTTCTGTGAGTTGTTTATTTATGAGTTGGGTGATATAGTTAGGTGCTGTATTATCCAATGAAATTGCTGGTGCATGAGCTGAGAAGGGATTATTAGCTACTAAATTTTCCGCATTTGCTTCACGTAAGATAATCGGCTTTCTGTTTGCATTCGATTTTTTGTCCAAAACTTCAGATTTAGCAGTAGTTGTTGTAATCTGTTGATTTAATATATCATCTTGTATAGCTCTGTTCTGTGTGTTTGCTGTATTATTTATAATAGAATTTGCAAATAAGGAGAGTATTTTATCGTGAGCAATTTTAAGATTAGGGTTAGTATTTAGTTCTTCTTGGTGTACAGACCTTTTGAAGATTTTAGCATCTGTGGAAGAGAAATCCTTTGAATCCGATTTTACCTTTTCAGCAATGGTACTTTTCATTTGCAGCCATTTGCTGTCCGCGATTCCCCTTTCAACGCGATGTGTCGTCATCGACTCTTGACTGTTAGAGCTTACAATTTCCATGTTGTCATTGTCTAGTCCAGCAATTCCTAATGGTGTATCTTCCAAGTCTTCACGATTGCTGTCTTCCACTTTATTATTTCCATCTAGGTTTGTTGCCGCCAATTGATCCTTCAACTCTGCCTCTTTTTCAAGGATGGTTCCAACTGTTTCCTCTATCGCAGTGTGGTTTTTGGGACAACTAAAGTTCTTGCAAGAGCATAACTTATCCAAGTCAACAGACAAATGCACAGCTCCATCGTTTTTACGGACCATTTGTAAAGGAAGCTTTATTCCATTTCCAATGAAGAATATATCTTTAGGTTGCTTCAAACTATAGTTATCTTCATTGAGTTGCTCACCTGTCACAAATTTTCCCAAGGCATTCGACCAAAATGGCTGTTGTGAAGTGTCTGTTTCTCCAGAAAATTCACCTCGACTTTCTACACCAGGAACAGTTTGTGGAGTTCCCAGTACTCCGTCTTTCATATGAATGTTCCGGTTAGTTTCCGGTATATCTACATTACTTTGGCTAGAGAATTGATCTCCTGGGATTGTGTTCCCCTGTCTGAATTGAGATCTTTGAGTTTCATAATCGTTAACGTTGCTATTTTCCTTCCTCAATGGATTAAATCTACTTTGCTCTTCTTGTCGTGAAATTTTGAATAAGGGATGGTGTCTGTCTGTATCCCAAAGTACATTTTCTAGCCGTTGACTGCCGACTTTATCGTCTTCTGGCTTTGAGGAGGAGATTCTAATTATTGGTTGATCATCTCGTTCATCATTTTCCATATCATGCGCAGGTTGATCATCTCGATCATCACTTTCCATATCATGAACTACTCCATCGGCATTTTCTGCATCATGCTGAGGTATACTTTTTGATTCGCCTACCATTGTTGTCTCGTCTGTTAGTTGGGATGAGGAGCTAAGGATAGTCGCGGTTGATGCCTGCGGAGGTGTTTCTAATCTACCATTTTCTGTTGCTGTAGCGCTAGTTGGAAATTTTGAAATATCTTGTTCTTCCTGTTCCATTTCTGTTGCAGGTTCCTCTTGGCCTAATAACCTATTTTGTGTTTCTATCTTTGTTGCCGCTTGAATGGTTTGCACAAGCTTTTCGACATCTTTCAGAGCCGCTGCGGCTTTATCAAAATCATCTACACTCGCAGATGGCCCTGTGGCCTGAGAATCTACCGGAAACTGGGTTTTAGCGTTGCCTAGTTGTTGACCTCTCTGATCTGACAGCTCTGATTCTGCACGTCTTTGGGATTCAAAATCATCATCTGTAAAACAGAATTAAAAAATTAATCAATTGATAATAATTCATTTACGGTTACAGATTATTTATGGAAAATTTAATGACTAATAAGCTAACTATTACATTCTTCGCCGATTTATATAATTATTGCTCATTCTATAGAATACCTTTAGCAGTTTTTTTTATCAAGAATATTAGTTTGTCATTTTTCGTTTAATTACAAAAAAAAACTGAATTTCTTTTTTTTTAATTTAAATAATATAATTAATAACTCTTTTATTTATTGATCTTTGTTCTTCCTCTAGCTAACAATAACTTATTGTCCAAATTTCAACACAATCGGACCTTTCGTTATTAAGGTGGCCATTACCTAGAAAGAGACATCCGATAGGGAAATATTTATAATTTTGGCCATAACTTATTCTTAGTACGTAGGTATATTTAAGAAAACTATAAGAGTACCTAAGTAGAACCAAGACTATTACTATGAATTTTCACTCAATAACTTCAGTGGTTTGAAAAATACCTAGATTTAAATTTAAAAACCGCTGCCTAAGGAATCACTACTTCCACATCCAGATTATTCGTCCAAGTCGCTTTAAAGGAAACATCTTGACTATATTTGCACTCTAGTATGTGGAAATTATTGGTCATAGAATTTTAATAATATTTGGGGTAGCTGTCACAGAAAAGTTTGAGGAGTTGGTTTCTACCATATACGTTAAAAATGAAGTTTCTAGTTTACCGTACTTATTTTCCACTATTTACAACCTACCACCTCAATGGAGTCATCTCAATCAGATGTCACTACAATACATACGTGTACTAACTTTCAAGTGAATATCTCAATTTGATGTGATGATCAATCCCATTAATAATGAAGCGGAGGTGGTAGAGTTTGAAAAATATTAGAAAGAAATCTGAGGCCTTGGTTTCTAGTATATACACCGAATCTCAAATTTCTGTAGTCTTACCAGCTTGCTTTACTGATTTTCCCCTATTTGCCCCTATTTAACCCCCAACCCTTCAACGGCATCATCTCAAATTATGATCTAGTTTCAGACGTCGTTATAATACAT
Organism: Stenurella melanura; assembly: GCA_963583905.1. Lineage (NCBI taxonomy): Eukaryota > Metazoa > Arthropoda > Insecta > Coleoptera > Cerambycidae > Stenurella > Stenurella melanura. The sequence goes on from OY757311.1 coordinate 13,350,547, forward strand.
ACGTTTACCAAATTTCAAATGAATATCTCAATTTTATTTTATCAACCCTTTTCATATTGGAGTAGGGGTGGTTGGGTTGAAAAATATTATAAAAAAATCTGACGCTGTGGCTTCTAGTACATACACCGAATTTCTAGTTTCTGTAGTCTTACCAACGTTTTACTTATATTCCTCTATTTACCCCAAATTAACCCCCAACCCTTCAACGGAATCATCTCAAAATATAAACTAATTCCAGACGTCGTTATAATACATACGTGTACGAAATTTCAAATGAATATCTCAACTTTATTTTGTCAACCCCATTAATGGGGTAGGGGTGGTGGGGGGGTTGAAAAATATTATAAAAAAATCTGAGGCCTTAACTTCTTGTACATACACCGAATTTCAAGTTTCTGCACTCATACCAGCTTGCTTTACTTTCCCCCTATTGACCCCTAAATAACCCCCAACCCTTCAACGTAATCATCTCAAAGTATAATCTAGTTCCAGATGTCGTTATAATTCATACGTGTACCAAATTTCAAATGAATATCTCGATTTTATTTTATCAACCCTTTTAATAATGAAGTAGGGTTGGTGGGGGTTGAAAAATATTATAAATAATCTGAGACCTTGGCTTCTAGTACATACACCGAATTTCAAGTTTCTGTAGTCTTACCAGCTTGCTTTACTTATTTTCCCCTATTTACCCCTATTTAACCCCCAACCCTTCAACGGAATTATCTCAAAATATAATCTAGTTCCAGATGTCGTTATAATACATACGTGTAGAAAATTTCAAATGAATATCTCAATTTTATTTTATCAACCCCTTTCAAATTGGAGTAGGGGTGGTGGGGGTTGAAAAATATTATTAAAAAATCTGACGCTTTGGCTTCTAGTACATACACCGAATTTCAAGTTTCTGTACTCTTACCAACTTGTTTTACTTATATTTCTCTATTTACCCCAAATTAACCCCCAACCCTTCAACGGAATCATCTCAAAATATAATCTAATTCTAGACATCGTTATAATACATACGTGTACGAAATTTCAAATGAATATCTCAACTTTATTTTATCAACCCCATTAATGGGGTAGGGGTGGTGGGGGGTTGGAAAATATTATAAAAAAATCTGAGGCCTTAACTTCTAGTACATACACCGAATTTCAAGTTTCTGTATTCTTACAAGCTTGCTTTACTTATTTCCCCCTATTTACCCCTATTTAACCCCCAACCCTTCACCGGATTTCCTCAAAAAACAATCCAGTTCCAGATCTCGTTATAATATATACGTGTACAAAATTTCAGGTCAACATCTTAAACCGTTCCGGAGAAAGCGTGCGGACAAGAAAAGTTACAGACAGACAGACAGACCGACAGACAGACAGAAATTTTTTTTTCGCTCAAATTTAAAATCTCGACGTTTCATGACATTCTAAACCTATTTCACGAATAAAAATTTTTGAAAATTTTTTAGCGATTACTATACTTCCAATCCACTACGTGGATGTGGAAGTAAAATTATGTTAATCTTCTTATTTCGTAGTTTTAAATCTAGCTATTATGCAAACTACTGAAATTATTGAGTGAAAAATCATAGTAATAGTCTTGTTATGGTTCTACTTAGGCACTCTCATGGTTTTTTTAAATATGCGTGTTAAGAAAAAAAAGTTATGGCCAAAAATAATAAATATATCCCTATTCGATGTCTCTCGAAGAGTACAATAAGAACATGCGTTTTACTTTATCGATCTCTGAATTATAGTTCATGATTGAGTGCCTGAGGTATATTATGATGAATAGGTAATATTTTCACAAAGGACCTCGCACAAAGAAGTAAATGATCAGTGTTTTTTGCGAATTTTGTTCTCATTTTAGTATGTTGTAGTTTAGACCTTTCTAAACAAAAGTCTCTATGGGCACAAAAAATTTTAACGACAGGATTTCGAAATATTGGCCAATATCTCGAAATTCTGCCATTAAAATTTTTGTGACCTTAAAGACTTTCGATCAGCATATCATGCAGCATATCTGTGCAAAATGTAAGTAATCGTAAAAAAATTTTCAAAAATGTCTTTTCTTGCAATAGGTTTAAAATGTCATGAAACGTCGAGTTTTTAAATTTGAGAGGAACAAAAATTCTGTCTGTCTGTCTGCCTATCTGTCTGTCTGTCTGTCTGTCTGTCTGCCGGTAATTTTTTTGTCCGCACGTTTTCTTCGGAACAATTTAAGATATTGGATTGAAATTTTGTACACGTGTATATGATAACATGATCTGGAACTGGATTGCTTTTTGAACATATCAAGTGAAGGGTTGTGGAGTAAATAGGGGGAAATAAGTAAAGCAAGCTGGTAATAGTACAGAAACTTGATATTTGGTGTATGTACTAGAGCCAAGGCCTCAAATTTTTGTATAATATTTTCCATTCCTCCACCACCGCCCACTCCATTACTAAAGGGGTTGATAAAATAAAATTGAGATATTCACTGGGAATTTGGTACACGTATGTATTACAACGACACCTGGAACTAGAATATATTTTAAGATGATTCCGTTGAAGGGTGGGGGTTGAATAGGGGAAAATCCATAAAGCAAGCTGATAAGAATACAGAAATTTGGGATTTGGTGTATATACTAGAAGCGAAGGCCTCGGGCTTTTTTTATAAAATTTTCCATCCCCCCACTACCTCCCTTATTAAAAGAGTTGATAGAATTAAATTGAGATTTTCACTTGAAATTTGGTACACATGTGTATTATAACGACAACTGAAACTAGATTATATTTTGGCATGATTCTGTTGAAGGAGTGGGGGGTAAGCAGAGGTAAATTGGGAAAAATAAGTAAAATATGCTGTAAAAGTACAGAAACTTGGAATTTGGTGTATATTCTAGAAGCCAAGGCATCAGATTTCTTTCTAATATTTTTCACCCCCCCTCCCCACCACCGCTCCATTATTAATGGGATTAACAACATAAAATTGAGATACCCACTTGAAAGTTGCTACACGTATGTATTGTAATGACATTTGATTGATGAAGAGATGGGAGGTGGTAGGTTGTAGGGGAAAATAAGTAGAGCAAATATTATTAAAATTATATGACCAATAATTTCCACATATTAGAGTGCAAATATAGTCAAGATGTTTCCTTTAAAGTGACTTGGATGAGAAATCTGGATGTGGAAGTAGTGATTCCTTAGGCAGCGGTTTTTAAAATGTTATAACATTTTCTATGTTCTACTTTAGAAAAACAGATATTGCTATTTTACTGCAAAAGGAGCTCATTGTGAAATTATTTCAATAATTAGGAAAGGTTGACAGTGTTATTTTATTTAGGACTGTGATCAACCGCAGGGCTATTCAAGGTTGCGAAAACAAAAATTAGAATCTTAAAATATGGAATTTTGTAACTGTGGCTAGCGAAAAACTCATCTAAGATGTCGGTTTTCATGTCGATTAGGGCAAATTGTATCAACTACGATTATTGTTAACAATAGCAACCTTGATTTTTGATCTTGGTTATTTTGGTTTAAACCTTGTTGATAGAATCTGTCCTTAGAGCGTTAGTACGAGGGATTTAATCTTTGGTAATAAACTGTTAATTTATAACAAAAGTCATATACTTCTAGCAACTTAACTCAAGAAAAAAATTTAAAACTAAGTTTATTACCACGAGTGGCATTTCGGGAGAATAGGTATTTCGCGAATAAACAAATTAAATACATTTCAAGCATGTCTTTGATATTAAATTTCGCCATTGAGTGCCGTCAGTTGTTTTGAGCTCTCTGAAAGATTGAATACGTGCTACGAATTGCAATGCATAGTGAATAGTTTTGACTTCCGGAATTATCAACGTGTTGTTATTTTTTGATGAATTGTCGTAAGTATATCTTTAGCTTATATCTTCCCAGTGCGAGTGTGTTTAACTTATTCTAGGTCAGTAATTTGGACAGCTAACAAAAGTTAAAAATCTCTGCGTTCTGTAAGTTAATGGACGTACAGTTGTGAAGAAATCTGATCAACATCGTTGTTATTATCTGACCAGAAGTTCATAACCATTTAAAAAAAAATTCGTATTATTATTTTTTCTTTAAACTCCACGTTATATAAGGTTTTTGTTTGTCTAATTTTCCCACTGTCAGTTTCTTTGAAGTACATGAAACTAATTACACCCTGTATATATAAACATTTTCTGCGTGTTCTAATTTTCCCATTAAAAACCCTCTTAAAAAATTATCTGTGATACCGCACTGGAATGTTGAAACGTATGTTTTAAAGAGTTACAGGTAAAAATCTGTGTGCGTAAGTAGTATAAGCTGCTTTCATTTGCAGTGAACATAATAAACAGGATTTCGATGAACAATGATCATATGATACAAAATATCATGGTAGGGACCGAGACAACACATGAAACAGGTTCCTTATGATTATGAATCACTTTGTCGAACAAAAACAGCTAAAGTAACACTGTCTGTATGATTTTTTGGTAACCCTTCCCTAGAAATGACTTCTCCGCCACTGTTATTGTGATAGAGAACATACTATTATCAATAATAATATTCGCTCTGCTATAATGATTTATAAACATTAGGTTGTTATTGTTTTATTTATATTGTCAATGTAATTTTATATAATAACCACCGCTCATACATTACCAAGCAATTCATTGTGTAGGACGGCAGTGCTCAGCAAGCCTCCGTGGCGCAATTGGCTAGCGCGTTCGGCTGTTAACCGAAAGGTTGGTGGTTCGAGCCCACCCGGGGGCGTCACTTTTTTAAAATTTTAATCATTTCCAGAATTTTGCATTTTCATAATAGTGGAGCGGATGTGGCAGCGAAAAGCAGAGGAAACTAACAATCGAATTAGAAACTTTTTATTTGCCATTCTTTCAGTATGTGTCATGAAATTATTATGAAATTTACAAGTCTCATACTCGAGGGGGTGAGGGGCGAGGTATTTAGGTACTCACAAAGTTTGCAAAAACTGTTTTTTCGGGGATAACTCGCAAAATAATGTCTCGATGAAAAAAAAATCCAATTGAAAGTTAAAGAGAATTTGAAAATACGTGATCTAAGCCAAGGGTTGTCCAAAAATATTAATTAGGTCTCGAGTTATAGGTAATTAAAGCATTATCGGAAAAAAAAATTTGCCGGTGGTTTCAGATGTTAAATCGATGATTTCTTCAGGAATGAAGGATGATAGAGACCTGAAAATGTTGGTGGATGTAGGGAAAGTGTAAAGCTTAATTATGATCAAGGTGCAGCAAGTTTTTCTTTCATTTTCCTGTATGTTTGAAATATAACTTTCTAATATTTCTCAGATAAAATTTGTTCTCTAGGCATTTTTTCTATTTTCTCCTAAAGAACATGACAAAGCAAACGCACATGCACATTAGGGAGTATGGTCAGGTCTACTAGAACATTCCAACGAAGTCCCTTGGCCAAATACCGACCCGTCATATTATTTGACACATTGTAAAATGTAAAAATATATGTTCGATCAATATTGTGTACAAAATGAAATACTTAGTTTTAAGGAATGAATTATATGATTGTTAAATAAAATATGGCGTTGGACAAGGGTAGGAAGTTGCCCACCCAATTAATTATTGAAGGCAAATCTGGAGAATTCCAAAATTTTTCCGGAAAAAATAATACGTAGGACAATTACTCCATTCAAGTCAAAGGTTTTCAATACAATAATTAGGCAGGGGTGGATTAAGACTTTGTGGGGCCTCTGGCTAAATTTTCAATTTTGAGCGGGGCCTTTTTGCAATGGCCCATTCAGCTTAATTTTTTTATTTTAGAAATCGGAAGTAGAACAATTTATAAGACAATTTCCAAATTTCGAAGTTTTTATTCGAACGTTTAAGCCTTTAAATAAATTACCAAAGTTGGATTGCTCGAAAACGGGGCGGAGCTTCGCGTAACGTCATTTTGCATATGCTGATAGGCTGACAGTCAAGATTTAATAAGCGTTTGGCGCGTGTTATTGTGTATCTATACGGAAACGGTGTTTGATTGTTAAATTATAGTTTAAAAATGAATTATTATTTGTTTGCTTATAATTGTATTGAAACATATTCTTTATAGGATTTTGCAAACAGCACAAAAAATAACTATAACTAAAAGAAAAACTTTGTGTAAAAATATTAATGAAATCTTTGCATTCTTTCGATAACCTGAATTCTGGTTATGCTAGCAAATTAAAATTCTAAAATGAATTTGTCTAATGTTTTATTTGACAATTCTCATTCTAACACTAGCATCCACACAGTTCCCTACGGCCATGCGGATTAAACTAGTATCTACATAACCCCTACGATCATGAAGATTCAGTTAAAAATGAGAACAAAGGCCTAAAATGAATTTATTTATCTACCTTGTCTTAAAAAAATTTCATTCTAATGGATATTTTCATGAACTCTATCATTCTGTTTTTTTTGGAATCGCTTAGCCTTTGAAACGTTTTTCGTCCTTATTCTGGAGCTCATCAGAAAGACATAAAGCCACTCATAAAGATGTTTCATGCAAAACCAAGACAATTTCTATGAATAAGTGTGAAATAATATTATTTGACATTGACTGATAAAAACAACCTCACCTATCTATTAGCTAACTAGTATTGGAGCCTATATACTCTCTGCATGTTTAAACATGAATTATTATTTGTTTGCTTATAATTGTATTGAAACATATTCTTTATAGGATTTTGCAAACAGCAGACAAAATAACTCTATAACTAAAAGAAAAACTTTGTGTAAAAATATTAATGAAATCTTTGCATTCTTTCGATAACCTGAATTCTGGTTATGCTAGCAAATTAAAATCCTATAAAGAATATGTTTCAATTAAATTATAGTGTTGGAAACAAACACCTTTTTTCTTCAAACGTCAGATTAACTCATGTCAGGATATTAAAGTTTGACGAATTATAATGGATTATTGACTACTATAGCAAACTCAAACACTTTCACCCTAGTGTTTATGCAAAATGACGTCACGAGTCGGCGAAGCGCTTTTTACTGAAACCCAATCTTTAACATTAAATATCTAAGGATTGGATATACTTATGAAGCTGAAATTTTAACAGCTTATCTAGATGATCGAATACTATTGAATATCATAAAAAAAATTAACAAAAAAGAATTATAACAAGCCCATTCTCGTAAAACCATAGACAGGCCAGTTAAACCCCAGATGCCCGGGGGAAAACGAGTTCAATGTTCGTAAACGAAGACAGGCGACTTACACCCCAGATGCCCGAGGGATAACGAGTTCAATATTCGTAAGATAATAGGCTACTAATTATAGTTATACATTATTTGGTACGTCTAAGATCATATAGTATGCTCTAAGATCTAATGGGTTTAAGGTTTCTTTTCTAGGCGAACGGCTTGCTTTTGTTAATTTTTATATCAGTTTCTAAAACCTGGTATAAATTTAAATAACGTGATATTCGGTTCCAAAACACTTCTATCGTAGAATATGGATTAATAAAAAAAAAAGTATTAAATGTACAGTGTGTCTCACTTAAGAGTGTGACAGCGTAATTGTTTTGTTTTTGTCTTATTTGAATTAAACTGATCTTAAAAGATAAAGGTCACCAAGGTCTACTTAAGACCACCAAATCACTTTCCATCTTTAAATGCAAGGCCATCTACGAAATTCAAAAACCCTGAATCCGAAGTTTAGTTGAATTCTAAAAAACTTGATGAAAAAAATTCTTTTGAGGCATTTAAATAAAAATTACACAGGCCTGCATGAAATTTGTGATGACGTGATTTTTGTTTGTTAAGCTCAGTTTTTATATAGAAATAACTAATTAAATACCATTGGGCTCCATCACCCACAGAATTTTTTTTCCCAAAAAAAAGAAAAAAATATTAAAAACATCTTCTTTTACATAATGGCAATGTTTTTGCTTCTGTTCCTGTCGGCCATTCAGTCCATTTAAAGGAAAACTATGAAAATTTAGAGGAATTACTTTTAGGAATACAATATAAAGATCACAACTGGGAATTGTGTGGAGATCTAAAAATTTTAGGCCTTCTCTTGGGTCAGCAGTCTGGATTTACTAAATTTCCATGTTTCCTGTGCGAGTGGGATAGCAGGAACTGAGAACAGCATTGGATAAAAAGAGACTGGCCACAAAGAAAGACTAACACCTGAAACCAAAAATGTAATTCGCGAAAGTCTTATTGACCCTAAAAAAGTTATACTTCCACCACTTCACATAAATCTTGGACTTATGAAACAATTTGTTAAGGCATTAAATAAAGAAGGAAATTGTTTTAAATATTTGTGAAACACATTTACGGCTCTGTCAGAGGCAAAATTAAAGGAGGGAATCTTTGTAGGGCCGCAGATTAGGAGCTTGATGAAAGATAAGGAAAAACATGCATGGAATGCTTTTAAAGAAGTTGTACATAAATTTCTAGGGAATTATAAAGACACAAACTATGTTGAGATCGTTGAAAATATGCTGGAAAAATTCAGGATTCTTGGTTGCAATATGAGCATAAAAATTCACTTTTTACATTCCCATTTGGACTATTTCCCGGAAAATCTTGGGTGACGTGAGTGAAGAGCAAGGTGAAAGATTTCATCAAGATATTAAAGAGGTGGAAAAAAGATACCAGGGGCGCTGGGACACAAAAATGATGGCCGATTACTGTTGGACATTGAGGAGAGATCTTCCTTTAGCTGAATATGACAGAAAAACAACAAAAAGAAGCTTTTCTGAAAAAAGAAAACGGTTTTTTGAGAAGCGTACAGAATAAACAACTATTCCAAATAGTTATAATGTCTGTATCTTGTATGTTTTTGTATTTTTCTCTTTAATATGTTATAAAACTAGCTTATAAATGAAATAAATCGTGTTTTTCTAAATTTCTTGATTTTGCTGGTTTGAAAAATAACCTTACGTGATACAAAAAAACTGAAAGCAGATTTGAAATCAGTGCTACCCAATTACCAGAAAACAGTTAAAATTTTTAAATCAACTTTGAAAATGTTATCAAATGCAGGCCTGTGTTATTTCTAAATTTACTTTTTTAAACAATTTACACAAATTAATAATAAATGCAACCAAAAGAATTAAATATTATATTCTATCAAACCTCCATCAGTCCTAATGCATGCCTCAATTCGCTTTCTGTTATTGTTCATAACTTTTCGGAGGGTTGCAGAATTTAACTAAACTTCGGATTCAGGGTTTCTGAATGATTTCGAACAAGTTTTGTTTTTTTATTAAAAAATGCCTACTATGATTTTTTGATTTTTTTCAAACAATTTAGTATCGTAGATGGCCTATCTTTTATGATCAGTTTGATTCAAATCGGAAAAACAAAAGAATTATTACGCTGTTATTACGCTCTTAACTGAGACACACTGTATATGTTATGTCGAGAAGATTTGTTGTGTAAAAGTTGATAACATTGAAAATTGCGATTTTTAGTCTTTTTGACTTTTAATAACTTTTGAATGGAAAGAAATGTTTAGATTCTGCAAAAATAATCGGAAACTTCAACTTCAAAATGCCGAAAGATTTAGAGAAATTACACGAATGGTTCCAAAGTTATAGCACGCTATGATTACTATAATTAGGTTGCCTGCTGTCAGAGACATGGTCTATAATCGCAAAAGCACGACGCGCTGCGTCGAAAACTTTCAGTTTTGAAATCGGTGTAACTTTTATATTGATGTAATTTTCAGAATTCCGTCCGCGTTGTGAAGTTAAAGCCTAGCACTTTCAGAATATTTTTTCAGAATCTAAAAATTTCTTTTCGTTCCAAAGTTATTCAAGACAAAAAGGCTAAATAAAAACGCACTTTTTCAGTGTTTGCACGTTAATAACTTTTTAAACTTAAACCTTTTCGACATAGCATATATGACTTTTTTTCTTGTTTTGACCCATACTTTACGATAGTAGTAATTTGGAATTGAAAATCGTATTATTTACAAATTGTTTATAAAATTGCGAATGGTAGTGGAGTTATCGCAAAAAATTCAAATTGTACACATCAGCGGGCGCTCGCCAACATATCAGCGAAAGTATGCAAGCGACAATCATCTGGGGAACGTTCGCACAACTGTTCGGTGAACGATCGCCAAGCCTTCCGATTTTTGCGCAAGTCGCAAATTTTTTTTTCACACCACTCGCTTTCCCCCTTTTGACTTATTATATAAATTATCTGTGAAGTGATAAGCTCGCTTTTTCCTCGGCCATTTGGGTTTAGGGTTTCCTGTCTATGGTTTAACTTTTCTTAGCACTCGCTTTCTCTCGGTCATTTGGGCTTATAGGGTTATGGTTTAAGAATTACTCTCCCTCGGTCATCTTTGTTATAGGATTATAGTTTAAGAATTACAGGGTTGGTTTTGCTTCTATCTATTGGGTTATCTGTGAAGAATCCCTGCCTACCCAACAAAAATGCTGAAATTACGCCATTGGCCACAGTCCTAACCGGACAGGATTTATTCAATGAAAATATATTCAAAATAGTGATCACTTTCGTTGAACCCCGATAGCACTATAGCCAAATTTTCACAACAAAATTATTGTTATTTCTCACTATACTTCTGTAGAACCAAAATGAGTCACTCTAGTAAATCCCGGTTTTTATTGCCAAAATGCTGTTTTGACAATAAAAACCGCGAATTACTCGAAATCTACGAGGTAGAAAATTTTTGAAAATTCAGATTCAACATACAAAAATACTTAAGGAATGATAAGTTTAGTCTTTGGAGCAGAAAATTTTGTCTTTTTATATGCCAATATTATCAACTTTTACATCATGGTAAAATTTGACAGCTTGTCATTAAGTCGAAATTTATTTTTGACTTCAGATTCGTGGTCAGCGACCCAAAAAACAAATAAAAAGGCCATAAAAAATAATCAAAAAATTTTTTTCAAAAAATCTCCTCTATAAGAGTTTATGGGGTGTAGAGAAAAACTGATGCCGTAGACATTTATTTTTGCGAAATTTAGTTTCAGCGCACCAAAATACTTAGGAAATTATGGGTTTGATCGTAAAGACAGGACATTTTTTTTGTAGACCTGTGAATTATTAATTAATTGATACTGATATTGATTACCTTCGAATTTAGTGCTAGGTGCTTCCTCTTCAGTTGACGAAAGTTTGGATTCCATGTCTTCTTCTTCTGGACTATCCATATTAGGTGAAACTATGACGTCTTCGCTAGATCTAGAGCCTACGGGTTGTTCCATTTGCATTTCCTGAACGTTACTTTGCCGATTTTTTTCATGCAATCCATGTGCTCTTGCCTCTAGTGTCGGTGGTTCATCTACTTTTGTTGGAGAAACATGCCCATCAGGTGATTCAACAATATCCGACGTTTTTTGACTAATTATTTCACTGGTAGGAGGTTCTCCTGCTCGAGGAGTATCCGTAATTTCTGAATTACTGTTCCTGGCAAAAGGTAACCCTGTATGTTGTGAATCTGTTCCCGTAACATCAGAGTTAATCGATTCTTTGTTTTGGTTAGTTGATATTGGTTCTGGTGCATGATTTTCGTCACTGGATGATTCATGTACAACATCTGTTGGTTCCCTTAGCGGGAAGGAAGAGTGCATTTGTGGTTTCTATAAAAATAAAATAATGTCTCTAGATATTTTGAGATAGATATTGAGTGTTGTGTTCAAAAGTTTTTGTGTTTGCGGAAATTAGGTCCCCAGAGGCAGCATCACATCAAAGGTCCCAGCGCCAAGGTTTATTTAACTACATTATTGTATATATTTATGTTTAAAGTAACAAGTACCTAGTACTTACGTTTTCATCATTCTGTATATTTTCGGACATTCCTATCATTTGATCATTCGAATCGACATTAATACTGTGAGACTGCGGATCCCCTTGCATGGGATTAGATGAACCAATATTTTCGTACAAGTTCTGTTGTGGTTCCACTTCAGAAACGACCTGAAATAAAATATCTGTTGTTAATTTTTTGTTACGAGGATAGTAAAGATGATATAGTAATCATGAGTACTTCCGACCAAGTCTGATTTTCTGTCATTATTCAATCTATGAAAATTATCTATTCATCATTTCTTAACATACAACAAGATATATTCATATTCAAGTCAAGCTAGTTGTTGAACTTACACCTTCTGTGCCTTCTATATTTTGAGAGACTCCTGTGGTGGCTTCATCGGTTTCAGTATTTTCTCTAAAATGTTGCGAATAAAGTTGATGACCTGTTTCTATTTTGCCGCCCTTATTTTTAGTCTTCTCCTTCAGTCTAATAGTACTAAGCGTATCATTTTCATCTGCATTGATTTCAGTTTTCTTTTCATTTTCAAACTGAAATGAGAAAGATGTAATAGCTTAAGTGATGATATTATAGGTATACTTAGTTTTTTTATGAGAAGTTAATAAGTTGTTAAGTTAAACAAATATGTTTTGAGCTACCTCACTATTTACATCTTCAGGTTTCTGCAACGACTTTTTTATATCGGTAGATGTTTCTACTGGCCTTAAATTATTTATGGTTGGTGACTCGTTTTCTTCTAAGATAGCATCATCCATCTGTTAACCAATATGAAATTAGTTACTATTATTGTTTATTAAGAAAGAGAAGATATTATACAGGGTATTTCAGAGGCATTTGGTTTGTTTTTTACAACATACCTATGCATTTATAATTTTTCTGTAAGTGTTCTGTTTATTGGCTGCATAAATATTTTTGCGATTTTTTGTAGTAAACTTATTCTGTTTTTATTTTTAACTTAAAACAATTTATGTTATATACACCAATAAAAATCATTGTTTTGTATAGCGCATTGCATTGTTTAAATGTGCTTTTAAAGAATTGCTAGCAGTGGTTATTTTATCTAGGAAAAGATGAGAGAACATGGTGGAAAAATGGAAGAAGGTAGGGAGTATATGATGGGGGAATATATGATGGAATGAAAGGTAGGGGATTCACGTGAATATAGCATAATCTAAAAATTAAATGATTGTGTAAATAAGGTATCGGAATATACCATATGAAATTGTTAATGAGCTATTTCAGTACAATTTTTTTATCGCATTAATGGCAAGATTAAAATAATAGCACCATTTAAAAAAAAGCCCTACAGCATTTTTTCACAAAGGAAAAAATAAAAATGTGAAATTTAACGCCCTTTTTAAACACTGATTTCGATGAAGTCACAATGACCATTTTAATTACTTCCACATCCACGTGGTAGAAGTATATCCACGAGTGGAAGTATAGTACCTAATCGTAAAATTTCTTTTTGCAATGTTGATGTTTTTACTGTACAATATTCTTTTACCCTCCTAAAGAGGAGAAGAAAACTGCGACTTCAAACGGTAAAGGTAGAAAAGAAAGTACGTAGGACATTGAACATTTTCTGTTGTGAAGACAGAAGTCGAGTATCACTTCGTCACTTGTCAAATTATCGTAATCATTTGAGCTAACATTTATAGCTTAAATGTACTGTACAGTTTAAGTTACAGTGACGTTATCGACAGGCGCGCGCGTAGTATAAATAAATATTTTTTTCTAAAACTGCAAAAATTTTATACGAAATCTGATAGCTGAAAATACGTTGTAATATCTGAATTTTCAAATAAATAAACTTAGTGTAAGATTTAACTACCTCCTGAAAGGACCCATTATTGTTATATTTACATAAATAAAGAATATAATTAATTCCATTTACCTTTTCGTCGGCAACTTCTTGAAGTTCTGATTTTGCTTGATCTGGTGAAGAAGATTCCTCAGTTTTCGTTTGTCCAATGCGGGTTTCAGTAGGCACTCCTACGATGTTCTCTGGTGGCTGCTCTCCTAGACTGATGTATGGAGTATCTTCAATTACTGGTGGATTTAATATCTGCGGCATGTTGAGATCTATGCTATTCGGATCTATGGGGTAAGGTGGCAAAATTTCATCTTCCATACTACTATAACTAGTCCTTTCTTTGTCGTTTGATTTTGTGGCGTGCTTTGGACCATTTGAAGGCTAGCAAACGAAAAATGATAAGTAGAATTAGTTAATTAGGTCATATACAGCACGAACTCCTATTAAATTGTACGAATACGAATATCCTCAAGTGAGACTATTTCAGTTAACCAACAAGCAAAAAACTTTTCGCGACAAATAAAGAAAAACATGTTGTAAGTATATTGAATAAGAGTTGAATAAAGAATAAGAACTAGTAAAACTAAAACCTTGTGGAGAGATTTGGACGATTTAGATATTTATTCAAAAAAACAAAAACAAAGATGTACCCCTAAATTTATCAAACGAGAATGATATTAACAACTTTTTTATAAAATTAACTAAAATTTTAAAAAAGTACATGAAACATACTGGAAACTAAATCATATTATTCAAATAATATAAAAACTACCCTTGAGCACAAATTTGAACTTAAATTAACAAATAATGAAAACATTTCAAAAATAATTCAATCAATGTCAAGTAATGCCTTGGGTTACTATAAAATAAATTTAACAATGCTAAAATACTGCTGCCCTTTTATTGTTCCTCTTATTACACATCTAATAAACTGCTGTTTTTTAACCAATACATTTCCACATACGTGGAAAATTGCTGTAGTATTTTTGGTATATAATTGGTATTTTGTCTCCTTTATTCATGTTACTTGAGAGGGTGGTTTCGGACCAAATTAAAGAACATTTGGAGATTTACGAAATTTTGCCACAATTTCAATCTGGCATTTTGAGCTCGGCGGATGAAAATAAATTAACGGCCTTGCTATTATTAGACTGTTCCAAAGCCTTTGACTGTATAAATCATGAAATTTTATTAAGTATAATGGGGTTCATTCGGATCTACACACAAAACATAGGAGACAAATTGTAAAATTTAATAATAATTATAATTTATCCCTTGAGAGTAACTTGGATCGGGGGTACCACAGGGGTCAATTTTAGGGCCTTTGATATTTTCTGTTTATACAAATCAACTGCACAGAGTACTTACTACAAATCAAATACTCACGTTATTAAAGATTTTACCAATGACTTCTTCAATGTCCTTGTTTGTCAAGGATTTTCCACCTTGTTGAAGCTTTTTTCTAAGCGCCTCCTCTAGATTTGTATTTAATTGATCTGTGAGTCTTTCTGTATGCGGCGCAACTAGTTTTTTATAACCTGAAGAAAACTGGGGACGCCGATTCGATTTCGTCGTGATCCATACAACAACTGTATCAATGTCCGAGGTATCTGGGATACCTAGAAGTTTGCAAATAACTTCTTTTAATGAGCCTGACTTCAATGTAGCTATTGTGTATACGCGCTTCATATTCTTCACTTCGGTATCATCAAAGCGGTTGTTAAGAATTACCCTTGCGTCACCTCCCGTTTTCGCTTCATTATTATTTTCTATGGGTGAACCTACTACACCGTCATTTGTGCTAGGTGTAGTTGAGATGGCCGAGCCTACTACACCTTCACTTGTAATTGAAATAGGAGTAATTGGAGACTCTGTTATGGTAGCCATTTCTTCGGGTGTACAAAAAGATGTGCAGTGTTTGCAAGTGCTTGGGAAACGGTTGCACCGTGTTAAACAATTGCTACAAAGTCTTTTATTCAGTTCGCTTTGTAAGTCCCGTCTTTTTACAATTATAGGCTCTTTGGCGCCAACGATGTCATCTGAATTTGTGCTGTGTATTGATCCAACTCTGTAATTTTCCCCTCTGAAAAAAGACAATAGACAATATAAATGACATTAGCAATAATGATATTATGTGCGAATTATCTACAATATTTTTAATATCACTGAATAAAATTTAAGGAAAAAAGTTGGATAATTCAGACAATTATGTTGAAAAAAAAACTGTTTATTCTTTGAATAAATTTTCCAATGTAAAACAGTTTGCTGTATGTATTTGTATTCACCTAGAGAACCTGCTTATTCTACTATAGTAAGAGCAATCCTAGGAAACACACCTACGTTCATAATGTCCGAGCACACTTTTTAAATAACATCTTTTTAAGTACAGTCAACTTAAAAGTGTCACGGTTTTACACGTTTCAGACGACTCTACAAACATTTAACGTTAGTAAATGGGAAACGATTATTTTTACTTTTTAATGTGCTTAAATTTCTACGTTTAGAAATTACGCTTGATGAATGTTTTTAATTCACTTAAATTAAATCTGGAACAGAAAGTTTAAGAAACGTGCTTATCAACGACTCTATTGGGTTTGCGTTTGGGTTCCTTCGTGTTGGAATTTAGGACTGGTATTAGCGATAGTTGAGAGTTAAGTGGTGAAAACTTCTCAACAGTAATGTCACTCTTCAGTTTTTCAGATATAGTGAGAGAAAACATTATCTTTCCATTGCTTAGCCCGTTTCGTTGTTATTTGCGTTCCCAGTAGTTGCGCTTCTTCTAGGAGCTACGCTTTATTATGACATTGTTTTAAATATGTTGATGACGTTTTTATAAATATATTACCACCAAAACGAACATGGTAATACTTTACCAAAAAAAAAAAAAAACAAGTCGTTATATTACTATTGTGGCGATGAACCCGAAATGATACGTATATAATACATGATCATTTTAAATTCATTAAATTATTTAACCCATATTAAACATTTACCTGGAACGCGATTAACACTTGTAGAAACCAATGATTTGCCCCCCTATTTAAATGAACGTATATTATACCTACATGTCAACGGTACATGTTCTGAAACAATGTAAGTGTTATAGTTATGCTCAATCACTAAGTGTTAATAGTAAGAACGCAAAAGTAGGTACATATGCGAAATTATCAATACTAAGTATCCCAAGCATTTCTTAGTATACGGTTAGTAGAGTAGAAAACAAATTTCCTGAATTTGGAAATGCCTCAGATATTCCTAAATCTGGTAGGTTGATGAAACAAAGTGTACTTATTGAAAAGTGTGCTTTGATTACGTAATTTAATCATTTTATTTTGTTCTTGTGTTCCTCGAGCTAATTTCTTTAACTTATTTATTTAAACTGCCTCGACATAATAATTTTTCAAATAGGGAAATGAGGGATATGATATGTGCAAAAATTTTAGCGGACGTGCTGCAACGTTTTAATATCCAAACAGAATACAGCCAGACCATAAGATTTTCAAAAATCTGTTTCGTCGTTCGAGAAAAACGGGTTAATTTCTCCGTAAAAATGATGTAGGACGACCGAAACGAATTACTCCAGATCAAGAACTAGTACGTATAGATGAAGATCCTTAAGTCAGCTCAACTCGCTTATCAGCGGCAACAGTGGTGAGTAAACAACCTGTTCTAAATAAAGAGTCGTACGCAAAGAACGCTTCTACCCATATCACTTACTTCGAAGGGATCTTCCACAAAGGCTACAATTTTGTCAATTTGTTTTAAATAAACACAGCTGGGATCGAAATTTTGTTAAGAACATTTTATTTACCAACGAACTGGAGAAATACCTATTACTGGGAAGTAGAAAATCCTCATCGCGTTAAAGAAAGGCATTTTCAGCTCGAATTTAAGATTAACGTTTGGTGTGGTATTATCGGTGATCAGTTATTGGGACCATTTGTCCTTCGTCCAAATTTAAATGGACAGTCTTATCTGTTTTTAATTCAAAATACACTTGCTGATGTATTACGTGTTTTCATGCTAGACATACGGAACATACGGTTTATGCAAGATGGAGGTCCCCCTCATTTCTCCATTGAAGTCAGGAATTATCTTGATGAGACTTTTCCACGCAGATGGATCGGTGAGTTTGCATGACCAAGCAGTCCTGATTATAATCCTTTGGATAGTTATGTGTGGGGACATATGAAGTCCTTAGTCTATGCAAATACTATCAATCAATTCAAGAGAAGAACTGTGGGACCAGAGCCGGATTATCCATAAGGCAAATAGGCAGCTGCCTAGGGGGCGCCGACGGCTTGTGGGGCACCGGCGACGAATGAAAGAAACAAATTTTCATACTTGAAAATTATCAACAAAAAATAAACATTTTCTTAAAAGCTATTATCATTTCTTTTCTGTTTGGTAGATTTGGGTCGAATGCCGGACCACTTTAAATAGAATCCGTGTTGTTCGACTTTTTTTTTTAACCCGCTGTATCACAAATTTTCATCGGTCTGTGTGAAACTTTGTAGAAATTAACCTTAAACACAATATAACAATACTGTAGATCGACATTTGTCGAAACTTGAAACTCCCTCGATACTTTTTTCCTGAGAAACACAGAAAACGTGGAATTTTTCGGCTATTTGTTTACATTAAAATAAATGTAAACACTGAATGTTTTTCTGCATTTTCTTCAATCATATGACAAAGCTAGAGTCTAGGGAATCGTTTGAGCCCAAAAATGGATCGTATTTGTTCACATCCGGCTGAGTAATGGCAATTCATGTAAACAAAAACGATTGATTTTCGTTGATTTCGAGAGTGAATTTTTTTTGGATATTATTTTTTATTTCGAAACCAAATAATTGACTATACGCTCATATTTTTTATTTCTTATTTTGATGAACATTTTTTTCAGAAATATTTTTTCTTGAATTTTCAAGATTTCTCTAGGTTCCGAGCGCTCAGCGAACAGCGACTTATTGCACGCGGCACTTCAATCATCATGACTTAATTAGTGCGTTTAATTACTTTCGCATCCACATAGTGGAGTGGAAGTATAGTAATCGTAAAAAAATTCAAACATTTTTCTTGTTAAAATAGATTTAGAATGTCATGAAACGCCGAGATTTTAAACATGAGCGAAAAGAAATTATGTCTGTCGTCTGCAACTTTTTTTTTTACTAATATTATAAATAGTTTCGCCAGTAAGAAATCCAGAAAAAGTACATAATAGTTATTTATGATACAAGTGGTAAAAACGATGTTTCATTTAAAAAATATTTGTTTTTATTGTTTTGTCCCCACTCACAAAATAAAATAGATTTTTTTAACATTTAATCATAAATAACTATTATATCTACTTGTTTAACTTTTTCCATTTAATGTTTTTTTTTCGTGTGTTTGTGTTGACTGTATATTGTTTTTATATTATATTATTTTATATTGTAAATAAATACTTCAATAACATTTTAAAAGTTTTGTAGCAGGAGGGGGGCGGGGGGCGCCATAATATAGTTGCCTATGGGCGAAAAAAGTTGTAATCCAACACTGCCTGGGACAAAATGCAAAACGGGACAGGACAATGTATTTTTCAATGTAAGAAAATCATTTATGAAAAGAATTAGAAAAGGCATAGAAGTAGGTCGAGACCATATCGAAAATTTACTCTAAGTTGCAGGTATGGGGTTTTTGCATGGGGGGAAAGTTTATACAATAAATACTAATGTCATTAAGTCAACTTTTATGTTATTTTTTGGAAAGTGAAAAAGACTTTCCGCTGTTATTACGATTTTGTTTTCCCTAACGTTTTGTACATTTTTCAATAAATACACTTTGTTTCATTAAATTTGAATCTGTCTTTCAAAAAATTAATCAAATGTGTAAGGGCAATTTCCTCGAAAACGGTTGGAGTTATCAAGTTGTACCAAGTGTACCTTTTATACATGAAAATAATAATAATAATAACAATAATAATAATAACACGTCTTTATTATTTTTGATCTTAAACAAAAATACAATCTATTATTGATTTTATAAAATAAACAATGAAAAATAAATGGCGAAGTTAAGCAGTCATAATTCATAAGAAATCATGAACGCTTTTCTTACACTTAACCATATATTCTGTTTGAAGCGTACAGACTCGGTCCCTCCTGTATCTTGCAGGTACACAAGAGAGGCGAAATCTGCACACTTCGAACAGAATAGAAAATTATAATCTATAATAATTTCAACATGAATACAAAAAAAAGCCAAGGCTGCAAGAATGAGATTTAAAGAAAAATGTTTTCTTTTTCTTTCTTTTTCATTATTACAATATTATTCTATACAAAGGGCTACAATAATCCTGTACATTGACGTTCGAGCAAATATGATTTATATATCTTTTTGAACCTAGTAATGCTGTTCCTTTTTAGCTGATTATTCAAACCATTATATGTTTTACAAATTTGGTAACTAAATGATCTCTTAAACAGTTCAGTACGGTGTTGGGGTGGAGTAAGAAGACCCTTAAATCTAATATTTAATGTGTGCACATCAGTTCGAAATTTAATTTTTTGATAAAGATATATAGGAGTTTTGTTTAATATAATTCCATGAAAAAGACAAGCTGTGTGATGCAATCTTCTGTTGTACATGTTAAGCCATTTTACCTCCTTGAGTTTATGAGAAATTCTCTGATTTCGGTAAATTCCATAGATGAGTCTAAGACAAGAATTTTGTAATTTCTGAATTTTCCTTGCATACAGTGTATTTATACAAGGGCCATATAAACAGTCTGCATAATTTAATATAGATAAAACCAAAGTTTCACAGAGGAGAACTTTGGTTTTATGTGGGAGGTAATGGCGATTACCATATATTAATTTTAATATGGAGTAACCTTTTTGTAGCATTTTATTTACATGGGCCTCAAATCTTAAATCACAGTCTAATATAACTCCTAAACTTTTTGCCTTGTCTACTTTTACCAAGGAATCATTACCAATTTTAATATTTGTATGTTCTTTAATATTACTTCGCTGGTTCTTTGGACCAAAAATTATAATATTAGATTTAATGGGATTAATGACAAGACAATGATCATTTGCAATTTTTACAAAATTTTGAAGATCTTCATTAACAAATGAACAGGCGATATCAGCATCAGAGGGCCTGAAAGAATAGTAGAGTTGAGTGTCATCTGCATATAAAAGTACTTTGCAGTAATTTAAGTGATTAATAAAATTGCTTGTATATATAGTAAATAGCAATGGACCGAGGATTGACCCTTGGGGAACACCAGATCTTAGGGTTAGGTAATTTGAAATATTATTATTTAATTTTACACGTTGTTCCCGATTTTTTAAGTAGGCATTAAATAATTGTATTGTATTACGCTCTCATCAGATTTTCTGGTCAGAAGTACCACGAATATTAAAAAAAATCATCAGATACAGGTCCTGCATCGCCCTCTATGATCTAACGTGATGTAGTACATAAATTCTTGTTTCCTAGAACAAAAAGTTCCTCTAGCTAATTTGGCGAAGATCGGTTGGGTTATTGCAAAAAAAAACGAAAATATAATTTGAATTTTGACACCCTGTATCTTTTTCCATGGCAACATTTTACTAAAGCATATTTAGTTATATCTTCATATTTCAGCCCAAGGAATCTACTCCTGCATTATGGCCTATTATTAATGGTCCGCCCTGTATATTACTAGGTACCCTTTTCACTTTAAAATACGAGAGAACAAAGTGGGAATAACCTTTTGGTTCCAAAGCAGAAAAAAGGCTACCCTGTATAAATCAGTCAGGCACAATATTATCGCTTTGAATGTTGAAAAGACACATTGAAGTACTGGAGGCAAATTTCAAATAGCTACAACCCAACAGAGTCTTTGTGATTGCTATGCTGCCCGCTTTATCATAATGGGTAATTATTTAAAAAACCTTTATTTCCGCAATGAAATAGTGTTTGTTTCCTAATGGTCAGTGACGGAGTTGAAAATACATAAATCTGCAAACCACCTTTGATCATGTCAGTGAATAACATATTCGAGAGCGCTTAAATCCGGATCTCCGACAGCATTGTATTCCTTTGATAAATGACGCTATGAAACTGAGGATTATTTACTTATTTTTCGGAATATGAGATCACTCGGCTACTTTATAAAACGATTTAATATATTCTTCTTCAGATAAACGCGCAAAAATGAAGGCAGATACTCCACAGATTTTGTTCTATTCTTCCACCTTTCACAATGCGTATAGGCATTAGGCGGCACCTTTTTAGCATTCATGTGTAGAATTCTGTGTGTTGGCGAGACATCTAGACTATTAGAAATTAGACTGAGTGTATACATATAAATAATGTAAAAATGTTATACCAAGACAACAAGATTGGTTCCGTTTCAATTTCTAGGTTGATTTTAGGAACACAATTTTGAAATTTTGGCATATTATTTGTGACACAAGAAACTATATTTTGCACTTATTAAGTGAAAAATATCACTTCCAGTCCAACAAGAAGTAGCAACAACTTTTGATTTTTAAATAGCAATCTATATATATTTTTACATATTTAGATTCTACATGAAATTCTTGTTACAACGATGTATCATAACTATTTTTTTTCCAAATGGCGTCATAAATTCGAAAAAGCTAACTTGAAAAACAATTTTTTAGAAAAACATAAAAGCAAATGAATTTTTTCAATTTTTTTAAAATGGTAGCCATACTTTTCTACTTGCACCAATTAACCTTTTATTTGATTACACTGAAATTAATGGATTTGTGCAGATGCTATTCTTCAGTTATTTAAAGACATTGTATTTACTAATGTATGTATTAAATTTTACAAGCGTGCTATGACAAAATGACACTTATTTTCAAACATTTGCCCAAGCTATTATTTGATAAAGATTATGTAGTGTCTTTTAATTTGCTTGTGATTTATTTGCTAATATGACTATTTGAATGTTTTAAAAAATACAAAATGACGGTACTTATTTACCCAAAATGAAAAGGTGGACATATTACTTATTTGTGGGGAATCTAAAACAAATGCATCAAGCTGAAAGCTTATATGCAAGGCGGCATCCTGGAAGGCATCACCCTTGTAGAAAATATTTTAAGATTTTAGAAGAAAAACTTAGAGCCCAGCTAAATGAAAACGAACAAAATACCTTTAGGTATGCTTTAGCATCCGCGAAAATTAATAAAAATGCAAGATGGTCTGCCAGATCACCTCACCTAACCTCTATGGATTCTTTCCTGTGGGGGTACGTCAAAGAACGAGATTATTCACGACCTTCAAGAAACCTTCAGGAGTTGGAAATCAAAATTCACCAACCATCAGTAGGGCTCAAAAATGTACTGAAGTTGAAATCTTATAAATAATTATTAATAAATTCTGTAAATTCTATTTAATCTAAATAATAATGTATTTTTTAAACAATATCAATTGGTAAATGTAGCATCTACAGAAATCCAATGCCAGTGTAAATTAGTACCCAAACAAGACGTATTGTACATCAAATAAAAGGTTAATGTTTTGGGCTTTTTTGGTGCAAGTGAAAAAATATGGCAACAGTTTTAAAAAATTGAATAAAATTCATTTGCCTTTTATATTTTTCCAAAAAAAAATGTTTTTTTATTCAAAATAGCAATTTTTGCACGAAATGCAAAAATACAAATGAAGGTGAAACATCAGATTCAAGGCCAACTGGGTGAAATTTTTGAAAATACAGTCTTGCAATTGCCAATTTAGCTTTTTTACTTTTTCGAATTTATGACACTTTTTGGAAAAAAATTACCTAGTTGTGGTACACCGTTGTAACGAAAATTTCATGTACAATTTAAATAGGACAAAAGTGTTAAGTTTGAGTTTGATAATGAATATAACGATTTGAAAATTGCGATATTATTATTACAAAATTATTGATACTTTGAGAGTGTCTTTGGGAGTTTCTTAACATTAATTTCCATGGTCTTAAAAAGACATTATACGAAAAAGCAATCGCTGTTCGATATTTTCATAGAATCTTTTACTTTTTTATTTTAAGTGCCTAATGTAAAACGTCTAAATCACTTCCGTGATAATAACCTTATGAATGTATAAAACACTTAAATTAAGGTTTCACCACCATAACGTTATTAATTCATATTCCTTAAATCAAAGTCGTGTATGTTTTTATATTCAAATAATCAAAAATACACGTGAAAATCGTTTACGGTATGCTTTTAAAATACATCGTAAATATTTGTCTAAAAATTTCTCCCTTATGTGTTCTATTTAGCAAAGTGATCCATCCAAAGCGATCGTTTTTTGTTTAACGCGGCATGTTAATTTTGTGAATCGACAGTGTTTTGTTTTGGTTTTGACGTGTCGTCGTGTTAATAATATTTAGATATTTTAACGTGTTTTTACCTTAATTATATTTAACACTTATTGAAATAATTTAAACTATGTGACAGTGTATAAATTCCTTCATATTTTGACTTGCAAACTTTAAAGGTATGTAATAATATTAACTGCTTTCTGTAATCTGTATATTGTAACTACTTTGGAGAATTTAACCTAGAATTTCAGTCTTACACTCTTTATTTTGTGAATCGCTCATATTTGAACGTTACAATTATATATTTTGTGAGATTAAATGATTAAAATTGTAAATCTTATATTTAAAACGGAACAGATTCATTAGTTATTAGTAAATAAGTCAATCCTAATTAAATACTCACAGCCGTCTACACGGGTGTATTACTTATTATGTTTTAGTAATTGTTCCATATACCGGGAGTCCAGTTAGTGTCGGAAGATTGTGCAAAAACGGCTAACTTTACAAAAAACTTTCTTAAAAAAACTTTCAATGTTTCGTCTCTGCTACAACGTAAAATTATTTTCAATTACACAAGGTGTCACAAAAACGAGTTATACAAGAAATTGTGATTTTTTAAAATGGAATACCTTGTATTTTTTTGGCGCCAGCTAAGCCTCCAAGAGGTCTATATTACGCTATAAAATATTTTGCCAATTGGATGCAGCGTTGCCAAGTTATGATTTTTTTTCCTGTCCTCTTGGCAATTTACAACCATTTTTTTGACTGCCATATCTCCTCGATTTATTAATTGATTTTTCTAAAAATGTAGGACGTTATTTAATAATGATGTATTTGTTGAAAAATATTTTTGAAATAAATTATTATTGTACCGGATGTCCAAAATATTTGATTATATTTCTTGATATTTAATTATTATTTTTCTCAATTTTTTTAAACGGAACGCCTATAATTTTTTTACATGGATGAGTAAAGCGTACAATTCCTCACATTTTAATATCATACACTTTATTTTTATTTCAAATAATTTTTGTGTAAATTGAGCTTCTCATTATTTTAGCATTAAAATCTAGTACGGCTGTGGTCTATTATTTTATATTTGCCTATAAATTTTTTACACGGATTAATAACAAACTCATACAATTTCTCACATTTGGATATCATATAGTTTCTTTTAATAATTATGAACGGCTTTTGAGAAATATTTCTTTTCACGATATTGAAACTAACCTAACAATTGCTCAAAACGTCCACTTTAGTTTGATCCACACAACACTGAAGTCTCGTGGTAAATGAAGGTCTTATATTGTATAACATCAACATTTATACGATTGAAACACTGACGAATTCGTTCCATCATATCTCCTCGAGTCGTTGGCTCTACTTTATAAACGTCTGACTTCACAAATCCCGAAAGGAAAAAAATCTATTGATGTCAGGTCGGGTGACCTGGGCGGCCATGCAATTGGACCTAACATAATTTAATAAAATAATAAATTAGATATAACTTAACAAATTATTAAAATCTCAGACCTCCTCTTCCTATCCACCTGTCAGGAAACTAGTTACTAATGGCCCGACGAACATTTCTATTAAAATGTGGTGGTGTACCATCAAGTTGTATCCACATATTATTTGTAATATAATCAGGAATATACTCGATCATTTGTGGAAACGTATTTTGCATAAAATCCAAGAAGACTGCTCCATTCACATTTCCCTAAAAAAGTGAGGACCAATAACATAATCATGTACAATTCCTCTCCAAAAATTTAAACTCTAGATGTGCTGGTAATGAATTTTTTGTACAACATGGCCAACATGAAGGTTTTCTCTGCCATAATAATGAAAATTGTGCCTATTCACAAATCCATTGTGATGAAATGTTGATTCATCCGTGAACAAGAAAAAATTGAAAAATCCCTCATTTTCTCCTATTTGGTTTTGAACCCACTAGCAAAAATTTAATCCATTTAAATCAACATCCAAAAGTTATTTTTACTTATTTTTACCAAGACATAGGGAAACACTGACCTCTAAATACCTACTTAACTCCTGAACACTTGCCGTAGAATTTTCGATTACCTAAGTAATAGCCAGTTCATTTTCTTCACTTAATACATTTCGTCATCTCGCCTTCTTTTCATATGAAACACATCCATACGTTCAAAACGTTCCTTCAAATTTTCTAGAGACCTCACATCATCATCACCTTCTATCGGAATATTTTATACCATACACTCTTGATGCCAATAAGCAATTTCCATTAGATTTACCAATAACGTACACCATAGATATCAAATCTTGTTGACAATAATTATAATTCATATTTTTAAGTATTACTTAACAATATGAATTCCACTTAATCATAATAATCTTAAACACTTTACAGAAATGTCATAAAGTGAAAACCAAACGCAAAAGAAAAGACCAAAGCCATGCTAGATTTTAGTGCTAAAATAAAGCGCACCTCAATTTACGCAAAAAACATTTGAAATAATCATATCTCAAAAACCGTTTGAAATAATATGATACTAAAATGTGACGAATTGTATGCTTTATTTATTCATGTAAATAAATTATAGGCATTTCATTTAAAAAAATTGAGAAAAATAATAATTAAATATCAAGAAATATAAACAAATATTTTGGACACCCGGTACCACAATAATTTATTTCAAAAACATTTTTGAGTAAATATTATTGCTAAATAACATCGTACGTTTTTAGAAAAAATAATTAATAAATCACGAAGATATGGTAGTTAAAAAAGTATATATAAATTGCCAAAAAAAGAGGAAATAATCATAACTTACCAACGCCGCGCCGCATCCGATTGGCAAAATATTTTAGAGTGTAATACAGGACCCTTGGAAGCTTAACTGGCGGCAAAAAAAATATAGGGTGTTCTATTTTAAAACATCATACCTTCTTGTGTAACTCGTTTTTGTGACACTGAAAATAATTTTACGTAGTAGTAGAGATGAAACGTTGAAAGTATTGTTAAGACAGTTTTTTTGTAAAGTTAGCCGTTTTTGCACAATCTTCCGACGACACTGGACACCCGGTATAATGTCTACTTCTTTTGTTAAAAAATTACGGTTCTTGTGTATAATCTTCAAGGATCGAATTCAAATGTGTCTCATTATCATTAATCACAACTTTCACATTGTAATATAGTCTTTACTCAATTAACAAAACATTTTTGTTTTAACAAGACCAAAAGGAAACTTACGGAAGCGTACTGAGGCCACGGCGAAAAAAAAAAAAATTAAGTTGAAATTTCAACATAGTAAGTTGAATTGAAACATATTCTTTATAGGATTTTGCAAACAGCAGAAAAAACAACTATCTGTAACTAAAAGAAAAAAAACTTTGTGTAAAAATGTTAATGAAATATTTGCATTCTTACGATAACCTGAATTCTGGTTATGCTAGCAAATCGAAAGAATGCAAAGATTTCATTAATATTTTTAAAGAAAGTTTTACTTTTTGTTATAGATAGTTATTTTTTCTGCTGTTTGCAAAATCCTATAAAGAATATGTTTCAATACAATTATAAGCAAACAAATAATAAATCATTTTTAAACATAACAAGTTGAAATTTCGACTTATTACCTTGAAATTTCTACTTAATATGTTGATATTTCAACTTATTATCTTGAAATTTTAACTTATTAAGTTAAAATTTCGACTTATTAAGTTGAAATTTCAAGATCATAAGTGGAAATTTCGACTTACTTCACATTCACGTAGTGGATTGGGAAGTATAGTAATCGTAAAAACAATTTCAACATTTTTTTGCTTGAAATAGTTTTAGAATGCCATGGAACATCGAGATTTTAAATTTGGGAGAAAAAAATGTTCTGTCTGTCAGTCTGACTGTCTGTAACTTTTTTTTGTCCGCACGTTTTCTCCGGAACGGTTTAAGATATTGACTTGAAATTTTGTACACGTATATATTATAACGAGATTTGGAACTGAATTGTTTTTTAAACATATCCTGTGAAGGGTTGGGGGGTAAATAGGGGTAAATAGGTGGAAATAAGTAAAGCAAGCTGGTAAGAGAACAGAAACTTGAAATTTGGTGTATGTACTAGAAGCCAAGGCCTCAAAATTTTTTATAATAGTTTCCATCTCCCCACTACCTCCTACTCCATTATTAAAGGGGTTGATAAAAAATTGAGATATTCACTTGAAATTTGGTATACGTATATATTATATTGACATCAGGAACTAGATTATATTTTGGGATTTTTTCCGTTAAATTAGGGGTAAATAGGGGAAAATAAGTAAAGCAAGCTAGTAAGAACACAGAAACTTGGGATTTGGTGTATATACTAGAAACCAAGGCATCAGATTTCTTTCTAATATTCTTTAACCCCCCCACCCCCACCACCTCCACTCCATTATTAGAGAGATCGATAACATAAAAGTGAGATATTCACTTGAAACTTAGTACACGTATGTATAGCAATGAGATCTGATTGAGATGATTCCGTTGAAGGGGTGGGAGGTAGTAGGTTGTGAATAGAGCAAAATAAGTTAACCAAGCTAGAAACTTCATTTTTAACGCATATGGTAGAAACCAATGCCTCAAATTTTTCTATGACATCTGCCCCAAATATTAAAATTCTATGACCAATAATGTCCACATACTAGAGCGCAAATATAGTCAAAATGTTTCCTTTAAAATGACTTGGACGAGAAATCTGGATGTGGAAATAGTGATTCCTTAGGCAGCGGTTTTATCTTGAAATTTCAACGTAATAAGTCAAAATTTCAACTTATTATCTTGAAATTTCAACTTAATAAGTTAAAATTTTGACTTGATATGTTGAAATTTCAACTTAATTTTTTTTCGCCGTGGCTTCAGTACGCTTCCCTAGAAACCAGATTAAACAAGTGGCATATAACTAGCAGTGTTCAATAAGGTCTAACATTTTAAGACCCGTTATAACATTTTTTTTTCTTTTCTTTTAAAGTGAATCTGGAACTCTGTGTTGTGTTATTCAAATTGTGCTACCAGGGGATGAGCCGCCAAAGGGTAAGGAGTTAAAGGTATTTTAATTTATCAATTTATATTTAACAATTTTTACTGATATCGCCACATTTTGTTGCAGGTAGGTTCAGAACGGGATGGCACTTGATGGAAACGTCATAGATAAAAGGTAAGACATTTACTTTAAAATATATGTATATCGGACACACAAAATAGACACGCAAAATAAGAGGATATTGACCCAGTAAACCAAACTAGATCTGTTATTATCTTCAGAATTTCATAGTGTCGATGCTGTTGATAGCTCATAACAAAAAAAATTCGTCGTTAGTTTATAATTTTTAATTACCGTTTCTTCAAGACGGTTCATTTCTTTTCAATAAAAAAATATAGCAAGTTTAGTTCTCGAATAATAAGCACTTCACGAAAAAAATGTACGTAATCAAAATTTAATCATTCCGAGGAGGGAATACATTAATGCTAAAATTAGTCACCCCCCCCCCCCTCTGTGTAAGTCGAACGGGGAGTAACTTTGAAATCTTAAATAGGAACCCCTATTTTTTATTGCATATTCGGCTTGTACGGCTAAAAATACGTAGGATTTGTCTGAGACATTTTTTTCGATTCGTTATAGGTGGCGCAGTAATTGACGAAATTCATTTTTTTCTATTTCTCCTACTGAGAACCTGTGCAATACTTTGCAATAGAAAATACCACATTTTCATTGTAAATCATAAAAATTCGTCGTCAAAAAAGCTTATTCATTTTGCAAATTGCGAATAACTCAGAAATTCCTACCTGTAGAAATGTAAATAGCTGGTGAAAAAAATTACTTTTAATGTAACCAAGGAACAACAATGTGGACGTAGTAGTTCTTTTCGGGATGCTTGATTAACGTGAGTCTCCTCGCCTCTCACCCCTCAAGGTGTGAGTCCCTTTGCCCCTCACTTACCAGAGTGCTTGAGTCCCTTCCGCTCATTATCTTTCAATTAAAGTAAGTGCTCAAAATGGTGGCCCCCGACATAAATGCTCTTATTAATCCGCATTTGAAATGACTGTACATAACTGAGAAGTGTGTCGGCTTGAATTTCTACACAAGCATTTCTGATTCGCTCAATCATATTCCCAAGTGTTGTTGGTACTTGTTTATAAACTTTGTTTTTGAGCTAGCCCCACAAGAGAAATGTGGCGAAGTAAGATCTGGTGATCTAGCTGGGCAATTTACCGGACCAGCTCTATCGATCCAGCGACCATTGAAGTCACGATTAAGTACTTCACGTGCTACCACCGAATAGTGTGATGGACAATCATCATGTTGCAACCACCTGTTCTGTGGCACTTCTAAGCTTAAGTCTTCAAGTGATGTTGGCAGTTTATTTTCCAAAATGTCTCGGTACATTTAACCATTCAAGTTGCCTTTAATAATGTTGGGGCCGATGAGTTTGTTGTCAATTATTCCACATCACACGTTGACAGTCCAGCCAGTTGTATTTGTTCACGTGCCCACTGACAAAAGCTACCCGATTTTGGAAATCAGCAGCATGAAGATCTTGGTGTAAACACACGGATAATATTTATTACGTTTCAAAACTTTCCAAACACTGCTCTGGGGCAATCCGGAATCGCGAGCTATTATTTTACTAACATGAGGATTAACAGCCACTGCAGCTATTTCAGCAATTTCATTATTTTCCCCAGTGATTGTTGCTCGACGGGTTATTTTTCGATTGAACATTTCCGTGAGTAGTAAATTATTAGGTAGTACGATAAAATGAAGCACGTGACCGACTTCTATTCGGAAAACGCAGAGCATAGAGATCGACAGCATCACCAAGGCTCCTACCAGCTTCTCCTTATACCAGAACCATTTCAGTTTTCTCTTGTACAGTTAATTACTCCATTCTAAAGTAGTATCAACAGTCTAACGGAAACAGGTCTTTCTGTTTGCGAAATAATCTTTGAATTGAGTAATATGAGTTGTTTCTTAAAGTTAATTCTTTCTTTCCTACGTTTATTTACAAAAAAGAAAAACGAAAATAAAACAAAAACATAAAAAACACGAAGAGAAGAAGTAACACAAACGTTAAATAAAAACATAACAAAAAACGCTTTTGTAAAAATTATGGATAAGACAATTAAAGATAAGAAATGTAATTTTTCAACCAAAGTACAAAAAATACATTAATTTAAAAGCAGATTTAATCAAGTACTCCTATAAGTCATAAGCGAAGCAAATCGCGCCGAACAAGTATCCCAAAAAAGACGCCCGTTCCTGGGTTACAATAATAGTAGTTTCTTGACAAGTCATTTTTCAGTAATTGGAAATTTGAGAAACAAAATTTGCTTTAAGAATAATTTTGATTATTTACAATGAAAACATATTTTTTATTGCAGAGGTATGCATAGGTTCTCAGTAGAGAATGGAAAAAAACTGAATTTCCTCGATTACAGCGGCATCTGCAATGAGTCGAAAAAAATGTTTCAGATAAATTCTACGTACTTCTACCCACAGAATCCGAAAATGCAATAAAAAATAGAGGTTCCTATTTAAGATTTCAAAGTTACCCCAGACCCGACCTACAGGGAGGAGGGAGGGTGACTCATTTTAGCACCAATGTATTTCCTCCGCGGAAAGATTAAATTTTGATTACGGACATATTTTTCGTAGTACTTATTATTCGAGATATTTGAAAATTTCCGGTTAAAAAAATAATCCGGTACATAAGCTTCCTACGTAAGCATCAGGAGCATCGGGATAGACAAAATTATAATTAAATATGAAAATAGGGAAACTTTTGTACCATTTATCACAAAACATTATGACTGTAAACTAAATTGATTAAATGCAGGCGAATGTTACCGAAATACAATTATAGTTACAGAAAGTTCTTCAATTGAAGGAGAACTTTATTCAGATGGAATATAATATGCCTTCATAAATAAATCTCTAACTTCTATACACATCGAAAGGTTACTCGAGAGCTTTGGATTTGATTTGCAGCGAATATTTGACATAATATTACCAACTTTGACCAAACCAGTTGCTGTTAATAAAGTGAGGATGCACCACCCTTCTGAATTTAATAACAAAAGAGTTTATAGCATGTCATATTTTACATTGTTCTTTACGATTTTTGCAGATGTAGGGGTTTTGATATATTTATAAAAAAGAGTAAAAAAAAAAAGTTAAAAGAAAATTAATAAAATTATTAATAGTCTCAGTGATATTGAGTGAGATAATAAAACATACCTACTTTAAGGTTTTTTGAAGTTTTTGTAAATTATTACCTTTTCTCCTGATTTTGGAATTCCAAATGAACTGGGATTTCGAAATTCGAATTCGTCAGACAATTTAACACGAATTGGATTTTGTATACCGTTGAGACGATTTCCTTTCTGTCGTAGAGGACCTCGCACAAAAATGAATTTTTGTGAACAAAATTCGATCTACACCTGAGTTTTGCTTGAAATGACTACATTTTTTTTAAAAGTATTCTCAAAACAATACTTTACAACGCCTACTGCTCAAATTGAAGCAAATTGGGTGAAAACCCTAATTTTGATTTAATATGTAAGAGATAAAATACTCGTTAGTATTATTTTGAAAATTGATTTTTCCGGTCTCTAGCACAAAAATTAATGCAATTTTCACAAAAATTATTTTAATGGCATTATGTTAGTTCTATAACCTTCTAGATTTTTATCGCAATATTCTCTGAAAATTTGAGCTGAATAGGTCAAGCAGTTTTTGAGTTATAATCAATCAAACAAACATATATTGAATTTTCTGTATTAGTAAGATAAGTAAGATAATGGATTTTTTTAATTGATATTAAAAAAATCAATACTTCTTTATTTATCAATCCAAAAAGCTTAGAATGTTATGATCGTATTATAGTTTAATAAATGATGTAACAGAAACTTTCGAATATTGTTTGCCTCAATTTGGGCAGTTAGAAGTATTGTTTTGAGAATACTTAAAAAACGAATTTTGTCGTTTCAAGCAAAACTGAGGTGTAGATGGAATTTTGTCCGTAAAAATTCATGTTTGAATCACTGTGCCTCGCACCAAATACATGGAAGTTTAGGTTTCGGTGAATTTTAATAGAACAAATGGCATTTGACAGATTATGGCTCCCTTAAACGCGGTCCTGCCGAAGATGTTGTCGATGGGTTACCCTGTCGGAATAGTCAAGCTTGTGAGATCCTACCTTCATCGGAGACAACTCCGCGTGAAGATTGCCGACAAGCTGTCAAACTACAGGCCAATGGAAGCAGGATCGGTACTCTCTCCCCACCTGTTCACCATCTACACCTACGACATGCCAAGAACCGCAAGGACCTCTTTGGCGCTCTACGCAGACGATACGGCCATAATTGCAAGATCACGGAGTGCAAGACTTGCCACCCGCAACCTCCAGGAAGCAGCATCCCTTCTGGAAGAGCAAACTCCCATAGGACACGTCTCCTTGAACGGCGAGAACATTCAATGGCACGATACCGTCAAATACCTTGGCGTTATCATGGATCGAAGCCTGACGTGGAGACAGAACACGGAAGCGATAATACAGAAAACGAGGGCGAGGAGGACTCTACTTTACCCTATGAAAAGTAGACAGAGACAACTCAACCTGAGGAACAAGCTCACGCTTATCAGGACCCTCATTGCACCTATTCTGACCTACGCCTCCATTGCCTGGGTATTCCAAACAGCCACCCATCTGAAGAGCATACAAGCCGTGGAAAACGTCGCACTTCGGTGCGCCGTGGATGCACCATGGTTAGTCAGAAACGCCGACATCTTCAGAGACCTGGAATACACCCCAGTAACTGAAGTCATCCGGGACAGAGCGAAGAACCTATACGCTCGTGCAGCAGAGCATAGGAATCCGCTGGTCAGACAGGCGACTGACTATGACCCCAACGACGCTCCGAGGCACAAGAGGCCGAAGCTCCAGATCCTGGATAATGGGTAAGTATAACTAAATATTTATCTGTTTCAGCCCAATCTGCAAGCCACACTGCAAGGAGACAATGAATAAAAACATCCAATACCCAATCCCGGGGGTACTAAGCAAACAACCAGCTCGGTACGCTTACCCTAGCCCGTGCCGGCCTCTGACGCTAAGAAAGCGTCTCTGGCCGAACACAATCCTGAACTACACAGTTCACACTTCCTTCCGACGAAATCGGAGCACATGATGCCAATTGGCACCCTGGGCTTCCGACTAGTCAACACCCCCAAATCCCTTTCAAACTCCGAAAGGGCCCTGTAACAGCCGTTCCCCTCTCACGACAGACGAAAGACGCTCCCGGGAGCCTATACATACATACCAGCGAAGAAAGAAGACCAAGACAGAAGAGCGCCAGAAGAAATGACCCAGCTGGCATGGTCCAACAGCCAGGACCAGGGGAGGTTTGCTAACATCGTCAATACCGCTCGCATTTGCGGGGGGGATAGGCGAAAAAGCAGGCCCACCCCTTACGAGGCCGGTGCAGGTCTACAGCGATGATTGGGGCAAAGAGCTCAAGCTCGACCCCTAATCATCCGAGACCGTCATCTTTAGTCAAGAATATTGGCGCGTGGTCCGTTATTATACTCTTCGCAAGAGTATATTGCATTCGATCGGCACATTTCTAAAACCGATAATATTGCTCGTAGAGAAAAGTTTTCCATATCACTGTGTTGGTGTTCGAATTCTGAACAACTTTCAAAATGTCCGTCCGTCTGTCTGTCCGTCCGCATGTCCGTCACGTTTCTTGTAAGCGTGATAACTTAAGAACGAAAAGTCCGATTGTATTGAAACTTGGACAGTAAGTTACTATTAGCTAGAGAAAGAACCCTATTGCTTTTGAACAAAATCGATCGATATAGAGATGCATTGAATGTTGGAGCGAAAAAGAATAAAAAAAGACGGATTAACGTTTGTCTTCCCTCTCAGAATTAAGGACCCCAAGGTGCATCTTTCCGGTCCAAAAAGTGTTCCGAACCTATTTTGGGGGTACGTTTCGCCCCTTACAGGGCGCCGTCTAGGCAATTAATTGTATGAAATTCCCGTTGATGCATTGCGACCATTCTGCAGTAATGAAGAATGCCTGCGGCTCGTGTCTTAAACTTCACCCTCGTGAATAATAGCCATAATTATATGCTTCATGAATAATATAATATAATATTGTCATTTTTGATCTCTAATTTTAGTACCGCCGATTTATGAAAACATTTTTTTAAGTGCCTGTATCTTATTTATCTTTTATAATCATAAGTCTTTCAATATAATTAATATACATTTCTCTGTGTAATTGGACAATATTGAAATTCGAACACCGTGGAAGTTAAACTTGCTTACGTTTCATTTCAGGAAAGAAGAAATAAAAAAAGGTTTTATTTGTTTTTTTATTGATGCTCATTACGTAGAAAACAGTCCAAATTAATTAGTCCCACAAGCTGGGATTTCTTTTAATGAAGGTATAAATTCACGAACTTACCTGGGGCATCGTTTTTCCTTAATACTTGGGGGCGAATCAAGTGATTGTGTTGCCGCATCTAGGTCATGCATCAAGGGATGACTTTCGGGGACATCCTCACTAACTTCCGACCCACAACCGCTGTAATTCACTCCGTCTTCCGCTCTTCGTTCCCTCCTGCAATAGAGAGCGCCACAGGAAATTACCACACATTCTTATAATTCGTACATATGGTGTGTTGGAAATAGGGCCAGACCACATATTGATAAAAATATAAATTATGAAATTTCATGGAAATTGCAATGCTCGTCCGTATTAACTTTCCCACTCATAAAATGGAGAAGTTACTGCAAGTGGTTAGAAATCTAAACTGGAATAAAATCAAATATTTACCTTCCAGGAACACGGAAAATAGACCAGTTACTTTAAGCCAAAAAATAAATTAAAAGTGTTGTTGCTCTTAGCATGCCGACTTTTTTTTGTAAAATAGTAAAAAATTGTAATAACTTTTTTAATTATGTAAATTATAATGAGATTCAAACGGCACTAGATTCGTCGAAAAAAAACCCGGTAATTTCGCCTTTTATGGATCCTTCTTAGACCATTTTAAGCTGAAATCTCAGCGATTTTAGTTTTGGCAATGCTGAGACTTTTGTAATTAACATTTTGGAAAATTCGAAATGGAATATGTCAGACTCTTTACTATCTGAAGTTACATTCTTAAATTCTTACATTCTTGAATTAAAAAAAAGGGAAAATATTCTATTTTTAAAAAAATGTGTTTTTTTTTTGTTTCCACCGTCATATCTTCAAAACTAATGTTGCTATCGACGTTGTTTTTTTTTTCAATTAAAGTACACACAATAGCGCTTTTAGATGTACTAATGGTTTTTACACAGTTCGCATTTTCATTTCCTTAAAAATTAGGAAAACTAGATATTTGAATTTTACGTATTACAATTTTCACCAATCGATAAACTTTTTTATTTTTGAAAATTTTTATACACATACAGTGAAGCAAATGTAGCCCAAACATTAGAAAAGTTTTTGATTTAATTATATTTTTCCCAATGTGTATCGTTTGGCAACAGCGATTTTTTTAAAGCGCGCTAAATTAGTCATATGTATTATTGCGGCTCAGAATCTAGATACGTACACCGCGTGTGGAAGGTAGGATAAGATGCGTCTAATATACTATTCAAATGTATTGACCCCTCACCTTAACCGCGAATATCTCAAAAACGGAGGAACGGAAAAAATTAAAAAATTATGTGTCTATTATAAATCATTCACTGAAATTTGAATAATGTACATTGGACAGTTTTGAAGTGCTGCTAAGTTATATTGAAAAATGTCCTACTTTTTAAGGAAATTTTGACAATACCAGTTTTAAATCCATTATGTATTCGAAAATATGCCTACTATATAAATAATATTTTAGATGCCGATAAGGCATGGTACTTTTTGTACGAGGAAATTTTTTCATAATTTTTTCTAAAATTTTGCAGTTATTCTAAAAAACGTGACATCATGTTTATTCGGTTATTTATCAAGGTATTCACAAAAATTTTGATAAAATAGTTAATTATATAAAATGTAAGCATTTTCAGAAAAAAACGTGCCCGCGTTCTGCAATATTATCTATTGCACTTGATAACTAAATTAATATTTGATATATATTTAATTTAATTCTTTTTTCTGAAAATCCTTACATTTTATATGATTAACCATTTTATTAAAAATCTTTTAAATACCTTGATAAATAGCCGAATAAACATTAGGTCATGTTTTTGACAATAACTGCCAAATTTTAGAATAAAAAATTATGAAAGAATTTCTTCGTGCTTTATCGGTATCTAAAATATTATTCATATAGTATGCATATTTTTCAAGATATAATGAATTTAAAACTAGTATGGTCAAAATTTCCTTAAAAAGTAGGGGGGCATTTTTCAATATAACTTAGCAGAACCTCAAAATCGTCCAATGTACATTATTCAAACTTCAGTGAATAATTTACAATAGACACATAATGAACACATATTTTTTCAAATTTTCTCTGGTCCGCCATTTTTGCGATATTCGCGGTTAAAATGAGGGGTCAATACATTTGAATCGTATATTAGTAGTTTGCGGGATTTAGAGTATACGTATAAATACTTTTAAATAAATGCGATGCTGTAGAATATTCGCAATTTAGTTTTCTAAAATAATGGAGTGTATTATTTGTAGGAAAATTGGGATGATGACAAATCTGTGGTACCAAGACCTAGGATACAACGTTTGTTGTCACTAATATCTAGTGCTGAAAAAAGACAACATCGCGAAAATATTGTGTCAGAAAAGATAATATTTTAAATGACGAAATTTAATTAAAATTTCATATAGACTGTCGTATAGGTAAACAATTCTTGAAAACATGAACGTTTTTTACAAACATACAGAGCCGCCGCGAGGCGCCGATTTGCAACTGCTGCACAGCACTTAATCGAATATGAAATATTAATAATAGATGGAGGACTTAAATTAACAGAAAAAGTAGTACTACTACATAAACGTCATTCAGAAATGACCAAAAATCTATTTAGCAAACAGGAAGATACCAGGATGGTTTTGCATGCAACGGACGAAACTAAATTTAACATACAAATATTGGTGAAGTCAGTTGATATAGATGTATTAATTTTACTTACTCTCCTTTTTTCGGACTCTGACTTAAAAGGAACTAATTTATTTATGCAACTTGGACACGGCACTAGCAGACAATTTTTGTCAATATAGAAGGTAGTGCAAAGTTTATAAACTACAGTTCGTTCTTGTCTTCATTGTTTTACTGGTTGCGACACCACTAATGGTTTTTTAAAAATATTTAAAAAATCTGCGTTTGATGTTCTTAAAGAATATTGTTGTTTTTCAAAAATTATCGGACCTGCTATTGCTGTCTAAAGACGAAGCTTTAAAAATCTTTACAAAATTGATTCTAGTACTGTACAAAAACAAAACTAAACAAATTCAGATATTAAACGACTTAAGGATCAAATTAGCAACAACAACAAACGGAGCTTCCTTCAACTGAAGGCACCTTTTACCACCCCTTCCTAAGGTAAACATATATATTTAAATAATAGATTTCCTATCTAATACATTTAGTAAACTATTGCAGGTTTATGTATCAACTTAGAATATCGTACAGAAGCGATATGCCAACTACACTTATAAATGCACATGGTTCAGGGCGGAATTTAAGTGACGATGTTTGGACAATATTTTCACTGAGTATTTATTGTTCAGATAAAAATTGTGAAAATCGAAAACATGATTGTGTTAAAGAAGGCCTAAAATGTTCTAACGAGTGCAAAAGTCGTACTTGAAATACTGTTATTTAAATGAATGCACAGACGAACTAGAATGCTTTTAACGCAGGGCCTACGTAACTAAATACTCATTTGTCAATAGAAAAATAGTTGCAAAAAATAAAGTTGTTTTATTCCTGCGTCTTGGTTTAATTCAATCAAAAATATTCTACTTATTAGGTAGGTACTTACTTTATAACAATGATTTATATTTACCTGCTTTTAAATATTTTTTACCTTAAAACAACAAAAGATAGGTTAATCCCTTAGGTTCGTACCTATTTTGGAGCTGTTAATAAAAGCCCGATTAGTACACATGAACCCAACAACCGTAGTCCGCGGGCGGTAAGCAGTATAATGAGAGCCGGGCGCGCAAGAATATGTTTTAGCCCGTTTTAAAAAAATCGCTGACTACATACTATAACCTGCACATCAAAAATTATGATTCTAAAAACTTTTTTCATATATTGGCTTCAATTTGTTCACAGTATGTATATACATATTTTCATAAAAAAAATTTTTTCTCGATTGCTGAAAAATACATTCACGAAAATAACAACTTTAAGTTTGCTATTATTTTAACAATTAAAAAAAATATATTTTATAATCACATTGTACATAGTTAGAAGCGTTGTTGTGTCTACTTCAATTTAAAAAAAAAAATCAGTTCCACTGCAAATTATTTTTAAAGATATAACGGTGGGGACGTTAAAAAACATGTTTCATGGAAAAATCATTTTTTTACAGTTTTTTCGAAATAAAAAAGTTCCTGACCACCAGAGAATGTCGTGAAAAGTGGTTTCATGTACACGATCACCTAATTAAAGAATTGCACCAAGTCTGGTTTGGTTCTACGCCAGTTTTTTTTTCTCGGAAACTAAGCGACTTTGCTTCCCAATTTTACTCGTCTATTATAAATGCATATGGTTCAGGACAGAATTTAAGTGACGATGTTTGGACAATATTTTCATTAAGTATTTATTGTTCAGATAAAAATTGTGAAAATCGAAAATATGATTGTGTTAAAGAAGGCCTAAAATATTGTAACGAGTGTAAATGTCGTACTTGAAATACTGTTATTTAAAGGTTTCGATGAATGTACAGACGAACTAGAATATTTTTAAAACAAGGCCTACGTAACTAAATACTCATATGTCAATAGAAAAATAGTTTAAAAAAAATAAAGTTGTTTTATTCCTGCGTCTTGGTTTAATTCAGTCAAAAATGTTTAATAACCTACTTATTAGGTAGATACTTACTTTATAACAATGATTTATATTTACCTGCTTTTAAATATTTTTTACCTTAAAACAACAAAAGGTAGGTTTATACCTTAGGTTCGTACCTATTTTGGAGCTGTTAATAAAAGCCCGATTAGTACACATGAACCCAACAACCGTAGTCCGCAGGCGGTAAGCAGTATAATGAGAGCCGGGCGAGCAAGAATATGTTTTAGCCCGTTTTAAAAAAATCGCTGACTACATACTATAACCTGCACATCAAAAATTATGATTCTAAAAACTTTTTTCATATATTGGCTTCAATTTGTTCACAGCATGTATATACATATTTTTATAAATAAAAATTTTTCTCGATTGCTGAAAAATACATTCACGAAAATAACAAATTTAAGTTTGCTATTATTTTAACAATTAAAAAAAAAATATTTTATAACCACATTGTACATAGTTAGAAGCGTTATTGTGTCTACTTCAATTTAAAAAAAAATCAGTTCCATAGCACAATTATTTTTAAAGATATAACGGTGGGGACGTTAAAAAACATGTTTCATGGAAAAATCATTTTTGTACAGTTTTTTCGAAATAAAAAAGTTCCTGACCACCAGAAAATGCCGTGAAAAGTGGTTTCATGTACACGATCACCTAATTAAAGAATCGCACCAAGTCTGGTTTGGTTCTACGCCAGTTTTTTTTTTCTCGGAAACTAAGCGACTTTGCTTCCCAATTTTACTCGTCTATAATATTTTTTCGTACGTATTACGCTTAAAAAAATGTTATGAACAACTACGACTGCTCGTACAACAGTACGCATGTTCACCAATGCCTAAAATGGTCTAAAAAAGATCCAAAAATGCTGAATCAGTGTATTTTTTTCCGACGAATATAATTCAGTTTGAATCTCATTAAAATTTGCATAATTAAACAAATGATTGTAATTTCTGTTACTTGCTTTTATTTTCCATAAATAAATAATGTTACATAATTTATTGAATTTTTTTTTTTGAATAAGAATACGTAGTACTAACCAAGCCATGTAATTTCCCGCAAAAATCCTGATAAAAAATGCCTTGGTCTAAAGTTATAAGCAAATTAATTTTTTTTGCAAAACGTCATATTCTGCAAAACTTTGCACTTATAATAAAACGGATAGCGGGAGTCTATTTGGTAACCATTGACGTGTATTTTATCTTGTAAATGTAAATTTTATCTTTCCATCTTTCTCTTCTTTTCTTATTGTACATTCTTATTTTATATTCATTTATTTTTCAAAATTCTCTTCAGAAAATCCTATCATAATCAAAACTTTCTTAATTCAAAAATTTATTGAAATCGTAAATTATTTTTAACCAAAAACTCTGCGGCATCGCCGACTGTTAGCAATGTAAGTCTTGAATGAATTGCATGGAGCAGGTAAGACATTTTAGCACTCACCATATGTTTACCATCAACGACTGGGCTTGTTATATTTTACCAGATTTGTGTACCTTTTATTAATTATTTTAAGTATTTTTTATTATATAAATTTGTTTGCCATCAGCTTTTTAAAATCTTTTATACAAAGAAGAGGAGTTAATTTCTATTTGTTAATTAGTTTAAGTTTTATCGGCTCTGTACTCATCTAGCCACTTAATTCTTCGGCTTTTCGCACCGTGGATACCTGGCTGGCTCTGAGTAGGTACGTGCGTCAAATGAAATGTTGTATAGGTTAAAAAAAATAGAATCTTTTGAATTCGTTGAATTGACAAACAATTGACAACGAAATTAAGTACAGTGGACATATCAAATTAATGAAAAATAACCTCATAATGTTGCATGATTTTAGCAAGTTTGACAGTAACATCAAGGAATCCTACGACAAGCTTAAAATGGAATATAAAACACTAAAAGCTGAAACTATTAATCATAACGCAAACGCCTCCAATAAACAAAAGACTGCATGGTCAATCATGAATCAGAACAAACGCAAAGAAACTGTTCTTAAAATATCTGTAGAAGACTTAAATAATTTTTTTGTTAATATTAGTAGTAGTAGTAAAGTGTTATTTTCCTTTTATCTGGAGCCAGTGTCTGAGCTGGAAGTTAGT
Organism: Stenurella melanura; assembly: GCA_963583905.1. Lineage (NCBI taxonomy): Eukaryota > Metazoa > Arthropoda > Insecta > Coleoptera > Cerambycidae > Stenurella > Stenurella melanura. The sequence goes on from OY757311.1 coordinate 13,392,607, forward strand.
GACCTAATATATATGTTAAGTCCATCGAGGTGTAAAGATTATTATGGCATAAATAGTGACAAGATTAAAATAGCTAAAAAGGAACTCTTATCACAGATAACATATCTAATTAACATGTGCTTTGAGACAGGTGTATTTCCTTATTGTTTAAAAAAGTCTACGTAACACCAATTTTCAAAAAAGGAGATAAAAATCTTGAAAATAACTAAGTATAGACCAATCTCATTAGTTCCTATACTGTCAAAATTGTTAGAGTCAGCATATAAAATTAGATTAATATATTATCTAAAAAATAATAATCTGATAAATTGTAATCAGTATGGTTATAGAGGTGGGAAGTCTACTATTACTGCCTTAGCAGATATCATAAGTTTTATTATGGATGAATTTGAAAATGGAAATATGATCATGGCATCATATTTAGATCTATCCAAGGCCTTTGACTGTGTTTCCCCTGAAACACTGTTAATAAAATTGGAAAGTTATGGCATCAGAGGGCCTGCTCTAACTTTCATTCAATGTTATATTATGAACAGATATCAGTGTGTCAGTCATGGTACTATGAAGTCCTGACTAACGCCTCTAAAGCAAGGAGTACCCCAGGGATCCATCTTAGGACCAATTTTGTTCATAATATATGTAAATGACATATCAACCAGTCTTTCTGGTAGAAATATTGAATATGCTGATGACACCACCTGACTCTCGGCTAATAGAAATTCAAAACATCTTCATCAGTATATCGGAGGAAACGCAGTTACAAGCTCAGGATTATTTTAACAATATTAAATTAAATTTAAATGAAAAGAAAACCCAAACAATTATTTTCAACTTGAAACCTCATATCTGCATCGAAAATAATAATCCTGTAAAGTGTTTGGGTTTAATTTTTGATAATAAGTTAACCTGGGAAGATCACATAGATAGCTTATCCAAAAAGCTGTCAAGTTGCATCTATCTGTTGAAAAATATAACTAACTTAGTCAATAATTTTGTTACGTATTTCACCCCCTTGAAACTGGAAATTGATACGCCTATGCCTAATGGTGACTGAAAACTTGTAGAAAGAGATAGAGTTTTCTAGAGTGTGGTAGGAGAAGATCCTCGATTGTGTTCTGGATGACTCTGGAGGTAAGTTTTATAAAAGTGAAGAAGTTCTATTAAAGTGAAGTTTGGTAGCGAAAGTGAGGTTAAATATTAAATAAACAAAGTGCAAAGGTTATTTTAGTTAATAAGAAGTTTTGTATAATCAGTAAATTATTAAATACAGTGTTAGTGGTTTACTCCTTGTTAAAATTATTTAGAACCCACGGATTCATACAGGGTGTTTCCTAAAGGGTGAAAATACGTAACAATACCTTTAAAATCTTATCTTAATGACATATCATGCTCTGTTCCATAGCGTAATGTGCTATGGTATCTTACTTTGAGGAGGATCACATGCCGCTAAAATTTTAAAATTGCAAAAAAGAGCAGTAAGAATCATTACAAATTCTAAATTTAATCACACCTGTAGACCGTTGTTTAAAAATTTAGGTATACTTACTTCCACCAATCACTACATATTTGAATGTGTTATCTATGCACATAACCATGTTAGGGAATACCACATTCAAACTAGCTATAATACTAGACAAAGATCTGTAGTGGCTCCATTTTTTCATTTATCGAAGAATATTAATAGTTACAGGTATAAATCAGTACAACTATATAATATCTTAACAAATGAATGGAAAAATTTAAATGATACAAAATTTATTAAAAAAATTAAAAGTTTTCTGAAAGAGGAAGTCCAATAGTTTATTGACTATTTTCAAAACATAACTCGATATTGTTAGATCTTTAAGCACTATGTAAAAAATTTGTTACTATTAATGTTTTTTGTAAGTATATAATGTATTTTTAAATTTTTAATTTTTTTAACATTACTTTTAATCTGTTGACAAGTGTGTACATTGTATTATGAATAAACTATCTGTCTGCCTGTCTGAAATTAGACTTAATGGCACAAAATGGCCTGCAATTCAAATTTTAGATAACAAATTTATTTGTGTCCACAAGGTTCAGTATTTGGGCACCCAAATTTCAGGATGTTTTGTTTTCAGCCAAAGGTATATTTCCTGTTTAAAACCGATCGGAACTATTGAAGTCCCTGGACGTTAAAATGAAAAAAAAAAAACGCCTCTTAGCAAGTTTATTTTATTTTGTACGTTATGTAAGTACTCAAATAATACAGAACCAACGCAGATTTGTTGGAATTTTAATGGCGAAAGTTTTTCGTGTTTAGTTTGTCCCGATCGGACCTCTAGAACCGGAGGTATTCACCTTTTTACCTAAAAAACGCTGTTCAAGAAACAAAATAGTTCATAAAAAAATCGCAATAGGCTTTGAAAGTTCAAAACTCAGATACATACTCCTGGTGATACCCCAGAAGGCATGAAATCATAATATTACTGTACATAAACTATACATATTGTTATGAATTACACCCCCTTGGAACTGGAGATGATACGCCTATGCCTACTAATTGTGACTGGAAGCTAGCAGAATGAAATGGACTTTTCTGGAATGTGGTTGGAGAAGATTCTTGATTGTTTCTAGATGGATCTAGAGAGGCAAATTCGGAGTATATAAGGCGCGATTACCAGCGCGGAAGGGGAAGTTTTATTAAGAAAGCAGTTTATAAAAGTGAACAAGTTGAAAAGTGAAAAGTGAGGTTAGATATCAAATAAACAAAGTGAATTTGAAGTATTGTATAGTCAGTAAATTGTTAAATAAAGTGTTAGTGGTTTATCTCTTGTTGAAATTATTTAGAACCCACGGATTCATACAGGGTGTTTCCAAAAAGGTGAATAAACGCAACAATATCAATGTGTTTTTTTTTACTCCACTAACATTGAAAATCTATTTTAAAGACATAATATTTGCTTATTATTGCAGAGTATTAAAGTTTTCTATTTGTACTTGTCTGTCAAAAATGATATTGTGTCATGAAGGTAGACACATGAAGGTATTCAGAGGATTTCACTGTAACTAAGGTACCTAATGAAAATTTGTTTGTCTCTATCACTTAGTTTATAATTAAATAAAATCATTTCTGTTCACATGGTTAAATCAATTCTAAGTGTTAAATTTACTTTTAACACTGGTGTATTAAAATGACATTTTTAGAGTATTTAGCAAACGTTAAAAGGTCTACTTTTAGTAGTGTTTATACAAAAAACAGTTTATGTTCTAGCAATTTATAAATTAATTTTCCTGTTACCTACTTATTGTGGCTGCAAAGGATTTCAAATTATAATTAATCTAGGAATGAATCTTCAAGATGACGTTGTTGGCTCAATCGATCCAACAAAATAAGAAAATTACTCTACCTTCATCTCAACCACTTATCCTTCATCTCGGAAGAGATTTGTTCGGGAAAGTAATATTTCTTTCCATTATTAAATTTGAAATATGAAAAATAAATTCTAATTTCAGTGTTCTGTATTAATGAAGTTGCGTTTATTTCAAAGATGAAGAATTCGCGATATAAGCAACGACGCTTGTATTTGAGTGGTAATTATTTAAATTTAAAATAAATTTATTCGAATGAGGAAAAATATTAATAGCGAATATAGTAGAATCCAAATAAACCTTATTTTTTTATTCTTACCGCATATAGAAAATAAGAAAGAGCAGTCATTTTTTGATTCACTGCTTGACAATGGCTTTGTAAGTCGAAACTGCAGTCGCAATTTTTATAAATACATAGTGGTAGAAAACATAGTAGTGTGTTTTATTTAGTTATGTGTGCATTTCATTAATATTTTTTACAGAGAGTTTTTCTCTTTAGTTCCCATAGACAATTTTTTCCACTGTTTGCAAAATCCTATAAAAAATATGTTTCATTCTAATCTATTTAGCAAAAAAAACCCAATTTTTCTTATGATTACTGTACTTCCACTCTAATACGTGAATGTTTAAATAATTGAATATTACACAACAGACTTATTGAATGTACTTTTACGTGGCTTCGTTTAGCGTGCTTCAGCTCGTAATTTTCAATTTTTGTGACGTTTATGCGAGTTTAAACACCATTCGCCACAAAGTACGTCTTTTATAGTGTCGACGTAAAAGACTACATAGGGCCACATTATCAGTCTTTGCTCTGCTTTATATACTTTATGTATCGTAACTTCATATACACCATCTAACGTGAATTTATAACGTGTAATTCCATATTCGCATAAATTTTGTGTCAAATAAGCCTGGGGTGCACGAGTTCGAGATCTCTCGAAGCATTCATTATGCATGGTAAATTAAGAGTACTCGAAAAAACAGTTGTACTTGAAAGTCATTAACTTTGGAGAATCGCTTGCACAAATATGTGTATACAGATTCGGCAACTGCAGTTGGTGATTTGTAAACGTGTATCTGTGCAGGTAATCACGTCTTGTTGTATATCAACGCAGGTATTTGTTCATACCACCACCCCTTGACCGAGGTCTACGACCCCACGCATTCTGCTTTCAATAGGAAGTTTTATTCCTATACCACCAACTATATTTGCCGAATATGTGTGCTGAAGAGTGCTACAACCCAGAAGATACATGTTTCAATCAGTCTTTAATACTTTCATCTTGTACGGTATAAAATAATAGGCCTTAAATACTGAGGACACCCTTTAAACTGCCTTCTTATTTTGAGAAAGCCAGAATTGCATAATACAGTTAAAGGTACATACGTGAATTGTGGATAGAGGGTACTTTGGCGGTTCCAAATTACCCGGTATTAACACATTTATTGTCCTTCCTTACTGAGATACAGGATATTTTATTGATTTTGGCCAAATTTTTCTTTGATCCTAATTATTGAACCACCCTGTATAATCGGTTCATACTTAGAATATATGTTTCAATTATTTTTCTTGATAGAACTTCATAATAAACCAAAAAGAAATACAGGCCGGCTTAATAAAAAAATTATAATATGGCGCATTTCATGATGTCCATGAATTTTTAAATTGTGATGTATCTACGCTGTGATAAGCAGGTCTTCTGTAAGATATACTATTTTAGTAATATGTATCATTTTAATGTAACAAGGACTGTAATAATGTGTAATGTTTCTTTTTTAATAACGTAGCTCTATTTTTTGCTACATTATAGCATTAACTACAAATTTTAAATTTTATTTATGCATGTTGCTTTGTGTATATTGACGTGTGTAACTCACATACAGTGTTGTGAACATCAATAAATGCTTTGATTTGATTTAGTACATTTATCCAGGTAATCGTAAACATTTATTTTATATAAAAAATACTAATACATAAGAGAATAAAGAGAAAAGTAAATTTCATAAGAAAAGAACATTCTAACATTATTAAATCATATGTATAGCAGTTAATATTGTTCACACAATTCGTGTTACTTTATATTACGTGTATATCAGCTATTAGCAAAAGCACACTTTGAAAAAAAACAGTAGGTTTATTGTTTCACTAAAATGAATTCCTCGTTTTCTACTGTTTTTTAATCATCTACAGTTTTTTCGCCTAATGGAGTTGGCAACACTGTATCAAGTATGTCCGAAACTGCTAGGTTTAGATATAGGGTACGCTACATGTTTTCGACTCAGAATTTTATGCCTATTTGGAAATGTCGAAAATATATAGGGTGTTTCATTTAAAATAAGCAAACTGGTATTGACTTCCGATATAACCGGCGCCACATGCTTGTAATTATTTTGTTTGGATTGGCCACACTGACTTTATTAATTTCCAAAATTTTCATAATTAATTGTTACATTATATATATTAATAATTTAAGTCTCGCTATTAATTGGTGACTTCATTAACTTGTTTGCTGATGACACCTTGATTGCAATTACACATAGTGATGTTAACATTTAGTACAGGCAAATTATCCATTTAAGGTAACAAAAATTAATAAAAGGATCATCTCTGGGATTTAAGTGGGTAATAACCTGGAGAATGAAATGATGCATTCCTTGCACTTCCAAGTTCCGGGAAAATTCAAAACAATTTGGAAAAAGTCCTTGATTTTTGTTTTTTTTTTGCTCTAGCGGCCAAAATAATGAAAATAGAGAAAAAAGTTTCAACAAAAGTTGTTGCTCGTCTCTTTCTCTACAGAAAAACGTCTTTACACATTTTTGTCTTACTTAAGCCGTTTAGAAGATAAATCGAGTTTTCCGCTTATGGTTTTTAAGCCACTTCGAAATGCGCGAAAAATGAAAATTCTCCGGAAGTTTCGTACGACCGGGTTTATCGATCGACAATTCTTAGTACTCAGAGCTCCTAAAAAAAATTGAAATAACACAAAATGTAGAGAAAGTCTCAGCTTTAATGTGGAACTAATCACAAAATTCATAAAAAAATGTATCATACAGAAAAAGTGTCAGAAAATGGCTTAGTAAACTTTGTACAGTTGATCCACAGATTTATTCATATCTTTGCCGGGGAATCGTTAGAATGACAATTCATTTTACTTATATATTCTTCTATAATGACATATTAATCCAATTAATATTTCATTTCAATTACTTTTGTTGTAAAAACATGCCTTGCGATCGAAGTATAGGCTATATTTCTCATCGATCAATCACCTCCAATTGGAGTTCAATTCACTATATCTTAATTAATAATAATAGCACAGTCTCAATTTTTGGATTATAAGTACAACAAAATATATTCTTTCGAATGATTAGAGTTTTTTCAAATGCGTGCAGTACTTTTTGAATTTGTCTACATTATTCATACACGTTCAGAAAATGCACAATTATACAGTAAAACATATACAAATTATTTGTTTTCTAACATTCCTTAATGAAATTTTCACAAAATATAGATTAAAGTGCGTGGAATCGAACCCATGTAGTGAAAAATCACACCATTATTACGGAAGAAATATTCAGCATGCATAAAACTCAAAGATATAAATAAATCAACTGATAAAGCCATCTTCTAACACTTTTTTCTCTATAATAAAAATTTGTATGAATTTTGTGATTAGTTCCACATTAAAGCTGAGACTTTTCTCTACATTTTAGGTTGTTTTCGTTTTTGTAGCGGCTCTGAATAACAAGAATTATCGATCTATGTGTCCGGTCGCATGAAACTCCCATAGAATTCTCGTTTTCCGCGCATTTCGGAACGGCTTAAAACTATAAGTGGAAAACTGGATTTATCTCCTAAACTACTTAAGTAAGGCAAACATTTGTAAAGACCTTTTTTGTAGGGAAAGAGACGAGCTGCAAATTTTTTAAAAACTGTTTTCTGTATTTTCACTATTTTAGCCGCAAGAGCAAAAAAAAAACGAAAATCAAAAAGTTTCTCCAAACTTTTTTGAATTTTCCCGGAACTTGAAAGTGCAAAGGATGCATCATTCCATTTTACAGGTCATTGTTTACTTAAATCCCGGAGATGATCCTTTTAGTAATTATTGCGAGGTTTTTACAAAATTTTGCCTTCATTGCCTGTACTAATTGTCATTGTTAAAATGAATATCGAATTAAATAAACTGTCAGGATATCTAAACACTAATAAATTAAATATAAATAATGTTAATACAGTCTTTGGTAACAACAAACTAGAATTGATGGTTGTCGGGAATATAATATGTTACCAAATAAAGTCAAAGAAAGTACCAACTTGATTGCGTTTAAACAAGGGTTATTAGAACATATTAAAAGTTTATAACATGGCACCCATGCACATTATTATTTTTACGATTTTATTTTTTTTCATACTTTTTACTAGTTTTTATATTTTGTTAGTGCTTTAAAATGTCGTTATAAATTATTATATTACATGGAATGTGTTGAAGACATATAGGGGTGTCCCGAATTGCATAGACCAAACTTCACTAAGTAATACAACTTTTCAAAATAAGAAAAAAATTCCTATAAACATGGGTCGGGAAGTGATCAGTTTCCAAGATACAGGGTGTTCAAGTAATTCTCCTGAAAATGTTTTTTTATGAATATTTTCGAAACATTTAAAGATAAACAAATGATAATTTATACAGGAATTTAACTTTTCATGCTTTTTGGAAAAAAAGGCAACTATGTACGAAAATCATTCAGGAGCGGGTGAAACTGGGGAGGCCTAGGTATAATTAAGCCCCAACTTTATTGTGTGATACTTTTAAATTAATTAAGAACTTAAAAATTTGAAGTTTTCTACACAAAAAAAGTCTCTTGTGTTTTTTCTCTATAATTATCAGTTTTTGAGTAAATCTTATCTGAACTTCATTAATTAGTAACCATTATTACCATCATTCCTGGTATGCAGGAGTGTGCCGTGATTGTAATGTTTGTAACAAATGAAAAATAATCTAGCATGCAATGCCAGAATGACAATAATGACATTGTTGTTTTTTGGTTTTCTGTAGTTCATTGTTCTGTAGTTTTATTATTTCCTTTTGGAAAAAGTGTTCTATTGAAAAGTAAAAAATGGTCATGTTTAGTAATGTGGAGTACGCGGATATCCATTTTATTTATGGATATTGTAATGGAAAGGCGAATGCCGCGGTACGCGAATATCGCAGAAGATTTCCTAATAGATGAAAACCATCTAAGATGTTTTTATTCGAACCCACCTAGAATTTAGAAATGTTGGACTTAAAAGAGGAGGAAGAAAAAGGGAGGAAAAATGAAAAACAGCGAAATGGGCGATTTAAAAACATAATTTTGGCCAAATTTAACAATAATAATAAATTAAGTATCAGAAGAGCGATCCAACAGCTGCGTGAGCAAGCTGTGCATGTTTCCAAAAACGAAGTTTTTCGGATTCTGAAAAAAAACCAAAGAAAAGCTCTTCGAATGCAGCCAGTCCAAGGCAGTCAACCAGGTGATCCCGAAAGGCGCATCAATTTTTGTAATTGGTTTGTAAATGCCATGGAACAAGATCCCGATTTCAGAAGTAAAATTATTTGGACTGATGAAGCTACCTTTAACCATAATGGATCGGTTAATTTTAATAATTTATGAATCTGGGCTCATGAGAATCCTCATATAATTCGCCCTAGGGAATTTCAACAGGAGTTTAGCGTTAACGTATGGCGTGGTGTTATAAACATTTTGTGGGCCCCATATCCTTCCTCCTTGTTTAAATGGTCCATTATTTAATGATTTTTTAAATAACCATTTTTTTAATATCTCGAGTATGTTCCTCTTAATTTAAGAAATGAACGCTGGTTTCAAATGGACGGAGCTTCTGCACATTTTGCTGTTGAGAACCGTTTGTGGGTAAACAATAATTATCCTGAACGGTGTATCGGTCGATTAGGTGCAAGAGCCTGGCCACCCCGTTCACCGGATTTAAATCCAGTTGATTTTTTTGTCTGGGGCTATTTAAAGGATAAAGTCTACCTAATCCCTGTAAATACGAGAGAAGAGCATATAGAAAGAATTCTCGAAGAATGTGAAAATTTGCGGCCTAATCCTGATTTGATTCGTAAAGCTACACACTTTGTGTGGCGCAGATGTCAGAAATGTGTTGAAACTGGCGGAATGCACTTTGAACAACTCTTACAATTTGTAAGTTACCTTACTTTAATCTAATTCATTGTTGTCTAATAAAAAATAATGCAATCAAACTTTGTTTTACTATCATCGTTTTTTCTGTTCTGCTAAAATTATTCATAAAAAACTATTCCCGAATAAAGTTCAAATAAGATTTACTCAATAACTGATAAGTTTTGAGAAAAAACACAAAAAACTTTTTTGTGAAGAAAACTTCAAATTTTTAAGTTCTGCTCATAAATTAATTTAAAAGTGTCACACAATAAAGTTGGGGCTAAATTATACCTAGTCCCCCCCCCTCTCTCAATTTCACCCGCTCCTATATGATTTTCGTACATAGTTGTAATTTTTTCTTAAAAAGCATAAAAAGTTAACTTCATGTGTAAGTTACCATTTGCTTATCTTTAAACGTTTCGAAAATATTCATAAAAAAACATTTTCGGGAGAATTACTTGAACACCCTGTATCTCGGAAACTAATCGCTTCTCGACCCATGTTTATAGCAACTTTGTTCTTATTTTGAAAAGTTGTATTATTTAGTGAAGTTTGGCCTATGCACCCTGTATATTAGGTTGTCCTATTTCAATAAAGATTATTATTCTTATTATTATTATTATTACATATTTTCCCTATATCGACCGATTCAGTTCCCAGTGAGACACCTTGTATATTGATTATTACATCAAATTTTTAACTTCATTTCTTGTATTAAATGAATTCTTTGGTAGTATTCACTTTAGAATGCCCCCCAGACTTTCATAAAAATCAAGCCTTCGGGAAATAAAAATAAATGGCTATTTTAGACTTCAATGGCAGTACAAAGTAAAAAGGAAATAAAATGTTCGTTAAATTATATATAAATCCACTTACGTTTTTCCATTATCTTGTTCCAGACTCAAACGGCGAATGCTATGAATTATTCCACAATCACAGTTGGTCATGTAAAACACAAACACAATTATACAGAAATGTAACCGCATATTTAAATTCAGTGATGCTACTGCTAGTGCATTTTTAGAAAAACTATACGGTATTAGGATTCCTGTGGCATTGTTGAAATTGATGCATATGCAGATTTGTTCGACTGTTTTTTTAATTTTCTAGGTCAATAATTTATTTGTCAGCGTTTTTCTGTTGTAATATTCAAAGGTAAAACAATTTAGCTAAGTAGTTGTTACAAAATCAATAAAGAACTAATTGTTTATTTAATAGCAGACTGTTTTGTTAATTAGTAATTTGATTTTAATTGAATTTGCTACCAGTTCTTTGAAAACAGAGCGATGGTTGCTTACATAATAATTTGATAAACCCTGAAACTATGTGAAATTTTAGATCAGTGATTTTAGGCCGAAAAATACATTAAAAGTGTTGCTGCTGCTGTAATAAGATCACGCCGATTTTTTTTGTAAAAATAGTAAAAGGAGATTTTTTGCAAATTTTGAGTTTCGTATTCAAAGTTGCATAACTATTCGAATTCTTCAGTTAGACTGCTCAATTTTTTTTGCGTACACTTCAATGGTTACCAAATAAATAAATTTGCTTATAACTTTTGACTAAGGCATTTTTTTGTCATGATTCTTGCGGAAAATTACATGGGCTGGTTAGTACTACCTATTCTTATAAAAAAAAAAAATTCAATAAATAATATTATCGCGGACTCTTTAATTAAAGAGTCCGCGATAATATTATTGAATGAGGATAATTGCGTGTCGAATTGTTCCGTAGATGTCTGTACAACTTGGCTACCAATGTTAAAAGAAGAACGTCACAAACTCAACATTGTATAGAAACTAAAAAACTGTTAACTATATCAACAGTTCTATGTAAATAGTAAGTATCTATGGATATTGAATATAACAAACATTCTTAGAGCTGTGTATTTGTCATACACAGCAAAAAAGATTTTTCAAAAAAAGCCTTGAAAAAGGAAACAGATTAGATTTCCGAAACGTCGGCGAAATATTTAATTTCAAGTTTTTATACTTATTTGTGTTGTTTATTTATAAAAACCAACCTTTAACTGATCCTTTGACGTAAACGTCACAGGCGTAGAGGTTTTTTACCAGTAACATACTGGTTAATTGTGATATATTTTGTAGATTCCCCTAGCACCGCTTAGAAAGAAAACATACATGTGGCAGGAAGTCCCAAAGAATTGAAGAAGGAAAAAAAAAATAAGATAATGCCACAAATAACATTTAGACAATTATCATGTTGACAAGAAATAAAGTGAAAATCAAAAACTAATATAGTTTTCTTCCCAATTAGTATCTATTATTATTTTTACAACTTTTTTGCGTTCATTTTTAACATTTTGATTTATTCTTTATAACAAATTTTTTGCAGAATTTTTTTCTGTTAGCTGTTTTTAAATGTAGTGATTCTCTATCAGATTCAGTAGTTAGTGTTTTATTATTTCTGTTTACCCCTCCATAAATAGTGGAAACCACCCCAAATGAAAGCGAAAATTACACATTTATTTAACCTTCAACTTTAAGCCTTCTGTATTTCCTAAAAAAAGATTTAATATAAAATCCATTGTTATCAGATTTATTATGCACGAGATATTTATCTCTTTTGGGGGATTTCCTTCTTATTATAATTTCCTTCCGAGTCTTTAATACCCATAAGCTATCGTTTTCACATTTTTATGTGACAATATCCATTTTAAATTTATCTTATAAAAGTCCTGCATATAGTCTTTATATTTAATTAAGATTAAATAATAAAAATTTTTATAGGTCAGGTTACTGCGACGCTGTCAGTAATAGTTGGTATAAAATTTGTATTATGTTTTATTTCTTGTTTTATTATTTAATGAGGTTAAAAGTGCTGATGCAGTAAACTCTGTAATTAAAGACATTAAATTAATAAATCACACGCAAGAAAATAGTCTTAGTCCATTGAAATGCTACATTGACCTTGCATTTTGGACAGGACAAGATTTTTTCTTTGGATGTGTAGAAGAGGGTCAGTGTGGGTATAAAACTCGATTCTCGGGGTTGAAAGCCCCCAATTGGCTGCCATCTTGGAAAAGAAGGGGGTGTAAGCAGTTTTCTCGCGATATCTTGAGAATCGTAAGTCTCACAAAAAAATTACTGGGACTTTTTTTGTAGAGAATTGAATTGTCCACATCTTTTGTTTCAAGTTCTTTTTCTCAGCATGCACCGTTCGCCGCTGATGAGCTTCGAAAAATTTAATTTTCGGTGTTCCAAACATGGACGTTAGGAAAAAATTGCCTCAAGATATCGTGAAAAAACTGCTTACACCACCTTTTCCAAGATGGCAAAATGGGGGGGCTTTCAACCCCAAAAATCGAGTTTAATACTCTGACACTCTCTACACATCCAAAAAAAATCTTCTACTGTCCATAATGCAAGGTTCGGTTTTAATTTTGTAACATTTCAATGGACATTCGATTAGATTTTACGTCCTCGATAACTATGCTCTATTATACCAGTGACTTTAATTTAGTTTTGTGCTCCTTAGCACGCCGATTCCTTTTGTAAAAATAGTAGAAAAATTAGCCATATTACCGAAAAAATACACTTGATGTACGAGCAGTCGTAGTCATACTTAATAATTTTTTTTTTCAGTAAAATACGTACGAAAGATATAAAAAATGTAACTTCAGATAGTAAAGAAGTAAAGAGTCTGACATGTAGCCTCCATTTTGAATTTTCCAAAATGTTAATTACAAAAGTCTCAACAGTGACAAAATTAAAATGGTCGATATCTCTGCATAAAATGGTCCAAAAAGGTGAAATAAACATATTTTTTTTATGACGAATCTAATGCCGTTAATGAATCTCATTAAAATTAGCATAGTTGAAAAAGTTATTGCAATTTTTGTTACTTGCAAATTTTATTATTCATAAATAAATGATGTTAATTTATTGAAAAAAATGTTTTTGAATAGGAATAGGTAATGTAATTCTCCGCAAAAATCATAATAAAAAGTGCCTTGGTCCAAAGCTATAAGCAAATTAATCCTTTCATGCATGAATTTTCAAAAATTATAAATCATGAAAATAAAATTCGAAATTATTATGAAAACTTTATTATAAAAAAATACAATCATGTCATTAAAAATTTTCAACTTAAAAAAAAAACGTAAAAATATGTTTGTCCACTTCAGTGGACGTCATGCATTAAATGCATAAGTTTATTTTTGAATTTTGTAATTATTGCTCAATAAAACGAAATTGGTTGCAATTAGCCATAGGGAAGTACTTACAAAAATGTTCGTTTTTCATTTCTACATCACATCATTGAAAAATATACATATGCAAAATGAGAATATTCAATTAAAAAAGTTCTTAATTGAAAAATAATTTTTGGCCACCCTGTACAGTTTTAAGAAATGAAAATGATTCAAAAACATTAATTAGATGTCTCGTAACTGGTATTCACATAAGTTTTTGTTAAAACCCATAATTGTGACTGTGGTGATTTTTTTAATATCCATCTGCAGATTGCATTATTTCAACAAAAATATTCATTACATCCAAGTGGTTGGAAGATATTCAATGCGAATATAGGAATGATTAGAGCTTAGAAAGAGTCTTCAAAAAATGTACAGGGTGTCCCAAATTGCTTGATTTTGGCTGGTTTTCCTATTTTCAGACCAGGTAGAGAAAAACTGACGTATGATTCTAGAGCTCGATTTTTGTGAAACGCCGATTGGTGAAAACCGCATTTCGATATCTCTAACCGTTTCCGAGATATCGGCAAAAATTGACATTTGGCAGATTCCGAAAAACTGTCATAACTTTTTTATTTGTGAATATTTTTTCAAACGGTAAAAACTTTCTATAGGCACTTTTTGACGTAGAATAAGATACATTTGTCAAAAAAATATATCGCTTTTTAATTGTTCGATATCAAAGCTAACTTTTTTATTTCAAATGGAAACCATAGTTGGCTTTGACTTTAGAAAATAGGAAAAAGATAAGCTCTTCAAAAACATATATGTCAAGATATGTCTAGTCATCCTTGCTGCCAATATAACACATTTCTCTTTAAAATTGACATTTTAGCAGAGTTGGCCATGGAAAACAAGAGTTTCAGTTATTCAAATGAAAACAATAGTTTTTCTATTAAATTAATTTTATTAATTAAACATATTTCATTAAGTAGGTAACAAATCTTTAACGATTGAGTATCACAAATAGTGTTCAAATTGTCTACCATTTTGGTCGATGCACAATTGACATCTCTTCTTTACTGATTTCTCGGCATTTAAGAGTTGTAAAGGTGTTATCCCAGCGATTGTATTTCTCACTCGTTGCTCTAAATCTTGACGCGTTTCTGGTATGGTTTTAAATATCTGGTCTTTGACGAAACCCCAAATAAAAAAGTCCAAAGGACTTAGGTCCGGAGTTCTTGCAGTCCATGTTATGGGCCCCCTTGTTCCCATCCACCGATCCTCGAACATTTGATTTAGTTTGTTCCTTGTAACCGCCGCGATATGGGCTGGTGCGCCATCTTGTTGATAAAACTTTCGTACCAAATCGGCAAGGGGCAAGTCTTCTAAATATGGTCCAACGATGTTTTCCAAAATATTAACGTACCGTTGGGCGTTAAGGTTTTCGTCATAAATAAAAGGTCCAATCATTCGTTGCCCCACTATTGCAAACCAAATATTGAAATCAAATCGTCCTTGCATATTTCTAGGTTGGAAAACATGCTCATTATGGTCCGACCAACGATGCCGATTTTATCGATTAAATATTCCGTTACTGGTTACGCTTGCTTCGTCGCGCGTCGGTCCAAATGACATTTCGGTGGAAATTTTCATTTTCATTGCATTTTCCCAGTTGCAGAAATTAATCCTGCGTTCTTGATCACCAGGGAATATTTGATGAGTGAGCATGATTTTATAAGATTTATATTTATATTTCTTGAGAATTCCTTGGCTACGGCTTTTGCTCACACCCTTAGTTACAGTTATTTCTATGGTAGAAATTTCAGGATTTTCTAAAACCGCTCCAATTACTTCTGCCTCCACCTCGTCTCTACCTTCAATAGCATACTGTTTAGGTCTGGGCTTGACGAATGATCCATAATTCATCAAAGCATTTTCCAATCTAGGAAATATTTGTTCGCTTGGCTGCTAGCGTTCAGGGTACCGTTCGAAATATAGATTTAATGCATCTTCAGAATTTCGGCCTGATTCAATATAGCATATAAATATCTGGCATTTTTCAAAGTTTTCATACATTTTGGAATAATGCTAGGAGATTATAACAGATGTCAACTTTAACACTTATTTTATTTACTGTCAAACTAACTTTTACATATGCAAAGCAATTGTTTTTGTGTGGCCAACTGGGTTAAAATGTTAAATGTTAAAAAAATGGAATTTTTAAAGAGAAATGTGTTATATTGGCAGCAAGGATGACTAGATATATCTTGACATATATATTTTTGGAAAGCTTACCTTTATTCCCATTTTCTAAAGTCAAAGCCAACTATGGTTTCCATTTGATATAACAAAGTTAGCTTTGATATCGAACAATTGAAAAGCGATATATTTTTTTTGACAAATGCATCTTATTCTACGTCAAAAAGCGCATGTCGAAAGTTTTTACCGTTTGAAAAAATATTCACAAATAAAAAAGTTATGACAGTTTTTCGGAATCTGCCAAATGTCAATTTTTGTCGATATCTCGGAAACGGTTAGAGATATCGAAATGTGGTTTTCACCAATCGGCGTTTCACAAAAATCGAGCTCTAGACTCATACGTCAGTTTTCCTCTACCTGGTCCGAAAATAGGAAAACCAGCCAAAATCAAGCAATTTGGGGCACCCTGTACACTGTACATGTATATACATAGCATTCCATTTAAAGAAAGAGGCACTTGGTCCTGTAATTTCGTCTTGGCTCGCCTTGTATGTTCGAAAGTAATTTCCCGTTATAGGCTTTTTTATCTAGTTTACTTGCAATTTTTTAAAAATTTCTATCTATCTAGAACTCGAGATATTACCGCATCCTGCATACGTAATGATACGAGGTCTAAACCTCAAAGGCAATAAAAAAAATCAATTTCAAGCAGGACAATAGATTAATAAAATTAGGTAGACGTGAGAATGGCAGTTAATGGAGATTTGAAGCAGGTACGTGTTTTATTTTACGCCTCAGAAGTTTCCAAATGATTTAAACGCCATATTCTGTGAAAGTCTGCGTAAAACAAGGGGAAATAATAATTATTAATGGATTCAATTACGGAGTTTTCCGCTTTAATTATTTTTGCGTGACCCAAATGTAAAGGCTTTTCGTGCAATTAGACATAGGTACAAGAAAGATTGGTTGGTAGTTAATCAATTTAACTCCGGCAATTTTAACGTCTTGGTAATTTTCAATAACGCTTAATTATTGAGCTCCTAATAATTATTTAAATGAATTTAAGACTGTCTGCTAATTCGCATGTTATTAAGAAATATGCTTATTTGGTTATTTGCTTCTCATTACTAGCCCATGGAAATTAGCATTTGACCTGGACAAAATAAGTAAAAATCTGAACTTTCGCACGTTCTTTGAGGTGTCCCAAACCCAAATCCACAAACATCACAGCATGGCTACCCAAGATTTTAAAGGTCAAAGTTTTTTACAAATAACTCCCGTCCTATGCATCGGATGCCCATGATGTCAAAGTGAAAGTTGTAGAGAATTGAATTATCTGTACGTTGCCTCTATTATTTTTTCCCAAACCCCCCCACAACGTTTCGAGATATTTAAGGTCAAACTTAAAAAAAATATGGTTTTTCGCGATTTCCTGGCACCAAAAAATTCAGAGAGCAATATAGTCATCATGAAAGTTGTAGAGAATTCAATTGTCCACAAGATTTGTATTTTGCATTTTTTCTCAAAACCTCGCCCTTTTCGAGTTATTCAAAGTTGAAGTTTAAAAAAACTAATTTTTGCAAATATCTCGCTTCCTATGCATCAGTCGTACATGAAGTCAATGTGAAAGTTGTTTAGAATTGAAACATTTACAAAATTGATTTCTTGCATTTTTTCCCCAAAGTAATAAAATAATACAGTTTGTAGACACGTAGGTAACTGGTTTCAAAAATGATGTTGGAGATTGCTGGGTGTTGCTAATGGATGATGCTTTGAAAAAAACTTATTACTATAGTTTTTGAATGTTCATTAAAGTACCTCTTCGACATGTAAAATTAGAGTGCTTCCTAGAATACTTAGAGAGAAAACACTGGTCTTTTGGTTGCTGCAATTTTGGTATTTAGAATTTCTAGTAAAAAGTCACTAATATCATTTCTTATAAACAACTGACAGTCCTCATTATTCACTTGTGAATAATGAAATCATTATTCACTGTAGGGAGTAACGGATAGCATTATCCTTGAGGTCACGTGTCACACGTAATTCCAGACCATCTATAATAAATCAATTTTTGAAAAGCGTACGGTTTTCGTTATTTCGTCCTTACAAATTAAATGGTGCTCAACTCTATTTAAAGCATTACATAATTGCCAAAATGTGTACAACGATCATCCCCACAGAGTTACATGGTGCATGGGTGGGTGTGAAGCACCACCGTTCTTATAAATATTGCCGGTTGTTGTTGCGCCCCACGTTGGGCGCCAAATTTTATAACCAGCAACACATCAATTGCAGAGGAAATATGGAACTATTGAAGATTCAGAAAAATGCAGATGGTAGGCGGCGAAGATGAAAAGCTCTTTAGAACATTCGTGTTACCGAGAAACTGACGTGAAAGAGATTCAGTGAAGATGAACGCCTAAGAGGCAAAAGCGACAGAAAGCATGATGCTGTCGGACACACCATACAGCAAAGTGATATCAACGAGAACATCGTAAGGCTTGCAAAACAATTATTGATATAGAGCAATAAAAATAAATATTTTATATACCACATTCTAGTATATGCACTAGCCACTTGAAATGTTTCATTTAGAAGCTTTCAGTAGTAAAACAACAATAAGAACTCCAGCTAAAGTTAACTGACATAAAGGAAATAAAAAACTTGCTCCCAAATGGATATAACAGCGCTTGTGTTTTAGTCGACACATTGCAGCTGCGAAGAATTTTATATTCTACTGTTCGCAATGTTCTGCAGATTGACCTCCCTTAATTCGTGCAATTTAATTTGCATATTCTGGAAAGTTTGAAAAATTTTCCCATGAATATTTCAACCCAGTATTACGTATTCTATGCAGCTATATACAGATAAATATAGTACGTCTACCGTATTGATGAAATTCCTTCAACGTAACGGAATTTTCGCTTAATACTCTAGTTTCTATTTTACGACCTGCTAAAATATGTGAAGCGAATTCTTTCGCCGTTTCCCTCGCATTGTGGATTTATTTGTTTTTGTGTGTTCCAGCTTCTAAAGGTCGAATATCGCAAACATTGGATCACTTGATGTTTAGATCGGGCTACATAGGAAAAGTATAAAAATAAATAACAATGTAAACTTTTTGTATTGAATAAAATCCCATATAATACCATATCCGTATTTTCTCTTTGTATTATCCTTTCAAACACATATAAGGTATATTGTAATAACAATTTGAAATATTATATTCAAATTGTATTCTAAATCTATTAATTATTAAATACACAAAGATACATTTACTTGCTTTGTAATAAAGTCTATTTAATAATTGTAGGCTAAGTTTTAATTCCATAACTTATAGATAAACCTCAACATGATCCGGTTCGAAGGGCCATGTTGGGGTTTGTCCATAGGTTATAGATTTAAATTTGTCCATTCTGCCATAATCTGTGGCGTTGGCACTGTGAACCCCTATTGGGTGTGATTACAGAGAATACGAATGACAGTTTCACACTGCATTCCAAGCACTAGGCAAATTGAGTCGTTCTTCAACCTAATTGTACATAAGTGCTTGTTCAGATGACAGTGTCCTTTTATCAGGTCTATTATTCATCTCAATCTTTCTCTATTGAGTTCAAGCAGCTATTTTGCATGGAGTCCTAACGGCCACTTTTCGGAACTTGACCCTAATAGTTGTTGAACTGACTTTGGCCCGGTTTTGCAGCTTTGACTGAATTAAACTTCTTGACAATCCACAAGCTGATTCAAGCTAGCAGATCCTCTGGCAAAACGGTCTGCTTCTTTGTTGACGTTTATGCTAGAATACACACAGACTGATCTGACTGAGTTCTATTCACTCATCTTGCCAAATAACACCGATTAATAGCTTTGGTGGAAACAGCAGCTTTAGAGCTTTGGTTTTTATCCTTGTGCGTTAGCATAGGTTCCTTCCTGCGTCGTCGATTAGTCCATGTACCATTCCACATCCTCAGAAGAATTCTTATTGTCGCATTTCTAGGTTTCCCGACTAGGGAATATGATTGACTAAGAGATGGTGAACGTGTAAATAGAAGGACACCGATCATCCTCTGCCTGACTGATGATGTTATTTTCAGACAGGTCAGACTTGAATTTGACAAAAGCGAGCCCTAATTATGAAGCTCGTGGAAGCGCCACCACATCAGGAAGCGTAGGCAATGAAGGGCTCTACCATAACAGTATACGTTGACAGAGAGGTCTTTGGGCTTTCCCCTCTTGGGACTGAAGTTACTTAAAGATAAAAATGGAAGGGCCGCCTCAATAGATTTTTCGCCTTGGTATACATATACAAATATACATATTGACTGGACTGAATTGGTCTCTTCTATCAGCCACTTCAATATCTTTAAAAGAATGGATGTCTTATTGCTCTGAATTATCTAATCGTATATATATGTTATCCACCGGGATTAGGTTTGTGATTCTATAATGTTTATCCGTGCTTTTTTTTAAATTTATTTTTAATTAATACATTTTCTATACTTGTCTATTATATTTAAAGTTCGATTTAGTGGAGTAGATCTGGCAGAAAAAACGGGGTGAAAAACAAGTGCCTTTTTTCCAAAAAAATTTTTCCCATCTTATAGAGGACGACTTCCCCCACTTTTCTGACTCTTTCACATCTGAAATCTAGGAGAGGGAGCGGGGAACGTGCAAAAAGGGAAAACGGCCATATCACCGGTTCTAATAGGGCGATTTCAAAAAATCAAAATGGGATTACTTCCTTTTTTACGCAGCTATAATGTTGGATAGGTAGGAAATAATTTTCACCGAAAATGTAAAAATGGGGGGCGGAAGAAAAAATGCATTTTTTTTTCAAAACAATTTCTTTTATGAAGGGGGTGAGTGGGGGGATAAAATGCTCCTCAAAAGAAGGGGATTTTCATCCTCTTTAAAATGGAAACAGATGTTTTCAAATTCCTTCATTACGACAGGCAGGGCAAGAACTTGAAGTTTAAGCACTGCAGAAAGGCAAGGGAAAGTCCTACGTCCTTCTGCCAGGGCTCATTTCAAAGTGAACAAATTTCTCTTTTTATTAAAAAGAAAAAAATTCGATCGGAGAGTAACTTGCGCTACGCGCGCGAGTTACCACACTTATAAATTCATTTCTTTTCAATCAGCAGCTGCAGCGGCGGGAGGGTAGACGAGGCCTCTACCCTCTCTACTATCTCGCCGTTCTCATTCACACAAAGAGAAATTCTTTCTGTCTGTGTCAGCCTTCGCTAGAGGCGTTTTCAAATATTTAATTTCCCTCACTTCTCAACCGTTATTAATGATTTTTTTTTATTTCCCCTGAATTTTCGCAACAAATCATCTCGCCGGCGCCTCTCGTGCACGAGAAAGTTTCTTGTCGACATGAGGATGAGCGGCGAATAAAACGAAAGAGAATGAAAGAGGCACCCTGAATCTTGATTTCATTATCTTATACACGGTGTACGCCGGTCAAGTCGGCCGTGCGGGACCTCAATTATCACGCGTGTGTCCGTATATATCCCATGTCGACAACTGAACAGAGGCTCTGTAGAGTGGGATATGTCGGCTGGTTGTGGAGATATCACACGCGGGTGATCATGTCAACGTCCGCACGTCCGACTTCATCGACGCGCGCCGCATACAAGAATTCAATGCACACCGTTCAATTTGTTTTCTCTTGTTCTCGATTTTTCTTCCATTACCTGCTATTCATTTCTCTCTCTTTCTATTATTATCTCACCCGCGGCCTAAGCGAGGAGATAATGCTCATGAGATAGTAGAGAAGAAGAGCAACACGCGATGGGGGTGGGGGTAGGGAAATCGAAGGTCAGGAAGGTAAGTCTGACATTTTCTCTTAATAAAAAAATCGTTTTGAAAGAAAAATAAAATTTTTCTTGTGCCCCCCCATTTTTACATTTTTGGCGAAAGTAATCAAAAAATGAAGAAACTCCCCCCTCGGCCACGACCTCTTCCTATAACCACCTACAACAGTAAAAAAATTACAATCCTAACCCCATCTCTTATCTCTTAAACACCCCTCATACCTCCCCTCCGATCCCTTTTCCTACCCTGAAACCCAATCCATTCAAAAGGTCATATCTCCGGCCTTAATTGGCTGATTTTAAAATATCAAAAACCAGTTTACGCGCCTCGGGGAGACCTTTCTTTTTTATTCGAAACATTTTTTGTCCGTCTCCCCGATCGCGCGCAAACTGAGAAAAACCGATTTTCCAAATGTTTAACAGCCCCCGCTCCCCCCTTCCCACCACCTAGATCACAATATGAAAGTGTCAGGGAAGTGGGGGAAGTCGTTCTCTATAAGACGGGAAAAAAACTTTTTTGAAAAAAGGCACTTGTTTTTCAAAAGTCAGATCTACTCCACTAATTTGCTTCTTTTGTACAAGAATACTATTTTTATGTAACTTGCATATTTTCAAGAGATTTAGTCAGTGGATAAAAACAATCAACTGTAAAAGTAAAAGCATCACTTACAATGCACCTACCTAAATGTTTGAAAAAATCATAATAATATTAACATCAATACAAATTATTTTCTACTAAATCAGTTTGGATTAAGAAAAGATACTAACAGGCAGTAACTACCAAACTTAGCTCTGCTCTGAATGAAAGGTGTACATTTTAAAATTTATCAAAGACGTTCAATACGGGCAGCGGTCAACAAAAACGCATTCACGTCAGAGATAGGGAGTGAAATACGTGATGCCATATTAATAATAAAATATGGGAACAAGGCAGAGTTTTGGTCCCCCTTTTATGAGAAATGAAAATAAAAACTGATAACTTTAGATCGATTGGTTGTTTTTGCCACATATCGGAGGGGATTGGTTATATCGATGATACCATGCAATCTAATATATGGCTGGTTAGATTGTGAGATATACAGTTAATCAGCTAACACAATTGCGTTGTCAGTATACGTAATCCTAAATTGTGTAAACAGGGTATGCAGAAAGTAAGAGCGTGATGAACAATTCCGGCTCATAACAGAAGGGTCTATATGTGGCATCAGAACCTCACATACTTATCACGTATGTACAGTAGACTAAGTTGGTGATACTGTTGTTTACTACGTTAGCTCTGATAATAATCTTTCAATAAACCATGGCATACAGGATGCACCATTTAAAACTCTTCAGACTTGTCAACTTTCTTACTTTTTAAGCGACGACGATGTTGGGCACATCAAATTATAGATATTTTTAAGGCCTTTAAACATGCATACAGAGTAATTGGAAACAAAATTTCTGGAAAAATTGTTAAGAAAAATAATTTCGAATATGACGTAATGACATAAATTGAAGCTAATTAAAATCAGTATAAGCAAACTTTAATGCAGTGGTGAGGTAAAAAAATATTGAAGAAAATTGAATTTCCTTTCTTAAAAATGTTTCAATGAAACTTTGAAAAACTCTTATTGGAAATTAAAAACATTCAGGTTATCGTGTCGAAGTAAATTTTTACACTATTTCAAGAGTTAAAAAAATTTATATATCAATTATTTTTTTTAGTCATACTCATTTAAAAATTATCTTTTTTTCAGAATTTAGTATAAGGAATATGTGGCTAAAGAAAATAAGTACAAAATTTTCATTGAAAAATGTTGATTTTTAATAAGTAAGCGAAAAAAAAACGAAAAGGTAATTAAAGGTAATATGTGATTTTTCATTAGTGTGAGTTAAAAATAATTGAATTATATGTATTATTGAGCCTTTTCAAGCCGACTGATGACAACTTAAATTTAGCAACTCAGTTAACAAGAAAGAAAAATAGTTTCTTGGGTATAATTAACGTTTTCTTCTTGACAGTGAAAAAATATCGAGAATAACTAAAACTGCCTTGTAGCAAATTTTGGACTATTCCAATTTTGTTCTGAACAAACCGTTTCTGAGATCATCATCAAAAATCACACCTAGATACATTACATTTTTCATGTTTCTAAGGTAGCAGACAACAGTTCTACGAAAAATAGTCCGTTCTTAATTTCGTCAACTTAGTTTTAACTATAGACGGCCTCTCTAAGTTAAATCCTACAACCTCATCGGTTGACCTACTATATTTTTGGTATATATAAAAAGCGATACTGTTAACATCATCACGAAATGTAAGTTAACTTTCCTTTTTATTAGATAAATAAAGAGCTGGAAAAGTATAAGCAATCAATCAAAAATTCGCAATAAAGATGACAGCAAATCTTTACGTTTCAGAGCTTCAGGTATGTATAATACATAAGACAAGTTTTGATTATATACAAGGTCGTTCTTAGCAGTACGCTTTTAAAATCATTTGAGACTCAATGTTTCTTAAATAATAAATAAATGTTTCAATAAATGTTATCAATTTTAAATATTATTTTACGCAATTGCTGTTAGCCTGAAACTAATACAAAATATTAGTAATGCTCCTGCCTTGAGTACAAGTTTAAATCAGAACAATTAAATCAGATAGATAGGGTCCAGTGGGATGTAAGAGCTACCCTGTTCTTACACCTAAGTAGACAAACATAGTAAAAATAAAATCTACTTCATAGTCTATACATATGGAAGAAAATGAACGTTAAGTGCTGAAGAAAATATGCAATATGAAATGGGAGAAAGAAAAATAAAGACACAAAATAGCTATATATATTAAGAGGGCGAAGTACCTCATTGTCTATGTGTCAAAAGAACGGCTTGTCAAATTAAATTTTAACGTCAACGTTATTTACAATAATTTTACATATTACTCAAAAAGAGCAATATTATTAAATAAATGGATACTGGCAGTAAAAATGAGACTTCTTTGACAAGCTGCAGAAATCACCACATTAAACATGTTGCCCAAAAAATTGAGAAAATTATATATGATGGCGTTCAAATCTTCCTTAAATTTGAGAAGCGAAATAAAATTAAATAAATGTTACGACATTCGTGAATAATAACCATCATTATAAGCTTGTTGAATGATATGCTATTATCCAACAAAGGCATAAAATATGCGTATTACTATGGTAATTTAACATCCAGTGTGATGTAGTACACACTAGTGAGAGAATATTCAAAAAGTCACCAGTATGAGAACGTAAAAAATTAATTAACGATTGACACTCAAAAAGTGGAAAATTACGAAGCTCTGGAAGGGACACCAAAAATAAAATAATTTTTGTTTTTAAAATTCCGTGTTATAACTGGGAATTTTAAAATTCCGAGATATAACTCAGAATTTTAAAGTAAAATTCTTAGTTAAAACTCGAAATTTTAAAATTCCGACTTATAACTCGGAATTTTAATATTCCTACTTATAACACGGAATTTTAATATTCTGAGTTATACAGTGTCCGCCAAAAAGTCTGTACCATATGGAAAACTTTTTAATTCAATTGTTTTTTAAACTGGATTTAACATAATTAATAACCTTAAAAGTGAATAATACGAATTTATTTAATAACTTTCGAAAGGTAATCAAATACGTTTTGAAAACAAATGCTAGGCTTTTGACGTGTCGATGCCTTATTAATGTTTCTAATAAAATCAAATTTTTTCTATTTGATGATCGTTTAAAAAATTCAAACTAAAGAAAAAATTGAAATTATTTTAATTCGAATATAGAACCAATAGGGGACGCCTGATATTTTTATCCAAAAATACCCCCAAAAATCTGTTTCCCATTCAGCAGTTGGGCGTACTTACTAAACATTCAAAACAACCGGCTCAATTGAAAATCTTTACAAAAAGCACCACACGAATTATTGTAAAGTTAATAAATATAAAGAGAACGTTTTGCTTGAAGTAATAGACATAAACAAACTTTGATTGCCACAATTTCCGACAGAACTGACGCACTACTAATAGTGTAAGGAGAATTTTGAAGAAACCCAAATTTCGTCCGTAGAAGCCAAAGTTTATTAACAAGCTTAAAGCACGAGATCTATCGGTTGCTACACAGATTCTATTCACAGACGAAGCAACTTTGTCTTCAAATGGGGTAGTAAGTTCCCAAAATTGCAGGTGGTGGGCTGACGAAAACCCAGGATTTATGATTAAATGTGAAGACCTTAAAAACCAATGTTTGGTGCGGTATTTTTAATGGCAGGCAAATTGGCCCCTTTTTTTGGCATAATCTCAATTTGGAATTAGAACTTTCTATGAATGAAATTACCGAACTAATTGACGACATGTGGTTGGAGGAAAGAGCCGTTTTGTGGTTTCAACAAGACAGCGCTTCAATTTACAGTGCTATTAATGTAAGAAATTATCTTTACAACTTGTTTAGAGGTAAATGGATTGGCAGATATTCACAATACCCATGGCTAGCAAGATCCCGGACATAACGCCTCTAAATAATTTTTATGGGGTTACTTAAAAAATAAAATTTACCATAGATGACCCTTCCAAAATATCGATCATTTAGAATACACCATCAGGGATATCTACCTTGAAATACCCCCAAGAACTTTGAGAATTTTCAATACGATAATAATATGTATGGAAAGAGAAGTAAGGCATAAACATGGTTTAAGGTTCATTGTATTATTCACCTTTTAGATTATTGAAGTATATTTAATTTGAATTTTTTGTTTTATTTATCTGATCTAAATTTGATTTAAATTAACAATCGTTGCTTTAATATTTAAGCAGATTATCGTGCAAAATTCACACACACAATAAGTGTTCAGAATTACTGAAAATAGTGCACAATTATCCTACTGTTTTTGTAAAAAAAAATTTTTGTCATTATTAATTACATTTAAAACAGAAATGCAACATTTAAAGTATAATTTTTCTAAGATGACACTATCGGCAATAAAACGCCAGACGAAGATAAATGAATATATCACCTTTTCTCGTGCCTATTCGAGCAGAGAACGGTTACAACCCCGCCACTAAGTTTGTAGATACACGTGGTTTAATTTCTTCTCTTACTCTTGCTCAAGAATTCAATAAGAATAATTTCTGAAAGTGTAAAGAAAAAATAGGTGCAAGCACAGGTCGAGATTTAAAGTTATCCTTATTCAATTCTTGAGCAAGAGCAAGACAAGAAATGAAACCACGTGTATCTATAAAGTTAAGGGCGGGGCTCCAGTCGAATAGGCGCGAGAAAAGGTGAGATAAGCATTTCTCTTCGTCTGGCGTTTTATTGCCGATAGTGTCATCTTAGAACAATTATACTATATACATATTTTTTGCATTGAAATATTTCGTATTAACTCAACTGCAACCAAAAATAAAATTTTTTTTTTTTTACATATTAAGTATTGGAAAAAAATTAAAAAAATTAAAAAACTAACACATTGAAATCTTCAAATTTAGATTCTTAATGTAATTAAAAACAACTTTTTCATATGGTATTTTTTAATACTTTGAGAAATATGGGCATTTCAGGCAATTTTAAAATTCTAATGACATTTTGGAGGTGATATAGTTGGAGATATTAATCATGCTGAAACTAATGCTGCAACCCGTTAACGCGAAATTTTAAAATTTTGATTTATAATTCGGAATTTCAAATTCTTAGTTATAATTCAAAATTTTAAAATTCCGACTTATAACTCAGAATTATAGAATTCCGAGTTATAAGTCGGAATTTTAAAATTTTGAGTTATAACTAAGAATTTTACCTTAAAATTCTGAATTATATCTCGGAATTTTAAAATTCCGATTTATAACTCGGAATATTGAAATAAAATTTAGACTTATAAGTCGGAATTTTAAAATTCGGAGATATAATTCCCATTTATAACGCGAAGGTTTAAAAACAGAAATTATTTTATTTTAGGTGTCCCTTCCAGGACTTCGTAGAAAATAAATTCAATTGGGAATATTGAAATGTAATAAAGTAGAAGATACATTTGATTAAGAGCATTGGAAATATGGAAACTTCATTTGCTTCTTTTCTAATTTCTTCCGGGACATAAATGTTCATACATTTTTCACAATTAAGATTATTTCTTACCTTTATTTGCTGTTTATGTGTATAAACTAGCAAACAATAAGTATAATGATCAACACGAAAGCAACCATTCCATGACCTCCCAATTACAATGAGGGAAAATACCAAGCAAAATTGCGAGATATCTTTAGTTGCCCAATGCTCATGAGTATACTGGTCATAAAAGATTATTATTATTATTATTATTATTATTACAGTTTCAGAAGGTCATCTGCCACCATGCTTGCAGATGCAGGAGGGGATGTTTTACAGATTAAGAGGTATGGTGGCTGGAAGTCCTCGATAGTGGCAGAACCTTACGTTGAAGAATCGATTAAAAACAAAATTGAGATATCACATCAAATTTTGCAATAAGAATTATCTGAGGAAGCAAGCTCAAACGATGCCATTGACGCTAAAGATATACTGCCTACTACATCGAGGAGTAATAAGTAACTAGAATTCATATTGAAAATTGTGCTAATTGCAAAGTAGAAGTAAATATTGTTAAAAATTAATAATGAATAATATACTTTTGTACTGATAAATTTTTTAAAATCGTGCAATAAAAATTTTTATTGCACAGTTTCTTATAAAAGGACCACTTTTTACACTGAAAATAAAATTATGCAAATAGCTGAAGGCTGCATCAGAGAATATATTTATAAAAGCGGTTGACGATTTATGTCTAACTGATCATTTAATATGGTATCCGTATTCTCTAATTTATTAATTTCTAATTATTCTAATAATGCAACAAAAGTTAACAAAAGACTAAAAGGTTTTTTATTTTCTTAGTGTAAAATTATGTCATTAAAACTATGGTCTTCTTCAAAGTGGTTGGTCTATGTGGAATCTTGTGTTTTATCAATGTTCTTATTATTTTTTTAGTCTTTTTTCAAACGTCCTTCGTGTTCGTTCAGTATATATTCTGTGATATATACCAAATGTCATCTATAGACTTTGCTCTTATTTTCCTTCCTTGTTTTATCTTTATTATTCTCGATGGATTTTCCTAGAGTATTGATAGAGTATTTGTATTATAGGCAATATTTATATTGATTTTCTATAATTGGTGAATTATTTTCTCTGCGTGGAAACAAATATAAGAACATTAATGTTTTGTATTTGATCGTATTATTGTTTTTTATAATTCACTTTACTTAGTTAGTTTACAAATTATTATGCTCTTAGATTAAATTTAGTATTATAGATCTCCTGATGATTGTGATTTGATAGTCGAAATGAGAATAGAGTGCTTTCACATTTGAAACATTATTTCAGATTTTCTTTAAAATGTATGCATACATTGTAAAGCTCGAGATATAAAATGCGTCATTAATATTAGTTTATTAAATTATGATATAGTTAATCTCAAGGTATAGTCTCAAATTCCTCCTTATAGTCGTAATTTTTTTTGTTCATAACAACTTTCCTATCGGCCTTGCGTGCTGCATATCCCATTCTTCTTGTTTTGTTTTGGCGCGAGGAAGAGTTGTGATGTGACGGCAAGGTATTTCAGAATAATTTATAGTTTGGAGGATTTGTTTGGCTATCTGTGCAACAAGTTAGTTGCTGAATAAATCTCCATTTCAGTGGCTGCAAAGCTAACATATCGTCCTCTGCTTGCAACATAACCGCTCATTACAGACTGGGACTAGCTGTTATTTATGTGGCTGGCAGAAAGGATAAGAGAGATACATGCTAGTGGCTATTGATAAAAAAGTTGCCTATCCCGCATGATGTAGCGAAATAAATAAATCATGTGGGGGTTTTCCTAAAGGAATACTGTAGCTATAAAATAAACTTGAACCAATCATTTTATAGTCTAAGGGTGGATTGCACATAGCGATGTTTGATATATATATATCATAGTAATAAAGAGCAGTTGGTGCGAGCCCCTTCCTCTTTGCGATCTTAAGGTACATGCCGTCGAGACGCGCTTCGTTTCGCCGGTCCGTGCCCGCCTCGAAAGTGATCGGGACGGAATTCTACAGTGTATAGGCTATACTCGGTTCCGGTATTTTTCCGGGTTTTTCCGTTACAATCGGACGAAAGTCACCTATCTCTCTCGCCTGCTTTTTTGGGGAATGAGGAGTCGAGGGGTAAAAGAGAAAATAGGGGAAGGCGATTTGGTATTTCGTAAACGTCAAAAATGTACGATTTCTTTTCGTTCCTGTCATGCTTAATTTTCGATTTCGACCTCGCAGTTTGCGGCTAGCTATAACTAGAATCTCTCCCCGTTCCGCCGCGACGCCGTACGGCGCTCGAAAATATGTATTTCAAAAAATACGGACGTTTTAAGATTGCACGTTTTTGCGCTGTTTCGAATCCGAAGCGAGACTCATTTTTTCGGTTTTTCGCCTATAACTCGAAAACGGCTGGAGCTAGCTCAAAATAAAAAAATCTCAAAGGACAAGAGCGTTTCTTTCCGCTTCCTCCGGTACGTTCAAAAATTCCGTACCATTTTCCATTTCGGAGATATCGCCCGAAATGTGCGGCGGTGCAGAATGGCGGAAAATACGACATTTTTTCCTTTAAACCTCCATAACTTCTAAACGGGGCCTCCTAGAGCAAAATACTTTGCCCTAACGAAAATGTAGAAAAAAGAATTATCTAAAAGTCTTTTTTTTTATTTTTCTCCAGCTCCAAAGATTAACGAGCTACGGGCGGTCAAAGTGGAAGATTTTTTCGTAAATCTGTGAAATTTTAAATTTAAAAGATCCGAGAAAAGCTACTTTTGTCGCGCTCGCCGCGGGCCTAATTTTCCATTTTTCCGGTCGAACTTGATATCGCCGGAAAGCTACGTTCTTCTGCTTTCCAGAGAGACGTCGCACGCCGTTTCACTCCCGATATTTATTTACTTATGGATTTTTAAAGTACTTACGGTTTTCGATTTTTACGAAAATATCCATTCTTATTTCGCACAGAACTACACTAAATTTTTTAATTAACCCAGGGCACGTACTGCACGAATAAAATGCGAATCTTCGTGTTCAAATAGAGACCAAGATCGAGCCTCTATGTCCAGTATTAACTAAAATATGAGCGTTTTAAGATTTCATGTTTTACAATTTTCTAGGTTACGTTTTAACACACTCAAATTTGTCACATTTGTCTCGCCCCTGTGAGGCCGAATTTTCGATTTTCCCTGTAAATTTTGGGATCACGGGAAAGGGCCAAGCTCCCCCTTTCCATCGATACACAGAACGAGCTTCTATTCTATGTACTTGCTTAATTATGAATTTTTTTGTACGTAGACGTTTTTCACTTTCTCACAAAAACCCAACTTTCACACGCCCGTGTCGGGCCGAATTTCCGATTTGGCCCGCACACTCCACTATCACAACAAAATATCGTCCTTTATGATTAATTTGAGACCTAAAAAGCCTCTCAACTCCCATTATTTCCTGAAAAATCACAGTTTTTAAAGTCCATGTTTTCCTTTCAGACATAAATTTTTGTCGACAATGCAGAGCACTGTAATAGGTGGTAAAAATTATGTGTGTGAAGTTAGCACGCGTTGCTGGCAACACGGCGTTGCCAGCAACGCGGAAATAAGTTTTGATGTAAAATCTTTACAAATTAAATAGAATGCCAATAGTCGGGTGCCCAAAACAAATCTCGATATAGGGTGAGCCAAATTTATCGAATTAAATTTATTTGTCGTCCGATTGGCCTGAAATTTGGTACTCGGGGATTATCGACCACGGTGCTCACGAATGTGACGTCGGAATCGCAAAATTCAAAATGGCGGCGCCAAAATGGCGGACGATGTTTGTCGATTATGGCGTCACACCGCTCAAAATCGGTATGTGGGGGTTTTCGAGGTCGCCGATTACGAATCCGAAATCTAAATTGAAAAATTCAAGATGGCGGCGGAGCTGCAGGACACATTTTGCCATTTACGATGCTATTCGACTGAAAATAAGTACGTATGTGTTATCGAGGTCACAGATCACGAATATGTTATCGTAACTCAAAAATTCAAAATGGCGGCGTCCCCATAGCCTAATATTCATCATTTACTTTAACTTCCTTATTTTTCAATCGATTCAAATGAAACTCGGTATGTTGAAGTTACTGAAGTAGCTGATTGTGAATATGACGTCGAAATTGAAAAATTCAAAATGGCGGCGGAGTTGCAGGACCTACTTTACCATTTACGGTGCCATTCGTCTGAAAATAGGTATGTATATGTTATCGAGGTCACAGATCACGAATATGTTATCGTAACTCAAAAATTCAAAATGGCGGCGTCCCCGTAGCATAATATTCATCATTTACTGTAACTTCCTTATTTAAAAGTGAATTATTTATCGTCCGATTCAAATGAAACTCGATATGTTGAAGTTACTGAAGTAGTTGATTGTGAATATGACGTTGACATTGAAAATTTCAAAGTGGCGGCGTTCCCATAGCCTAATATCCGCTATTTACTGTAACTTTCTTATTTGCCGTCCGATTCAGCTGAAACTCGGAATGTGAAGGTTGCTGAAGTACCTAATCGAATATGAAAGTGAAAAACTGAAACTGAAAAATTGAAAAACTGAAAAACTAAAAATCTGAAAATCTGAAAAACTGAAATAATGAAAAACTGATAAACTTGAAAACTTGAAGACTTGAAAACTTGAAATCTTGAAAACTTGCAAACTTGAAAAATTGGGAAATTGAAAACTTGGAAACTTAAAAACTTGAAGAGTTGAAAACTTGAAAACTTGAAATCTTGAAAACTTGCAAACTTGAAAAATTGAGAACTTGAAATCTTGGAAACTTGAAAACTTGAAAAATTGAAAACTAAAAAATCGAAAGGTGAAAAACTAGAAACTGAAAATCTGAAAACTGAAAAACCGAAAAACTGAAATAAAAGGCTGACAAATGAAAAACTGAACAATGAAAAACTGAAAAACAAAAAACTGAAACACTGAAAACCTGAAAAACTTAACTTAAAAACTTCAAAACTTAAAAACTGCAAATCTTCAAAACCTAAAAACTTAAAAACCTAAAAACTTAAAAACTTAGAAACTTAGAAACTTAAAAACTTAGAAAATTAAAAACTTCAAAACTTCGAAACTTTAAAACTTTAAAACTGAAACTGAAAAACTGGAAAACTGGGAAATTGGGAAACTGAGAAACTGAAACACTGAAAGACTAAAAGACTGAAAAATTGAAAAACTGAAATACTGAAAAACTGACAAACTGAAAAATGAAACTAAAAACGGAAAACCACAAAAACTGAAAACTGAAAAATTGAAAAACTAAAGACTGAAAATTGAAAACAAAATTAAAAAATTGAAAAAGTGAAAACTGAAAATTGAAAAATTGAAAAACTAAAAAACTAAAAACTGAAGACTGAAAAACTGAAAACTGAAAAAATTAAAAACTGAAAACTGAAAAACCGAAACACTGAATGATAAAAAACCGAAAAACTAAAAAACTGAAAATTAAAAAACTGAAAACTTAAAATTTAAAAAACCCAAAAAAGTGAAAATTGAAAACTAAAAATCAAGCTTTCTACAATGATTCAAGCGTTACCTAATCGAGTGCGGAGCACTCGCATTGACAGCTTTAGCTGTCACCCCTCCGGAGGAGCTAGAATGGGCGATAGCCCATTCTAGTATATATATATAGTTTTAGGCATATATTTCCTACGTTATTATACTCTTCGCAAATACAAAACGAAGATTCGATTGGCTCATTTATAAAACCGGTAATATCACTCTTACAGGAAAAAATTTCATATCACTGTGTTTGTTGGTGATCGAATTCTGAACAACAATATTTTTTATAAATAATGGATCATCCTGACATCTATTTGCCATGATTTCGCAAAATTCGAATCGGCTATCAGGGTCATCGTCGTTAAGTTCTTGAACCAAATGAATTTTACATGGGCGGTATTTTTCATTTTTTAGAAAACGCAATATGGACGTTTTACTAACATCATTATCGGTGGCAATTTGTCTTGTATAGTAGGTGTGTGTGGATTAACTTCAATATCAAACAGTATATCCAATTTCTTTTCATCGTCTAAAATGCGTTTCCTACCAGATTTAGGTATATGCGTGGCATTTCCAAATTCACGAAATCTGATTTCTACTCTACTATCATAAACTTAGAAATGCAACGGTCAGGATACTTACTATTGAAGATTCCGCATACCTGCTTCTGCATTATTGTTTAATCACCACAACCTAAAAATATCAAAATTTCAGTTCTTTTAGTCCAGTTGATGAAGTAAAAATTACACCAGAAGCTCGCAAAAAATGTTATCTGAGATTTTCCTTCAGTAACTGTTAGTGGGAGGATTAAATATCACAAAACCACAAAAATCAGTTCTGGGGGTGCCGCGCAAGCCCCCAAAAAAATCACCCCTTCGGTGAAGAAGCCTTATTTTACCGATAACTTGTTAACTGTTGAAGATATAAAAAAATTGCCCATCATAAAAAAGAAAGCTTGACTAATAGTTAAAAGCGCAAAAAATCAAGAGATAACTATATCATATTTTTATTTTTATATACTAATATATAACAGTAGCCATCAAAAATGGAAACAAAAGAGAATTTTATATCCCCTTTAAAACCCATTTTGATTTTTCTTCCTAAGATGTTTGATTTTCGAGCAATTCAATTCTTCTATACGCCACGCGCAAAAAATTTCAAATAAACGAAAATTCGTACGCATTATAAATTCAAATTTTGCAATTTCAATACAAAAAAACTACAATAGGACTTCTTTTTAGGAAATTAGTCCAGCTTCTTTTTTACGATAAGCAATTTTTTATATCTTCAACGGTTATCAGTAAAATAAGGCTTTAGCACTGAAGGGGCGGTATTTGGGGGGGGGGTTGCGCGGCACCCCCCCAGAACTGATTTTTGTGCTTTTGTGATGTATAATCCCTCCACTAACAGTTACTGAAGGCAAATCTCAGATAACATTTTTTGTTATGAAAATTTTAATAATGATTTGGGTAACTGTAGGACTCATTCTTAAAACAATGATCAACTTGACAATCAGCTTTAAATAACTAGAATCATGAGTTTGAACAGATGTAGCAAATAAAGAAATTATAATTTTTTTTGATATGTAGAAGGAAAGCATGTTTGCTTCTTTTTTTTTATTGGATATTTTGCCACCTGCGTGTCAGAAAAAACGATTGAATGTTATGACATGACACAAAATTAATTGGAAAAGTCCGATTTGACAGATATTCGGTAGATAAGCATAAGATGTATTTCAAGTACATTTTAAAATTTTCAAATTTAATTTTCTTGATAAAAGATATACAAAAACACCTTTGCTAGACAGAGAATTAAAGTCCCTTTTAAATGAGCTGTCACACGCACTCTCATTCCAATTAAAAATATTAAAGGGGTAGCTGTCACTGCAAACGGGTTGAAGGGGGGGTACAAAATTATGCTAAGCAAATTGCATTTTAGAATTTAAAATTGACGAATTTTACTCATAAATATATGGAGTTCCTTTATTTCCGAGTCACGCAAATTCGAGTCACAACGTTTTTCAAACAAATAATGTTCACAACAAAGAAATAGTGTTTGTCTAGGCTGATCGTAATTTTAAAAATATGGTGGAGGTGCTGGTGTTACCTATATAAACTAAGCCATTTATACATTTTGTAGGTCCAGTAAACAAAATTAATTTAAAATACAAAGCAATATTGGGGCGACTTCAACTTTATGACTCTCTACAACTCTAAAATAATCACTTGCAAAGTGTGTGGTAAACAAGCAGGAAAAGATATCAAAATTCCGACGTAAAGAATTAACGATACAAGACGTTTGTGAGCAGGCGTCTAAAATTCTTTATTCACAACTAATTTCTACGCACGCTTAAATGTGCCTACTACTATGTATATTACTCGTAGTTCGAAAGTACAGCAAGTACGTATTATTCACAGTTAGATGAGAGCTGTGAAGAATAAAAAATAACTGCGATGTTTGAGCCTCAATTTAATCTATCAAAATTTTGTGTATTGAGACTAGATAATAATTCGCTAACAAGCAACAGTACCCAAATCAGTGAGCATAATACTCTTAAGATTAAAACACACCCGTCTAGCCCCACCTTGCCCTTTCATTAATGATGACATTCATTCCTCATTTTCTTTTCTGTCCTCTTTAGCCAGATAATCCACTCTTTCATTATGTTCATTATGTAAGCCACAGTGCTCCTTTATCCACATAATTTTAATGATCAAATTAACGTTTACTGCCTGCTGATATATTTTGACAATCTCCCCAATGAGGGTTAATTTAATATTGTCTATATTTTTCAAAGACTCTACGGCGGACTTTGAGTCTGTTAGAATAAATGCTTTTTTATGTTATTGTCTAGCACATACCTCTTCTATTATAGAGAATGCACAGCCCACAACCTGCTGACTTTTTGATCCATCTGTATATATTTTGACGTAATCCTAGAAGTATTGTAAGTTTAATTTTTTTTTTATTGATGACACTATTTTCAACGAAACTGTCGAAATTTGATATAGAAACCATTTTAAATCTAATTGATTGACCATATGTGGTCAATTATTATGTCCCTATATTTCGCTGTTTCAACAAATGCGTATGCCAGTGGAGGGGATGACTTAAGTCTCAAATATTTGTTAGTTAGATCTTGAATATTCAGAACGTAAATTGAATGACAAAGCGAATTTTGGTTTTGAGCAAAAGGCTTTTGGAGACATTTTTCTGCCAAAAACTGTCTCCTTAAATGCAAAGGTGGTTCTAATGCCTCAGCCCTAAGAGCCTCGATCGGCGTCGAACTCATAGCTCCTATACACAGCCACAGGAATTTATTCTGTAGTATGTTCAGACGATTTAATAAGGAATTGCTAGCGGTTCCATAAAAAATACACCCGTAATCAAAAGTTGACAGAATTGTAGCTCTAAAAATTAACAGGGCTGTTTTTACATCAGCTCCCTAGGATATTTTGCATACGGCCCTTAGTATATTTACATATTTTCCACTCCGTACAAGTAAATTGTTAATATGTCCCTTCCAGGTTAACTTCTAGCCTAAGATAGGACCAATATAACTTGTCTCTTTCTTATAGTTCAGATTTATGTTAGCTAAATTAATGAGATCAAAATTTGGAATATTACGTCGAGAAAAAATTGAAGTGCTAGAATTGGTTATAGACATTTTAAAATTCTTATTATTTAACCAAGACTTTACAATAACCATTTCGCTATTGAGAAGTTCTATAGTCGTCTTTAGTTTCCTAGACTCATTGTAAAGAACAATATCGTCTGCATACTGAATCACTTTGTTTCTACATAAACGATTCAGATCGGACGTGTAAATATTAAATAAGATGGGCCAGTCAATGTCGAATATTTATTTATTACATACACTGTTCAACTATTTCGGGTGCGTCAAAATCATTGTGTAGTAATTTAAACAAAAATAACTAAATAAAACACACTACTATGTTTTCTACCACTATGTATTTATAAAAATTGCGACTGCAGTTTCGACTTACAAAGCCATTGTCAAGCAGTGAATCAAAAATGACTGATTTACAATTATACAGAAATGTAATATATAGACAATATTGGTTGGATAGATAGGTACAATAAGAGGCTTAGGCAGGTAGATGACAATAATAAACTTAATTATGAATATTCAATTATGGGTCTGCCGGCTGTAAATAAAGGTGAATATATCAGATCTAATTGATCATTTAACAAATTATAATCCTTGACATTATTGTGTTTATGAATTTCCAGAGATTCTAAAACGTTTAATTTAAAGCCTTTTGTTGAGAAATGTAAAATTTCAATGTCGTTTAATTCTGGAAAACTATGGTTGTTTTCGAGGCAGTGGTTCGCGAAAGATGAATCAGTTTTCTGTAACCTATATGATCTAAGATGTTCTTGATACCGTATTTTGAAATTTCTACCGCTTTGCCCTATATAGATACTATTACACTCTGTACATTTTAACTTATAAACTCCAGATTTGTTAAATTTACGTGTTGGGTCTTTTGCATTGTATAATATGTTTGATAATTTACTCTGTGATTTAAAAGCTATTTTTAGATTGTGTTTAGATAGAACATTAGCTATTTTTTCGGATAAATGGCCACAGTAGGTAATTGTTGTGTAAGTACATTTTGTGGTTTCTTTTATTTTTGGATATATTAATTGAAAAGTGAATTTTTTCCGGATTTTTTTAATTAACTTTCTAATGACATCTTTACCAAAATTATTTTTAACTCCAATGTCCTCTATTATGTGTAGCTCTTCATTCAGATCCGCATCAGACAGAGGTAGTAAAAATGCTCTGTTTATCATATCACTACCTCTGTCTGATGCGGATCTGAATGAAGAGCTACACATAATAGAGGACATTGGAGTTAAAAATAATTTTGGTAAAGATGTCATTAGAAAGTTAATTAACAAAATCCGAAATAAATTCACTTTTCAATTAATATATCCAAAAATAAAAGAAACCACAAAATGTACTTACACAACAATTACCTACTGTGGCCATTTATCCGAAAAAATAGCTAATGTTCTATCTAAACACAATCTAAAAATAGCTTTTAAATCACAGAGTAAATTATCAAACATATTATACAATGCAAAAGACCCAACACGTAAATTTAACAAATCTGGAGTTTATAAGTTAAAATGTACAGAGTGTAATAGTATCTATATAGGGCAAAGCGGTAGAAATTTCAAAATACGGTATCAAGAACATCTTAGATCATATAGGTTACAGAAAACTGATTCATCTTTCGCGAACCACTGCCTCGAAAACAACCATAGGTTTCCAGAATTAAACGACATTGAAATTTTACATTTCTCAACAAAAGGCTTTAAATTAAACGTTTTAGAATCTCTGGAAATCCATAAACACAATAATGTCAAGGATTATAATTTGTTAAATGATCAATTAGATCTGATATATTCACCTTTATTTACAGCCGGCAGACCCATAATTGAATATTCATAATTAAGTTTATTATTGTCATCTACCTGCCTAAGCCTCTTATTGTACCTATCTATCCAACCAATATTGTCTATATATTACATTTCTGTATAATTGTAAATCAGTCATTTTTGATTCACTGCTTGACAATGGCTTTGTAAGTCGAAACTGCAGTCGCAATTTTTATAAATACATAGTGGTAGAAAACATAGTAGTGTGTTTTATTTAGTTATTTGTGCAAAATGATTAACTACCACAGAGTAACGGCTCCTTCAATCAATTTTTTTTTAAACAAAAATACTTGAGAAAAGTACGTACGCCTATCCTCAAGAGTAGTCATAGAATATCTTTCAAGCAAGTTACTTTGCGGAAAACCAATCACTGGATAGGTACCGTCGGATTTGAACCACAATAATTTAAGAAATCTACGTTGCACTGCCTCCAAGTTATTCTTGTGAACATCATAACTAGAACTCCAAATTAGCGATGCGTACTCAAGTTTCGATCTGACGAAGGATTGATAAAGAATTTTCAGAGTATCAGTATTAGTGAACTCTCGACTAGTACGAACGATAAATCCAAGGGCTTTGGAGGCTTCAGACGCAATGGTATCGATATGATCAGTGAATGATAATTTACTATCAAAAGTTACGCCGAGGTCGCGAAATGTTATAGGTCTTTGAAGTATGACATTATCTAACCTGTAATCAAAAATAATAGGTGATGTTTTTAAAGAAAAGGACATTACGTTACATTTACTAGGATTCATGAATAATTTATTTACTATACACCAGGTGTTTATTTTGTCAAGAGAAGTCTGAAGTTGAAAACAGTCATCGATTTCATCAATTACTGTGAAAATTTTTAGATCGTCGGCATATAAAAGGTGAAGCAAATTAATTTCGTTCACTATGTCGTTAATAAATATGTTAAAAAACAAGGGCCCCAGAATAGATCCCTGGGGAACTCCAGATGTGGCAGCAAATTCGATCGATTTGAACCCATTTAATGCAACGTACTGACTCCTATTCATTAAATAAGATTTAAACAAAAGGAGCAAAGAATATGAGAAGCCGATTTTTTCTAATTTTTTAAGTAACAACTGGTGATCAAGTCTATCAAACGCTTTGGAGAAATCGGTATATATGACATCTACCTGCCCACGTTCATCTAAGGATTCAGAAATATATTGGGTTACACAGAAAAAATGTGTTGTTGTTGAACGCCCTTTAATAAATCCATGTTGATTAATAGAGATTTTGGTGTTAATTGAATGATATATTCTATCATGAAGTAATATTTCTAAGACTTTACAGAAGTTACAAATTACAGAGATTGGTCTAAAGTTCTCAATATCTAGTTTGTTTCCCTTTTTGAAGATGGGACATACTTTGGAATATTTCCATAGGTCAGGAAATAGGCAGTTTTTTAAGATTAGGTTAAAAATTAAAGTTAGAGGATATGCAAAGATGATAGCGCAATCCTTTAATAAAAAAGCTGGAATGGAATCAGGACCATTCGTCATTTTGTGTTTAATTCGTTTTAGAGCCCGAATATAATTATTTCACATTTATTCATAGAAATTTTCTTGGTTTTGCATGGAACATCTTTATGAGTGGCTTTATGTTTTTCTGAAGAGCTCCAGAATAAGGACGAAAAACGTTTCAAAGGCAAAGCATTTCCAAGAAATAGAATGATAGATTACATGAAAATGTAATTCCTTAGAATGAAAAATTTTTAAGACAAGGTAGATAGATAAATTCATTTTAGGCCTTTGTTCTCATTTTTAACTGAATCTTCATGATCGTAGGGGGTTATGTGGATACTAGTTTAATCTGCATGGCCGTAGGGGACTGTGTGGATGCTAGTGTTAGAATGAGAATTGTCAAATAAGAAATTAGACAAATTCATTTTAGGATTTTAATTTGCTAGCGTAACCAGAATTCAGGTAATCGAAAGAATTCAAAGATTTCATTAATATTTTGATACACAGTTTTTCTTTTAGTTATAGAAAGTTATGTTTTCTGCTGTTTGCAAAATCCTATAAAGAAAATTTTTCAATAGGGTAATATGTTACTATGGTTTTTTATTAAGCGTACCAAGATATGAAAATATAAAGATTACAAAACTGTTTAATATACAGTATGTTTCCCAGGCTCGAGAGAATTTTACGAAAAATAAGAAATATACCAACTTTATTTTAAAATGTTATTCAGGTATTATTAAAAATGTTGCAAAATGCATGAAAGTTATCCTCACTGTAACTTGTACTCTCTCTATTTGGGATTTGTCGAAGGCTGGAAAACCCTTCCTCAGTATACATTTCCAAATACCAAAATTTCTATAAAATATTTTGAGTGCTACATTTTCCATAACACATGGTATACTCGTATAATAAAAATAATTATAAGTGCTTAAAAGATATAGAATCTCATGGCTTCCGACTTCAACTCCATTTGGTAAATAATGGAGAAAAAATGACTACATCAATAACATTAATCCGGAAGTAACATCGTCCTGCTTTCAGTTTAGACATTGATGTATTTTTTAGAAGACAAAAGACTAGAGCACTATTACATTAACAGCCAACTTTATTCTCTGGTGATGTTCTCCTTTCTCCTTGGATGTTTAATGATGACAAATAGGGGGTAGGCGCCTAATATTGGCCATTATACCGACCCGACTAGCTACGGGCAATTCCACCTTCTCTCGTTTGTTGGTAATGGCATCATTAGAAGGAATAATTTCCAAATGCCCTGCCCGGCCTATTACTGGTTCTTATTCATCTAGAAACTAATTACTTGCTGCAGGAAAATAAACCTCCACGCATCGATAAATCTTTTTCCTCACACTCCATAATGATATACTCTCTGCTGCTGATACTTTATAAAA
Organism: Stenurella melanura; assembly: GCA_963583905.1. Lineage (NCBI taxonomy): Eukaryota > Metazoa > Arthropoda > Insecta > Coleoptera > Cerambycidae > Stenurella > Stenurella melanura. Next base: position 13,434,251 of record OY757311.1, read on the forward strand.
TATTGCCACGAGGACCGTTAAGTTTTCAAAATTACTTATTGGCATGTTCTCTGTAGGTAGGCTTAATTGATTCCTAAATCTAGTAAAATAATTTTCGTATCTTTCCCAAATTAATTTTATGTATTTTATTTAACTTATAGCATGTTACAATATTTAAAGGAAGCTTAGTGTCATATTTCAAACACATAATAATTAATAGAGTTCACTTAACTATAAATTATATTCTACCTATATGGAATATGCCGGCTAAGCAAGTAGCATTTATATAAATACTCGAATCATTTAATGATGGGCAGTCCATTGGCGTCCAGGCACATCTCCTCTACTAGAATGATTGGGTAAGAACACTTTTATTATATCAATTTTATTGTCTTATTTTTAATTATTTTATTTGCCAGTTCCATTTTATTTCTCTTTGATTTTTACCATGATTTAGTGTGTTAAATAAATATATGTAAAAGTTATAATCATTTATTTATTAAAAGAGCAACCTCTTCTCCCTAGGCTCCCCCAGGTCGTGGCAATATCACTCCAGAGAGCTTTTTCGTATCGGAGCGAAATTGAAATAATTTATTCCTGAGGGATTATACACTTAATAAAGCAACCCTCATATGAATTAAAAAGATTTTTGTCTAGGGGATACTTCACGATATGGTGATAGACCGAGAGCTAGCGTTATAACACATGTACTATTTGTAAATGGACAGAATGTGTCTTAATAGATTGTCAATGATCCATTGAATACCCGCCCATCGGTCCGCCGGACTGGGAGTGCTGCGTTTGGTGACGAGAGGCGGTTTAGTCAATAACCTGACAGCGGAACTGTTACAAATGTCAAAAAAGCCGTTTTTGATTATCTCGTGGCGAGCCGAAATTCCGATTTTGCCGTTGCAATTTACGACGCCAACAAAATACTAATCTTTCTTTTTCCTTAGAGACATCACACGATCCTCCACTCGACGTATTTATTTAATTCCTAATGTTTGAAAAATTGATGTTCTTGAAGTTTTGCCTTCTCCGACGAGATCATGGTCAATTTTAAGATTGGGATCCGCTGTAGCCGATCGTACTAAGCGGCGACTACTTTTAAGTGGATTCCCCACTTCGAATCCCGCACAGGACTACTTTCTTATTTTTTAAATGTTATTTGTGGCATTATCTTAATTTTCTGTTTCCTTCTTCAATTCTTTGGGAGTTCCTGCCACATGTATGTTTTCTTTTTAAGCGGTGCTAGGGGAATCTACAAAATATATCACAATTAACCAGTATGATACTGGTAAATAACTTCTACGCCTGTGACGTTAACGTCAAAGGATCAGTTAGAGGCTGTTTTTTTTTAAATAAACAACACAAATAAGTATAAAAACTTGAAATTAAATATTTCGCCGACGTTTCGGAAATCTAATCAGTTTCCTTTTTCAAGGCTTTTTTGAAAAATATTTTTTGCTGTGTATGACAAATACACAGCTCTAAGAATGTTTGTTATATTAAAAAAACCAGCCTCTAACTGATCCTTTGACGTAAACGTCACAGGCGTAGAGGTTATTTACCAGTATCATACTGGTTAATTGTGATATATTTTGTAGATTCCCCTAGCACCGATTAAAAAGAAAACATACATGTGGCAGGAAGTCCCAAAGAATTGAAGAAGGAAAAAGAAAGCACTTTCTTATTTGTCTATTTTTTTGCTTTTTGGCAGATATTTTTGATTTTACAATTGCTCTTCGCTTATTTCTATGCGACTAACTTGTTAAAATTATAAATTTTTATAATTTTTTTTCTGATTTTTTGGTGATACGTGAGGAAATAATCTTTCTAGTTTGTCTTCTTTTCTTGAGCAGGTATGGTGTAGTAACGGCTAGAAGTCCACTCACCCGGAATTTTTTTAAACCCTTTTTTACATTTTCGGTCACAATCTGATGCTAAAATATTACCTATACAGGGTGTTCCCAATTGCATAAACTTCACTAAGTAATACAACTTACCAAAATAAGAAAAAAAAGTTCCTATAAATATGGGTTGGGAAATGATTAGTTTCCGAGATACAGGGTGTTCAAGTAATTCTCCTGAAAATGTTTTTTTATGAATATTTTCGAAACGTCTAAAAATAAATAAATGATAATTTACAAAGGAATTTAACTTTTTATACATTTTAAGAAAAAATGACAACTACGTCCGAAAATCATTCAGGAGCGGGTGAAACTGGGAGGGGGCTAGGTATAATTTAGCCCCAACTTTATTGTGTGACACTTTTAAATTAATTCATGAGCAGAACTTAAAAATTTGAAGTTTTCTATACAAAAAAAGTCTCGTGTGTTTTATCTCTAAAATTATCAGTTGTTGAGTAAATCTTATCTGAATTTTATTCGGGAATAGTTTTTTATGAAAATTTTAGCAGAACAGAAAAAACATCGACAGTAAAACAAAATTTTATTACATTATTTTTTATTAGACAACAATGAATTAGATTAAAGTTAGGTAAATTACAAATTACAAGAGTTGTTCAAAGTGCATTCCGCCAGCTTCAAGACGTTTCTGACATCTGCGCCGTACAGAGTGTGCAGCTTTACGAATGAAATAAGGATTAGCCCGCAAATGTTCACATTCTTCGAGAATTCTTTCTATTAACTGTTCTCTCGTGTTTACAGGGATTGTGTAGACTTTGCCCTTTGAACAGCCCAGACAAAAAAATCAACTGGAGTTAAATCCGGTGAACTGGATGGCCGGGCTCTTACACCTAATCGATCGATCCACCGTTCAGGATAATTATTGTTTACCCACAAACGGTTCTCAACAGTAAAATGTGTGCAGGAGCTCCGTCCATTTGAAACCAGCATTCACTTCTTAGATTAAGAGGAATATCCTCGAGATGTTGAAAAAAACGGTTACTTAAAAAATAATTAAATAATGGTCCATTTAATAGGGGAGGAAGGATGTTGGGCCCTCAAAAAGTTCCGTTTCTAACACCACACCATACATTAACGCTAAACTCCTGTTGAAATGCCCTAGGGCTAATTATATGAGGATTCTGATGAGCCTAGATTCTTAAATTATTAAAATTAACCGATCCATTATGGTTAAAGGTAGCTTCATCAGTCCAAATAATTTTACTTACAAAATCGGGATCTTGTTCCATGGCAATTTATAAACCAATTACAAAAATTGATAAGCCTTTCGGGATCACCTGGTTGAAGGCTTTGGACTGGCTGCAGTCGAAAAGCTTTTCTGTGGTCATTTTTCAGAATGTAGAAAACTTTGTTTTTGGAAACATGCACAGTTTGCGCACGCAGGTGTTGGACCGCTCTTCTTATTATTATTGTTAAATTTGATCAAAAATCGCCTATTTCACTGTTCTTCATTTCTTGGATCTCTTTTAAGTCCAACATTTCTAAATTCTAGGTGGGTTCGAATAAAAACATGTTTAAATGGTTTTCTTCTATTAGGAAATCTTCTGCGATATTGGCGTACCGCGGCATTCGCGTTTCCATTACAATATCCATAAATAAAATAAATATCCGCGTATTCCACATTACTCTAAACATGACTATTTTTTACTTTTCAAAGGGAAATAATAAAACTACAGAACAATGAACTACAGGAAACAAAAAAAGCAACAATGTCATTATTGTCATTCTGGCATCGCATGCTAGATTATTTTTCATTTGTTACAAACATTACAATCACGGCACACTCCTGCATACCAGAAATGCTGGTAGTAATGGTTACTAATTAATGAAGTTCAGATAAGATTTACTCAAAAACTGATAATTTTAGAGAAAAAACACAAGAGACTTTTTTATGTAGAAAACTTCAAATTTTTAAGTTCTGCTCATAAATTAATTTAAGTGTCACAAAATAAAGTTGCGGCTTAATTATTCCTAGGCTCCCCCAGTTTCACCCGCTCCTGAATGATTTTCGTACATAGTTGTCACTTTTTCCTGAAAAGCATGAAAAATTAAATTCCTGTATAAATTATCATTTGTTTATCTTTAGACGTTTCGAAAATATTCATAAAAAAACATTTTCCGGAGAATTACTTGAAATTAATTATTTCCCGACCAGTGTTTATAGGAACTTTTTTCCTTATTTTGAAAAGTTGTAATACTTAGTGAAGTTTGGCCTATGCAATTCGGGACACCCTGTATATAACATAAGTAATTCTTTTTTTTATTTTCGTATTTGTTTAATTAAAGAGGGTTTTTCTATTCAGTTTCAAAATAATTTTGTTGGATTTCGATACAAAAAATTGTGCTAGAAAATTTATAATTTTAACAGGTTATTCGCTTAGAAATAAGCGAGGAGCAATTATAGAATAAAAAATATCTACCAACAAGCAAGAAAAAATATCATTCTGATATGTTTAAATTTAGGTGTTTTGTGAGGTACAAATTTGTGTTTTAGGAGCTTGGACTACGAGGTTATGTGTTGAAACGAAATTAATTAAATAAGTACAAAATTAGTATTTACTATTTTTTATGGCCCTCCTAATATATTTAGCACTTATTTAACATATAACACAATGCATTTTATCACAAATCACATTCACCACTATGTTCACTTGAGCACATTAAATAAAACAATGAATACGTAATAAAACCAAGGCAGTGTATAGCAAAAGAGCGGCAGCAGCAAAGTAAAAGGAAACTCATATTGTCCAGTTTAGGCAGATCAAAGCGGATCTAAAGCATAGTATAGAACTGTCTCTATCGCTTCCTTTGAGCCGTAATCTCGTTCCCCTATATGAGGTTCGTTCAGTTTATCCTGCGGGCTACATTACGTTTAGGCATTTATTTGTATCAATACACGGATTTAAGGATTTCCGACGAAAATTGATGTACCGATATCTAATATGTTTTGTAAAATAAATGTAGTTGGTATTCCTTACACTGTGATTCAGATTATTTATTGTAGTGGAATCGAGATAGACTTTTCTGCTAAAACAATGCTCCATTTGTATACACACATTTGAGTAGATATGAGTGGTTAGGGCAAATTAGTGCAAGAAACAAAAAAGTACACGTGACATTCCTCAAAAAGCAGATTGTTCTGTTTATTCCACGGAACACTACACCCGGCCATAATTTTCATTAAATCTAAGTTAAATGTTGACTCTACTTCACTATAAACAAGTTGCTTTATTACGTGATTTTTAGAATCACCTGAATCTAAGATCCAATTTGGGAAATTCAACATGGCGGACCGGAAATCGGACCATTATCCACAAAAAATGAGAATGGAGATTTTGGCCTTGATAACTGTACGCGGGGGTTTTCGAGGCGGCTGACTATGAATCCGAAGTCTAATTTTAGAAATTCAAAATATCGAATCGGAGGTAGAGTCAATTTCTCAGGGGAAACTCGTTCTTTTTTTCGCTTTTGGGCTGAAAGTGGGAACTCGGGGGTTTTCGCGGTCGATAATAACAAATCCGATGTCCAATTAGGGGAAACTTAAAATGGCGGCCGGAAGTAGAGCCATTTTCTCAGGATAGACACGTGTTTCTTCTATATTCGTGATTTTGAAAACCAATGTTTAAACAATTACTCGATATGACAAGCTGAAAAAATATTAATGATGAATGGCTCTACTTCCGGCCCGCCATTTTGAATTTCCCCCAATTGGACGTCGGATTCGTTATCAGCGACCACGGAAACCCCCCGAATTTTCTCACTTTCAGATCTAAAACAAAAAGTGCGAGTTTCTCCTGAGAAATTGACTCTACTTCCGGTCCGCCATTTTGAATTTCCCAAATTGGCCCTTAGATTCGTGAATCCCAAGTAGAGATTTCCGTCCGAAATTTTCCTTTTTAAAGTTATTTTTTTAATGCTTAATTTTTGGAAGGAGCACAACGCAGAAGGAATTTTTTTAATCGGTGCTGTTTCCCAATTTTTACACATTTTGTACGTTTTACTGGAGTATTTGTGCAAGTCAAAGTGAAAACATTTTTACTAATGCGTCCGAGTACGTTCCTCATAAATTATAAAATGGCGCTCGAAAATACGAACCCTGCTAATAATAAACGAATCGATTAAAAGAACATCAAATGGATCAGTAAGAATTGTGACTTATACAGTGTTTCCATACGTATGGACCAACTGTCGAAGACATATAATAGCTATTTCAGAGTTTAATAAAACTTCAAATCATTCTAAAAATTGTACCGTTTTTTAAAACAGAAAGTTCCCTTTCAAAAAGCTATAATTAAAATATATTCCTTTCAGAATTAATCGATTAAAATTATTTTATTAATAAAGAATAGAGCACCTACCTATCGTGGTGTGTAATAATTTCATATTGCCCCGTATACAATGAATAATTTACTTTTGTTACAAATATCATCGATAAATATATTGTAAGGGAAGTAACCAAACTTATATCCTTGAGGAGAACACCCGCCGTTGGTTAAGATTTCAACAGATTGGTCGTCAGAGTGTTGTTTATATTGTCTATGATCTGTAAAGATGATCACAGACATTCCAACAAACTCAGTGAGAATAGGAAACTATGGGCTTGAAAATGCAACATAAATATATTACTATTTTTGTAGGAAAGTCAAATTACACAACTACTTTGGCCCAAAAATTATTCCCCCTTTTTTAGGAAAAATATTATTTATATATTAAGAATTTGTAATATATATTTATATTAGTAAATTTGTTATAGTAGATTCTCTTGCACAACTTATTAATTTATCAATAGACAGTTTCCGGATATTTTAATTAGGTAAATTCCCTTATTTGAGATAGAATATCGGCACATGATTGAAGACTATAGGCCCATTGCTTTACTAAGTTATTTATCTAAAATTTCTGAGAAAGCAATTGCCAATACAATACACCTATATTTCGAATCTAATAAATTTATTTACTAACAGTTAATTTTGTTACAGAAACAAAAAATCCATGGAACTAGCAACTCTAGAATTTGTTCAAAAAATCTACCACTGACTTAAGAAAGGTAAGAAAGCAGGTAGTCTGCTTTTGATCTAACTGCCACGTTTAATCCAGTTAATACAGTTAAGTTTCTGGAGATCAAGTTACACTCATGATTTACCAGATCATGTAACAGAGGCCGAGGTATTTACGTACGCGGATGATACATATGTCATAATTCACAGTGACACAATTGAACACTAGAGACTAGAACAGCTATTGTGATTAAACAATTTAAAGATAGGTTTAATAAAAACTAATTATTAACATGAAAAAACTGTATTTTTATATTTTACAAATGTCGCATCCAAAGATATTCTCAAGACAAAATATGTCGAGACCAGTATAAAAACAACGTTTCTAGGCTCTGTGATAGACTCAACGTTGAGTTTTACTTCTCAAATGGATGCTCTCTGTTCCAAGTTAGCCAAAACCACATTTGCCATTTAAAATTTAAAAAAGTATTAAATATGAATGTATTAACGACATGCTATTACTCTTTAGCGTATTCATTCATTGACTATGATATTAGTATATGGCGTCCATCCGCTGAGGCAAACAGAGTTACTGTAATGCAGAAGAAAATAGTTAGAAGTCTATTTAATTTAAACTATAGAGACTCACGTAGTGATACATTAAAAATAAAAAAATAGTGACCATCACGTGCATTTATATATTTAAAATTTATTGTTTCGTGTACATAATCATAAATAAATTTAAAACAAACAAGCTAACCATTATGCTCATTTCAATATCCAAATAGAATACAGCTAGACCATAAGATTTTTAAAAATCTGTTTCGTCGATCGGGTTCATTTCGCCATAAAAATGATGCGGAACGACTGAAACGAATTACTCCTGATCAAGAACTAGAAATTTTAGTTCGTGTGGATGAAGATCCTCAAGTCAGCTCAAGTTGTTTATCAGCGGCAACAGTAAACAATCTGTTCTAAGAGTCTTACGCAAAGAACGCTTCTACCCATATCACTTCACTCCCATACAAAACTTACTTCGAATGGATCTTCCACAAAGACTACAATTTTGTCAATTTGTTCTAAATAAACACAACAGGAATCGCAATTTTGTTAAGAACATTTTATTTACCGACGAAGCAACCTTTACTCGCCGAGTCGTATTTAACTGGAGAAATATCCATTACTGAAAAGTAGAAAATTCTCATGCCGTTAAAGAAAAACATTTTCAGCACGAATTTAAAATTATCGTTTAGTGTGGTATTATCGGCGATCAGTTATTGGGGCCATTTGTCCTTCCTCCAAATTTAAATGGACAGTCTTTTCGGTTTTCTTCAAAACACTCTTGTTGATATATTACATGCTTTCACGCTAGACATATGGAACAGAATGTGGTTTATGCAAAATGGAACTCCCCCTTATTTCTCCATTGAAGTCAGTAATTATATTGATGAGACTTTCCCACGCAGATGGATCGGTCGATGGAGTGAGTTTGCTTGGCCACCAAGGAGTCCTGATTACAATCCTTTGGGTTATTATGTGTGGGGACATATGAAGTTCTTCGTCTATGCAAATACTATTAATTCAAGAGAGAAACTGTGGGACAAAATACAAGACGCAGCCAATTTTATTAGAGGACAGGAAAATGTATTTTTCAAGGTAAGCAAATTTTTTATGAAAAGAATTAGAAGAGGCATAGAAGTAGGTGAATACCATATCGAAAATTTACTCTCAGTTGCAGCAATAGGGGTTTAGCATGGGGGCAAAGTTTATACAATAAATAATAATGTCATTAAGTCTACTTTTATGTTATTTCTTGGGCTTGTAATAAGTTTAGATCATAATTTTACACAATCTTTTGATTTATGTATTTATCTCAATACCATGAAAATACTCCATTAGTTCATAAGTGAGAAAGAGTTTTCGCTATTGCGATTTTGTTTTCTCTTACATTTTGCGGCGCCCTCTATGATCTAACGTGATGTAATACATAAATTATTGTTTCATAGAATAAAAAAAGTTCCTCTAGCAAATTTGGTGAAGATCAGTCAAGCAAAAAATAATTTGAATTTTGACATCCTGTATATTTTTCCACAGCAACATTTTACTATAGACGAGTAAAATTGGGAAGCAAAGACGCTTAGTTTCCAAGAAAAAAAAACTGGCGTAGAACCAAACCAGACTTGGTTCGATTCTTTAATTAGGTGATCGTGTACATGAAACCACTTTTCACGACATTTTCTGGTGGTTGGGAACTTTTTTATTTCGAAAAAACTGTAAAAAAATGATTTTTCCATGAAACATGTTTTTTAACGTCCCCACCGTTATATCTTTAAAAATAATTGTGCTATAGAACTGATTTTTTTTTAAAATGAAATAGACACAATAACGCTTCTAACTATGTACAATGTGATTATAAAATATATTTTCTTTAATTGTTAAAATAAGAGCAAACTTAAAGTTGTTATTTTCGTGAATGTATTTTTCAGCAATCGAGAAAAATTTTTATTTATGAAAATATGTATATACATGCTGTGAACAAATTGAAGCCAATATATGAAAACAGTTTTTAGAATCATAATTTTTGATGTGCAGGTTATAGTATGTAGTCAGCGATTTTTTAAAAGCGGGTTAAAACATATTCTTGCGCGCCCGGCTCTCATTATACTGCTTACCGCCTGCGGACTACGTTTGTTGGGTTCATGTGTACTAATCGGGCTTTTATTAACAGCTCCAAAATAGGTACGAATCTAAGGTATAAACCTATCTTTTGTTGTTTTAAGGAAAAAAATATTTAAAAGCAGGTAAATATAAATCATTGTTATAAAGTAAGTACCTAACCTTATAAGTAGGTTATTACACATTATTGATTGAATTAAACCAAGACGCAGGAATAAAACAACTTTATTTTTTTGCAACTATTTTTCTATTGACAAATGAGTATTTAATTACGTTGGCCCTGCGTTAAAAGCATTCTAGTTCGTCTGTACATTCATCGAAACCGTTAAATACGACATTTACACTCGTTACAACATTTTAGGCCTTCTTTAACACAATGATATTTTCGATTTTCACAATTTTTATCTGAACAATAAATACTTAATGAAAATATTGTTCAAACATCGTCACTTAAATTCCGTCCTGAACCATGTGCATTTATAAATGTAGGTAGTTGGCATATTGCTTCTGTACGATATTCTAAGTTGATACATAAACCTGCAATAGTTAACTAAATGTATTAGATAGGAAATCTATTATTTAAATATATATGTTTACCTTAAAAGAAGGGGTGGTAAAAGGTGCCTTCAGTTGAAGGAAGCTCGGTTTGTTGTTGTTGCTAATTTGATCCTTAGGTCGTTTAATACCTGAATTTGTTTATTTTTGTTTTTGTACAGTACTAGAATCAATTTTGTAAAGATTTTTAAAGCTTCGTCTTTAGACAGCAATGGCAGTTCCGATAATTTTTGAAAAACAACAATATTCTTTAAGAACATCAAACGCAGATTTTTAAAATATTTTTAAAAAACTATTAGTGGTGTCGCAACCAGTAAAACAATGAAGACAAGAACAAACTGTAGTTCATAAACTTTGCACTACCTTCTATATTGACAAAAATTGCCTGCTAGTGCCGTGTCCAAGTTGCATAAATAAATTATTTCCATTTAAGTCAGAGTAAGTAAAATTAATACATCTATATCAACTGACTTCACCAATATTTGTTTGCTAAATTTAGTTTCGTACATTGCATGCAAAACCATCCTGGTAACTTCCTGTTTGCTAAATAGATTTTCGGTCATTACGGAATGACGTTTATATAGTGAAAGTACTTTTTCTGTTAATTTAAATCCTCCATCTATTATTAATATTTCGTATTCGATTAAGTACTGTGCAGCATCTGTTGCAAATCGGCGCGGCGCGGCGGCACTCTATGATTGCAAAAAACGTTCATGTTCACAAAACATGTCTACCTATACGACAGTCTATATGATATTTTAATTAAATTTCGTCATTTAAAATATTATCTTTTCTGACACAATATTTCCGCGATGTCGTCTTTTTTCAGCACTAAATATTAGTGACAACAAACCTTGTATCCTAGGTCTTGGTACATACCACAGATTTGTCATCATCCCGCGCAATTTTCTTACAAATAATGCACTCCATTATTTTAGAAAACTAAATTACGAATATTCTACAACATCGCATTTATTTAAAAGTATTTATACGTATACTCTAAATCCCGCAAACTACTAATATACGATTCAAATGTATTGACCCCTCATTTCAACCGCGAATAGGTATCTCAAAAATGGCGGACCAGAGAAAATTTGAAAAAATATGTGTTCATTATGTGTCTATTGTAAATTATTCACTGAAGTTTGAATAATGTACATTGGACGGTTTTGAGGTTCTACTAAGTTATATTGAGAGAAATGCCTTGCAAAATTTTAGAATAAAAAATTATGAAAAAATTTCCCCGTACAAAAAATACCATGCCTTATCGGCATCTAAAATATTATTTATATAGTAGGCATATTTTCAAATACATAATGGATTTGAAACTGGTATTGTCAAAATATCCTTAAAAAGTAGGACATTTTTCAATATAACTTAGCAGCATTTCAAAACTGTCCAATGTACATTATACAAATTTCAGTGAATGATTTACAATAGACACATAATTTTTTTCAATTTTTTCCGTCCCTCCGTTTTTGAGATATTCGCGGTTAAAGTGAGGGGTCAATACATTTGGATAGTATATTAGTTAGACGCATCTTATCCTACTTTCCATACGCGGTGTACGTGCCTAGATTGTGAGCCGCAATAATACATATGACTAATTTAGCGCGCTTTAAAAAAAATCGCTGTTGCCAAACGGTACACATTGGGAAAAAAATAATTATATTAAAAACTTTTCTAATGTTTGGGCTACATTTGCTTCACTGTATGTGTATAAAAATTTTCAAAAATAAAAAAGTTTATCGATTGGTGAAAATTGTAATACGTAAAATTCAAATACCTAGTTTTTCTAATTTTTAAGGAAATGAAAATGCGAACTGTGTAAAAACCATTAGTACAGATAAAAGTGTACTTTAATTGAAAAAAAAAAAAAACAACGTCGATAGCAAAATTAGTTTTGAAGATATGACGGTGGAAACAAAAAAAAAAACACATTTTATTTAAAATACAATATTTTCCCTTTTTTTTTAATTAAAAAGGTCCAGACCACGAAAAAATGTCGTGAAATACGATTTCATATGCCCAGTGACATGCATAACAAAACCTACCATGTTTGACCTGGTTCTACGCCAGAAAAAAAAACGGCACGATAGAGTCTCGAATTCGCTCCTCTACTAAGCATATTTGATTATATCGTCATATTTTGGCCCAAAGAATCTATCCTTGCACTATGGCCTATTAATAATGGTCCACCCTGTATATAATAAACCTCAATATAAAATATTTCTGAATGAACATTGTTTTTATGACATGTTCGGTTTTTTTTATAGGTAATACATCATTTTTATTGAAATGCTTATACACTAACTGGTGAATGACACATACCTAATTTTTGTTTTTTACGTCTATTTTTATTGTGTATTTTTTGTAACCTTGTTGTTTGTTTTTTATAATTGTTATGTAGTTTTTTCGATTTACAAATTTTTTTATGTCAAAACCCATATTGTTAATGTAACAAAATGTATGGTGAATAAGTGTATTCTTTTCTAATATATTTTTGATAAAAAAACTAGCTTTAGTTTTTTAAATCAGAAATATAACTTATTCTCTCAAGAAAAGGTTCTCAATTATATCGTCTACTCAAATTTATTCCAGCTATATACATATAATTAATATATTCACGGCTTTTTGTGAAAACATTTAATTCCGTTTTAATTTTGTATCAAAAGCCAGTTCTACAAATTAATTATTTTTAGGATATACATACAAATTCCTCTCAAAGCAATTAACTATGGCAAAATATATTTCCGATACCTTTGATCTTCTCGGTATTTCGATAGCAAACAGATTCCTGATATAAGTTTATTTGATCGGAATTAACTTTAATTTCAAGTTCAAGAATGTACAAATAATACAACCCTCGAAATAACTTCGTAGGTTATACCTAATTATTTCCAGATATTCAGCTTGTTCCTCAAGTTGTTCTGGGTACTTTACAACTTGCTATGCTAAGCTGAATATAACTAAGTTTGAATATTAACTTGTTATCGAACGGTAGGCATGTTGACTCTAAACAGAGGTCGCAAAATATTGAATTAATTATTTCTCAACGTGGAAGCTTCTTGGTGAATTACTACAGTCCTATTCATGAAATATTACATCCTATCAAATCTATATACAGGGTGTCCCAAAAGTCAACGTCATCCCTTGGAGGGCGGATAGGCCAGCTCATGATTGACCAGAATATCAAAATATGGCCTTAGTAAAAAGTTGTTAGTTTTTGAGATATTGGCACTTTTATGAATTTTGTGAAGTTCGACACCTTAGATCAGTGTTTCGAGTGCCACAGCTACAAAATGCCATATTATAAGTTTCTAATTTTTTCTTCTAAAATTCTAAAAAAGATATTGCTATTTTACTGCAAAAGGAGCTTACTGTGAAATTATTTTAATAATTAGGAATTAAATCAATGTGACAGGTATTTATTAAAAACTAAACAGAACACAAATAAAAATCAAATAATGTGTTCAAACTGCCTGCCACCAAGTCGAATGCAAGCGCGACTCTTTTTAAAAAAGATCTTTTTATCCGTCTTGCACTTGTTGCGACATTTATTTATTGTGCGGCTTCTTTAATACGGTATCTCAATTGATTTACGTTATTTATTGGTTTTGCATAGAACTTTTCCTTTATGTAGCCCCATTAGAAAAAATCTGTTGGATTTAAATCCGGAGACCGGGGAGGCCACAAAATGGGACCAAAATATCATAAAAAATCTGAGGCCTTGTCTTCTAGTACATATACCGAACTTCAAGTTTCTGTACTGTTACCAGCTTGCTTTACTTATTTTCCCCCATTTAACCCCGAACCCTTCAACCGAATAATCCCAAAATATAATATAGTTCCGGATGTCATTATAATATATACGTCTACCAAATTTCAAGTGAATATCTCAATTTTATTTTATCAACCCCTTTAACAATGTACAGGGGGCTGGGGGGTTGGAAAATATTTTTCAAAATTTTGAGGCCTTGGCCTGTAGTACATACACCAAATTTCAAGTTTCTGTACTCTTACCAGCTTACTTTACTTATTTTCCCTTATTTACCCCTATTTACCCCCCAACCCCTCGCCGAATATGTTCAAAAAATCCAGTTCCAGATCTCGTTATAATATATACTTGTACAAAATTTCAAGTCAATATCTTAAAGCGTTCCGGAGAAAACGTGCGGACAAAAAAGTTACAGGCAGACCGACAGACAGACCAACAAACCAACAGGCACGCAGAACATTTTTCGTTCAAATTTAAAATCTCGAAGATTCATGACATTCAAATCTATTTCAAGAAAAAACAAATTGAATTTTTTTTTACGATGACTATACTTCCAATCCACTACGTGGATGTGGAAGTAAAACAAATAAAGATAACTAAGTTTACCAGTTAAATTATTGTTCCAGATAATAAAGGCACGTATTGTTGGATGGATTTATACAGAGTTTGACGACTAAGTTCCGAAAAAAGTATTTCCGACAAAAATAAGAGTTTGGAAGCCACATTATTAACTTCTTTTGACGAAGGACTATTACAACAGAATCAAGACATCTTGAAAAATATTCGTAGATTCTGCAGTATTTTCTTAAAAAATGGAAAGAAAGAAATAGAACAGAGACAAGGTTCTTGAATAATAACGAAATCTGGTCGAAAGGTGATGTGTCGGTGTTTCATGAAGAAGAAATTGCACAACCTTCTACATCATCCGCAGATCGTCGATCTTTATCTTTTGAGGAGAGTAGCGAAAGAACGAAGAGAAGAAGAATAAAAGAAATAACTGAAAAATTGACTCCAGTGGAACTGTTACTGCGATGAAATCCCAGTTGCGGTCCCAGGGAAAACACGATGTATTAAAATTACTTAGAGAAGCTGTAGAAACCACACCTACAAGAGTTAGTAAGATGTCAAAGACATAGTCAGAATCGAAAAATAAGCCAGTCAACTACACTTTTGCAGAAGCTCTGTCCCTATTAATTGAAGCAAAGCTGACTAAACCACAGTACTTGAAAATCAGACTGCAACCAAAACAAGGGAATGCAAATATTTATCCAAGCTTTACTAAAATACGGGCTGCTAAGGATAAAGGTTACCCCCTGCTCAATTTAAAACAATTTCCAGTTTGCCAGCAGAAATTATATTGCAAGCTCTTCTGAGCCACATCGTTTCCAGAATTATTCTTGGGCGGGAAGATGCCAGTGAAAACCTCTCTTCTGAGAATGTTTCAGAGATGGCCTTAATAAGTAAGTGGGGATGTGGTGGCAGCACTGGACACAGTGAATGCAAACAAGCACTTCCTGAAGGTTGTACTGATACAAATATTTTTATAACCTCATTAGTCCCATTACAGCTGGTTTGTGTAAAAGCAGATGAATCTAAAATTATTATTTGGCGTAGTCCATGACTATGACCAGTAAGATATTGCAGACCAATTAGCATTCAGTACAAAAAAGAGACCACCCATTTATCTCAAGAAACTATCAGGAATGTGGAAGAGCAGATAAATTTAATTCCGTTTGAAACCAAGAATATTTCTGTGAGGTTTCAAATGATATTAACAATGCTTGACGGAAAAATTTGAAATGCCACAACATCAATGAGGTCTGCACAAACATGCTATGTTTGTAAAGCATACTGAAAGGAACCAGCTTGATCTTGTAATAAGGAGAGAAGTTAATCAAGACACGTTCAGATTTGGTCTTTCGGCTTTACATGCCTGAATTCGATATTTTGAAGGTTTTTTGCACATTTCCTATAGATGAAATTTCGAGAAATGGCACGGGGAGAAAATCTGCAACAGTTGAAAATTAGAAATTCAGGCAAAATTTCGACAGGAATTAGGGCTATTGGTCGATAAAGTCAAACCAGGTGGCAGTGGAACTTCCAACGATAGAAACACGGCAAGAAAATTTTTCAAGTATCCTGAAAGTGTAGCTCAAATAACTGGACTGGATTTAAATTTGATTAAGCATTGCGGGACTATTTTACAAGCAGTGTCATCAGGATATGAGGTAAATATTCAAAAATTTGATGAGTTTGTCAAAGAGACAGCAAAATTACTCGTAAAAAATACCATTGGTAGGTATTACATGCCAGCGAGTATACATAAAATATTAATTCATGGTTCTGCCATAATTGGGTCAGCTGTACTTCCAATTGGACAACTTTCAGAAGAGGTCCAAAAGTGCAGAAACAAGGATTTAAAAATGTATCGAAGAGGCCATACAAGAAATATGTCGAGGGAGACAACAAACGAGGACTTCTCCGTTGCCTTTTGGTCTCTTGTGATCCATACATAACAGGACTGAGAATTATATTTGCGAAGCGTAGTGTGCCTCTTCCTCATGAAGTTCTGGAGCTTCTCTCTGAGCCTAAAATTGTTACAGAGACGCCCGATGAGGCTTCAACAGACTTACAAGAAACGTCTACTTCGGAAGATACGTCCGATTCCAATGACGACACGGGTATGAGTGGTAGAAAGTCAGTGATGACTGATTATCTTATTTTCAATTTATGCATATGTACTGTAAACAAATTACAGATTTTAAAATATTTCAGTTATAGTTTTTATAATTTCACCCTCTGTTGCATCCCCTATTATAAAGTTGTATGTTTCGACTATGTTTGAATTTTTTTAGCATTTTTTATATTTCATCGAAAAATTTCATATCTTATATATATTCGCTCAGTTTCAAAACTGTTGGTCAAGTTCTTACAATTTCACCCCCTTTTACAACCCCTGTTTTCAAGGTAGAATTTTTTCAGTATTTTTATCTAAACAATGTACACATTTTCTATATATTCTGAGAGTTTCAGAATTTTGGTCAGTTTCACGGAATTTCGTCCCTCTGTGGACCGGCAGGAATCCGATTACTGAATAATACGAAACTAACCATCCTGAAGCACAATATACAGTTCGAAGAAAGGTTTTGCTAACTCAGAGTACAGCTACGTTTAAAAAACTAACAGGATAATAATTTTACTTAACAACGCTACTAATAGTTTGATGTAATTTATCACTTTGGTCACTCAGGTTGTCGCGTTTTGCCCTTTTATAGTCCCCGATGACACAAATGTAATTTAAAAATGTCAGGTTGTCCTGTAATTTATTGTTGATGTTTGCTAGTAATTTATCACCCAAATGGCTAAACTGATTTGAATGGAATGTGACGCATATATCTCCTACATATCAAGAGTAAAAAATACACCGTTTAATTTACGAAATACAGAGAGGGTCATATTCCATAGAATCGAATCTCTTATTAGGAAACATTATTCTCTATGCGACTATACTGATAAGGATTACGGTGGTCCTTATTTTCGAGGATAGGATTTGTTTTCGCGGCATCCCCCAGATTGATTCCAGTTGATGAAAAAGAAATTCGTATGAAGTTTCAGCCCGATCTAATAAAGGGAAAGGGTGCCCCCGGCCCTTAAACATCTATGTATATATAAAATAGATTTTATTTGATTATATATAAATTTGACTTTAGAAAATGACAAACAAAATGTGTAGATCTAGTGGAGGAGAACCTTCTTCATGTATAAAGTTAAGAAAAAACTAGGAAATGACTCGCTGACATAGTGGCAGATTTTTGTTCACCGTTAATGTTGTCTGGCTTTTGTTCTCCTATTAATTCTCTTGTCATTTTGTGTCAATTGTGTTTATTACATCCAACAATTTTTAGAAAATATATCTTTAATTATGTATGCAGATACATACACTGATGAATTCTAATAATCGGCTTTAGATATATTTAAGTAGATAAAAATTGGTTGCGAAAATTTTGCAAACTGTCTAGTAACCAAGGCATATTATACGAAAACACCAATAAGATATTTTATTACTAAAAAGTAATTGTATGTATCACAATTTAAGTGATTTGATTTTGTTTAATTCACGACAACGTTGACACTTTCTTCTGATTATATTCTATTTAAATACGTAATTACAATTATTACAGTTTTTATCATTTCCAGTCAACAACTAATTAGTATTATACTTACTATTATTTTACTGTAATAATTTCGGATATTTTTTCAACTGTCTGAAGACTCCTGTCTGTTTAGACTCCTCGGGAATAATCCACATATGCAATGATATCATCCTGTGTAATATCTAGTGTGCCGAATCATTTAAACTGGGCTTCATTTTTGTTTACTATTGCTTGAATTGATAAAACATACTTCTAACCAAAACGCCTACTAAATGGGCCACCCCTTCTTTAATAAATAATCCACTAAGCTTGGTGGGTTTGCTCATATCTTTGTTGCCGAATTAGTGAGTTTTACATCTGTATACATGGATTATCCTCTTCTACATGATTTAACAGATTAGTTGCCATTGTGGCTGTATTGCTATTATACTACGAAAGTATAACTAATATTCTTTCCTCTCAAAGTATATTAATAGTTAAAAAAATCAATTCAATTGATGTTTTTCTTTATATTAATATCCAAATAACACAATTCTATCGATTTCTTTGTTATTATTATCTTTACTTTTTTCACTTACCAAAGTGAGGTATTTTTACCGTGAACAAATGCACCATCCAACAGGTAACCAATTACAGGGAGGGAAACATTACAATGGAGTAATCGAATAAAACTATAGTAAAATAGTATAAAGAGAAAGTTTATATTCTATTATAAATCAAGCTGATTAATTGATTGAAGACCATAGTTGAATAAATCAAGCATGTCTTGCAGTACATTATAATTCTTGCACATAAAATGTAAAGGAAAACATTTAAATAAATTAATTGTAGGAGTAGGAAGACGAAATGTTTCAGAGTAAGCCATTTTCATTTCGCACAGACCTAGCGGATATTCCGATTTCCACTGTGACACTTATGAAGTGAATAAAACGCCAATATTTCTTTTTAAATAGAGACCAAAGTTGATCCTCCACTACAAGAATTAACTTAGATATGAGTGTTTAAAAATTGTGTCTTCGAATTCTCTTCTCGCTCTTGCAGAGCCAAATTTCCAAATTTGCCTGTACAATTTGGTATCAGGAGAAAAGCTAATCTTGTTCTTTCCATAGAGACCTAGAACAGACGTCCATTCCGCGTATTTACTTAGTTATGAATTTTTGAAAATGTTTTTTAATTTTTAACAGAAAAGGCATCTTTCGTTCACCCGTGCCAAGCCGGATTTCCGGTTTTGCCCATTTACTTTGGTATCAGAACAAAACGCCACTCTTCTTCTTTAATTAGACACCTAGAGCGGCCCTCAACTCCGCATATTTACTTACTATTGAAAGGTTGTTAGTGGTCGCGGTATCTCGGTAGATCTCTGAGTTCAAAGTTGCGTATAGTGACGTCACAAACAGACACACTGTTTTTGCAACTATTACTAATTTCAACTCCTTGTATCTCGAAAACGGCAACAGTTAATAATATGAAATTTTAAGTGCATAATAGAATATCGAGTACTATATAAAACCGTATAAAAATCATATAAACAGAATATCATGGAACAAGCCGATTTTGACTTGTTGTACGAGGTATGTGAAAATTTAGTTGCTCCAAAATATGAGGTCAATCACATATGTAATACGTGATTTTGTAAAAAAGAATTATTGAATGTATTCTGCTATTCTGTGGATTAGACATGTTAAATCTTTCCAACATAACATTTTGGGAATATCCAGTTATAGAATAGATACCATCTTCAACAAAACATTCTCAACATACCAGAAAACGTACGCGTTTTTAATGATAAATTAAACAATATTGTGCGTGGGCCAGCGGAGATGGCTGCGTACTCTTTTACGATAAATGCAGGAATATTATTTAGTCCTTTTCTAAACTTATGTAGAGACGTCTGCGTGTACTCGTATTTTGATACGCAACTGCAGCAACGTCGGGCGTGTTTAGTACTTGGATGGGTAAGCCTCTCCAGGGAAACATAGTCTTCTCCCTCCATCTTCTAACAGCTTTACTAACAGATTTACGATCCTTCAGAGGAAAGTAAAAGATCCCTACTCCTCGATAGAGAGGAGGTTCGTCAAAATTTCCAGGTTGGGGGTAACTGGTCTCCTGGCGTCGGTGATTGGCCTTAGTAGCGGAAATAGGCCAACGTTAAATAAGTGATAAAAAAAAACTTAAGTTTGGTTAAGAATGGAACCGCTTTTTTTTACCGATAACCTAATAGGCAAGGCGAAAACCTCGCCTTCGTATGAAAAAAATATCCCATGCGATTTTTTTCATACTCACGTTCGGGATCAAGAATTTGCCGGCCGAAAATCTGATCCCAATTTGTTTAAACCAATTTGCTTTTGCAACAAGTAGCAAAAAGGCTTTTTTAACTCGAATGACTTTTTTTAGGTTCTTTTGGTCATTATGAACAAAAAAGATCTTTCGTAGTATTTTCGTAAAGTTGACTGTTTCCGATT
This sequence comes from Stenurella melanura, assembly GCA_963583905.1. NCBI lineage: Eukaryota > Metazoa > Arthropoda > Insecta > Coleoptera > Cerambycidae > Stenurella > Stenurella melanura. Next base: position 13,454,780 of record OY757311.1, read on the forward strand.
AACAGTTTAATGTTTGAAAGAACGCAAAACGGCTATTTTTAAGGTTCAAATACAATATCAAAAAATGAATTCTGTGAGTTCACCAAAAGTCTTATACAATCATGAGCAGCCATTAACAAAATCTTGAGGAGTAAGAGCGGATTTTTTCATTTTAAAGCTTAAATTTGTAATTGTTAAATAGACGTTTTTAGCCGGTATGCGGTAAAATCAAGACCTATCAACAAACTATCCATTATACTCTTCGCCGATTTACTAGTTTTTATATAATTGTTGCACATTCTATAGGATACTCTTTGCAGTTTTTTTGTAAATAATATTAGTTTTAGACATTTTTAGGCTAATTGCAAAACATTAAAACAAAATTTTTTTAGTTATTTAAAAAATTAATAACTTTTTATTTATCGATTTTGTTCAAAAACAATAAGGTTCTTCCTCTGCCTAACACTAACTTACTATCTAAATTTCAATACATTCCGACTTTTCGTTTTTAAGTTAACGTGCTTACAAGAAATGTGACGGACGGAAAGACAAACGGACAGACAGACAGACAGACAGACAGACAGACAGGCGGACAGACAGACAGAGGGACGGACGGACATTTTAAAAGTTGTTCAGAATTCGATCACCAACACAGTGATATGAATTTTTTTTCTACGAGCAATATTACTGACTTTAGAAATGTACCGATCGAGTGCAATATACTCTTCGTTTTGTAATTATGAAGAGTATAATAATAAAATACGTACGATGGTACGAAAATAAGTAACGCAGTCTGCAGTATTATTGGTTTCATAAATGAAAAATTTTGATCAAGATTGCTAAGAGGAAGGCATTATTTAAACGAATTTTGCTTTAATTTCGCCTCACGCAAGCATCAGCGATGCGGGATGTTTTCATAAAATAAAACAGGACAATGGATAGGTAGATAGTCTGTTAAAGTATTCAAACAATTTCAGGGAAACTGACATGACAGGCTGTGTAATGTTTTAGGATAAGGGTTGGTTGTAATATTACTTTTATAAAAATGAATTATGAAAGTTTAGAGGTACATAGAATTAATTTAGATAGTCAAATATAGGTTTGAAAATATACTGTCGAAAGTTGTTTTGTTTCAGCTGACATGCACTATTAATTAAAATTTAGATCGAATGCGTTCTAAGTTACTCCACCACTATGGCTGATGCTATTTCATATACAGAGTGATTCAGATCATATGTAAAAGACTTTAAGGAGATACGTATCTCTAAAGTTGTAGTTGATGCCACCATATTTTTTATTTTTTTAATTTTGATTCATAATTACAACTAATCCAAATACTATGATTAACGAGCAACACTTTTCTAATAATATCTTAATAACTAATATGTTCTGTACTAAGGTTACCTCCTTGTGCCATCAGATTGTTTTATCAAGATGCACTCGCACAACTAAACTAACTTAAAAGACTTTGTCCTTTTGAGCCTTCCTCTTATTCCACATTGATTGAGTAGCTGGATTGTTACAGTATTAACGCGATTTTGAAGTCACTCTTCATGACTTTGTGCAAATCTTCTGACTTCGTCTGCAACTTTTTTTCACACCCAGCTCTCTGTATAGGTCGCGATTTCGTACGTACCAAGGAGCATGGACCACTTCCCTTAACACTTTATTTTGAAAACGTTGGATTATTTCAATGTTACTTGGACAGCAACAGAGTTGGATTGCATATGTCAACACAGGTTTTAAAACTTGTTTGTATAATATTAATTTGTTATGAATAGACAGTTCAGAATTTTTTCTTAGCAGCCAGTACATTTTCCTTTATTTAGGATTTAATTAATCTTCTTTTTTCATTACGTGTTCCTTAAATTTTAGCTTAGCAGTCAGGTTCATACCCAGATGCTTAGCCGCGTTTGTATTAACTCTATTCAAAACCTCTTGGAGGTTTTCGTTAGCCCGTTGTTCAGTTTTTCCAATTGCCAGTACTTCCGTAAAGGTGACAATCATAGTTTATTCTATTACTGGGATATCACTTGTGTATAATGAATAAAGCAGTGGACTTAAAACATTGTCCTGCGGTACACCAGCCTTTATTGGTCTCATTTCAGAGTACTGTTCCTCACACTTGATTCTAAGCATTCTGTCACTAATGTATGATTTTAGTAAGAGACTTGTTTGCGTAGAAGTTGTTCTAGTTTGTGTTCCAGCCCCTGGTGCCAGACTTCATCGAAAGCCTGAGTAGTGTCTAGGAATACTGCTGAACATATACTTTTATCCTCGATTGCTTTCTCTAGGTGATCTGTGAGCCTATGAACCTGATCCATAATTTGATGCTTTTCTCTGAACTGGTGTATCGAGATTACGTTCTTTTCCTCAATGATAAGTTTAAGTCTTTTCAAAAGTTTCTCATACAGCTTGATATCGCTGGCAACAGTGAAATAAGTCTTGAGGAAACTTCATTAATTGGTTTTCCAGGTTTTAGGATCATAACCTCTGCTCTCTTCCTTGGGACATATTTTAATCTGTACGATGCATTCCTGATTTATTAATTTTATTACTGCTTTTCTTGGCAATTGTTTCAGTATTTCGCTAATTATTAGATCATATCCTGACGATTTTTTTTGCTTGCTTTGATCTCTTCTAGTACTTTTTTGGTGTTATGTTCTCTATTTCTCTAGAGTATTGATTTGTTATTCTAGGTAAATTTTCTGCTATCTCTATGTCGTTGGGTTTGAATGTTTTCTCCAAATGTTTATCAAACAGCAGTGAATTTTCCTGATCGGATAGTGGGCTAAAAGTCCCACTCTACGTTTGTTTTTCTTAAAGGAGGGGTCTGACTTGTTGGTCTTTTAATTCTCTTGGTGGTTTTCCATAGTAAATAGTCTTTTTCATAGGTTAATCCCTTAAGGTAAGAATTAAATGACTCATTTTTCATTTTCTTTATTTCTCGTTAACGTTATTTGCGACAACTACATATATTCATTTACATCCTACGTCTGTAGTATTGTGCTGTATGTACTTCAGTTCAGACTTCAGCTTTATGTGTATTAGAAAATACCCCATGGGTAAACAGGCTTTGTTGAAGGATGCGTTACTAAAGAGCATCTATTAAATATACAACAATTTATCAAGAAGACAAGAGAATATTACGTACCTACGTACCTTTATTTCGTGGTCCACCATAATTCTAAATAATTTAAGAGTGTCTCCTCTACCATCAATATGTTCTAATCTAGCTATTAGAGTTTTGTCAGAAATGGCTTTAAACGCTTTATAAAAGTACAGAAACACATTATTGTTTTTTTTTATTATTTCGTTGATTGCTTGGAAGTCTGCATCTTCTGAACATTTTCGCGAAGAAATTTTAACATGCTTCTGTTAGCTTGACCTGTAACATTGTAAGCTAATCTTACAACTCACTTTTCAGCCACTTCCAGTTATCGCATTGAGTTCAAATTTGGGAAGTGTTTCTCTTAATATAAATCACAACTTTTGTATTTATTTCTCTAGCTAATATTAACTTCCGTTAAAATTTAAATCATGCTTTTCTTTTCTCTTAACGTGATTACAAGACACATGGTAGGCGAGCAGACGGTTAGACAGACAGCCAGAAAGTTTATACTTAGATAACTAATAAAAAGATATAAAATATTTTCCTTTACGAGCCATATTTATGGTTTTTTGAAAGGTGCGAATGAAATGCAATATATTCTCCGTTTTCGTACTAGCAAAGAGTATAATAATACTAATAGTACTTTATAATTTTTAACAACAAATATCCCTGTATCTTAGAAGGGCCTTTAAGCTACATGCCGAATTTATTTATTTTCAAGAAATCCGTAGTTTGATACCGAAGTAGCAACTAAATTATAATTTTCCACAGCTCTGGGCATTTAAGGGTAGGACTATTCCCTAGACATTAATACATTAGATTTATATTTCTGAGGTACTTCTAAAGGTAAATGTATGCAAATAACACGCAACATCAAGGAGGCCTACTAAATTTTAGATGCTAAGTTGCTGGAATAGTCGGGGGATTTGTGTTAAGTTTGATTAGTACGAAATGTTTGTTGCTAACTATATAATTTTGTAGTTTAACCTTGTGAGTATATTTGGAACTTTGACTAGCTGTCTTTATAACTACCACATGTGTTTTTCCTGACAACTTACAAAAATAAAAATAAATAGTTTATTTCTCATCAACAGGTAAGTAAAGACAGTGTCACATAATATACATTCGTTTTACTATATAATAAATGGGGTTTTATTCCCCTAATTACATGATTTAATTAGACATTACTATTGGCAGAGTACGGAGTGTCCCAATGACTTTCATAGACTCCGTCGACATTATAGTATATCCATCGAAAACAAAACTGTGCTTACCCTTTGCTTTCTAGGTGATTTTATCCTTTTTGGTGTCCATCAACCAGGTTACTTCACCAACAAACTTCACTGAATGTAAAATGAACTTAATTTCATGACAAGCAAATAAAACACGTGATTTCTCAAAACACTTAAACCACTATATTTACATAAGAAAATGAAAGCAAATGAAATTGACAATCACAAACACTTAAAGACGATTAAATAAATTAACAAACGATAATTACTCTATATCAAGAAATAAAATGGTCCGCGGCAATTTCAAATCTTTAGCTAAATCCGCGACCGAACCTTCGTAGTTCGAATACAACACGTTAATTTTCTACTTATTAAAACCGGCAAAATACGAAACAAATGTACTTAAACTTTACAATTGAAAAAGGTTCGCAAACCGAGAATTTGCTATACTACTAATACCCTAGATGATGACCGATCGGACGTTAAGCCAAAAGTGAAGATAATCTCTACCTCGAAATAATACGTCTCCAAAGTGGGCAGTAAACTTTAAACCCTCGCATTTGAAATTACCTAACGGACCATGGTATTTATCATATGGTCTATCTTTAACATTTTAATACCACTCCAGCAGATGGAAAAAAACCCCTTTTGTTCCTTTCTTTGCCTTTGCATAGGGGAAAAAATCTGCCTTCTTTGGCCTATCTATCTTATGGTCTATTACATATGTTCCTAGAATTCTCTATCAACTGCTTTAGTCCTGAAAAATCTCACTAGACATCCGGTGGGTTCGTATTTGACAAGTGTCCATAACGGCAAGTAGAAAGGCAAATTGGACATAAAATAATTTGGATGGTTATTTATTGTCTACAAGTGGCTAACGTCGCGCGTCGCCTACCTAATAAAGAGTAAAGTTAACAAGGCACGTTTCCTGGACTTTAAAATAACATAAAACAGATGTATCTATGACCGGTATTTTACAATATTTTACTAAAGTCTCGACCCCTTAAAATGTTACCAAGATCTGAATACGGTTATTATGTTGCGACAGGGCCGGACTTGGCTCCCTTAATTTGACTTTTGTTACATTGCCCCCCCCCCCCCTTAGATTGAAGCATATTGGTTTTTCATGACTAAAACAATTGATTCGATCCCAGTATAGATTGATTACAAAAGTTTAAAATTAATTATCTACTAGGGTCCCCGCGATTCCCGTCACGATCACTGAGTAATTTGTTCACTGTCACTTACATTGAGTTCCGTCTCTACACACCAAGTCTAAGGCCCGGACAGTCACCTGATGTCGTCTTCGCGGATGGGCAACCACATTTTTGGCAGTACTCGTTGTCGTCATTGGTTACTGCAACCCGTCTCTCGCTGATCGAATCGTCCTGCTTTGAAACTGGCTCTGTCCCCCTGGATTGCTCTCCGTGGCTACTCGTTGGCGGTGGCTCTGGACGCGGTCGGTGGTCTTCCCCTGGATCTCGTGGCCTCCTTGCGGAGCCTGGCTCTCCTCATCGGTCTAACGGTAGTGGGGGTGTGGAACCTGAAACTCATCAGTACGTGTAAGTTCTCTGTGAATGCGTAAGGACCGTATACGCCTGTTTTTCCGCTGGATCTTTCTCTTAACTGGGTGTTCGTCCTGATGTCCTCCCTGTCGTGGTACTTCCCCTGCGGAGATCCGTGTGCCTACCTCGGTCGGCGCGTAGTTTGTAGGTCCCCTGGCGTGTTCGTGGCCCTAAACCTTCTTACTGACCTAGAATTAAACTTAAAGAAAAGAACAAACAAAAAAAAATAACAGACAAAAAAAACGTTCCTTCGGAACGCGAACAATCGGTGGCCCCGAATGGATGATAGGAACGGTGCGATCTTGCTTACGTAATTTCCGGTCCGTACTTTTCTTTCGATTCCGCGGCTGTTTCTTGTATCGATTTGGTGTTTCACTAGTTGGCTTGCTGTGCCGCAACGTGTTGTTATTAGTAGAAATAACTACTCTAATACGCCCTACCCTTTTCAGTTTGTAACCTTCCAAGTGATCCATATCCCATCTTCTCTCATCCTTAGCCGTATAAGGAGTCTTGCCGGGGCACTTTTTCCAATGCGGTCCATCCTCGGACGCGGACACCAAGTTTATAAGTGGGGTGTGACGATAAATGGTCTGTGGTATTGGAGTAATATTAAGAATTCTCACGACTATATTCCTCCTGTTGTTAGGCACCCTATGGGGGACGTCTACAATGTTGTAGTCCGTACAAATGCCCATTTCTTTGCTTGAGAGTGGTTCGCAAATCACAGTGCCTGCTGGAATCCGGATGCCTATTGGCACATTCACATCGCAACCATGGAATGCTGGGATGTGTATGTCTTCACTCAATCGTACTACGTTTGGGTGTTTTGTAAAACTATGTCCCATTTGTAGTCCTCTGGACTCGGCCAAGTTCTCAGAGGTCGATCCTGGAAGTTCGTCATTGGCACCGGGATAGCCGTGGAATTCTTTTGGTCTATTGTAAAGTCTCTTCGGTTTGACGGCCACTGTAGCCTGAGTAACTTTCTTTTCCCTCTTCTCTTCATCCGAGTTATCCCGTGGCTCAGTACTGTCAAACCTGTCGTGTTTTCCGGGTGGTGTCCCAGGAGTTGTAGACTTGCCCACAACGGCAGGATCGGAGTGGTACCAGAAACTCTGAGGGGAGTATACCTATGGGCTCCAGCGTGGTGCCCCCTGCCACCTCCTTTATACGGGGTATCCGGCTAACCCCGCCCACGATCGCACCGATCTGCTCGCAGCAAACAGTCACCATCAGGGACAGTGAGCGCTACCCCTCCTGCTAGATCATCGTGATCCATAATCCGTTGTCCTGAGGTGGAGACGTCACCTGTTAAGGCCAACTATAACCGCGTAAGTTCATTACACCCCTGTCCAAATCTAGGACCATATTGTAGAAAAAAGACTAAGTTTCCATTTCCTTTCGAACAATTACTAAACCTTACTTCCAAATTTCGGTTCTGCTTCGCTAACCCGTTGTCATGACTTTGGGGAAGGAGTAAAATGTGCTTACTATGCCAAATATATCTCTCGGATATATTACCTGGTTATAGTTGAAAGAAAGGGAGTATTTCTACCAACATCAACGTTTCCCGTATACTTATTACTTTATCCATTACTTGTTTCGACACGCAACTAGCGAACACCCTGTATATTGAATACTCATTATCTATATTTTATCTCTATCTCTTTCTGTGCTCGTCTCAATTTACCCGACTTACGGCGATCCGGAATTCCTATCCGCTTCCATGGGTAGGGGAGAAGAAAAATACAAAAAAAAAGAACTAAACCCTAAACGTAAAACATGAGATGAGAAAAAAAATACATCATATTTCCCTGGACCTGAAAAGAAAAGTGAAACTCTGCATTAGTCTATACCAAACCTTCTCTTTCCGTGTGTCCCTATCCTCGGTATTTCTCTCCTCTCCTCATTTTGTTCATTTCCCCCCTACTCATTTGTTGGACCCCAAAAGAAAATTCACAGTCTCACGGCCGGTGTTCTCCTCCAGGTTTTCGTACATATTACTAAAGCCTCTAATTTTATAAAAATAAAACGCATAAAAATCACTCTAGCTAAAACTGGTACCCGCTGGAAAATTTTTTTTTTTCGCCATTCAAAGCTCAATGCCACAGTCCACTCATAATTTTGTCTTAAGAAAAGAAAAAAATATTTTCCTTGTCAATGTCCTAACTTCTCCGAGATCTGTATAAACTTGATATATCTACATTTGATCATATAATAATCATAGAAAATCCGTAATCTCTTTTTGACTTGAATAAAACACTTGGGCCACACAAGAGAAACTGAAATTATGCAACTATATGCCTCCTATCTAACACAAAATGATAACGTAAAAGCTATCCTTATTTTTTCCTACCTAATGTTTACCATATGCTCCTGAATGAGCTCAGCCTCTTTAACAATAGCACGATTTTGCCCCAAAAGGAAACAAAAATCAAAATGAAATCAAAAAAATTAAATAAAATTTTTCTTTTCTTATCTTTCTATCGTCTCTGATATTTTCTTCAAAACGTAAATATTCTAATTGTATAGTTCGAAAATGATGGGCTCTCTGTATTGTTTTATTTCCAAAAATGTACTCTGCATTAATTAATTTAGAAAATTTCATTTACTCTCATATAGGTACTATTTTAATGTATTGCTATGATTTATTACTGGCTATAATAATTGGGGTTACGTACGACATTGTATCCAAGCTTTCTGTGACTAAATTGCCTGTATTGGCACGCCCCTGTAAACGTTTATTACACCTGTAAAGCTTATTGCACTTATATTAACTAAACTCTAAATTTTCTAGAGGTGGAACCCCTGAGACTGCAAATTTCTTATCAGCAACTTCTTGCCCCGTTTTTGTCTTGAATTTTGTCTGCCATGTTTAACAACAAAGAAATATTTCTAAATCTTGGTTGGACTCTCAGCATAACTCTCCTCCACGATCATCATCTATCCCTTTATTCACTAACAATATTCAATTCACAAAGTTATCTCAGAAGTGCCCTTCAGGTAAAACCTTAACTTTCTCTGCGTATCTCTGCTTTTTCTTATATCACCATGACCCTGCACTCTAACCATAGGTGTACTATTTATTTAATTAATTTTAATTAATTTGTCTGATAACAATAACGCGCCAATTCCGTTCACTTTGAGAATACCTCTCGCCAAATTATTGACTGGACCCATATGATGCATTTCTATTCTATAACGCTGGGTTTATATGCCCCCTGAACTGCAATGTATGGTTTCTTTCTCTTCCGTCGCGATTTCTGTGTCTCTAAATTTGGATACTAATTAATTTCTGTTTATTCTCCTCGTCCAATAAAGAAAAATTATATATCTGCTCGTCTATATATGTATACTCACACATACATTAGTACGCCTCCATGCCTATTTACCTATAGATATACATCCTCATCTACCTACGTCAAAATTCATACATTTTCACATATCTATATACTCGACATGTACACACTCATATACGTACACATATGCCCATATACATATACAGACTCGCCAATCAATAAGCAGTACGAGCACTGTCTCCCCCGTAAATGGTTCAGAAACAACAAAACCCTAGGTAATTTTCTTGTTTCCTGCATTCCGAAAAGAAACAGGTGATTGCACTTGGCTTAATTCATGAATCGAAAACTTGACTAATTTCTCCAAATTGAGAGGCTCAACACTATCGGTAACTTTGTTCCTGTAGTTATTATGCAAATTTTAGCGGTAAATTTTGTACGTGCCTTCTATTACTTTGACCTTCCAGGAAATATTAAAATTTGCGATTTTTTTGCTCTAGTTCTTTATATTTAACAAATAATGTAGCTTAATTACTCAGGAGATATATTCTAGAACTCGTCATATCCCTAAAAAGACATAACCAGTTGTGAATTTGCGAAATTCTCTGTGTAATCTTGATCAAAATATATAAATGTACATGGAATAACTCGGTTTCAAAAAACCAATTAATCTTAAAAAAAAAATTAGTTCGTACCATTTCAAACCATTTATGTAAATTAATTCCAGACATGTTTCAACAAAAAAAACACTTCTGTTACTTTGAAAGCGAAAGGGCAAATTTTCTCTAACCTATCCTAACCAATTCTATTAACCCAAATACAAAAGCAACTACTTTACCTGTAACCCTTTATGCATGCTATGTCCAACAAAAAAAAAATGATAAGGGATACTGTAACCAAAATTGTATACAAATATTCTTATTATTTCTCGATAAATCATTACTCAATTACTTAAACAATTACACAACTTGGAAACAAGCAAACGAACTATTGGAAAAACTATATCTTGGCCTGAACGTGGAGCCAATTTATGTACATTAACATAGCTTATATTTCTAACATTCACTTTATTAGGTAACTAATTGCGATTTTTGAGTTTCGTTTTAACGTATCTTACTATTACAATTTCCGCGGTAAGCTGTCTCTCTGAAATGAAATAAGTACTCTAGATTACTTTCTGGCTAGCATTTTAACATTTTATTCCTTACTTACTTTGAATTTTACGAAAATATTCATTTACTACTACTTTAAAGTGAGAAAGCAAACCAACAATAATCAAAATATATAGATAGATCTTGCTTTCTGCCTGAATGACCTACCTACTTAAATTCTCTGTACTTTCTTTCGTGTACTTGCTGTTAACGTGAAGTTATAGTAATTTATTCTAACATAGTAATTTAATCTGGGAATGCACGTATTTCAATTTACCACAAAATAACATAAACACCTTGAAAAATACGGTTTTCGCTTACGTAACTTAGGTTTTCGGTATATCATATATTTGGCAAACAACCGTAACTTTTTCATTGAGTGACCTATATACTCTATCTATCTAAAATGAATATTCCCGCTAAAATTCTCTATTGTGAATTACAATGACTTCGTTACCTGTGCGACAGTGCTAATTGTTTCCGTGCATAAATAATTTTATAACATGTTTCCCGTGTCATGCTTAGCTATACAACATTACTACCTATTTTAGCTACTGATTGCATCAACCTGTATATTATAATAATCCCTGAACTAATTGTCCTTTTACTTTTTAAATAAACTTTATCTCGTGCCACTTGCCTTAGCTAATCTGGTTACTATCTATTTTACTGCAATTTGCTAGGTATTTATTATGTGTGATGACCATTTATTAGAGGTACCTAAGTTTATAAATAGGGTTTTGTCCGAACGAGGGTACAATAACCTCGTCTACTGCAATAATTTAATGCTAGGTCCGTATTTTTAAATTTTACTCGACAATATATTTCTAAATATCGTTTCTCTAAATACCCTACTTCACAACAGATCAGTAAAATTCCCTTCTTATTCTCAACACTCGGTAAATAGGAGCACTAATTTCTACATATACTTTGTTTATTGCTTTGACACAACCTTAATTCTTTTATACACATTTAACTTTATGAATTGCCTATTGTAGTTAAGTTTCAGGGTATTTTTTTACTTTGCTATTTAGGAATTAAACACAAGCCGTTCTTACATATACTACAATATGCCCCACCAATGATAATATTTTATTTTTCACCTCTACTTTCTTTACTCATTTTAATTTACTCTACTTGACACATTCACGAATCATTACTCTAGCAAAATAAATTAATTCTAAGAAATTCTCAACGTACTGGTATAATTTTACGAGTTAAAAAAAAAACTTTTACTTTTGAAATCACTAATTTAAACTCTCTTAGGTAATTTTAATACACTATCAACAACGAAAAATGATATATCTTAATACGTAGGTTCATTTTAAAAGACGAATTTTTAAAATTCTAAAAAATGCAGTGACTCAATTAATTAACTTGAATATTAATTGGCTATGCAAATTTTTTCCTTAAAAACATCCCTTTTAGACTGCGCCACTGTAATAAATGGGGTTTTATTCCCCTAATTACATGATTTAATTAGACATTACCATTGGCAGAGTACGGAGTGTCCCAATGACTTTCATAGACTCCGTCGACATTATAGTATATCCATCGAAAACAAAACTGTGCTTACCCTTTGCTTTCTAGGTGATTTTATCCTTTTTGGTGTCCATCAACCAGGTTACTTCACCAACAAACTTCACTGAATGTAAAATGAACATAATTTCATGACAAGCAAATAAAACACGTGATTTCTCAAAACACTTAAACCACTATATGTACATAAGAAAATGAAAGCAAATGAAATTGACAATCACAAACACTTAAAGACGATTAAATAAATTAACAAACGATAATTACTCTATATCAAGAAATAAAATGGTCCGCGGCAATTTCAAATCTTTAGCTAAATCCGCGACCGAACCTTCTTAGTTCGAATACAACACGTTAATTTTCTACTTATTAAAACCGGCAAAATACGAAACAAATGTACTTAAACTTTACAATTGAAAAAGGTTCGCAAACCGAGAATTTGCTATACTACTAATACCCTAGATGATGACCGATCGGACGTTAAGCCAAAAGTGAAGATAATCTCTACCTCGAAATAATACGTCTCCAAAGTGGGCAGTAAACTTTAAACCTTCGCATTTGAAATTACCTAACGGACCATGGTATTTATCATATGGTCTATCTTTAACATTTTAATACCAGTCCAGCAGATGGAAAAAAACCCCTTTTGTTCCTTTCTTTGCCTTTGCATAGGGGAAAAAATCTGCCTTCTTTGGCCTATCTACCTACGGTGGGGTCGTATTTGACAAGTGTCCATAACGGCAAGTAGAAAGGCAAATTGGACATAAAATAATTTGGATGGTTATTTATTGTCTACAAGTGGCTAACGTCGCGCGTCGCCTACCTAATAAAGAGTAAAGTTAACAAAGCACGTTTCCTGGACTTTAAAATAACATAAAACAGATGTATCTATGACCGGTATTTTACAATATTTTACTAAAGTCTCGACCCCTTAAAATGTTACCAAGATCTGAATACGGTTATTATGTTGCGACAGGGCCGGACTTGGCTCCCTTAATTTGACTTTTGTTACAACTAGTTTCCGTATCTTTTACGGTCTCTAGAATTTATTTAACCGGTGCGAAGCGGGTGAGAGTGTAAGATGACAGCGTAGTGGCTATTCGTCGTGGCGTCGATGTTGGCGATTTCACCGGGGGTCGGGCTGATACAAATAACCATGAAAACCCCAGGGCAACACGCTGCAGAATTAGTATCGGTAGGTTTATATTCTCTCCGGTTTGATGACATCGTTAGCGTCTGTAGAGTACCTATGGCCGGGTAAATATTTTTTCAACACAACAGACTCCAGCCCAACACACTGCGGGAGATAGGGGTCGACCTATACTCGATCCGACTCGTGACTCGGTGACGTCGCTACCCACCTGGGTGGTACCTTACTTGACGGAGTCGAATAAACAACTTGTCAACACAAGTGATCCCAGCTCAACACGCTGCAGAACCTAGAGGTCATCGTGTCCTTCAGACGGAAGATGGTGACATCTCAGACAGTAATATGTAAAAGTGAATTATGGTTCAAGCATAATGCTAATCAAGTATTTATTTTAAGTTGTTATACTTTTTATTTCTCTCGCATAGCGAAGGGAAGTATTGTATTCGAGAAAAATCACCCTCCGAGATTTTTCGGATTTTCACGTTTCAGATCATGTAGATTACGAAAATATGTGTTTTTCAATTCCGTCAGTCTGTCTGTCTGTTGGTGCATTAACCAAAAAATTACTCGACGGAGAACATTCAAATTTGGTAGGTACCTGACGCAACTTTCAGCGGAGAAATGGTTAAACTTTCATTGGAAAATATACAGGGTGGACCCTCTAAAGGGAATAAATAATGAAGATAACATTTTTTGCTCAAATTTAAAATTTCCACGTTTCATGACATTCTAAACCTATTTCAGAAAAAAAAAATTATGAAAAATCCTTTAACACTAGAATCGATGGAAAAAATTGTTTTTGCTCAAATTTAAAATGTCCACGTTTCATGACATTCTAAACCATTTAATAAAAAAAACGGATTTTTTTTTACCATTTTGGAAAAAGAAATTACCACTAGAATAGACGAAAACAATTTTTTTTTGCTCAAATTTAAAATTTTCACATTTCATGGCATTCTAAATCTACTAAAAAAAATTTGAAAATATTGAAAGAATTTGTATTTTTTTACCACTACCTACTATAGAAGAAAAGGAAAATTCTTTTTTGCTCAAATTTAAAATTTGCACGTTTCATAATATTCTAAGCCTATTTCAGAAAAAGAAATTTGAAAATTTTTTTACCAACATTTTTGAAAAATTAAAAAAAAAAAAGAAATTTTTCAACCACTACTATACTACCACATCACTACATGATTGTGTAACTGATGATGTGACAGATGGCAATAATATTTGGCATATGCATCTATTTAATTTTAGAGGTCCTAGATTTAATATGAGAAATAATGATTTGTTTTATGCTGGTAATTTTTATTCAAATTACAATAGTCGTTATCCTGTTGCAAAAGTCGTATCGGCTATTATTAATAATTTACAAGCAAATATTGATGTTTACTTTTCTTCATTTACAAAATGTTTAAATTGTATCTCTGTTAGTAATAATTTAGCTTAGTTTGTTTTTACTTTTTTGTCTTTCGTCTTTATTTTATGTGTTATTTTATAATATATACATTGTTAATCTTTTGTCGCTATAAAATATGGCATTATATTGTTTTAATATCATTTGGGATTCTATCCTGTAGATATTCAAGCCTTCCATATTTGGCATATATTTCGTAATTAATAATTTTTTAGTGACCGCCATGCACAAATAAAGAGGAAAGTTCTGTGAAAATACCTTTACCGATTTTTTTAATAAAATCTTCCCACTACTGTTTTATATCAGTAACAACATATGCTGATCCATGGTTAAAAACTATCAAAAAAATATTCTATAAAATCTCGCAGGTAGCTAAGAACAATTAATGTTTCAATGTAACAAGAAATCTTAAAACGCTGTGGCTAAGTATAATCCTGTTACAGAACATGTGGGATCTTAAGCTCATCTAATATTAACGTATATCTTAAGTTACACAAAGTCCATTGAAGTTTCGAGACAGTCTGTATATTTATGTGGCCTACAAGAGACTCTCAACTTTTCCTGTAATCCCTTGTAATTCTCTCCCTTTTTCGACTCATTAGCGTTGTATACCCTGGGGAAATCCCCGATTTCCTACTTCAAGTTGTCCGGAGGATACTGTAGTGTTCAAAGTAAAGTCCTTACGTTCGCAGTCAAATACATTGCGAATTAAATTTGGATAATAGAAAAAGCAAGGTTATTGAATGAGGACACCTGAAGTTTTCGACGTTGTATCTGTAAATATCGAGATTTAAGACCTTGGTCCAAAATGTTGAAAATACATAATTGTAGTAAATAAATAATATTAAAAAGATTAATAAACGATCTTTTAAAACCCAGCTGCAACCATTAAATAATGCACTTAAAAGAAGAAAATAATGTTAAAAATAATAATTGTTATGATGTTATAAATGTAAAAGCGTGGGGCGCCAGACGAGTGAAAGTGTCTGTGTTTTAAGCGCCCCACGCCTTGTTTCCTACTTTTTCTTAAACTATTTATTTGTTTTCTTCCTTTTAGTTTTGTCCCAATTACACTAGTGTGTTCGATGAAATTCTCCACCCACAAATAACAAAACTTACTTATCATCTTGAAGCCTCATTTTGAATTTTTTAATTTCGACTAAATATTAACAATCTGCGATTTCGAAAATCTCCAGTTAACCAGATTGTCAGATGAATCAGACCACGAATTACAAAACTTATTCGTCATATTGACGCCGCCATCTTGAATTGTTAAATTCGGTCCAAATATCCGTAATCTGCAACCACTATAATCCTTAGATACGGATTTTTTGTCGAATTGGATGATACGTATTAAAACTTATGTCATATTGACGCCGCTATTTTGAGTCTTTGAGTTCCGATCGCACGTTCATATCTATGGCCTCAATAATCCCCAGATACCTATTTTTAATAGAATAGACAAGATAGATAACGGAGAACATTTAAGAAAAATAGAAATTGTTGAAAAATGGTCTTATTGGCGCACATTAAGACGAGTTCCTAAACCCACACAGCACATGACATCCCTAGGATATCCTCATTTGGTCCCGTATATCCCAGTCGAGCACAACATTCCTCAGGAGATCCTTAGGACATCCCAATAAAATATATACAACCTGAGAATATCCCAAATGGGGATATCCTAGACAAATCCTGGCAGGATGTCCTAGTAATATCCTGCAAAGATATTGAAAGCCTAACAAAATATCCATTGTGGAAATATCCTGGGCAAGTCCTAGAGTCGTCCTATTATAGGTATTATTATTTAGGAGATTTCAACAACAAAAATAATGAAAAGTATATACATTATTATTATATATATATTATTTTATGGTGTCTTTTATTGGTTTGTAAAATTTGCTTCTAAAAACTTATTTGCCGAAAGTTCTAAGAAATTCGCCGGGCCTTGATGTCTTATCCACGTTCATTTTAAAGTTCTTTCGACAAATAAGATTACCATAAATATTTCATAAATATGTTATATCTTTGTATTTATTATATTATCTAAACGGGGAAAATGTGATTGGTTACTTTCCGCAGATGTTATTGTCAGATACGTAATCCTTTATATTTTTCTGAGTGAATAACATTTTTTAAAAATTCATTATAACTTCAGCACGCTATGATTTTTTAAGGTTGTACATATCCCGTATAACTTCTAACCACCCTAAACTCTGTTGATTTTAATTATACCAAAAAAGGCAAGAGAGCATTTTTATGTAATATTTCATGCTTTTACAATTTGTATTTGAAACTTTTCTTACTAGCTTTTACACAATTTGAGTAATTTTGAAAAAACACTTTGTTATTTTTTTTTTCACCCCTTCTCGGGGTTGAAAAGAAATTTTCTTTCATTAATAGTGTTCAAATACTTCAAAGTAACTTATATCAATACCTCAAAATTTTGATTTGTCATTATATAAACTTGTATTCCTTTGTCTTTGCTTATTGGCTCAGTTTAAACGTAATGATATTATAAAATAACATGTATTTTTTGCTGTCTTTAGAAATATCCAATGTCCTCAGGTTGTTCATAGTAAAGCCCAGGCATAACCCATATAAGAGCTGATAACGTCCTGTACACACCCGTACTGATGTCCTGAGGACGTCATCAGCAAAGCCCGAACTGTCCCATTTGGATATCCTACGGACATCCTAAGGTGATAATGGGATCTTCCCAGGATATCCCATATGTCCTTAAAAGTTGTCCCCGGTATGTTCTGGGGATGTCCATGTGCTGTATGGGAAAAGACAGATCAAGAGCGTGTTAGTCATGGAAACTGTCGTTTCTTTCATCTTGTCAAAACTTTATTATACACCTAGGTAATATGATTTTTCTCTTCTTTTACAAGAAGTACCCATTTTCTAGTGCTCGTTATAATTTTCATTGAGAGTACTTGTTCATTCAACTTTTCCATAGTGCGTGATCCTGTATCCACCAAAATAATAAATGATGAAATTAAAGCAAACAGAACTTTTACATTATGACAATGATATTCATACCTATCATATTAGAAATAAAATTAACATACACTTAAATAATGTCAGAAAATCAAGACAGCCACAAAAATCGAGAAATTGCAAATTATAAAAGTTTAACCATAAATTAATATTGGTAATTTTCCGAAATCCAACTTGTATCATACTTTCCAGGTAAACCATGAGTAATTATTGAAGAGGTATTTGCTTGAGAAATCATTTTTAAGTTCATTCTAAGCTTTAAAAGTAGTCACATTGACGAGATGTAAACATCGAAACACGTGTCTGAATGTTTAAAAGTTTAATATAACCTGTTCTTTTTGGCGTTCTTGTTTTAATTATTTTTGTTTTTTGAACAGAATAGTATAAATTAAAGTATCACTATTGTGATGGTCAGACTGCTACGTAATGTGCATATTCTCTTTCTTGTAAATCCATTGTTGAATCGTGGCATGTAGTTGTAGAGAAAGATACATATTTTCTATATTTATCTGTGATAAGTTGCTTAGTAAATTGAAATAATTACTAGTACTAGCAATATCATGCAGTGGCGTAAATATTGCCCCCGCAAGCCCCGCGTTGCAGGTGGGCGCACCAAATCTAGAGGTGTCATTTTTACCCCAGCGAGTACGACTTCAACGTCTGTTTTAATCAATAACATGTTTTTTTCATAGCAGTACATTGAAACATTCTTTATAGGATTTTGCAAACAGCAGAAAAATTAACTATCTATAAAAGAAAAACTTTGTGTAGAAATATTAATGAAATCTTTGCATTCTTTCGATAACCTGAATTCTAGTTATGCTAGCAAATTAAAATCCTAAAATGAATTTGTCTAATTTCTTATTTGTCAATTCTCATTCTAACACTAGCATCCACACAGTCCCCTACGGCCATGCAGATTAAACTAGTATCCACATAACCCCCTACTATTATGAAGATTCAGTTAAAAATGAGAACAAAGACCTAAAATGAGTTTATTTATCTACCTTGTCTTAAAAAATTTGTCATTCCAATGGATTACATTTTCATGAAATCTATCATTCTGTTTCCTGGAAATGCTTAGCCTTTGAAACGTTTTTCGCCCTTATTCTGGAGCTCATCAGAAAGACATAAAGCCATTCATAAAGATGTTTCATGCAAAACCAAGACAATTTCTATGAATAAGTGTGAAATGATTTATATTTGACATTGACTGATAAAAACAACCTCACCTATCTATTAGCTAACTAGTATTGGAGCCTATATACTCTATGCATGTTTAAAAATGAATTATTATTTGTTTGCTTATAATTGTATTGAAACATTCTTTATAGGATTTTGCAAACAGCAGAAAAATGAACTATCTATAAAAGAAAAACTTTGTGTAGAAATATTAATGAAATCTTTGCATTCTTTCGATAACCTGAATTCTGGTTATGCTAGCAAATTAAAATCCTAAAATGAATTTGTTTAATTTCTTATTTGACAATTCTCATTCTAACACTAGCATCCACACAGTCCCTTATGGCTTTATGTCTTTCTGATGAGCTCCAGAATAAGGGCGAAAAACGTTTCAAAGGCTAAGCATTTCCAGGAAACAGAATGATAGATTTCATGAAAATGTAATCCATTGGAATGAACATTTTTTTAAGACAAGGTAGATAAATAAATTCATTTTAGGTCTTTGTTCTCATTTTTAACTGAATCTTCATAATCGTAGGGGGTTATGTGGATACTAGTTTAATCTGCATGGCCATAGGGGACTGTGATGCTAGTGTTAGAATGAGAATTGTCAAATAAGAAATTAGACAAATTCATTTTAGGATTTTAATTTGCTAGCATAACCAGAATTCAGGTTATCGAAAGAATGCAAAGATTTCATTAATATTTCTACGCAAAGTTTTTCTTTTATAGATAGTTAATTTTTCTGCTGTTTGCAAAATCCTATAAAGAATGTTTCAATACAATTATAAGCAAACAAATAATAATTCATTTTTAAGCAGTACATTATCTTGAAATGTCATCATTTTCACAATAAAAAAATTATACAATATTGGAAAAACGAGTTACGAGTGACATTTTTTACCAAAGTGTAAATACGAGGGATCAAGACGAGTGCAAAATAGCGCCGGTTTAATGAAAAATTGTAAAGGTTGCATTTAAAACTCTCTTTTGAAATACTACGTTCGTTGAAAGCTGGAAGACGTGTTAATTTATTAAGTTTAATTTTTACTGTTCAGTAACAGCCAAGCTGTTACTAGGCTCTAATGAAGAAATCTAATTAAAGGATTACTGTTAACATTGGGTTCGAAATTAACACAGTAAATTGGGGAGAGCTTTATAGTTCATGAACTTAAGCAATCCATTTCTCTTGTCAGAGGTGAGTGAAGACGCCTTCATTGTACCCATTTCCAAGTGGTAGTATACTCAGGTGCTTCAACAACTCGAAGGAGAAAGGCAAACGCAGGCGGGCGGTGACTTCACGAAAATCCTCTATAACAAAGATTACATGTACTACTAACTCCTACTAAGTTACCGATTTAAAAATATAAATTCGCTGTTATATAAAATGTAACTTTTAATAATTTATTTAAAAACTTAATAAACTACAAATTTAAAATAACATCAATTATTTAAATACACCAATATTATTTAAAATAAATTACTTCAAAATGATGATTATTTCAGGTTTTAGATGATTCTATAATTATTTACAAAATAAACTGCTGGCCACTCGAACTTACACATAGAGACTTTTAGGCAAAATTTAAAGTTCAATATTTTCAACAGGAATGCAAATTTTTGAACGCAGCTTGCAAATTTTAAGAGATAGTTTTTTCGGATTAAGCTGCATGACGTATATTTATCGTAGGACCATAAGTTTATTATATACGGGGTGATCAATGAAGTCATGCAAAAAATCAAAAAGTTTGTATGAGTGAAATTTCCGCAAAAAATTTTTTTGGTCGTTGCGATATGGTTCCTTACTAAGGTAACATCAATATCTCTAGACGGTTTTGTCAGTTTTTGGATTAAGGCCCTTAGGCCTTGTACACACTACTCAACATAAAATTTGGATACCGAAATCTTTAAAATGCTATAACTTGACATTGGATTGACGGTTCTTGATGATTTTTGCGGATTTGGAATCCTTATTTCACGTAGATTTTCTATGGTCTAAGCATTTTATTTGAGGGTTGAAATTTACACATTATACCAGGTCGATAATAAACAAAAACGTAGGGTACGACGCGCTCTAAAGTTTGGCATTATTTAAGTTTTTGTAAAAATAAATTCTCACCTCAAGTTGTTTTTATTTAATGTTCACTATTCTGTCCGAAACTCACACCCCAGTTTGTTGTCTCAAAGAATCATTCAGTTTTACAGAGTTCTTTGTCCACCCCCATGCCCATAATTATGATCGGGTGTAATTTCTACGCGACGCGTCAATTTCAAAGTAGGTATTGGAAAAACAAATTTGTTGCTATGTAATTAAAAACTGTTTACATTATTTTAGAAATAATCTGACATATTTCAATGTTAAAATTTTGTAAAGTTTAATTAATATGAGGCGTTTAACCACGGCAGAAAGGGAAAATTGCATTCGACTTCTCAACGAAGGAATGTCAAGCAAGTTGCGCACATTTACAATGTCAGCCGAAAGACAATTTATAATTTGAACCGCCCCGCGTCGAAACTACTGGTGATCATAATTATGGGCATGGGGGTGGACATACAAAAAAAATAAACCAAAGAACCGAAAGAATTTTAATGAGAGAAACTATGCGGAATAGAACAACGAACTCTAGAAAACTAAATGACTTTTTAAGACAACAAACTGGGGTGAGAGTTTCGGACAGAACAGTGAGAAGAACATTAAATAAAAACAACTTGAGGTGAGATTTTTTAAAAACATAACATAATGCCAAACATTTTAAATTATAGAGCCCGTCGCAGAGCAAAATGTGTGCGGTTATTACAACGCCATAGAGCGAATAGGCGGGCATGGGCAAATCGGCATGCGAATTGGGGTAATGCAGAGTGGAGCCATTGTTTATTTACTGACGAAACAAGATTTAATTTGTTTAACTCCGATGGCCGAATGTTAGTTTGGAGAAGGCCAAATCAGCGATATTTGGAGGAAAATATGGCCCCTCAAGAAGCATTTGGTGGCGGAGGTGTTACAGTGTGGGGAGGTATCATAAGGAATGGTAAAACCGAGCTATTCATTACCAACCAAACCATTAATGCTACTGTTTATTAGGAGGAAATTTTGGAACCTATTGTTGTTCCTTTTGCGCGACATTACGGCCCAGAAATTCTATTGGCGGATGACAACGCTCGACCTCACAGAGCGCGAAGGATCACAGAGTTTTTGCAGGCACAAAACATCAATAGGATGGACTGGCCTGCAAAGTCTCCGGATCTTAATGTCATCGAACACGTTTGGTCTTATTTAAAACTTAAAGTAAGATCTCTTCATGTACCCCCTGAAACCTTAGAAACGCTCAGTGAGGCCATTCGTGAAGAATGGGAGAATATTCCACAAGATTTTATAAATAATCTTGTGGATACTCTACCAAATCGATGTCGGGAAGTAATATTCCGAGCAGGAGGACCAACAAAATATTAGCTTCTCTTTTTTTTAATTAATGTACCTAATTTTAATTAGGTAATTTTAATTTAATTTTAATTTCAGTTTAAATTAAATTAATTTTTAATTTTTTAGTTAATTTTTTTTTCAGTTATTAAAAATTACCAGAATGAGAATTATAAATTTTTTAAGAATTGACTTTTGGTCGTTGTTAAGCAATGTTGTATATTGTAGAATTTAATGTAATAAACTTGTTCTTGTCGCTACGTTTTTGTTTATTATCGACCCGGTATAATGTGTAAATTTCAACCCTCAAATAAAATGCTTAGACCATAGAAAATCTACGTGAAATAAGGATTCCAAGTCCGCAAAAATCATCAAGAGCCGTCAATCCAATGTCAAGTTATAGCATTTTAAAGATTTCGGTATCCAAATCTTATGTTGAGTAGTGTGTACAAGGTTAACCCAAAAACTGACAAAACCGTCTAGAGATATTGATGTTACCTTAGTAAGGAACCATTTCGCAACGACCAAAAAAATTTTTTGCGGAAATTTCACTCATACAAACTTTTTGATTTTTTGCATGACTTCATTAATCACCCCGTATATAATAAACTTATGGTCGTGCGATAAATATACGTCATGTAGCTTAATCCGAAAAAGACTAGTTCTTAAAATTTGCAAGCCGCGTTCAAAAATTTCCATTCCTGTTGAAAATATTGAACTTTAAATTTTGCCTAAAAGTCTCTATGTGTAAGTTCGAGTGGCCAGCAGTGTATATTCAGGCTGTCCATTTTATCGGAGCCATCGTGAATATCTCACTTAATTCGTTCGTGCAAAAACTTGTTTCTACGAAAATTGTGCCCATTTCTATAAGCTACAAGATGGTTTAAAAACATTTGAAATCCACGGCCTACTTTAAGAGATGTCGAAAAATATCGAAAATGCGTAATATGACTTGTCAGTTCTAACCTATTAGGCAATCCAACGTCCAACGTCAAAGGTAATTCAAAATGGCCGCAGTGGGCAAACACGGGGTTCATTCCTTATTGACTTGCGGAAAGGTAACCAAGGTAACAGAAACACAAACTTTTTTAACGAATGAAAATAAATGTTTGCAGGATGTTTGCTCACAACGTCATGTTGAAAGTCACGTGGTTTGGATTGCCTAATTGGACCTAATTGTTTATTGATTAGTATAGTTTACAGTATCTCTTTTCTAATATCAACATAGTAGTATCTTATTCCTACAAATATGTATCCATTAGTATTTATTGCATTAATACTTCATTTGATATATGTTTAATGTATTGTTAATCTCCTGTTGACATTTTTCTATGCATGTGAAACATGTTGTACAAAAATAAAGGTATTATTATTATTATTAAGAAATCATTTTATTTTATTAGTATGTCTAAACGTAGCATTATTTTTATTTGGGGGCTATTAACATCATTATTTGAATAACTTGACACAAAATAGTTTTATCTGGTTAACACAATCCTAACCTAACTTGACATCAGATATAAAATGACAACTGACAGATAGAGCAGTGAGAATTTAGAAGTCAAAACTGCAACTTCAGAAAAATTGAAATCCTTGTACTGATGTCATTCCTACAGAAATTGACTATTTCCTGGAATTTCGAATATATCACCAAATAAAATAACTAGTTTTGAATTAAAATTTGTTAAATGCACACCGTTAATCTAATTTTGTTAGTATTTTTCATATCTTGTATTTTAAACGATTAAATATTGCCTGGCTGACAATGTAGTCATTCATGGTAGGTATACGACAGCAAAAAATAGATTTAAAACACTATTCTCACGCCTCAAACACTTTGGTGTAATTGAAACCATAAAAATTAATGAACGAACAGATTAACTTTATATCGTAAAAGTCTGACGGCAGGAGATACTCCTACCAACCCGTAATCTCGAAGTGTGTAACAAACTACCTCTGAAAATGGCAGACTCAATTAGGTGGCAACATCTGGCCTTACAGGACTCCTCTA
This sequence comes from Stenurella melanura, assembly GCA_963583905.1. Classification (NCBI taxonomy): domain Eukaryota; kingdom Metazoa; phylum Arthropoda; class Insecta; order Coleoptera; family Cerambycidae; genus Stenurella; species Stenurella melanura. Next base: position 13,478,829 of record OY757311.1, read on the forward strand.
GCCATCTTATTTAACCCATCTCTATGAAGTTACTAACTACCAGAATATATTAAAGCTTTTAATGAGTAAATTTGGGAGAACTATGAAGTTCCACAAATAACGGTTATTAGGAGTTGTCAGCTAGGGCTTTACAGTGCAAAAATACATTATGAAATATACATATATGTTATATCTACGTGGTAATAGTATACCATTAAGATAATGTGGCGGCATTATAGTAAAATTAGTGTATTATATTATAATGTTCCATAGAAAAATATATTACGGTGACCAGATCGTAGGAAGCAAAATGATAATAATAGTACAAAATAATTTTTTGAGATATATTGGTATTAAATATTATGTATTTTACAAATGTAATAAAAATGTGTATATGCAATAAGTAAAAAATAAGTTATTATATAAATTCATAACCATAAAACAATATTTATTTTTCAACTAACAAAATTGATTCCTTCCACATATACAGACTAAACATATTTCTCAGCGGAATGATTTATTCTGAGATTATTATTCCCTTGAATTTTTGTATTGAGCTCCGTACAAAAATAAGCAAGCATGCACTCTCCATTGGAATCAGCAGAAGCTGTTTTTTAAATATTTCTGTATCACCTTAATTCTCATTACTGATTCGTTTAAAAAATTACAAACCAATAGAAAACGGAAATGAACTGAACTGTTCTAAAATACGTAAGATATTAGGTTAAAGGTTTAATCGTGGGACTTCCATACCTAATTAAATAAATTAAAATTAATGGATGATATTTATTTTCAGATATAGTGGCATTTAAATTTAAAGTACAAAATCACTTGGTATGGGACAAATCCAAAAGTGGAATAAAACCGTTTAAGCCGTATATAATACAGCCCCACAAAAAAGCTTTAGATCTGGATGTATTTTTGACGTTGAATCCCAATTCGCGGTCAAAAAAATTCCTATACCCTACAATTTTTGTGTAGAAGCAAAACCATCCCTTCAATAAAGTAAATTTATGAATATAACTGTCACTAAGGGATGAATGGGGACTTTCTATCTCCCATACTCTTCTTTTTAATACCAAGCTATGGCTTCAGCGAGAGGGTAACAATTCTTCAGAAGGGGTTGATACACACTCTGCACCCCTTCTATACTCTACTGGACATAGAAATGCATCATAAAAGCTTCTGGCTTACAAGCTTTTGAGAATGCAAACGAAATATAGTGATGACATAGTGAGGGCTTGTGATGAAGGTAATATACATGCCTTGTTCTGCTTGACTATAGTAAGGCGTTCGATACTCTTGACCATGTTATTCTATGTGCTAAGCTTAAGTATTTTGGACTAAGCCGCTCTTCTTTGAATTTCATCAATAACTATTTAATTAACAGAAAGCAAAGAATAAAACTGGATAATGTGTCTTCAGATTTTACTATTTTATCCAAAGGTGTGCCACAAGGAAGTGTACTGGGTCCATCGTTGTTCTCAGTTTACACTGCATATTTTAGTAATTATTTAAAATATTTAGTTGCGCACCAGTATGCAGATGACATACAAATCTACCATTCTTTTAAATTTGAAAATGTAGAGTTAGCAAAAAAATATATTAACCAGGATTTGGATCAAATTTCCAAAATCTCAAACTCTCATGGCCTTACACTGAATGAATCTAAAATTCAAATGATCATTTTTGGTAAAGACAAGTATGATATTATGAACAGTGATAACTTTAATGTATATATAAATAACGTCAATTTAAATTTTACCAGTGTTTGCAAAAATGTATTCGTATTTTTTGATAATAATCTGCGCTTTGAATATCATGCATCGAACGTTCTTCAAAGAAGTTATGCGAAACTACGTACTCTTTATATATTCAAGGAATTTCTTTCTGTGAACGTAAAATTGAAATTGTGTGATTCCTTCATCTTGTCATTGTTAGCGTATTGTGATGTTGTTTATTGGCCAGATTTACTGTGCAAGGATGAGGAGAGTCTACAGAAGTTTCAGAATAGTTGTATTAGACTTTGCTTAGATACTTTGATCACGTTTCATCCTATTACGGGGAATCTGGTTGGTTCAAATTGCAGCAGCGGTTTTTTATGCACTTATGTACATTAGTATATAAAATCGATCAGTCAAAGCAACCGACGTATTTCTATCATAAATTCGTCAAAGGATCCGACATTCATCCAAGAAGTACACGTCACAAGAGCTTATATATTGTTCCCAGACATAACACCGCCTTCTTTCTTTGTTCATTTAGCTACAACGCGATCAAGGCTTTCAAATCTCTATCTCTTGTCACAAAATCATGCTCAACCGTTGCGACCTTTCAAAATTATCTAATAGAATTAATAATTAGTTCTAACATTTTATAATTTTGTCTATTTTTTCATAAATTTGTTTACTTATTCATATTGTCAATGTTCTATATGTTAATTCATCGCGTTAATATTTTTGCTGTTTTCCGTTAACTTTTAGTTTTTTATGGGGTGGTTAAAGGAGTAGCTATGCTAGATCTCGCCACCCTTGTCAAGCATTTTGTATGTATTCTGATTAAATAAATAAAGACATATTGTTATTGTAATATGGTAAGGGGTGAATGCAGCTCCAGAACCAAGCCTCCAGAAGGATATAAAGTATCACCTGCTCAATGTGGAACACAGGGGTGAAGTGAGGTCTGAGAGAGCAAGTGTTCCTTGATTTTACTGCAAATTAGTCGCAGTGAATTAAACAGGATCTCCTTCAATTGCTTTGGCCGCATCCTGTAAGGGAAGAAAAGTACCCCCCAAGCCCCCAAAAAGGTTCCGGAAAACTTTTAGGACCGGTAAGATGTGTTTTGGGGTTCTGAGAAGACAAACGGGAATCTATCTCTCTAGATTTTTTTTCACTCCAGCATTCAATGTATCTCTATATCCCTCATAGTATCACCTGTATTTCATGTCTTTCAGTCATAAACCCCATTTTATCTTCAATCATACTTGTTTCTCTAAAATTCTTTTCCACTCAATATATAAAGTGAGTGCTGGAGTGAAAAAAAAACTACAGAGATGGATTCTCGTTTGTCTTCCCCTGTCAGAATTAAAAACTCGAAAGCGCATCTTTCCTAACCCTTTTTTTTGGGATCTTGGGGGGTAGTTTTTGCCCCTTGCAGGGTGCGGTCAGGGCACTTGAAGAATATTCTCGATAATGCACTCCGTCCATTCTGCAGTAAAAACAAGGAACACTTGCTCTCTCCGATCTCCCCCCACCCCTGTGTTCCCTCATCCAGCAGAAGGTAGTTTATACCCTTCTGGAGACTTGGTTCAGGAGCTGCATTCACCTTCCACCATATTTCCTTTGCATTCCCAAGAGCTTAAGTTAGAAGCTTTTATGACGCAGTTATGTCCAGAAGGGAATAGAAGGGATGCAGAGGATGTATCAGCCCCTTCGGGAGAATTGTTACCACCTCGTTTAAGCCCTTGGCATTAATGAAGAAGAGTACGAGAGACAATGAGTCCCCATTCATTCCTTAATGTAATACTTGTATTCATAAATTTATCTTATTGAAGGGATGCTTTGGCCTCTACACATAAATTGAAGGGTATGGGAATTTCTTTTACCTCGGACTCGGATTCAGCGTCAAGAAGGAATACCATGGTCCAGTCATTCAGATCAAAAACTTGTTTTTTGTGGGGTTGTGTAATATTTCAATTGTAAATATCGACGTGATATAAAGTAATGATCACACCGCTTAGTAGCAACTTTAGGATTAGTCGTTACCAGTGGATTTTATAATATCATTGAATAAATCAAAGTTTGTGCGAGACAAAATTCTTAATTGGGGGACATTTGACTGACTCTTGTGTTTGTGTCACGAGCACACATAAGAAAATGAGAGACAATCCCACATAATGCGCATAATGATCCCCTTAAATTATGCGGAAAAGTTCCAGCAAACTAAATTTTTTCGAACAGCTGTATTTCGTTGTGTTAAATAACTTATACCTAAAGTTTAAAGTCTGCACAAATATGTATATCATAAGTAGTACAGGCTGCGGACCCGGTGACTGAGGAGTTGAGAGGATTAACTGACCCGGGCCCCTATCGATTAGGATATTCTAAAATTGCTGAAAGTCTATAATTTCAACATTTATTATGAATATATTCCCACTTTTCTCAATTAAACTGCTCAATATTTTGTAACGACAAAAACGTATCGTTACCCTTGGAATTTCTGTCGTAGCCCCATAAGATGTGACTTTCTATTATTTACATTGTAATACGCCAGATAAGTACATACATTGATGCGTGAATAACAACAATCGTGATTTGGTCTGTACTTATTACTCTTTATTTTATTCAATATTTAAAAAACCACAAGTCGCACACTCACCAAACCCTAAATCACTAAAATTAATGAAATAATGTCTATCTGAAAATATGCACGATCATCCATTTAGAAAAAGCTGCCCAATTTCATTTCCAACAGCTACCCTATTTTTCGATATATGGCGTATATCGAAAAATAAGGTAGCTGTTGGAAATGAAATTACGTCATTGAATACAAATAAAATACTACAAAAACATTTGTCACGGGTATTTCTTAATCGAACTCATAGTCTACCCAAAAATCTGGTGTTTCCACACATTTGCCCAACCATCTATATGCAATTTACAATATACAATAATTTCATAAATATTGCGACACAGTCATGTATTGTGAAAGATATAATATTATCTGTACCTTTATTGAAAATGTTTCAGTTTATCTAAGCTTTGAAAGTAGTCACACTGACGAGATGTAGACATCGAAACACTCGTCTGTGCATATTTTAGAGTTTTATTTAACTGTTGTTTGTAGTAAGGGGTTTTGGTTTTATTGAACAGGCTAGCCGAAATTAAAATAACTTTATTGCGACAGACGTGCTGTATGTAATGTGCATACTTTATTTGTTTTAATTCAATATTGATTGGGGCATGTAGCCGGCAAAGTAGTTGTTGTGAAATATATATGTTATCTGTAATAAGTATTCGAGTAAATCATATAAGTATCCATAATTGGCCATGCTTGATTACAAATTCTTGCATCTGTGAATGTATCATGAGTTCATATTCGGTATATCTTTAATATTCATGAAACAAAATATGCTTTGTTCTCCGGTAATAATTAAAACAGTAAAGCGCTGTCTCGCAATTATTAAAATCGGAGAAGGTCTAATTAAAATTACAATCAAGCTTTTGAATAGAAAGACAAGATTGCTTGCTGGTTCTTATGGTTGTGTACAGTCCCTCATTGAATACAGCAGGAGAATAGTGAACAAAGTTACATACAATAGCAGTACTTGTAATAAACACTACCTGTAGGCAATATTGAATATGGATGCATTGTTTACCGGGGCTGTGCTTCCTGTTAGTTACTGTTGTAGGAACAAAACATGAAATGTTTCAATTAATGGTCTGTTGGCTCTCGAATTTTTTACTACTGTCAAATTTGTATATGCAAACCTTAAAACCATATTTTTCCAATTTTCACGTTTAAAATTATGTAGATTATAGAAAACCTTATTCCACAGAATTATCTCAAAATGTGATTTAACTCTATATAATAATAATAATAGTAATAATAATAATAATAATAATAATAATAATAATAATAATAATAATAAAACAAATTACAAATAGTACCCATTATAATATCAGCAACTGGTGTGATCCCTAAAAAACTGCATCAAAGTAGCAGGAGAGGCCAACTTCCATCTAATTTGCCTTTGGTGAGTAGCGCCACCACTTACTCCAGCTCTGGGTGCAAAAACGGACCGGCAGCACTAGCGTACCCGGGAGGGGAAAGGATCTTCCCCTCTGGTGTCGGACGTGGGCTTACTGGGCTAACCACCCACAAGTCCAAATCTCTGGTTCCCATAGACCAAAGACAGGGCCCCCACGATCGACCTCAACCGGATAGGGGTCATGGGCAAGGTGGTGGGGCCCAAACAGGACGGACTGCCCGATAATGACGTACGCAATGGACAGGGACGTTTTGAGTGGACGAACGAACTGAGGGACGACCTTATGCAATGCTACGAAAACAGTGAGCCCGCACGGAGGGGATACATGGCGCGGATGCATGCTCTGTGGTGTGATATCCATCCAGAGCATCGCGCAGTCACCCAACAAAATCTTCGTGACTATGTATCTCACCTTCGCAGTAGAGGCTACGTCAGAGCCGCCCTGAGGCCTGCTGAAGAGGTGGTCGATAGGCCACTCGATCAGCTGGTCGAGGAGGTGGTTTTAGACGTTCCACTCATACCAGAGGGTATCAGATCTAGAAGGGGGCTACACCACCAGAAGCCCCCTCGACCACAAGATCTGACCAGAGTGGACGCAGAACTTAGTGGGGTTATTCCGGAAGTGGCTGACATCTGGCACATCAACTGTGCTGTCTATGACGCCGCGAGTCGACTCTGTCCGATGGAGAGGCGGAATAACACTGCTTCTCCACAGGAGAGAGCTGACCGGCGCATACGTAAGATGGAGGCTAAGATCCGGTCGGCGAGACAGTACGCTTCCCGTATTCCCCAACCTAAGGCGAATCCATCACACGCTCAACATGGCAGTGCTGCTTACCACCAAGCAACATTGTCTTGATCGGATACGGATGCTAGTGGCTTGCAAAAAGTCGCTAGTAAGGCGGGCGAGAGCGGTAGTGGAAAACAATATTTTCCGTAAGAAACCGTCTCGTCTGTTTCAACCTCCTGAGCGTATTGTTGAGAATCCGCCGACCGTAGATCAGGTGGAAAACTTCTGGAAGGCGCTTTACGAGCAGAAGCGTCCACTAGACCAAGATACTCCAGCCCTGGCACACTTCGAAGCTTTTTGTCAAGAACTACAGCAGCCCCAAGCAGTGTGCCAACCGATAACGACGGAAGAGGTTCGAAGAGCTCTTGAAGGCTCCAAGAACTTTGCTGCTCCTGGTCCTGATGGGATCAACAACTTTTGGTGGAAAAAAATATCAAGCTCCCACCGCCATTTAGCCAGAATTTTTACCTCTTGGCTAAATGGAGAGCAGCAAATTCCTTCCTGGATTGTCGAGGGGCGAACCGTGCTACTCCCTAAAAGCGGAGATTTGTCCGACCCAAAAAACTACAGACCGATAACCTGTTTAAACACATGTTACAAGATATTCACACGTATTTTGTACATGCGCGTACTCCAAGCAATTGGCCCGGTATACGAACGGATATACGAGCAACGTGGGTCTAAGAAGGGTGTCGCTGGCTGTAAGGAGAACTTGCTTATTGACAGATGTGTCACGCAAGACTCTGTGCAGTATAAGCGGAACCTTTCTATGGCCTGGATCGACTACCGCAAGGCATTCGATATGACATCCCATGAGCTAATTGTTCACTTGCTCCAATGTCTTGCGGTGCCCGGTCCCGTAGTGAGGTGCATAGAACAACTCATGCCGCTCTGGAAGACTCGCTTTACTATAATATCAGGTAATGTCAGAGTACAGACGGAGCCGGTTGTGTTTAAAAGGGGAGTATTTCAAGGCGACTCCCTTAGCCCCCTTTTATTTTGCATCTCACTACTGCCGTTATCCGTTGAACTTCGCAGAACCCGTGGTTACAATTGCGGTACCCCCGGAGATAGGAGGCATAAGGTCACCCATTTATTTTACATGGATGACCTTAAACTCTATGCCTCTAGCGAGAGGGACTTACATCAGTCTCTCAGGGTGGTACAGGGGTACACTCAGGCTGTTGGTATGGAGTTTGGTTTGGACAAATGTGCGCTGGTTCATCTCAAGAGAGGACGATGTGGTAACTACGGAGAGGATGCGCAGCTTGTAGACGGAAGCATCTTGCACCATCTAGATGCCGGAGAGTCGTACACGTACTTGGGTGTTGAGCAACGCTCCACCCAAGAAGTGTCAATGGTGAAAAACGCTCTCCGCGGCAAGTATCAGCACCTTCTCCGACAGATCTGGTCCTCAGAACTGTCGGGGAAGAATAAGGTGTCTGCAACAAACATGCTTGCCGTCCCGATAATTCTCTACTCCTTTGGGGTAGTGAAGTGGACGCAAAGCGAGCTGCGCCAACTCGACGTAGGAACCCGGAAGATGATGCACATCAATCGAAGTTTGCATCCAAAATCGTCCGTTCCGCGGTTGTATCTCTCACGACAGCAGGGAGGCCGTGGACTCTTGAGTTTGGAGTATCTGCAAAACAGGTGTGCTCTGGATGGAGCCTGCAAAATTATCAAGAGTTCGGATCCCCTCCTCTGCATGGTTCGCGACCATGAAAATGCAGGGGTAGGAGCATTTCTATTGAAGGCAGCACAGCGAGCAGCCGATGAGCTTGGTCTCGACTTCGACACTGAGCGGGTAAGCCCAAGTTCTGTTACCGAACTGGAACCCGCTCAGCTAAAGGCCCACATAAAAGCAGCAGAACAACACAGACTTCTGCAGCTGCACAAGGATAAGCCCTTACATGGTGTCTTCTATAAGAACTTTGAAGACAGAGGCTTATCTGAGAAGCTGACCTTTGCTTTCCTAAGGTCAGCTGGGCTGAAGTCTGAGACCGAAGGGTTCATCATGGCTTGTCAAGACGGTGTCTTTAACACACTCGTCTATCGAAGTCATGTCTTGGGTATGGAGGTCCCTGATATAAACTGCAGGGCCTGCCGAAGGGCGCCGGAGACGCTAATGCACTTGTTGTCAGCTTGTCCGGCATACGCAGTCTCGGCCTATATTCATAGACATGACGGAGCATTACGAGTGCTGTATTATCATCTACGGCATTCGTATGGGATAGACGAGACACCAGTGCTGCCATATGCTCCGGGGGATATTGAGTCCGTTGTGGGGAATGAGCAGTGCCTAATTTATTGGAACTACTCGTTCCCTACCGTCAGACAAATACAGGCAAATAAGCCTGACGTAGTCCTCCTCGACCACCAACTCAAGACAATGTTTGTTATTGAATTCTCTGCTCCAGCGGAGACAAACATTGTTTTGAAAGAGGAGGAAAAACGGACTAAATATCGAGACCTTCTCTTCGAGCTCCGCAGACTCTACCCAGACCACACTGTTAAGTTGGTGGTACTTATTATAGGATCCCTCGGTGGAGTGAGACAAACACTGCTTTCAGAACTGAAGAAGATACCGGCGTGTCGAAACTCGGCAGAAATCTTGGCCGGAAGCATGCAGAAGGCCGTTATTCTTGGATCGTTACGTCTGCTCAGAGCACACGACTTGCGGACCCAGTGATCACTGACTCTACGGCGTAGAGAGTGGTCTGGTACTACCAGCGCACCCTCTCTGGCATCGGAGACAGAGAGAAGGGCGACTGGCTTTTGTAAAAAAAAAAAAAAAAAAAAAAAAAAAAAACAAATTACAAATAGTACCCATTATAATATCAGCAACTGGTGTGATCCCTAAAAAACTGCATCAAAGTATTGCCACTCTACAACTCCATCCAGATATATACATAAGCCTTCAAAAATCCGTAATCATCAATACATGCAGATTAGTCAGGAAGTTTCTCAATGCACAATGAAGGAAGCATGGCTTGAGTTAACCCTCCGCCAATGCCTCAACAATACCAGGACAACCCTAAGAAAAACAAAATAATAATAATAATAATAATAATAATAATAATAAATCGCCTTTATTTATATTCCTGTCTTGGCGAAGTTCAGCAGGCTGTTCTTCCACTTAACCAAGACAATTTACACTTAACATTTCCACATATCGTGGTGCTTAGTTGTATATCAATTATTTTTGTATGGGAGCTGTTCATCCAGATGTAATAATTTAACGCTAGATCCGTATTTTTAAATTTTATTAGACAATATCTCTAAATATCGTTTCGCTAAATGCCCTACTTCACAACAGATCAGTAAAATTCCCTTCTTATTCTCAACACTCGGTAAATAGGAGCACTAATTTCCACATATACTTTGTTTATTGCTTTGACACAACCTTAATTCTTTTATACACATACAACCTTATGAATTGCCTATTGTAGTTAAGTTTCAGGGTATTTTTACTTTGCTATCTAGGAATTAAACACAAGCCGTTCTTACATATACCATAATATGCCCCACCAATGATAATATCTTATTTTTCACCTCTACTTTCTGTACTAATTTTAATTTACTTTACTTGACACATTCACGAATTATTACTCTGGCAAAATAAATTAATTCTAAGAAATTTTCAACGTACTGGTATAATTTTACGAGTTAAAAAAACTTTTACTTTCGAAACCACTAATTTAAACTCTCTTAGGTAATGAGCAAAATGCATAATTTTTTTAAAGATCACAGATGAATAGATCACTAAAAAACATTATTTTTCCAGTATTTTATTTTTGTTTTATGTTCTAATTAAAGGTTTAAAACATTATTTACTGCAGCTGTCAATTTAACTGCGTTTAAATGAAGAAGTTTCCGCGCTACTTGTGTGTGACGTCATCGGGCACATCGCACCGACGGAAAACGTATTGTGATTGCGAATGTGTACACATTATTTATGTTGTGTTATGGAAAATACAAAGAAAAGTAGCTATAAATATTGTATTGTGCCCAAATGTACAAATACTACAATAAAAACTCCAGAAAAGTTATTTTTTAATGTGCCTAGACGCGATAAAGTTAGGAAGAAATGGTGCAGACCGATGAGACGAGACGACCGAAATGCAGAATTATCGTCATCCTCAAGATTATATTGCTAGGATCATTTTGATGTAAATTTACCCATTAAAACTAATTATTTTATAATAATATTATGAAAATATATACCTAACCCTAATATTATTGTGATAATGTGTTTACATATCATGGTGAATTTGGTCACTTTCCTATTTATAGGAATACAAAAGTTTACTAACTTCTGTTAATAGGAACCTTGAATTAAAATGTATAAATGTATAAGAACGGTGGGAATAATGTAACTTCTCGACGTTCTACATATTATCCAGTTGTATATTTATATATACCTATGTATGTCAACAGTTATTTTTACTATTAATGTACCTACCTACCTAAAAGTACGTACTTAGTAAGTGACGGGAGGTATTTATTATATAAAAAAGTAAAGCATTCTAAGATGAAAAATATTAATTAATATAACATTAAAACATTGCCTTGTTTACCTATTTTGAGGTTAGGTACATAAATAATTTGTTATATTTAACTACAGTAAAAGGATAAAAATTGGCACAATTGAATTCATGTTTAGAATAATGAATGACACATACCTTGTTGCTTTAGTAGCTCCAATTTCTGCACTAATGAAATCAGTATTAGTGGCAAAAAAGTTTGTCATCATAAACACATCAACAACGGGCAAATTGTCACTCTGGTCCCGTAAAAACCCACTGTCCGTCATTTTTACCACTTAATAATTAAAATAAATAAATAAATGAATGATTTCTTTTATGAAAATATCAATACACATTTACAAATCACAAAACAATTTACGATTTAACCCCTTGGCAGATAGACGACCATTAGACATTATGCCGAACGACGTCAGACCAATAGCGTGGTGTTTTCAGTCACGTGGATATGTTCCCATAAAATTTTGAATTTCAAAGTCGTTTATTTAGGCTACACATTTTTTTATATCTTTTCTTTATTACTTTCTCAACTTATATAACATATATAACGAAAAAATAATAAATTATTGCATTTCTAAAATTCATTCATGTTGCTCATTTTAATACAAGATCAACAACGAAAAATGACATGTGTTAATACGTAGGTTCATTTTAAAAGACGAATTTTGAAAATTCTAAAAAATGCAGTGACTCAATTAATTTACTTGAATATTAATTGGCTATGCAAATTTTTTCCTTAAAAATATTCTACCGACTGCACCACTGTAATAACTGGGGTTTTATTCCCCTAATTACATGATTTAATCAGACATTACCATTGGCAGAGTACGGAGTGACCCAATTACTTTTGGCTTAACGTCTGATCGGTCATCATCTACCTACAGGGTATTGTAAATTCTCGTTTTGCGAAACTTTTCACTTTTAAAGTTTAAGTACATTTGTTCAGTATTTTGCCGGTTTTAATAAGTAGAAAATTAATGTGTTGTAATTGAACTAAGAATATTCGGCCGCCATTTAGCTAAAGATTTGAAATTGCCGCGGACCATTTTATTTCTTGATATAGAGTAATTATCGTTTGTTAAGTTAGTTAATCGTTTAAGTGTTTGTGATTGTCATTTTCATTTGCTTTCCTTTTCTTCTGTAAATATAGTGCTTTAAGTGTTTTGAGAAATCACGCGTTTTATTTGCTTGTTATCAAATTGAGTTCATTCTATATGCAATAAAGTTTGTTTGTGAAGTAACCTGGTTGAGGGACACCAAAAAGGATATAAGCACCTAGAAGGAAAAGGGCACGCATAGTTTTGATTTCGATGGATATACTATAATATCGACGGAGTCTGCAAAGTAATTGGGACACTCCGTACTCTGCCAATGGTAATGTCTGATTAAATCATGTAATTAGGGGAATAAAACCCCAGTTATTACACAGATAGGAGCACAGTATTCAGCTGCTGAGTACACGAGCCCGAGTGTTGAGCATCGAAGGATAGTTGCTGCTGATCCCCATGTTGTTCCGCAGAGCTTAATGTTATTGCGAGTTCTTAGTTTCACCGCAGTACGTTCAATGTGTTTCTTAAAGGAGAGTGTTCTGTCCAGGGTGACACCCAAATACTTTGGTTGAAATTTGAAATCTCTACGATTCATGACATTCTAAACCAATCCCAACAAAAAACATTTTCCAAAATTATATTACATTTACTATACTTTCACTCTACTACGTGAATGTGGAAGTAATTAAGGTCTTTCAACTCCGTCGGTCTGTAAAGTCAGCCCGTCGGTCGGTCAATATTCCCTAATTTTTTGGCGCACCAAACTATTTAAGTTACAAGGATAAATTATACCAATACACAAATAGCTTTGCGAAACTATATAAGATGAACACCCAGAAAAAATCAAACCAGAGTACCGATTTATTGAACATTTTATACAATTGTTGCACATTCTATGGGATACTTATTGCAGTTTTTAATTTTATGATGCGAACTTAATTTGTGAAGCACTCGTCGCTATAGAGTCCAAAAATATATTAGTTTCTAAATTGGATGCGTGTCACTCGTTATATTTGTGTTGTTGGGCTTGAAATTCATCTCACTGCATCTGATTCAGAACTTACTAAAGTTTCAGTATTCATAGCAAACGATCTTGACAAAGTTAGACATTATACAGAAGTTTTTATTTCATCAAATAAAGTCACAAAATTTACATAAAGGCTGTTGTAGAGGTATATTATATTACGCAATATCTAAAGTTCTCCGATCGACTAACACCCGTTTCTCTCATATAAAAGTTAAAAGAGCTCATGTTAAAAACCGATTTCAAATACAACGCGTTCCTACTACTACCCAATAGTATTTTCTATAGAGAGGAGATCGGATTATACATCTAAAAGTCTATGGAAATTAATTCGACATATCAAATAACGTTAAAAAATTGTGAACTATGTGTACATTTGGCCATTCCTTGGCCAAAGCATTCGACACAGTATGTTATAAAACCTTATTAACCAGATTCGAGGAGGTTGGAGTAAAGGGTGATACATTAAAATTATTAACAAATTATTTAGGCAACAGAGAACAAAGTAGAAATTGGTGAATCATTGAGTGAATCCTGGGTAATCTCCATGGGGATACCATAGGGTACTGTGCTGGATCCTGCCCTCTTTCTTCTATACACTAACGAAATTGAAAATTTATTGACAAATGCTAGTATCATCTCATAATCTCATGATACAGCTGTATTATTTACAGGTGTGAACTTATCGGATGTACCTATACAGGAAGGCAGAAGTACAAACATGGCTAATCTCCAGCATCTTGAGTCTTAATATGGCAAAAACCAACTACGTAACATTTTCACCTCAGCTGTTGATAAACCTTATATAGATATTTTAAAAATCTATCAAAATAACTGCTTGACAGATGAATCAATCAATTGTTTATGTGCGGCAATAAAAAGAATATAGTTGATAAAATATTTAGGTGTAATAGTTGATCAGAATCTGAGATGGACTGGACCACTGTGATTATGTAACGGAAAGAATTCGAAGATTTTACAAATTATACCAAATAAGAGATATTTTTAGCCAAGAACTACTTAATAATGCTTTGGCCGAGCCTATCTTACGGTACTGCATATTTGTCTGGGGTTTTAAAAATTATTTTTAATAAAGAACTTAGATATTCTACAGCAGTACTTTACAAAAATACAGAAACATTACATATTAATTCACTATATGTTCACTGTTGTCTAAATTATTAATTTAAAGTTAAACACTTATTCCCAACAGTTTTCCACAATTATGAAACTAGGTCGACATCTACTGAAATATTAACAATTCCCTTTGTCGCAAAAACTCACAATTAAAGACATATTTTGTATTGAAACATTCTTTATAGGATTTTGCAAACAGCAGAAAAGATAACTATCTATAAAAGAAAAACTTTGTGTAGAAATATTAATGAAATCTTTGCATTCTTTCGATAACCTGAATTCTGTTTATGCTAGCAAATTAAAATCCTAAAATGAATTTGTCTAATTTCTTATTTGACAATTCTCATTCTAACACTAGCATCCACACAGTCCCCTACGGCCATGCAGATTAAACTAGTATCCACATAACCCCCTACGATTATGAAGATTCAGTTAAAAATGAGAACAAAGACCTAAAATGAATTTATTTATCTACTTTGTCTTAAAAAAATGTTTCATTCCAATGGATTACATTTTCATGAAATCTATCATTCTGTTTCCTGGAAATGCTTAGCCTTTGAAACGTTTTTCGCCCTTATTCTGGAGCTCATCAGAAAGACATAAAGCCATTCATAACATATTTTGCTCCAAAATTTTGAAATGTTTTACCACTTAAAATTAAATTAATAACTAAATAAAATTAATAAACCTCACAACTTTAAAAAGTACTCGACGATCGTGTAATGTAATTCTATAGATCAATTATTATTATATATATTTCCCCTTCATGTATTTATAATTTTATTATAGATCTTTGAAAAGGAGTGATCACAACACAGGCCAAGTGTATTCATTAATACAGCATGGTCTAGCGTGGCAAATTCGTATTTACTATGTTATGAATTTACTTAAAGTGTAACTTTGAAAATAAATGATTTGATTTATTTACTTATTTATTCAAAATCAGATTCCGATATTACAACAAATTTCCTTGACCCTTAACCTCAAAAGTATACTGTTCCTTCACGAAGCACCATGTCAACTAATGGGTTGCAACGCACATATTTCATTCTCTTCAACATGCAACGAAAATTAAGCTTATACAAGAATTCCCTCCCTGGATTTCTGGCCATGGAAACTATCCTTATCTCGGTTTAACTCACATGTAGATTTTATTTGGTTGTACGTTCCCACAATACTCGGGAACCATCAAAAGATGAACTATTTTGTGGGTTCTTCAAGGTGTCATTTAGCATGTCTTTTTTTTCTACAACTTCATATGGAGTTTATAAAATCGATACAGTCCGTCTCAAACTTGTAGCACCCTATGTCCTAAAACAGAGAAGCGCTCGATCTAATAAAAGTATGACGTTCGTCTGCTCGACGAGTACTTGAGATATTAGAATTTTGCTCTTAAACCAAACCTACAGATTATAATTCATGTCATGTTCTTGACGCCAAATATCAAATAGTTCTCTTCGTGACATGAGTGTTGTTTTCGCGAGTAACTTTGTTACTTGTAGTATGCAGTTTGTAGTAACCAACGTCGTTTTCGCGATATCTGGTAAGATAGGGGAATATAGTGACGTCACCATTTGACGTCATTGTGTGAAACCAAAACATACTACATGTAACCTACTTTTGAAGGTAGTTGCTTCTAGTTAGCTTGTTCTGGTAATGCCTTAAAACACTGAAATACGTCAATTTTGTCGTGTTAGGTTATGTTTGTTATGATTTAACAAAAAGTGCACCGAAATTATTCCAAAATTCTTTTGTTTTGTGCAGGATGGATGATAATATTGAAAAATTTAATGTCATTGTTAACCACCACGGCATCGACATAACCGTAACGGTCGATTTTCAAACGGCGAATCTTGAATGGTAAGGTTTCATAACAAAAAACTAAAGTGTATTTTAAGTAAACATCCTTATTTTATTATTTTAGATCCGGATTTTGCTGAAAATTATATAAATTCACTATTGAACACTGAACATCAAGATGAAAATGACGACAATTCATTACTCCCTCTTTGGAATTCCAAGGGAAAACCAACTGATAATTATCATGAAGCTACCATGCATTTACTGGAATTTAAGCAAAAATATGATACAAAATTTTTAGACAAAAAAAACTAATAAGTTTGTATGTATTTATTTTTATATTTAAAGTTAGTGTTCATGAAATAAACTACGTTCATTAAATAAAACTACTTTTTTAATTTCCTATCAAAATTGAGGAAAGTATAGCTAAAACGAAGCACAGAAAATGAATTTTTCTATGTACTTTACTTTTAAAATGTATATTACTATATACAATGTATAAGAAGACATTTCACTGTAAATTTCCATATAACCGTGTAGCAATTCTGTTTCGCTTTTGTTGTCCAAGTTTATTTCTGTGTATTTTACTACCCAGTAATCCAAATCGATAGCTAAATTGTCCTTGTATCTTCTGATTAGCAGTCTGCTTAAGAATGTCAATAAGAAATTACTATTGTCTGCTGAAACAAATGTTCGGAATTCACATGGAAACATAGGTCTTCTACTATTAATAACAAATTTTGAATCTCGATCATTGTCATTTAGGACACACGACACGCGATATTTTCCCATTTGATTCAAACTTTCGTTCACTAACCGCCACAACTAACCACAAACGTTTTTGCGACTACCTTAACACACCAACGTTAATGGAGTGGGGGAATTTACTATAACTTACTACACCATACTTATTAGTTAGTTAAAGTTACTCGCGAAAACATAACTATGGACATGGCACTGAAAAAAAGCACTATGTTATTTATATACAGACCTTTGCAGCTCAGTTGATTGGAAAACGCATTACGATGATGTCGAACTTAAGAAAACCATTGAAAAACAGAAACCGTGGTGGAAATACAATTCTTTGAAAGATTAGATAGTATTATACTTCTCTATCTTTGTTGCACAGCTGTATTAAAATAAAACGGAAAGAGGTACACAGTTTAATGACAAACGTCGCGTCGTCGTAATGTAATGAGGCACTCATAAATATCACATTACTAGATTTTCCTTTGTCCAGCATTTTGCACACGTACCCAATAATAGCTCACAAATGTAGTCGAAATCTGAATACAAAACCAAGGATACACACTCTCCCAAAGTTGGTTATAAGTGTATGATTTCGGATATAAAAGCACGACGAGATTCAGTTGAAACCAGTTCTCTTCTGGCATTGGCTTTCAGCGTGATGCTGGGTTAATTACAGTTTGTACTCTATTGCGACGTACCACGACGGACTTAATATAAGTTGACCACTAAAATCCTGCAGCGTGGCTAATTATTTATCTGACGCTGGTGCGTAGCAAAAAGCACCCAACGCATGCCATCGACGCCACAACGAATCACCGCTACGTGGCCATCGTTGCACTCTCGTACGCTTCGAAACCTTTTATGAAGTAATTAACGACCATAAAACGTACGGAAACTTGTATATCATGTTACACTACTGCCTTTATCTACCTGTTGATGAGAAATAAACCGTTTGCTTGTATTTGGACTATCTTATTTTCTAACTAAACACTGGAATAACTTCTTCAAACCAGCTACCCAAGCAAGACACGTCACAGTAATTGCCCGCATGCCGATAGTGTAAAAGAAAGGGATTCACTTTTTGATGGCATTTCGTAGCTCGACTGGACACTTCACGACTTAACATGCTATATTGAGACGGGACTGTACGTGATGAAGTCTGTATAGCGCATCCGCCAAATGTTTGAATTAAAAATACGGTCGGCCTGAGCAACCACCAATACTTTGCAAAGCATCTGTTCTTTAATACTGGGAATGTTTAAGGAATCGATACTGTAACGGTAGATGTTAGGAAAATATGTAGAATCGAATAAAGGGAACCGCAAAAGTTATATGTGGTATACATTAGTCTTGGGTGTAGGGGGGTATAAACATTTAAAATGTAACAAATGTTCGGTCGCGAGCGCTGGCGAAGGGGTGATCCAATACAGCCTGTCAAAAACAATCCCGCTACGACCAGACACTTATTGTAACCTATGCCTATTTGATATTTGTATTTCTCAGACGAGAATGAAAATATAAGTATATTGGAGTCCGTGTGTGTAGAGGGTAACGCTTACTGGAATGCAGGAAAATATTAATTAAAAAACCTGTTTTAAGGACCTGTCGCTCTACAACGCGACAACGCTATGCATAGGCCAGCGATCCACGTGGAGAACACCGCTATAGCACAGAATAAATAGTATCTAACCAAACCAATTGCCGCGGCGGACAGCTAAGAAATGATAGATGTCCGCCGCGGCGTCCATGTAGCAACTGCCAATTTTAAACAGCGTCTTATGTGTTATAGGGCGACCAGGATGCCTCATATTAAATTCACTGCCAGGTTCTCTTGTGGAACGTACATTATCACCATCAATTCTTATAATTTTCACTTTCTCAGTTTTCTGCTGCTATAATGGGCTTGTTCGGCATTTTTTTTTTATTTCATAAATCGAAAGTACAAGTATAAATTAATGGATCTGCAAAAAATCACAATCTTATTCGCACGTTTAGTATCTTAAAAACTATTACAAATTTCCATCTCGCGAAAATGGGGCGTGGCCAGGCGCTACGTCACTATATGCATAGACTCGGCGACCTTAATAGATTTGACGCTCCTTATTGGTTATAATTATAAGTGTTTTCGAAGTATTGTTTGTTTTGCTTACTACTTGATAGTAGGGGAGTACAATTTGGTGAAATGTCAAAAAATTACAATTTTCTCTCGCTCCTGCCGGAACGAATTTTCGATTTCGACCCTGCAATTTACGATTAGAATTCATCGCCGACCTTCACCTTTCCATAGACACGTAGAACGAACTTCCACTCGACGTATTTATTTAGTTACCAGCGTTTAAAAATTCCATGTTTTTCGACTTTTCAGGTTAAATTTGAAAGGTCCCAGAAAGCCATTTTTTTACGTCACTTGCGTATAGTGACGTCACAAATGAGCGCTCGGTTTTTGCAACTATTACTAATTTCAACTCCTTATATCTCGAGAACAGAAAAAGTTAATAATACGAAATTTTAAGTGTATAATGAGAATATCGAGTACTATATGAAAAAGCATAAAAACCATATAAAAAGAATATCATGGAACAAGCCCATTCAATTATCAATATTTTAATAATTTGACACAATGACATCAATCTTTTATTTGACACATATCATGATAATTTGCAATTGAAAATAAATCATGGCAATCTTGTGATAACAACATTGAAATAAATTTTACTGTTGATTCTTTGAGGTGAACTTTTTTTCAATCAAATTTAGGAATTGGGGTTTTAAGATGTTTCTGAACGACTTTCCTGAATAAACTTTTTTTAAAGAAAAATCCCATATATATTATTTTTATTTTCTCAGATTATTTCACAATATACTAGATTTTTACTTATGCTAAAATGTTGTTTAAACCTTTAAAAGATATATAAAAATAATAATTTTTTGAAATTCAATGAAAAAAAAGTTATTGGAGTGTTACCATTTCAAGTGAAACACACTGTATGTATAATTTTTTTGTAACAATAAACAAGATATTCACTTCGTATATTCACGCCCTTTACGTAGCGCAGTAGGTTAAGAAACCAGAGATACTTTTAAATACATCTGTATTTGAAGTTAAAAGATGTAACTTAGGCTGGACCAGAATGGGAACACTTTTGTTTACTTGTTAACTTTACCACTCAGCAAGCACAAAAAATTACATCATTCTTTCCTATTATAATGTCTAATTTAATGGACTAAACGTTTAATAAAGCAACAGCGATGTTATAATATAATAGTGTGACCGTGAGTGATCATGTAACTTAAATATAAAAATGTAACTTTTAATAAATATTTTCCATGTCCTTCAGGTTAAAAATATATATGTGTTTATAGACTTCCGGACAGCGACGATTAGGCTAAAAAAACAAATTTAATTTAATAACTTTAATGCAGTGTGCTTTATCAAAACAAATGTATTTTGACAGATTATATTATACAGGGTGTTTGGTGCATCGTGTGCCAAATTGAAATGGCCGACAGAAAGGGTTATCTGCTATCCTTTCAGGCCCCTTAACACTTCCCATGCTCTGCGGGATTTTTCATATCGACCTTCTATCTTTTTAATGAAAAAAATCCCAAATTCTACATTTAAATTCAAATTATAAAAAAAGTATTAGGCGTAGACTGCGAATTTCTTTTTTATTTTGATGTGTATTGTTGCAGGGTTCTTTTAAATCCAAAATTACTGGCATTAGTCATCTAGTTGTTTTTTTATTCACTCGCAAACTTTCAGAATAGGTAAAATTTAAATTTAAACTTAGACTTTAGACGGCTATAAAAAAAAAACTCATAGCAACCGGGATCTTCCAACTCCCTCAAAAATTCTCTAGTCTATCCTCTTGCTAATGATGTGCCACATGTCATAAAAATATTTTAATAACTTCGTGAATTCGCTAAATTAATGAATCGGGTCACATAAGGCTAAAATTGAAAATTTCGAATAAAAAATTATATTTGCTTAAATTATGCACGGCAAACAGGTAAAATCTGTTACCTCACTCTTGCGAAGTAAAATCTATCTTCTATCTCTTTCTGTTCATTGGTTTTCTTGAAATGAAGAAACAGTTACATTTTTATCATTTATTAAAAAAATTTAAAAATCTTGCTCAAAGTGTTGGTCTCTGTTGCGAATGCAGGCCCGACATCTGCTTCGTATTTCGACAGTTGTTGTATGAAGTCGTATTTCCTCCCTAATTGTACCGAAAGCCGTTTCTATGCGTTGGACAAGAGGACAAGTTCCTCCATAGTCGCAACCTCCGTCGTGTACGCGAGCTCTTTGGCACGTCCCCAGACACAAAAATCCAACGGAGTTAGGTCTGGGGAACGTGGAGGCCATTGAATAGGGCGATCCCGCCCAATCCACGTATTTGGGAACACATTGTCTAGATATTGCCTTACAATCAATCGCCGGTGCGCGGGACAGCAGTCATTTTGAAAAACTATAGACGTATGCGTAGATTGGGCGGGATGGCCCTATTCAATGATCTCCACGTTCCCCAGACCTAACACCGTTGGATTTTATGTCCGAGGTCGTGCCAAAGAGCTCGTGTACGCGACGGAGGTTGCGACTAGGGAGGAACTTGTTCTTTTGTCCAACGCATAGAAACGGCTTTCGGTACAATTGGGGAGGAAATACGACTTCATACAACAACTGTCGAAATACGAAGCAGATGTCGGGCCTGCATTCGCAACAGAGACCGACACTTTGAGCAAGATTTTTAAATTTTTTTAATGAATGATAAAAATGTAATTGTTTCTTTATTTCAAGAAAACCAATGAACAGAAATAGATAGAAGATAGATTTTACTTCGCAAGTGTGAGATAACAGGTTTTACCTGTTTCCCATGCATAATTTAAGCAAAAATAATTTTTTATTCGGAATTTTGAATATTAGCCTTATGTGACCCGATTCATTAATTTAGCGAATTCACGAAGTTATTAAAAGATTTTTATGACATGTGGCACATCACTAGCAAGAGGATAGACTAAAAAATTTTTGAGGGAGTTGGAAGATCCCGGTTGCTCTGAGCTTTTTTTATAGCCATGCAAATTCTAAGTTTAAATTTAAATTTTACCTATTCCGAAAGTTTGCGAGTGAATAAAAAAACAACTAGATGACTAATGACAGTAATTTTGGATTTAAAAGAACCCTTCAACAATACACATCAAAATAAAAATGAAATTCGCAGTCTACGCCTAATGCTTTTTTTATAATTTGAATTTAAATGTAGAATTTGGGATTTTTTTCATTAAAAAGATAAAGGGTCGATACGAAAAATCTCGCAGGGCATGGGAAGTATTAAGGGGCTTGAAAGGATAGCAGATAATCCTTTCTGTCGACCATTTTCATCTGGCATACGATGCACCAAACACCCTGTATACTCCTAACACCATGTATACTCCTAAAGAAAATATCTTCTGAATTTAATACAGGGGAATTAAAAGAGAAACTGACCAAATTAATGATATCTTCTTCTTACCTTTAAAAATATGATCTTGAAAAATCCGACGAGTTTCTGCAAGTAACTTTTAAATATTTATTGGATTTTTTATTATTTCATTAAAAGTAAGTGTGCAAATATTTGAAAACGAAAGAGAGTAATATAAACTCAGTATACTTAAATGCAAATTTTATAAAAACTTAGTCTAGGCGCTTAGAGAAATTCCTATTACATATTATACTATATTGATGAGCTGTACTTTTAGAGAAAGTTTGCTCGAACTACCCTGACTACGACATTTCTACCTGCTTCGATTTAATCTCTGACGATTTGTCCTTGTTTTTGTTACTGCCATCTGTCGGTCGATCTCTCGTAACCAGTTATCATCAGCAAATTCAAATATTATAGTACGACAAGGGTCTTTTTCGTAGTTTAATAAAATTATTAATTAATTATTATCTTAATTATTGAAAT
Source organism: Stenurella melanura (assembly GCA_963583905.1). Taxonomy (NCBI): domain Eukaryota; kingdom Metazoa; phylum Arthropoda; class Insecta; order Coleoptera; family Cerambycidae; genus Stenurella; species Stenurella melanura. Next base: position 13,501,620 of record OY757311.1, read on the forward strand.
TTTTAAATAAATTGAACAACACACGTTTATTTCATATAAAAATTGATTTGCTTTTAGTCGGGGATCCAGTAATCGAAATTCCGTTTATTTCTCCATTGCTATGAAACTTCTGCACATACTTTTAATATTAGGTCTATATTATGATTATCTGAAGGCGATTTGCGATGTAGTCTTTCGTCCATACCCCATGTTAATTTAACACCTCCTTCCGGCGATATACGATATTTAATTTTTTTTAATATAACTCATGCTATCTCGAAAACTGTAAAAACTATAAGGATCAAATTTAAGAGGTAGGTTAAATAATGTATGACGATGGCGATAGCAGTGTTGATATAGTATTTTAGTTATTTATCCTCCAGGAAGAAACAAAGAGCGCGAGGGTGCCGAAATATTATAGAGAAAGATGTAGCAAAGGTGCTTTTTCTATTTCTAGAAATATTATATCGACTGTATGGGCGGTATTTTAGTAAAAGGCCCTAATTTACTTTCAGTGATAGAATTTTTATAATCGGATTATTCTAGCGAAAGATGTAGATTTATTTGGGAGAATTATAGACACTGCGGGATGAATATGAGTCACTTACTTCAAATCCGGCAACGTTCACAACTGTGCAGGGCCGTCGATAGAAAATCGGGGCCCGGGGGAAAAATTTGAAATATAGTGTATTGCCAAGAAGAGATATAAACTAACATTAGGGATAAGGGAACTCATGCCTATATCGCAAATCGCCCACCGGAAATGGTCTCACAATTTTACGTAATATCGACCTAATTTTAAAAGTATGTCCAAGAGGCATAGGACTAAAAGTAAACGATCTCTGAATCCCCTGCTATATTGATTGACAAATCCCATTTTAAATTAGTGAATAATTTAAAGACTGAATTGAAGAATGAAATACAATATCTATAGTAATAGAATATGTAAAATGCAATGTGGTATTGTTAGCCAAGTTCCCAGAGAAAAATAGCGGCAATTTTTTAACAAAATTTAAAATTGAAACATATTCTTTATAGGATTTTGCAAACAGCAGAAAAAAAACTATCTATGATAACTAAAAGAAAAGCTATGTGTGAAAATATTAATGAAATCTTTGCATTCTTTCGATGACCTGAATTCTGGTTATGCTAGCAATTAAAATCCTAAAATGAATTTGTATGATTTCTTATTTGAAAATTCTCACTCAACAACTAGCATCCACACAGTCCCCTACGGCCAGGCAGATTAAACTAGTATCTACATAACCCCCTACGGTCATAAAGATTCAGTTAAAAATGAGAACAAAGGCCCAAAGTGAATTTATTTACCTAGCTTGTTTTAACAATGTTTCATTCTAATGGATTACATTTTCATGAAGTCTATCATTCTGTTTCGGAAATGCTTAGCCTTTGAAATGTTTTTCGCGCTTATTCTGGAGCTCATCAGAAAGGCACAAAGCCACTCATAAAGATGTTTCATGCAAAACCAAGGAAATTTCTATGAATAAGTATTTATATTTGACACTGACTGATAAAAACAACAGATCTTCACCTATCTCTTAGTTAACTAGTATTGAAGCCTATATACTCTATTTTAGTTCCCATAGATGGTTATTTTTTTCTGCAAACAAATAATAATTCACTTTTAAACATCCATAGAGTAGTGGCTTTGTGCCTTTCTGATGAACTCTAGAATAAGAGCGAAAACGTTTCAAAACAGAATGATAGATTTCATGAAAATGTAATCCATTAGAATGAAAAATATTTAAGACAAGGTAAGTAAATAAATTCATTTTAGGCATTTGTTCTCATTTTTAATTGAATGTTCATATTCGTAGGGGGTTATGTAGATACTAGTTTAATCTGCATGGCCGTAGGGGACTGTGTGAATGCTGGTTGTTGAATCAGAATTTTCAAATAAGAAATTATACAAATTCATTTGAGGATTTTAATTTGCTAGCATAACCAGAATTCAGGTTATCGAAATAATGGAAAGATTTCATTAATATCTTTACACAGCTTTTCTTTTGGTCCTCATAGATAGTTATCTTTTCTGCTGTTTGCAAAATCCTATAAAGGATATGTTCCAATACAATTATAAGCAAAGAAATAATAATTCACTTTTAAAATTTAAAATATTCAACAAAAATCTTAAAATGACTAGTTTATCCAAATATATCTCTTCACAATATCCTGTAACTTGGGACTCGTCGATTTATTCCAGATAACACATTTTTAAAGATAAATAAAAACGTTTCACTTACAATTGTCTCTTTCTGTAAAGATTTTAGTGCTAATTCAAGTGCATTAATTGAACCTAATTAGATTTATATATCCTGAATAAATGATAACAATTTCGACCTTTATGAAAGCGACAGTGAATTATTAAAGAAACTGGCCTAAATTGATGTTGTAAATTTAGAAAGGAATATAATATCCGTAGTAAATTGCATTAAGCCGGGACAAAGGCAAAGAAAGGAGTTTCGAGACCAATTACAATAACGGCTCTGAAGAATTTCCTTTTATGATCACTCTCGCATTCATCCTAAGAATTAACCCAAACCAAAGAAAGAAGCTCTCTCATTTGCTTTTAAAGCAAAGATGGAAAAATGGGCCCTAGAGATACAAGACATATCAGTAAAAACACTCCGAAAAATGATGATGATAGACCTCCAAATTACTTTCTAGTAGTATTTATTATGCTAGTACATGCTTTTAATCCATTAGTGTTGTTTTCAAATTTATACGAAGCCGCGTTGGATAACTTTTGGTATACTACATGAAGTTATTTAATACTTGGATAACGAACAAAAAATGTATTACATTTCTTGCGGGACGCACTAGATATAAGACTGTATAATATTAGGCTATTGACTATTATAGTCGAGTCAATGAAGGTTTCTACTTCTTAGTCCTCAGGGACAGGTCCGATTTTGATGATATATTTTTTAAAATGTGTGTTGTTAATATTATTCAAAATCAGAAACATCCCAGGTGGCGTAAGCAATTATTTATATTGTTTCGAGGTGGATGTCACCCCGTTTCGGGGGGGATGAATTCTAAGCAAAAAATGCTTTATGAAGTTTTTTTGATAAATCAATATTTTTCGAGATATTCACGATTGAAAATGATTTTTCATCCAAAAAATGCATCTTTTAGAGGGATTTTTCACGAGTAACTCGAGAGCCTACGTTTTGTCAAAAAAAAAACCAAAACAGGAGCAAAAATGAACCTTATAAAATAACAAATCGATTAGTTTTCTCTTATTTCTGCAGATGCAATAAGTACTGTAACGGGCGGAATGCTCAAAAGCATCCTTCGTTACATTTTCTAACATTTATTAGAAAAATTTTAATAATCAAACATTTTATTATCCTATGCTCTGGTACTATAACGAACATTCCTAAACAGATGAGAAGTTGGTAGTAGCTTATGCTTACGCATCAGTATATTAAACGGCGCACGCTCGATGATATTCAAATTAAATTAAATAAATAAATCAAACTAACTGAAAAATGAAGTTCGAGTATTTATAATAAAGTCGGATAGCCACATGAAACGTAGAACTATCAGTAACAATATAGATCCTTTAGCTAATTAAATATTTCATTAAAATAAAAGAACTACTTTTTGGGCGGAGCCACGTTACTGTCGGTCCGGGACATATGTCACAATACGCCGCGTTAGACTAAATTCCTTCTCTTTCACTCGAGCCGTCCTTCGAGGTGGACGTATTAGAAATTTTGTAAGACCCTAATGGAGATATTAAAGTAGGAAGGAATCTTATAGACGTATAAGGTAATAGTTAAATAATTATATATCGTTAAATACCATCTAACGTATAAAAATATTGTTTTAGGTTCTTTTTCTTTTCCTATACAATTACAAATTTCATTTTAACTTCGAAGTTATCTCGATGTTACACCTTTGCTTCGTGAACAATTACCTATATTCAGCTTTCCTACAATGCTACGTTTCTCTTTATTATGGAATTTCTCGACATGGCGCATTTTAAGATTTTACTACTAAGTAAATCATTCTAAATCAGCAAAATGGAGGTACCCAACATCAGCCTACATAAATCCGTATTCATCCCAGAACAGGAGCGCACTTAGGAATTTCTCTCACCAGGACTTTTAAAACAAAAGATAAGTACTTTTGATTATTATCTCACATAAGAGGGATTATTTTCACTTATAGTAGTTCTCGCTTCATGAAAGCAATGTACTTAGTTTTGGTTCATAAAGCCAAGTATCTTAAGTTTAAATCGTAGAATCAAGCGTCTTTTGTAAGATTTTGTTTTGTGAATTCGTTGTAATATATTTTAATTCACAGTTACCTTTATCTTGATTCATTGTTGAAATTTTCCATCGTAGTATCGTGTATGCACGTTTGTTTGGTTATATATGGTAATAGTCATGGTGCATTTTGTGTAACGAGTATATATAGAGTTGATGTGGTAAAGCCATGGGGCATTTCGTTATAATATATGTTTTGTGAGTATTGAGAAACCGTTACGAGACATTTTTTTTGTAATATAGTTATTTTGTCTCTCGTAATATTCTCAAGTAGCCCCCAGGCCTTACTTTGTAATATATTTTGTGTTGCACTAGTATGTCTAGTGCTGTAAATAGTTTGTTTGTTGGATTATTTGCGAGATACCTTTGTATTATAGTTCGATTTAAATCTCGTAAATATCTAGTGCTGTAAATAGTTTGTTTGTCGGATCGTTTGCGAGATACCTTTGTATTATAGTTCGATTTAAATCTCGTAAATGTTCATATCTTGTTGTAATATATGATTTTTAGTATTGAGGTAACGTTACGAGACGTATCTTTTGTAATATATTTTTTTGTCTCGTAAACGCCTTAAGTTTATCTTGCTGTCGAGCACTTGTAATATAGAGTATCTTGTAATATAGTTTACCTTGTACATATTTCGGTTTAATATTTTGCTATACAGTATCGCTGATGTTGTGATAGCTCATAATTTTTGTAATATAGTATTTTGTAATATAGTTCTATTGTATATATGTAACATTTGTCTTTTGTTTATCTTTATCTTCAATTTTCCTTGATTACACTCAGTAATCAATGGCGCCCAAGCCTTGAACTCCACGCTCTTTTTCTCTCCGTATCTTTACTGTGCTAGCCAGGTTACACCAGTGACGCTAACCACGTCGCTCGTAGGGTGGCCCACACTAGAACACTTGGGCAACATAAAACCTCATTTTCTTAGCCACAGTACCGACTTATGACTCATTGAAAATGACTGTTTGTTTGCCGAAAACTGAATATGAACGTTTAAAAATGAATTATTTGTTTGCTTAGAATTGTGTTGAAACATATTCTTTATGGGATTTTGCAAACAGCAGAAAAAATAACTATCTATAAATAAAAGAAAAACTATGTGTAAAAATATTATTGAAATGTTTGCATTACTTCGATAACCTGGATTCTGGTTATGCTAGCAAATTAAAATCCTAAAATGAATTTGTCTAATTTCTTATTTGACAATTTTCATTCTAACACTACGAATATGAACTTTTCAACTTTAAATAACGGAAGAACGACTTTAGAATGAGCTTAAGTATAAGTCGTTGGCATAAAAACTTACGGAGTTATGATGAAAATAAATCGGTTGTCTCGTTTCTTTGGACCAAAAAATCAGCAATGAAACCAATAGCTTAACCGCAAGAATTGAAATTTAAGGTAATCCATTCACAATTTACTTTATTTCGGTACCAACAATATGTTCCAAAGATTTGAACGGCTTAGAATGCGTAGATTTGGAAAAAACGTGATTCAATTTTGAAATGATTTTTGGAATTTTTGGTTTTTTTTTCTTTTTACAATAACTCAAAAACTAAAGAAGATACGTAAAAATGCAAAAGTGCAAAGATTTAGGGTTTTTATTGCAAACAAATGGTGTTTTTTTTATTTCTCTATGATGAAAATTAATTGAGATATCACCGTTTTAAGTTCGCATTTATGTGCGAAGACCACCTTCCCCGACTCTTTAAATTAAAAAGTTTCAAAAACGAAGGGTTCTAGGAAGTTTACAGGCCTTTATAACCCTTGAAATTCCCTAGAAAACTGTTTTTGAAGCAATTAGATGCTAAAAGAATGAAGGAAGTTATCGTAAAAAAACCAATACGAATGTTTGTCAAAGCTACTGCAAAGAGCAAGAGGGCGCCGGGCGGTTCAACTAAGTGTATTGTCTCCCACAAAAAACTAAGCAACTGAACATTTGAAGAGGGTCTATTTACAAGTTCAGTACTGGATTACGTGTTTTTGTAATATTTGTAGTTGTAATATATAAACGGTTTTTGATATTATAATTTTCTTTTTTTTATATATTTTTTCACTTATAATTGGCTTGGTCTACGTATTCCGCGGCGGAAAATGCAAAACTTCTTCGAGAAATGCAATAGAACGGAGCGATCAGAAATTATAGAATCAAAAATATCTGCCAACAAATTAAAAACGAAAAAAAAGTATCCCTGTGCGGGTTTCGAACTCAGAAAACCGCTTAGAAATAGTCGCCGATTATCACGACCGCAAGTCAATTTTTCAAACATTAGAACTAAATAAATACGGCGATCGGAGACCCGTTCTATGTCTCGATGGCGAGGAGAAGGTCGGCAATGACCGTATAACGTTAATCGCGAGGTGAAAATCGAAAATTGGGGCCAGCAGGAGCGAAGGCGAATCGTCATTTTTTGACAATTCGAAAAACGAAATTTTCTTCCATATATTTTTTCTTTAATTTTTTACTCATTTATGCACCACTAAGAGTTTGCTAGAATTGCAGCTTCATTATAGATACTCTCTAAAGTCTCTTTGGAAAGAAATCTAGCTTTATAGAAATACTTCACGAAAAGTGTCGCTGCCTCCCGGGCTAAAGCTTTAGAGGAAAAGACAAAAACGCTTTATTTATGTCTAATAATAGACGATTAATAAATTCTGAAAAAAATTAGTAAATTTTATGGGACTTAAATAAATACTTTTTGACTTCTGTATCTTTTGCTTAAAGGTAATATACCTAAATCACAGTAAAAAATGAAATGTCCAAAATGATGAAAATTGTCTAGTTCTCACAAGCCACAACTGTTGATATTTAAGGTCGTACCCATTGAGACTCCCATTCCGCAGATTTCCATTCCACCATGAGAATGGTACTTGTGAAAAATTTTCAACTTTTTGTTTCTCACCCACAAAATTTGTTAGAAATCTCAAACGAATGATCTCCAAATTACAAAATCGGTAGATTTTGACCACGTTTCTCGAAGACTATGAAATATCCCTTATATTTCTTTTGAGAAAAAGAAATTTTCATAAGTCTTTTCATAGAATTGTGAAAAAGTAGTGACATAAAAAATCTCACACAAGTGGCCTCTTAAGAATTATCCAGAGGATATGAATTATATTATAATTTTTTTGAAATTAATCCCCGTAAGACATTTTTTAAGTTATAAAAACGGCCCCAAAAACAGGGACGTGTACGATTTTTATTTCACTAATTTTAACAAAAATGAGTCGATGGTGTAAAATAGTAGTTTTGGTCCCCAAGGAAGAGGAAACCCCACATACATCCATTTTATCGGGACCCTCGAGGATATCTCGCTTATTTATCAATGAAAAAAAAAAATGTTTAAACAAAAATCGTGTCGACTCTTACTAGCTACAGAGTGGTTTAAAAATATTTGAAACTCATGGCATATTAACTGTTGGAAAATTTCGAAAATGAGGAATATGTCTAAACCACAAATCTCCGTTATATGAAGGACTATGAAAAGACTTCTATAAAATGTTTTTGAAGAATAGGGTCTTATAACGAAGTACTAAAGTGTTAAAAAATATGTACGAAACATGTCAGAGATAAAGTGGACAGGGCTGTATATAAAAATGTTCCCGACTGTTTTCCACTAAATAAGTGTTTTTTTCTGTTACTTGGGGACCAAAACTATTCTGTATTATCGACTCATTTTTGTGTCAAGGAGCAAAAAAGCAGTTTTTTAAAATTGTTTTTACTTACAAGGCCGTCAGATGTTTGAATTAGTAACCGAAAATTCTTTCTCGATTTCCCTTTTATTATAAAACCTCAACAAAGCCATCGAAAAAATGTTCCTACAGGAAAATTAGAAATGAAGTAGCGATTTGCTAACGGAGTGTCAAAGATTTTTACTAATGTACAGGAATTTGGTAAACTTACTAGAGTAAACACAAAAATGAAAGGCAGTTTCAAAAATAGTACTTTATTAATGAATTTATTCTACCAGGTATAATTTCAACTAGATACACACATTTTTTATTTATACAATGATATGAGGGCTTGTTTCTGATATACAAATATAAACAATCGATATCCTTAAACAATATTTGAAACTCTCGATGGGTGCGTTCTGAATTTTACATAAAGTGGGTTCAGCCGCTCTGGAAGGTAGGCTACAGCATTCGCAAAGATGGTTTCATTCTAGGTAATTACAGTAAAATTAGGTTTCTTATTCTAAACAAATTATACTCATGTTAACTCAATGTTCTAATAGATACGTTTTTAGTATTTTGTGAGGAAATTGAAGTTGGAAATTTCGGTATAACTGGAAAGAAGTTTTTGTGAATTATATGTATTATACGAAAAATTATAACTAATATTACGATTAAATAATGCGAAAATATAAGATCGACCATATTAAATACATATGAGAACTCTCTTAAATAAATTGTTATTACGGAATGGTTTTGGAAGAGGCTTCCCACTTAGTGAGTTAAAAAATTTCATTTGCATCATCGTTTTCTATCGACAATTACACCGAAAAATCAGTTTTCTTAAAATATTGGAAAACTATCGGTCGTAAAGTGAAGAATGGTTTATTCTCTTCTTTTCTTGACCTACTAATGACATGCATTATATAACACAAGCCATTTAATTACAATTTCTATACAAGCTCGTTTCATTAAAAACTACATAATAGATCTTTTATAAATTGCGTTCTAACAATGCAACAATATGAAGTATCTCGGTAGTTTTGAATACTCACGTTTGTATTATGTACGTTACTTTATGTTTTAACAATGTGTATCCGAATAATATCATGAATAATTTTTCAGGAGCACTCCCTTTGAGGAGATGATATAATGCGACATTTCCATAATTTATTTACCTTATTTCGTGGCAATTTTTCTCCTGTAGCTTTTCTTAGTAAATTTTGACGTATATTTTATGAGAGTGGATAACCATTTTTTACGGACCAGAATATTAAAAGAACTCATTAATATTTCTTGAAAAGAGTATAATTAAGAGTTTTAAAGCAGACTAAATCAGAACAACCTAGGTATCACATATTATTTTGTGGTGTTTTATTCTGTAATAGCCCTGAAGCCGCTGCACATACGTCAGCAATTTTTGGATACTCGAGAGTGGGAATTTAAAAAATAACATGACAGTGATATCAGAAAGTAGCTTTGGGTCAGCAGTTCATTGTTATGGCATTTTACAGTTATAAGTTTTTAATTTATACATAATTTCTGAAGTAATTCAATATACGGTTCAAATGTATTGACCCCTCACTTTAGCCAGGAATATCTCAGAAATGGGTGAGCATAGAATATTGAAAAAATTACGTGTTCATTATGTGTCTATCCTAAATGATTCATTGAAATTTGAATAACGAACGTTGGAAGGTTTTGAAGTTCTGCTAAGTTATATCGAAAAATGTCCTACTTTTTGAGGAATTTTTAAACATACCAATTTTAAATCCATTATATTCTGCAAAATATGCCTACTATGTAAATAATATTTTAGATACCAATAAAGCACGGCATATTTTGTACGAGTAAATTTTTTCTTAATGTTTTGTTCTAAAATTTTGCAGTTATTCTCGAAAATGTGACCTCATTTGCTTATTTATCACGCTATTTAAAACATAGAATGAAAAGAAAACATGACTGTTTCAAGAGTAGCGTCTTGTGCCCATAAAAACGTCCAATTCAAAAACTGAAAAACACGTATTTGTTATTTTTACTAAATCTATCCAACGACATTTGACTCTCCCACCACCAACGTAGTGGGTGGGGCGGGGGGCAACTTTGAAATTTGTAACGAAAGTCCCTATTTTCTTATAGCGAATTTGGATTCTACGGTCGAAAATACGTGAATTTTATATCTGGAATTTTTTTCGATTCTCGCAAGGTGCCGAAGCCTCCATAAGTTTGTAAATACAGCTACTCGTGTTGACAAAAAAACATTCAGTTTAAAAAACAATATCTGTGATATCTTGATTTTTATGAATGTTTTTTTTTAAAGTGTTGTTAATAACATTATTTGTTTTGTGAAATCTCTACGAGTTGTAACATTCTTTTTTATTATTTATTTTTGCATTGTTCAGTTCCTTCCAATTTTTGTAGAGGCAAGAGCGCAATTTTGTACGGAAAAAGTTATTTCATTTTTCATTAGTTCTCCCGTTTTTTCTGCATAATGGCTACTTTAACAGAGGAAGAGAGAGTTTCTATTTTAATGATGCGAGGGTGGGGCGATAAAGAAAGGTCCTATGATGAAGTTGTGATTTTATTCAACGAAACTTTCCGTGTAGATCAAGCGGGAATTTCGAAATTTACTGTGTCCCGTACCATCAAACGATTCCTAGACACAAGGACAAATAAAAATCGCCCAAAATCTGGAAGACCAAAATCTGAAACATCGGAAGCTCAACAAATGGAAGTGGCCGAGGCATTTGTTGAAAATCGAAGGTTATCAATCAGAAAAGCCAGTCAACAACTTGATATGACTGTTTTTTCAGTTCATAAGAATTTGAAACTTTTGAAATTTCATCCTTACAAAATTCACCTTCACCAAGAGTTAAATGAAGATGGTTTTGATCGGCGACTTGAATTTAGTGAATTAATCATGGAAAGGAGTAACCAAAACCCAATTATTTTGTCATCTCTACTTTCTTCGCAGATGAAGCAACTTTCGAACTCAGTGGAAAAGTTAATCGCCATAATTTCAGATATTGGAGTGACGAAAACCCTCACTAGATGCTTGAAGCACACACGCAGTATCCACAAAAATTAAATGTTTGGGCAGGACTTTTCAGGAATCGAATCATAAGACCGTTTTTCATAGATGGAAATTTGAATGGAGAAAAATACCTGGAAATATTGACAAATCAAATAGTTCCCGCAATACAAGAGATTGATGGTAATGAGTTCGAAAATCTTTGGCTCCAGCACCTCCACACTATCGGGATATTGTTAGGGACTATTTGAATGGTACTTTCGAAAATCGATGGATAGGTTGAAGAGAAAGTATTGAATGGTCAGCAAGATTTCCCGACCTCGCGCCACTTGATTATTTTGTTTGGGTCTACGTGAAGTGCAATTGAAAATTTTCGGACAATGCCAAGAAGTCAATGACCATTTTGAACACCTGCTATAATCTTGAAATTAAAACCTGCTAGTGTAGTAGTTAAGCGTTAAACTAATTGCCTCAACTGGCCGAAATCCTCGCCTTGCCTTAAATGGCTGAGCTACCTCCTTGCCTTCACTGGCTGGGATCAAGAACTTGTCTGAAGTGGCTGATTTAAGAGGTAAAACCACTGTTAGTTTTTTTTTTAATCGAGTTTTTTTATTGCCCTGTAAAAAATGTAAATTGAAAATTACTAGCTGCTAGTAAATTTACAGAATGTTTTTACTGCTCTGAGTACATAGATTTTACTGTCGGGTTAGCAATAAATAGTTGCTGTAATTTTCGCCACGACCGTGTAAAATCACTGTTCTCAAAACAGCTCGGGAAATCATTTAAGTAGTTTTACTTTTCATATTTTTTTAAGTATGCGTTGAAAGCTTTCATGTTTCCATTCAATTTTTTGCGATTGCAGCGACACCTTGCGAGAATCGAAAAAAATGCCCGATATAAAATTCACGTAGTTTTGGCCGTAGAATCCGAATCCGCTATAAAAAAAATAGGGATTTTCGTTACAAATTTCAAAGTTTCCCCCCGCCCCACCCACTGGGTTGGGGGTCGGAGAGTCAAATCCAATGTCATTGGATAGATTTCGTAAAAATAACAAATACGTGTTTTTCACTTTTTGAATTGGACGTTTTTTTATGGGCACAAGGCGCTACTCTTGAAACACTCATGTTTTCTCTTCATTCTTTGCGATTACAGCGACACCGTGCAAGAATCGAAAAAAATGCCCTGAATAAAATTTACGTATTTTTTACCGTAGAATCCGATTCCGAAATAAAAAATAGGGATTTCCATTTGAAATTTTAAAGTTGCCCCTCGCCCCACCCACTGGGTGGTGGGTGGGGAGGTCATTTTTGGTATCAGTAGATAGTTTTTTGAAAACTTTTGACACATATTTTTTTATTTTTCGATTTGATCCAAACTGTTCGAGATTTTTCACCGTTCCCATACTTTTCGAACACCCGGTATATTTTTCTATTAAAAGAGTTTTAATGTTTGTTTTTTTATACGTATTTTTGTAATAATGTATATTTTTGTGTATTTATATGTTTTATGTGTTTATGTGTTTTTATTTGTCCTATTTTTACTATTTATTACTAAAACGAGACATGAATTAATTTTGTTTTTAATGTGTATGAATAAACATTGTTTATTTAGACGCGCCAAATGAACATAATGTTTGTATCAAAAATTGGTAAAATAAATTCTAATTCTCATTCATTATCAATGTGCCAAGGTAATTGCAGGCTGAATTCTATACTATGACACTATCTGCGATCACTGCCAAGCCGATAGTCATAATAATATTACTGAAAGGAAAAACAACAGAACTTATCTTTCCACCACAAAAATACTTACCACTTTTATGTGACCGTCATTCTGGAAACTTGCCCTTGATTCCTAATGAGGTGTATAAAAAATAAACGAGGGCTGCGTAAGATAGCGCCCTTGCTTTTTACTTCACCATCCTGTTCTCGAGAGCGCAATAATTGCCTTTCACCAAAATGATACTGCCCTGCCTACCCTAAGATAATGTCTTGAAGCTTTTAATATACTGTAAATATATTAGGTACTTCGCTCAAAAATCAATTTTTAACGCGCCATCCGAAGCCTCTCTATCAGTAGACTAATCAATAAGTTCTTAAAAGTATCTAATTAATTATATAATGGATGAAATTGTTATTAAACCCAAGAAAAATCCACCGAGAACGAATTAACAAAGTACAACGAAATGGCACTTGCAATAAACTGCAAGAAAAAAGCACTTAAACGAACACGCAAAATATTATTTAATATAATTTTTTTAAGAAACGCAACGAAATTTATCTTAGAAAACAATGAAATATGACTTGGAGATTTTTTTTGTTCTTCTTCAGTGATAAAGTGTAGTAAAATTTGATTTTTTGTAATGAAAGTTAAATTATGAATAGGGACAGTTTTGACAATTTCAAAGAGCGATTTTCATCTGCCAACAAGATTTTCAAAGATAAGCATCAGATGGCAATTGAGCCCAGCTTTAATCATGCCCAAGTGTAAGATTTTAATGCAAAGTCTATAATTTTAATTTTGATTAAAGTTTTTGTAAGGTGCATAAAAAATCTCTCAAAATGAAGAGGCAAACATCTACATAGGGGTAGCTCGAGAGCGGGTGAGGTTCCGTTATCTTTAAGTTATAATATGCGGTTGGTATGTTTATAAAAGCTGGAGAGCCTCACACATACGCTTTAAAAAAAGCAATTCCGACAGATGATATAATCGCTTCTTAGAACATTTAAATCTAACCACAGTGACCCAAAATTCCAGTAATAATTCTTACCGTCAATCTCAATCTTTCCAAACCCAATAAAAATTTACAAATATGTCCTTCAAGGTTATTTGAATATTTTTGTGTCAGCCCGTTTACTTTAGCACTTTAGTATTGCATGAGATTAAACATCAATGGGATCTGTCCCACTTACCATAGGGGATATGCTGTCCTGAATATACAATTAACTAGATAGATATTGAACGTATTTACCTCATACTAATTGAAATTTTTAATCAGTATATATACGTGAATTTAAATCTTATTATTGAACCGTTTTATTTATGTTTAACCCTCCTGGATATTGGGGCTTGAATAACAACTTATTTTTAAGAATGTCATATATTTCATCACATCTGTTCATGGTCCCAATTACAACACGGAAATTAGTGGTTATCTTTAAGAGGGTTTAACAGTGTTCATTTTGAGATAAATATAAGAAAAATGCATCTTTTGTAGTAAAAATGCAACAAGGAGCAGCAGAGTGGCAACTGATGGTACCTAAAAAACAATTATTTTCATCTTCTAAAACTTGGTTGGTTTGGATCTGTTTCGAACATCGAATTAAATTTTTCGGAATGCTACGTATAGTTGAGGAAATGTAGGTATATAGTAGAACAAATGAGTGAAGATAGTAGTTATTATTGGCCGCTTTCATCGGCTTTGACTTTTTTGTCGGATGCTTTTCGACGCTTCCCTTGTTGAGTCAATATCCTCAAATCAATATCCAACAAAACCCGAATGAACCTTTACAATAACATACGAAGTTGAACGATAGTTAGCATATTTGAAAATATACAATATACAAGTTATTATTTTGTATGTCGGTAATACAATTTTTGCTTATCACAAGGCATATTTGGGGTCAAGCTGTTTACCTCAACTTTTGAAATATTAACGCTCAAAGAAAACTATTATTTATAGGCGAGTCTGCCTGGGATTTTTCCCAAAAATTCCTAAACCGCAATCTTCATGGTCAAATAATTTTTTTCGTTTTTATTTAATAATATGAAAACGGTTTGACGGATCTGAAAAAATCTTGATTCAATCGAAAGATAATTTCGGTACGCGTCGTTTGGTACCAGGCACCCGTTCATTTGTTATAGCCAAAATAAATTTCTTAATTAACAAATTGATTACTCCGAAACTAATGAGGTCAGGATACATATTTTTAAGATAAATATGAAAAAGTACTTGTACGCAAAGAATGTGACTGAAACTGTATTTGAGTGATAAAAAATTGATACAAAATGAAGATTTATTTAAAATGAAAAACATTTTTTTGAAAGTTTATATTTGCGTAATAAAAAAAATTGTGGAGGAAAATATTTTTTAAATAAAAGGCCAAAGAAACAGACCCCTTGACATGTCTCTTGCTCGGACTATTAAGAAAACGCCGGTTTTAGGGCTGTTTCTTCTTCCATTCCATGTTTTAATTGCCATGAAGTTTGTACACATTGATTTTATTAAGAACATTAAACCCTAACGAAATTGAGTAAAACACTACTATGTTTTTTACCACTATATTTGCACAAAAACGTGACTGCAGTTTCGACCCTTTTTAGGTAATTTTCAAACAATGATTCAATTAAGAATGAAATACAAAAGATTTGGTCCCTATTTAAATATGTTTCTGGATTTAAACAGATTAGAGAATTATGAAAGTATACAGGTATTTTATGATATCTTAACTATCTAAGGGTGGGGTTTCTCAGAAATTTTAATTACATCTTGGTAGCAGTAAAAAGAGGTGAGTACATAATATCTAATTGATCATTTAACAAAATTAAATCATCTTTATTATTGTATTTGTATATTTCCAATGCTTCTAACAAATTAAATTTAAAACCTTTGCTGGCATAGTGTAGGATTTCCATATTATTAATATCAGGGAAGTTATGTCCACTCTCTAATATGTGATTAGAAAAAGCAGAATCTGTTTTTTGTAGTCTGAAGGACCTATCATGATCGAGGTATCTTGTTCTAAAATTACGTCCAGTCTGACCTATATATACGCTATTGCACTCTGAGTAATTTAACCTATAGACTCCAGATTTTTCGTATTTATTTGTTTTATCCTTGGCGTTGTAAATTAAATTTGATAATTTTTGTTGGGGTTTAAATGCTATCTTGATATTATGTGCTTTGAGAATATTTGATATTTTCTCTGTCAGTGTATCACAGTATGTAAGTGTAGCGTGAGGCGTTTGTTTTTCTTCTCTGACTATGGGATAAATTGCTTTAAAAGTATACTGGTTTTGTTTCTTGTTTATTAATTTTGCGATAACTTCTGTGGGGAAGCCATTGTTCTTGGCTATTTTTTGAATTATTGAAAGCTCTGTTTTTATTTGCGTTTCTGATAAAGGCAATGAAAAAACTCTATGTAGCATTGAATTATATGCTGCCAGTTTATGTGCGTATGGATGGCAAGAATCAAAGGGGATAGTTATATCAGTATATGTAGGTTTTCTAAAAATATCAAATTTGAATTGGTTATTTTTGTGTGTGATAGTTAGGTCTAGAAAATTTATTGTATGATTTGTTTCTCGTTCTAATGTAAATTTAATTTTTGGGTGTATGCTATTAATAGAATCTAGAAAAGTGTGTAATTGTCTAGTAGTACCCTTAAAGCATGCCAAAACGTCGTCGACATATCTATACCAAAAATGAATGTGATTCTTGCCTGGTTGCGAATTCAGTATAGTTTCCTCTAAATTAGACATAAAAATATCCACTAATAAAGGGCTTAGAGGTGATCCCATCGGTAGACCGCTGTTTTGAATATAAAATTGATTATTGAATTGAAAGTAATTTTGACTGATGCATGTGTCGAAAGCTAGTAAAAGTTCTGTTGATATAATGCTATTTAATTTACTTTTATCTAATAAATTTTGAATAAGTTTTAAACATTCATCTGGGGGGATATTTGAAAACATGTTTTTAACGTCGAATGATACCAGAAATGAATTATGTGGGGAATGTGTATTTTTTAACTTCTCTGCTAATTCTAAGGAATTCTTTATTCCATGTTTAGGTTTAAAATCTGTATGTTGTTTAAAACCTAGATTTAATTTCTTACCTAGTTCTCTAGTTGGACTATTGATATATGATATATCAACAGAACTTTTACTAGCTTTCGACACATGCATCAGTCAAAATTACTTTCAATTCAATAATCAATTTTATATTCAAAACAGCGGTCTACCGATGGGATCACCTCTAAGCCCTTTATTAGCGGATATTTTTATGTCTAATTTAGAGGAAACTATACTGAATTCGCAACCAGGCAAGAATCACATTCATTTTTGGTATAGATATGTCGACGACGTTTTGGCATGCTTTAAGGGTACTACTAGACAATTACACACTTTTCTAGATTCTATTAATAACATACACCCAAAAATTAAATTTACATTAGAACGAGAAACAAATCATACAATAAATTTTCTAGACCTAACTATCACACACAAAAATAACCAATTCAAATTTGATATTTTTAGAAAACCTACATATACTGATATAACTATCCCCTTTGATTCTTGCCATCCATACGCACATAAACTGGCAGCATATAATTCAATGCTACATTGAGTTTTTTCATTGCCTTTATCAGAAACGCAAATAAAAACAGAGCTTTCAATAATTCAAAAAATAGCCAAGAACAATGGCTTCCCCACAGAAGTTATCGCAAAATTAATAAACAAGAAACAAAACCAGTATACTTTTAAAGCAATTTATCCCACAGTCAGAGAAGAAAAACAAACACCTCACGCTACACTCACATACTGTGATACACTGACAGAGAAAATATCAAATATTCTCAAAGCACATAATATCAAGATAGCATTTAAACCCCAACAAAAATTATCAAATTTAATTTACAACGCCAAGGATAAAACAAATAAATACGAAAAATCTGGAGTCTATAGGTTAAATTGCTCAGAGTGCAATAGCGTATATATAGGTCAGACTGGACGTAATTTTAGAACAAGATACCTCGATCATGATAGGTCCTTCAGACTACAAAAAACAGATTCTGCTTTTTCTAATCACATATTAGAGAGTGGACATAACTTCCCTGATATTAATAATATGGAAATCCTACACTATGCCAGCAAAGGTTTTAAACTTAATTTGTTAGAAGCATTGGAAATATACAAATACAATAATAAAGATGATTTAATTTTGTTAAATGATCAATTAGATATTATGTACTCACCTCTTTTTACTGCTACCAAGATGTAATTAAAATTTCTGAGAAACCCCACCCTTAGATAGTTAGGATATCATAAAATACCTGTATACTTTCATAATTCTCTAATCTGTTTAAATCCAGAAACATATTTAAATAGGGACCAAATCTTTTGTATTTCATTCTTAATTGAATCATTGTTTGAAAATGACCTAAAAAGGGTCGAAACTGCAGTCACGTTTTTGTGCAAATATAGTGGTAAAAAACATAGTAGTGTTTTACTCAATTTCGTTATTGTCATGGATTACCACAGAGTAACGGCTTCCTCAATCAATTTCCTACATTAAACCCTTTTGCATGATATATTGCTATCTCACTGATATGTAACGTACGATCCCCACAACAACACAAATCTGACAAACTTTACCCACTATTTGTAAAATTCAAGACCACTCGACCTGTATTACCAACAATAAAATATTGAACTTAAACAGGATCCGGGACCGGGTCCCACGTCAGCAGCTGTAGGCTCGTGGATTTACTCAGAGATGTGGCCGCGCTACGACCCACATAGCACGGGACGTGTCTGGAGGCACGTGATTTAATGCTTCTTGTGTACAGCTTGAGCACCTGACAGTTGCATGTGACCAGCATCGCGACGAGGATGCCCTGCAGTCCTTGAGCTACGTGATAGGATATCCAGAATGGATCAGATTTAGTGAGCTTGGTCACGGCGCCGAAAGCGAGGACGATGCTCAGCACGATGGTCAACTGAAACAAGGAAATTGGGTTAGTGTTTATAATTCTATGATCTGCTATAGTACGCATATATACAGACTGTCTATTTTACGAGGGCCACACCAAATATCTCGCTTAATATCTATTGTAGAAGAATAAAGTTTTAGAAACAGTTATCCCATTTTTTGTGAGCTATATTTCAGTAAAAAGAAATTTGAAATCCATAGCCTACTTTATGAGATATATTACAAAAACCTGAAAAATAGGAAAACCACAAACGGTTATAGCTTCCTTATTTGAGGAGATACGAAAAAAGTTAAAGGAATGAAAGTTGACTGCAAAGACAATAAGAATAATAACGTGTAACAAAAAAATCGAAAAATGCAGTTGGCTTTGACATACGCTATTGTGCAAAAATGAAAAATACATATCTCAAAGTAGGCCATGACGCCATTAATTCCGTTATTTTTTTCTCATTCCAACGATATAAAACATGTCACAGAAATTTTAACCGATAGTGTCAATATTTAATATTTTACAAATACCACAATTCATATAATTGAATCGTAACAATCAGCTGTGCCATAATTAGTGAAAAACAATATATACAGTTATTAATAAATTCGACAGATTGTCACTGTTGTATGTTGTATGTTGCGTTGTCGAGTTCTAAGACAAATTTTATATCAGTAATTATGGTGTACACCAATAATAACAAATTCGATATGATTAGCATTTATTGTCAGTGCAATTTTGACGCTGAGATGGCAGTCACGGTTTACGGAGATAGATTTCCAGATGCTCCGCAGCCAAATCGAACTATGTTTAGGAAGTTAGTTCAAAATCTAAAAACGCACGGTTCATTTTCAAAAAAAGTAGTAAGGCGAGCGCATGTTGCGGATAATGTAAGAAAAGTGAATAGAGTAATGAATTATGTTAACCAAAATGAGGAAACCTCTTTGAGACAAATTCAGAGAAACTGTCGCATAAAAAAAGACAGTGCAAGAAAAATATTGAAAAAAAAACGGATTTCGATGCTACAAAATGAAGAAAGTTCAACATTTAAATGAGGGAGATAAGCCAAGGAGAGTAAGATTTTGTAGATGGTTATTAAATAAGAAAAGGAATGACGCGCTGATATGTAGCAAAATTCTTTGGTCGGACGAATCAAATTTTTCTAATAATGGATTTTTCAATAGAAATATGCATTATAAGTGGACACGAGAAAATACACATTGGTGCAGAGAGGCTGCTTTCCAAGAAAGATTTTCTACGAATGTTTGGTTGGGTCTTTTAGGGACTAAAGTAAGTATTTTTATGATGGCAAATTAACCGCTCGTAGATACCTTAATTTCCTGCAAAACGAATTTCAAGATTTTCTTTATGAATTAACAGTGGCAGAAAGATTAAATTATTCATATTTTCAACAAGATGGGGCTCCACCTCACACTGCTGTAATATGTACAAATTATTTAAATCAAGTTATGCCAGATAGCTGGATAGGCACCTATGGACCCATTCTATGGCCACCTCGATCACCAGATATTACTCCCTTGGATTTTTGCGTCTGGGGTTACATTAAAGACAAGGTATTTCAAACTGCCCCTGAAAATATTGAGGACATCAAAACCAGAATTCGAAACGGATGTGAGGCAATTACTCCTGAAATGCTCCAAAATGTAATGCGTGACGTGTCTTGTAGAGCACGTTTATGTGTCAGAATGCATGGTGCACAATTTGAGCATTTGTAGTTAGAAAAATAAATACACACAATTTCTTTTCAATATAATAGTAGGTAGTACTGTTATACATAGTTTTTCGTTTTTTTCTTTGGATGTTCGTTTTGTACTTGTATTTTTATTTATGAGATATTTATTGGTTTGTATTAAATTGTAATAAATAATTACGGAATTATAATTATTATAAAGTGAATTTTTACTATTATGGCACAGCTGATTGTTACGATTCAATTATATGAATTGTGGTATTCGCAAAATATTAAATATTGACACTATCGGTTAAAATTTCTGTGACATGTTTTATATCGTTGGAATGAGAAAAAAATAACGGAATTAATGGCGTCATGGCCTACTTTATATATATATTTTTCATTTTTGCACAATAGCGTATGTCAAAGCCAACCGCATTTTTCGATTTTTTTGTTACACGTTATTATTCTTATTGTCTTTGCCGTCAACTTTCATTCCTTTAACTTTTTTCGTATCTCCTCAAATAAGGAAGCTATAACCGTTTGTGGTTTTCCTATTTTTCAGGTTTTTGTAATATATCTCATAAAGTAGGCTATGGATTTCAAATTTCTTTTTACTGAAATATAGCTCATAAAAAATGGGATAACTGTTTCTAAAACTTTATTCTTCTACAATAGATATTAAGCGAGATATTTGGTGTGGCCCTCGTAAAATAGACAGTCTGTATATACCCTACACACTGTATGCAATAAGTCACCCTATCTGAGTTATTCAGGAGTGCCAAATAAGGATTTTTGTATCTGTATCTGTTATCTGCTCTATTCTAAGGTAATATTAGATGTAGGCTTTATAGATCTATTGCAATTGTGGACAAATTTATTTAAAAAGTTAAATGAAATATTTTAAAAACCTCCTCATTTTCAGGGAACTCTCGCTATTTCTATTTCTGTAAATTTATCGTTGGACCGTGGATTAACAGTTTTCAGTTAGGCAGGTAGGTACATTATTTGTTTTACTACTATCATCATTATTCGCAAAGTGCGTCGTGAACCGCCGCTGTCCATATCCACAGATAGAAACTTACTTTACAAAATATAGGTACATATTTGATATTATGCATTATGTTACTTCTACCAAGTATGAGAGTTGTTCGTTTCAGCGGTCCCCGAAACACATTAAGATGACGCTATTACAGTTGTTATTAATAGTGGGAATCAAAACGTAGGCCATCGACAAGACAACTTTGCTTTTAATGTTGCATAAAAGTGCACAATTTATCTGAATATCACGGTATATCCTCCATAAGGAGACCACAGGGACTAATGCGAATGGCCCTGCAGTCGAGATAGAACCCACTGCAAATGACAGGACGGGACCATACGTTCGAGTGCATCTCCTGGAATTCGTCGCGCCCCTCTCAACACTTTCAGTTATAGTATTTACGAACTCAATTGCAACAGCACGGAACTAGAGGATCTTACTGGGTATTGTCAACATATCGCTTCACATTGAATGAGAGAGCACAAAATATTACGATTTATATTCACCATTCCTCGTCTACAGTCCACGTGGAATTGATCCGCCTGTCATGGTACATCGAAATATAGGTGGGATAGATGGTTAGCGAATTTGATTTGTCAACACCAATCTTATTCAGAGCTTTTGCATGCCATAATATATAAAACAAAAAATACGTATGAACTATTTGTATCCTATGATCTGTATGAGGCAATGCAGTACAGCCAAGCAGCGTTATAAATTACTTAATTCTAGTGAATATTTGAACAAATTATTAGTTTTATTACTGTGCTTGATTGATTTTTTGCAATTAATTTTTTAAAATGGCATTTTGGAGGCCTTTTGATAGTAGTGACAACGAAACGGACGATTTTGATACAGAGCCTATACAAGCGGAATTTGAAAATAAAGACTTACACGTTCAAACTCAAAGGGTTATTTTGAATATTTACTTGTGTTTAAAAGGCGAAAATATCGATTGACTTAACCAAATTTAGCCGTACTACAATTTATAGGGTTATTAGAGCCGGGATATAGTTTGTAGCATTTGAAAAAGCTGCATTAATAATTTCAGTTTGAACACTGTAAATTAACCTTGATTAATTAATTTGTTTGAGTATGCAACCCACGATCTAGAATTCGATAGTAGATGGTTGCCTATCTTGATGAGAAATTATGGGTAGTAAACATGTTTTCTTTGAGTGTAATTTTGAGTTCGAGGTGTTCCTCACATATTCTTGTTGGGATATTACATAATTGTGTAACTCAGTCTTTTAAATGCAAAGTCCTTTGTTGGCGCATTTTTATTGGCTAGACAAAGAGTTCTCTAGATGCTCAAGTTGGTAACACTGAGAACTGGAGAAGGATTTTCCGTCGGGTGGTTCGTTCTTCGACAGCGACGAGATAGCGGAATGGCGGCGGTCCCGGTTTTGTAGTGAAGAATTTGGTTTTTACATCGCTGACACTGAAAAGGGATTTGATTTGATGTACCCAGTGTTTCTTTACCGTCCTGCCAGAAGCATTTTGTAAATTCCAGGAAGGAATTCTGTTGCTTGTCGTAATCTGATCGCCACGTCTCTCGTGAGGTTATGTAATACTCTCTGTATGAGGTGAGCTCTTATTTTACTTACTTTGGTGTCTTATTTAGTTCTTATTTATTGCAATTATTGGTATAAGCATATGTTTGGAGGGGCATAGATACTTTGGAGAGGTTTAAGTTCTGAATGAATGGTGCTGCCATTTATGGTTATGTAAGGGGGCCCAGTATTTAGAGGAGTGATAGGAGGAAGTCTATCACTCAGATGTTTGGTTTTATGTGGGTTCCGCTGACACTTTGAGAAGTTTAGGACTTGCAGAGTCGTTCGTAACAGTCTCCCGGAGATTCAGGTAGAAATTTGATGCAGCACGGAGCTGCAGTTGCAGCCAACGTCGAGAACGTCTATGAAATGGTGACAAGTCACACTGCAGTCGTCACAGAAAATGCCAAGGCCTTGACCAGGTTTTTTGTTCATTTTAGTTAAATATTTTAAAGAAAATATTATAGTTTAATTGAGTGATTTTTGTTCGTATATTGAAGTAAATTATACTACAATCTTGCAACTATAAATTAAGCACTAAGTTTATGTGTAGAATGATGATACATTTAAGAGTTTTACTGTAAAACACCCATGGTACCGTGAGATGTTAATTTACCTACTATTATGTCACACATATAAAATTCAATTCATGGTAATCTTTAATTCGTGGTTGTAAGTTATAACTCATAGTTGCATATTGGCAAACTCGTAGTTGCAAGAGAATCTCAGTCAGAGATCTAAGTTTGAATTCAAATCAAGTTTTTTGATCAACTGTATAGAATTTCTTTCATACATATGAACCACGATTAGGTAAGGTTTGAAGTTTTTTTAATTTTTACTCTTTACTGTTGTACATCACATGTGTGTTGTAATAAATGTCTAATGTCTACATGTTCTTATTATTTGCACTGATACTCCTGATATTTGCTTAAATTTTGAGATTCCATAGAGTAAAGTAGAGTTTTGATATTACAGATATGTTTTGAGAATTCCATCGCATGCTTGCTAGTAACTTGATTTTGTTCCTGGCTGGCAAAATTATTTAAGTCACATTACGTAACATACAGCCGGTGGCGCCCTTTTGAGTGTCCACACAATCCTAACCCACGGCCTTGTGCTCTCCAACAAAAAATCAGCTGCCGTTCGCACCGATGTAACACGTTTTAATATTTAGGCATCAAAATATGTTACAAGTTGATCATTCTATTAAACGGAAAAGAGTTGGAACAAAAACTTAAAAAACTTGATAACGCGTCCAAAGATGTCATTTGTCGATTTGTGTGACTTTTACAATGAACAGAAGGTGCCCACATTAAAAATGATTAGGGATAAGTTACGTGACTGTCCAAATCATTCTATTAAACGGAAAAGAGTTGGAACAAAAACTTAAAAAAATTGATAACGCGTCCAAAGATGTTATTTGTCGATTTGTGCATGACTTTTACAATGAATAGAAGGTGCCCACATTAGAAATGATTAGGGATAAGTTACGCGACTATCCAAATCATAACTATAAATCATAAGATACTTTGCGAAACGTTTTGCTCGATGGCGGTTTTAGGCACAAGAAATTGGCCAGACGAATGGTAGTTATGGAATCAGCACGCATCGTTGATCATCGACACGAGTACCTGCGTAAAATAAAAGAATACCGAGATGCAAACAGAGGCATAATTTATCTTGACGAAACATGGTTTGACACCTCTGATGTAGTTCAATATAATTGGGTAGATAATGGCAAAAAGTGTAATTTTAGTGCTCCATGTTCTAGGGGAAAAAGAATTATAATTCTACATGCTGAAAGTAAAAACGGTTTTATTCCAAATGCGTTGTTGTCTGCTAAAAATATCATGCCATCCTCTGCCGACTACCACGAGGATATGACAGCCGAATTATTTGAGAAATGGGCAAAGAAACAGCTGTTACCAAATATCCCACCAAATTCTGCAATTGTTATGGACAATGCGTCATACCATTCACGACAACACACAAAAATTCCGAGCACCAACACAATAAAAGGCAATATCATTGAATTTATGAGAGGTAAAGGCTTGGAAATACCAGAAAAAACACAAAAAAGACTTTATTAGAATTGATTGGAAAGCAAAATTTTAAAAAGGAATATGCCGTTGAAAAAATTTTTGAAGCACACGATCATACTATTTTACGTCTGCCTCCATATTATTGCGTTTTCAAATGACGCAATACCAACGCAATTTGTTGAAATTTTAATTGTGAAGATTTTGGTTTTTGTTTGTCCCGATCGAACCTTTAGACTCGGAGATATTCAGATTTTTATTTAAAAAAACACTGTTGAAAAAACTGAATTGTTTATTAAAAAATGCAACAGGCCTTGGAAGTCCAAGACTCAGATATATACTCCTGGTGATACCCCGGAAGGTATGAAATTGTAACAAAAGTCAAATTAAGGGAGCCAAGTCCCACCCTGTCGCATAGAGAATACCGTATTTAGTACAATAACGTAAAATACTGGTCATAGGAACATCTGTTTTATGTTGCAAACTGATTTATTTCAGAGCCCAGGAAACATGCTTTGTTAACTTTAGTCTTTATTAGGTAGTCGACGTTAGCCACTTGAAAACAATAAATAACCATCTAAATTATTTTATGTCCAATTCGCTTTTCTCACTTGAAGTTATGGATACTTGTTTAAATACGACCTCACCGGGGGTTTAGTTAAATTTTCAAGACTAAGGCAGTTGAAAGATGATTCCAGGAACATATGTAATAGACTAAGATAGGTAGACCAAATAAGGCAGATTTTTTCCCCTATACAAAAGCAAAGTAAGGAACAAAAGGGTTTTTTTCATCTGCTGGAGTGGTACAAAATGTTAGATAGGCCATATGATAAATACCATGGTCCGTTGGGTAATTTCAAATAGGGGTACGGTTTAAAGTAGAGAAGATTTTAATTGGTCGATGGTTTAAAGTGTACTGCCCACTTTTGAGACGTCTTATTTCGATAGAGAGAATATCGACACTCTTGGTTTAACGTCTGTTTGGTCATCATCTACCAACAGGGTATAGTAAATTCTCGTTTTGCGAACCTTTTTCAATTTTAAAGTTTAAGTACATTTGTTCAGTATTTTGCCGGTTATAATAAGTAGAAAATTCATGTGTTGTAATTGAACTAAGAATATTCGGTTGTGGCGTTGAAAAAAAAGGTTTTATGTTGCCCAAGTGTTCAAGTGTGGGCCACCCTACGAGCGACGTGGTTAGCGTCACTGGTTTCACCTGGCTAGCACAGTAAAGATACGGAGAGCAAAAGGGCGTTGAGTTCAAGGCTTGGGCGCCATTGATTACTTAGTGTAATCAAGGAAAATTAAAGATAAAGATAAACAAAAGACAAAAGTTACATATATACAGTAGTACTATATTACAAAAATACTATATTACAAAAATTGAACTATCACAGCATCAACGATACTGTATAGCAAAATACTAGACAGAAATATATACAAAAAAAACTATATTACAAAAATATACTATATTACAAGATACACTATATTACAATTTGCTCAACAGCAAAATAAATTTGAGGCGTATACGAGAACCAAAAATATATTACAAAAGATACGTCTCGTAACTTTTACCTCAATACTAAAATCATATATTACACAAATTAGATATACTTGAGATCCTTTACGGGAGACAAAATAACTATATTACAGAAGATAAGTCTCGTAAATTTATCTCAAAATTAAAAATCATATATTACAACAAAATTAGGAACTTGAGACAAAATACTATATTACAACAAATACGTCTCGTAACATTATCTCAAAGTTCATAAACCTTAAACACTCTCGTTACCATCAAAATGAACCACGACTTACTATGTTACCAACAGAAATGCCTTACAATACTACGATAAAATATTTACAGTAAGGAATCACGATAAAATTAACCACGAAATTAATACTACGATGAAATATGTGCGATAATGAATTTAAGATATAAGTAGCTATGAATTAATGTACGACAACTGATTAATTATAACACCGTATTTAAAATATAATCTAACAAAAAAATTATAATAGATTTAGCTTGAATCTCATATTTTAAATTTAGACACTTGGCTTTTATGACCCAAAACTACAATCATGGGAAAATAATCCCTTTTACATGTAGTAATCAAGAGTACTTATCTTTTATTTGGTTATCATGATTAAGGAAATTCCTAAATGTGATCCTGTTCTCCGATGATTATGGATTTAAAAGTTGTGTTTCACATGTGGCTGCTTTAATTCCACTTTGAGGTTACGAAATCGTAAAAACGTCCGTACAAGATTTGTCGCCAAGACAAAATGAAGAAAATCTCATCGCTCAGAATGTTTTCGTATATCCCAATTCAAAATGTAGTATAGAAAAGTTGACTTCATATGAATATTGTTTGCTTAGTGGAAAACGTAGTAGGAATCGCTAATTGAATGTAGATAATCTCAAATCTTGCTTAAAGCAAATAATATAACGTTGAAATACTTCTACGTTAAAATCATTAGACGTGAATAAGTTTTGTTATTAAGAAATTAATTCTTAATTTATAAGAATATAAGAAAACTCTATGAGAAAATTACGTATATTTATAATTATGATTATGAGAAAAACTATGAGAAAAACTCATGAGAAAAACCTAAAACAATATTTCAAATGTTAGACGGTATTTACCGGTATAATAATTAAAACCTTACCTCATGTGATCATCACGAGGTTTTTCAAATTCTAACATCCCCATTACAGGTCAAACAAAATTATAAATACGTCTAATTAGTTCAATGGTTCAACGAGAAAGAGTTTCACCCGGCGTTATTTAGTTGAAATATCATTCCTGGAGCGCTATCTAGTATTCGCGAGCGTTAACTCTGACAGATGACGTACGTTCATCATAGTGTAAGGAGTAAGTGCACTCTATTAGTACTAAGGTTTGTGGGAATAATATTTCCGATAACTTATAATTTTTCTAATAAATATTAACAGTGTAACGAAGGATGCTATCGAGCATTCCGCATGTTACACGGTCACGATTCAGCTGAAGATTTGAACTTGCCGCCGACCATTTCATTTCTTGATATAGTATAATTACTGTTTGTTAAATTACGTAATCGTTAAATGTTTGTGTATGTCATTTTCATTTGTTTTCATGTTCTTCTGTAAATACAGTGGTTTAAGTGTTTTGAGAAATCACGTGTTTTATTTGCTTGTTATGCACTTGAGTTCATTCTATATTCAGTAAAGTTTGTTCGTGAAGTAACCTGGTTGAGGGACCAAAAAGGATATAATCACCTAGAAGGAAAAGGGTAAGCACAGTTTTGATTTCGACGGATATACTATGATATCGACGGAGTCTGCAAAGTAATCGGAACACTCCGTACTCTGCCAATGGTAATGTCTGATTAATTCATGTAATTAGGGGAATAAAACCCCAGTTATTACAAAATCATAATTTTGCTGTTACAAAACTATGCATATCAATGTCCTTTTTACTCCATTAGTTTCATGACATTCTAACCGATTAAAAAAAAAAAAGAAAATGTTTTTAATGGTTTATTTTTTGCCTCGAGGGTTTTTAAAATTTTTTGTTTCACTTTTATTTTCAATTTTTTTATTACAAGATTAACTTAAACCTGTCAAGTTCAACACATTCTTTAAAACTGTTTAAATACATTTCATATAAACATTAATTTAATATATTAAATAACAGCGGATCCTCCGCCATTTCTTAGAACATCTCCCAACTGCGACAAATGGCGTAAGACTGTTAAACGTGCTATATAGCAAAGGGAGAGAAACTAGACCAAACAGACCATAAAACATGTAAAGATGTTTCGAATAAGAAAAAGAATGGAGTCCGTATGGTCGCCGACATCGCCTCTACTAGAAAATAGCCAATCATTTTATATAACCAATTTCTCACAAACGCATTTTTTAGGATTTCCCATTACTGAATTTAATAAAATACTACTTTATTGTTCATATGCTTCTATTAATTTCGTCGGAATTGCAATATAATTGGTAGTTAGCTATTTTTGGAGTAGCAAAATTCGATCACCAACACAGTCATTGTATATGAAAATTACTTCTCTACGAGCGATATTACTGGTTTTAAAAATACACCGATCAAATTCTATATATACTCTTCGTTTTGCATATATTTGAAAAATATAAAAACTAATTACCCCATAATGAAACTAGCTTAATTTTTGATTTGGTAAATGTTGTATTCAGTGAAACATGTTTGTTATAAATATTTTAATTTCCATCCAATTAAATCCGATTTATTAAGAATGAACTTGGTAATAAAAATATAATTAGGTAATATAAATTTAATATCATTCAGAAAAGAAAGTAAAATAATTATATTATTAATACTTCATAACACTCTACTATAATTTTATTGAAAGGGCGGGTCAAATACCGCGCATTTAGTTAATTAAAATAAAAATCTTCAGCATGAAACACAAAAGGAAACATAGTTCACATATTTTAATTAATAAATGAAATATTTAGTAATTAGTAATTACATCGCTGTTTCCATTATTAAAATAATTTGAATATAAAACTGTATGTTTTGTTTCTATTATCCATATTTAATTTAATAAAACAGGCAGGTATATTATAACCGCAGGGTAAAAAGTTTTTGTACCGAAATTCATTTCATAACGGGCTGTACTCAAATAACCAATATAAAGACTGTCTGCGTGCCTGTATGTTTGTGTACACTATTTCTTATAAACACAATAACTTGTTAAACTTTCTATTTTTATTCCTTTGGAGAGCATGAAAAATAGCATGGTAGAAGTCTCTCTATTGAAATTACATCATATTCTCAGATTCTCAAGTCAATCTAGGTGCATTATAAGTTGTGTGTACTTTTGGATAGGACTTTAATGTCCACTACTGTTATGTAATAACTTTAAGAATATTAACATGCTATGGAACACTAGGGTTAATCTTATTCAGAGACTTGCTTAATATCGTCTCGTTTAAAGTAACAACAGGGACTTAATTGAAACGGCGTTTATCTTGGTTGGGTAATTGTAGTGTTTAATGATGTTAATGTTGACACAAGGGCTTGTTTTAATTGTTCTTCCTTAAGTAGAGGACGAATCGTGTGCTAATGATACAGAAATTATCATTTGCTGCCTGAGTATAAAATATGTATATGTACATATATTAGAGGAGCGAGCGACATCCTGTAAATGAGAAATTGCCGCTTTCTTTGTTAATATTTGTGTAGATGTATTTTGTCAGATGATAAAAATTTGGTTATTGCAAATATACCGACTTTGGTCTTTTTTATTTACAAAAATCTTTTATAATAAGCATTATCCTACGTAAAATTATCATGGCTGATACCAAGATTTTACATATATTTTTATATACACAAAAATCTGGTGGTCATGAAGTTGTAACAAGACTAAACTTGACCAAAGATTAGAGAATTAACAAGATTGGAGAGCCGGCGAAAAACCTTTTATCTTTTAGCAATGACGCTATTGACCTCGACATTTAAATTGGAGTTACCGCGCAGTTGCCACAATGTGACGAGCAAGCGGAGAAGGTAACATTAGAGAGAGAGGCCAATAGTGAAAAATCGACATCACTGTCCTAATAGAACGACAGAACGCAGCTAACAGTCAGAACCCAAGGTGACTAAAGAAACAGGTTGCTTCGTAACATATGTCACATGAAGTATTCCTATGTTCATGTTGGGCATCAATTTAATTAGGATATAATTGTTCATTGACAGAATAATTTTGAAACTTTTTTTCCTATAAAATGAAAAAAACAACAGACACACGCAGCTGGCATCAAGGCCTAGATGTGACGTAGCACTTGTCGATTCTAATGAGCCGACCTGTCTTTTAGTAAGCTTGGTCAAATTCATTTTAATACGTACCCGACCAATCCCGAAACCGTTTCCGCTGGATGTCGTGTCCCTTTAATTTGGAGTTCACAACTATCTTCGTCTATTTCGTCTTCTCCATTTGACTGTACTATCTTGTTAATTATCTGGACTTTGACTTGGCTCTATCATGCGAGTACATTAGTAGCGCGGCCACGCAGAAAGAAACGGCTATTAGTGTTACAATTTTGTAATTTGGCATACTGATTCCAGTCATTATGAAGACAAGCAGCGCCAAATCAAAATGGCCTCCGATTTCAAAATGGCGGCTCATTACCACAATTTATTTAATACACTTTAGCTAAATTGTTGATGGTACGAAAAAATGCTCTTGAGAAAAAATGTTCTATTTTCAAATCCGGATAAAAGATTTAAAAAATGCTTTCCTAAATATCAAAGTACAGTTACTACAGAGTAAAGTAACAGAATTTCAAGTGGCTCCAGTTTGTTTTGTTCCCACGGACGCCAATGGCGGTGATGTCATTGTTTTCGATGGTTTGGGTAATTTCATTTGACGAGATGACTCTGAAAAATTGACAGTTCAATTATTGCATCAGTATGCAATAAAATATATGAATCGACTTTGGGTGAAAATAAAGTTTTTGTAGGCAAAATGTTCATACGACTGAAAAATATTTTATTGGAAAAACATCTGAGCACGCATAGTTAACATCAATAGCGAATCATAAGAAAATTATAATTATCAATTGAAACATTTGTAAAACTCAAAAATCGACCGTTTCTTTCATTTACTTCCACATCCACGTAGCGGATTGGAAGTATAGTAATCGCAAAAAATTTTCAAAAATTTTTCTTCTTGAAACAGGTTTAGAATGTCATGAAACGTCGAGATTTTAAATTTGAGCGAAACAAAATTTTCTGTCTGTCTGTAACTTTTTTTTTCTCCGCACGTTTTCTCCGGAACGGTTTAAGATCTTGACTTGAAATTTTGTACACATATATATCATAATGAGATCTAGAACTGGATTTTTTTTTAAGATATCGGGTAAAGGGTTGGGGGGTAAATAGGGATAAATAGGGGGAAATATGTAAAACAAGCTGGTAAGACTACAGAAACTAGAAATTTCATGTATGTACTACAAGCCAAGGCCTCAAAATAGTATTTTTCATCCCCACCACCACCACCACCATCCCACTCCATTATTAAAGGGGTTGATAAAATAAAATTGAGATATGCACTTGAAATTTGGTACACGTACATATTATCACGACATCTGGAACTAAATTATATTTTGAGATGATTCCGTTGAAGGGTTGGGGGTTAAGTAGAGTAAATAGGGGAAAATAAGTAAAGCAAACTGATAAGAGTACAGAAACTTGAAATTCGGTGTATGTACTACAAACCAAGGTCTCAGATTATTTAGAATATTTTCCAACTCCCCACCACCCCTACTATATTATTAAAGGGGTTGATAAAACAAAACTGAGATATTCACTTGAAATTTGGTACACATATGTATTACAACGACATCTGAAAATAGATTATATTTTGAGATGATTCCGTTGAAGGGGTGGGGGTTAAATAGGGGTAAATAATGCAAAATAAGTAAAGCAAGCTGGTAAAAGTACAGAAACTTAAAATTCGGTGTATGTACTAGAAGCCAAGGTTTCAGATTATTTATAACATTTTTAAACTCCCCACCACCCCTACTCCATTATTAAAGTGGTTGATAGAATAAAATTGAGATATTCACTTGAAAGGTACACGTATGTATTATAACGACATCTGGAACTAGATTATATTTTGAGATGATTCCGTTGAAGGGCTGGGGGTTAAATAGGGGTAAATAGGGCAAAAGAAGTAAAGCAAGCTGGTAAGAGTACAGAAACGTGAAATTCGTTGTATGTACTAGAACTCAAGGTCTCAGATTATTTATAATATTTTTCAACCCCCCGATCACCCCTACTCTATTATTGATATGGACGGGGTTGATAAAATAAAATTGAGATATTCACTTGAAATTTGGTACACGTATGTATCATAACGACATCTGAATCCAGATTATATTTTGATATGATTTCGTTGAATGGTTGGGGGTTAAATAGGGATAAATAGGGGAAAATAAGTCAAGCAAGCTGGTAAATGTACAAAAATTTGAAATTCGGTGTATGTACTGGAAAGCAAGGCCTCGTATTTTTTTATCACATTTTCTAACCCCCCAATTCCCCTACTCCATTATTAAAGGGGTTGATAAAATAAAATTGAGATATTCATTTGAACTTTGGCACACGTATGTATTAGCACGACATATGGAACTAGATTGTATTTTGAGATGCTTCCGTTGAAGAGGTGGGGATTAAATGGGGGTAGATATGGGAAAATAAGTAAAGCAATCTGGTGAGAGTACAGAAATTTAGGATTTGGTGCATATACTAGAAGCGAAGGCCTCAGTTTTTATCATAATATTTTTCATCCCCCCACCACCCCCACTACCTTATTAAAAGAGTTGATAAAATTAAATTTATATTTTCATTTGAAATTTGGTACACGCATATATTATAACGATATCTGAAACTAGATGATTCCGTTGAAGAGTTGGGTGTTAAATAGGAGTAAATAGGGAAAAATAAGTAAGAGAACAGAAATTTGGGATTTGGTGTATATACTAGAAACCGAGGCCGCAGATTTCTTTTTAATATTTTTCAAACACCACCTCCGCTCCGTTATTAATGGGGTTGATAACATAAAATTGAGATATTCACTTGAAAGTTAGTACATATATGTATTGTAATGAGATCTGATTGAGATGATTCCATTGAAAGGTGGGAGGTGGTAGGTTGTGAATAGGAGAAGATAAGTAGAATAAACTACAAACTATATTTTTAACGTATATGGTAGAAACCAACGCCTCAAATTTTTCTATGACACCTGCTCCCAATTTTGTTAAAATTCTTTGACCAATAATTTCCACATACTAGAGTGCAAATCTAGTCAAGATGTTTTCTTTAAAGTGACTTGGATGAAAAAATCTGGATGTGGAAGTAGTGATTCCTTAGGCAGCGGTTTTTAAGATTACTGTGTACCCTGAAATACTGTTCCATCCAGATGATATTTTTGAAAATGGTATCCGTCTCCCCTATGTACAAGGAAATAGTTTCAAAACTCAAGTATAATCATTTGTTTTAAAGAAGGTGTACTTCTATGGTTTTCGGAATATTTTTATACTTCTTACATATTTTTAATTTTCAGTCTATATAAATCCTATTTAGTTATATGGTTACTTAAATAATTTTCATCGTGATCGGGTTTTAAAAAATAATGTATTAAATAACAATTCACTTAATCTTAGACAATTTCTCACGTATGTAATTTTGTAAACAGCGTATAAGAAAAATATTGAGATGGTTGAGTAAATCCAGAAATGCAATTGATATTATTTAAGGAAAGTTTCTATGGTCAAAACAATCTCATTTAAAAATTCTTTGTCAAGCGCACCGCTTGTCGCATCAAGAAAATGGGAGGTGCAAAACATCGTGAAATTTCTGATTCCATGTTTGCAACAGTTATTTTGCGAATCGAAAATAATGGTTCACATAAGAGTCACGTATTTTTTCCCATAGAATCCGAATCAGTTTGGAACAATTGTATATCTATTGAAAATATTGAAAAAAGAATTTCTTAATTTTTTTATTGGATGTATTTCTCCACTGTCCCGATTTTTTTGTTATACACTATACATATTTATCCACTTGACTGTTACATTGTGTTTTTATTAATTTCACCCAATATATAGTATAAACTCAATTCCACTTCTTACAAATACATTATGTGAACACTACTGCACTGACGGATAATAAATATGAAATAATTTTACTACCAACGAAAACAGTATGTTGAGAGTTCTCATCTTGAGCAATGATAAATGCAGAGAAGCGAGTATAATATACAGAAATTTATTTACATTCTAAAACAAGACAGTCAGATTCATGTAAGTTTGCTAGACTAGAACCAAAATTGCGAAAGACTGTTGTTTCAATACTTGTTTACGAGACAGAAATAAAGCAGAGCGATGAATATATAATAAAAAGGGATCTAGTCATATCATTTGTCGTGATGCCATTGAAAAATCCCATTTTAACAGCATCCTTATACAATGTTGGCGGTTGGAAATATATTTGAAATGAAATTTAAACAATAATTTATCATCGTTACATAAGGCTGTTTAAAAGTGAGTTATTATTTGTTTGCTTATAATTGTAACAAATTCTATATAGGATGTGGTAAACAGCAATAGATAATAAGTCAGTTTTAAACATGCATAGAGTATATAGGCTCCAATACTAATTAGCTAATAGATAGGTGAATATCTGTTGTTTTTATCGGTCAATGTCAAATATAACGTCTAATTATTTGTAAAAAATAAATTTAATGTTTGTGGAGATTGTCTTGATTTTTGCATGTAACATCTTTATGAGTTGCTTTATGTCTTTTTGATGAGCTCCATAGTAAGCGCGAAAAACGTTTCAAAAGCTAAGCATTTCCAAGAGACAGAATGGTAGATTAAAACGTAATCCATTAGAATGAAACATTTTTAAGACAAGGTAGGTAGATAAATTCAGTTTAGGCCTTTGTTTTCATTTTTAACTGAACTTCATGATCGTAAGGGGTTATGTAGATACCAGTTTACTCTGCATGGCCGTAGGGAACCGTATGGATACTAGTATTACAATGAAAATTGTCAAATAAGAAATAAACAAATTCGTTTTAGGATTTTAATTGCTAGCATAATCGGAATGCAGGTTATCGAAAGAATGCAAAGATTAGATTAATATTTTTACGGATATTGGACATATTTTTTATAGGATTTTGCAAACAGCGGAAAAAAAGTATCTATGAGAACTAAAAGAAAAACTATGTAAAAATATTAATGAAATCTTTGCATTCTTTCGATAACCCGACTTCTGGTTATGC
This sequence comes from Stenurella melanura, assembly GCA_963583905.1. NCBI lineage: Eukaryota > Metazoa > Arthropoda > Insecta > Coleoptera > Cerambycidae > Stenurella > Stenurella melanura. The sequence goes on from OY757311.1 coordinate 13,537,466, forward strand.
TAGCAAGTTAAATATCCTAAAATAGATTTGTCCAATTTCTTACTTGATATTCTCATTGTAACACTAATAATAATCTGCATAGCCGTAGGGAACTATGTTGGATGCTAGTGTTATAATGAGAATGTCAAATAAGAAATTGGACAAATTTGTTTTAGGATTTTAACTTGCTAGCATAACTAGAAGTCAGATTATCGAAAGAATGCAAATACTTAATTAATATTTTTACATATAGTTTTTTTTTCGCGGTTTGCAAAATCCTATAAAGAATATGTTTCATTACTATAAGCAAACAAATAATAAATAATTCACTTTTAAACATTTTTACAGATAGTTCTCATAGAGAATTTTTTCTGCTGTTTGCCAAATCCTATAAAGAATATGATTCATTATAAGACTGTTGTGACAGATTCCTGCTTGATATCAAAGACAGAAATTCCCATTGAACTTTTCAATTATCTTCAGATTATCTTCAGATTCAGCAAACACTATTATTTTCAGAATCCGTGACTGGACTTCCGTGCTACACAATTTGTTGAATCCGGAATTTTGAAAACAATGAAATCACTAGCATTTTCTTTGACATGCTCTAATTTCATTTCACTTTTACTTCACCTCTACTAAAAGAGGTTAGTGTTTTGGGTTTGAACCCGTCAAAAAAGCGCTTAGTTTGAGAAACTTAGATATATCTATGTTCCCCTCAACAACAATTGTCGATTTCAACACGGAGTGCTGATACCATAGGTGTAAATTTCAATACCGGAGACTTTTCCAAGATATAAGCCAAAAGCAGTTTTTCTGAAACGACGGCATTGTTTTAGAGGCCAGAATGATACGTCAAAATTTTCAGGTGCAGGACATAAGCTTTCCATGCATTCTAGAAAATTTTGTTTATTGAGTTTAGAAATTAATTACGATATGCTGGTTCTTTTCTGATACCCCATTCGAATTACAGAGACATAGATAACATAATAATGGTGAATATACGTATACTTATATTGAAGGTAATGACTTTGCATTGGTACACTAATTACCGCTACCAAAGTGCTAAGTTTCCGAATTTTTCGCAGTTAAATATTCTTTTAACGTGATAATTCGGAATTTTGGTCTTAGATTCGAATATGCCTTGTCGAACAGAGCACCATAAGTTATATTTAGAGCTGAAGGCGGATCCCATTCTAGGAATGCCCACGGACACCACAGTCCCAAAGTATAGCTTTAATAAAAATTTCAAAATTAAAATACCAGACAGGGAACACCGGACAAACGTTCCTCCAATACTAGCACAAACAGTCTGGTATATAGACGGTTCTAAGACAGAACAGGGAGTCGGAGCTGGGATTTAAGGTCAAAAACGAAAATTCCAATAAGTCTAGGAAAATACGCCATAGTATTCCAGGTTGAAATGGCCGCAATACAGTGGTGTGCAAAGGAAATTATAAGGCAAGGAACTGTAAATCAGTCGACTGCCATTTTTTTCGACGGTCAGTCTGCTCTAAAAGCAATCGGTTCCATACAAGTCAAATCGAGACTTGTATGGGACTGCATAAATGCCCTTACAGACCTAGGAAGTGAAAACAAAGTGACCGTGGCGTTGGTACCAGGACACAAGGGCAATGAAAAGGCTGATGAACTGGTAAGAGAAGGCGCAGGTAACGCCCTTTTGTGGTGTGGCCAAGCCATGCATACGAGCATCCATTAACAAATGTGTGCAAACTAAATCTCTGGAATGGTGGAAAAATTTCCCACGACAGAGACAGTCTAAAGAGTTCATTAAAGAACGATTGGCCAAATTTACGGAGGTCCTATTAGGCCAAAATAGAAGGGCCGCTAGAATAATAGTAGGTCTTCTAACCGGTCACTGTCGACTTAATAGACATCCCAGTCTAATGGGTTTGGCAGAGGACGCAACATGCAGATTCTGCCAAGAGGCTGAGAAAACCTCAGTCCATGTATTGTGCCATTGTGAAGGCCTTGCTAGATTGAGATTCCAACTACTGGGTAAGGAAAAATCAAGAGCTAATAGATAGCTACACTAAGGACCCCTTAGGCTGTGATGTCTGATACAAAGGACAAAGCTGGATAACGAGCTCTAAGGAAAACAAACAGGAGCACCACAATAGATCCATGGGGGTCGCGGTAGTGAAGTCCAATTGACCAGCTCCTCTTTCCTAATTTAATCTAATCTACTTTGTCGAAATGCGTGTCATAATCGCACTCACTTCTGTTATGAAAGACTTTACGAAAACTGTGTTTTAATTGATTTTTTTTTTTACGAAAAATTTTGTTGACATGGAGCAAACTGGATCACGAATTCATATTAAAAGCGCCATCAGAATAAATCAGAATACAACCAAATTTTTATTTGGTGTAACTGTGTCATCTTTTGAACTACACCACCTCGGTTTCAAGTGCATTAAAAAGATTTATGGTCTATCCAGTTTAAGACTGAAGTATTCCTAAGAACGGTTTACACAGCAACACGCAATGTAGTTAAAATTTCAATCAGCCACTGTTCAAGAATGACACTAATAAAATTTATAATCACACTTATAAACCGCGCGATTTTGATACAAACATTTAAAGCAAAATAACACGGAACCGAGGCCAGTCTAGAGATTGTAGTGAGAAATTGCCTCGTGTTTTGACCAATGAGAAGGTGAGAAATTATTTCCTATTTAAAAGCAGTGATTCAGACTTAATCTGAATGGACTTTAAGAACTCACACAGATTTGGTCTACTTGGATCCAAACATTTGTGATTTGTTTCATGTTAAAAACGCAATTGAGTCTCGCGTAGGTTTTTGTCAAATATTTCGCCTATATTATTAATAATGGATATTGATCTATATTTGGAAGATTCAGTTTTGTTAGTTATGCGGATACAAAGCGCACCGAATTCTGGATTTTTAAAACACGATCTCGAGGAGGAGTAAATGTTTCATTTCAAATATTTCAAAATAATAAAAACCAATTTCTATCTGTTCCCTTTGGCGTAGAAGTTTGTTTAATATTTCTTTTACATTTTGTACCCAAAAAGGCAAAAAGACTCACTTTATCATTACAAGCACATTTTCATTCAAGAAATACCACTTTCCGTAATGCACATTGTACCTATGCAAAATATAAATGAACGAGTAAGAAAATGCCTCCAGAGTTTCTTTATTCATAAGAACATCTGTTGCATTTTAAGTTTAGTTTTAGAAAACTGAAAACGTTAAGCAACTGATACAATTAGGATGCTCCCGGCTGCCGTTAAGAATGCATTTGCAAAAGTTTCAAAACTTCTCTTTGTATGTCCAACTCCATTATATTTTTGTAAGTTTGTGTAAATAAATTTTGTACCGAAAGTTTTATAGACACAGACTTTTGCTTTCTCATTTCTCAACTGCAATATGGCTATCGGACCATTAGTCCAGTCAAGGAAGCCCTAAAATTATCATAATCAGCAGACCGCATATAATACGGGTATTATTATGTATTTTTAATAAAATTGTGGACAAATAACGACTAATTGCCGCGCAGCAGCTTTAGAAGCGGGAATAATAACAACCTCGCACATTGCAGGGTGGTACACAACATATACATACAAAAGTTACAATTAAAAACAGTGTACCGCCTTATTACTCCTAGACATTGAAAATGCTTAAGACGCAGTATGGCATAACATAAACTTCCTGAAATTTTTAAAATGTCCCATATATTGTTACACAAAATATAGGTTACATAGGAGCCCGCTACGTTAGAATTTGCGAAAATATGATCACATAAACGAATGTGAGCAGCCGTCCCCAAAGGGCAATATTATCCCCACTGTTTTATAAACTTTTTATCTCAGATATTCCATTCCATCCCATCGCAAACCTGCTCCTATATGCAGATGATACAGTACTGTATGGGTAGTCTTTTTATGCACAAACGGCCACGGAATCATCTGAATAAAATCATAAAATAGGAATGGAAATGGAAACAAAGATAAGACTGAGATTATAACATTTAACCGCAAGTTTGCCAACATCAAAACTGTAACTAGAAGAGTCTAGAATTATGGGATCTGTTGTATATTTTAGAGACCAAGTTTCAAGTTTTTTTATGACATGCCATTCCCCCACCACCCCCACTTCGAACGAAATGAAATTGTGTTTTAATGTTTAAAAGTGAATTATTCTTTGTTTACTTATAATTGTATTGAAACATATTCTTTCTAGGATCTTGCAAACAGCAAAAAAAATAACTATTTATGAGAAGATAAACTGTGTGTAAAAATGTTAATGAAATATTTGCATTCTTTCGATAACCTGAATTCTGGTTATGCTAGCAAATTAAAATCCTAAAATGAATTTGCCTAATTTATTTTTTTTAAATTTTCATTTTAACATTAGCACCCACACAGTCCCCTACGGCCATGCAGATTAAACTAGTATCTACATAACCTCCTACGGTCATGAAGATTAAGTTAAAAATGAGAACAAAGGCCTAAAATGAACTTATTTACCTACCTTGTCCTAAAATTTTTTTCATTCGAATGGATTATATTTTCATGAAGTCTATCATTCTGTTTCTTGGAATGAGAATTTTCAAATTCATTTTAGGATTTTAATTTGCTAGCATAACCAGAATTCAGGTTATCGAAAGAATGCAAAGATTTCATTAATGTTTTTACACATAGTTTTTCTTTTAGTTCTCATAGATAGTTATTTTATCTGTTGTTTGCAAAATTCTATAAATAATACGTTTCAGTGTGTTTTAATGTGTGTATGAAAGAAAAGGTCTCAACAAATTTTCGGATATCAGTCACTCTCATCACCATCTCGGGGCCGACGATTTCAAATTTTGTATTATTAAAATTCATGGAGCAACTATTTTCACTTACTAAATTGCAAATATAGTATCAAAATGTTTTTATTTAAAGAGATTAAAATGAAAAATTTGAATAATAATAATAATAATAATAATAATAATAATTGCTGGCGCTCTTTCCGAGTGATGTCGGAGGCCACGGAAGACTGTCCAGTGTCGGGAACCCGCAAAAAAAAAAATTATTTCTTCCATTTAAAAGTACAAGTACAATAACAGAAGAAAGTGGAAATAATATATGGAAGTAGTGATTCCTTGGACAGCGGATTTTTTAATTATTATTTTTAAATCTGCGTTACGTAAGTTGCACTATATTTTTAAACGAATGGATATATACATTTTTGTTGTGAGGAGGAGTGAGAGTGGAGCTCGTTGATGGTGGTATTAAACTCAATAAAATTTAAGTCATCGGTAAGTTAAAAAACTCTGCATTAAATGCAGTGGACTAATAGAAGAACAAAGCACAAACCGAATTAAAAATTGAAAATTACTGTAAAGTGTTTGTTAAAAAATAAAACAAAAACGTGTCTTAGTGCCTGGTCAAGCCCTCGCGTCGTAGAATTTATGGATCCTTTTTTCAAGCGGATGGTATAAGCAACATGTGTTTATAAGGCAATAAAAACAGCCTACTGTGGATGAAACAGATAGTTTTTTAACTTGTAGTTTATTAGTAGTAATGTAGTTTATTTCTTTATTCAAATTAAAACCAAAATTGAAAAGGTATTACACATAGGTAATGAAATAGAAAAATTACCCGGAATTAGAAAACGGAAATTAAAACTAAAACGGATTATTTAAAAAACAGATCAATATACAGGGTGTACAAAATATTTTCTTGGGCCTCTTTCTCATAACCGCTGAAACAAGCTCTTTTTACCTGAGACAGGACCCGTCCCTGCACTTCCACCGTAAATGGATATTTACCTGTGGAACGGTTGATGTAAATAAAAGATCATTGCAGCAAGCAAAAATGATTTCTGGGAAACATGAAGCCCATATATGGACGCAAGCGGGCTGGAGGCGGTTGATTCAGAAACAGAAAACTCAGAAGGATAATAAATAAGGAGATGGTAATAGATGGAAACTTTAAAAATGCATGGAAACATAAAAGATGCATTTCACAAACACCTACACTTCCCATCCTATATTCCTACCCCATGCGTCATGTGGCTCTCGCTGCTGGCAACAAGCATGTCACATGTCCAATCAAACGTATGCAGCCGGTTCGGTGGTCAGGGCCGTCGAGAGAAAATCGGGGCCCTGGGGTAGTAACATTCGACTCCCGCTAGTGTTCAATATAAATTTCGAATAGCGGGTGGTGGTATTCATAATAATAAACTATTTGTGTCTATACAAATATCGAAGAGCGGGGGGCTATTCCTTGGGATTGAATATTTCTCTCGATCGAAATTTTGGGGTTGATATTCCTTACAATTGAATATTTGTTTTGTATCAATCGAAATTTTGAAGAGCGGAGGGTGCTATTCCTTATAATTAAATATTTATCACGGTAGAAATTTTAAAGAGCGGGGGAAGATGAATATTCCTTTGCCTAACAATTTCATATTTACCTCATTATAAACAAGTCATACGAAACTCGTTGTTATTTATATCACACTAATTCACTGTTACTGTTCAAGATAGAGTCGGGTCAAGTTTAAAAAGACCGTTGTATGAATTAATATTGCACATACGTTTTCACTATCTCTTGCACACAAACTTAAAGCCATAGCCTAAAGACATTGTCAATGTATGTCTACCAAGATTCTTTTCCACTTCTTTTGAGGCGGAAATATGAAATGCACACTGAGGAGTGAGAAACATCTTTACGTCTTTATATGAAATATTTAAGTTATTTTTAGTAGTAAATAGTGGATATTCATCCGTTAAACGAACAATATCAAACCACAATTTTCTATTATGTACATAGTACACGTCTTAGAGTAGAACAAAGTAGCTAGCATAGCTCAATCGGTAAGATGTTCGATGCAATAAATATAAATGTGGTTGGTGCGGGATCGATCCCCAGCACTTCTGCTTTTTTTTACATTTCATTAAGCTCTATTAAAAGTTAATAATTTTCGTTCTATAATTTTTATTTTATTAAACTGCGCCTCGAGTTTTGTTAAAACTTTATTTTCCCCAAAAATCTGTCTTTTTTTATTTTGTCAACTAGAATTTTTATTTATTACCGCTAAAAGAAAAATAATTTATTTTCGTTATTCTCATAGAGATTTCAGATTTTTTTTTTTGTTATATGAAATATTTTATTTTTACTGACATCGTTTCCCCTACTAATACTACGATCCTATCCTTTCCTGGCAAGAAATGCCCAAACCCCAAACCTTCCCGTGTCTCTTGCTGGACTGTAGCAATATTAGTCTTTGATTTCTTTTTCTGATCACTCATTGTTATTGACTGAATTGGGCAATTCATTTTTTTTTATCAGTTTCATTTGTGCCCGAACCTATATACCTACAGTGTCCGTCGTAAAGGCTACATATCGGAAAAATTTGTATTATTGAGATTTCTAAAAAATACTATATTGGGGGTTCGTTTCTTTTTTTACATGCAAATACCTTTATTCAACTAAAATACATACAGTTTTTGTCGAAACTAATCAAATATTTGTGAAATAGACACAAGAGTTTATGATTTTTCATATAGTAATTAATGGTAGGGGCATTTTTTTATTTTCCTCATATCTGCTTCAAAATCGATCGATATTAGTCGCGTCATTTTGGCATTTTACCTCAAAAAAAAGGTACAGGGTCAATTGACTTCATTTTTGTGCCAGAGTTCAGAAAGGCACTTAGAAAAAACATTACCTTTTATTTTTTAGCGGAAATGTTTGGTTTAAATTTTGGACCAATAATTGGCCAATATAATAATGGCCAATTTGATTTTGTTATCATACACAATATGCCATAGAATTAGACGAAAATGGTTACTCTGGGGTTTTTGAAGTCGTTGATCACCAATCTGAAGTCCGATTTGGGGAATTCAAAATGACCGGAAATCGGGCCATTTTCCATAAGAAATGACAATGGACATCTTGGCCTTGAAAATCTGTGCTAGGAGGTTTTCGAGGTTGCTGATTACGAATCTGAGGTCTGATTTGGTAAATTCAAAATGGCGGACCGGAAGTAGAGTTCATTTATCAAGAAAAACTCGTATCTTTTTCGCTTTTGGACTGAAAATGAGTACTCGGGGGTTTCTGAGGTCCCTGATAACGAATCAAAGGCCTAATTTACGAAATACAAAGTGTCGGACCGGAATAATACTCTATTTCTCCTGAAAACTCGTATTATTTTCTTTTTTGGGCTGAACGTGGGGGGGGGGGGGGACTCGGAGATTCTCGTTATCGCTGATAACGAATCTGATGTCCAGTTAGGGAGAATTCAAAATGGCGGACCGGAAGTAGTATATTTTTCAGGAAATCCTTTTTTATTTTTCATACTTTCAGCCCGAAAAAGTAAAAAATACGAGGTTTTCCGAAGAGATTGACTGTTCCTCCCGTGTCCGCCATTTTGAATTTCGTAAATTGGACCTCTGATCCGTAATCAGCGACCTTAAAAACCGCCGAGTACTCATTTTCAGCCCACGAACGAAAAAATATGAATTTTTCCTGATAAATTGACTCTACTTCCGGTCCGCCATTTTGAATTTACCAAATCAGGCCTCGCATTCGTAATCAGGGACCCCGAAAACTCACGAGTACGGATTTTCAAGGCCAAGATATCCATTCTCTTTTTTCTTATGGAAGATGGCCCGATTTCCGGTCCGCCATTTTGAATTTCCCAAATTGGACTTCAGATTGGTGATCAGCGACCCCAGAAGCCCCCGAGTAACCATTTTCGTTTAATTATATGGCATATTGTGTATGATAACAAATTTTTCAATTAATTTAATTAAATTGGCCAATTATCGGAAAAGAAATGAAACCAAACATTTCCGCCAAAAAATAAAAGGTACTGTTTTTTTAAATGCCTTTCTGAACTCTTTGCGACCCTGTACCTTTTTTTTGGGGTTTTCAGATTTTTCATGCTAAAATGACGCGACTATATGGAGTCCTTGTTGTATTCTATATGCACTTTTTCTTCATAAAATTTTTCGATATCTTAACAATTTGACCCATTTTTCGGTACCACCGTCAACTATTTTTTACAGTCCTGCCAAACCGGTGATCACATGACATATGTCAAAATGTAATTTTTTGTTGTTGGACATGCATAAACAAACCCCCCAATAGAGTTTTCTAGAAATGTAAAAAATACAATTTTTTCCCATATGTAGCCAACTTTATGGACACTGTATAATCAGAATTCCACTAAAATTATGAAGTTACTAAATTAATAATCTTAACATTTTATGATATCTTTTATATATTTTTAAAATGATTTAGCGATATCATTGCTGAGAACTGTTTGAGAACTACTGGTACTTCTTATGCTTTAAATAAAATCTTAGTTCAGACGTTTTAGCGGCCATGACACACGTCAGTTTAAATTGTACCCGACTCTAGTTAAATGTAGTGCGAGCCAAAGTATTAGAAAATTAAAGATACTCCTTTCTTATACATTTTGGAGCTAATAGTTTCATAGTTAGTAAAATTTATCCTATTGCATTTTATTTCTTATTGCAACAATAAAAAAAGCTGTACAAATGTTTCTGTTTGTCTTCAAATACAGTACTATTTACGTAGATGAGATTTAAAGAAAACTGAAAAGTATTAATTGAATTTTTTAATCATTGTAGGTGCGATTACACATAAAGTCAGTGGGGTAATTTAACTTCAAGCAGTTGGCAGCATTGAAGGACAATGTCATCTCACTACAACAATTAGTCTCATATTTCTGAGTGTTGTTGCTTTCATGTAGCAATTTTTTAAATTTTGTAGTGCAAAATTTTCATAGCAACGTGATGTAATCTTGATTTTTATGAAATATCTACAGGTTTACTGTATATATTATCAAAGTCACAGTTAATTTAGCATAAATTAGAAGCATGATATATCCCTAAAATGTTATTGCAAGCATGTATTCTGCGTTAGGTCATAAGCTTGAGTGGGTGGCCCAGTTACCCCACAATTTTTCAAAAATGGGGCAAGTGGGCCAGTTAATTGGGGCATCTGGGCACGACTGGGACCCCCAAGCACATTAAATATGTTGTTTTTGTTTTTATTTATTAGGTAGATGCAGATCACTGCGCACAGTCACACAAAAAATAGCGATTTAAACCCGGGACCCGACATATTAATCCCTACGTATTTTGGTGTGTTGAACACGAATCTGATGTCCGTTTACCTCCATCACCCACCATTTTTTTGTAAATCGCGAAAATAGCCTAAGCAACCCCATTTCTTTAGATTATTTTCGCGATTTACAAAAAGTTAATGGGTAACGGAGCTAAACGGACATTGGATTCGTGTTCAGCACGTCGAAATACATAGGATTACTATGTCAGGTCCCTGGTGCAGATCACTTTTTTTGTGGGCCTGTGTTATTTATGCTTACTTGAAATTGGATGTTTTTTACATTTAATTTTGCCCTTTTTACTTTAACAGAAGTTGTGTTATTCCTAAATTTGAATGAATTTCACACCTAATTGTTATGTAGTAGTTCTCTTACATCGTCGACAACTCGACTATGGTGTGATTTAAACGACTTGTGGTAATTTTTGTACGAAGCTTACATGTTTACCAACCCCTTACTTACCCCAGTTCAAATAACAATCGTTTCTATGAAACCAAGACCCGTATGGTCCAGTTGCTCCAATTTCTAGGGGTAACTGGGCCCATCAGACTTTTTATTATCTAATTATAATTATAAAGAAAATTAAATTTGACTCGGGATTTGAGCATTATATATTTAAAGACTGTATATTGTATTATATATAAAAACAATATTTTAGATATTAATATAACTTATTAGTGGTTCTCAGACAAGTTCAAAGTATAATCTACTCGCTCAGGTTGTAAAATCATGACCCAAATACCCCAAGTGACCTTAATCCTTAAATTTTGAAAGCGTTTTACAAGGTTCCTATTAGAGATAAGTAAAGATGTTTAAATACTTTTGGATACCAAATTTTATTCTCTACCACTTTTGCTTGAAACTTTTTTAGATAAATTTCTTCATTTTTACGACACAAGTGAAAACTATTTTTAAGGCAATTTCAATTTTCTTCCACCCTTTTCGGGGTTTTAACACTTCCCATGACTAGACTAATAGTTGTTAATTGCTATAATATTTTGCGCCATTATTTTGATATTAAAATTACTCAAAAGATACTTTCGTTGTTTTGTAAATAATTACAAGAAAGTTAATGAAAACTTATCGTATTTATTAAATTTGTTACCACACAAATAATGATCTTTACTTTCTTGCCTTTTATTGGATATTTAGTGTCTCTAGAGTCTAATATCAATACTTTTTATACTTATTCAGTAACAATAGATAAATTATGTAATTCATATCCAGATACAAACAATGATAAAGCGATATATCTCTTACATTGTCGGAAGTGTCACAATACAAAAGCTCAGGAACAAATATGGGTCGCAATTCCAACTTCCAGACAAAGAATAGTTTTTAAGAGTATATTGTACGTGACATACTATACATGTCTTGTGTCATTTTTTATTATAAAACAAAAGGCAATATAAATTCATTCGACATAAGTTTGCATTACGGACGAAAATGATATATTCCGTATTTAAGCAAACAATGTGCAGATATAAATTGTTGATAAAATCAGTTACACATTTTCTTTTCGTAAAGTATATGTTAGCCAACCATTGATATAATAAACTACTACACCAAATTGTTAACTTTACTTTGGTATAGGCAAACTAGCATTTATGACTAAAAAGCTTACCGAATGATTGGATTTTCACGAAACTTTCTGGATTCTGTTGGTATTGATGTCTAGATCAAACTCCACAAACAAAATTTGCCGCTATTGCCCCACAACTTTTTTAAACAATAGTTTGATAACTACCAAAATTGAGATAAATATAAAAAACCAAATGTATCTTTAGACAATTTGACGAAAAATAACAACTTTTCACTCTTGTAAAATTTTATAAAAAATTCGTGTTTTCTGAGATATGACAGTTCGAATTTTAATGAACCCTTTCAACGTTTAAATTACAACTGGGGGGGGGGGCTATTATGTTTATTGATTATATCCATGAAAATTAATGTATCCCTTTCAAATGAGACCAATTTACACTCTGTGACTACCAAGGAATGCTCATTCATCAACATTGGGCCTAATTTTACGACTATATTCACACTACCCCTGCACAGTGGACCACGTAGATCTAAATGGATTAATCGCGTTTTATACGTGGACCGCTCTCAGAGATGTGTGTGTACACTTAAAAGGTTATAGTTCAAAACTTACCCAATTTTTCTGTCAAGTCTGCTGCTTCGCTAAGATTATCTACCCTTGATGACTCGACTACCCACTAATAAGCAAGCAATTTCTACAACACTTAAACTATATTTTACAATAGAACACGTTATTAATCGGTTTAGAAAATACAGCTACAATAATTAATGCTTAAATTAAAACAAAAGAAAATGCAACTTAAAAGTTAAATAAATAAGAAAGATGGACCGTAGTCTCGAACTTAAGCAAAAGAATTATTTCGTTAAAGGAGAATATCATTTACGCTCAAATTCAAACTTATTGCCAGAAGGGCAAAAAAAAATACCATACCCTCAACGAGCCTGAAGTTAATTATTTCTGATAAATATACTACGAAAGCGAGTGACGAAACGAACGTCAGTTTTCAGCGGCAATTCGAGTGAGGTAAAGTTTAATTTGAACTTTAATGAATATAACTAACTTTCTAACTCTCAAAAACACAAATACCTGTACCCGATAACACTAAAATTATCACGATAAAAGTACAATGGCACATCTCCAGTAGCTGATCGGAAAGTGTTTTTCCTTCTTCATGGGAATATCTTGGTCAATTTTTAAGTTGGGTGGTCGTTATCCACCACAAAGAAACATAGACGAATGAAAATTCGTCCCCTTTTAGGGCCCTCAGGCCATCTGCAAAGTGGCGCCTTCTATAGTAGAAATTGTGTACCGAAATACTACTCGCTTGGCAATTGGCGTCCTCTATAGTAACTATGGGCAAAATGGCTTCCCCAAAATATAAAAGGTCTGTTTAAACAACTTAAAATATTCTATAACTAAGCTAGCTAATTTTCCTAGTCGGCGAAGAAACCTTTTTATTTTACGAGTGGACTTAAAACCGACTAGTGGCCTGTCTAGTTTACATTAAATAGGGATCTATGAACCAACCACAATATTTATGGGACGACTCGCTACCTGACTAATTTAGATATTTCCTCAACCAGTGTTATTTTACGTTAATCGCGTTTTCGCGTAATTGATCCCTCGATTTGTCATTTCCAATAAAACGATTTGACAAATACGTTGACCCAGTCGAAGGTTCTTATGGCTTTGGAGTTTATGGAAGGCCTTTAAACGGTAATAAAACATTTCCGAATTTAGAAAATATACTACAGTGTACTTTATAGTTATGGTCGAAAAGTGTTTTTACTTAACACGTAGCGGTTGCTAAAATTAGAAATTTGTACAATCTTGTTTTTGAATTCCTCTAATATTACACTGACACGACTATTTTATGACAGTTTAGGGTCTCAATTTCCTACCCATATCACGCTATCGTATGAAAAGTAATCTTAATTTCTCTAACCCCTATCTTACGTTTGTTATAGAATTTTTCCAAAAAGAGGAGAGGGGGAATAAAAAGTGACAAAAAAAATCCACAAAAATTCTGGTGGATGTATTACTAAAATATAAGACTCTTTTCTGTATGACTTTTTCCCAAAGTGCACTCTGTTAAGTTTTTCCGGAAAAAAATGAAAATAAAACTCTCATCGGAAAATGGAAAATATCGTAAACCATGAAATTTAAAAATCTGGCAAAATTCAGACTTATAGGTTAATATACTCTCTAAAATCTTGGTCTCTTGTAATGTTTTTGTAACGTGCATATTTTCCCAGTTTTCAACAGTTTTTCACAATCAAAGCATTTTTCTATTTGAACTACTATATCTGGGAAAATACGCATTTATTCGAAAATTTGATAAGAGTAAAAAGTTGTTATTTTTCGTCAAATTATCTAAAAATGTATTAATTTTTCTGTTACCTCAGACTCGTGTCCAGCAGTCAAAAAGACATCGACATTAATTCTGTTCAGTTGCTCAAAAGTCGAACAATGAGACGGTTTCAATGGTTTGCTTTTCTGATCCACAATTCATTCATTGGCCGGTTTATAAATTATTATCTGTCAATTAGGGTGATATCGCAGAATTCAATTTGTCGAAAAGTTTCGACTTATTAAGTTGAAATTTCAACTTAGAAAGCTATACTTGTATATTAAGAAAGATTGTTAAAAATCGCCCGAAATAATTGTTATAACAACATTGTTCATTGTTCCTGGAATGACTTTCAAATGCGACAAATAACTGAATTATGAATGATTATGAAATTATATAGGAACAGTTATTATTTTTTTGTTTTCAAATAAAATTTTGACTTTGGCTGCTTAAGGTAATTTTAAGCAACTTTTCATGCTTAACGTCCCTAACATCTTGTCGTGATTAGTCTTCAGGACTTTTTTACCAGTATAAAATGTTATTTATTGATCTAATAGAACTTTTCAACTTGTTATGAGCCCACATATAATATATCCCACTATAAGTTTCCACCCTACAAGTGCCATTTTAGGAAATCACAATATGCCAAATAATGTCGTGCGACCAGTATTGAATCATTTAAATAATAGGCACTTGATGAAGATTGTATAATGTACTCATTTGATTAAGTTAAATAGGTTCTATCTCCCTTAAAGGGGGTCAGTTAAACCCTTCATAACTTCCTTTTCACTATAATATTATACAGTGAGCACGTACAGGTTGGAATAAATTCATTAAAATGGTTACAAAACAAGTGACAAAAATTCGCTCGGACCCGTCGATTTTTAAATACATTGCTCAATCTGATTATTTAAAAAAAAGTGCTGCAAATATTTGTTTAAAAGTTATGACGTCATCGCCATTTTTTTAAAATGGCAACCTCCATTTTTAAAATGTCATTTGAAAAAGCACATTTTTCTGCATACAGTACGTTAAATTCTAGGGAGTATTGCACGACGAAATTATCGAGAAAAAAACATTTAACTTTAATAGAACACATTCATTACTTATCATCGAACCTTTTTACAACTTACACTTTTTTTGTGTTTACGCTTTTTTTCATTTACTTAGCAACGCAGACCTGGCTCTAACACATTAGTTGGTTACGCGCCTTGTAGTATTATACCTAGAAAAACATATGTTTTAAATTCTTTATGGTAATACTAAGAAGTTTTTTTTTAGCTAGTTTTCTTAACGCCGTGTGGGTCGAGTGCGACCCGCATAGAGACAGTAGTATGATAGTAAGTAAGACAATAATTATCAGTGATAAGTGAATTATAATTGTCCTTTCTTAAATTAATTTAATAATTGTTACGTTAATTGCGTGTGTCGGAGATTTGTTATTTTTCCTTTTGCGACCACCCCTCCCCCCTTTGTCCCTCCTATTGCCTGGACTGACATCGACGACGGAGAATCCATCAAACCTACTGTGTAAGTTTCCGACACATTCTTTTTTTATTATACCTAAATACAATTCACTAAATTATATTAGCTCACCACGCTGAAAGGAGTAGGCCCATTCATTAGTATTTACTTGTGACATCGTATTGAAAGTGCTGATAATGCAACGTTTAAGTGAGACAGAACGAATTGATATTTTGATGATTGGCTATGAAGACAAGTCCCGAACACAAACCTAATGGTAAATATCAATCGACCTATTACACAATCAACTGTTAGCAAAATAGAAAAGAAGTTCCGAGATTGTGGTCATGTAAGAGATAATTTCACGAAAGGTCGTCCTACAATTTCAGAAAATAAACAGTTAGATGTAGAAATCCTCACAAACCAAGTCGCGAAATCGCAGCAGAACAGTCAATTAGTCAGTCGACTGTTTTAAAATATTTGAAGAATAAATGGCACCCATATAAAGTTAATTTAGTTCAAGAGCTTAACGAAGATGATTTCGACCGCAGAGTAGATTTTTGCGAAACCATGATGGAACGGTATAATATCAATCCACATGTCTTAAGTCGAGTACTTTTCTCTGACGAGGCCACGTTCTGTTTAAATGGCACTGTGAATAGGCAAAATTGTCGATATTGGTCACGTGAAAATCCACACTGGATGGTTGAGGCCCATACTCAGTTTCCACAGAAAGTTAACATGTGGTCTGGAATTGTTGGGACTACAATATTGGGTCCATTTTTTATTCAAGGTTCATTAGATGGCGAAAAATATTTGGAGCTGCTCCAACAACACATAATTCCAGAACTTGTCGCACTGTATTCAAATGGTGAAATCCCTAATCTATCTGAAAACTCCATATGGTTTCAACAGGATGGCGCACCGCCACATTATTCGGTAATAGTGCGTAATTATTTAGACGAAATTTGCCCATGCAGATGGATTGGTAGACGCGGATCAATAGAATGGCCAGCTAGATCTACGGACCTAACCCCATTGGATTATTTTTTAAGGGGTTACCTTAAATCCAAAGTTTATTTTAATAGACCGAACAATGCTGAGGACTTAAAAGACATAATTACTTACGAAATTGGAAGAATTGGACCCGAAACAATTATTAACGTTTTGCGAGAATTTCAGTTTCGACTTGGGCATTGTCAAGAAGCAAATGGCGTGCAATTTGTACATTTAATCTAACTAGTTTTTGCTGTATTCTTAAATTCTTTTATTTTTGTTTTATTACATTGTTATAAGTAGTTAAGATTTTTTTCTCGATAATTTCGTCATGCAATACTCCCTAGAATTTAACGTACTGTATGCAGAAAAATGTGCTCTTTCAAATGACATTTAAAAAAATGGGGGTTGCCATTTAAAAAAAATGGCGATGACGTCATAGCTTTTAAAAAATATTTGCAGTACTTTTTTTTTTAAATAAACAGATTGAGAAGTGTATTTAAAAATCGACTGGTCTGAGCGAATTTTTGTCACTTGTTTTGTAACTATTTTAATGAATTTATTCCAACCTTTACGTGTATATACGGAAGACATGTTTGTGATTTCGTATCTAGTATGCAGATAACTTAAGTTGAGATTTCAACTAGATATATTGAAATTGGCTATTGCCGGATAAGAATAGTGATTTGGCCCACAGAACCAACTGGGCTATTAGTGGTGTCATTATATCGGCGTGGTCAAAAAAAAGTGTTCGACACAATTTTTACCCCCACTTTCCCCCAGGGGGGTTTGGGGGCCCAAAAAAACTGTTATTATTTGATTATTTTTTATTTTATTACCTAGTAGACGAATCTTTACCAAAAAAATCAAGAGTGTAGTGGAAGTAGGGTTACTTCAACTCAATTTTTTTCAGAATTCTCTGACCCCACTTTCCCCCCCAAAAAAAATTATAAAAATTTCAACAAATTTTTTCTCGAAAACTAAGACAATGGCACCGCTAAAAATTTTATATTTTATTTATTTTGATCCAAAAAATCTACGAAAATTTTTGTAGCCCCTAGAAATTGGTACGTCATACTCAAATATTAAAGAAACCGTTATTTTCACGATTTCTTGCGATTTTGTTGTTTTTATAACGTTCATTAGGACAGAATAACACACTTCTTCGCAGAAAATTATACACTGTATTATATTTACATAAAATTATTCCATTTATGTCTATATTTACGGCCAATACAACTTCCCCTTGCTGGATATAAAGGCCCAGAAAACCTGTTATTGCTTGTTTATTTTTTATTTTGTCACCTAGTGGACGAATCTTTACCAAAAAAATCAATAGTGTAGTGGAAGTACGGTTAGGTCAACTCAATTTTTTTCAGAATTCCCTGACCCCACTTTCCCCCCCAAAAAAATTAATAAAATATTCAACTTTTTTTTTTCTCGAAAACTAAGACAACAGCCCCACTAAAAATTTTATGATTTGTTAATTTTGGTCCAAAAAATCTACAAAAATTTTTGTAGCCCCTAGAAATTGGTGCCTCATACTCAAATATTAAAGAAACCGTTATTTTCACGATTTCTTGCGATTTTGTTGTTTTTATAACGTTCATTAGGACAGAATAACACTTCTTCACAGAAAATTATACACTATATTATATTTACATAAAATTATTCCATTTATGTCTATATTTACGGCCAATACAACTTCCCCTTGCTGGATATAAAGGCCCAGAAAACCTGTTATTGCTTGTTTATCTTTTATTTTGTCACTTAGTGGACGAATCTTTACCAAAAAAATCAAGAGTGTAGTGGAAGTACGGTTACTTCAACTAATTTTGTTTTCAGAATTTTCTGACCCCACTTCCCCCCCCCCCAAAAAAAAATTATAAAATATTCAAAATTTTTTTTCTCGAAAACTAAGGAAATGGCACCGCTAAAAATTTTACAATTTATTTATTTTGGTCCAAAAAATCTACAAAAATTTTTGTAGCCTCTCGAAATTGATGCATCATACTCAAATATTAAAGAAACCGGAATTTTTTTTATTGTAATATTTAATGCCCAAATATTTTGGATCGTTTTAACTTATGAATAAAGTTGGTGTAGCATATGGTGTATCTTGTATTGTATTAGTATATTTAGTTGTTTATCGTGATATAATTTTTATTTACTCTTTTTCATTATGAGCGTTGATGTATAGGCACGGTAACGTTAAAATTCTGAATTTTTTAAATAATGGTTTGCAGCTGATGAGATGTTCTCTGGACATATGCCTCCATTTTTTACTTTATTTAAATGCATCAAGGAACTCCAAAAGCTTCATCCATATTGAGAGGTAGATTGTACATGTACATTATGTATAAGCCCATAGCAGAGATTACAGAATTAACAAGATAAGACAGCCGATGAAAAACATTTGATCAATGGTGTCATTGGCCTCGACGTTTACATTGATGGTACACAGAGTAGTTACCACAATACGTCATTCACATGAAAAAGGTAACATTAGAGACGGAGGTCAATTGTGAAATATCGACAACACTGTCCTAATATGTAGAACGACCGATTGTCAAAACCCAAGATTCCTAAAGAAACAGGTTGCATTGTAACATGTCACATAAACTCTCTAGTATTTCTATGTTCATATATTAGGTAGGATTATTCATTGAGAGAATCATTTTGAAATTTTTTTATTCTATAATTTATTTTATAAAATGAAGAAAAAAGAGCCACACGCGGCTCTCGTCGAAGGCTACACGTGACGTAGCGCATGCCGATTCTAACGAGCCAGCCTGTCCTTTAGTAAGCTTGGTCAAATTCATTCAATACGTATCCGACAAATCCCAAAATCATTTTCGCTGGATGTCGTGCTCCTTTAATTTGAAGTTAACAACGGTCTTCGTCTATTTCGTGTTCTCTGTCTGACTGTCTTATCGCATTAATTTTTTAATCTTTGCCCATAGTATAATGTTTTTAATATTGACTCTAAAACGGCATTCCTCATAAGTGTAATTATATAACACACTTTACTTTTATAGTAGGTTTTAAGGAAATGAGTATTATTATATATTCCGAATTCTACTTTTTACTGCTGTGCATGTAAAATCTAGCTTTTCCTTGACCCCTGGACTTGAGTAGCTTACTCAAGTCCTGCTGCACCAGCTGTTGTGGGTAATAGTTGTTCCTAAATAAAGGAAACTGCTGCCTGAGCTTTCTTTTCTTACCATAAACCGACTGCCAAAGCTTCAGTGTCAAAATGACATTTCACCATTACCGGATGAAGTAAACGCATCCCAGATAACATTCTATACGTAAATAATAATCATGACATTTCATTTTCATTTAAATGTCTACAATAAAAACGATAAAACCTTTCATATTGTCAATCATTGCACAGCACCGTTAAATAATAAATAATATATTATATGTGTAGGCGTATGTGAGGGCTAGCGTGGGTTTGTGTATGTCTGAGTGACTGCAAGAGTTAAAAATCGCGACGTTCTAACCTATTTCAAGAAAAAAATATTCTGATTTTTTTTACGATTGCTATACTTCCAATCCTCTACCTGATTTTTTTGGTAAAGATTCGTGCGCTAGGTAACAAAATTTAAAAAAGTAACAAGCAATAACAAGTTTTCTTTGCCTTTATACCCAGTAAGGGGGAAATGTATCGATAGTTAATCTAGACATAAATGGGATTCTTTAAATCTAATATATCATATAATTTTCTGCGAAGATTATTGTTCTGTCCTTATGAACGTTTTAACAACAACAAAAGCGCAATAAATCGTAAAAATACCGGTTTCTTTAATATTTGAGTGTGACGCACCAATTTCTAGGGGCTACAAAAATTTTTGTAGATTTCTTGGACCAAAACAAATAAATTGTAAAATTTTTAGCGGTGCTGTTGTCTTAGTCTTTGAGAAAACTTATTTTTAATATTTTATAATTTGTTTTGGGGGGTGGGGGGGGTGGGGGTCAGAGAATTCTGAAAAAAATTGAGTTGAAGTAACCGTACTTCCACTACACTCTTGATTTTTTTGGTAAAGATTCGACCACTAGGTGACAAAATAAAAAATAAACAAGCAATAACAGGTTTTCTGGGCCTTTATATATCCAGCAAGGGGAAGTTGTATTGGCCGTAAATATAGACATAAATGGAATAATTTTATGTAAATATAATATAGTGTATAATTTTCTGCGAAGAAGTGTGTTATTCTGTCCCAATGAATGTTATAAAAACAACAAAATCGCAAGAAATCGTGAAAATAACGGTTTCTTTAATATTTGAGTATGACGCACCAATTTCTAGGGGCTACAAAAATTTTTGTAGATTTTTTGGATCAAAATAAATAAAACATAAAATTTTTAGCGGTGCTATTGTCTTAGTTTTCGAGAAAAAAATTTTTGAATATTTTATAATTTTTGGGGGGGGGGGGGGGGGGAAGTGGGGTCAGAGAATTCTGAAAAAAATTGAGTTGAAGTAACCGTACTTCCACTACACTCTTGATTTTTTTGGTAAAGATTCGACCACTAGGTGACAAAATAAAAAATAAACAAGCAATAACAGGTTTTCTGGGCCTTTATATCCAGCAAGGGCAAGTTGTATTGGCCGTAAATATAGACATAAATGGAATAATTTTATGTAAATATAATATAGTGTATAATTTGCTGCGAAGAAGTGTGTTATTCTGTCCTAATGAACGTTATAAAAACAACAAAATCGCAAGAAATCGTGAAAATAACGGTTTCTTTAATATTTGAGTATGACGCACCAATTTCTAGGGGCTACAAAAATTTTCGTAGATTTTTTGGATCAAAATAAATAAAATATAAAATTTTTAGCGGTGCTATTGTCTTAGTTTTCGAGAAAAAATTTGTCGAAATTTTTATAATTTTTTTTGGGGGGGAAAGTGGGGTCAGAGAATTCTGAAAAAAAATTGAGTTGAAGTAACCCTACTTCCACTACACTCTTGATTTTTTTGGTAAAGATTCGTCTACTAGGTAATAAAATAAAAAATAATCAAATAATAACAGTTTTTTTGGGCCCCCAAACCCCCCTAGGGGGAAAGTGGGGGTAAAAATTGTGTCGAACACTTTTTTTTGACCACGCCGATATAATGACACCACTAATAGCCCAGTTGGTTCTGTGGGCCAAATCACTATTCTTATCCGGCAATAGCCTTTCAACTTATTTTTTTTCTTCATAGCCTCAAACGCTTCCGAACTTCTACACGTTTTAATTTGTTTAAACATTTTAACTATTGTCTACTTCAAGGTTATACTGGGAGTGGCTGATCTAGTTGCAGATGTCGTTATAATACACGTGTACCAGATTTCAAGTTAATATCTCAATTTTATTTTGTTAACCACTTTAATAATGTACTAGGGGTAGTGGAGGTGGTGGCAGATGTCATACAAAAATTGGAGGTCTTTGCTTTAATAGGATTTTCGGTTTTGACCTTCCCTGATCCCGTAAATACCGGACACCTCGTGTCTTGGAGTCGCAGTCGTCCGTATACCAAACTGTTGTGGTCATATTAAGGGACTGTGTTTTCAGTCTTCCGTACCTGGAGTTCTAATTTAATTTTTTTTACAGATATTATACTTTGGGACTATAGTATCTGTGGGCATTTCTAGAATGCGATCCGTCTTCAGCTCTGAGTGTAATTTCAGGTGCTGTGCCGCGATGCTGCCTTATCGGAGTCTTGCAATGGCTTGCCAAAAACTATTCGAAAATAACTGATAATAGTAGTTTTAGGATTCCTTTTTCCGTTTTTGTACTTTTTACGAACGACGTGACACCTTGGCTCATCCAATTTGTAAAAATAAATAAATAGACGACAAATATGAGACCATTCATTGAAAACATTAGTTTCTGTACATTACGGATAAGAATATAAATATTAAGACTAGAATGATGTTATTACATATTACGTTATAAAAGTGTGTATTTAAAGATTTCAAGGGAAAGGATATTTATATGATAACAGACTAAAGTTAAATTAAATAGAAAGTACCTTCCCTGAAGCTTCCTCGATGAAATATGAACTTTTAAAGTAAGGTTTCAACGAACATCTTTATCTAATGTGGAGGTCTAGAATGAAAAACCTAAACGAGTGAAAACTGAAAGAGGATTTAAAAAACTATAAATTTAGGGTTATCGCGTCATAAAAGAGAGTAAAAAGATAAAACAACGTAAACGTTCTTAAAAGCAGATTTAAAATGAATGTTTGTTATGAAATGACTTGTCGTTATCAGGCTTCTGGCAAACCTGAAATTAAATTCTATTATCTACGTAAAGTGAAAAGCAAGTAAGGATGCAGCTCTTGTATACATTTTATAACAATTTGAAGTTTAATATCATTTAAATCCGTATATTAAAAACTCGTATATGTATCAAATTATACAGAAAACAAGTAGGTAGCAATAAAATAATGTAATTAACAGAAAAGCTCTAAATCAATAAAATCAAATCATTTTATTGGTGCTATATACAGAGATCGTATTGACACAAGTTAGTATTTCAGTTTCAAATATATACATATACATGTGTTGTAATCATATAAAGTATAAGACAAACAGGAAATGAAACAAACGGACATTTTCTTATATACTAAAATTATGCGATAGAAATTCATCATAAGAATAAAAAGTTTTCTCGAGTAAGATGGCCATTATTTTTTTCTTGAATGCACGATCTGGTAGGCTTATTATATTCATTGGTAATTTATTATGAAATTTGGGTGCTAAATATTGGATTCCCTTTTGACTCTTGGTTAATCTTACATAAGGTGCGGTTAACATATTTTTGTGTCTTGTCATGTAATGGTAGTCACATTCCTTGTTTATGCTTTGAGGATACAAGTTCTCTCTAGCATACAGAAGCAACTCATAAATACATATCGATGGTAATGTGAGTATGTTTAGCCTACGAAATTGTTCGCTACAGTCGTCTTTACAATTTAACCCAGATATTATACGTATTGCTCTTCTTGTAGAGCAAAGATTCTAGGCCAATTTGATGCTTGTCCCCAATGTGTACCTGCCAGGTCAATTTATCATCTAGATAAACTCCCAAGAACTTCGTGGATTCCTGGGGTTCGAGAACATAGTGCCCTATTTTATTCCGAAATGAAAAAATCATATGCACTGTTTTTTCTCTATTTAATGTAAGTTTATTTGACTTGAATCACTGTTCTGCCTTTGCTTCCACCTCACACGCCATAGCAGAAAGTTGTTCAATATTCCTATTTTGAATCGAAACAGCGGTATCGTCTACAAAAAGTATGTCACTAGAGTATTCGTTTGCATATAGAAAATCATTTACATGTATTAAAAATAGGAGTGGGCCAAGTACTGATCCGTGGGGCACCCCATGTATTATTTTTGTTTTGCTTGAATACGCATTATTTAGTTTAATTGTTTGATATCTATTTGTTGAATATGATCTCAATAGTGATATACTGTTTTGGCAGAACTTATATCTCTTTAGCTTTTCTAGCAATACTTAAGCATAAGCCCCTAAAACCTGTTCTATTAAATCGAGAATTGCAGAGGTGGTATTTCTTGATTTTCTAAAACCAAATTGTTTATTACAAAAAACATTATTGGTCTCAAAGTAGTTTGCTATTTGCTCTGAAAGGCATTTTTCCAGCATCTTTGAAAATATTGGTAGTAGTGACACAGGTCTATAATTATTTGCATCATTTGCATCTCCTTTTTGGAATATCGGATTTACAATAGACAGTCTGGAAATCACGATTCTTTGATGCACAGGTTTATAAATTTGCATAATGGTGATATAATCAAATTCTTACTAGCTTTTATTAGGATTATGTTTAGACCATAGATGTCTTTACTGTTTTTGTTTTTTACAGAATCAATGGCTTCTCTAATAGTATTGTGAGTTACTAGTTTAAACTCAAATACATTTATATTGGATGATTCATTATGATACATTTTATCTACAGGATCTATTTCGCTATCACCCAATTCTTCCAGAAGATTTTCAGCAACTTCACTGAAAAAAATGCTAAACTCGTTTGGAGATAAACTAGTATCTTTCTGTGTATGTAAATGTGTGGCTTTTCTCTTTTTGTTTATGATTTGCCACATGGTTTTTATTAAATTTTGAGAGTTTCTTATTAATTTCTCATTATTGTTTTTTTTTGCATTTATAATAGCGCTTCTATACTTAGTTTTGAAATCAGACAATTCCTTTTTCAGATAATTACCTTTATATTGTTTATATAGATCTGCCAATAGCATTAATATAGCAATTGGTAGAAACTACTACTCAATAGGATTAGTTCACGGATAGACGCAAAAAAGTCAGAACTTTTTTATTCTAAAAAATAATTTATTCTTTATAAGAGACTTCCGTGAAAGCAAATTGTAGTAGTTAAAAGTTAACAAATATATACCATCTTCCGCTGATGATGAAGTCCTCGTTTTGTAAAATATAATGAAAAGTTGCAACACTTTTTATGTACATTTTCTTTAACCGTCACAAATTTTAATACAATCGGATTATTCCTTCTTAAGTTATCATGCCTACTAGAAATGTGACGAACGGACATTTTAAACATTGTTCAGAATTCGATGAAACCAATATTACCTAGTGTTTAAAAGTTAGCTCTTATCTTTTTAACTCACTAAAAAGATCGCCCCTCTTCTTTCACCGAGGACTCTTTCGGTTCAGCCGAAAACGGAACGATGGGGTGCGCCAGCTTCGCAAGGAGTTCTATATGAACATGCCACTTTTTGACGGATCGGACACGCCGCCTCCGAGATATGGAGATGGCGCCTTGGAGGCCAAACCGCAATAAACAGAGCGATATCGACTATGGGACGTTATGGGGTGCGTAGAGGAGGTCAGACGTGAGGTGTCGATCTTCTTTCACCTTCATTAGGGCGGCGCGCGATGTTGGGGGGGGGGGGAGGCACAGAAATATGTCCAGCGCGGAGGTGCGATAAAATGTAGAATCGTCGATATAAGACGTCGAGGACTATATGACGCCACTGATCTCGATTTCATATGTTTGCCGGTTTCAGAGATTAAGGAGTTTGAGTTTTACTATTAACGAGCAACATAGTAGAAGCTCTGGCGGGAGATGTGGGAAAACTAATGGTGAGGATCGATATTAGGTCGAAATGTAAGGAAAATGGAGTGGGAGGAGGGGGAATCCTTCGCCATCCACATTTCTGTCTGACACCGTAATGGGGGCGGGAACGGGTCAACCCCCTCTGCCCTTTCCTAACCTTCTCTATCCACCCGTACCGCAGTAGGTATCGTGCCATCTCTTTCGGTTCGGCCTCCACCGGCGCCACCTCCATATCGCGAGGACTGCGCGTGCAAAAGTCCAAACTTGATTTGTGCGCACCCAGAAGCTGACGCACCCCTTCGTTTCCTTCTCCTACTAACCGTTTTCGGCCGTACCGGACGCCCCTTCCACGAAAGAAGAGGAGTATCTTCTCACGGCATTAAAGGAGAACAAGAGCTAACTCTTAGTAATAATAATAATAATAATAATAATAATCTTTATTTCCCAATCACAAATACAATTAATTGATAACCATACAAGTAATTTAGGAGTGCGTCAAAATCGAAGCTAATATGCATAAACATAATACATTTTAAATAATACAAAATAAAATACACCTAAAATTGTATAAAACAAAACACTAACATATTAAAAAACTACACAAAAAAATATATATAAATATATAAACACGCAATAAATAAATGGATATATAAATGGTCAGACTAAGTAAAATTCATTGACATCATACAAGCATTTTTCTGTTAACAAATTCTTTATCCTCTTTTTGAAAGTAAATAGGCTCTTAAAATGTTTCACATCAGTGGGTAAATGATTATAAATTTTACAGCCGTTGTAATACACGCTTTTTTGATACAATGCTGTTGTGTGCTGATGTGGAATTAACTGATCTTTAAATCTTGTTTGATAATTGTGGTGCGTTTGGTTTGTAAGAAACGCTGATTTGTTTTTAAAAACATAGCAACAGATTTCGTAAATATATAAGCAAGGCAGAGTTAATATTCTTAAGGTCTTAAAAGATTCTCTGCATGAATCTCGGGGATGTAAACTCTCCATAATCCTAATGACACGCTTTTGAAGAATAAATGCCCGACGAACATAAGTAGTACTCAATCCCCACAGCATAATTCTATAACGCAGATGAGAATGTATGTTAGTATAATAGAATGTCATTAGAGAATCTTTACCGCAGTGATTTTTTAAGTTGCGCATACCATAACAACCTTTACTGAGCTTCACACACACACTATCTATATGAGCAGCCCACGTCAAATTTCGGTCGAACATAATACCCAATATTTTAGCAGAATCTGTTATTAGAAATTCGTCGCTAGAGTTCTGCTCGATATTATACCTAAATGATACAGTATTTGTTTTTTCTTTATTAAGCGTAAGCCGATTCTTCTCTGACCAAATTATGATGTCTTTATATAGATCCTTAGATATATTTCTGTTTCTGTGTATTTTTGAACAACTAAAAAGTTTGTAACATCGGCGTAGCACGTAATATGAACATTGTATTTGGTTTGGATGTATAGAGCGAGATCGTTGGCAAAGATGAGATAAATGAACGGCCCTAATATGGAACCTTGTGGTACACCAGCATTTATTATATATGTATTGCTCTTTGTTCCATTCACATATACTACTTGCGTACGGTTTTTAATATAGCTTGATAAAAAATCTAAAGCAGGACCCCTAATACCATATCTAAACAACTTCGCAATAAGTAAGTCATAATCTACACAGTCAAAGGCAGGTGAATAATCTATAAAAAGTCCAAAAGCAAATAATCCTTTATCTAAGGCGTCCACTATCGAGCTGTGAAAATTTACTGATGCAGTGTCAACACTTTTATTTCTTAAGAAACCATGTTGAACTGACGATAAAAGATTATTTTTTAAAAAGAAACCACTCAGCTGTTCTAAAAATGCAAGTTCTATAAGCTTCGACATACTTGAAATTATGCTAATCGCTCGATAATTGTTATAAGAGTTTTTGTCTCCTTTTTTAAATAGTGGAATGACTTTACTAATTTTTAAGTTGTCAGGGAAAATTCCGTTTACAAAGCATAGGTTAATTATATAGGTTAACGGTAGGGTGAAATTATTTTTACATTTTTTTAATAAAAACTAATATCTGTTTCATTTTCAGCACCCTAAAAATCACAAGGATCTGACACTGTGGTCGTTCTCATTCGCACCTTTTTTTTGTATGCCAGTGTAATAGTTGTTAATATTATTACTATTATTATTTGGAGAACTTGCGTCTCTCTGTGTGATATTACATTATCTCACGGTTCAAGTATTTAAACTATTATAAGCCGAGCGAATGTCAGCAATCATTGCAATGTATTATTGATAAGGGCTTCATGCATCACGAATCCAGCTTTGGGATTTCCTTTATAAAAATTCACCACAATACCAGGCAGACATTTTAAAAAATAAGTCGATCCTTTTAAGTTACTGCATCATTTTTTCATTCGTATAAAGATACGTTTTCAATAGGGTTGAAGGCAGAAGCCCCTAACAGATTACTCTATACGGCCTTCATGCGGTTGAATGAGTCTTCAGTACGTGGATCGAAGAGTGCTATGCACGGCTTTCATATTTCATCTGTTTCATGGGATTATGTCCGTGCCACATTGACGAGATAGATTAAAAATTGATTAGGATTTTTCATGAGCTAACGGAATATAATTCATTTTCAAGGGCTCTGCTCGGCTTATAACAGTTTATTGGCGAAACTTAATGAAAAAATGTATTTCATTTTCTTTAGAATTTATGAAACTAGGAACAGCAAATGTTAGGGGAATTAATTATTCGATGTCTTTTTGTAAAAACAAAAACCAAATGTACTTATTAATAAAATGTCACATTATTCAACTCAACATACAAGCGGATTTTCGATCACTTTCCGTTTTTCTTCTTGTCTTTTCGTCTTTCTGACTTACAAAGATAATTGTAATAAAAATACTGAATTGTATATTAACAAAATTACCTTCAAAACCACACCAAGATTTTGGTTTGGAAATCGACGCGAAATTTTATTACAGAATACTGTTGTTTAGGCTTCACTTTGTAAGAAAAGTCGACCAGTGAAATGCTTGTAATAATAAATCCTACTCCTTAGCTTTGAAACTCTCATGTGCCCTGTACATCACCATACAATAAAGTGCCTCCTACTATTAAACTTACCTTTGTGAAAAGAAGTATCTGAAGGGTCCTCTTACGCCGCATTTTTTCACGTACACGGATATCGCCTTGCATACTGATTATATACCGAGCCAGGACGGCCGATCGAACCAAGTAGTAAAATGTGAATGCTATGAGGACACAACTGGGTGCTAGGAGCCCATATACAAAGGCGTTTTTATCCAAAAACCTAGAACAAATTTAATAATTAATTACGTGAAGAGACAAATTTATAGGCATGTTGGAAACATAAATATACTGAGAGGGTACAATACTGGATTTTTTTTAAACATTAAACCCATTTAAGAATCCTGAATTCAAATAAACAAATAATTTAAAAAAATAAAAACAAGCTTTTAAAAGCCAATTGCAACTGTTAAAAATGGACTAAAAAGAAGAAAATAATGTGTAATTGATTCTAATTACACAGGTCTACAAAGAAAATATCTGGGGATCTGACCTTATCCCAACTAACAAAGGTGCTCTATAAATTTAAAACGATAGTACAATTTTATTTTATTACTGTTGCGTTACCGCTCTGCAGAAATTATTTTGTTTTATTAAAACTGCCAAAGTGGTTATTTAGTCTTCACAACTAAATAGTCATATAACTAAGCGCCAAGAATGTTCTTACAGCTAAATTATAAAACATTTTGTAGAATTTGTTTTTTGCTGTTTTATAAACGTCTATACAGCAATTATAATAGCATGTTTTAGCTCACGGAGTAAACTTGATTTATAACAGATTTATACTAATGACCTCCGGTACTTCTTGGTCAATATGCAAACAT
This sequence comes from Stenurella melanura, assembly GCA_963583905.1. Taxonomy (NCBI): domain Eukaryota; kingdom Metazoa; phylum Arthropoda; class Insecta; order Coleoptera; family Cerambycidae; genus Stenurella; species Stenurella melanura. Next base: position 13,566,977 of record OY757311.1, read on the forward strand.
CTATAAAACTATTCTTTAAGAGTATAGCTAAGCATTAATAAAACAATTTTATTATAACTCTTCTTAACACAATATGGGATGCTGGGAGCATATTGTATTTAGTCGCAGCTGCTAAATAAATGTTATATAAACGAAGCATACATTGCTCTCATAAAACACTTATAAAATAGTTAAAAAGCTAAAAAAAAATTTACAGACTATAATATGTTCTGTACTATTTTTATAAAACATGGGTATGTGTTTATGCGCCATATTGTTTTCTCATTTAGAGTAAAGTCTTTTACAGGACCGTCCCCAATACTATTTTCGATAAAAGCTTTTATTAAATTTGTTTTTATAATTTCATTTTCAACTCTTTAGTCTTTAGCTATGTACATTTTGTACCAACCTCGTAGTTTACCATGCCAACAAAATGCCAATCTTTTTTTTTTGCCGTAGAGACATCATACGGCCTTCCACTCGATGTATTTATTTAGATATTAGTGTTTGGAAATTTGATGTTTTTGAGATCTTACCTTTTCCACTAAGGTTAAATGTTAACTTAAAATTGGGATCCGCCGTAGCCGATCACGTTAAGCGACGACCATCCAAGAGGTTTTCCGACTTCGAGTCCCGTTACCGGAGTAATTTATTTTTTTTAAAACTATTTGGCAGATATTTTTGATTCTAAATTTACTTTTCAGTTATCTTGACTCGACTAACTTTTAAAACATTTAAAATTGTATAATTTTTTTTCTCCGATAATTACGAGAACACTTTTTTAAATTTATTTTTAACTTTTCGGCAGATATTTTTCATTTTAAGATTACTTTACGACTATTTCTACTCGACTAACGTTTAATAATTGCAAAATTTGAACGATTAGCCTCTTTTCATTGTCACTGTATTCAAAAATATTAATGTCTTAATAAAGCAGCTACAAGGAATAACCTATAAATGTAATAACTTCAATGACCTCAACACAAAAAATAAATATAATGCTTATGAAAATTGTATTTACTCTATAAAAAATTTTATGTTCTTACGACTAATAAGAATTGCAAAAAAAACCATGTGTTTCTCTATTTAAGAAAACAAAAAACAAATCGATGTGTAGAATACAATACAAAAGCCACTGCACAATTATGCAGAAAAATTCCATGCCCCGGCGCTGGTAGTCTGCCGATAGTCTATATCTACAAATATTTCACTGAAAATAGTAATTTCTCTCCATCTGAATATAAGATAAGTAATAAAGCTCGTCTTAAAAAAATTATGTAGTTCTTGAATGGAAGTTACGCCTCACTAATTTGCATTCTAAAATCTTAATTAATCACGGCTGGAATTAACTTGACGCGATTGTTTCTGTCAGAATTATGTTCCAATTAATTATACATTCATTTTTTTATTACTTATTGTTATTCTGAAACGTTTTAATTTCTATTCACTAAATTATTAAGTCTGACGTTGGAAAACAAGAGAAGCTTCTGAAAATAACCAATATAGTCAGTTGTTTTAGGTAGGTACATATTAGTAAACTTGTTAAATTACTAATATTACGATTCAAATGTATTGACCCCTCACTTTAACCAAAAAATTTCAATTTTTTTTTTTAATTAGTGTTAGAATGCCATGAAACGTGGAAATTTTAAATTTTCAAAATTTTTTTTTCTGAGAAATAGGTTTAGCGTGTCATAAAACGTGGAAATTTTAAATTTGAGTAAAAAAACATTTTTTTCATTATTTATTCCTTTTAGACGGTCCACCCTGTATATTTTTCAGTGAAACTTTAACCATTTCTTCGCCGACAGTAGGGTCAACTACCTACCAAATTTGACTACTCTCCGTCAAGTAGTTTTTTAGTTAATGCACCAACAGACAGACAGGCAGACAGACGGAATTGAAAAACCTATATTTTCGTAATCTACGTGATCTGAAACGTCAAAATCCGAAAAAATCTCGGAGGGTGATTTTTTCTCGAATACAATACTTCCCTTCGGTATGCGAGGGAAGTAAAACTTTATTTCAGATTTTTCTCATTATTTTCGTCTAACGCCCCAACCTCCTTAAATGTGCCTTAAAACTGCTAGTAGTAATTTTTTGTACCCTAAGGATGCTCATACGTGAGCGTCTAGACAAGAATATTTTTTGTATATTTATTATAACTGTGACAAGTTCTATTTCAGTTTTATACATTAAGTTGAATTGAGAACTTCGTGCAACAATGTATTGAAAAATATGCTACAGCAATTTCGTGGTTATAATAAATTAGCACGATTTTTCTTTTGTATTGTTCCAAGTCTATCTGAAAGAAACCTGCCGTAATTTTTCTCCTCGTACATAAAGACCCACTTTCCAGTATCTGGGATCTGTATCTAAAATGGACACCGATTAGACATTTCCTTTTAAGTTAATGAAATAAAAATTTCCAATTTCCACACGTCTGCATTCGTTTTAATTTTACGTGACTACGTGACGTTAAGATGGTTGAGTCTGGCAGTAACACCAGCAAAAGGGATATTTTATTTACATCGTTATTTGAAATCACATCAGTGGAAAATAACATCTTTCAGTGTAAAAAATGTGGGAGTAGATTCCAGGAGACATTTCTTATTTCATATTGAAGAGTTTTTAAATCGAACTGAAATGGAAGATGCTTAGATATTCGGGTGAGATATGGAAAGTTGTTGATGGATAAACGACTGTTGCGATTTATGAGAAACGATAACACTGACGATGTAATTAGGGTGCAAGGGAGTTGATACAGGATATTTCGTGAGTGACTGGTCATATTGAAATATTGATAACACAGGTTTACAAAAAAGAGAAAAAAACCGGTCCAAGGACTAAACGTATCATGCCTTAAGTATTTTTGTGCTCTCAATTTAAAAAACATTCTACCGCGTACATTTCGAGTAAATCTCGGTTTTATTGTCAAAATACGGTATCCTGCCAAATTCCGACGTAATATACAGGGTGCCGGAAAGTAAAGGGACCCAGCTTGACTGTAGCTTTCTTAGGTCAAATGGGGCCGATTAAACTAAACATGACGAAGGGGTAGAAATATAGGTTGGGACGTATAGGGTTATGTGAGATGCTTCTTTTAAGTTTCCATCTATCATCATCGGGTGGGAAGTGTAGGTGTTTGTGAGGTGCTTCTCTTTAAGTTTCCATGCTTATTTTAAGCTTCCATCCATATCCCTATTGTTCTCTTCCTCCCAGCCCTCAGCCTCCTCCGTTTCCGAAACTAGCAGTGTGCACCGCCCCCTGCCCGCTTGCGTTCATACATGATTTCATTTTCCCCAGAAATCTGCGTTTTAGCTCGGCGGAATGAGCATTCAATTATATTAACTGTTCCCGCAAGTAAATGTCCATTTACGGTGGAAGCCTCGCAGTAAAAACAGCTATTTGCAGTGGGTTATGAGAAAGATGCCCGAGAGAATATTTTGTACGCCCTGTATATTGCTTTGTTTTTGAAGTAATCAGTTTTAGATTTAAATCCTATTACAGAACTTTTTGATACTCATGGTTTAACACAAATTATAAATGAGCCAACCCGGATTGCACGAAGTAGTTCCACTCTATTAGAACCTATTTTTATAAGCTGTCCTGATATAGTGAACAAATGTGGAACCTTAAATGCTGACTTTCTCAGCGATCACAGACTGTCTTACTGTTTTATAACTATTCCTCATTTAAAAAATACTCAGAAATTTATTACTTATAGAAATTTCAAGCAATTTGACCAAGAGCTTTTTTATTACGATCTAAACCAGGTGCCCTGGGATAACTTATTCTATGTCAATAATATTGAGTACAAAGTATCTCTGTTAACAAACTACATCACAGAACTATTTAACATTCATGCACCGATGAAAAGTAAGCAAACCCCCAGCGCCTTGGCTAACCTACCCTTTAAAGTTAATCTTAAAAGAAAAGGGCAGAGCACTATCTGCTTACAACAAAAATAAGACACAAGAAAACTGGGAAGCTTATAAAACTATTCGTAATTTCGCCTTAGCATCGGTGCGGAGAGAAAAAGCCGCGTATTTAAGTTCGTTACAAAATCAAACTTCTAATCGCGAGTTTTGGAAACGGCTACAACTAAATATTCGATTTAAACGTGATAACATCATACCTCCCAATTTACAGAATGCTGCAGATATTAACGACTTCTTTCTTAGTGTATTCTGCAAGAACAATAACTGCAATAGAACGATAAACTTCTATGCTAACACCAAATTTAAAGTTAATTTACTGTTCACCTTCACACTTGTTACTACCGATACCGTTTATAATGCTATCAAGAGTATAAAGTCGAACACTGCCGGAAAAGATAAAATAACTCTAAACATGTTAAAATTATGCATCCCAATAATCATAAAGTATATCACTCATATTATTAACTGCTGTCTTGAACAGGGTTACTTTCCTACAGAATGGAAAGATGCAATTATTTGTCCAATACCAAAAACAGCAAATCCTGCAACCGTGGAGGATCTGAGGCCTATCAGCTTGTTGCCAATTCTTTCCAAAATACTAGAAAGAATAGTTCACGACCAGATTACCGAATATCTTTTACTGCATAACTTATACCCATTACATCAATCGGGATTTCGTAAAGCACATAGCACCACTACTGCTTTGTTGAACCTTAGTGATAATATCTTCAGCGCACTAGACAAACGTATGGCAGCTATTCTTGTATCCCTAGACTACTCCAAGGCATTTGACACCATTGATCACACGCTTCTTTGTGCAAAGCTAAATTACTATGGTTTCGACGCGATATCCCTGCGGTTTTTCAATTCTTATTTGAGCGAACGTCGCCAATGCGTATCAGTCGCAGGAAATACATCTGATTTTAAAATTATCACGTCAGGTGTTCCTCAGGGGTCCATTCTTGGTCTTCTTTTGTTTCTTGTATATACAGCAGATATATTTAATGTAGTAACTAATTCGCATGTGCAAGCATATGCTGACGATACCCAACTTCTTCACTGTTTTGAGCCATCTAATGCAGCTATTGCCACTAATTTGATCAACCAAGATTTAGACAACATCTATCAATATTCGCATCAACATAACCTTAAAATTAACCCTACCAAATCAGTTGTTATTCTATTCTGCTCAGAACATACTCGAGATCACTTAAAGGCTTCTATTCAACTAAATTTTAATCAAGAAAATTTGTCATTTTCTACTCATGCTAAAAATCTTGGGGTAATAATTGACGAAAAATTACGTTTTATGCAGCACATAAAAACTCTTTTACAAAAATTTTACTCCCGGCTAAAAGTACTGTATGCAAACAGGCATATCTTGAACTTTAAACAACGTAAAAAACTTTGTGAAACTTTAGTCATGCCTGTATTCAATTACTGCAATTTCATGTATTTTTACTGCCTGGATCAAGCTACAAAAAATCGACTACAAGTTTTGCAAAACTGTTGTTGTCGCTTTATTTACAACTTAAGAAAATTTGATCATGTTTCAAGCAAATATGTTGAGTTGCGTTGGTTAAAAATGGAACAACTCGTTAAATTTCACTATGCAGTTTTCTTATTTTCTTTAATAAAATATTCTATTCCAAGGTACTTGAGAGACAAGTTAATTTTCAGATCATCAGTACATACTGTAAACATCAGACATCGGTACGTGCTAACAGTGCCACAACATCGTACAGCCCTCTTCCAACGTAGCTTTTCTTACACATCCGTAGTCTTATATAACTCTATTGATCCCATATATAAAAATCTATCGACAGTTAATACCTTCCGTAAAAAAATCAAAGCCTGGTTCATTAATTCCAACAAAAACTAGAATATATATTCTTGGGCACCATTTTGCACTGTGTTTATGATTGATTCTTTTATTTAGTTATTTTAGGTTAAGTGTAAGAATAGCCATGGCTAAACTTCGCCTTGTAAATTGCTATTTGTAATGTACTTGTAAATGTACATCTACACTCTAATAAAGCCGTTTATTATTATTATTATTATTATTTTAGTTTTAATTTTCGCTTTCCAATTTCGGGTAATTTTTCTATTTCTTTACCTATGTTTAATACCTTTTTAATTCTAATTTTTTCAGTTTAAGTAAAGAAATCGACTACCCTAATAAACTAAACTACCAGTTAAAAAACTTAAACTTATCTGTTTCATCCTTGCTGGTCTATCCTCTGATTTCTTTATTTACACTTCACATCGTATATCTGTCACTGCATTCCCTATAGTCTATTATTGCAGGAAAATTCATGAGTGTATGATATGATGCACTATATACCTATAGGCATTGGTCCCAATGAATGTGTATACTTTCTTTTAGCAGAGTTATCTTATGTTGCTAGATGTTTGAACCCTTTGTCGAGTTATTTATATACACTTTTAGTGATGATATACTCGAATCTATTTAGTCAAATTTATGCTAATTTATATCATCTAATCTAGCATTGCAATTTGACATATTTTCGCACATTTTCTGACCATTTTTACCCGAGTTTATTCGACATTTCGTGGCATCCACTTAAAATGCGCCTGCCTTCGTCGACGTCGAACTGTTCTCTCTTCGCCAAAAAGGGTAACTTTAAAATTAAAAATTAACCTGATTTTGCATAAATACTACTAATAACGTAGAAAATTAATTTATTCGCTACATATGGACCACACTATATAACTGTATAAGTATTTGAAGCTGTGGTAAGCCGCCTCCTGCTAGTGGGTCGCCTTTATAAATTATTCATCGATTTATCTTGAAGCTATTATTATTCCGTAAGACTACCAAATGTACGTCTAATACCGAAACCACTCATTTATCTACAATCTATAATGTCAGCTTGTAAGGAACATGAATGAGACAAGAAAGTGGCAAAACGTACTACCAACTTTCGAGGTTGCAAAAGCTGAGCAGAGTAAGCAATTTTGAATTAATCAAAATGAGAACTATGGGAATGTTCTAAAATCCGTAATCGTTTTCTTGTCTATAAAAGAACTGAAATTCATATTGTTCTTACCGGAAGCAAAGGCCCGCTGAGCGTGGAACAAAAACTCGTTAAAGTTACTTGAAAGTTAAATTCGACTTCTTGAATTTCTTGATTCAAAGAGTGCGAAAGTTTATTTATAAGCGTATAGCCACGGAGTTGGAATTAGTGAATATTTAATCAAAGATTTTTTTATGAACGGTATAAACATCTAATATTAAAGTTAATTATTTTATATAGGATATGCCAAAAAAGGAAGTTGTTACCAGGAACAATCGTAAACATAGGGGCAGCCCAACTACACTGGTCTGCAAAAGACAACAAAATCTGCTAAACGGACTAAACCTATCATTCTTTAAGTATTTTTGTGTGCTAAATTCGAATTTTCAATTTAAAAAATTTGCAACCGCGCAGATTTCGAGGAAATTCCGTTTTCTTTTTTCGTCAAAATACGTTTTTTTGCCCAATTTCGACGTAAAATGTGTTAACGTGAGGGAATCCTTATTCCAAAACATAATAAAAAGTACCATTTCCTATTAGTCGCGTCATTTTGGCATTTTGCCTCTAAAAAAGGTAAGGATCAATTGCTTTCAGTTTTGTAGTAAGGAGTTTAGAAAGGCATTTAGAAAAAACAGTACCTTTTGTTTTTTGGCGGAAATGTTTGGTTTAATTTTTGGTCCAATAATTGGTCAATATTAATGGCCAATTGAATTAAGTGAATTGAAAAATTTGTTATCATACACAATATGCCATGGAATTAGACGAAAATAGTTACTCGTGGGTTTTTGGAGTCGCTGATCACCAGTTTGAAGTCTGGTTTGGGAAATTCAAAATGGCGGACCGGAAATCGGGCCATTTTCCATAAGAAATAAGAATGGATACCTTGGCCTTGAAAATCTGTTCTCGGGGGTTTTCAAGGGTGTTAATTACGAATCCGAGGTCTGATTTGGAAAATTCAAAATGACGGACCGGAAGTAGAGTCAATTTGTCAAGAAAAACTCGTATCTTTTTCGCTCTTAGGCTGAAAATGAGTACTTGAGAGTTTCTGAGGTCGCTGATCATCAGAGGTCTAATTTGCGAAATTCAAAATGGCGAACCGGAAAAACAGTCCATTTCTCCGGAACACTCGTATTATTTTCTTTTCTTTTTTGGAGTGAAAGTGGGAATTCGGGGGTTTTCGTTATCGCTGATAATGAATCTGATGTCCAATAAGGGAGAACTCAAAATGGCAGACCGGAAGTAGTATATTTTTCAGGAGATACCCGTACTTCTCATACTTTCAGCCCAAAAAAATAAAAAATACTACGTTTTCCGGAGAGATTGACTGTTCTTCCGGTCCACTATATAGAATTTCGTAAACTAGACCTCTGATTCGTAATCAGCGACCTCAAAAACCCCCGAGTACTCATTTTCAACCCAAAAACGAAAAAAAATCGAGTTTTTCCTGTTAAATTGACACTACTTCCGGTCCGCCGTTTTGAATTTTCCAAATCAGACCTCGAGTTCGTAATCAGCGACCTCGAAAACCCCGGAGCACATATTTTCAAGGCCAAGATATCCATTCTCATTTCTTATGGAAAATGGCCCGTTTTCCGGTCCACCATTTTGAATTTCCCAAATTAGACTTCAGATTGGTGATCAGCGAGCTCAAAGCCCCCGAGTAACCATTTCGTCTAATTTTATGGCATATTGTGTATGATAAAAAAATGTTCAATTAGTTTAATTAAATGGGCCATTAATATTGGCCAATTATCGGGAAAAAAATGAAACTAAACATTTCCACCAAAAAGTAAAAGGTACTGTTTTCTCTAAATGCCTTTCTGAACTCTTTGCAACAAAAATGATGTCAATTGACCCTGTACCTTTTTTTGGGGGTTTTCAGATTTTTCATGCTAAAATGATGCGACTATATGTATTTTTGGGCGATGATCCTCCTCCAAAAAGGTCGCTCTACCCTCCAAAGGGCAATACAGGGAAAAAAGGCAAAAACTCAATTTTATTCCAAAAAGAAGTGTGTCTGTGTGTATGTCTTCCTATGTATTTTTTATCGTTGAACACGAATCCTATGTTAATAAAGGGCACTGTGCCCTTCAACGGGCAATAAAGGGCAAAACGGAGCAAAATCTCAATTCTATTGAAATGAGAAGTGCGAGGTGTGTTGTCCTATGTATTCTTTAATGCTGAACATGAGTCCGATGTTAAAAAAGGGCACTCCGCTCTCCAAAGGGCTGAAAAAGGCCAAATATTAATCATTTATTGCTCGAAGGTATAGTGTTTTTATGACTAGCCTAACCTGATAACTAGTATAAATCCAACCTTTGGAAGGGTTTTAACCATTCGTAAAGATCCTATCAAGTTTTTACCCCTTCTGTGGTGAGCCACAAACCTTGGAAAGTCTTTTGAAAGTACACTAAAGAGATTTAGAAAGTACCATGATGAATACAAAACATAAAAAGTATATTGCATTTAATCGGCACATTTCTAAAACGAGTAATATCCCTCGTAGAGAAAAAATATTCATATCACTGTGTTGGTGATCGAATTCTGAACTTTCAAAATGTTCGTCCGTCTGCCTGTCTGTCTGTGCATCGGTCACGATAACTTAATAACGAAAAGTCCGATTGTATTGAAATTAGAACAGTAAGTTAGTGTTAGTAAGAAGAAGAACCTTATTATCTTTTGACAAAATCAATCAGTATACCGGGTGAGTCACGAATTGCGCTCGCCCCGATATTTCCTAAAATATTTGGAATAGAAAATTGAAATTTGCAGGCCTTATTACACGACTATAATGCCATCTTTTCAATAAAAAATCAAGTTTGGTGCACATCCGGTTTGACCGAAAATGCCCACAACTTTCGATTTTTAAATGGAACACCCTATATATTTTTACATTTTTGGAATCTAGAGGAAATTTTGAACACAATACGTTCATTTTGGTCACTTTTTGATAAACACTAAAAATTTTATTAAAAAATCTATTTCTGAATCCAGAGTGCTGTGGTGCCCAAAATATATTTTAGTTTGTGTGCTACGTTACTATAAAAATAAAAAGAGCAATATGATTGCATTACTTAATTCTTTAGAGGCGTTTAAAATTTTTAAATGTGATTTTTACCCACTATCTCGTTTTTTTTTAATGGGAATTTAATCGTTCACCAACATTTTTAAATACTTACCTCATTTTCATACGAATCTAATGATACCAAAATTTTGAAAATCCGCTCAGAAATATTTGAGATTTCAGCCAAAATACAATGCAACGAAGCTTTTAGAAACATGCGGCTAATAGATAATAGATTAGTGGGCTTTGGAAACTAAAATGGCACATTTCTGTGTAAATCTGGCAACCTAATAACATTGGAAAAATCATAGTAGCCATTGAACGTAATAAAACAACATCAGCTGTCAGACAGACTCGTGTAGTTATAGGCAATCTTGAGCTATCAAACATTTAATAATTGTGAGCGCAAAGAACGTTCCAATTAAGTTTAGCACAGGTATGTGGAGGTAAACACAATTACATCCACGAGGACATTTGCAATAGAATGCGACATCATTTCGGTTTTCAGAGTTTTATTTAAATGAACATAAATATCGGGCCTATAAATAAATAAAAATTAATTCCTTTTGATTTTTGAACAATTAAACTTAAACTAGGTAACAGTAGGTATCTTTAAAACAATTAATATAATTAAACCATAAAATGACATTTATAGATATTGTTCAAAATGTCCACCATTTTTTTCTATACACAATTCGGCTCTACGTACAGTTGCTTGAATGGCTCTACGCAATTCAGCCGGCGTTATTTCATTAAGAGCCCGTACAACTTTATTTTGCAGCTCTTCACGGGTATTTGAAGAAGTTTTATAAACTTCATTTTTGTGTGCCCCATACATAATAGTCGAGGGGTGTTAAGTCAGGTGACCTAGGAGGCCACCTGATATGGCCTTGATTTGCGATAAGGCGTTCACCATGCAAGTTGTTTAAATATTCCATCACTCTTCTGGAATTATGTGGGGGAGCACCATCTTGTTGGAAAAACAGATTTTGTAAATAGGCAAGAGGAAGTAAGTCAAGAAATTCTGCTGTCTGGTTTTGTAAAAAGAATAAATATCGTACGCCAGTAAGTGTTCCATCAAAAAATATGGGTCCAATTATTCAATCTCCAAGTACTCCAAGCCAACAGTTAAACCAAAATCTTTCCTGAATATTCCAACCTGGCTTTTGTTGTACTGCATTTAAGAACCAGTTGCAATATACTAGCCTCCTGTCGTTATCATCTCCATAAAGATGTTGGTGTATTTGGTATTTATAAGACCGAAACTTATGTTTCTTTAAAATTCTGCAAACCGAAGACTGACTAATGTCGCATTCCATTGACAATTCCCTTGTTGATGTTGTTGAGTGTACCATCACAAATCCTAATACATCAATTTTTTTGTCCTCACAATAAATATTTGATGGTCATCTTGTTAATTGGGTTCGTTTCTTAATTCTTGTTCCACTCTGGCAAACAAGTGTCTGCTTGGATGACGTCTGTTGGGATATCGCTGCTGATACAGTTCTGCAGCTGCAGTTGAATTTTTGAGATGCTCTCCATATATCAGTAACATATCGACCTTTTCATTTCTACTAAAATTATTCATTTTCTTTAATTTTTACTCAAAGAGATTTCCGCAACGCTTTATTTTGTATCTGTCTGACAGCTGATATTGTTTTATTACATTCAATGGCTACTATGACTTTTCCAATGTTATTAGGTTACCAGATTTACACAGAAATGTGCCATTTTAGTTTCCAAAGCCCACTAATCTATTATCTATTAGCCGCATGTTTCTAAAAGCTTGGTTGCATTGTATTTTGGCTGAAATCTCAAATATTTCAGAGCGGATTTTCAAAATTTTGGTATCATTAGATTCTTATGAAAATGAGGTATTTAAAAATGTTGGTGAACGATTAAATTCCCATTAAAAAAAACCGAGTTAGTGGGTAAAAATCACATTTAAAAATTTTAAACGCCTATAGAGAATTAAGTAATGCAATCATATTGCTCTTTTTATTTTTATAGTAACGTAGCACACAAACTAAAATACATTTTGGGCACCACAGCACTCTGGATTCAGAAATAGATTTTTTAATAACATTTTAAATGTTTATCAAAAAGTGACCAAAATGGATGTATTGTATTCAAAATTTCCTCCAGATTCCAAAAATGTAAAAATATATAGGGTGTTCCATTTAAAAATCGAAAGTTGTGGGCATTTCCGGTCAAACCGGATGTGCACTAAACTTCATTTTTTATTGAAAAGATGGCATTTTAGTCGTGTAATAAGGGCTCCAAATTTCAATTTTCTATTCCAAATATTTTAGGAAATATCGGGGCGAGCGCAATTCGTGACTCACCCGGTATAAAGAAGTTATTAATTAATTAATTAATTAAATTTAAAAAATACATTATTTTTATGTTTTGGAATTAAACAGACAATGTCCCAAACTACTATTGTTAAAAAAAAGAAACTGCAAATAGTATCCTATAGAATGTGCAACAATTATATAAAAAGTGCAGTAAATCGGCGAAAGGTATAATGGTGAGCTTGTTTATTTCATAAAATTACGTGCTGTGGTCGTTTAAACCATTTGAAAACGTATTTAATTAAATCAAATATATTCAGTAAGTGCCGGAAACGTCCTTGGAATAATTCTTCGTAAATAGCTCTTAAGCGGCTGCTACACAAGGGGAGTTGAAGATAATTATGATGTGAAACATATGTCAAACACTGAACACGTTAGCAGATGGTTTAATTCAAGCAATTTACTGACAAAATAATACCTTTTACATCTTCCTTATTAAATTTGGCTTAATTTGTATTTTCTCCGAGGCTTGCTGAGAGTTTATCGCGGCAGTAAGTTAGAGTATATTAAAGCACAACTTGCCGTGTGTTCATTTTATTTAATAGCTCATTACAAAAATTATGCCATTTTATATGAAATTCTAAATTATTTATTTCTAAAAAACATACACTTATTTATTGGTTTGAGTTTTTCGGTTTTCGGAGGATCATAAGGATCCTCCAAAGCTACTTTCGGAACAGACAGATAGGAATGGAGGCAGGCGACGCCCTGGAATGGAGAGAAGTCTCCTGTGGTGTTCCGCAGGGTTCGGTAATTGGGCCAACGCTGTGGAACATCATGCTCGATGACGTCCTGCGGATCCCCTTACCAAGGGGGGTCACCCTGACCGGTTACGCGGATGACCTAGCCCTAACGGTATCCGAAAAAAAATGGACGGACCTAATGGAGGAGAAGGCGAATACCGCCATTAGGGGAATTGACAATTGGCTCCGAGGCGTCGAACTAAAGCTTGCCCCGGAGAAGACCGAAGCAGTAGTAATCACGAGGAAAAGAACTGTCCAGCCTATCACCATCAGGGTTGGGCAGATCGAAATCCAACCTGGCAGCGGGCTTAAATACCTGGGCATCTGGTTGGACCCGAAATTGTCGTTTAGAACCCATATCCTAAAAACTGCGGAGAAAGCCGGGAAGGCGGCAACCGCCCTAGGCAGAGTAATGTGCAACACGAAGGGGCCGAAGGCAAGCAAAAGAAGGGTATTATGCGGCGTAGTGCACTCCATCATGTTATACGCCGCGACGGTATGGGGACGCGCCGTCGATGACAGGGCCAACGCCCTAAGAGGACTGACAAGAATCCAACGTCAAATGGCGTTAAGGATCAGCAGCGCATACCGCACCGTCTTTTATGAAGCGGTGCTAGTAGTCGCGGGGACCCCCCCACTTGACCTATTTGTCAAAGAAAGGGACGAAGTACGCCAAGGGGAGGGAAAACAAGTCGCCAGGAGAAGGCTGCTGGACAGATGGCAGGATAGGTGGGAGAACGCACACAAGGGGAGGTGGACGCACCGAATAATCCCCAACATCAAAAAATGGGTGGAGAGAAAGCACGGGGAGGTGGGATACCACCTCACACAGGCCCCGACAAGACACGGTTGCTTCGCGGACTACCTTCTTGGAATAGGGAAACTGAATTCCAGGGAGTGTGTGTACTGCGGAGAGATCGACGACGTGGAACACACGGTGTTCCGCTGTAACAGATGGGCAGAGGAGAGACGGGGCATAAACCAAACAGGGCCTGTAGAAATTCTGGACTACATGCTACAGTCGGGAGACAGTTGGAATAGAGCTGAGAATGCTATCAACAGCATAATCGAAAAAAAGGGAGAGGGTGAGAGGAATCCCGACTTATTCCCTCCACACAACTGAACGAAATAGCCGTAGGAAACGACAACTAAAACAGATGGTTATCCTGAAGCAAAGCGAGAGCGGTCCCAGGATACGTCCCCACCAGCTGAAGAGGGGTGGTTTTAGTGGGTAGGCCGAGAGGAGAGTCCCACACTACCGAAACGGTGTCCATGAAGGATTTCCACCCCGCAATAAAAAAAAACTGAATAACCGAATATTAACCGTGTTATCGCTACCTATTTGTTACGTTGCATAATATATTAATATTTAATTTTAATAAGTGCAGAAAATATTTTTTTTTGTATGTCTATGTCGATAAAATGTGGAGTTCGTTTTCGGTTGGCATCGGAGGCAGGCACAACTCTGTAGCTTCTACGAAATCTCGAATAAAACTGTGAGAAATCGTGCGAAATTGTGTTGAATTAAACCGTGGACAATCTACATTAACTGATAAAAATTAGCACGAGTCTGGCTACATATAGTTGATATTTGATTAAGATATATTGGTTGAATAATTGAATATAGCATCACCTAAAAGCGTATATAAACAAGTTGGAAAAGAGACACAAACATCTGACAATATAATATAAACTGTGCACCATAAAGTTATCTTCAGTGAATGGCAACAGGCTGGTTTCTAAGAAGGGTGCACAGAGAGAAATCGCTTTGGAACATTTTGCACAATGTTGTGGAACAACGTCTTGTGGCATTTTTTTAAATAATTGTAAAATTTTAAGGCACAGCGTTATAAAATTTTATACATTTTAATTGTGCATAATTCTTGTGCGTTTTATTTATCTAATATAAAGATTTAGTTACGATGAATTTATTGGAAACTTCGACCAACAAATTGACGAAATTAGAGTTAAATTTATTTATTTTTTCTCAACAAATCATATCAAATTTAACTTAATTAATTGTTAATAGTATCCCCAAACTATATATTCTGTTGCCATTCTATTTACAATTAGTTGTAAGTAATTGTTTAAAGGATTTGCACAACTTGTGTAACATAAAAGTGATTTTATTTTATAAACGGTTGTTGACAAATTTGTGGAAGTAGGAGTCCCAATATATTTATTTCCGCTAAATAATAATAGTAATCTATGCCGCCCGCACAAACTGCACAATTTAATAACATACTATTCACAATCAGTTTGGTGATACTGTTTTAAAATTTTGTATAATTGTTTAATTTGTTTCACGTAAAGTTTATTGGTTAAAAATTGTACTGACCGCGGGCCATGCTACGCATATACGCGCAGGCAATTACGCATCAGATCCAGGTGATATTTCGTTAAGTGAAGACGTACACTTCCGAATTATACAAGTACTTACATTTGTCATGGAATTTGTTGAAAACTTATTAACCGAGTGGGGTTTCCTAGATCTAACTCCAGCATTCACAGAGGTACTTCACGCAGAGTTACAAATTTGCATATATGTTCTCTTAAATCAACTTCGTTAACATATAAATATAAAAATGGTTTCTTGTTTATATACGAAGAATGCATGATACCTATCTTCTAATACTTTATTTCGTTTACAGCTTGAGAGTAATTTCGTTTTCTTATGCGAAGCGACAGAAAGCTGTTCCTAAACTACTAAACCCAAAAGGCAAACTTGTAAAAGAACTGCTTCAAAACGAAGATAACACTTCTGATGGTAAGCAATACATTTGATTTTGGTGATGAACTGATAAATGTTATTTTTTTTAAGAATATGACGTAACTACGACATAAGCTTTATTACTACAAACTGCGTTAATAGAAGAAGCACTGGAAGCCTTCCAAATTAGAACTATTAAAGGATTTATTTTAAGCATAAATGTAAGTCACCTACTTCTTTTCAACTAGAACATTATGCATATAAAATTTATTTGTATTTAAAAAAATAGAAATGTTTTCATTTACCGTATGATAATATATAAATGCATGCTCTATTATGTATTGTTGTTTTGTTAAAATAAAATATTTATTCTTTAATTTTTTCTTCATTGAAGTCCTTTAGGAATACCTCCAATTTTGGAAATAATATTACACAATCTGTGTTACAGAATAATACAATTAAAATTAAGTGGATACATATAGTGTGTGAAATGAGTGCATGGTGAACCAAAAAATATATACATAATTTGGAGATTATAGAGTAATAAATTGTGCAAAACTAACCCCAGTTCATACATTACTGAACAGCTTCTTTGAATTAAGTGCATATATTGTGCAAAATGAATTACAAAGTTGACAAAATAAACATACAGTTTGTGGATTTCTCATTTAGAAATTGTGGAAAACTAAAAACACATTCTCTTAAAAAACTATAAACATTGTGTCACTTAAGAGCACAATTTTTTGTAAATATGTTTTACAAATGAAGAGGTTTGGATGTGAATGTTTGTTTAGGAAACCTTCAGAATATATTTAAAAATTTCACACAAATTGTAGAAACTAACATAATCTGTTCAGAGATTTGTTCCACAAGTGGAATAAAATTATGTATTTTTATGCAACCATAATTCAAATTTGTAAAGAATTCAATTTATGTGATTTTTAAGTTTGTACAAAAATTTCAAACAATGTTAATGCATAAACTGTACAAGATCATTGCCCCAAAAATGTATTATTTATTTGCACAAATTGTTCCTGTCACTATTTTAAGACCAATTTGGAGTACAATTTTCTACAATTGTGGTAAAATATCACACACATTTTTCTCTGTGTGAAGCAACGTGTGCAACTAGTGTGGGAATAGGAAAGGTGAAAAAATATGCACAAGGGAGAAACAGATTAGTTCTATTGGTAGTGTTAGTTTATTAATCTTTAGTAATTGAATTTCTTAAAATTGAAAATTTATTAAACATAAGGCGGATCCCACAACAGGAAGGTTTTGGCTGGCAGCTGTCACATGGTCCATATATTGGGCTTATTTACGAATACAAAAATGTCTCTCAGGTTAAAGTAGTTGGGGTATGCTTCCCAAATGTTCTCCTACATCTCTTTTTTATTTTTTTTTAGATTTTACTTTTTATTTTGCTTTACCTTGGCGGATCGGTATACAACATGTCTCAAATATTCCTTCGGCGCTCTTCCTTACATTTCTACTGTAAATGGTTAGTTACCTGTGGAACGGTTAATAAATAACAGCTTCTTGCGGCGAGCCAGTGTATATTTTGACAAACAAACGCAGGAGACTCACTGATACAGGACGTTGCAACGAAAACACAGATTTCAGTGAAACATAAAACCATATATGGACGCAAGCGGACAGGAGGAGCTGCACACTACCAGATTCAGAAAGAGAAGAAACAGAAGACCCGAAAGAAGAATAAATAAGGAGATGATGATAGATGGAAACTTAATAGAAGCATCTCACAAACACCTACACTTCCCATCCTATATTCCTACCCCATGTGTTATGTAGCTGTCGCTGCTGGCAACAAGATTGTCCCATATCCAATCCAGCGTATGTAGCCGGTGACCGGTGGTACATAAAAATATCCAGATTGGATATCCGAACGTGTCAGCAATGCCTACTTTAGCTGACAAATCAATCAATCAATCAATTCTTATGCCGATAAAATGTGAGAAGTGTGGTAAGTATGGAAAGTGGGAGAATGTCTTACCTTGCGAAATAATTGTTAAGTATATTGGAGCAAATAAAAATAAAAAATGGATGTAACTTTTTATTTCAAACAAGATTAACAGTTTTCGAGAACATTGCATTCGAAAATAAACTCCCTTGCAAATTAGGAAACGCATAGAACGGTGTAAGTTGGTAGAAATTGAACGTACATTATACTTGACATTGAAGTGTGATATTGATGGCAACTTATAGGTAGTAGCGCAGTAATCGCATAATGATCTAATGTACCAGTAGACTCTTCAATCACATTTAAAGTTTTATACAGTGAGCACGTAAAGGTTGGAATAAATTCATTAAAATAGTTACAAAACAAGTGACAAAAATTCGCTCAAACCCGTCGATTTTTCAATACATTTCTCAATCTGTTTATTTAAAAAAAGTGCTGCAAATATTTTTTTAAAGTTATGACGTCATCGCCATTTTTTTTAATGGCAACTCCCATTTTTTACAATGTCATTTGAAAGAGCACATTTTTCTGCGTACAGTACATTAAATTCTACGCTGTATTGCATGACGAAATTATCGAGAAAAAAATCTTAACTACTTATAACAATGTAATAAAACAAAAATAAAAGAATTTAAGAATACAGCAAAAAATAATTAGATTAAATGTTTAAATTGCGCGCCATTTGCTTCTTGACAATGTCCAAGTCGATACTGAAATTCTCGCAAAACGTTAATAATTGTTTCGGGTCCAATTCTTCCAATTTCGTAAGTAACTCTGTCTTTTAAGTCCTCAATATTGTTCGGTCTATTAAAATAAACTTTGGATTTAAGGTAACTCCATAAAAACAATCCAATGGGGTTAGGTCCGGAGATCTAGGTGGCCATTCTATTGATCCGCGTCTACCAATCCATCTGCGTGGGGAAATTTTGTTTAAATAATTACGCACTATTACCGAATAATGTGGCGGTGCGCCATCCTGTTGAAACCATATGGAGTTTTCCGGTACATTAGGGTTTTCACCATTTGGATACAGTGCGACAAGTTCTGGAATTATGTTTTGTTGGAGCAGCTCCAAATATTTTTCTCCATCTAATGAACCTCGAATAAAAAATGGACCCAATATTGTAGTCCCAACAATTCCAGCCCATACGTTAACTTTCTGTGGAAACTGAGTATGGGCCTCCACAGTCCAGTGTGAATTTTCACGTGACCAATACCGACAATTTTGCCTATTCACAGTGCCATTTAAACAGAAGGTGGCCTCGTCAGAGAAAAGTACTCGACTTAAGAAATGTGGATTGATGTTACATCGTTCCATCATGGTTTCGCAAAAACCTACTCTGCGGTCGAAATCATGTTCGTTAAGCTCTTGAACTAAATTCACTTTATATGGGTGCCATTTATTCTTCTTCAAATATTTTAAAACAGTTGACTGACTAATTGACTGTTCTGCTGCGACTTCGCGACTTGGTTTGTGAGGATTCTCCTCCATTGTCAGTAAAACATCTAACTGTTTATTTTCTGAAATTGTGGGGCGACCTTTCGTGAAATTATCTCTTACATGACCACAATCTCGGAACTTCTTTTCTATTTTGCTAACAGTTGATTGTGTAATAGGTCGATTAGGGTATTTACCATTAAATAATTCACAAACCATAGTTTGTGTTCGAGACTTGTCTCCATAGTCAATCATTATCAAAATTTCAATTCGTTCTGTCTCACTTAAACGTTGCATTATCAGCACTTTCAATACGATATCACAAGTATTTACTAGTGAATGGGCCTACCCCTTTCAGCGTAGTGAGGCTAATATAATTTAGTGAACTGTATTTAGGCATAATAAAAAAAAAGAATGTGTCGGAAACTTACACAGTAGCTTTGATGAATTCTCCGTCGTCGATGTCGGCCCAATAGGAGGGACAAAGGGGGGCCAAAGAGAAAAGGAACAAATCTCCGACACACACAATTAACGTAACAATTATTAAATGAATTTATGAAAGGACAATTATAATTCACTTATCACTGATAAATAACTATAGCGTTCTGTGGCGTAAGTGACTATTGTCTTACTTACTATCATACTACTGTCTCTATGCGGGTCGCGCTCGACCCACACGGCGTTAAAAAAACTTGCTAAAAATAAACTTCTTAGTATTACCATAAAGAATTCACAACATATATTTTTCTAGGTATAATAAATACTACAAGGCGCGTAACCAACTAATGTGTTAGAGCCAGGTCCGCGTTGCTAAGTGAATGAAAAAAAGCGTAAACACAAAAAAAGTGTAAGTTGTAAAAAGGTTCGACGATAAGTAATGAATGTGTTCTATTAATGTTAAATGTTTTTTTCTCGATAATTTCGTCATGCAATACTCCCTAGAATTTAACGTACTGTATGCAGAAAAATGTTCTCTTTCAAATGACATTTTAAAAAATGGGGGTTGCCATTTAAAAAAAATGGCGATGACGTCATAACTTTTAAAAATATTTGCAGCACTTTTTTTTAAATAAACAAATTGAGAAATGTATTTAAAAATCGACGGGTCCGAGCGAATTTTTGTCACTTGTTTTGTAACTATTTTAATGAATTTATTCCAACCTTTACGTGCTCACTGTATATTAATATACTAGCAAATCATGCATGTTTAAATTCGTTTTATATAATATATTAAGATTAATTTGTTAAATGATTTTCATCAATTTTTTTCATTATTGTGTAATTTTCTAATGACTTTTATCCTTACCCTCGGGTAAACTTCATCTGCGCCTGAAAATTTTTAATAGAAAAATAAACCAATTATACCAAATTTAATCTCTTTCAAACTCGTCTCTATATCTCAGTAAAAATTGTTCTCGCTTATTATATTTCCCGATCGATTAGACATATAAATAATTCCCGGCTAGCTAATTATTTTCCAATATGTGAACAGCTTGTATAGCTGGCAGCCACAGCGAGCGTGCCTCATTGGTAATTTCCATACATATGAGCCCACGGGCCATGCAATGAGGATTATTTTATCGTTCCCACAGCATGTTTTACATTTACATGAATTTCAAAAGATTATAATATTCGAAATTAAAAGCATATAAAATTACACCTAGGGTTTATTCTATAATAGTCGATAATTGATTATAACCACTAAGAGGCTTATTCACTTACTACTAGATCGGGAGTTAGCGAACATGCAATCAGAATCATAGGTTCGATTTATTCCAGCAAAAACGATGTTTACAATGTAGAACAGCGAAATGAAATAAATTCAGTATCTCAATTATTGTTCATATTTATAAAAAATCGATAGCATTGGATAGTTAGAACAAAATGACAAAAAATATTCATGTTACACTTGCGTTTTTTGGCCGAAAATTCCATTTGTAACATTTTAGAATTTATTTAATGTGGTTAGTGACCTTAAATGACCTTGAGAAAAATTCCATAGATAGGTGATATAGTCAACTACCTTCATGATTTTTTTCCAAATTTTAACGTAAACACAGTCTGAGAAAAAAAATAAAAACACACATGTGTTTTTTCTTTTTAAGCGGTGCTCGGGGAATCTACAAAATATCACAATTAACCAGTATGTTACTGGTAAATAACCTCTACGCCTGTGACTTTTACGTCAAAAAATCAGTTAGAGGTTGCTTTTACTTCCCTCGCATACCGAAGGGAAGTATTGTATTCGAGAAAAAATCACCCTCCGAGATTTTTTCGGATTCTGACGTTTCAGATCACGGAGATTACGAAAATATAGGTTTTTCAATTCCGTCAGTCTGTCTGTCTGTCTGTCTGTCTGTTGGTGCATTTACTAAAAAACTACTTGACGGAGAGCAGTCAAATTTGGTAGGTAGTTGACCCTGCTGCCAGCGAAGAACTGGTAGAATTTTCACTGAAAAATATACAGGGTGGACCGTTTAAACGGAATAAATAGTGAAAAAAATTTTTTTTTGCTCAAATTTAAAATTTCCACGTTTTATAACGCGCTAAACCTATTTCAGAAAAAAAAATTTTTTGAAAATTTTTTTTACCAACATTTTTGAAAAAAATTTTACCACTAAAATAGGTGGATTTTTTTTTTGTTCAAATTTAAAATGTCCACGTTTCCATGGCATTCTAAACGTATTAAAACAAATTTGGAAATTTTTCTGAAAAATTTTCTTGAAAAAATTTATGTATTCATCACTAAGTAAATACTTATATAGAATAGAAGAAAACGTTTATTTTTTTTTAATTACCACCAGAATAGATGGAAAAATTTTTTTTGCTCAAATTTAAAATACATATACACGTTTCATGACATTCTAAACCTATTTCAGAAGAAAAAATTTTGAACATTTTTTAAGCAACATTTTGGAAAAATTTCAAAAAAAATATTTTTTTTTTCTTTGTTCAAATTTAAAATTTCAACGTTTCCATAGCATTCTAAACCTATTTAAACACATTTAAAAAAAATGTGTAAAATCTATTTCACTGCTTACTATTGAATAGATGAAAAATTTTGTTTGCTTAAATTTAAAATTTCCGCGAACCATGACATTCCAAACCTATTTCGGGAAAAAAAAATGCATCATTTTTTTACCATTTTGGAAAAAAAAATACCATTAGAATAGACGGAAAAATTTGTTTTTGCTGAAATTTAAAATTTTCGCGTTTCATGACATTCTAAACCTATTTCAGAAAAAAAAATTGAAAATTTTTTTCACACATTTTTGATACATTTTTTACCACTAAAACAGATGGAAAATTTTTTTTCTTTGCTCAAATTTAAAATTTCCATGTTTAATGACATTCTGAACCTATTGCAGAAGAAAAAAGACAACAGTTTTGAAAAATTTCAAAAAAAAAAATGACATTTTTAACCACCACTATACTTCCACTTTACTGCGTGGATGTGGAACTGAAAATGTGTCTAATGGCAATAATATTTGACATATGCTATTATACTTTTATTGGAAAATATACAGGGTGATCATCCCAAGAAATAATTCATGGTAGACCTATTATTTAGTATTGAACTTTTGCTGTTGGGTGAGCACTATTTTTTTGACCAAAAATTATCAGGATTGCTTTGTAATAATAATAATAATTGCAATAACTCTATTTCGATTATTATTCTCAATGTCATTTCGTATTTAATAATTTTTTTGACTGACCGCCATGCACAAATAACTAGGGAAGTTCCGATTTTTTTAAAATAAATAACACATATCAGTATAAAGTATTGAAATTAAATATTTCGCCGACGTTTCAGAAATCTAATCTGTTTCCTTTTTCAAGGTTTTTTTTGAAAAATCTTTTTTGATGTATATGATATATATATATATATATACACAGCTCTAAGAATGTTTGTTATATTCAATATCCATAGATACTTACTATTTGCATAGAACTGAAGCTTCCGTCGTTCAAAGTCATTAAATTCATTTTTGTATTTAAATAAAGTTCTATAAATTTTGCCCTCAATTGATTTTGTTGGGTTTTTACTTCATTTTGAATATGGTCCTTCATTAATAAGTGTCATGATTTTTTCATTATATGTATTTTTATTTATAAAGACTGTGGCATTACCTTCGTCCGCTGGCAAAATTTTAATGGTTTCATACACAGCAAAAAAGATTTTTCAGAAAAAGCCTTGAAAAAGAAAACAGATCAGATTTCCGAAACGTCGGCGAATTTTTAATTTCAAGTTTTTATATTTATTTGTGTTATTTATTTTTAAAAAAGCAACCTCTAACCGATCCTTTGACGTAAAAGTCACAGGCGTAGAGGTTATTTACCAGTAACATACTGGTTAATTGTTATATTTTGTAGATTTCCCGAGTACCGCTTAAAAAGAAAAAACACATGTGGCAGGAAGTCCCAAAGAATTGAAGAAGGAAAAAAATTAAGATAATGCCACAAATAACATTTAGACAATATGTTTTTTATAGTCAATACTTTAAAGTTATAGTCATGTTTCAATACTTCTTAGACGCACTGTATGTTTCTAACAGTTGATAACAGTTGATGACAGTTTTTCCAGTTTTATTAACGTTTTAAAATACTACATTGATATGTGCTTTCCATTAAAACATACAAATAAAAAGGTTTTCAAAAATGGATGGATTACAGAAGGTATAGAATATCATCTCGAAGGCTAAAAAAATTATACAAGCATATGATACATTCAAATAATCTAGAAGATGTTGAATTTTATAAAAAATACAAGAAAATCTATAGACAAGTCATAAAATCTGCTAAGAAAATGCACAACGATTTCCTATACAGAAATTCTCATAATAAATCTAAAGCAGCTTGGCGTATTATTAACGAAAATATAAATAACGATAAAAATAAAAACAATGCAATAGATGAAATATAAATTAAAAATAACCTTGAAACCGATGCGTTCAAAATTGCCCAACATTTTAATTTTGAGTTCATTGATAAACCTAGACAGTTAAACAATAAAATTTTAAATTCAAATAGTAATTTTAACTTGAATGTTAAAGTTGACAATACTTTATTTTTAGACCCTGTTACTGAAGCAGAAATATTTAATATAATTTTAGAACTAAAGAATTCAAACTCCTGTGGATTAGATAATATAACAACTAATTTACTACAGAAATCTGTTAAGTTTATTACTTCTCCAATTACATACCTAGTAAATTTTTCGATATCAACAGGTATTTTCCCAACAGTTCTACAATTAGCAAAAATTATTCCACTCTTTAAAAAAGGAGATATTACATCATCGGAAAATTATAGACCAGTAGCTCTTTTGTCATCTATTTCAAAAATATTAGAAAAAGTAATGTACAAGAGAATTGTAAAGTTTTGTAACAAAAATAAATTGTTTTCTAATTCGCAACATGGTTCTATCAAAAGCAGGTCAACGGAAACAGCAATTATGAACTTTCTTAACAAAGTGTTTGAAAATTTGAAAAAAACGGTAACTGCTTAGCTATTTTTATGGATGTAAGCAAGGCATTCGATTTAATAAATCATGCCTTGCTTATAGAAAAGCTTCAAAAATATGGGTTAAGAGGAAAAACTTGTGACAGGATTACCTCATATCTTTCTAAGAGAAGGCAGCTAGTTGAAATAAATGGTATTAGATCTGAGGAAATCGATATTGAAATTGGGGTACTTCAAGGCTCTGTTCTGGGTCCCTTATTATTATTACTGTGTATTAATGACTTACCTGAAATTTTTGATCAAAATACTTTAACAATGTTTGCAGATGACAATTCTCTAATTGTTTCAGAAGAAACTGTGCCAGAATTATTAGTAACAGCTCAAAATATGATCAGTAGATGCACAGATTGGTATCAAAATTCTAAACTATTCCTAAACATCTCCAAAACAGTTTTTATTAATTTTACACCCAGATTTACTTCTTTCAATAATAGTTATTTGATAAAAGTAGATAATAAGTCAATTGAGCAAGTTAGAAGCACTAAATTTCTAGGAGTGCACATTGATTGTGGATTAAACTGGAATGAACATGTAACTCTGTTGTCAAAGAAGCTGTCGTCAATCTGTTTTGTATTGTATCGGTTAAAAAGCATTTCTAATATGTCAACTGTAATAGCTTACTATCATGCTAACTTTGTATCTAGAGCGAAGTATGGCATAATGTTCTGGGGCGCCTCTCACAATTTTGAAAGAATCTTTAAAATACAGAAAAGGGCTATTAGGAATATGGTAGAAGCGGCAAGAAACACGTCATGTCGAAATTTATTTAAAGAATTACAAATTTTACCCTTGGCATGCATATATATATTAGAAATAGTATATTATGTTAAATCTAACCATGATTCCTTTAAAACTAACGATTTTCATCATAATTACGATACAAGAAATGGCCAAAACTTGCGTATTCCATTACATTACCTGACAAAATATGAGGAGTGCCCAGGAACATAGGAATAAAATTATTTAATCGTCTTCCAGTTGAAATTAAAGGTGTCGTCAATTTAAAATTATTTAAAAAGTTAGTTAGACAATTTCTTTTACAAAAGTGTTTTTATAATGTGACTGAATATTTAACTGACCCATGTTTTTAAAATATTTTTTTCTGTATCTGTTGTTTTAGTAGTTTAGGTCTTTCTTTTAAATGTGACTTATTTGACTAGTCCTATATCACTTTTTTGTGGTCATTTATTTATTATGGACAATAAAGATTATTATTATTATTATTATTAATTTATAGACACTAAAGGTGGTCAAAGCGATATTACTATGTAGTATGCCCTATCCCAGAATATCATGGAACTAATTACTTACCAACAATTTTGTCCCTTTAGACTGCTTGTGTCGAGGAGTTTGCCCGCCTTATCCTGATATTGCATCAAGATGCTCGCTCCAAGTAAAATCGATGGTAGACCCCAACCAAACAGCGAGTATCTACAACAGAGATTAATTTTAAATCGACATTAAATTTTGAAATCTTGATTAAATTTGTCTGTATATCTCTCGTAAAATTTAAGGGATACAAGTTTAATTTGTATTCGGCTTAACTGAGATCAGAACGCAAAAACTTACACTTGTGACCTAGTTCCTACTTCAGTATTAGCATGGCAGTGATATTAAATTTCAAAATATAATTGTATTGCGTGTGTCCAATGCTGGAAAAATAAAAGCACTTTCTTGAGTGCTTAAAGCTTAGAGCTCGAAGTACTTTTAGTCAATGCTTGGAACAGCCCTGATTCAGGCCTTCATTAATACAAATATTGAATATACATATCAGGTAAATTGCAATGAACAGTGTAAATTCCTACTAATTTAAGTTACAGGAAGCAAACTATCTATGATTTACTGTCTTAATTTGCCGCTGTGTTATGCAATCTAAAACTTTCAGATAGTTACTAAACTTACAACTTCTCTTCTGGTTTCGTGGTAATAATTATTAATTACACTTCCGTCACTTCTTTATTAGAATAATAAGTAAGTGAATTTCAGTCAGTTTTAATTCATATTTACATGTATAAAACAGGTCATAGGATACACAATAAAATATGGATATATTAAATTGAACAAACAAATTGCATATATTATGCATAATATTCTTGAATCTAACATTACATACACAGCATGGGGCAATAATGCGTCGGACCTCGATATCTCGAGTTCTACGATAGCTAGAAATTTTTAAAAAAATTGCAAGTAAACTAGAAAAAAAAGTCTATAACTGGAAATTATTTTCGAACATACAGGGCGAGCCAAGACGAAATTACAGGACCAAGTGCCTTTTCTTAATGGAATACTATAGATATCAGTACATTTTATGAAGCCTCTTTGTAGGCTCTATTCATTACTATACTAGCATTGAATATCTCCCAACCACTTGGATGTTATGAATTTTTTTGTTGAAATAATGCAATCTGCAGATGGATATTAAAAAAATCACCACTGTCACAATTATTGGTTTTAAGAAAAACTTATGTGAATACCAGTTACGAGACATCTAGTTAATGTTTTTGAATCATTTTCATTTCCTATAACTGTACAGGGTGGCCAAAAATTATTTTTCAATTAAGAACTTTTTAAATTGAATTTCCTCAATGTTTTCAAATGGAACACCCTGTATATTTTTGAACGATGTGATGTAGAAATGAAAATCGAATATTTTTTGTAAGTACTTTCCTATGGCTAATTGCAACCATTTTCGTTTATAAATAAATAAGTGTCAAATTCAAGAATAAACTTAAAAAAGAGGTTCCTTCAAATAATTCATTAGAAAAATTTATAACAGGTGTTAGACGTGTTGCCCATTTTGATTTACACACGTCTTTATGCAGTTTTGAAATGAGGCCATTTAGTGGGACTAATTCTTCCAATCCATTGAAATTAGTAAATAGTATTTAACAGGTCATTTACTGTACATTTTTTTGCCGTTTTCGTTATTCGACAAGCAATAAAACCTCAGTTTGGTATAAATTGTCGTGTACAACCGAGCATTTATCACATTTATCTGTCGTTAGTTACAATTTGTACTGAATTTAATATATTTGGAATTTTACAATACGAATTTCAGTAAAGCGTAGATATGACTTTTGTTTTGGGCGGGTCAGACAGAAATTGTTTACCTGCCAATAGAATTTATCACCAACGTTATCCTGAAAGAAGGATTCCTGATGTTAGCAGCAATATTATGATTTTATACCTTCTGGGGTATCACCAGAAGTATATATATCTGGGTTTTGTACTTCCAAAGTCTATTGCGTTTTTTTATGAACCACAATTAACAGTATGTTACTGGTAAATAACCTCTACTCCTGTGACTTTTACGTCAAAGGATCAGTTAGAGGTTGCTTTTTCTAAACAAATAACACAAATAAGTATAAAAACTTGAAATTAAATATCTCGCCGACGCGCGACGTTTCGGAAATCTAATCTGTTTCCTTTTTCAAGGCTTTTTTTTGAAAAATCTTTTTTGTTGTGTATGATTTGATATTAGGACGGTATTTCAAACAAACAACACTTTAAGATCTATTCTGACAAAGACGAAACCGAAAATCCACGAGCAAAATTCAAAAAACTGCATTTATAGTATTCCGTGTTAGTGCAACAAACATTAGGTGGATGAGTCATCCATACCGTTTAGCGTAAGATTGGGTGAACACAAAAATTATATCAGAAAAAATTAAATTCAGCGGTCCAAGATCTGCGCACACTCTTGGGGGAAAGGACATAAAATAAACTGGGGCTCGGCAAAAATTCTAAGAAAAGAGGCGGATAGCAAATAAAGAAAAATTAAAGAATCAGTGATAATATTATTGAATGAGGACAGATGCGTGTCGAATTGTTCCGTAGATGTCTGTACAACCTGGTTGCCAATGTTAAAAGAAGAACTACACAAACTTAACATTGTATTCAAATATAAAAAAAATTATTAACTATATCAACAGTTCTATGTATATAGTAAGAATCTATGGATAGAGTATAACAAACATTATTAGAGCTGTGTATTTATCATACACAGCAAAGAAGATTTTTCAAAAAAAAGCCTTGAAAAAGGAAACAGATTAGATTTCCGAAACGTCGGCAAAATATTTAATTTCAAGTTTTTATACCTATTTGTGTTATTTGTTTAGCAACCTCTATCTGATCCTTTGACGTGAAAGTCACAGGCGTATAGGTTATTTACTAGCAACATACTGGTTAATTGTGGTATTTTGTAGATTCCCCGAACACCATTTTTTCCATTTTAATATTTTTTATTTCCCCGAACACCGGTTAAAATAAAAAAAAAAAAATACATGTGGCAGGAAATCCCAAAGAATTAGAAAAAAGAAACTTCTTTTAAAGTCATGTTGGCCACTATTTTGGCATTTATTTATAAACCAAATGACAGATGGATTTTCGTGGCCATTTTCAAAACATTTTTTAATTTTTTTTATCAGAAAAGAAAGATAATGCAAGAACTTCAATTAAAAAAAAAAAAAAGGAAATTTTCGTCCATTTTCGTTTACTTCATATAAAAGGCTAAAAAGACATCTTTAACTTATAAAACTAATTTTCGAACATTTACATTTCCTAACCTGAATAGCTTTTTTTTTAATTTATATATCAAGATTGCCTCTTATTTTGTTGCTCCGTACTCAATTGTTTCCGGCTTACTAAGTTGGTAGTTAACGTATATTTTAGGGGAATTTGATATTCTGCTAACTTCTCTATATAAAATTATAACCTCATTTTTCTTGACTAATGTCAAATATTTGTTCTGTTTAGAGACAACTCTGCTTCTCTGTTTATGTATTTACTTTTATTTATCTTTTTACAAGATGCTAAAAGTAAAATATCTCGAGTTCAGATAGACGAAAATATTTTTTTTTTTGAATTGAAGTTCTTGCAATTCTCTTTCTTTTTTGATAAAAATGTTTCAAACATGTTTTCGAAATTGTCGAGAAACTCCATTTGCCGTCATTTGCTTTATAAATAAATGCCAAAAAAGTTGCGAAAATAACTTGTTTCTTAATGTCATCGAATAAAAAATAAGATCTATTTTGGACTCATTGGCACAAAATAACGGACAATTCAAATTTCAGATAACAAGCACAAGGTTCAATATTTAGGCATCAAAATATCAGAATGTTTTGTTTTCAACAAAAGGCATATTCTTTAAAAGCTTGAAGCCAATTGGGCCTCTTGACGTCCCTGGGCGTTAAAATTAAAAAAAACTTTTTATACAGTTTATTCCATTTTGTACGTTATGTACGTACTCAAATGATCCAGAACCAACGCAGATTTGTTGGAATTTTAATCGTGAAAGTTTTTAGTTTGTCCCGATCAGACCTCCAGAACCGGAGATAAAAAAACGCTGTCCAAAAAACAAAATTGTTCACAAAAAAAAAACGCAATAGGCTTTGGAAGTTCTAAACTCATATATTCCTGCTGATACGCCAGAAGGTAAGATGAAGAATATGCAGATATGATCATAATATTTCTGTTACAAAACTATACACATCAATGCCCATTTTTACTCTACAATATTGCAACCTGTACGTGAACTACACTGAACATAAACTAAAATATGGACGGTGATATTGATTAATAGAAATTACAAGAATGTAATAAACCTAAATCGATGCATTCTCGATTCAGCAACTTATGACATGATTTCTGGTCACTCTTAATTTATAAACAATTTCATTGCGGCAAAGCGAATGGTTGGATATGAATAGATTTCAACCGCAAAACCTCATCGTACTTTAAATCGATCTAATACATTAAAATTGCTGACGTCAGCTTTATTGTTGCAGCCCCATACCCAGATGAGAGTTATTGTTATTCGATGGCAATACATTTTATTTATCTTTTTGCCCCACACTTTAATATCCCGCAAATAAAACGGACAGAATTGCGGTCCTTATTGATAAAATGTATCGCATTTCTACGCATGTATAAGCAGATCTATAAAGTGGACCACATAAATTTTATTTCTGCGTGAAATTATTAATGTTCTTTTGAGAGATAAGAAATATAAAAAAAATCCAATTATGGCTCCTTGATTTATATGAGGATGTAAATTGTAGACACAGTGTGCTTTTGAGCTGGATATTCTTCATATTCCGGATTCAACTCCTGCATGGTCTCAAAAATGTGTTGAAAGCGAATAATAAATTGGTTATACCGGGTGAGTCACGAATTGCGCTCGCCCCGATATTTCCTAAAATATTTGGAATAGAAAATTGAAATTTGGAAGCCTCATTGCACGACTAAAATGCCATATTTTCAATAAAAAATCAAGTTTGGTGCAGATCCGGTTTGACCGGAAATTAAAAAATCTATTTCTGAATCCAGAGTGCTGTGGTGCCCAAAATATATTTCAGTTTGTGTGCTACGTTACTATAAAAAT
Organism: Stenurella melanura; assembly: GCA_963583905.1. Taxonomy (NCBI): domain Eukaryota; kingdom Metazoa; phylum Arthropoda; class Insecta; order Coleoptera; family Cerambycidae; genus Stenurella; species Stenurella melanura. The sequence goes on from OY757311.1 coordinate 13,598,133, forward strand.
AAAAAGAGCAATATGATTGCATTACTTAATTCTCTAGAGGCGTTTAAAATTTTTAAATGTGATTTTTACCCACTAACTCGGTTTTTTTAAATGGGAATTTAATCGTTCACCAACATTTTTAAATACTTCATTTTCATATGAATCTAATGATACCAAAATTTTCAAAATCCGCTCAGAAATATTTGAGATTTCAGCCAAAATACAATGCGGCTAATAGATAATAGATTAGTGGGCTTTGGAAACTAAAATGGCACATTTCTGTGTAAATCTGGTAACCTAATAACATTGGAAAAATCATAGTAGCCATTGAATGTAATAAAACAATATGAGCTGTCAGACAGATACAAAATGAAGCGTTGCGGAAATCTCTTTGAGTAAAAATTAAAGAAAATGAATAATTTTAGTAGAAATGAAAAGGTCGATATGTTACTGATATATGGAGAGCGTCTCAAAAATTCAACTGCAGCTGCAGAACTGTATCAGCAACGATATCGCAACAGACGTCATCCAAGCAGACACTTGTTTGCCAGAGTGGAACAAGAATTAAGTAACGAACCCAATCAACAAGATGACCATCAAACATTTATTGTAAGTGAGGACAAAGAAATTGATGTATTAGGATTTGTGATGGTACACCCAACAACATCAACAAGGGAATTGTCAATGGAATGCGACATTAGTCAGTCTTCGGTTTGCAGAATTTTAAAGAAACATAAGTTTCGATCTTATACCAAATACACCAACATCTTTATGGAGATGATAACGACAGGAGGCTAGTATATTGCAACTGGTTCTTAAATGCAGTACAACAAAACCCAGGTTTTCCTTTTCATATTTTATATTCAGATAAAAGCAGATTTACGAACCAAGGTATGTTTAACAGAAATAATACTAGGTACTGGGCTCAAGAAAATCCGAGGTTGGTAGGGCGGGGGAATATTCAGGAAATATTTGGGTTTAACTGTTGGCTTGGAGTACTTGGAGATCGAATAATTGGACCCATATTTTTTTAATGGAACACTTACTGGCGAACGATATTTATTCTTTTTACAAAACCAGGCAGCAGAATTTCTTGACTTACTTCCTCTTGCCTATTTACAAAATCTGTTTTTCCAACAAGATGGTGCTCCCCCACATAATTCCAGAAGAGTGATGGAATATTTAAACAACTTGCATGGTGAACGCCTTATCGCAAATTAAGGTCATATCAGGTGGCGTCCTAGGTCACCTGACTTAACACCCCTCGACTATTATGTATGGGGCACTCCCAAAATAAAGTTTATAAAACTTCTTCAAATATCCGTGAAGAGCTGCAAAATAAAGTTGTACGAGCTCTTAATGAAATAACGCCGGCTGAATTGCGTAGAGCCATTCAAGCAACTGTACACAGAGCCGAATTGTGTATAGATAAAAATGGTGAACAGTATCTGTAAATGTCAATTTATGGTTTAATTATATTAATTATTTTAAAGATACCTACTGTTACCTAGTTTAAGTTTAATTGTTCAAACTGAATTGATTTTTATTTATTTATAGGCCCGATATTCATGTTCATTTAAATAAAACTCTGAAAACCGAACTGATATCGCATTCTATTGCAAATGTCCTTGTGGATGTAATTGTGTTTACCTCCACATACCTATGCTAAACTCAATTGTAACGTTCTTTGCGCTCATAATTATTAAATGTTTGATAGCTCAAGATTGCCTATAACTACACGAGCCTGTCTGACAGCTGATATTGTTTCATTACATTCAATGGCTACTATGATTTTTCCAATGTTATTAGGTTGCCAGATTTACACAGAAATGTGCCATTTTAGTTTCCAAAGCCCACTAATCTATTATCTATTAGCCGCATGTTTCTAAAAGCTTGGTTGCATTGTATTTTGGCTGAAATGTCAAATATTTCTGAGCGGATTTTCATAATTTTGGCATCATTAGATTCGTATGAAAATGAGGTATTTAAAAATGTTGGTGAACGATTAAATTCCCATTTAAAAAAACCGAGTTAGTGGGTAAAAATCACATTTAAAAATTTTAAACGCCTCTAGAGAATTAAGTAATGCAATCATATTGCTCTTTTTATTTTTATAGTAACGTAGCACACAAACTAAAATATATTTTGGGCACCACAGCACTCTGGATTCAGAAATAGATTTTTTAATAAAATTTTTAATGTTTATCAAAAATTGACCAAAATGGATGTATTGTATTCAAAATTTCCTCTAGATTCCAAAAATGTAAAAATATATAGAGCGTTCCATTTAAAAATCGAAAGTTGTGGGCATTTCTGATCAAACCGGATTTGCACCAAACTTGATTTTTTATTGAAAAGATGGCATTTTAGTCGTGTAATAAGGCCTCCAAATTTCAATTTTCTATTCCAAATATTTTAGGAAATATCGGGGCGAGCGCAATTCGTGACTCACCCGGTATATAGGTACAAGGTGCTTTGTCTGCAGACAAAGCATTGCAACTAAATTGTTTAATTAGTTACAGAATGTTGTAAAAGGTCATCGAGACAAATTTACTTAACTATTATGAAAAGAAAGGAAAAGAATGCAAAACATCAGCGAGAGCGAGGCAGGTTTTAGGATTTTACCCATAAATTGAAGGTTACGTAGATAATGAACTTATGGACCTCATAGTATATTATTTTAACACTAGAAGTTTTATATTATTCTTTTTCTGACGTTACTTTTCCATTTTTGTTATGTCACATGAGGAAAAAATATTTTAAACCAAATAAATAACTTTAAAATTGAGAAATAAGCCTGTGCATTATGGGAGAGAAAAATGTAAGATATGTGACTGAAAGACGTGTATTGGTTTTAAAGGATAAGTAGCGGATTTATATGCTCAGAAACAAAAAATGTAAATACAAGAAAATAACGAGAATATAACATTGAGATTTCTCGAATACATCTGTATCAGAGAAATAATACAGAAACATATTAGACCAAGCGCTAGAGACAAAAAACACCAAATCGTGTTAAATTGAGGTAGAAGGTGCTTTTTTTTAATCGCTAGATAAAATGATTCTGAATGAGCACCTAGATTGGCGAATAAGAATCTTTTCTGCTTATTTTTTTACAGCCGAGATAATTTGATAAAACATTATTTTTTCGCCATAACTTCTAAAGATAAACATTCATATCAGATAAAAGCTGCAGGCGGTAATAATAATAATAATCCTTTATTACTAGCACAGCTAAAAATACAAAAAAACCGGACATAATAATATATATAATATACAAATACATAATTTAAAGAACACATCACATCTTAAATTTCTGTATTATTTTAGACGTGTATTTTACAATTTATCTTAAAAGACGTTACACTTTTACACTGGTAAATCACTATACGCTTTTAGACCATTATGGACCATAGTTTGGTCTAACCATTGCTACAAAAAAGTTATTTTAATTACGAGTATCATGATGGTGAGTGAATGTCTCTAACAAAAGTACAATGTTCCAATAGATGCTCTGGTAAGAAACCGTTTAACATTTTATAAATAAAAGTTATAGTTTTCAATATCACATTTGTAGACTTCAACTACCCAACATTCGCGTAATAGTTGTATATCTGTTGCATTGTTAGATTATATTTAAGGCTAGATTTTGCTTTTTTTTGCAAAATACTGAATTCGAAATCGTTAGAGAGGAATATTATTGTTGAGCAATAGCGAAAATGAGAATGGATTATTGAGTTATACATTGTTCTTTTGGTACACTGGTTTAGATTTTTCCAATTCTTTCTAAAAAAATGTATCTTCTTCGCAACCTGGTTTCTTATGAATTCTGCGTGCCTACTGAAGTTTTTATCGATTATCACTACTAAATATTTAACTTCTGAAACTTTCTCGATGTTACTACCATTGATGGATAGAAGGACATTGCATTAATATCAAGAGGATTATGTTTACTTTTTATAATCATGTATTTTGTCTGGTTTATATTCAGTCTTAAGTTATTATCAGTTAAACACTTACTTAGTACATTCAGTTCCTCATTCAGTATAGACATAATATCATTTACATCGTCACCCACTATATATAACAAGGTGTCATCCGAAAATATCTGAATATTACACTTTTTGACGTATTTGACAATATCGTTTGCATATAACATAAATAAGTCCGGACCTAGTACGGTTCCTTGTGGAACCCCATATTTAGTAACCCCAGTAAAGTTAATCTATCGACCTGTTTAAGCCCGATGTCAAAATAATGAAATCTAACCGCAAAATTAAAAGAAAGACAGCGGAACCAGCGTACTCCTTTAAATACGAATACATTTTCGAGAAGAAAAGCAACTTATGTAAAAATTTACCATATTAGAACAAGAAGTATTCTCAAGAAGGTGATGTGGACCAATTTTGAAAATATTATCTTCTGCGCGACCTGAGAAACGTGAAAATCAGAAAAGTCGTCTTAGGCCTTAATTGCAGGTTCTTATCACTACTTTCAAAATCTGTAGAAGAAATATTTCTCCAAAAAAATTTTAACCCTTTATTTTCTTTTGAATATTTAAAAAATGTTTGGAATAGCTTTAAAATCGTATTTTTTAGAAAAAGTTAGTTTCTTTTCAAATAGATTATTACATTTCATCGAAACAAATAATTCAAGTTTTGCGTTTTTAAAATCTGACCATTAAAATCCACATTTTTGAGAAATAATCTATTATTACAAAAGTTAATAATAGTTTAAAACTCCTTAAATTTTTGCCTACTAGATAAAAATTAATACGTATTGTGGTGATTTCGTGTAAGCATGTCTTTACTGTCCTGTTTAATAGATAGTGCAGCACTCCCCTGTTGTGTAAGGTGACTATAGCCTCACGATTTATGGTATGAAATGCCTTTTCGAGCTCAATTGAGACTATGTATATCTTTCTGTCCATATTCTGTCATATTTCGTTCATGACTACAGTCAAATTTGACATACACGTCTTTAATGCTTTCAAAATAAAGGAAAAATCTAAATATCTTATCTCTTAAAGATTTAAACAGGGTAAGATATAGAGGTTGAGAAATTATTGTTTCATGGGCATTGGGCACGTTCAGACCGTGTTTCATAGTGCCCTTCTCACAAAATGAAATGTAGCTTTTAATACTTATTTTAGCATCAATCATTCTCCATTTATAAATTTCAAATACCGTTATTATTTTTCAAAACAACGGTCTGCAAATTTTTAACTGAAACATCTCATATAAATTAACCAATTAATTAACATTATTTCCTTACTATACCCAACAGGTTACTGGATTAAAGTTTCAATTAGTTAATTAATTTAACATTTACAATCCATGTTTTTGTTTTATTTAACATGGTAAATTATTCTGTTTACTGCAATATCGAGTTTCGATGTCGTTCAAAGTAATTAAAATACACCCGTACAAAGTGGCTACATAATGGTAACTAATTTGAAAAGCTTAATTTCTAATGATTGATGATGATAAAATTTCGATTGATTTTACAGCAGGCTAAATAAATTGAATGTTCCAGTAATATCCGAATTTCAAATTGTCATCTAAATATTGGCAAAGGAATATTTATTCAAAATTGTGAAATATCAAAGGGTTTTATTATTAAATATTTCGTATTCGAATCCATTTCTCTCGTAATAATAACCAGCAGGAACAATACATGTTTGATCGTTCATTCGATGAAATTCCCATTATAAACTGAATAAAAATAATCTGATTTGTAATAATTGTTTTTCTAATAACTATAGCAGTCTATTACAACCAATTTCGTTTTATTGAACAATAATTACAAAATTCAAAAATGAACTTAAAAAAGAGGTTTCTTCAAATAACTCAGTAGAAACAATTATAATAACTGTTCCACATGTTGCCCAAATTGATTGCCACACATCTCTATGTGTTTTTGAAATGAGGTTCCCACTGTTCCTAAAACTGCCGGTATGATAGATCTAAGGCAGTTATTATTCTTTCCTTCATATTCTGTACTGTTATTGTTGTGTGTCTATAAACAATTTCCTTCACGTATCCCCATAAAAAGAAATCCCTTTGTAAGATCTGGGAATCTAGCAGACCATTTAGTGAGTAAATTTCTTCCAATCCACTGATGAGGGCAGGTATTATTTAAGTGGTCTCTAACTGCATTTAAATAATGTCGAGGAGCACCATTTTGCTGAAACCACATCCTATTTCGAATTCTTTCAGGGAGATTTACCAACAATCGTGGCAGACAGTTCTCCAAAAAATTAAGATAAATAGCTCCAGTCAATGTACCATCAAAAAAATGTGTATTACATGTTCTCCAATAATTCCTCCCGAAACGTAAATAGACCATCTGTGTTGGTTATCAACTTGCATAAAAAAGTGAGGATTTTCCGAAGCATAAATATAGAAAAAACATTATTGAAGAAGTAGACATCATCTTACAATTTGCCTCTGGCCCAATTACAAAATTGTAGGCGCTTTTGAAAATCGTCATCAGATAATTCCTGGTGCATTTGAATATAATATGTATGCAACTTGTTTGTTTTTAATTCGACCCACAAACCGTCTACTTATTCCTACTAATGAGCTCACTTCTCTTTGACTAACATGGGGATTCTCAACCAATGCCAGCACCATAGAAATCTCATTTTTTTGTTCACAACATGTTTTATAATAATAATAATAATTATTATTATTATAAAGTTTATTGAAAATATAAGATTACAGTGAGTGCTTAGTTTACGTACAAGTTTGAGACTCAACAAACATTAAGTCCACTGAAGGTTGAACGTTTTGCGTGGACTGGGATTACCTTATTTTAGCTAGAGTAAGACTTTTTGTTGTTTAGAGAGAATTTTAAACTAAGTAGTACTTCCCTCTCACGCTCGTGCATACAGATATATAAATAAAGTTGTAAGAGACATTCTATGTCGGGTGTACATAATAAGTATAACAATATAACTATTCTGAGATAGATAAATAAAATTGATTAAATTGGTAAATTGATAAAATAAGTAACATATTCAAGTAATATAAATAAATGAAAAAGTAAGAAAATAATAAAACAATAATGAAAATATAGTAGATACATGATTTAATTATTTTTTAGATCTATAAGTTGGTGTATATTGCTCCTTGCTTGGCCAATTATCCAATGCTTGATTTTAGTTTTAAAAATTTTGAAGGAGTTCAGACTTGTTATATAATCTGGTAAGATGTTATATAATTTTGGACCTATATACGAATAGCACCTTTGTCCTATAGTTTTACTCATTTTTGGTACTAGCAATGATTTTTCGTTTTGTCTGGTGCTGTATACGTGTTTAACTTTCCCTATGTTATTTCTGTTCTTGTACATTTGCAATAATACATTTTGACAATAAAGTTGTCTTGTGTCAAATAATTTGCTTTCCAAATAAATATTATCAGATGGGTATGTACATCTCTTGCTATATATTATTTTTAGGATCCATTTTTGTGCAGTTTCTACATGTTTTAAATAGCGATTGGTTGCACCACCCCGTCCAATAATTCCATATGTAATATGTGATTGAGCCAAGGCATAATACATGATTTTAAGGTGTTTTTCTTCAAAAATATTTAAATTTTGGTAATAGACTCCTCAATTTTCTAACTAAATTATTTATATGTGTATCCCATTTTAGATGGGAGTCAATAGTAATACCCAGGTACTTTATGGTTGTTGCAGACTTTATTGTAAATTCAAGATTATCATGTTTTATGGTGATACAATTAAATTTTGGCAGCCCACTGACATAACTTGAGAAGGGCAAGTAAAATGTTTTATTGATATTTATTGTTAATAGCCTACTGTTAAAGAAGTCAATGACCGTTTTAAAATCCTTCTCTACCTTGCTTCTTAATGATTCCCATGTGCTGTCTTTAAAAAAGATTGCTGTATCATCGGCGAAGCTTATTATTTCAGCGTCGATAGGGACCCTGAAAAGATCATTGACATATATAGAGAATAGAATTGGCCCCAATACGGTACCTTGTGGGACTCCAAAAGTAACATTTCTCGTGGAGCTCATACAATCATCTATATTTACATATTGTTTCCGGTCTGTTAGGTAGCTCTTTAGCAAGTCATTAATTTTTCCCCTAAATCCAAGATTTTCGAGTGTTTTCAATAAATCTGGGTGACTTACTGTATCGAATTTCACATTTTTATATTCGACATTTCCAGTTTCCAGAAATCTATCAAGAAGGTTTTGGAAGCTGCTAACATCAGGTATCTTTCTTTCAGGATAACGTTGGTGATAAATTCTATTGGCAAGTAAATAATTTCTGTCTGACTCTCCCAAAACAAAAGTTATGTCTGCAAGTTCCGCTTTATTAAAACTCGTATTGTACAGTTCCAAATATTTTAAATTCAATACAAATTGTAACTAACGACCGAAAAATGCGATATATGCTCCGTTGTACACGACAATTTATACCAAACTGAGGTGTTATTGCTTGTCGAATAACGAAAACGACAAAAAAATGTACAAAAAAACATTATAATAAAGGACCTGTTAAATACTATTTACTCATGTCAATGGATTGGAAGAAATGGTCCCACTAAATGGCCTCATTTCAAAATTGCATAAAGACATGTGTCAATCAAAATGGGCAACACGTCGAACACCTATTATAAATTTTTCTAATGAATTATTTGAGGGAACCTGTTTTCTTAAGTTTATTTTTGAATTTGACACTTACTTATTTATAAAATAAATATTCAATATCCATGGATACTTACTATTTACATAGAACTGTTTTTTTATTTTTATTTTTTTTATTTTATTCATACACCATCTAACAGTACAATACCATTTACAAGATGGGAAACAACACATACATCGTACAAAAATTACTTAAATTTACTAGCGTACATTTCAGTAAAGATATATAACAAAAGAAAATATAAATATTAAAGAGAATAAAGAGTTGAATTTATTTACAATAAAAAGAGAGAATAAAAAATAGATATATGATTTAGACAGAATCTCCTATTTATTCAAGATGTCGATATCACGCTGACTGTGGTTATAGCTAGAGCACATGCTGTAGATTGGTGAAAACTTTATATATATGATATAGTTAACAGTTTTTTTAGTTTTTATACAATGTTAAGTTTGTGAAGTTCTTCTTTTAACATTGGCAATAGTAAGTATTTATGGAAATTGAATATAACAAACATTCTTAAAGCTGTGTATTTATCGTACACAGCAAAAAAGATTTTTCAAAAAAAGCCTTGAAAAAGGAAACAGAACAGATTTCCGAAACGTCGGCGAAATATTTAATTTCAAGTTTTTATACTTATTTGTGTTGTTTATTTAAAAAAAGCAACCTTCAACTGATCCTTTGACGTAAAAGTCACAGGCGTAGAGGTTATTTACCAGTAACATACTGGTTAATTGTGGTATTTTGTAGATTCCCCGAGCACCGCTTAAAAAGAAAACATACATGTTGCACGAAGTCCCGAAGAAATTAAGATAATGCCATAAATAACATTTAGACAAAGGGTATATTATTACACAACATATATTTTTACATCTTGCCATAAAGTCCGCAAGTTAATTCTTAAAATATCATATTTCACACCACCAGCCATTAGAGAAAACTTCATATCTAACATCCATAAATTAAATAAACTGTTTCAATAGTAACATAACACAGACCAGAAAGCAGGCAATACTTTTGTTCAGTATACAGTTGCATTAAAACTTTTAACAGAAATAGACGTAAAATGATAAAACAGTGTAAACAAAAATTTTCAAATTGTAAATAATGAAATTAAAATTGTAAAATTACATAAAATAATCGTAGGTTAATATAAATATTGTAGTTTTTCCTCTAACGATGGTTAATAAATCCGAATCATAAAAAAATATAAGAATTTCCATTTAAAGCTGACCGAAAAATCCCAGGTGTACATTAAGGGAATTGTATAACGAATTACTAGCATCATTCGAATTTAGGTGGCTTGGCTACCAAGGATCTTCGAGATGACCAGCAAGGTCCCCTGATTTGATCCACTTAGACTTTTCACCTTTGGGGTAATATTATAAATAATGTATATGCCACCTCGGCTACTACCAAAGAAGTTTTGAAGAACAGAGTACAGGCTGCACTGCAAATAAATTCACTGATCCACTGTAAGTGCCGCAAATTCCAGAATATTGACTTGTCATGGAGGGCATTTTGAACAGTTTTTGCATTAAATATTTGTATTTAATGTTTTCATTCATTTTGTAAATTTTGTTCTAAAGTATTTGTTACAAATTTAATATAAAATGATCTCTTGTTTTTGATGTTATTATCTTGATAATAAACAAATAAGTATGAATATCTACATGATTATTCTCGTTTGTGATAAAAAAGAAACAAGTTAGGTGACTCGTATTTGCTACTAACGAACAGTGCTGACTTTGCATGTAAGATTTACAAAGATTCATCCATAATAAAGCAAAGAGAGACAGATATAGGCAATGCTAATATCAATTGATAAATGTAATACTCTATTCTCTAAATCGGCCACATGATAGAAGATATCGATTTGTTTTCGGAAGGGTAGGAGCCGTCAAAAATGTCCAAATATATTAATTATCTCGAGAACTGGTAGGTTTAAGAGTATATTATGATACATAAAATCAAGCTAAAGTTTTATGAGAAATCTAAATATGAAATAAAATATAGGGTGTTCCATTTAAAACAAGCTAACCGTTATACTCTTCGCCGATTTACTGCACTCTTTACATAATTGTTGCACATTCTATAGGATACTCTTCGCAGTATTTTTGTAAATAATATTAGTTTTAGACATTTTTAGTTTAATTACACATTAAAAATGATGTAAAAGATTTTTTTTTATTTAAAAAAATGTATAACTTTATATTTATCGATCGTGTCTGCTCAAAAACAATAGGGTTCTTCCTCTAGCTAACACTAACTTATTCTCCAAATTTCAATACAATCGGACTTTTCGTTCTTAAGTTGTCGTGCTTACAAGAAACGTGACGGACGGACGGACGGACAGACAGACGGACGGAGTGATTTGATATACTAAAAATTAAGTTAAGGAAGGAAGTTAAGCCATTGGTTTCATTGCTGATTTTTCTCCGAAAAAACAAGACAACCACTTTATTTTCATTATAACTCCGTAAGTTTTTATGCTAACAACTTTTACTAAAGCTCCTTCTAAAGGTTTTTTCGATTGCTTTAAAAAACATCTAACAAGGTTTCCTGCAAAAACTCGTTGTTTTTTCATTATTTAACGTTGAATGGGTCGAATTCAGTTTTCGGCGAACAAACAGTCCCCTTCAGCGAGCCATAAATCAATTCGTATTACATATACAGAAAAAAAGCAAAAACCAATCGATTTGTTATTTTATAAGGTTCATTTTTGCTTTTGGTCATTTTTTTGATGAAACGTAAGGTTTTCGAATTATTCGTGAAATGTCGCTCTAAAACAGGTACTTTTTGTATGAAAAATCAACATTTTTAATCGCGAATAACTTTAAAAATATTGAAACATATTCTTTATAGGATTTTGCAAACAGTGGAAAGAAAACTAAATGTACCTTGTCTTTAAAATTGTTTTCATTCTAATGAATTACATTTTCATAAAATCTCATTCATTTTCTTGGAAATGCTTAGCCTTTGAAACGTTTTTCGTCCTTATTGTGGACTCATCAGAAAAGTATAAAGCCACTCATAACGATGTTCCATGCAAAACTAAGACAATATCCATGAAGAAGTATAATATAATTATAATTGACATTGACTGATAAAAAACAACAGATCTTCACCTATCTATTAGCTAACTAGTATTGGAGCCTATATACTCTATGCATGTTTAAAAGTGAATTATTTATTGTTTGCTTATAGTAATGAAACATATTCTTTATAGGATTTTGCAAACAGTGGAAAGAAAAGCTATCTATGAGAATTAAAGGAAAAACTATATATACAAATATTAATGAAATCTTTGCATTCTTTCAATAACCTGACTTCTGGTTATGCTAACAAGTAAAAATTCTTATTTGCCATTCCCATTTTAACACTAGCATCCAACCTAGTCCCCTACGGCTAAGCAGGCTAAACTAGTATATACATGATCCCCTACGATATGTAAATTCAGTTAAAAATGGAACATCGTTATGAGTGGCTTTAGGCTTTTCTGATGAGTCCACAATAAGGACGAAGAACGTTTCAAAGGCTAAGCATTTCCAAGAAACTGAATGAGATTTTATGAAAATGTAATTCATTAGAATGAAAAAAATTTTAAAGACAAGGTAGGTAAATAAATAAATTTCAGGCCTTTGTTCTCATTTTTAACTGAATTTACATATCGTAGGGGATCATGTAGATACTAGTTTAGCCTGCTTAGCCGTAGGGGACTAGATTGGATGCTAGTGTTAAAATGAGAATGGCAAATAAGAATTTTTACTTGTTAGCATAACCAGAAGTCAGGTTATTGAAAGAATACAAAGATTTCATTAATATATTTATATATATATATATATATATATATATATATATATATATATATATATATATATATATATATATATATATATATATATATATATATATATATATATATATATATATATATATATATATAGTTTTTCCTTTAGTTCTCATAGATAGCTTTTCTTTCCACTGTTTGCAAAATCCTATAAAGAATATGTTTTATTACTATAAACAAACAATAAATAATTCACTTTTAAACATTCAAAAATATTGATTTATCGAAAAAACTTCATACAACATTTTTTGCTTAGAATGTATCCCTCTATTGATTTCTGCGTTATATTGAGTATATTAATTTTCACCCCCGGGAAGGGGTGTCATCCAACCCCAGGGTAAAAGCGCACATCGGCAATATATAACTTTTGTTCTTTGAGCTATTCCCTACTTACTTTTCAAATTTCACGTCAATCAGTTTTATCCAAAAGAATTCTGAACGAAAAACTATCAAACACTGGACTATTTCTACAATATGCATGTTTGTATTTGAGATATTCTCCAGTTAAAACAAACAAATCTGAGCTTTTGTATTTACAATCAAAATAAAATTATTTTCCAGTAGTCTACAGTTCGGCCGCAGCGACAACAAAATAAATAAAGCAGCAGCAAAAAAATCCTCTTTAGCGCAAAGGAACCTTTCCCCCATCTAAAGTAAACAATTGATGTGTACAGAATTGGGAGATAGGAGTGATTTTATTTTATTGTATTCACAGTTTCATTCAAAGTAAATACTGAAAAGTGTCGCTCTTATTCAAACATGGATTAGCATTATACTAAAAATCCTTCCTTTAAAAACATCAAGGGGGTGACCTCGGGGAGCGAATAAAGGAGCGCGTTCTAAATTCAAATTAGTTAATGAGTCTTAGAAAACGGAGGATGGTAATTAGATATTTATTTTATCATTAGCAGGCTTATTTTACATATTTTTACATTTTTGAATTTTAATCTCATATTGCTTGCAGAATAAATAAAATGTTACTGCGTAGTTTATTGGGTAAGTCTTACAGTAGCATAAAGAATCCCACAGAAACCTCATGGAAAATGGCTCTCAATCAAATTGTTTGAAACTGATATATGCTATAATTTATGAGGTCCTGATCAAAAGGGCCCAATTCTAAATAATGTCTAGATTTGGCCTAGAAACAAAATAATAACCTTATATTGTCTCTGATTCACGATTTTTATACAACTTATAAATATTCTTTAATCACATATAGAAATTACATAACTTTTATAAGTTATGTAATTTCTTATATTTTGTAACGCATGTTTGGTATGCCTCTGAGCATGAAACATATTCTTTATAGGATTTTGCAAACAGCAGAAAAAACTATCTATGAGAACTAAAATAAAGACTATTTGTAAAATTATTGATTTACAATGTTTGCATTCTTTCGATAACTTGAATTCTAGTTATGCTAGCAATTAAAATCCGAAATGAATCTGTCTTTATTATTGGACAATTCTCATGCTAACACTAGTTTCTACACAGTCCCCGTATACCAATTACATCTAGGACCATCATATATTCAAAATAATTTAAATAGGGTAGAATAGATCACATGTACGGGTGATGGGTTTTGTACGGTTTAGAACGCATTCACGTTTTTGAAATGCACCTATTCATCAACAATAATAGGTTATTTATTTATAATACATACTGTTAGTTTAATAAACAACTCCACAAATGATTCAATAAAAGTAAATAAATATCATTTAACCTACCTACGGCTATGCTACCGGCAATATTAAGAATCAACGAAATGCAGATAACGGACTTGTAATGGTGAGACATGTAAACAATCGACTTCTTTCGTTTGAGGTAAGTAGTAAAACAATATTGACAATAATAAAAAAATTATTCTAAAAATTGTTGTCGGCGTTTATGACATCGCTGGTGTTATGAACTATTAGAATAATGCATTTAAATATTTCTTTGATTTTCATTTTGGATCCGCCATCTTGAATTTCTTACTGGAACTTAAAATTGAAACAATTTGAATTTTAAAATAGTAATCATTAGTATTTGAAACTAGTATTAAAATTCACGAAAATATATTTTCTTATCATTTCTCAGCATTTTATAGCCGCCATATTGATTCCGACATCTTGCAGGTTGGTTTACGACAATTTGAATATCAGATTCGTTATCAGCGACCTCGAAAACCCCAGAGTAGCAAGATGTATGGAAATTGTTAAAAAAAATCTGTAAGACTTTTATAAAACATGGCCATTTAGACATATTAACCGTTTTCAGGTTTGCATATTTAAAAAATCAGCGATGACAGACCTCTTCCTAATTTAATCACGAATATTTAAAAAAAAAATATCGCAATCGGTTGCAAAATAAGAACTATAGAAAATTTCATACCTTTTTCTGGACCATTGTGCAGCGCATGAATGCAGATTTGGCAGTGCCCGAATGCAGATTAGGCAGCGCCTTAATGCAGATTCGGTAGCGCCCGGAAGTTACCTTGCTATTCGGGAGTGCCCGAATATGGATTATGCAGCGCTTAAATATAGATTCGGTAGCACCCTAATTTTTTTGTGACATATTTGCATCAAATATATTATTAAAATTCTATGACCAATTCTCTTCACATCCTAGAGTGCAGATATAGTCTCAAGATGTTTTCCTTTAAATTGACTTGGATGATAAATCTGGATGTGGAAGTAGTGATTTCTAAGACAGCGGTTTTTTATATATTTTCTAATCTATGGAAAACTCTTTCAAATCTTAGAAATCTCCTTTTTTATTTTTTTTTTAATTTATTTATTACTGCAACAAAATTATTAAACAAAATGTCTTAACCTAATTACATAAAGAACAAAAAAGTGACACCTGAGGAGACCTCGTATTGTGTCGAGCAGTATTTACATTCTATATCTACATATGTGTTCTATATCTACATATATAATTAATCATCTTTAAACAATGTCTAAAATAGTATATAAATTTGATTGAAGTATAATAAGTTGATAATTAATAAAGTGGGCATAGAAATAGTATAAATATTTTGCGGCTGTGTAGAAAAGAGTGCAATAATTTATAAACGGAGGTAATAATTATGAGGTGGAAAGAAAGAAAAGAGATGGATATATAAAAAGAATTGTAAGTTTTAACGGTAGATTGCCACCTATATAATACATTAACTTTTATAATTTAAATTTGTAGTAATGTTAACTATATTAAAGAAATAATATGTGACGTTTTTGTATAAGTTATGCCAGGATGGACAGGAGTGTAGTGTAATTGTCAATCAGATATTTTTTTGTTTCTATTCTAAAACGTTTTTTCCTCATTTTTTTAATGTGTGGTGGAAGTTTATTAAGTAGTTTGGTTCCATTGTATTTAATGCATTTTTGAGTGACAGTTTTGGTATGGAACGGTACTGTGTATGTGCTGTATGTCCTAGCCCTTGTTTCATATTGGTGTTCAATAACAGATCCAATGGTGTCCTTCTTATTATGTACGTAGGATATGGCAGCATGCATGTATATACCCTTCACATCAAGCAATTGTTTTTCGATGAATATGTCTCTGCAGCTGTCTCTGGTTTTTTTGTTAAAAATTATTCTTAATATATAGTTTTGTGTTATTTGCAGAGGTTGTAAAGTTGCTTTATAAGCGGAGCCCCATACTGTGACACCATATCTAATTATAGATTCAACTAAACTGTTGTACACAACTAGTAGAGTTTTATTGTTTAGTATGCCCTTTAGGCTATAAAATTTGTAGATTAGTTTCCGTAATCTTCCATTTAAATAAGCGACGTGACTTACCCATTTCATGTGCAGGTCTAGGATCAACCCTAAGTATTTTATGGTGTCGGCACTATGTACACAATTGTTAATCGATTTATTAACGAGTATAGGTTCTTGCACTTGGGGCATTCCAACTTTTGTTGGGGAAAATGACATATATTTAGTTTTCGTAATATTTAGTTTAAGGCGATTGCTATCTACTTTGCTAATTGCATCGGTAGCTTTTTGCTTTGTGGATTTCCATGTCTCCTCTGCACAAATTAGCACCGTGTCGTCTGCATATGATATAATATTGCATCCGTAGTTTCTTTGTAAGAGGTCGTTTATATATATAAGGAATAAGCTAGGACCTAGGATAGTTCCTTGTGGAACGCCAGTTCTTATTTTTTTTGCTTCGCTGTACGAATTACCTATTTTAACTTGTTGTGGTCTATTGGCTAGGTATTCTTTGAACAAATCATGTACTCTCCCTCTGATGCCTATTTTGTTTAGCTTGTTAAGTAGTTGAGTATGGGATACTGTGTCAAAAGCCTTTTGTAAGTCCA
Organism: Stenurella melanura; assembly: GCA_963583905.1. Classification (NCBI taxonomy): domain Eukaryota; kingdom Metazoa; phylum Arthropoda; class Insecta; order Coleoptera; family Cerambycidae; genus Stenurella; species Stenurella melanura. The sequence goes on from OY757311.1 coordinate 13,614,961, forward strand.
AAAAGATGGCTAAGACTTTCTTGTTCGATTCGAAATTAGTTAGTATTGTATCTGTTAATAATTGAAGAGGTTCTTCAGTGCCAATGTGCTTCTGAAATCCGTATTGATGCTTTGATATTATTTTATTTTTCTCTATAAATGATCGGAGTCTATTATTTAGACATTTTTCAAAAATTTTTGCAATATTATTTATTAACGATATTGGACGATAGTTTGTCATATCATTTTTATTGCCATTTTTATATATTGGTACAACAATACTTTCTTTAAAAATTTCAGGGACGGTGGAATTTTTAAACATAAGATTAATAATGTAGGCAATAGGTTTACTGATATGTTTCGATATGAGTTTTAAGATTTTTGTGGTTATACCATCTTTTCCCGGTGAGGCGTTATTTTTCAGGCTAGATATTACCTCTTCTATTTCTCGGTCATTCACGTCCTCTAGGAACATTGAATTAAAATTTTCGTTTAAGCTTTCGTTTCCTATCATGTATTGTATTTGATCGGGAATATCTCTTGTGATTTGTTCGCCAATTTCAATGAAAAAGTTGTTAAAAGCGTTAGCTATCTCTTTTTTATCGGTTATTTGTTTATCGTTCTCAATAATTTTGTCGATGTTATCACTGCATTTTTTGTTAAGATTTGTAACTTCACTGATGCAATCCCAAATTTTTTTGTAGTTATTTCCGGAGGATTGAATTTTTTCTTTGTAGTAGTTATTTTTCGTAGCTCTGATTAGCATTGTTACGGTATTTCTATAGTTCTTATAGTACTCTTTTAGTTGTCTATTTTCTTTGTCTTTCATGAGTTTCCGTTTTATTTTGTCACGTTTTAATATGGAGTTTAGTATCCCTTGTGACATCCACGGTTTAAGTTTATTGTTTCTGTTTGTTAATTTAACTATTTTTGTTGCGTCCTCTATTTTTAAATTTATATTATTATAGAATATGTTAGCTGCTTTATCGGTTTTACTTTCTCTGTACAATTCATCCCAATTTATTTGGGCGACCCCGTCCAAAAATTTTTTCTCGTCTAGTTTTTTAATTTCCATTATCTTTTTTGTTTTTAGTTTTGTATTATTTCCAAGTTCTACATTAAAGATTATTGGGTAGTGGTCAGTTATATTATTATGTAAAACCGCAGCTACACTATTTACTTGTGTGTTTGTATTTATTTTAGTAAAGATATGATCTATTATCGAAGCACTGATATCGTTTTCCCTAGTAGGTACGTTAATTTGTGAACGATAACCATTCTGCTCCAACATATTTACATACCTTAGGGCAGGAAGGTCCGATAGGTCCTTAATATTTATATTTATGTCTCCAACCAGGATTATAATATCATTATTGTTCACAGATTTTACATAATTCTCAATATCGTCAACAAACACGTTTACATTTGTGGGAGGAGGTCTATAAATACCAGTAACCACGGCTTTTATATTACTATAGGTAAATTTACATTCTAGGATTGTTACCTCGGTAAGTTTAACAACCCTAACATCTGCACACAGGTCATTTCTTACAAAAATAAATACACCATAATTTTTATTGAAATTTGCTTCATTGTAATAGGGTTTATAGCCTTCTATAAAGAAATCATTTGCATCTGTTATGGACCAAGTTTCTGATAAAACAATGACCGCTACACTTCTGTCGTCATTATTCATTTCAGTTATACTAGCACAAAGTTCATCAAAGTTTGCCTTAATGCTCCTTATATTATAATGTACTATAGAAAAATTATTCACCCCGTCTCTAAAAAGTTTTTTAAGTTCGTTAAAATCATTGCATTTTTTAGTTTCAATATTGTTATAGTTTTCTAATATATTCATTGCTATTTCTACACCCGCCATGTCTATATAATTTATTATTTTATTTAAGTATACTACTTATGATATTAAATATTTATTAAATTCTTATTATATTTAAGTACTATATCTAAATTTATATTTAAGCACTACTTATATCTAAAGTCTATTATTTCGCAAAAGAGTCTAAATACCTAAATTGCTGTCGCTCTGCTGTAGGTCCTGCGTTATTGTAATTGGTTCAGATCTTTGCCATTTTTTATTAAAATTTTCTTCTGGCCAAGTCGCGCTCGAATTTCCCCTCCCAATATCCACACATTTTCCTTGCCAAACTTTTGTTTAGCTTTTAGGAAGAGCGCATATTTTTCAGGAGTGACATCTTCTGTTATGGAGATACCAGTTCCTTTAAGTCTACCTCGATTTTGTACCACTATTTTTTTGATATTTTCCCTTGTAAAGCTGACTAAGATAGATCGTTTTCCATTAATTATTTTCCCTGTTCTGAAGTATGTTTCGATCTCTTCGTTTCTGATGTCCAATTTCATTTTATCTTTCACAACTTCTAGGATTTTCTCAGCTACTTTTTCGTCTTTACTTTCGGGTACTCCGTGAATTCTTATAGACTTTCTTTTTCTGTGCTGTTCGAGGATTTCCATTTTGTCTTTTAGCATTCTGTTCTCTTCTTTGAGGGTTAGCACTTCCACAGTTAGTTCGTGAACTTTTTCTTGCGTTTTTTTTATTTCTAGTTTCTCCTGTATATTTTCCACTAGAGTGTTTAAAAAGTCCTTGTCACTTATTAACTGCACAATGGTTTCTTTAATTATAACTTGTAAGTCACTAATTTGATCGCGGGTGAACATGCTTTCGGCCGATATTTTAAGGACGAACCAGAGAGGTTTATGACCACTGTTTATTGTAGCTTGTTTAAAATTTACCTGGTCAGAGCGGAGCACAGTACGTCTTACTCGGACGACGGCATGAACAACAATATATATGTATATTTTGTTTTGATATTTTGTTTTGATATCTTGTACATCTATGTACACTACTTGCGTGCTTAATCAAAAACCTTGGTAATATTTGTCTAGTTATAATAAAACATAGTTATATGTATAAATAATGACAAATTGCACACCCCTGAAGATCGCCCTGTATGGCCGATATTACTCTAATTTCTATAGGGAGTATTCTGCTATGCTATTTTATACATGCCTCAAATTTGAAACACAAATTTAAAGTCGTAACAGAAGTTATCGTATTTACAATTCGCGGATTTTCTTTCTGCGGCTTTTTTTTCCGCGGCGTTTTCTTCCGTCGGCTTTTTTTTCCAGGATTTTTATTCCGCGGCTTTTTTTTCCGCATGCGGTTTCAGACATGCTCAAACTTTACGCAAATATGTCACGGCATGTTTTTGGCACGCTCAGAGGCATACCAAATATGCTTAAAACAATATGCGATATTACACAACTCATAAAATATTCATATATACAGGATGTAATTAGTTTCATGTCATTAAAAAAAACTGGTGTTAGGGAACGACAAGACAAACAAAAAAATACATGGGGTCTAAAACTCATAGTTTTGGAGAAAAAAATAAACAATAATTTCCAAAATACTTACTAACATAGTTTGAGAACTGTTGGCATATTGGGTTAGGCTTTATTGCTTCGCGTCTTGTCAAAGACAGAGAACAGCGCCATGTTTTTTGCTTCTTTCCGGCCAAATTATCTTATTACACGTGCTATACTCTCCCTTGTAATATTCTCAAGTAATAATTTCAGTTTCGTTCGTGCTTTTTGGATTTTGGACCAAATTTATCTTTTTGTTTTCATTATTGATAATGTCAATTCACAGTTTAGTGTGGTGTTTTAAAACGTAGATTTTGGACATTATGGGAGATTACACTTATTCAGAGCTGGCGGATATGCACTTGGTGTATGGAAAAAGTGGTGAAAATGCAGCTGGTGCGGAAGAGCTTTATCGTTTAAGGTTAAAAAATGATCCTAATTTACCAAATGTGTTGAACGGAGTGCATATGTCCTTAGTTTGACGTACCGAAATGTGTATACGTGGAGATGGAGATCATTTCGAACAATGTTTGTGAAAAATTCAAAAGAACTATTCAGTTATTCCGTTATTCGGCATTAGAGATATGATTATTATTATTATTATTATTATTATTAATATTATTATTATTAGTATTCGCTGTTTTGTTATGATCTGTTTGTTATTGTTTACATTGATTTTCATAGAGACCAAAGACTCGATTTTTAGTTTTCGATATCTGATTTCGAAAAATTATGCGCTCAATTCGTTAAAAAATCTGATTTTTTCCTAACTTAAAATAGACAACTATTTTCTGTTATCGTATCTTGGACGTCTAACTGTTCGTTTTCCAATTTCATAAAATAATCACTAATTTTTAAAGCTTTTAACACAATGTTACAAATGTTAATAAACCATTTTTAAATTTTATAAATTCTTATAAACGACAATAAAGGCTACAGTTAAAATTAAAAAACACATGTAAACAAATCCTATTTAAACCCCTGCGGCCATGCTATGCTTGCGTTGTGCCGAAAGAGAAAGAATTATTTACATTTTGATAATTAGTGGTATTAAAAGTTCGATACAAATAATCCCATCACAGTGCCGCACTTTTACCGACGGGAACACAAGTCGGGTATTACAGTTTTTTATTATTTCTAATATTCGGAACTATAACATCCATTGACCCTGAAAAACAGTGGTTCTCAAATGTTTCTTACTTTAACATTCAATATGTAAACCATTGAGTTAGAAGGTAGGGAGAAGCTGTCACGTGATCAAAAACGGCATCATTTCACCATCTTGTTACTACTTTTCCGTCAAATAGTCACATTTTCCGTTCGATTTATTATGATTTTTACTGATAGTTTGTTAAATTTTAGACGATAAACATTAAAAGGACTATGGTGTCGTGTGCTAAACGAAGTTGCACTTCTAGAGAAGGTGTTGACAAGAAGAAATTAACGGGAATAACATTTCATAGGTAATGTAAACAACAAACAGAGCCGTATTAAAAGAACAGTTAATTAAATATTTTTTTAATATAGTCAGGTTATGTTTCGTAGAATAGAAACATATGGTTTATTTTAGGATAACATTGCACATTTTATATATCCACGTAAATAAAAACTGTTAAAACTCTCGCATTTATTGAATTGAACATTTATTTGCGTTATCCAGATAGACCGTCTCATCAGGGTACAGAGTTCTTATTTTTTTAATTAGTCCGGGTCTGGCAAAACCACCATATTGTTGCTACATTTAGCCACGCCCACTGATGCCGTTTCTGTATAGGTAATTTGTATAGGATGTCTTCTCCCTACCTTCTAACTCAATGATGTAAACCTAGGTTAGTTTTTTTCTCTAGTGCCCTAGAGCAAAAAGTCATATAGGTTTTTTGTTTATCTAGTCGGTCCCTATTACCACATTTTTTTAATGATATGAAACTAATTACACCCTGTATGTAATTAAAGAATATTCATCTTACATGAAAATCGTGAATCAGTGAACCTTATTTTGTCTCTAGGTCAAAATCTAGTCATTATCTAGGGTTGGACCCATGAGAACTTTTGATCAAGAGCTACTAAACTATAACATATCTCAATTTCAGACAATTTTACAGAGCCAATTTACATGAAGTTTCTGCGGGGCCTTTGATATTCAAGGTATGCCGATGAGCTAGAGGGTATAAGAAACAAGAATGACAGGATGATGCCAAGTTTATTTCTAATTGCTCTTAATCTTAATAAAAACTAAGAAAGTTTCATTGATAGTGTCAATTCTAAATGGTATGCAAACTGACTACTCCAATAAGCCAAGATATCTAGGTATTTTCTAGTACACTCCAAGAACTCCTGAGAAAGCTCATCGAAAGAACAACAACGGCTCCCTGGAGATATCGCAAACTCTTTAGTAAAACTTGGAAACTTATACAAAAGATAATTATCCCTGGTACACGTATGCAAGTATGACATAAAGACTTTTCCATAGTTCTGAACATGTTTTAGTTTTAGAGTATCTGTATAGTTGACTAGATACACTTAATGCACATAAAAAACCTCAACGTTTTGCCGCTTACGTAGATGGGAGAGCGAAGCTTGCTCTATTTTTGCAGAAAATGTTAAATCATAAATATATTGCTTAATACATAGAACAACATTGTTCTCATTTAAAGTTTGTTTTGGCATGACTAAAATAAGAAATTAATGGAAACATACCTTATTGAATCATAATTTCAAATTATTTTGATATAGATACTCGACTTTTATAAGCTCTTCTTAATATTGCCGGTAACATAACCGTAGGTTAAACGTGGGTTAAATGATATTTGTTTACTTTTATTGAATCATATATGGAGTTGTTCATTAAACTAACATTATTTATTATAAATAAATAATGTATTATAAATAAATAATTTACATCGTGCCCTATGAATTAACATAAAGTAGGAAAACAATATTTACAATAATTAAAAAGTGATTCTAAAAATTGTCGGTGATTTTTCAAAGATAACCTTTTTTGTACTTGGCATTAGAAAGCAAATGCAAAAATTTTCATTAAAATCCATTCACTATAGACGGGTCTCCAGGTGAAAACCTAATTGCACTCGACTATTAGAGAAGTTCAGCATTCGCAACGTTTTTCCATTAGCTATGTTAGTGCGAATCTATCTCAAGATCTAATTTCACTTAGCTATATTGCAGGTCAAACGTTTTTAATGTTTATTACTGCGTACAACTGTACTATGTTTAAGATATTAGCTCTTGCTTACCTTACGAAGTTTTTTGCGATATGATTGTCGGTGATGGGTACAAGATGTAGGCCAGTTCTAAATTGATTGTGCATATTGTGCGTCATTAGTAACATCCAGCAGAACACACACAGCCTGGCATATTGCAGTGCAAATGCTAGCGCTATACATAGCTCGGAATCCTGAAAAAAAAAGAAGAGAAATAAGTGTTGTTTTTCAAAAACAATAAACATGTTTCTTTAATTGTTCTTCAATTGAGAATAATAAATAAAATACATGATATTTCCTAAATGATTTAAAATCCATAGCGAGTTGCTTGTGTTAAAAAAAGTATTCATTAAAAATGTTGGTAGTTTTAAGGAACAAATTCTGATGTAATAATAAAATGTTGAAAAATGGTCAACATCGTCATTAAATATCAAAATGATCAAGTTAAATTTTTTGAACATAAGGTATTCTCTTTTCACTTGTTGACCAACACCAAATAGATTTGATCGTTCAACTTTCTCATTCTAATCCTATAAGTGTGTCGAATTAAATTCTATTTGTCCGCAATTTAGAAAGTTAACAATTTTAAAGTTACTTGTTTTCCCGTTTTCCAACAATAAAATGTATTATAAAGCCTTCTTCACGTTACTGTGAAAAGATAATCAATTTGGTCGTTCAACTTTCTCATTCTAATCCTATAAATGTGTCGAATTAAATTCTATTTGTCCGCAATTTAGAAAGTTAACAATTTTAAAGTTGCTTGTATTCCCGTTTTCCAACAATAAAATGTATTATAAAGCCTTCTTCCCGTTACTGTGAAAAGATAATCAATTTGATCGTTCAACTTTCTCATTCTAATCCTATAAATGTGTCGAATTAAATTCTATTTGTCCGCAATTTAGAAAGTTAACAATTTTAAAGTTGCTTGTTTTCCCGTTTTTCAACAATAAAATGTATTATAAAGCCTTCTTCCCGTTACTGTGAAAAGAGAATCATCTGGAAATATACAGAACGATGAAATTTCAGTCATTTGTAGAATGTTGTTGTAACGTAAACGAAACGTGAGCTATATTGTTCACTGTAATTATATTAAAACAATATTGAAGAAAAAGCTTTTATTTAAAAAAATTACTAAAAAGTAAAACATATTTTTTTTAAATTCATACATCTGGAAACCAAAAGCTTTGGGGGCGGCCAGTTGCGCAAAGTAGGTGTGCAATAGTGTTATATCACCATCCCTAAAGCTTTTGGCTTGGAAAAAACTATTTTTTACTTCTTTTAAAAATAAAAGCTTTTTTAAATATTTCTTTAATATAATTTTATTTTCACATTTTAGGC